>CM033280.1:26654254-28071634 GCA_019343175.1 Oedothorax gibbosus | reverse complement strand
TTGGGTATCTGGGGTCAAGCTTTCTAACAAAAAAAAAATTTTTTAAAAATTCCGGGGGATGAAACCGTTTTGGGGGAAAGAGGGAAGGGACGAGGGAAAAGGACAGACGACACCCGGGAACGACAGACAGAGGGACACCCAACCCCGCATTTTTAATCCCTACTTTTTTTTAAAAATGACTCAAAATTGTTTCAATGCTAATTCAAGGGGTTTTTTCCCACAGATTAAATTTTATGCCCCCCCCGGGACGAAAAAAACAGCGGAAAAAAAGTTAAAATTTGGGGGTTTTCTGGGGCCCTAGCTTTCAACAAAAAAAAAATTTTTTAAGACCCGAGGAAAAACCGTTTTTGGGAAAAAGAGGGATGGGAAAAGGGGGAAAAGGGCAGACAGCCCATCCAAAAAAAAAGACAGATGGACATAAACCGCATTTTAATACCTACAGTGTTTTAAATACTAAAAATTAAATTTTCCCAATGCAAATTCAATGGGAAATTCCCCGGGACAGATAGTAGATTTATGTCCGTCCGGACGTACAGACAGCCGGACAAAAAGTATGAAAGTTGGGTTCTGGGTAAGTTTTCCCTAAAAAAAAAAAAATTTTTTTAAGATCCCGGGATGAACCGTTTTTGGAAGGGGGAACGGACGGGGGGGAAAAAGACGACAACTCCGAACAGAAAAAGAGGGGACAAAAAACCGCTTTTTAAACCCCCTACAGTGTTTTAAATGCTAAAAAGGGGGAAATTTAAATGCAAATTGGGGGGAAAGGGGGCCGACAGATAGTAGATTTATGTCCGCCCGGGGAGTAAAAACAGAGGGACAAAAAGTAGGAAATTTGGGAAATCTGAGGTCATAGTTTTTAAAAAAAAAAAAAATTTTTTTTAAGACCCGGGGGATAAAAATTTTTTTTGGAAAGGGAAACGGAAAAGGGGGAAAAGGCAGAAAAATCCAAAAAGACAGACAAAAGGGATTTTAAACCCCGCTTTTTAAATCCCTACGTTTTAAAACTAAAAAAATTGAATTTCAATGCTAATTGGGGGGAAATTTTGGGCCGACAGATAGAAAGATTTATGTCCGCCGGACGTACAGAAAAGAGGGGACAAAAAGTATAAAATTTGGGGTATCTGAGGTCATAGCTTTCTAACAAAAAAAAAATTTTTTAAGATCCGGGGGATAAAAAACCGATTTTGGAAGAGGGATACGGACAGAGGGAAAAGGGACAGACAGACATCCGAACAGACAGACAAAATGGACATCAACCGCTTTTTAATACCTACAGTGATTTAAATGACTCAAAATTAAATTTTAAATTTGCAAAATTCAAGGGGAAATTCGCCGACAGATAGTGATTTTTTGTCCGTCCGGACGTACAGACAGACGGACAAAAAGTATGAAAGTTGGGTATCTGAGGTCATAGCTTTCTAACAAAAAAGAATTTTTAAGATCCGAGGGATAGAACCGATTTTTGAAGAGGGATACGGACAGACGGAAAGGCAGACAGACATCCGAACAGACAGACAGATGGACATCAACCGCATTTTAATACCTACAGTGATTTAAATGACTCAAAATTGAATTTCAATGCTAATTCAATGGGAAATTCGCCGACAGATAGTAGATTTATGTCCGTCCGGACGTACAGACAGACGGACAAAAAGTATGAAAGTTGGGTATCTGAGGTCATAGCTTTCTAACAAAAAAAGAATTTTTAAGATCCGAGGGATAGAACCGATTTTGGAAGAGGGATACGGACAGACGGAAAGACAGACAGACGAACAGACATGGACATCACCGCATTTTAATACCTACAGTGATTTAAATGACTCAAAATTGAATTTCAATGCTAATTCAATGGGAAATTCGCCGACAGATAGTAGATTTATGTCCGTCCGGACGTACAGACAGACGGACAAAAAGTATGAAAGTTGGGTATCTGAGGTCATAGCTTTCTAACAAAAAAAGAATTTTTAAGATCCGATGGATAGAACTGATTTTGGAAGGGGGGTACGAACAGACAGACAGACAGACGGACATCGACCGCATGTCAATACCTACTTTTTCATTTTTTTAATTCTTTCGAATTAAAAAAAGAAAAGTAGGCTAATAAATAGGAAAAAATCAATTAATTGGAATGTTTCACATGATGTAACGCTCTTGTTATCATTTTTCTGCGTACTGTGAGGTTATCATTGGTTGCTTCGGTTGACATCCACGACGTGAAACAACCCCATTATAGAATGTTTTTATTTAAAATTTAACTACAAAAATAATTAAATAAATCACCTTATTTGCTGTACAGAAATTAAACGATTAGCTCCGGAATATTAAATTAAACATTTATTTAATTTGTAAAAATTTAAAATAATAAAAATTTACTAAATACAAAACTAGTTGCACAAAAATTAGTTTTTAGAAAATTAAGTGTATTCAATAACAGGTTTGGAACAAGTATTAGCAAAATATTTCATGATTTTTTTTTTTTAAAGTTAATTCACGCAAATTTTCGAAGATTCGATGTAACTAACATATAAACAATTTGTAGAAACTAACTAACAAATTAAATACGACATGTTAAAAGCTAACCAATTAAATAATTTAATATTTAAAACTTCACGGAAGCTAATTCATATTTTTAATTAATTTTACGACGTCTCATACAAGTGCGAATCGTAAATGTGAAATAATTTTTAAATTGCATGCATTTATGTAGTCATATAAAAATAACAACTAATAAGCCATGGTTTAAATATAAAACAGCAATTAAAATTTAATGAAAACAGAAATAATTATACCTTAATAGATTTGTATTAAGCATTCAGTCAAAAACAGTAAAAAGAGGGGGAAAGAGGGGCGACCTACTAACGGCCCATGCAGCCAAAAAATGTCCGACGAATAATACCCCGTATAGTGGAAGTTAGGGTGCCTCGATAATAGTAAGTACTATACAGAGTGCCGCCACCAAGCTTCCCTGCCGATTTCACGCAGGCAAGCATCTGCAATCTCATTGGCCGATCGGCTGTGCTCCACTTCCGTTTTCCACTTTTTCGACCACTATATTTTTTCTCCATAGCGCGTTGATTGAAATCATAGATATAGAAAGTGTAGTCTACTCTTTCTATATCTATGATTGAAATTATGAGTGTTCTATGATAATCTGCTTAATCTGCAAAATTTTAGGTATGTTCAACTTTTATATTGTATATTATGAATAAGGAATTGTCTGAGCTACATTTTGCACGAAGTATTTTTTGTATTTAGCAAGTTTTAAGGTGTGTAATTTAAGTTTTTTTAGAATTGTTCCAACTTGCATTGTCTATTTTATCGAGTTTTCGTTAATAATAATTCTAATAATTGTAATTTTAAATACTGTTTATTATAGTATTATATTCAATAAATGACTATGAATTCGTAAAAGCTAAAAATAGTTGTTATTTTAAGTGAAATAGGCAATTTTTGGAATTTGCGTGCAGACGATATTTGGCCACGTTTTGGCGCGAGTTGGCTCCAAGTGTTGGCGCTCTTCTGAAAGTTAAACAAATGAAAGTCTGTTACGGCATTGAGTGTTGTTCCGGAATGTACTATTTTTGTATCTTAAAACTTATTTTACGCTATGCATTTTATTATAAGTAAAGATTGAAAGAAAAGTTAAGGTTGTATCTAAAACCTATTATGTGATTTTAAGTGTTTACATTACATAATTTATTAGAACTATATGTTATTCTAACTACTTAAATAAATAGAAGCGGTTGTGACGGACCTGCCTGGTTGCAGGGCCGGATTTCTAAATAGGCTAAGTTGGCTGTAGCCTAGAGCGGCGAATTTTCGGGGGCGGCCAATTTTACGATCAATTAAAGTGGTATTCGGCAAAAATTATTATAAAGATACTAATATTTTTAAGAAAGAAAACAAATAAATTACATTTATGAGTAAACCTTAAACGTATAATATATAGTACTAATATTTAGGAGTAAGCATAGCACCCGCTGCGAGAGCAATTGCACCCTCTCCCCCCGGATTTTGGGACCATGTGTCTTTTTTCACTTTAAGATACAACATAAAAAGTAACATGTAATACGATTTTTTTTAAAGGTGAGTTTATTATTAAGTGCTTCATAACCTTTACAGTAGCCCTTATTAATTCTAAAATCAAAAGTTTGGATATGGTATATTGTTTTAAAGTAATTTAAAATGCACTTGACTTCATAATGAAATTCACAAATATATAAGGAAGTCCTAAAAAATAAATTATTTAGCCTAGAATGAATACCTATTTTTCTACTTCATAAATTCCATGCAAAACCTTTTTAAAATTGAATGAATTATTTACTTTATAGCGATTATTCTTCTCAATACAGTTTTTGAATATATTAAAATAAATCTTTAAAAGTATCCTAATTTGTTTTAGTTTTTTTATTGTTAAAATCTGATATCTCCAAAAATCGTATATGGATGTAAAGTGAAATTTTAAAATAAAAGGAAATGTATAAATACAAATGATTTAAAATCCAAAGTTTTTCAAACTGTTTTGTTAGAAACAAGAGAAAAAATCAATGTTATACACAACAAAATTTTCTGAAACAAAAAAAAACCAAAGCGCTAAGCTTTTTCTTTAAGTCGAAATCGAGTACTATCCAAAAGAATTCGATACAAATTTCCCCCGTCAGGATCCCGAGCGAAAATAACATCAGTTTCGGTTTAGCTTTGGCGCCGTTAAAAGCGATAACGATTCTAGGTTGGCACGCACCGGGCAAGAGCGGGGAGAGCCGGTTGCCAGTCACTCCCTCAGTGTCGCCACTCTTATATACTTTTACGAAGTACAAGTTCGTTCTTTTATTTAGACTTTCTAGTGGAAGTGCATGTTAAATGTGCTCCAAAATCCCAACGCTGCGTACGATGTCGCCCTTAACGGTTGCGTTGGGTGCTACTCAGGTGTCTACTCGTCACTTCTTGACTGTGGTTTTAAATTACGACACCCGCCCGTCTCCAATAGCCCTCGTGTAGCTATTGTGCGACGATGATTCAACCTAAACTAACCCACAAGATAGTCTTTAAAATGCCACCTTCACAAATATTATAAATCAGCAACTTAAACAGCAACTAAGAAAATTGTAACGCATTATTTTTGTTTTTTAATATTATTGAGGCAATTGCAAGCAAATTTTATAAATAAGAACTCATTTATTGATTAAGTATGGAAGCTAATAACTTACTCTTATAATCCAATCTTATGAAATTTGATGTATAACATATGAGAGAAAGGCGCTTATTGTTACTTGGATTTAATATAAGCAAACTCAAAACCTTAAAAATAAAACGTTTACAAAATATGCATCGTTATAAAAATATATATATTTATTATTATATATATATATAAATATATATTTATATATATATTTTTATAGATAGCACGTGTGGAATATATACGGCGCCACCCTCCAAATAAATAAAAATAAATAAATTATTTCCGAAACTTTTTTCGCGCCGAATTTTGTGATTGGCTAGTATTCGTTATTTCTATTTTTTTATCTTCTTTCTTTTCGTAATATCGTGAACTTGATAGATTTGTGTCTTCTGGATTATGACGTCATTAAGAATGTGAAATGTACTTTTTCCCACCAAAAATTATGAAAAAAATAGACTTTATCAACTATTTGATTAGAAAATTCAATAATATCTAGTATAACTTTACATCCCCCCCCCCCCCCTGGATCCATCAATGAATACCCCATGTGGTGGGAATGCACATTAAATATTTTTCAAAGTTCCGACGCTGCGTACGATGTAAAAGTTGCATTATGTGCCTACTCAGTTGTTAGCTCGTCAAATGACTGTACATCTAAATTAAGACGCCCGTGACCAATATGCCTCGTGTTTGGCTCTAGTGCGATGATAATTCAAACTAACCCATACAACTGCACGATAATAGCTACCCTACTTTAAATTTTTACCTTCGCCAAAGCCCGTCAATGCCAAAATTCAAACGTCCATTATATCATAGCTGTACCAAATTGCCAGTTTCATAAACATAAAGTACATACACTATACGTAGGGAGAATTAACATTTCTCCGAAGTATTCATCAGATCTAGAATAGTTATTACCTTTACTGTCATGAGACATTGTAAAACTATATTCATCTCTTACCATTTGTAAACATCTATTAAATCAAACAGATTAACAAAAAATCAAAAGATTTAAATTCAATAAATAAAATAAAATAATAATATTCAAATAACAATCCTACAAATTAAACTCACGTGATCTTACGTGTTTATAATTATTTTCGTTCACGCTGAACGCGCGGAAATTTCTTTTAAATTGAAATATGTAAAAAAGTATAAATTCTAATCTTACAATGCTATTCCTATGGAGAAATCGGCTCACGTTTTGCACTCCTACACCCCCGTTTGGGTTCGAATACATATATTTACATATAATTATATAATATAAAGATAATTTTAATACCTTTAAAACCTTAAAAGTGCTATGGCCCTTACGCATGCGCTAATACAAAATCTCAATTTCGTATTTTTGACCTCATTGCAATACTTTCATTACATTATATTTCATATTAGGAAATTAATTGAAAGTAAAAATATTTATTTTAAGTTGATTAGTTTAGTTGGACAAGTTATTTTTAAGTAAGACATTTCTCAACATTGGAGGTTTATATATAGCTTGTCTTTGTCTCCCCTACAGCCATTGACAACAAAAGCATACATAAAAAAACAATATGCTGAGTTATATGAACAGCTAGAACATGTTTTATGTTAATACTCAGTTTGCCAAATATGCAAAAAACAAGTAGGTTTGAATCTGTTACTCAGCCCACTTCCACACAACATTTGTGTTCAACAGGAAAAAGTCGCTAAACACAATGTTAATTCTATTATAAACATTTACACGCTAAATTTGGCTAGTTTCATTTATTTTATTTCGAAAATTCAATAATTATCATTTGCAAAAATTAATTCATATTTCAAAGACTTAATATGTAATATTCCTCTCTTTTAAATAGAACCGAAATATTTCTATGAACATACAAAGAATGGCTTAGTGAAATATATTTGACGTCATTTCAAACTGATTTGATGTCTCAAAAATAAATTTCTTTTAATTCATTATTTAAAAGAATTAAAGTTTCTCGAGCGATTGTTGCAAATGGCAATGGTGATTTAATTCTAATGAAAATGGCTTCTTATGCTTTTTAATCGAGCATTAAATTTTGCAGTTTTTTAAATAATTAAAGTACTTCGAATTTCTTTCTAAGATTTTCAATATCTTCTAATTTCGATGCGCTGAATTTTTTGATGTATTACACTTGCCTGTAGCAATTGTAGTTTGGGCTATGAAAGTGGGTGACGGACGGACTGAGCGATTATAATACCTTCCACACTACACTACGTTTATAACGTAAAAAGTGGAAGGTTTTATAATCGTTCAGTCCGTCTGTCTGTTCGTCACCCACTTTCACAGAAAGAACCACAAGCCCCACAGACAAGTGGGATACGTCATTTTGAAGCAAAAAATCAGATTAGGCTACATTCCAAATTTCATTAAAAAAATTTAATTAGAAGTTTATTTAAAATTTAAAAAACTAAAAATTTAATCTACATTGAAATAACATGCAAATTCCATTTTTATTCAATATTTTCACTGTTGCCATTTCGTTAAACGTACGAGAAACTTTATTTGAAATAAAAATATTTATTTATGTGATATAATTCAGTTTGGATTGTTGTAATATCACAATAGAGTTCTTTTGATGGTTCATTATATATGTATGAAGAAAGATGCATAGAAAATTCTAACTTGGCATAAAAAAATATGCAAAGTTTCGCCTTTATTTTTAAAGCATCAACTGTACTAATTAAATATTTTTTTAACTGTAAATTAATTTAACAAACTATAAATAAGTGAATTTTCGAAAGAAATGTAAATGGGAAATTAAGGGGACACAAAGATATTTATTAAAAAAGATTACATCATTATTCTTCAAACAAATTTAGCAAACGATAAAGTCTAATTATTAAATCTGAGAAAGAAGATTAATGAAAATAGTTAATTTTGGCGTTTAAAACTTTGAATTACAAATAGCTAAAGGCCCTGTTTTTATTAGAATTAAATCAACTTTGCCATTCGCAACAATCGCTCGAGAAACTTTAATTCTTTTAGACAATAAATTTATTTTTGCAAAATCGATCAGTTTGAAATGACGTCAAATATATTTCACTACGGATTCTTTGTATGTTGATATGAAATGTTTTCATTCTATTTAAAAGCGATGAATATTACATATTTATTCTTTGAAATAAAAATTATTTTTTGCAAACGATAAGTAATAATTATTGAAATTTCGAAATAAAATAAATGAAACTAGCCAAATTTGGCGTGTAAATGTTTAATATAGAATTAAAGTTGTGTTTGGCGCGTTTATTCCTGTTAAACGCAAAAGTGTGGAAGCGGGTTAAGTGACAGATTCTGTTACAAACCTACTTGTTTACGTTATACCTTCCACTTTTTTACGTTATAAACGTAGTGTGGAAGCTAAAAGTAAACTTGGAAAAAACTTAAATAATAGCACAAGTCTTCAGTTTTAATAAATTACTTTAATATTAGACACAAATGAAAAACAACATATGTACATCATCTTTTACAATATCTTCTTTTCTTTATTTTTCCAAAATGAAAAAACTTCCATGTATCTATGATGAAGAAAAATGAACAAACCAAAATTATTATTTCTTTTGTTTAAATTATACAATAAGTGTATATGACAAAAGGACAATTGAGGAAGAATATCAAAGAAAAAAAACTAAATTAAAATATGTTTATTTCTAATTGTTAGCTCATGAATAATCAGCCATCAAGTAGGTAGTCTTTGGAAATGTATCAGGAACAAATAATATCCAAATAGCAAGGTTAAAAAAACTAAAGTGTTTAGAGTACATTATATTAGTAATAGATTTTAATAAATAATGAAGGATTTAAAAATAACTTAAAATATGAAAAACAATTTTCTGGCTATAAAAAATTAAGTAACCATTATGTATACTAACCTTTTTTTGTAGGCATTATGGTTCACTTATTGCTGTCCTCAAATCTTCAACAAAATTATTGAGTTCAGATTCCAAATTCAATAACAGTCCTTTTAATAGACAAAAATAAACTTTAATACTACAAATATTTAAATTAACCTTTCAAAGGATAAGCAAATTGGCTGAAGTGTAAACTTGCTTTCACTGCATGAGATTTAAATTAAAATTTTGAAATAAAAATTTAATTTCTCTATATGTATTTAAATTATATTTTTGTAGAAGACTAATGAATAATGAAGAAAAATGCCTTCTTGTTTGCATTCCGCAGAGGGTTAGTAAAAAAAACCATAGTATCTATTCATTCTAATCTAAGAATATATTACATTTGACAACTGTTAAGAGATTAATTCTTAAGTTAAATATTTAACGAATGCCGCAATGTATGCTTTATTTTTTTATATTATCTAGTTTTTGAGAAATAATGATTCTATGCATTAAATCACCACTAGTCATGCCCAGTACACAAAGAAACTTGAATTTAAGACGATATTGAAAACCTGGTGAGTTTTTCCATATTAAAATATTATTATAAAACAATACAATTATTTTAAGTATTAAAAATAATTAATTTGTTAAAGATTATCAAAAAAAAAACTAATATACAAAATAATTTTGTTTAAAAATATATATATTTACAGAAATAACATATTAATCAGATAAAAAAAAAGTAACATTATTATAACAACATATTTTAATTCTAAAATACAAAATTGCTTTCTTTCAAAGTTCTTTAAGTACACTGGACAACAAAATTTCAAAAATTTTCTGCGACTGAGATAAAAGTACCCAATTCTGAATGATTTCAACGTGCTAAACACGAATATCACCTTAAAAAATATTAGTTAGCTCTAGATTTTCAGTAACGGTCGGTTTTTTTTTCATTACATAGGATACGGAGAAATGAATGTGGGCGCACCAAACGCAAAATTAATTACATTCAATTTTGTTTATAGAAACCCTGCCAATTTTACTTATACAGGTTTTTTTTTATACTATCAACATGGGGGTAGGAAGAGATAACTTTCAAGGCTTTTGCACCCACATTCGCAGCTTAATACCCCACTATGCAACACAATTGTTCTCATGTCAAGAGGTGCAGAAAAAAAAAGAGTAATAAATTCCTCGCATTTCGGCCATGGTTGTTTTTAGAATCTGTAGCATATTTAGCAGACGTATGGATATGACCCTCATTAAAACTTACTCTAAAAATTCTTCCTCTAAAAATATTGGATACTTTTTAACGAGGAGTCCTTTGTCACGTACGACCGGGCGCAGAGTAGAAGAAATGTTATGCTATTTAACTTTTATCTTTTTCTAAACATAACACCTCCTTTAATTGATGAGATGATGCAGAAATAACAGTCATTAATACGATATGTTGGTTCCCTCCTAATCATAAAATGGCATTCCCTTTACTTCCATAAAACAGCATTTGTTTTCTTCCCAGCGCATGGCATTATCTTTTCTCCTAGATGAAGTCAAAGTGACAAATTTGCTACACAAATCTAACAACATATGTGAGGAGCCTAGAATTTTTTTTTATTGGACTCCTACCTTGTAACCAAAATACAAATGATACGCTTTCTTAACTTTTGCAGTGATGATCCTTTTTTGTGCAGAAAATTGCACTTTTCCGCAAATATAACAGAAGTTATTAGCTCTATTAATGCATTTACAAGGCATTACAGTTATAGATTTATCACTAACACTTATTTATGATATTCAACAGCTTCTAAAACAACCAAGTACGAGATACAAGGAATTTATTGCTCTATTTCTGCACCTCTTGACACGAGAACAATTGTTACTTAGAGGGGTATTAAGCTGCGAATGTGGGTGCAAAAAAGCCTTGAAAGTTATCTCTTCCCACCACCATGTTTATAGTATCAAATAAAACCTGTATAATCAAAAATTTGCAGGATTTCTATAAACAAAATTGACTTTAATTAGTTTTGCGTTTGGTGCGCCCAGTCATTTCGCCGTATCCTATGTAATAAAAAAACGACCGTAACTCAAAAACTAGAGCTGACACATTTTTAAGGTGATATTCATGTTTAGCACCTTGAAATCATTCAGAATTGGGTACTTTCATCTCAGTCGCATTTTCACTGTTGACCAGTGTTATTGATATCTATCCAAGATGTTGAATTTTATTTATAAAGTTTTTTTTTTATAATCTGTTTCTTACAATATTTTAACTAACCTGTATTGGCTTTGGAACTTGCAATCAAACTTATCATTAATGGACTCTTGTTGAAGTGAATGACCTAAATAAAATAAACTCATGATACATTTTTTATATATAATTACAACACAAAAGAACAATTTTACAAACACAAAAAAAATTCCACTTTATACCAGAGATGAAAGAAAGCTCAAAATTTTAAATAAAGAAGTTTACAATAACAAAACATTGTAATCATTAAAATGTCTTCCTTAAAACATCAACTTTTTATCTAGTTTTTATATGCATAAAACCTATTTAACACTTTTTTTTAAAGGAGAGTAGAAAGAGCAACAAATGTTTTAATACAAAAAATACAGTTATTTAAGGCAAACTCTTCTTTCTCTTTACAATAAAGTATGTTTAGAGCAAACAGCTTGGTAGCCAATATTTGTTTTATTATAGTAGTTTTTTTTATAATTATGGTATCACATAGTTTGTTTTTAAACATACTTAAAACCTGTGATACTGGTCCAGGTAATATAATGGTTAAAAGACTTTGAAACACCTACACAAACTCATCAAAATATAGAAATTACTTGCAATAACATAGTAATTTTTTTAAAAAATTGCATGACACTATTAACTGATCACAATACCACATGACTTGAGCCACCAGTAGAAAAGTGGTTGGTGTAACATACAACTATGACTTTTTGAGTTAAAAACACTAACATTTGAAGGCCTAGCAATTAAGCCATCTGAAATCGATAAATTAAACAGTTGAAATTAAACAACATATAGTTAGCAGATCATTTTTTAGAACAGTTTCTTGAAAACTATATTTTTACAGAAACACTAAACAGTGCCAAATGTCTTTTCTATAAAAATGTTTGACTCATGATACAGCAATGAAAGGACATACAATAAAACTATATATTTAAAAAATATATATATATACACACCTGTATAGTATTGAACACACAAATAATGCGCCGAGTAGTTCCGTTGCCTAATTTACCAGCTTGTTCAACAGCCAAGCTCACAGATGCTAAGAAATTTGGCTTTGATACTGGGTCTGGTATGTCTGGTGCAGTCACTTAATTTAAGATAAAGATTTTATTAATAAATTAATTAATATTTATATCTTTGAAGGTGTTTTAAAAATAAGTATACTTCTGTTAGTGTTAAATGTTAACATAAATATAGCATTTGTAGTTATGCAGCACAGTTATAAAGTATTACTAGACTTATGCGAATTCATCTTAACTAAACTACTCATCTCTATAATAGGGCACTATCAATGTACACTTTAAGTACGATTAAAGTTCAAAAACTATCAAAAAAAAAATTTCTTAAGATTATTTTAATTGTCTTAGATTTTTTTTTATGCATGCACTTTAATGAAAAGTACCAGGAATGAAAATAAAATATATACCTTTAATAATAGGAATGCCATCTCTGTCAGTTATTACAATCGCTCGGAGGTCATCAACCCTTTAAAAATAGAGAACAAAATTTTAGTAAATAGAATATAGAGAAACAGAAAAATTTACTCATAATTTTAAGTTTAAAATATTTCTGTTAAAAGAAATTTCAATTATTTTTTAGTTGAATGTTGTTTATCAAATGCATAACAAATTTATATAAAATAGTCCTGAACCAAAAGGAGTGCCCCAAAAACAAATTTACTACATGTCCACATTTATTCATCCTACTCAAAATGTTATAGTAAATTGAATGTCCAAAAGCAGGCTTTAAAATAAAACATTATTATTATTAGTGCATAGTTCACTTACTATATCGTCGGTCAAATGACATAATTACGAACATGCAAAAACACATTGAAGGAAAACTGGATACTGTTAAGCCCTCCGTTTTCAAAGATCGGCAATCCCTAGAATTTGCACTTTCGTGGTTTTGTCATTTAACTGACGACATACAACTTTTATGTTTTATAAAATAATAAAATACCAGTTTTCTAACTTTTAAAAGAAGAATTACAGCACAAATTTAAAAACTGATAAGAATGCTAAATGTGGGAAAGTTTCTTAAATTTTGTCTTTAAGTAAAAATAAAAACAAACTGCATTAAGCTTTCTATTGAATAATAATTCATTATTCAATCTCATGCACATAATTAAATAGGTTTTCAACAGAAAATTATATCGAATTAAATGACGTATTGAATATTAGTGGCACAACTGGATATATAAAAATCAATTATATAAATTTCAATAAATTTTGGACAAAAAAACTATATAATTTTAATGCAATAGCTGTAAATATCTCAGCAAAATTTTTAAAAAAAGTATTTACAAACCTTTTAATTATACCTTGTAGGAACTTTTTTGCAGCCTGAAAGTTATGAAAAGCATAGTTTATTTTAAAAAATAAAAATACATTCGCATTGCTAATGCAATAAATGGTTTAATACACATTTCTTTTCAGGAAAATTAAATATATTTAACTGCCAATTGATAGCACACAATCCATCAATATAATGCAACAATTGTTATGGTTAATATGGTTTTGATAAAATGTTGTTTCAATAAATTCATTTACAGTGAAATCGATCAAATTTAAAGAGTTGTCCAGGTATAAAATAATTCAAATATTCATTTGAATCTGCAAAACTATTGCTTTTGAGTTTAATTTTTAATTTCTATTTATTGAATTATTTTTCTATTTATTGAATTATTTTCATTCTATTATTTAATTTTTAATCTATTCATACCTCTGGATTGTCACCGGCAGCATAATCTGCATTGGTCATCTGAAAACAAAAGATCATGGTTCAATAAAAATCATTTATAAATTAACCTAGGACCTTGTATAATTTGGATCTCAAAAACGCGATGATACTTCATAAGGAGTCTTAACAAACAAATTTAGGATTTTAGTTGATACATCACCAGTCAACGAACGATCAAGGTATTTATCAATTTCAGGAATAATAATTAAATTAGGAAATTTAGCTGAAAAATACATTTAATGTTGATAACTGGTTAATTTTAATCCGATGGTACTTCTATCGCCAAGGGATTTGACACTTTTATAGAGGGCGATAAATGATTTTTTTTTGGTCATAGGGTATTTTCTGGCGAAATTTTGGGTAGATGGCGCTGGTAATACTTGCATGGGATTGTGGGTGTAGGTGACGTTGGTTTTATGTCCATGGGATTAGTTTTTTCGTCATTTCTTATACTTCCGTTTTGACGGGTAGGTATGAGTTTTGAATGTCCGTTATTTTTTCCAGATTTAAAGACAGCAGGCAAGTTATTTTTTTATAATGTCTTTTCCTCATTTTATACAGTTAGGTTTGATTTTGAACATCCGATTAGATTTAAAGAGGTCTGGTAAGTTAGCTGTTTTTTCATAGTTTTGTTTTAATAGGTTTCGTTTTTGAAAGCGAATTTCCTCTTGAAAGTTTTTTTTTGTAAAAAAATTGCCCGGTGCCCAAACGAGTGTTTAGGCTTTCAATGGACCCTACAATACGGCTCCATGTTGGATACTGATGTTTTTTTTAGAGAAAACAAAATTGCCCGGAGCCCCAAACGCGTGCGTAATGGATTGCCACTCTAAGCCCATTGTGTAGTGTGAAGGAATCAGACAATGGGGAAACACGCGAGTTTCTCCAAGTTGGCAAGTTCTTGGAAACGCGCCAAGCAGTACCATAAGATTAAAATTTACCTTGATAACTTGCTGATTTTCAATTTAATAGATTTTCCAACCTATATTTCAAGTTAAATTTTTAAATAAAAAATAGCATTTTTGGTCACAAATTTTTCGTCTTAATAAAGACATTTATTTGGGGAAAATGATCAGCAGAGTGAATTATAAAAATAATGAACTAACATTTTGATTATGTATGAGAATAAAGAAAATTTATTAAACAAGAATGAGATAGAAGGACTAACATAAAATACAAAATGGAACATAGCAGATTAAGTTTAAACAAATCACACTTTACTTGCAAGGGAAGGAAAGCGTACATTTTTACAAATAATTTTTTTACAAATAACACATTTGAATAAAAGATAGTGACAAGATAGTGAAAGCTTATGTGTTCAAAAATAAATTTTAAGTCATCTAAATGTGTGTGTGGGGGGGGGGGAAGGAGGGTAGAGATTTACTGTACGGTCCCCCTTGGCAAACTTTTCAAAATCGCGCCAAAAGTCCGTATTTTGGCGATTTTTAAAAAAAAACATGTTTCAAAGAAAAGATCGTATGGGAATATTACTTATGAAAACTCAACCAACGGTCCGATAGGGATGCCGGAAAACGCATCGGTGCAAAGTCATAGAATTCGAATCTTCAGTCGAAGTCAGACAGGTTGCCAGAAAAAATTATTTGTCGCCAAATCCGAAAAAATCGCGCCAAGGGGGACCATACAGTAAATCTGATCCTCAAGGGTTTATTTTTGTTCATCAAATGGCTTTTTTTTCATCAGCCTATTAAATTAAAACAGCAACTAACTTTGTTGCAATTTACAATACCATAGTTGTGATAAATGTAGTAGTTTTTTTTGTTATTATTTTACTGTAAGATTTATGGGAAATTACATGCTTTCAAATAGAAAAATTCAGTACAAACCTTAAGCTTATGTGCAAAATCGCTATTTTCACTTTCAGTTAACAAATGCAAATTCGAGTGAGAAGAATTCCAATGAGAAACGGCGGCCGCTTTAGCAGCACACCTCGCCATAGAAAATTTTCACTTTTAAAATGTAGTATAAACAATTTTTTATACGAAATAAATATCGCTATCGAGTTTAAAGAAACCAAAACTAACACTTAAGTAATAAAAAGTAAGGTCAACAATTTCACAACTTGAAAAAATATACAAATATAAAAAACAGATACATAAAATCTGACAATTTTGTCACATAAATTACTTTGATGTTTGTTATCTTGGAAGTCTAAAAGTAAATACTGAATTGTAAACTGGATAACTGTCCTGAAAACTAATACAACTGCACGGAGTTTGCAAAACCTTTAAACAACAATCACTCGCTGGCTAAAAGTAACAAATTATTATTTGATAATATCACGCAATTAAAGTAAATTAATAAAATAAGCTTTAAAAATTAAAATTTCTTAATACTGGATCATATGATTGTTATTCTTGTCAATTAAGAGATGCCAATTTCTTAGATGTAATTTTCGACACAACCTCTCAAAAAAATAATAATAAGGGGAAAAAATTAGATGGAAATTCGTGACGTCGTCTCCCCAGTCGTAACCACTCATGCTGGAACTGGGCGAGTGCTTGAATTTGTGACGTCTTTGCCCCTAGTACGCATGCGCGCGAGTTCAAAGCTGGATTTTTGAATCGTTTTCAAAGCGATATTGAATCTGGAAATAACTTTTGAGCATGCGCAGTTAGTTTCAAGACAAGAGTTTATTGGGAAACTAATTTTTATAGTAAAATCATCAAATATCAGTAATAATTTGAATTATACATAAGCATGTATACAGTAATATCTTTGTTTACTTTAAAAAAAAATAAGAACTACATATAATGATTTTATTACTATGATCAATCCTTTGACAGTTTACAAAATACTAGGAAGAAAGCAAAATGCCTTAAACTAAAATGAAACTAAAAATGTGCTTTTTCGCCTTTGAAACTGCATCAAATTTGTACAAACAAAACAATGCAACTTTAAAAAGTCAAATCTGGATTTACAGGCCATGCGCAGTAGTATTTGTTTTTATTTCCACGGACGGTGTTCTCGATAGCAGATACGTCACAAAATCAAGCACTCGCCCAGCTCCAGCGTGAGTGGATTACTGTGGATGGATTTATGCGTTTCAAGCACAGATGAAATTGAGACATTTCAGGGGACGCTTTCCTTCCAGCTTTCATTTTCCCATTTCCTACGATGGGTGCTCTGTCCCCACGTGTAATAGATTCACCAATCGGGGCCAGATAAAGATTTTTTTTTCATTCAGCATTTCGTTGCTACTCAAGACATGATTCCCTTTGCAGTAAAAGAGAAATTCGAAGAATTCGTGTTAATGATAAAATATTTTATATTATCACAGTTGGCCTCTGACTTATAACCAACAGAACAAACCTCAACCTTTCTTGCATGAAATAACCAAGAAATTGGAATTTAACTTCTAATAAAAAAATAAATAAAAGACAATACTCTTACCAGAATAATTTTTGTTGAAAAATATTATTATCCATTGCAAGGGGGCTTTTAGGCATTTCTTTGTTGTTTGACACTTCGTATTTGCTATCCCAGAAGAATCTTGATCGTTGCAAGGGGTAGATGCCATAGAACGGTTTTTGGTTTTAAAGGTATTGCTTAAAAACGAAAATAGATACAGACTTCAAATTTGGTACACGTGTTCCCAGTACCTCTCGGTGCTGAAAGCTGCCAAGGAACGTTGTAGGTTTTAAAGTTATTAAAAATACGTATAAAATATATAATAAAAGCCAATAAAATTAAATATTACCTATAAAGTATAATATAATTACTACCTTGAAATGTGTACTGAGAAAATTGAGAGGTAATTGAAAGTTAGCCAAATTTTTTTAATTTTATAGGAGTTTTAGTTCAAAATTAGCATCCGAAATCTTTCGGAAAGTAATGAATTTTTTGTTGCCACTGAAAGTAATGAAGTTACAGTTACTTTCTGAAAAATCTAGCAGAGTTGAACGGCATTACCAAAAAAACCCTACTGTTATTAGTAACACCATTACAAGTAACACATTACTCCAATCTATGGTTAGCGTTAGCACATATTATTATGCTAACTAGTGACCCGTAACATATTGTGTTATGTTGAAAGTAAGCAAATTGCATTAAGAAAAATAACTTTCAAGTCTTATAGGCAGAAGGTCTTAAGAAATTTTGATAGAAAAAAAAGCTTTTTCCATAAAATTGCATATGTAACAAACACATTAAATAAATCTATGCAATAATTAAAAAATGCTATTATTTACACATATGAAAGAACCAAAAAATTACATCCCACAAAATCAAACCATTTAAATGACTTAATTTAAATAAATGTAACAGACAGGTGTAGTGCAGATGTAATAAACAGATTAAATAAATCTATGCAATAATTAAAAAATGTTTTATTATTTACACATATAAAAGAGCCAAGTTTACAATGATTATCCCTTTGATAGGGAAGTTATTTTTTTAACTCAGAATTTTACAAGGAATATATTTAATCACTGTGGTGTGGTAGCATCATATTATTCCAAAAATCCAGAAGCTCTCATCTTATTTTTAAAATGCACTTCTAATACACAAGCCTGTTTGTAGTATTCAGATGTTGGTGCATTAAAGCTTTTGCAATTGTTGATCAGTCGCTGCATATCAGCCATAAATAATTTTTCTGATGTATAATAGCGTTTTGTTAGCCTTTCAGACATAATTTTTAAATCTGAAAGAAAAATGTCACAATTTAAAAACACAACATTTTTTTCAAAAAATGAATTGAACAAAACAAACATGTATTACATACATGTTTATAAACAAGAAAAAACTTTATTCTAACATAAGTATATAATAGATCTGAATTTTTATATGTATGTAGAATTCTAGTCTGTTTTTTTTATTATTTCCAAAAGAAGGAAATAAACTTTGTTAATAAGAAAAAGAACACAACTTTTTAAAACAGACTAACTTACTGTGTCAGTCATACATTAAAATATATGCAAATTACAAAAACTTATAAATTTACCTATTGGATGCTTAATCAAATCATAATATTCCGGATATTCTTCAATATTTACAGGTTCTAAGAATTGTTCAGCACAGCTGTGATTCTATAAAAAATACATATATACAAAAATACATAATTTATTTTAATTTAATAAAAATTCCAGAACGATTTTTAAGTAAAGAACTTTTTTGTCATGTTTTCTTTTAAATATAATATGAAATATATTAAAATTTTTAAATTAAGAGGAAGTCAAAACCCTTCTGCCTTTCTTTCACTTTCCATATTAAGTCGATGGGAAAGTTTTTAAGGCAGACTGCTCTTTTAATATTAAACCAATCAACTAGTGTTTTTTTCCCTAAAGAAATTCAAGACATTTTTAGGGATCCTAGCATACATTTTTGATTTTATTATACATGATTTTTAAAAAAAATATTTAAAACTTTAAATTTATTTTTTAAAAATACAACACAATAAAATAAGAAAGTTTATACATGGATCCCTAAAAAGTAGTTCCCAGACTTCCTTATGAAAAAAAAAACATTTGATAAACTTCAACCAATCTTAAACTACAAACAAATCAAAATTAATAGTAATGAGTCTTAAAATTTGTAGCATAGACTTAATAAAAAAGTGAAAGAAAATTGGGAGGTGGTTGACTTCCATATATTCATTTTATTTTTTATAAGGAAAGTTTCTTCAATTTTAACGGTTCAATGTTAGAAAATTTAACATTAACATGATTAGACTCTTTTGATAAATATATTAACAAGAAGAAACTAAATTATTACAAATAATATATTATATTAATACAAGAGTTGAACAAAATAATATGTCAGGAATTTATAACTTACTTTAACAAATATTAATATTCGTTTCAGTTTTTGAAAAAGGATGTCTGGGTTTTTAGCATCAGCATCTCTTTAAAAGAGGAAAAAAACATGTTACTAATTCTTTATATCAATTTTCTGTTTAGAACAATTTACATTTTACTATACATGAAGAAGATATCTAGCTGATTAATTTTGCTGTTCGAATTCAGTTTACATATCACAAAATGCAAAATTTCAAAGTCTACCAATCGAAATGACTAACCAATCAATACAATACTTTGGCTACCATAAAACAAATCAACTAATTTCATTAATAAAATGAAAAACTTCAACTTATTATTGTCAGTTGCCAATTAGTTTCTTTTTCAGTGGTATAGTACATAAAAGATGTACTTTTCAGTTCATTAAAGTAAAGGGAAATTTTTGCTGTTATACTCATTAATTTGATGTGCTTAAGTCAACACACTATAAAATGCATTTATATTTAAATGAATAAATGATCTAACCTAAATAACAGAGTTTGTTGATCCTTTTAACTTTTCGATGGACAGATATTATATTACTAACTAATGCATTGGTGAAATATTTTATGATTTGTACTTACATTTGTTTGTCAGGTCGTTTCCTTGCATCAGCTAAACAAAAAAATATTTTAAATTATCAATTTCATGTTAACAAATACATAAATTTAATTATTAAAATATTCTGATAGGTCATTAAATTCTTTGAAAATTTCAACCTACCTACTCCTGGGATGTTTTCAATAGGAATGCCACTAAGGCCTTCACGGAAATAATTTAATCCTGGATATACTTTGGTAGAAGAACTTTGTATTTTCGATATCATGTTTTTCACTCTCTACATAAAAAAAAAAACATTTACTTCAATATTTTTTATGTTTACTAGCAGAAACTACTCGCATATATATTTAAAATTAAATTTACTAACATACAATATATTTTTTTAAAGCATTCATTTACAAAACATGTAACAGTAAATATGTTATAAGAATATTAAAAATTGGGCTTCATGACATTCTGATATAAGAATATGAAGACATGTAAAAGTCAACTAATTGATACTTAATAAGCAAAGAAATTAATGAAATTATATATTTTGTTTTTAACTTGGCATTGCATTGAAACTAAAAGAACAAGATCCTAAAACAATACTAATAAAAATCAAAAGAATTAAAGAACAGAAAACATTCTGAAGACATTTCATTTCACAGACATTCAGAAAACATTTCTTAAGCTTTTAAATTTTAAAGTTTTGCCACTAAAGTGTTTCTGACTTAAATAGATTTAAACTATTGTCTAACCTCTTTTTGGATTTGAAGTACTTTTGAAAGCTCGGTATATGAGATTTTTGGATTCAATTTACATTCCATTAGCTTTGCTTCATCATAATCTTTAATAAATCCAGTGAAAATTTCTCTAGGTAACTTTATGTCCATAGTAAATCCCTAAAATAGAAAACTAAAATTAAACCCTATCTTAACTCATGGCTTCAACAAAAAATATTTAATAATACAAAATACAGATGTAATTGAGCTAGTTATCAAAAAATTTAACACAGCAATTTAGTAACAGTTAGCAGTAATAACTATTTTTACACAAAGAGATTTTGCAATCCAAGTTCAATCCCATTAATCACAAGTTAGGCAATACATGGTCCATGCATTAAACAGAGAAATAAAACATTAGACCATCAGAAATTTCTCATTATTATCAGAACTCCACATTATAGTACCCATCAGGATGTGTTATGGTACAAAGAATCTGTTCCAGAATAAAACCTAAATCCCAAGAACATGTCCGCCTGGTGCTCTATCCTTTACACACCAAAAGTGCTAAAATCATTACTCTTAGACAAGTTTAAGACAGCTTTGTACTGAAGGTTTATATTATATGAATGAACTTTGTGCAAAATTATAACCCAATGATGTCAAGTAGAAAATGTAGCTGAATACTATACTCTCCTCAGGTTAATAATGTATTAAAAACAGGTTACATTTTAATGCTTATACAACAAGTTAGTTTTATTTAAAATTACAGGTAAATTCTATTATCATTCAAATCAAAATAGCAAGTAAGAATATTAGTATTAGAAAAATATATTATTTTTAAATACCTGTTTCTTGAAATAACCTATGGCATATTTATCTCCATAAGTAAGAAAATTTAGGATATTTCGTTTTACGTGGTAGTCTTTTAAATGGTTCATCATGTGTGTTCCATATCCCTAGGTAAGAAACAGAATACTTTTACGTTATCATTCATATAATGCCCAAATTGTACATAAATATATCAGTGTGTGTTGTAAATAATAAAATTATTTTGAAAAATAATGTTGTTGTTATTACATATATGGCATTTATTAGGAAATTCAATTCATAAATTAATACAGGCAATCCATGTAATAGAAGTATGACACAAATAAGTATAACAGAAACATTAACAAGAGAATAATAAAAAATACTAACACATAACTATCATTGAAAATCTGTTCTAAATATCAATTGATAAGAATTTAGATTTCAACACTTTTATTTTAAATAGAAAACATAATTATTTTTTTACTAACACTGCAAAGAACTATGCAATGCAATACAATATAATAAATTAGTAAGTTCATAAAAACATTCATATTTAAGAAAAATGTTAAAAATTGAACTAACTCCTTACTTTGACTTGTTTGTCCAACGACACGGCACAAAATACAATTTCTGAGAAGCCTTGAGTAGGAAACATGCGAAAGCATATGCCTCCAATTACATGGTTTTCTTCAATAAGTGCTAGGTTCTTATGTTTCCTAAAAATCAGAAAGGAATGATAATGATGTATTTTGTGGTGTACTATTTAAAACAAAATTTATTACAATAAAAATCATACACCAATAAGAGAATTTAAAATTGTCTGATAATATAAAGTTTGAACTTATTTACTCTTTGATATAGACGGTTTAATGTCACAAACTTTCGAAGGTGGCGCTGTTACTCGGAAGTCTGTCCAACCTACCTAGAAATATTCCGGTTCACGGGTTTGTTGATGTTTTAAACAGCGCTATCGCTTTGCGGTGTGTTCGAGAATGTATAAAAACGAATAAACTATACAATATATTCTGGAAAATAAATATACTGTACAATACAATATATCCAGCAATTATTGTGTCGTACCAACCAATGTGCAACATTTTTGGCAATGTTTTTTTTAACGAATGTGGAAGCATTGAATCGGATGCCTAGATTAAAATTCTTTATGCAGCTTCCGAGTTCGTAATATTCAACACTTGATTTTAATGATCTAAGCTGTTGTTGACTATTTTAAACATTGATTAGCATCAAATAGAATTTTAAACAGAAATGCAACCGACTTTACCATCATATTAAAAATAATAAGAATCGTAATTACGATCAATAATTTTAATTAATAAGAAGACTTTAGAGTTATGAATTAAAATACTACAAATTTTTGCCAAAAAAGCACAATTCTTCAAATTATTTAAACTATGTAAGAGTCTAACGGGCTGTATAATCTTACAATTGATTAAAATGACAATCCATAAATTGAATATCATTCATAAATTGTCTTATCATGTTTGTATTATTTTTTACACACGTTATCGACGTGCACTATATATTAGTAAATAAATATACATATATAGTAAAAAAATTGTCAAAAACTTGTATTATTAGCATTTATTTAGTTTTGATAATAAACAAAAAATAACAATGTCATTATGGCAGAGATTTTCATAAAAACAGTCTTCTATCTAAATAATAAAACACAATCTGCAATTGGGAGTAATTACTTTTATATTTGGGGAAGAACTAAATTGTTTTTTTAATCGCACAAACGTTAAGTTAGGTCATGTAAATAATTTAAGTTTCTAAATATAAAAGCAAACAGATTAAAAATAAAAATGATTTTCTCAAATTGTAAACTTTTTGAGTCAAATAACATATTATAAAAATACAATTGATTCCAATTAAGTTTAAGGGGGGGGGGGGGGGGGGGGGGGGGGGAATTGAATTTTTCAACATCGCGCTACGGCATGAGGAGAAAATCAACATTGAATCTAGCGACGAAAACGAGCTTCCGGTGTCTCAACCGGAAGTTAACTTGGTAGTTTTTGGGGGTAACCAATCAGAGAAAGGTAGGGTTTGTTTGCAAACTTTAAACCCTCTATACATTTATTATTTTTTTTGCATAATAAACATTATTTGATATATTTATGTTGTTTGCATAATAAACATTATTTGATATATTTATGTTGTTTGCATAATAAACATTTTTTGATATATTTATGTTGTTTGCTTAAATAAAGATATCTATCTATAAGAAAATTTCCAATTGAAAATCTTGCTTTAAAAAAAACAGTAACATGCAACATTAAAAGCTTCAATACTTTTTGCTAGTAAAATATAAAAAGAAAATTAATAATGTCTTTTTGTATTGAAATATTAAATCCAATTTAGTATGTTAGGTAAGGTTGCATTATCGTCGCACTAGAGCTAGCTACACAAGGGCTGTTGGCGACGGTCGTCAGAATTTCCCAATTTAGTATGCAAAAAGAACATTGAATTAAAACAAGTAGGGTTGTAACAGTATCTGTTACTTAAACCGCTTCAACACAACATATGTGCTCAACAGGAAACACACTATTAATAATCCTTAGAAAAAAATTCGCCAAACAGAGCCTTTAGCTAGTTCTAATTTAAACCTTTAAACACCAAAATTAACTATTTTCGTTAAACTTATTTCCGATATTTAATTAATAGTCTTTATTGTTTGCTAAATTTGTTTGAAATCTGAAGAATAATGATGCAAGAATAATTAGTCAAATTGATGCTTTATAAATAAAAGTGAAACTTTGCATATTCTTTATGCAATTTTTGGATCGCTCAATACATTTTTCTTCTTACATATATAATGAACCATCAAAAGTACTTTATTGTGATATGTACTATGACACCAATCTAGACTGATTTATATCACATAAATAAATATTTCTGCAAGAGTTTTATTTAGATATTTAAATTTTAAATATATTTCTAATTAAAAATTTTTAATGAAATTTGCGATATAGCCTTTCCTGATTATTTTGCTTCTATATGACATGTCCTCTTTGTTTGTGAGACTTGTGCTTCATTCTGAGAAAGTGGGTGATGGACGGACTGAACGAGTATAATACCTTCCACTTTTTACATTATATACGTAGTGTGGAAGACAAAATTAATTCATTGACAAATAAAAAAATCATTGTATACTTACGGATCAAATACAAATCTTGTAATGTAGCTTTTAGGCATTTCCGGCAACTGACGGGCAAATAAATTTTGGAGTTCTACAAGCCAAATGCGACTTTGAGTATCTAGTGTATTAGTCAAAGAATTTGAAACTACTTGCAATTGAATTACTCTATTCTTCTCTTCAATATGGGCAACATAATCTCTTGCAGCATTTTCAGTAGAGGTCTAAAGCACAATAACAAACCATATTATTTTTTATCAAATTTAGATATGTTACTAAATAAATACAAATTAACAAAAAATATACTTGATTTTCAAATTATTAATGCAACTGGCTGTAAGTCCAACTCATATTTAACTAGATAATAATAGCTTAGTAACAAAAAGATACTTAGAAACATAATAGCTTAGTAACATTTATCACTAATAGCTGACCAGATGATGCAAAATTATTACACAAAAAAAATTCTCAAGATTTTAAATGTTTTTTTTTTTTTAAATCATCCTTCACATTTTTTAAATATAATACTATCCATATAATTTATAATCAGACCAAGGTTTAACATTATATTTAGCCAAAACACTTACAACAGGACCAAGCATTTTTCCAAAATCTTTAACACTTCTCATGGTTTCTATAACAACTTCTTCACCAGCATCTCCTGAAAAAAATTTAAAAATGTTATTTCATTGAAACAATTGAAATGCAACAACTGACTGATTTGAATAACCGTTTGGATGTAACAAAGCAAATTAAGCACAAACGGAAAGTGATACCAAAATATTCAACTGTGCACTGAAAAGTGATAAATCTGTCATGTCAATGGTGGATTTGTTGCTTTTTTAAAATGCGCGCATACACACACAAAGTCATTGGCTTCAATTAAGAACATAAAATAATCCACCTAAATTAAATAAATTGTTTAAAGCAACATTATGTCCTGATACATGTTTTAGCAACAGGAAAATAAGTCTTAGTTAAATCAAATTTCAACATTAGTTTTTTATTTTAAAAATTACTACTTTGTAAATTCTTTTTTTAAAGTTATATACTCATCAAACTATTAGGCTAGATTCATGTAGCAATAAGAAGATAGTTTTTTATACTGAAAATAATAAATAAACTTTTAAAAAAATATTAGATATTTTTAACTTGTGGGGCTGTTATGAACTTATCCTTTTATTTAAGGTTTGAAAAGTTCTACTAATGCCTAAACAATTTAAGTCTATATCTACTAAATAAAAGCCTATCTTGCAATGCAATACCATTTTTCATACAATTTTTTTTTAACTAACTTACCTTTATCAAGATTCACAGAATTACTGCTAAATGTAGGTAAGGTGGGTGGGGGTGACTTGGGAGTTTGGGGCTGATTATGCAATGCCGGCTTGTAATCTGCATTCCAAATAGGAGAATCATCCTTTAAAATTTCACATTCAAGATCCTCTAAAAACCTATATTAAAAAGGTCATTGTTGTTTGTATAATGCATAGCTTATTCAAAAGGAAATTTTAAATCTTATTTACTTTAAGCTAAATAATAATAACTAAGGCATAATTTAAAAGGTTAGACTGTAGATAAGCAAAACAATAAAGATTATTAATTCATAATTTTTAATTCTGCAAGATGCCATCTAGTGAGACAGTCGTCAACTAAAATACATGTAGTCTTTTAATAAAATAATGCTTGATAATTATCAATGCACAGTATTTCACTTCTTCCATATTGGAAATCATGCAAAGTAGATACTTCCAAGTAAAGAACATTAAGAGACAAGAAGGCATTAATTAAGAAAGCTGACAGAGTCTTAATTTTTTCTTTTGAATTTTCAGGCTTTAATAATATTTTAAAAAATAATAATAAGCGCATGTAAAACAAAATAAAGCGAAAATAATTTATAATACTTATTAATATGTTTCAAAATACTTGATGTACTTTTAATAATTTTTTTATTTTTCGGTTGCTTTCTGCCGAGTTATTTTACTTATATAACAGTTAACTAACACATTTCAGTAACACTTAGTACAAAATTAAATTCAGATATGAAATTAAGTTTAGGTAATTAGTTTTGAATGCTATAAATGCTCAATGCATTAATTTTATACAATGTTTGGAAACTCTCATTAAACATATACAGTATATTGTATACCTAAATTTAAAAATAAAATAACAATAAGAAGGCAGTCCACAAGCATGAATTTACTACTTACTTAGGTAATTGTGTTTTTAGTTCTTGAGTTATCTTTTCTGATGAAACTTTATTCAAAATTGAAGTTTTAAACATACTAAATGTCATTCTCAGAAAATGTGGACCAAACACTTTAATACAATCATATCCTTGCAAAGACTTGCAAAATGTTGGTACATAACAAAATAGGAACCATCTGAAAATAATTATTAAAAAAGAACTATAAATATTTGGCAAGATAGGATACCAGTTTAAAGTAAGAAAGTTCAAGTCTAATGATCAGAATCAATTTCAAATTCAGACAATTGTTATATTTTTTAATCTGAAAAAACTTGACCTGATAAAAAAAATTACTCCTTTAGATTTAACTTATAGAAAAGATGTCTTTATTTTTTGAATAAAGATCTAACGATTTTTTTATCTAGTAATTAATAATGTTCAATAAGTAGCACATACAGTATCAAAGTTCGGTTAATAAGTCTCTAGAACTAGTCTTTCTTATCAGGGCTTTCGATATTGCCTCTTACATAGACATAATTAAATTTTTAAGATAGGTTTTTTTTAAATAACAAATTATTTAATACAAATATTACAATACCTAGTATACAGCTTATGATATACAGTTGAATTTTCAGTTGGATTGCTAGCTTGCCATGTATTGATATTTGTCAGAGGAGCTCTGTTTATGTGAAGTAACAACTGCAAAGAAGCTTTATAATGCAACTCAAACTGTTCATTTGGTAAATGACTGTATTTGTATAGAATAAAGTTCTTCATTATCTAAAAAACAAAGGCACTGTAGAATAAAATTACAAAACAAATATTAGCTTTGGCATTTTTTGATTGAACAAATTAACAATAATTACAGAAATCAAAAACATCTTTTAAGTTAAAAATTCAAAATAAAAACTGATGTTATATATTTTATACTAGGTAAGAATTTAAAAAATAAATCTGACTAACAAATATACAAATCATTGTATAATTTAAAATAATAAAAAGTTACAAAAGTTTAGAAAAAAATTTCTGTCAATAGTACATGAAACTTTTAAAAGCTGGAATTTATAATTATTTGCTTGATGTATGTAATGTATTGAAACCGAATATCTATTTTTTCCCTCCAACTATTCTTGATGCATTGTAAACACAATAATTACACTGACAATTGGAGACAAATTCTCCTACACATCTTAAAATCCTTATTTTTTTTTAGTGATCAATAAAGAAGTTAATTATTACCAGTACATAAATAAAGAACTAGTTAAAATTTAGATTAACATATTTTTTTATATTTATGTTTCGGTACATATATTTAGATAACATGCATTTTTACTTCAAATCAAATTCTAGACAAATTACAATAAAGAAAACTTACTTGAGCAATAGAAGGAGTTTCAAAAGGTGGTTTTCCAATAGCTCCTTCAATCATTGGTTTAGTCATTTGTCTAATACTGTCATGAAGCATCTAATAAAACAAAGAGACAATGTCGCATATAAATAAGTACAATCACTTAGAATATATAAAAATTTATACTTACAAACAAACAATATAACAGTTTGCTGATCTGCCAAAAATAATTGCATTAGCACTTGATTGTCATATTGCAGATTTTTATAGCCATTATCATAAACATATCTTTACCATTTTTATCCAGAAGATTTAAAAAAAAAATTGTTTTCATGTATAATCTTACTATGGTCATTCCACACGAAATCAACCAAAAATGTCTGATTTCAATCAATCCTAAAAAAAATTCACACATTCGAGAATCCTACTTTTTAAGTTCAGGTTTAAAAAAAAAGTTTATTAATTCTTGGTTAAAAACTACTTTAGTTTTCCTTTCAGCGTAATTTACTACCAATGGTGTGTTAGTTTCTGAACAAAAGTGACATAGTAGTTCAAATTGAACATGTTTGTGGATTTGTTTAACAGTTAGTTACTTAAAAAAATTTAGAGGGCCGTTTTACAGTAAGTTAAACACTTTTTAATACACAAGTACGCTTATGAACATATCCTTACTTTGCAAACAACAGTATACAGTTCTTTCGTAAGTTCTTCCATCTCCCTTTTGGCATATACATACATTGTTTCAAGATCAACAGCTATATCTAAAAGTCCATTCACAACATCTTCACTGTAGTTTTCTAAGTGATGTACATGTTCCACTATAATAAAAAGCTTTTCTTTTTAATCTGTACCTTAATAGAAAAAGGCTGATGTTCAATGTTATTACGTTGACCTCTTTTATCCAATTAATTGGCAGAAATGGAGGAACATAAGATAAAAGGGAAAACTTAAGCTTTCCAACCCCTTTAGATATTGAAATGTGCAGCATGCAGAATTATTTTTAAAAAACTAAAAACATTGAGAGCAAACAATTATATGTAATGACTTAATATAGATGAAAATATAGCTGTCAACTAGAATAAATTTAGTAGTGTTAAAGAAATGTCCAGCAAAAGGTGATGAACTAGAATACTTTTTGTCATCATACTGAATCTACATTTAACATCTTACCTGTTATGTCATTTTTTTCTCTTTTGAAACTATTTATCACTACCTTATCTTATCATTAACTAGCTAAACCATACAATTTTTTTATAATACAAGTTTCATTTTAAGAATGTTCTATGAAAGAACTAACCAGATTAACCTATTCTATATGCTATGAAGCCCAAAAATTACAACAAGTTATAGGAGGGACATTTTTTTTGCATGGCCACAAAACAGTCTGACCTAGAATCCTTTGCGATGGGACATGCATTAAGTCATCGAAATCCGAATAATTTGCTATCTTAATCTTGAAATACTGTGGGGAAATACCAATTTAGGTGTCTTACTACTGACTGTCACCTTACCCTTACTCCGCTACTCATTCACCAGTAAATAAGATTTTACAAAATGTAACTCTTTCATTAGAAAGAAAAGTTGGGACCTAACTATAAAAGCAGCAACTTCACACAAAAAAAAATACAGCTTTTTCATGAATATCATTATTTAAGTTAAAAATACATTAAGGTAGGTACAACTTAACATTTTGTAGCTGTGCAGATATTTATTGAAGTGGAGAAAATAACACTTTCAAGTGAATTATGTTTAACTACTTAACAAGATCTGGATATCTTTTATAAATCTTTTAACGTTTTTAAATCTATATGAATTGAAATTTTTAAAAAGTAATTATTTGCTTATGCATGTTTATATTTTGAAAGGTTGCTTTTTCTCTGGACATATTTGTTGTTTTTGTTCTCTTTTGTTAATGTCACACTTTATTTGGATCCTTTCTATTGTGTGCATCTTAAATAAATAAAATGTGTACATCAACTATTTGATAGGCAATTTTAAATCTATTTTTGAAATTTCAAGCCTTTCCTAGCCAAAAAATCTTTTAAAAATTCTTAGTCATTAAAAAATTGCTAAAATAGCACTTACATAGAAGGTGAAAACAACTAGTACATATTGAGTTGAGATCAGTTTCATTGGGATTTTGCAATGGGTTTATTAATTGGGTATGCTTGAAACCCTCACATTCACAGGAGGATGCCTGAAAAGCAACCAAACATACATTTAAAAATTTAAATCTATTTTGCATCAAAAAATAATTCCTTAAATATGCCAAAATTTTGGTTTACAAATGAAATAAATGTAGATTAATAAATGAGGCCAGTGAAAAAAAAAACCAAGGGACAAAGTTAAGAGAAAAGATATCCACACTATCTATAATAATAAAAGAAAGAGTCTGTCTGTCTGTGTGTCTGTTATCGGATCGTAAAAGACCTACTTATACTGCCATCAGAAATTCGAAATTTTTAAGATAGATTCCCTTTAATACTAACGTGTGCACCTGAGGCTTAGTTTTTTCATATTTGTTCCATTTTTGAAGAAAATTCGAATTTTCTGAAAAAAATACACCACTTTCGCTCAAATCCGATCATTTTTTTCTCTTTCCTGATGCCATCGGCTGAAAAAATTAAATAAAACTTTTAACGAAAACATTTAAAATTCAAAATGTTTATTTTATTCTTTTGCCATTACTTTATAAAAATTTAATTCATTATTTAAAAAATAATTGACATGTTTCAAGTGACGTAATTCCGCCAGTCTTCATTCCCGGATTTTATTGTGGGTTTATTTGATGATTTTTTCATTGATTTTTCTGTTGACTGCATGTATGCATATTTAAGCAATAAATGTATAGTTAAGCTATTACTGAACTATGATGGTTAATAAAGGCCATCGCACTAGAGCTATTAGTGTTTCATGTCTTTATTTTTTCGCCAAATACGTTGCCAAACTCGCCAAATTATTAACTAAAATTCGCCAAATAGGCAATTTCTTTTATAAATAATTTATAAGCTGGTCGGTTGTTCGAAGGTCATTGTGTTAGAACTGTATAATGGGTGTGGGTAGCTATATCTATTTTCTCGCCAAATTATTTCCCAAAACGCGCCAAATGAGCTAAAAGGTTTTATGTATTTATGAGGGAATGGTGATGACATTTATGAGTGCATTTTATAGCGTATTTTTCATTTTGGAATTTTAAGGCAATGAAACGGGATTTTATAATTTATAACGAGCGGAAACAACAATAAGTTTATGCTCCTATAACAGGGTATATGGTACACATATTTGGAATCTATTTGATATTTTTTTATTCCGTGCGAAGAACGGGTATAAATTTGCTAGTATATAAATGTAATCCAAAAAATTTTATAATTTTTTTTAAAGAAATAGCATTAGTAATTCAAATTAATCAAATATTTTGCAATTTTTCTTTGTGTTAACCAAACAAAAAGTTTGATGTTCAGTAAAAAGAACAGTAAGGACTTCTACTATATTTTGTACCCTGAATTTTGTTTATGATTTTTGTATTTATAAATATAGTTGTAAACAGATGCAAGTCTTACGACCAGTAAGTAGTATTGTTGTATACAGAACTAGTCTTACATAATAAGAAGAAAAAAAGGGGGGGGGGAATATTAATGTTTTCATAAGTTATGCCACAGGGACATGGAAGTTAAAATTATGGTAGAATAGCTCACATACTGACATGTTTTGGACCACTAACATGTTTTTCTCATCCTATGCGTATAGAGTAATAGGTTACACTAAACACAGCCTACACTCTTCCCTTCTAGGGTGCACCTTTCTATTATGTTACTTTTCATATTAAGTAACTGTAACAGAATTACCTTTTAAAAGTAACTTTCCAATCCCTGCTAATAACTATTATACAGTAACCCCTCGCTATATCGCGCATTTGGATGTATCGCGCCTTGTATCACGTCTGTCAATTTCCCCCCTGTTTTTTTCCATGTGTACTTTCCTTAAAATAAATAATAAACTTCCGTTCTTTGATATTTGCCGGAAAACAGGTTTTACGAGAAAAATCAAAACAGCCAACTTTAGATGGATTTTTTAATAAAAAATGAGTGAAATGTGTCTAGTATGCCTGCACAATAATGTGTATAGTAATTAATAATAATAAGTCCTTTTTAAATTTTTGTTTCTTTTTTTAGAGTACATAGTTATATTATTTAAAATGATTTAGTTTTATCTTTCAAATACATACTGTGCTTTAGTTTAAAAACTATTTTGATACCATAAATACATCAAAAGTATAATATTTATCAAGTCACTCGTTATATCGCGCATTCGGTTATATCGCGGTTTTATGCTTGTCTCCCAGGAAGCGCGATATAACGAGGGGTTGCTGTATATAGTGTAGCATTTTCTACCTCTCAAATACATATGAGGAAACTTTAAAAATATTTTATTGAACAAAAATATAATTATTTGAATTAATTTGTAAGAAGGAACAAAATATACTACAGTTATAAATACATATATGCAGTTAAAAAAAAAGTTAAGATAATATAATTGGTCTTACTTGACATTTAAAAAATGTTCCTAATTTTTCATACTTTTTATTTAAAGACCAGCTTTTCCATTTTTGCTTTTTTAGAGCAATTTTATCAACTGGACGACTTTTACACAGATGATTTTTAGTAAAATCGTTGTGAATTTTGGCAAGAGTTTCAAGTTCTTGATGTTGCCAATTACTTGAAGCAGCCATTGTGAAAACTAAAAATACATTGAAAAGAAACAGTTTACATTATCAATTACCTGTTGAAATAAGAAAAAATTTAAATAAGAACCATATGAAATTTAAAAAAAAAGTTTTTAAAAAATGGAAACTAAATATAAATCAACTGTTAAAAAATAAAAAATTAAAAACTATAAATCAGAGTCACTGATTAAAATATAAAACAGTGAACATAAATTAGGGGCAACAAATAAGTCAATATAATAACAAATCTAATCTAATTAAAATTTATTTATTAAGTGATTGAAAATTTAGTAAAAAAATACAGTTCCTTGATTATTAAAAAGTTATAAAACTGAGAACATTTGGTTAGGTACAATAAGATTGAACAAATTTTTTTGACAAGTATAAGGATTTTATGTTGTCATTAATGAAGTTATCTAACCAATATTTCTTTTATACACTGATAAATTTTTTTTAAAAAAGCTGGTTAACAGCATGCCTGGTTAACCCATGTTTGCACTGTTTCCAAATACCTTGAGACCACATTCCACAAATATATTTTTAACTAATCTTTTGAATATCCTTTAAAATATTATTCATTATATATCTTTCTATAAAATAAAGTACCCCTTGGACTATCTTAATAAACTAGGTTAAACTATCGAAACTTCTCTGGCTCATTTGTTTTTATGTTAAACTAACAGAATGTTATGTAATTATATTTACTGCAGGCCTGGGCGGTAACTCGTTACAAGTAACGCATTACTTGTAATAATTACTTTTAACAGAAATCTTATAGGTAATTCGGTACAATTGAGAACCCAGTAATTTTACAGGAAATTCGTTACATAATTTTCAAAAAAGTAATTTTTGTTACAGTAAAGCATTACTTTCATTAATTTTATCATTAACACTCTAATAAATGTCCAAACCAAAAAAAAATCTTAAAAAATACGAAATAAAAAAACTTTCACATACTCTTTGCTAGAGGACAAATATTGTTCCCACAAAAATGAAACGTTCCCTACTGATTGCAGTGATTATAAACACTCATCTAGCAGTGATGAGGATTTTTTTGAGAATGTGAAAACTAGACATCAATCCGCCAAAGCTGATTTTGAGTTGTTTACATCTTTCCAAAGTAACGACCATAATATGACTGTATTCTGTATCCTACTGACTGTTAAAAGCATGTTCATAAAACATAATACCCCCTCATCAGCTAGTACGGCTGTTGAAAGGTTAGTTCTGGCGGTTTGTGTCTCCGACCCAATCGTAGCTGTGTAAGCGACAAAAATTTTGAGATGCAACTTTTGTTGTACCCCAACAAATAGATTTTCTGCTAACTGTACAATAAAGTCGATTTTAGAAAAAAAATCATTTATTCATACTTTATTTTACGAAATTTGCTCGTAAAAAATCTAATCTTAAAAGTAATTGTAATTTGTTACTTTTGGAAATTAGTAATTTTACAGGTAATTAGTTACTTTTTACGAAAAGTAATTGTATTTCTAACGAGTACGTTTAAACAAGTAACAGCCCAGCCCTGATTTACTATTATTAACTTCAAAGCTATGTCAGGATGTTAAAAAAGTTGACTATTTCTCTGAAAACATTTTACTAACAATTATGATCAAAGTGTTTAATCTAAAACCTCAAGTCGACTAAGTAAACAGAGATTAATGATCATTTTTTTACCAATTAGATTATTAATTTAAAAAAATAACTTTACATTGTTTTGTGCAATCATATACTATTAGGGTGGCATTGAGAACAAAAGGAATAGGGAAAATATAATTATAATAAAAATAATAACTATACTCCTGACCAAGGGACAATCAGCAAACCGGCACGCTTTATTAACTTACCGATCAACCATCAAGTGTCATTTAAAGAAATACGTAAACACAAAATATATATATGCAAAAATGAACACAGGAATAAAAGTTAATAAAGTGAAAGTTTAGCATTAACAACTTAAATTTTCAGTAGCGTGAAAAACCATTTTAAAAAAAGCATTTCTTTAGTTTCAAACCAACACTCAACAGGGAGCCAAATAGAAACTTTACTTTCTGGTATGGAACTGCTTTTATTTACATTCTAGAAAATATAAATTTTAGGGTGGAACTCGGGTGGCCTAGGGGTTAAGATAGCTGCCTACGCTAACAGTCTGCGCACTGTTCCGGGCGCGGGTTCGATTCTGTCTTTGCCCTGGGTGTTCCTTCTCTATGTGTCAGTAAAAAAAAATCTGTCTGTCTTACTTGACAAAGGTTTATAAGCGTGTCTCGTCTCTGATCAAGCACACAAACCGAAATATATATGCGAACCAACCAACGTTTTTAGCGCCAAAGCAACCCGTGCTCAGCAAAGATCATAGAGGCAAAGATCATTAGCTGGGATAATGCAAGGCCTATCGCTGTTAGCTAGAGGGCACATTATTTATTCTAAATTGCATTGAGAGGTAAAATTATTATTTCGACAATTAGCATAACTACTAGCTGTCTTAAAGCTTTTATTTACGTATTATTACAAGTTGAGAAAAAGTGACTCTAGGATATAAACTACAACAGAGAAGAAAGCTTCCAATAAAATTGATTATATTTGTAGTTTTTTTTTTGTTTTCAAAAATTAAAGTAAACGAAAATTTACCAACACAACAATATATTAGGTATTCTCTGCATGGTTAAAACAACAATTAACTTTTTAAGTTAATAAAAATAGCACAGTGAAGCTAAGGGTTTTTGCAATGAGTTTTTACAAAAAAAAATCTCAGAAAACTTTTTTCAAATACCATGGTCTTTGACAGATCCGATTAGTAGAACGACAGTTTTAAGATATAGTCTAGCACGGTAATTTAGTTTAAAGTCACGCTGGAAAAGCTTTGTTGAACGGTCCTTGGCCACGCAGACAATGACATCTTGAGAAACAGATGACAACGTGACAAGCATCAAGGACAGATGAGTAGGTGAATTAACTCACCAACCAATCATCCGTCGTGGAAGCTGTCCGTATCTAGAAAATATCCTTAACAATTCAAACTGGGTGGGTTCTTTTCTTTCAAATAGATTTTTAGAGCCAATAATGTACAAGTTGAAAGCAGATTAGTGAAATTGGATAAGTAATTCGGCTAATTCAATGCAAAATTATCCTTTCTGTAGTTTGTCACATTTTCAAAAAGTGATTATCAAAGCAACTTTTAACATTAAATGAAAAAAAATTAGTGGAATAGCAAGCTAATCTACATTTATTAAAACTAAATAATGAAACATGCTTTATTTAATTTGACTTATTTTTCAAATTTAAAAAGCTTTTAAAGTCCTCTTAAATTATGACACTACAATTACATGGAATTACCAATTACCCATTTATGAAATCTGCTAGTATGCTAACTTTTTTAATGTAAACTTTGTTGTTACAATGTGGAATTAATGGTAAGGAAAAATAAATCCTGTTAGTCAACTCACTTTTAATTTATTGGATTAATCTATTTAAAAAGCTGAAGTATTATACATAACAGAAAGCTTAAAAAATTGTATGTGCTCACTTTTTGTAAAGGTACTAGTTATAGAATAAATTGATAAGATTTAAAAAAAATATATATTTACTTTACTTTTGTCAGTACACAAATTATTTATGAGGCACCAAAACATCAATCTTTTGAATGAAGCTATGCGTTTCTTTCTTCAAAATGTTTATTCTATATAAATCGTATTCATGTATTAACGAAAATAAACTCAACAACTTTTCAACACCTTTTATTTACCAAAAGGAACACAAACATTTTGTACAGCCATTGAATTAAATTCACCATATCAAGTTTCTTTTTTTGTTTTGAAAATAATCTGCTTTATTATGTGTTTAGCAGTTTCAGATAAAAATGATTTCAAGCACCATCAATGTGGTTTGGTACGGTTTATCATCTCTGAACATTTTGACTCTTCTTTAATCAAGGTCTCTAAAAATTAAAATTTTACAAGACTTAAATTATAAACATAATGTAATAGTAGTATTTTAAAATTCTGCATGCTTACTGAACTTGGTAAAACAAAAAAGTATATGAGTTTCAGTATTAAATAATTACAACACTGTATCTAATAAATTATTAAGATTTTAATATGTCACACAAATAATGTAACATCTAGGGTGGTAAGTTAATTTGTTCAACAATGAATATGTATTGTACGATACCAAATGTTTGATTTAACAGCAATATAGCATTGTTTTTTTAAACATAGCTTATTTAAGTAATTTTACCTTACTGTAAACATACTTTAAAATGCTTCTAAAATATTAATGAGGTGAACATAGTATGAGTCAATTTTTCCCATAGACACACATTAAAGTGAAGTTTACAGCATATAAAAACATCTCCCAAATTTAATTTTAATATAAAATTACAAAAAGTGACATCAAGAGTTAAACATTTATAAATCACAGAAACTTCACGAATACAACATTCCGATTCCTATTCAAACTTATGCATGCATTAGAGTGCAGTTATCTCGCATATTTTTTCTCTTACAATTCTTTCTTGGGACTTAGTTTGTCAATAATTTCATCCTCCTAAAATAGAAATAAAAATTCTAAGACAAATGTTAAAAATACTATGTATTTCATATCTCAATGTTAAAATGAATTTACATGATATGTTAAAATGAATTTACATGATTAGAAAATGAATATTTTCATTTAAAGACTATGAATGGAGGGAATTTTTTTTTAAATTATAAAAATAAATGTAGTATGTACAAGATTATGGTGAATTAAGCTAGTATACAAACTGTTATACTACATAGGGAGCGTCCATAAAAAAAATAATGACATGTTTAGGGGGCCAAACGAAATATCACGCAATTTCCCCCTGCTAAAAATCAATGTAAAATTGCAAGAAAATGGAGTTAAATTCCAGTAAACTTTGCTTCTGGACTTTAATTCGGCAAAATATTACATGATAATATTCATTGTGTCTTCCCAAACCATATTTGAAAGTGTTAGAGAAAAAGTATATTTTATATAGATTCGATTGGCGCTTGTTTCTTTCTGTTCGTTTTATTAGTTTTAATTTAGATAAAAGGATACGTGTTCAAAGTATTTTCTCACTTTAAAAAGAAAAAGTAGACAAAATGTGCACCGCATGTTATTTTTAAGTACTTTACTATCATTATCAGATGAGGAGTTAATGTTTGGACTAACCAAGTTTGGGGTTGGATGTCGATTAGTAAGTATTTTGAAGTTTTCCAAGTATCAAAAAAGTTTTTTATTAGAAAACATTTAATCTTTCTGATATCCAAAAATAATAATAATAAAATGAAGGTAGTTTTGCAAATAAAAAAGAGGTCTTGTTCATGTCTATAACAAACCATCGCTTTTAAGTTGTATAGTTTAAAAAAAAACACAGTTTTTCCTTGTTGTATACATTTGTTTACTTAAGTCCATGTTGGAGCTTAATTATACAGAGAGATTAAAATTTTAAAAAGATTTTTTCAGGAAACCCTAATGACTATTATCTTGAAATAAACAACAAACTAATACATTTTTTCATCATAGGCCTTTTTGTACCAGAAATTGAAGTAGTTTTCTCTTAATATAAATATTAGCATCTGAATTTTTTCACAAAGAAAAAAAAAGAGCTTAATTTGGATATATACTATAACAAAAATACTTACTATTTTATCAGAAAGCTCCAATTTTTTGTTAGCTGTGGGCATTTGACTAGAATCCATAAACATTTTGGGAATATCAGATCCAAAATAAATTTTGCTGTTCATCGAAATTGCTTCTAACTTTTTGAGTTCTAAATACTCAGGTGTAAGTAGGAGCTGTAAAAAACATATAATAAATTCTTTAATATAATGACAAACTTATTCTATATACTACGTAAAACATTGAATTTTTAATATGAATAGGATAATTGGAAGTAAACAAAAGCAACTTATTAAGGGACTGCCTTTAAAAGCTCTGACAAATTTTAAAGGCTTTTTAGGGACTAATTTTTTAAGAGTTAAGTAAAAACCCTTTTCCCCTGCTTTGTAGCATCATCATTTCTTTTTTTTTTTACTAGACTAAGAAATAACATTGGACAAAGACTATAAATGATTACTTTTCTCAAAATTACAGTGATTTTCAAGGCCAATTTATAATTTTATCAAACTGAAAGCTTTGTAGTATTGCTATTGAGTTTCTACCACAATTATAAATTGCATTGCAGAAAAAGTTACATACTGTTGAATTGCTATTTTAAAGGATGCTTTTTTTTATTTTTAGACTATTTTGATATATTTGTTTGGATTTAAAAATAAAAGTTAAAAACAATGCAATAAACTATAGCCAATTCAATTTTTTTTTTAAACCATATTATTTTTTGAGCTTATTGCAGGTTGTATTTATATTTCAGATTTTGACACATCATTACATTTTAATGGAACCATTTTTAATAGAATATTTAAATGTTAACTTTAAAAAACCAATTATTTAAAATTAGGTCTAGCATAATTTCAAATACATTTCCTGGACATTAGTTTTAAATATAGAATTTCTCATGATATTCACATGAAAAAAAAATGCCAACCTTATTTCCTTCAGCTAATTGCTTTTTAGTATAGGCTTCAGATTCAGCTCTGGTCTTTTGTCTTGAAAATGCCATGTCATCTAGAAAGAAGATAGTAAGTCAGTATGAGTATAAAGTTTGTATATAAGTATCAGTTAGATATTTCTATAATTTCTGAAATATCTTGTGTTTAAAGGTCTCTAAATACCAATCTGAACCTATATATCTTCAAATCTTAAAAGATAAAATGTTTTTTTAGAAGAAAAAAGTTAATATTTCTGCTTCAAGAGCCAATCAGCTGTTTTCAATGTGACATTAGTGATCAGAAAGTTAAATTTTTTCATAATTGATAAATTGCCTTAGAAGCAATTTCACTGCTAATATAAATAAGTGCTTGGTATCAAAAATAAACAATCATTTATAGAAAAGTAGATGTTAATTAAAATATAGGTTGCCACTTTAAAAAATTCTTGAATTATCACTTAAGAGAAACAAAATAGATTTCCAACATTTTCTTAATAAAACAAACATGAAAATGCAAACCGAAATAACTGAAAAATTATGAATCCTTGAGAAAGTGTACCGTATGAAAAACATTTTATGATGAAATACAAAAAAACCAAATAACTTTCATCCGAAAAAATATTTCAAATTTTACCTTCAAGCAAAGACATTTTTTTCAAAGATTCTTTTTCCATTATTTTTTGTTCATATTGAATTTTTGCAACTTCAGCATTCTTTTGAGCCTCTATATAAAAAAAGATAAGAATAAAAAAATAATTACATGGAAGTAAAGAAATACTAACACAATACTTTCTATATATATAAAATAAAGTACTATATAAATATTTTTTTTGGGGCAAGTTAAAAAATTCTAATAAAAACAAATATCCATACCAATGACAGCTTTCTTTCGATCTGTTTCGGCATCTTTTTCTACAACCTTTTGTCTTTGAATTGCAATAAGTAATTTAGTTTTTTCTCCTTCCCTAAAAAAAAAACCTTTTTGTTAGATTTTCATGTATTTCATAGAGTATAGAAAGAAACTACAATTTACTAAAGAAAATTATATACATAAGCTCATAATTTTTTCTTATTGGCTCAGGTATCTTTGGCTTTGTTACCCTTACTGCTTGAATAAACAAACCAGGGGCCATATTATTCAAATCTTTTTGCAGAGCAGTTTTCAAATTTTCGTCAATTTGATCTATAAAGAGAATACAACACGTTAAACGAAACTATTTAGTTTTTAAATTATGGAAGAGTATTTCAATAAGAAATAAGTATGCTTTATTTCTTAGCAACCTTTTTGCATTTGAAGGGTCAAAATGCAAGTTTTTTCAGAAATTGTAGCGACACTGGGGGCAAGAATAACTTTTCTTAGGGGGTTTGCAGTTAGAAAACTGTTTAAATCAACTATTTTTAATTAAAACAATAGCAAAGCATCTTGGTTTTTAGTGATATTCTAAACTGAAAAATAAATTTAAATGCAAAGATTTAAAAAAAAAATAATAAACTTTTCAATATTAATTCCTAATAAGGTACCCATGAAGTGTTTAAAAAACTTTTTGTTTATTAACATGTTTTTCAAACAAATAATATTGATTACAACTAAAATAATTCAAGGGTAAGATCCCTCACTTCTTTACATTAATCCCATTTTGGAATAACCCCCAAGCCATTTTTCATACAAGGAAATTATGTTCGAAAAAATAAGCAATGAAGGTCGTTTATTGCTGTCAACATATTCGGAATTATTTGCCGAAAGCAGAAAAAATAACGTTTTAAAAATTATCAATGTATGCAATAATTCTGCTTAATTTAGTGAATAAATTAATATTTATTTTTTGTAATAATATATATATACAGTTACCTATCATCAATACAAACTGGGAAAAAATTTGCTTAAAAATGTAGCATTTTTGTTTTTTGTAAACTTGGTATATTGTTTTGGGTATTATAACTTTGAAAATCTTTGATTTAAAGTTTTTAAAGGGCTATGAAAATTGAGCAAAGGGCTGTAGGTCGCCGATAAGTGGAAGTACTAGGGGGAGTTTAGACATTACCAAAAGGATCAATATAAGCGGCATAAGAACCATATGTAGTTAAGTAAATTGAGATTTACATCATTTATTCCCATCCTCCATAATTTGTTGAAAGTAAAATAATATTTCTATACACTTACCAAATAAATCAATGTAAACTTCATGCAAATTGTGAACACTGCAAAACTGATTCAATTCATGATGAACCTTGTTAAATATCAAAGCTTTATCATAGTCAGCAGTAAAGTTCCTTACAATGTCATAAACTAAAATAGGAAATATATACTAGTTATCATTTTACAATTTTGATAAATTTTTATATAAAAATGTCAAACAATTATGTGTCAAAAACTTGATGCTTGTACTTTTAACTTATATCTAAAAAAAATCTTAAAAAATCTATATTATTAGTTACTAATAAAATGAAACATAATAGTTACTATTCATATATGTAAGTCAGACTAAGTATATATTTTATGCACTGAAATGTTATTAATCAGCTAAACAATTTAATTATTAGAAACTTACATTTATTTCTATATTAAAAAAGTAAGCCTATTTTAACTTGTACACACGCTGCAGGACACAATATTTAGTTTAGGACTCCAATTTTTTTTTCTAGAATGTAGCAAATAATCTTAAATTTAGGTTGACCAAATATTGTAAAAAAATTTGAATTAGTTTTTTAAAAAATGCATTTTCTCTCTTTTTTAAAAGAAGTTAGACTTTTTGATCTGCACGCCTTAATTTTTATAGGAAGACTCCAATTTTTTTACTGAATGTAGCTAAGTTTAATATTTATGTCCACAAATTATTTTTAGAAAATTCCAATTAGTTTTTTAATTAAAAAATCCCATGTAAAAAAAGAAAGGTTATATAAATGTGCGTCACAGGCTGCAGCGCACAATATTTAGAATAGAACTCCATTTCTTTTTCTGGAATGTAGGAACATTTTTTCGTCAGATGAGTTATTTTTTTTCAAATTTAATTAGTTTTTTAATTAAAAATAATAATGCATTTTCTCTCTTTTTTAAAAAAGTTAATTTTTTGGATCCGTACGACTTCATTTTTATAGGAGAACTCCAATTTTTTACTGAATGTAGCTAATGGTATAATATTTATGTCCACAGATTTAAAAAAAAAATCTAATTAGTTTTTTAATTATAAATTAAAATAAGTATAAAATTAGGCTGAAAATCTGGAAATAGAAATTGCTTGTTCCGAGAGAGGGTGCCTCGAGAAAAACAAGGCAATAACAGCGATTACTCCTACTTTGTTAGTGAGAGCCAATGGACAAAGGTAGAGGCAGAGAAACTTAGCTAACCACTCACACCCTTAAAAATTCAGCGAGTAGTAACTGAGAAAAAATTGAATGGTAGAACACCAAATGCTGCTGCATAGCATCATGGGGGATGGGGGGGGGGGCGCTGTGTCATTTAACGAACGCTGCATAAATTAAAAAAGTCTATTTAACAAAATCAGCAATTAGTTTACATATGAACAAATCGCGTATTAAGCGTCATTCACAGGTGGTGCGAAAATGTGTGCGTAGTATGTTGAATGAGACTTCAACTTTTGAAATGGTGATATCTCAGGAATAGTGATTCTTAAAGAATATGACATTCTTTAATCCAGTGATGTGCAAGCTTGCTCGCCTAGGGGCGCCAGCCCCTAGTAATTTAAATTAAACCATAGTAGCTATAAATGCATTAAAAAAACAAGCAATTCTGTCCTATTTAAAAATCTATATTATTGGAATTGACTATTCTTATCAGATTTTAGTCAAGAAAAATAAATAAAAAATAATTAACATTATCTAAGGAATATATATGATGTTTTCATTACAGCAAATTAAATTTCATATTTTTAGACTTGATGCATAATCATGAAAAATGTTTTAAACGAAACAAAGAAAAAAACACTGACAAATTACCTATAACTATTGTTTCAAATACATACCACTGTTAGAATTCAATATATTTACAACTTCTATTCTGTCAAAGTAGATCATGACACCACCACTAGGTAAAAAAGAATGGAGGAATTAACTAAAAGTATAACTTTTGAAAAAATTATTACATCACCTAGAACTTATAAACTTCTATATTACTTGTATGATACAGATCATTATGCAGATTTTTTTATATTATCTCTAAATAAAAGTCATAAAACAATTACTAAACCAACCATCAAAAGGTTTTGCTCACCTTGTGCCACATGGAACATTTTTGACCTCGTCAGTTTGCAAAGTTACCTAAATAGCGGAACAAATTATTATGCACATATAAGGTTTAATTAAAATCTTACTTTTGATAGAAAAGCTAATAGATATCAATGAAAATTTTCCTGAAAAATTACAACCTTTTATACGATTAAAGTCCAAATTATTCTTTACTATGAATTTTCATTGCTTCTCTATTTCGGAATTGCTGAATTTCATGATATCAGGATAATCAGAACATTCTGATTTTAGACGCAAGCATTCTGATTTTAGACGCATAGACAAAATTTTCTAATTTTTCTCGATATCACCAGAAATTCTCAATTTCAAAATAGGCAATCAAGATTTTTTTTTGTACACAAAAGTAAAATGTTTGTGTGAAGGCCACACCGTAGTTGATACTATGCAAATCTGGAATTAAACACTGAATTTTGCGAAAGGGACATTTCCTTCATGGAATTTTGGGAAAACTTAGTATTTTTTCAGAAATGGTAAATAGACCCACATTTTGTTCTACATAGACCCCAGATATGGTAAAGGTAGACTTTAATGGGCTAACTGTTCAGAGCATTTTTAGTCTGTTTCATCTCACTTGTGAAACAATAAATTGTAACATGTTTGCTGTGGCTGGATACTAGTATCCAAGCTTGTCATTGATTCAACATAAAATGTAAATTTTTTGAATGAATTAAAAACACAATAAATTTACCTGAATTGAGCGATATGTTGTGATGAAGGGAATCATCATATGAAAGCCTGGGGTGCTTGTGTCTTTCAATAATGCTCCACCCTAGAAACAAAATACAATTGAAAGTAATAGGAATGAAAATATTAGAGTTAAATTGATAGTTTTAGAAAGTGAAAAGAACATAATATAATTTACAAAAGTTTACACTTGATTCTTAAAACTACACATCTAATACAATTAAAACTCTTACTCGATAGTAGATTCCATAATGACCTAAGATAAAAAAAAAAAGAAGTTATTTAAAGATAACATTTTTTATTTTCATGAATAAACATAAAAAAAAACAATGTTAAAGTCTGAGAATAAATTGATACAAATATTATGAATTCTACTCAGGTAGAAAACAGTTTTAATCTAATTAGTTTTATTTGTCATAAAATTTTAGAAACATAAAATTTAACTATTGTAGTGGCCGATGATGGATTTCAATAAATTTTAGAAAAAAAACATTTCTTTTTCTTAACTACTTTATTTCAAAGAACAGACTTCACTTTTTACACCGATTCGAAAACTAAACTTTTCCATTTTTACAAAACCACTGATGCCACCGCACACATACTTTTTCACAATCGTCTGCACGCTTTCAATTATTTATTTAAAGTGAGCGTGACACTTACACCTCCCCCCTAAAATCATATTGTATCCGAAGATCTAATATGATGACAATACATAAAGGGTCACACTTTACATCAAAATTACTATCTACACATATATAACTCCTCAGTACCGTCACAGTCATAGTCTTGATAACGCGTTCGCATTACATAGCTTTGATCCTTTTATATGGTTTGCTCTGATGTCGTGTCGTTGGATCGCCAAAGTCCATCCTTGTAATCTCGGACTTTGGGGCGCAGCACTCGTGAGGAACACCAGCGGATTATGATCCGTCAGTAAGTAGATCTTTGCTCCACACAGCAAGGTTTCAAATTTCTTCAAAGCCCAAATAGTAGCAAAGGCTTCACGTTCAATTGTCAACCACTTTTGTTGGGTTTGATTCAGCTTTTGACTTCCAAAGGCTATGGGGTAAAGGTTTCCTTCTTCATCCAGTTGACCTAAACAACATCCAACTGCCGCCTGAGAAGCATCAGTATGTAAGTAATATGGTTTTGCTATATCCGGTACTTGCAACTCTGTAATTGAACATAGCGCTGTCTTCAACTCCCCGAACGTACCTTCAGCCTCTTTGCTCCATGGAATCTCGTTTGAAACCTTTTTAGTGAGTTCCGTTAGTGGCAGGGCAATTCTTGCAAAATTCGGGATGTACTGCCTGTAGAAGTTACACAATCCCAAAGCACTTCTCAGCTGCTTCTTTGTCTTTGGTGCTTCCAGGTTTCTGACCGCTTCTATTCTTTCTCTATCTGGGGCATTTCTACCTGCACCGATAACATGTCCTAAGTATTTGACCTTTTGTCTTGCAAAATCACACTTTTCTAAATTCACTGAGAAATTGAATTGCTCCAATCTTTTGAAAACTTCTTCCAAGTGCTTTAAATGTTCCTCCCACGTATCGGAAAATATTGCTAAATCATCAATATATGCACATGCAAAGTCACACATATGCTGTACTACCTCAGACATAGCTCGTTGATACGTTGCCGCAGAGTTCTTTAATCCAAATGGCATCACATGCCATTGATACTGGCCTCGATGAGTTCGAAAAGCTGTGAGATGTTTGCTGTTGTCTTCCATTAGTATCGCCCAATATCCTTTCAGCATATCGAGTACAGTAATAAACTTCTTCTTTCCTACCAAGAAATTCAACTCCATCATATTTTGCATTGGGTAAGCATCAGGTACAATAACTGCATTCAAGCTTCGAAAATCTATGCACAACCGAATTGTTCCGTCCTTCTTATGAACACATGCTACAGGGTGCGCTATCTCACTTACTGCAGGTTCAATCAGTCCCAACTCTAGCAGCTCATCTATTTGTGCATCCACTTTCCTCTTTAGGTTTTCCGGTATCCTATAAGTTTTTGGTTTAATGGTTTCCTCTTCAGCTTTTAGCTTTATCACATGCTCTCCTACTTTAGCTCTCTTAATTTTTCCTGAAAATAACGCTGAACTGCATTCCCTTTCTTATTTTCCAGTACAACTTCGCCATTGAATTTTGCGATGACCACTTTGCCTTCGATCTCCTTTTCTTCAACTATTTTTACCTCTGGGACATTGGCTTCTGCGACCTTTACTACAGAAACTTTAGCTTTGGTCTTTCGCCTTCCTTCTTTATTCTTATATCTGCAAAACCTTGCTAAGTGCCCAGATCATCCGCAATTAAAACATGTAACTGGTTTTTGGAAGTAATTTCTCTTATCAAATCCTCCGTGGTTGTTATGCTCATATCTATTTCCTTCACCAGATGCATTATTTCTTTTATTGAACATGTTAGGTTTTCCCTGATAGCCATTCCTGTATGGTTGAAATGCAGAAGCTTTATTGGACTGGTTATATTGCCTCACATTTTCATATTCATCTAACTTCTCAGAAAGAGCATCAACTGTAATAATTTTACCCCATTCATCAATAAATGTAGCTGCATATCTCTTGATACTTGTTCCTTCATCTGCTCTGTAATGACAAGTAGTTTTAGACTTTCAAAATCGTTGATTTTTAGTCCTATAATCCACTCATTAAAATAATTCGCCAATTCAAATCCAAAATCTTGCCAAGTGTTTTCAGATGACTTACAGTGTCTCGTAAATTTCGTTTTAAACACTTCCAGACTCAATTTAAATCTCTTTAATAACATTTTCTTCCTGGCTCATAATCATTGGCTTTTTCCTCTGGCTCCCTGGCAATCAAAATCGCCATTTCTAACGGTAATAGTCCAACAAGATTTGTCACCCAATTGTGTTCTTTAATCTGAACTCTTTGTGCTTGTCTCTCAAATAATATGAGGAAAAAACAAATATCCCCACTTTCGGATCAAACTTACGCATTAATTTTTGCAATCCAACTTGAGCTTGTTCTTGCATTCCTCCATTCTGAGATACCATTTCTCTTGCATCACCATTCTTGGACATCGATGCTTCAATCTTTAACTTTTCTAATGCAAATTCCTTTTCTTGGCTAACTTTTCCAATAGAAACTCGTTTTCTTGGCGTTTAACTTCTTCTTGGCGCTTAATCTCCTCTTTTTGGCGCAACGTTTCTTCCTCTCTTTCACTAACTATTCTTTCTAATAAGTCTTTCACAAATCCTTCCTCATACTCAACACTCTTTAAAATTATATTTCTTAACTCAACAACTTTCATATCTTTCGTTAGAGTTTCACCTAATTATTCCGCCAAACACTTCAAATCTACTTTCTTTGCTTTTGCTAAAACGACATTTCTCATTCACGATTCTTCAAAATAACTTCTAATAAACCCAAAACAACTTTCGAACTATTCAAAATAACTTTGTTAACTAAACTTCCATTACTAATATAACTTCTTTAAAACAACTGATACAATATCCAAAATGATTCACTAACTATCAAGCCGTTGGCTATCTTCTCAATCCTTCAAAATTATTCGAAATCCATTGGGCCGTTTCTCCGCACATTTATGTAGTGGCCGATGATGGATTTTAATAAACTTTAGAAAAAAAACTTATTTCTTTTTCTTAACTACTTTATATCAAAGAACAGACTTCACTTTTTACACAAATTCGAAAACTAAACTTTTCCATTTTTACAAAACCACTGATGCCACCGCACACATACTTTTTCACAATCGTCTGCAGGCTTTCAATTATTTATTTAAAGTGAGCGTGACCCTTGCAACTATAATTGGAGTTTGATGGTTTAAACAAAATGTTTTTTTTTCCAGAAATAAAGTACACTAGTAAACTCCCCACACTTACCCCACACGCACCCACAACTTACTATTATTTAATTTTTTTAAAAAAACTTAAAATGTCTAATGAGATTATAGAAAAAAGGTGTTGTTGGGCTACCCTACCCTAGAACAAAATAAGAAAATATAGCATTTAACCATAATTTATTTGAAAGATTGAATGTATTGCCAACACCATAGATAGAGGCACTTTTCGGCTGTCCAAGACTCATTTTTTTTAAACCATTGAAGCAATAGTAACAAGTGCTATTTTACTATGGTTTTTACATAAAATTCTGTGACAATATTCAATACTCAAAATTATTTAAAATGTCCCTTATTTCTGACAAGCTAATTTTTGAAAAATGTACAAGTATAGCTTTAAATTAAATGAGGCTTACCTTCTTCAATTTTATGGAGAGAAAAATTGCAGATTACAAATAGCATAACTGCTGCTACAGCAGCCACTACAGCCGATGGATGAGTCATATTCTTGAATAAAAAAAAATAATTAAGGCACATGTAAATACCCTAAATAATTTTTTATTGTTAAAAATAAGTGAATTCCCATGAAACTTGATATATATATAATAAAAATTTATTTAAAAACAAATTTTTAAAAAAGTTTTACCTAGGTGAAGATAATTAAAAACAAACCCATTTTAGTACATTAGGAATTAAGATCAAATCATAAGATCCCTTTATCCCACTAATATATGGTAGGTACTTCTTGCATAGATTTGTTCCGAGGCCGATTGATGTTTACACATTGCACATAATGATAGTTGAATACTTTTTATCTTTTGACACAGCTAGGCAATTCTACCATAATTTTTAATTTTATGTCCCTTGGGCATAACTTTAAAAAATAAATATATATTTCTTTTTAATTTTTTCTTATTATACTAACTCTAAAAAAATTTTAGGACACAAAATAATGCAGAAAATTCCTTACCTTCCCATGTCCCGAATGTTAAATTTTTAGTTTAGGGCTCAAACTAACACATTTTTGAGCTAAAATTACATTCATTTGGATTTTAAATTGAACTAATACTATATCTTAACAAATTCCTTCCATAAAATTTTGGCTTTTAATATTTATAATGTGTATTTATCTTCTCCTAACTTTGTCCCTGGGTTTTGGTACATTCACTGACTTCATTACTAAAGTGCCGAAGAGAGGCACTGGATGGAGCTACAGTGATTCTTCAATCATGAAAACTGTATTGCAGAAAACTCACATTTCAGTTAGTAGCCGCCATTTTTTTATGCTATACTTCACCAATAAGCCCAAAAGTTAAAAACCCCAGTAAAATGAGCTGTGTGGCTTTATTACTTTCCTTACAATCCCCCATGGTAAAGGTTAATTTTTGCTTGGAATTTTTTTCGATAAATATGTTTTAGTGAAGTATAAGTGAGTAAAAAAAATCCATTTTTATTAAACTAGAGTTAGTTTCAACACAAAAAAGACTGGAAAACATCATGAATTTCCTCACCGTTCGTTCTTTACCTTCCGTTCCTAACCGTCACAATGATCTAGGGATGGAAAACCGAAACCTGTTTTAAGACTAACCGGTTTGTTTCTGACTTCAGTTTCATTGAAAATTAGTTATTTTCATAAGGCCAGTTTAAATCGGTTTCTTTGAAACAGGTTTTTTTTTTAAAACTGCCATCCCTGAATTTTTTGTAAAAAAAATTCAAATGAGCCTTGCTGAACTTTTTTTTGTAATTCTAGAACCATTATAAACCTTTTTACAAATATTTAAAGGGATTTTGAAAAAAATAAATTTCACAAGTATTTTATACCTGAAATAAAAAATTATAGTAGAACTGCACAGCTATGAAATAATGGCTGGTTTCAATTTGGCGAGTTTGAAAATTTAAGATAACATGGTTTGCTCATGTCTATCAATTTGTATGAAATATGAAGTGAAATCTTTACTGCATTAAGGCGTTTTGGTTGCTAAGCAACATACCCAAAATCGCGACCAGCCATTATATCATAGCTGTTCTCTACTTTTGCTTAAATATTTTAGTATGGTAAAACTGCAAATATTTATAAAAATTACATGCTTGGCATAACGGGAATGTCTAAAAAATAAGTGTAGTCGTTTAGGTTGGTTGGGGAAAATTATACATATTATATACATTAAAAATTAACCTACTTGTAATTTTACATAAAACTTTAGAGGAAGACTAAGTTTAGTTTTACATTAGAAAATACAAGCATAATTTATTAGCCAATCGATTTTGTAAATAAAAAAAAAGGCTTATTAGAGAAGAAAAAAACATACCAAGGCCATTTTGAAATCTAATTTGATTTCTTAAGAAAGAATTTCGAAAATCCAAATAATTACGATGATTCCAATTTCTAAAATAAAGTTATTTAAATATAAACCACGCCTCCTCCATTAGCTAAATGGAAACAATCTTTATACATTTTATCAGTAGATAACAATTTTATCAGGGAGACTCCTAATTGAAAGTAGTTACGAAATTGTGCTAAAATAACTTAGTTTTTGAATTGTTAGCAGAACTTGCAATTTTAAAAAAGAGAGAGATGCTTATATTATTACTACTAATACTACTAGATAAATTTCTTACGGTCTAAGAAAATGTGTCGGATTATTATCAATAAAGATGAATATGACTTCTCCGAAATGAATTTGATGCTCCTCAAAATCAAAAGATTCGACTTTCGCTACGACATATGTCATACATTTTATAAATAAATGATATTATAAAAATTCATATTATAATTTTCATTTTGCGGGTCATCATCATCACAAAACAAATCCGAAATCAAAGATTTTATTTCTTCAGTTTACTTCAAATTTTAATTTAGGATGTTTTTTTGCATTAAAACTAAGTGGCTTCGTACTAGCTAAGAATAGGGTATAGACAATTTCTTCGGCCAAACACTGATAATATTGTCATTTTTGGTAGTTAAATCATTGAGCTAGAAGAAACATGGAGTGAGGTGTGTGATTCACTGAACAGGGCAGCAAACGAGCCGGTTCAATACGAAACGCGGTGGAATACACGGCACTGTAGCAGAAACGAACCGGGCAGAAAACCTAGAAAATTGCCTATTTCGCTATTGGGTTCGTCTTCGCTGGTTCTTAGTTAGTGATCCACATGGTTATTTCTTAAAAAAGTTGGAATTTAAAGTTAAAGAAAGTTAATTTCTTTTGAACTAAAAATGTTAAAATACATTTAGGAGCCCAAGTCAATATTATAAAAGGATCTCATACAAGCATTGCGTACAAGTGTAGGGAAAATAGTCCTTTCCTGCCCTGTTCGCTCAAAAGGGTGTGAGTGGGTTTTCTGCTCTCTGAAACCTCACTCCAGTTTCCCTTCTAGCTCAATGAGTTAAATACACTTATATAAAATTCGAAAAATAATTACATTAACCAATGGGGTTGTTTCAGATGAGGTACCTATCTCATGCTTTCAGTTTGCGATTCCTGAGATTTCAGTGATTGTTTTGATTCCACTAATAAAACTGTTAAAATAAGTGTTTTATTTGTCTGCTGTGTTCTATTTTAGAGTTCTTAACGGGCAACTTGCCTTTTTATTCCTGCTATTTATTAAACTTTATCGGTTTAAGTATGCAAAGCATTACAAAAACGCCAATTGTTGTTGGAAACTTCAGTTTTGATGATATTTTGTCTTGAAGTGGAGAAATTAAGTGAATATGCTTTAGTTTTACTGAAAGAAAGATTGTACAGAACATTCGCTTCAGTAAGGTAAGAAAATTTTATATTGTTAGGTTAGGTTTTAAGCTTTCCGTCTATTTCTAGCCTCCATGGATCTTTAACACAGCCAATTACCCTCGTAATTTACACAACCCTGGTCAAGTGACGTTGTCGACACCTTAGCGGGTACCCAAAGCAAAGCAGCGGCGCTATCGTGCGCTTGTTCAGGAGTTTCTACTCTACAGTATTAAGGTGCAAGAATGACGCAGTATACTCAAGACAATACAATTCGCGAATTTGATATTCTGATTCATTCGACACTTTTTAAACTCTCCTCATCTTAAATTGCTGTGGTTTTATTATATATTTTTGTGAAAATTGTTGCATGGTCGTAAGTTTTCTGATTCGCATTTTTTGAAGTTAAGGGTTTAATATTGAATTATTGTGCTCGAATATATGATTTTTGTAGCGTTCTACATACCGTTTCGTAAATTATTAATTACTTTTTGCACTGCTGGTTAGGATGTTTATAAAAATTAAATGCATTTTTATTTGAATCTAACTCATTCAGGAGACTTTTTACTATAAATAAGAATCCTAGAATTGTGGTCGGCAACATTTTGCGGCAGCAGAACGGCGATAAATAATTCCAACAAGTTAACCTTGCGATTGCGATTATTAGGTTTTGGTTATGTTTAAAATAAATTTCTTAGTCAATTTTAATCAGCAAAATAACTAACTGTTAATACTTAACTAAATCACTTTTGATGTTTTTTAATAGGCTAGAAGGAATGAGCCAGAAAAGAAAAAAACAAAAAATGACATCTTGTACAAACTGTCTGATGAGTTTGCTAGAGCAAACCAAACAATGGGAAAAAATGAAGAAAGAATCATCAAGTTATTGGAGCAGCAAAATTATTTATTATTAAAAATTTCAAACAAATAAAGTTAATTGTTGAAATAAGTTTCTTTATTGTGTTAGATATATTTTAATTAACTATATTCACTTCTTCCTATAGTCAGGGTTTCTGCAGGTACTGACTAATGTCTAATTTTCAAAGACTTTTTTAAATGCAATATTATCTTCATATTGTAACAAAAATTAGAAATTTAGCTATCATTAGCAGCGTAAAGCACAAATAATGTAATTAAATATTAGTTAATTAGGTGATTTTGCATTATACAGATTGAATCTTTGAATGATGCAATTTGTAAATATAAACAAAACGCTACTCTTGACCCCCCCCCCCCCCCCCTAAAAAAAAACACATTTTGAAAAATTCTGGGTTCGAGACTACTAGATTAAAGTTTGCTAGTGGAAACGAACTTTTCCGAACACTTTTTCCGAACTGGATCAATTTAAGCTAGCTTAAGTTGATCTGGATTAAACTCGCTAGTGGAAACGGGGTATAACAGTCTGCGCACTGTACCGGGTGCGGGTTCGATTCTCGCCTTCGCCCTGGGTGTAATTTCTCTCTTTGTGTCAGTAAAAATTCTGTCTGTGTCTGTCTTACTTGACGAAGGTTTATAAGCGGGTCTCTGATGAAGCACACAAGCCGGAAACACATATATCAACCATTCATACCCACATCTATCCACGCTGGGATTCAAACCAGTTACCTTATTCTGACTGCCTGGCCAGTTCCTTTTCTAAACGGAAAATCTTAAAGCTTTTACAATTTCCATTTTAAAAAATCTAAATTTTAATTTTACACATTGAATACTTCGTAACAATTTGCACTTATCCAGTTTATTAAAAAAGCTAATTTTTAAAGTTATTGGCTTTTTAAAATTGGTCAATCGGAGGATGCGAGACCCATTTTACAAATCTATTTTTTCAGTAGACATTCTTTAATAATATTTTTATTAAAGTTTTATTAAATAAAGCTTTACATCTGATACATTCGAGACAGTAACAAAGGAAACAAATACGTTTAATAAAAAAAGTAGTTTTATGGCAGCAAGCATAGAAATTAGAGTGGCTAGTTTGGAAATTTAGAAAAATTCCTTTAATTTTTACATAAATTGCGCTGAAGGGTTTTAGTTTATAAGTTTGAAAGAAAATACACAAAATGTAAGAATAATAATTTGTCTGTGACAGTAGCTAAAATTTTACATTAGCAGACTTACATCAGTTTAAATTCTGTAGTTTTGAACATTCATACAAATATAACATCAAAAATTTGCTTTGCTGTATAACTATTAACACAACATGAAATTTGGCAAAACGTTAAAAAAATCTATTCATCTATAAAATTTTGCTCTCCACATTTTCAAGTTCCAATTTTTGTAAACGAAGATTTCCAACTGTAGTTTCTGAAAAGTAGGGCAATCTCTTCTGCAAATCTTGTAGTAATGTAAATTCTTGCGATACATCCTAAAATATTAAAAATCAGTTAACTATTAATATATATTATTTTAAAATATAAATGGTACAATACTTTCTTTTACATAACAGTTTTATTAATGGGCTGTACCAATAATTAAAAGTTAAGGAAATTACTAAACAAAGTAAACTTCGTTGTCTTATCGTCTCTATATCTGTCTGATCATACTTAACTGCTGATCATAACCCCCTGCACAAACTTTACAATACTACTATACTAAGAAAGCTCTAATTAAGAATAAATATTCTCCTATATGTGACTTTGCCGTTTTTCATTGCAAATATTAGTTTAAATTCTATATCGCACACCTATATCTAAACAGGTATAACTCAAAAAAGCACATTTTTCAGAAAAGGCGAAAAACTGATACTGTGTCCCTGTGCACTGCAGGAGTTTTTTTGATAAATTTATGCTTATAATATGCAACTAGAAGAAATATATTGTAGGAATCTTGTGTTTTCATCATGTTTTGGGGCTGAAAATTAAGTTTTTGTAGTTATTTCCCTATTGCTTAACAATGTATGTATATTTGTTTTATTATTTTGAGTTGAGCCCTTGTTGGTGAATTTAGTTTTTAGTTAGCTCTCTTTTGAAGAGGCAACATACATTTAAAATGTAATAGCATTTTGTATTATTTATAATTAGTGCAATTCACAGTGGTCTGTGGACCAGTAGTAGGAATATATTGGAAGATAAATTAGCAAGAAAACACTAGAAGTACTGAAATCAATCAATATTTTTTATTAATAATAATATAAAAATTAACTAAGGACAGTATCTTATGTCCCATTTAATTATAAAAGTAATACTAAGAGTAAGAAATAAAAGTTTCTTTTAGATATTAACACAACATCAAAAATATAGGAACTTTACGTTCTATGAAAAACAATTTTAAATGCACATCAAAATCCTCTTAAATCGGCTTTAATAACTCCCGATTCCGTTTTCTTGGAAAGTGCTGTTTTTATCGCTTTATAGAAAAAGTCAAGAGTGGATTTGAAAAATGGCTTTGCATACTCTAATTTTGGATCCATTAACTCCAAAATAAAAGACAGTGTTAAGCGCCCTAAAATCTTGTGTGCTTGAGTATCGATATTTAGGCTTTATTTGTAGTGAGTGTCGTACTACAAATTCTCTCTGTCTTTCAAGATTGCCGAGTCCCCTAAATCAGGGCCGTCTCGAACGAGTTCGCATGCGAGAGTGAGCATTAGCGAACTCGTTCGAGACGGCCCTGCCTAAATGCATCAAAGAGCTGTTGCCTAGACATTTCATCGATCTTATCTTTGCATTTTAGCCGATATTTTTCTCCACAGGGCGGTCCAACTGTTCTCTATGGCACTTGTTTCTTTGATTTCGACAAAGATTGGTAGGCTTTGCCAGAATTTCTTAGCACTTTTGCGACTTTCGATTTCCACTTCGCTGGTTTACGTATTCTCTTTCTACTCTTCTTTTGGGAATTATTTCCAACAATCGTAGCATTTTGAGGGTCTACTTGCTAACTATCATCTTCGGTGTCCGACGAACTATTTAATTTCGTTAAACTCGAGCTGCTAGTGCTAGTGCTTGACGAAGTCAACGATGCAATAGGAGGTACGACCTTAGATGGGGTCTTACTTTTGTGAGCCAATCGAAAATTAGGATCCTCATCGGAGTCGTCAATATCACTTTCATCGCTTCGGATTGGTGAAATATAATAGTTTGGTTCACCAGTCTTTTGTTGTTTAAACGTGATCGGAATAGAGTTATCAACCATGGATAAAGCGGCATGAGTTTCTGTAGATGAGACTTCATCACTACTTGATGACATCTTCAAGTCCTTTTCTAGAGTTGCATGTTGAGTAAATATGATAGGAGTGATATTGCCTTTCTCCCTTTCTAATTCCATATTTATTAAAACCGTCCACGTTTCAGGGTTTGCATGTAATAGAAAATGTATATTTCACTAAATTGTAGGATCCTGTGCGTCAAATAGATTTAAAAAGCCATCAATATAACGTTTTCGATCTCATTAGTGATGTTGTAAAATTAGACTTGGTGGAGCCCATCTAAAGAGATCTAACTCAAAAATTGATCAGTAAAAAAGGAACAAACTATGTAATTGCTAGGATGAAAATAAAATTATATTCAGATGAAAAGACTCCAATTGACAATAGCCAAAAAAGTATATTTAATTTGTTTTTTAAAGAAATATAAGAGTTTCAAAAATGACTCAACTAAACAGACTCAACTACAAATTCAAAAATGTTTCAACAATACGGTAACAATTCTAAATAGAAAGAAAATAATTATTCACCCTGCCAGCAATACTGGTTCAACTCAGAATGTTGTATTAATTTACTCAACGCTAACAATCAAAATGGCGAGAACTCAAAATAATACTGCTTCAAATTTTCACAACACGGGTACAACTTAAAATAACTCCAGTTTGTTTGCGACGGCCACGCGCGCTTCGCTTGTAATACTGATTGCAACTAGAGATGTCCCGTTTCGGTGGAGAGGGAGCAAGGCCTGCTAGTTCAACAAAAGGGGCACATGTCGTCATCTAGCCTCGAATAGTAAAGATTATTAGCCTACTTTTCTTTTTTTAATTCGAAAGAATTAAAAAAATGAAAAAGTAGGTATTGACATGCGGTCGATGTCCGTCTGTCCGTCTGTCTGTCCGTACCCCCCTTCCAAAATCGGTTCTAATCATCGGATCTTAAAAATTCTTTTTTTGTTAGAAAGCTATAACCTCAGATACCCAACTTTCATACTTTTTGTCCGTCTGTCTGTACGTCTGGACGGACATAAATCTACTATCTGTCGGCGAATTTCCCATTGAATTAGCATTGAAATTCAATTTTGAGTCATTTAAATCACTGTAGGTATTGAAATGCGGTTGATGTCCAACTGTCTGTCTGTCCATCTGTCTGTCCATCTGTCTGTCTGTTCGCATGTCTGTCTGTTCGTATGTCTGTCCGTCTGTCTGTCCGCCTGTCTGTCCGTTTGTCTGTCTGTCTGTACCCCCCTTCCAAAATCGGTTCTAATCATCGGATCTTAAAAATTCTTTTTTTGTTAGAAAGCTATGACCTCAGATACCCAACTTTCATACTTTTTGTCCGTCTGTCTGTACGTCCGGACGGACATAAATCTACTATCTGTCGGCGAATTTCCCATTGAATTAGCATTGAAATTCAATTTTGAGTCATTTAAATCACTGTAGGTATTGAAATGCGGTTGATGTCCATCTGTCTGTCTGTCCATCTGTCTGTCTGTTCGCATGTCTGTCTGTTCGTATGTCTGTCCGTCTGTCTGTCCGCCTGTCTGTCCGTTTGTCTGTCTGTCTGTACCCCCTTCCAAAATCGGTTCTAATCATCGGATCTTAAAAATTCTTTTTTTGTTAGAAAGCTATGACCTCAGATACCCAACTTTCATACTTTTTGTCCGTCTGTCTGTACGTCCGGACGGACATAAATCTACTATCTGTCGGCGAATTTCCCATTGAATTAGCATTGAAATTCAATTTTGAGTCATTTAAATCACTGTAGGTATTGAAATGCGGTTGATGTCCATCTGTCTGTCTGTCCATCTGTCTGTCTGTTCGTATGTCTGTCTGTTCGTATGTCTGTCCGTCTGTCTGTCCGCCTGTCTGTCCGTTTGTCTGTCTGTCTGTACCCCCCTCCAAAATCGGTTCTAATCATCGGATCTTAAAAATTCTTTTTTTGTTAGAAAGCTATGACCTCAGATACCCAACTTTCATACTTTTTGTCCGTCTGTCTGTACGTCCGGACGGACATAAATCTACTATCTGTCGGTGAATTTCCCATTGAATTAGCATTGAAATTCAATTTTGTGTCATTTAAATCACTGTAGGTATTGAAATGCGGTTGATGTCCATCTGTCTGTCTGTCCATCTGTCTGTCTGTTCGTATGTCTGTCTGTTCGTATGTCTGTCTGTTCGTATGTCTGTCCGTCTGTCTGTCCGCCTGTCTGTCCGTTTGTCTGTCTGTACCCCCCCCCCCTCCCAAAATCGGTTCTAATCATCGGATCTTAAAAATTCTTTTTTTGTTAGAAAGCTATGACCTCAGATACCCAACTTTCATACTTTTTGTCCGTCTGTATGTACGTAAGGACGGACATAAATGTACTATCTGTCGGCGAATTTCCCATTGAATTAGCATTGAAATTCAATTTTGAGTCATTTAAATCACTGTTGCCAAAAAAAAATGGCATGAGAAACTTTATTTAAACATATTTGAAGCAAAATAATATTTTCATGAATCAGTTTGGAATGACGTCATAAAATGTAGAACAATTTGATTCTTTGATTATTCATTAATTATCTACCAAGAAAGCGGCAAGGCATACTTTTGCATGCAATTATGCTTAGTTTTAATTTACATTTCTTGTTTTTTAATGCAGTTCGGAGTAGTTTCATTACTTTTGTTATTAATAAATATTTAATTATTCTTCGAACTACAAATAAATCACGAGCAGATGATAAATAATATTTAATTAATTTGCGAACGAATATTAAGGAAAATAGTTGATTTTGGCTTTTAGAAGTTTAAATTATAGCTGGGTGCTGTGTTTCGATTTTTTTTCTAATGTGTATAAATCTAGTGTAGAAACGGCTGTTGATGATATTTACTTAAGGAACCTAGTTTTTTTCCCGATTAGAACTTGAGTAAGTATTTAAGTAACAGGAAAGTAGGCTATTTTAGTTCTTTATGAACTTCTTGTTTTAAAATATGTTATTTAGTCGGTAGGTATTGAAATAAGAAATTTGATGGTGTGCATAACTCAAAAATTGACATTTTTGAGTTAGCTCCCTTTAGATCTAGGTGTGCGATATGTTGGTACGGTACAGTTATATGACGAAAAAAAAAGTCTAAATGGTTATCAATGCATTTAATTATTATTAATATTTCATAATTTTTATGCAGTTTGATTTGAGATTTATTTAAGCTTACAAAGGAAAAGTTATTTTTTAGTTTTATATTACTGAACAAAAAAAAACTTACTTTAATGAAATGATTATCATTTTCTTTTTGATCTACCCAAAATAAAGGTGTTTCATGAGCAGATGGTTCGGTTATATGACCTAGATTATAAAGCTTTAGAGCATTCATGGCACGTTCCCAGTGGGGCTTTCTTCCACCATTTAATACCTAAATTTAAGAAGTATTTAAATAAAAAATAACCTTATAATTTAAATAATATTAATTATATTTAAACAGCATTTTATTGTTGAATAAAGAGTATTTATTTTGGTTTTATGTACAGGGTGATTCTTGTATACTTGAATTATCTTAATAATGCGTAACATTAATTATTAAATATACAAAACACTGATAGCGATATTTTTATTTTAAATTAACAAAATATAAAGCAAAATATGCGGTTGTCATGAATTTATAAAATGTTTTGGTAGTTTTATAAAATTATAGTGACTAAAATATGTTTTTTTCTCTAGCTAACCATTCTTTTGCGAAATAAAACGTATATCTTTAATAATAAGTAGCCTATACAAATTTTAACTTTTGGTCTGTGAACGGAAATGTAATAACTTTTTAATGTGTATTTGGAATCTGATTTCGAAAATGTACATATTTTTTTACTATAACACCCACATTTTTTTTGTAAATTTGTTTAAAAATTTAGAAATTTCACTTATATGTTCTTTAAAAAATATCCTACCTTATTCCAAGCGCTTTTAAAATGAATTCAATGCATACAATATTTTAAAACTACCTAGAATATGGAATCACGAAAGGGAAATTTTTGGACCCTATGGGTATACTAGGCTGATGTATATTATTATAATAATAAAAAATTGCTAAAAATCAGTTAATTTATAGATCAGTTTAATTTTGTTCATTTATGAAAAATTGAGATAGAATTTCAGCGTACAATATCACATAGAAATTAGTCATCAGGGTTCAGTTCACAGAAACCTTGCAGGCTACAATGAATAGATTAAACATGCTCTAGTGATTTTTTTTTATTTTTAAAGCTGGGGCGAAAATTGTTTGTTTGGTTTAGAAATGAAAGGACGCTTTTTATTTCACACCAATTATACTTAGCTTAGTTTATAATAACCGGGTTATATATATTTCAATTATTTATTTTCAGTTATAGTTTTCACTTTAGATTTTTAACAGTTTATTTATACAATGTTTTTAAAATAAATTCACCAAACATCTTTCAATATTTCTGTTGGAATAACCTATTTAATGTTGAATATCATATAATGAAATGTAAGACTACTTACGTGAAGAGTTACAGGAGATGCCGCTCTTCTGATGTCACGAGGGATATTCTTTCGTCCTCGATTTGTATTCGAAATAGGATGAGCATCACGGGCATTTTCAGTTGTATCTAAAGATCCGAGGTATGTTCCAGCAACACTCCACAAACGTGTCTGTCCTTTCCTAGTAGCAGTCACTATAAAGCCTTTTGCGTCGGAATAGCAAACTTTTAAAACAGGTCCAATATGGGCACGAAAACAATTGAGAAGAACGGCAGGGTATCCCAACTCTGCCCCTCCATCTGGTTGAAATTTAGAATGTTGGCTGTGATTTTTATGGATGGATTCTTTCAATTGTAAGAATGGAAACTGCTCATACTGGGCAGGTTGTAATTTCTTACTGTTGGCTGGAGTAGAATCGTATGTGGAGTAGTAATCTTCGAGGTCATAAACTCGAACGTATCCCAGTGTATCACCTACAAAATAATGAGGTCTAAAGTATCATTGATCATAGCAAAATAGATTTTTAAAAAATATGTTCGCGAAGCACTGCTGGACTTTCAATTACAACTTAATAATAGACGTTTTATGTGCTAGTTTCGATTGTCCGTTCTGCACTGCGACTTTTTTTTGGAAAATAATGGTACCGCCTGACGTGTAATAATAACTCGTGTTCGTTGGACTGGATTTAGGATCTAGCGCTACTGAATTTGAAGTATATGGCGCTTTGAAATCAAGCGCTGTAGAGTGGCTTCAGACAGACAAAATGATAAACAGATAGTCTAACAGAAGGACCAATGTTCCGAACCACTTTTTACGACAAAAAAAAACACGTTTTCAGAATCAATACCCTTCAAAACTTGTAAAAAACACTATCTTCATTTTGGATTTTCGACCTCGACGCAATACTTTCATTAACTTAAATTTTATATTTGGTAATTGAAAGTAATTACAGATCTAACCCATATAAATTATTTATGTCAAACTATTACAATATATTATAGCTAAAATTCTTATATTCTCAAAACTACCAATGTATTCAGAATATTTCGATTTAGTGCTTGACGTGTGTTATTTTTTTGCTGTTTAGTTAAGTATAAATAAACAGAATAATAAAGAAAAAGATACTTGTGAGTTAACATAGATAGTAATGCCTTATATTGTTTTTGCTGAGCAGTGAGTAACGAGTAACTGCTATTGTACTGCAGTAAAAACAGTTTTATAAAAAACTGAAAATGTACTATCAATAGTTAATCTATGTGAATCAGGACTTCATACAGTATTGTACTTTCTTTTCTCAGTACGGTGAATTCTAGCATAGTGAATAGTGAAACCAGTTTTACAGTTGCCAATAGACATTGGAGGGGTGATACTGTATCAATGTTTTCTCGGTGAAATGAGTTCTAGCATAGTGAAACCAGTTTTACAGATGTCTAATTGACGTTGGCGGGGTAATACCGCATATTGTTTTTTGTTTTTTTTTGCTTCGGTGAGATTTAGAGTAATGAAAAGTGTCGAAAAGAAATCTAACTGAAGCAATACTCTATACGGGGATTCTCTTGAAATTGTATAATTTCAGTCTATGATTTATTTAAAAATAAAAGTTAAATATATATTTTAAAAAATGTCAAATAGATATGCATTTTATGGTTTACGTTTCTTTTTAATTCATATTGTTGCGTGTATATATGTGTACATATATGGATGACTCTACCATAAGTGTATAATTTCAGTGTGTGATTTATATTTTTCAGTGTGTGATGAAATATAAGAGTTAAAATTTCAGCAGTTTTTTTTGTGCCAAAAATAGGCAAGATAGCATGTTCAGAATAATATGCAACATTTCGTCGTGATCATTTGATACAATTTTTGTTCTTCTACTGTGGTCCCTATAAAAAAACGTCAATTTTGTATGGGAGACAACATAGTTTTCCATTTTTTGTTTTGCTCTTTTATTTATTTTTTCTTTTAGTTATTTTGAAGTAAAAACGATATAATTGCATTCCCAACACCTTTATCTAAAGACTATCATCTTTAATTTCCCAAAAAGAAAATACTCTTTTAAAAACAATCGGTTAAATGCATGCTTGTTGATCTTAAAAAATTAGTAAGAAAATGTAATTGAGTTTATAAATGTTCCTGAAACCAGTGCATGGTGTGGGGAGACAAAGAACAGAAGTTACATTTTGAGTATTTAAAAATTTTGGATATCTGGTTTTGGAAGGCCTTATGTTTAAGTTGTGCCTTCCCTATTCTCCCATATTTATAATCTCGCTGACACGCAACACCAAAATCAGCGTCTTCGAATATGATTGTAAGAAAGGTTCAAATGTATATTCACCTGTTATCAAATAAATGTTCCTGGGATCTGTAGCCATAGACAGAACTCCATCACAATCTCTAAAGACAGCTTTAAATTTTGAAATCAGCCGCCATTTATTAACTTTATTAGCACAAATAACATTCCAAATTCTAATCCTGCCATCTGTACCACATGAAACCAAGTTCCCGACGTTTTTATCCATTTCTCGAGTTGTAAGGAATAAAATTTGGTTGATGCCGCAGAGACGTCGTTTTATGACAAGAGGTTCGGCCTGAAAGTTCTTTGCTTCTTTTATTGTTTCAACTGAAATTTAAAACAAACTATATATTTTTGTAAAAAAGGGTAAACGCTTAAATATAAATGATATGTTAGGTAACACACGATTAATGGTATTAACTTATTGGAAAGAATAGACACTATTCTGACATTTTCTTAACATCACAGAAATATTGGTATTGTACTATTCATACTCATAGAGAAATGTAATAATATTTGAATACGTCAATCTACCAATATCTACACGACTTGTAGTTCCTAGACAAAAGTCAATGAAATATCATCACAATAATTATCAGTCGAAAATAGATATCAATGATTTGATTATTTCATTCATTTTAGTTTTATAAATTGCGTACCTTCTAAGGTTGTAGAATCTTCCAAAAACAATTTCGCATCAGCGTTTTTCCTAAGCCAAATAACAATTTGACCATCACTGGAAGCTGAAGCTAAAATGTGGTTTGAATAACAAGCTACGCTGACTATCGAGTGTTCCGATACCTTCTTCCATTGGGAGTCGTCTAACACATCTTGGTCATTATCAAAGAACACGGAAATCGAACCAGTCGATCCTGCAGCATAAATGACAAAACCATGAAAAGTCAATGACAAAACTACAAAATCCACATTGAACTCTCGAAGACATATGCCTAGATGGAAGTTCCAGACTTTTATGCTAGCATCTCTACCTGTAAAAATGTATCGAATTAAAAAGAAGTTCTAGAATATAAATATTCAAATAAAGTTTAAGTGCAACCTTCATGTTTAAAAAGCCGTAACACAATGGGTCGGTGAACGACTACTTTGGTATAAAAACAAAACCGCCACTAAAGAAACTGATGTTTTGGTTGAAGGTCACGATTATGGTATACACATGAATACTACTAATAATAAGTATATATAACGATTTTTATTTTTTAGTATTCGATTGACGTAATATTAAGGAGAAATTGCATACTGAAAAAGAACCCTTAAAATGTGAAATAGTTGGTCATTAGATATGGTATAGTAACAACAAAATATAAATATTTCAAGCCAAACCGTATATAGATCTTCAACATTATGCAATTATATTTTTGAGACACTAATTTATGCTGCACAAGGAGATATAATCTCCGTCGCTGTTGTGTGTAAGATGCATAAGGAAACAATGAGTTAAAGTAAATATTTTTTTTAAATTAAAAATTCTAATATTACCGGCAGTAACTAGACGTCTTTCTGAAGGGTCAAGTCCTGCCGCTGTTATGTCTTCAACATGACGAATTCCTACTTTGTCCTTCCTAAAATGAATCTCCCTATATTCATGGATTAAATTAAAGGATTCTGGGTCCCAAACTGCAACTGAAGACTTATTCCCAACAGTAATGAGACAATCAAATAAGTTGTTGTAGATGATTAATATTAATAATTCACTGTCATAATGAGCCTTTTGTTTTGCAGTAGGTCCATAGGCTTTTAATACGGCTATACGGCTGGTTGTGATTATTAGTTTATCTATAAGAAAAGAAATTGGTAGTAATTAATGTTTGTTTAATTTTTTAAGTAAGAATATAATTAATTAAACAAATATATACTTTTTAGTTTTAGTTATATTATAATACGATTTAGTTATATCACTGCATCACTCTTCAAGATTGACTTAAACTGTTCCCGGTAGACCCTCTGTATAAGAACAAAACTGTGGATGTGTCCTGTACAATGCTCCACTCTTTTGGAACTATTTAACAGTGCCATCCCACCTCTCTCTAATTATATATATATTTCCCATTTTTTGCACTGATTACTCGACGACAACAACAACAGTTGCATTATTATTTTTTATGCTTATTTTAAACGCTTATTCTGATACATTACGCAGCATTAAATATTTCATATGTTTTCATCCACATTTTTGTTGAATATTTCGAGGAATCGTATTATGATGACCTATTTCGAGACTTCATATTATAAGGCAATTTTTTTTTTCAAAAGTTGAAGACATTTCTATGATTTTAAACATTAATAACTCTTACATAGTAGAAGCATTATGAAACATTTAATAAACTCAGAAAAAAAAACTTAATTCACAGTTTCTTTGCACGAAATATTATCTATTTTTTAATCATTATAAATATTTTTTTATTATGTTAGTAAAGTAAGTAAAAAACTGATAAAAATAATATTTGTTTCAAATTTCAACCACAAATATTTTTGAAACCGTATGCTAATCATATGTATCGATAAAATACGTTAAGAAACCTTCAATATACTGTCATAACACTTGGAAACCGAATTAAACTAGTTTTTTGATAAAGCAACAATCTGAACCACAATATAGGCATGCATAAACAGTGCTTACGATTTTAAATACAACGTGGGGCAAATAAAAGTGGCCCCGGTCTAGAGATAAGAATACGTTGAAATGCTTGGCGAGAAAAACTCTCGAAGCCGCTTGAAAGCTTTCAAGTGGAAATAAAAGATTATTCAAGCGTGCAATGGTTTCACTTGACAAACCTGTTTTTGCATTGGTTGCATTGGATTAGCATCACATTAGAGCTACTCCATGGACTATTGGCCAGTTCATATCTTAGTGCGTCAGTGTAAGTTGTGACTGTACTGTGTGAGTGTAAGTTGATCAATTCACAGGTGAAGATGAAACTCACAGTACAGCAGAGAGTGTAATTCATTGTAGAAAATTTTATTAAAACGAATTCGTGGAAAAATTGTCAGTTGTTTGTTAAAGAATTTAAAGGTGTAAAAGTGTCAAAAAAGAGTACTATGCAACGATCAGTTACGCTGCTGTCAACAAGTCCAAAAACATTCCGAAACGAGTCTAAACACCAGATTTTGTTTCTTGCAATTAATTTAGAATGTTTTGTATTAACAAAACCGAAAAGGTCCGATTCACTAGGATAAATAATGACCGAAATAATCACTAGCGGGAATTTTTTTTGATCAGCTCTACAAACCTTGTTTATATTTTATTTCAACTAGCTTCTCAAACCATAGCGTAGTTGCCGGCAAATAAGTCGCCAAGCGTTTGTTTGGGCTTAATATTGAAGCGATCAATAGCTTCAGTTAGCAAACCTGTTTTTGTATTGGTTTTTGACTTGGCAACATTTCTGTCGTATTCTTATCTCCACGTTGGGGCCACTTTTATTTGCACCACCCTGTATTTTGAGAGTAATTCCCAGATCATCATACCATGTTGTTGGTCCAAGTAGAGAAAAGGAAACACTTGACGACCTGAAAACTCTCCTTCCTGGAACTTGATGAGTTGTAGACATCTGGGCCGAAGCATATCCCAAATTCTGATAGTTTGTATTCGATCTACTGACACTATCATTAGGCGCTTTTCATCCACTAAAACGTTACTAATTGAATGTAGGTGTCCGGTAAGAGTTTCCTACATTAAAATGTGTTCCATATCTTTAGGATTAATCATTTATCAAAGATCATAACTTACTATAGGATTTCACATTTGTCGCCTGATAAAAACACACACCTCAATTTCGTAATTAGAAGGTACTTTTCGGACGCTAAACGTGTTATTGATATTGAAAAATGTTTATATGTGAGTACTACTACCTGTACGTAAGTTTTCAAAGAGGGAACAAACGGCTTGTATTTAACTTTAAATAAAGCTAATTAGCTATAGCTAATAATTAAAATGTAAATCGAATACCAACAGTCACATTTTTTGACGACAATTAATTTTGTAGTAACATTACTATAACGTAATACTTTTTAAATATAAAATTAATACAGAATTTATCATTACCCTAATTCTATTACTTTTACGGCACAATTTTACCATTTGGCTTATACAGGGTGAAGTAGGCAGGTGGCTTATACAGGGTGGTGCAAATAAAAGTGACCCCAACGTGGAGATAAGAATACGACAGAAATGTTGCCAAGTCAAAAACCAATACAAAAACAGGTTTGCTAACATGAAGCCCTTGATTGCTTCAATATTAAGCCCAAACAAACGCTTGGCGACTTATTTGCCGGCAACTACGCTATGGTTTGAGAAGCTAGTTAAAATGAAATGAAATGAAGAGTACAGGGGAAAAACCGCTTAATTTCGTAGAAAACTTTCCTCATCAGGCATCTTTGGCGATGATAGCGAGTAATCGCCTAAACTGGTGTAAGGAAACCAGTTTCTCACTTTCTTGTGCATCTTCTCTCACTGCAACCCTGAAATTCAGTTCCGCGTTTTATTCAAAAGACTGTGTTCATCATCATGTTAAGCTTTAAAAATAAAGTACGATTGATTGAAAATCACGAATTTTTCTAAAACAAGAGAAATTTTAAGATTCGCAAATTAATTGAAAAGTCCTAAACTACGACTTTTCGACCTACCAAGATTCACGCGATGCACGATTCCGACGCTTGGACCAAGCAAAGAAGAAAGAGAGTAACCGGTTTCCTGCCGCCAATGTCCACCAAGCAGACACAATTACGGGACGACTCCTAATAAATCAAGCGGTTATTCCCCTGTACTCTTCAAATATAAACAAGGTTTGAAGAGCTCTCTGATCAAAAAAAGTTCCCACTAGTGATTATTTCGGTTGTTATTTATCGTAGAAAATCTGACCTTTCTGTTTTTGTTAATACAAAACCAAAACATTCTATTTTTTTTTTTTGTAAATTGATTGCAAGACCCAGAATCTGGTGTTCAGACCCGTTTTGGAATGTTTTTGAACTTGTTGACTGCAGATCTTGGCGGACGCCATTTCGTAACTGATCGTTGCTTAGTACTCTCTTTTTTGGCACTTTTAAACATTTAAATTCTTCAACAAACAACTGGTCACATTTTTCCCACGAATTTGTTTTAATAAAATTTTCTACAATGAACACTCTCTGCTGTACTGTGAGTTCATCTTCACCTGTGAATTGATCAACTTACACTCACACTGACGCACTATACGATCTGAACTGGCCAATAGTCCATGAGTAGCTCTAATGTGATGCTAATCCAATCCAACCAATGCAAAAACATGTTTGTCAAGTGAAACCATTGCACGCTTGAATAATCTTTTATTTCCACTTGAAAGCTTTCAGGCGGCTTCAAGAGTTTTTCTCGCCAAGCATTTCAACGTATTCCTATCTCTAGACCGGGGCCACTTTTTCTTTGCCTCACCCTGTATTATATGGTTCCCGCTCTTAGATCCGTAACTAACAGTATTAGTAAAGTGCCTGGACTATTAGAAAGTGCTATCATGAGAAGGAAAACGAAACTATTCGGAAAATCGCTTTTGTCTATCGATAATCGAACCTTTTCTTCCTTCCCATAGAGTTTTCATGGAGTCAAAAAAATATAATCTAAAATCAAGCATATTTTCACGAATACAGGCATTTTAAAGTTATATTTGAAATTTTTAAAAAAGAAATATATGGTCCAATTTTAAAAATATGGTTTAAATTTTGTTTTTATAATATCGTGCAAAAAAAAACTGGAACAGCTAGCGTATTATGGCCGGAATGCTATTTGGCGACTTTGGGGTTCGTGAAAAAGTAAACAGAGGGTTGCTATAGCAATAAGATTGATGTAAACATCTTGAGTTGAACTGGAATGTTTACTAATTTAAGTACGTTTTCGCTACTTGGCATCAAAAGGAAAGTCGCCAAATCGAGACCGGCCATAATACGCTAGCAGCTAACAGTTCCAAAAAACTAACTCTTTCAAATCAATAACCGTGGCAAAAATGATGCTTTTAACGAAATCGTGTTTCAAAGTTACTTTTACGCACTAGTGCGACCATAGAGATAGTAAAACCGTGCGCTATCGCCCACTATCTAGAGGAGAAACGTAATGGTGAAACAAGATTGAATTTTGTGCCGAACCATCACCTCAACCTAGAGAGCCTAAAGAAAACAACTGTACTAAAAGTGCGCTTTTTTAGAAGCTGCTTTTTAGAATTTCCATGGTATTAAAGTCATTGCTGCAAAACGAAAAGAGATACGGCCGCCAAATTTGGTACACGTATTCCATGTACCTGTTGGACGTCAAAATAAGGTTTTCGAGGAAATTGCGCATGTGCAAGTGATAGCCGCTTTTTAGAATATCTTTGGTTTTAAAAGCATTGCTGCAAAACGAAAAGAGATACGGCCGCCAAATTTAGTACACGTATTCCATGTACCTGTCGGACGTCAAAATAAGGTTTCGGATAAAATTGCGTATGCGCAAGTGGTAGCTGCTTTTTAGAATATCTTTGGTTTTAAAAGCATTGTTGCAAAACGAAAAGAGATACGGCCGCCAAATTTGGTACACGTATCCATGTTTCTTTATGACGTCGAAATAAGGTTTTCTAGGAAATTGCGCATTCGCAACTGTTAAGAACTTAATTTATTGCTTATTTAATAAAGCTTATTACTAGCTTAATTTATTAAAGCTTATATTTAATTAAATAAAAAAATGTAATAAAACCATGATCATAATAAAACCATGATTTTATGATCAAAATACGGGAAAATCTATACGGGAAAATCCATAATTAGTCTAATAAATAAGGCCAATAAATATATGAATCAAATAATTAAAAAAAACCTGCCTTCCGATTAAAGATATCGAAAGTTAAATAAATTAAGGATAAAATCTGAGAAAAATTCGCGTTTGCTTTCTGTGAAAGTAATATTGTGGAAGTAACATTGTATAAAATCAGAAGAAGGCATTGTATATAATCAAAATTATGTAATGTATGTAGTCGTTAAGTGCCAATGAACCCTATAAACCACTGGTCTCTAAACCTAAGTGTCTCTGTGTTAATCCAAAGGAAAAATGTATATTTTCTAAGCAACATTTCTCCGGCTGTAATGACTATTTTTAACAATGTTTTTTTATAGGATAAATTAGCTGACTTACAGGTCTCTATAATTCCACTTTTTGAAATTGTTTCAATTTTTTTTAGCTTTCAATAAATAAGTTTATATAAAATATTCTAACAGAGATCCGGTGGTTTGGAGACCCGCGGTCGGTCGGGCCCATTCGTCCTTAAGAGAAAAGAAAAGTATGGAAGATGGAAATGAGTATTATTGAAGTTGGGTAAGATGGAAGGAAAATTGATTTATCCTTTACATAATCATTAAAATTAATTGTATACACTCATCAAAATTCAATGTATATTTATCCTTAAAATACAATGTCTAAAGTCAACAACTTCACACAAAAATTATATTGCTTGCTAATTGTAAAGGGTGATGTTGTGAGTTTCTTCTGTCTGATTACTAAGCTTCATGGGAATTCCAAGCTCTTCCATGGCAACATTGAGCTTTTCCTTTCGATGCTGTCTTATGCAGCCTTATAATCAACTAGCTTTATAAACCCGGCGTTGCACGGGTGCACCCTTACCCCACTAACGGTAATTGTTATTTTTTATGTAAACTTTTATTTTATTCCAATTGATCCGGCTTTCCATCAGTATATTATAATTGTCCTCCCATTCTAATATCAGCGTTATTTTTTTAAAATTAATTAATTTTTTTCCGATTGTATCCAGGCTCTTCTAGGAGTTAGAGGGTTTTCCCATAGTCCGTGTTAAAATTGCCAGATTAGCTATGTTATAATGGCCAGTTTCTATTTGCTCTCCTACACCCGAAAATGCCCAAAATGTGGTAAACATTCCACTCCATATTCGACCACTCTACAGATATGGGTGGCCCAGTCGGTAATGGCGTTCGCCTTCCATGCGATAGGTCCCAGATTCGGGTCCGAGCATCGTCAAAATAACTGCCGACCTATAAACGGCCCATGCAACCAAAAATGTCCCGTTACCGAATAATATTCCGTGTGGTTTGAGTGCACGTTAAATATTTTCTTAAATCCCGTACGATGTCGTCCTTAAAAGTTGCATTTGGTGTCTACTCAGGTGTAGGCTCTTCACTTGACTGTTGTTCTAAATTAAGACGCCTGTGGCCAATAGCCCTCGTGTATAGCTCTAGTGCGACGATAGTTCAAACTAACCCTAACCCATACAACTGGGTGCGAATAGCCTCCCTTACGTTAAATTTTCAACTTCGCCAAAAGCCGCCAATGCAAAAATTCAATCGGCCATTATATCATAGCTGTACCAAATTGCCAGTTTCAAAAAAATAAAGTACATACGCTATACGTAGAGACAATTGACGTTTCTCAGAAATATTCATCAGATCTAGAATAGTTATTGCTTTTACTGACATGAGACATTGAAAAACTATCTTCATTTCTTACCATTTGTAAACATCAGTTAAATTAAATTCGGTAAAAACAAGAAGGTCATAAAGAACTAAAATAGCCTACTTTCCTGTTACTTAAATACTTACTGAAGTTCTCATCGGGAAAAAAAACTAGGTTCCTAAAGTAAATATCATCAACAGCCGTTTCTACACTACATTTATACACATTAGAAAAAAAAATCGAAACACAGCACCCAGCTATAATTTAAACTTCTAAAAGCCAAAATCAACTATTTTCCTTAATATTCTTTCGTAAATTAATTAAATATTATTTATCATCTGCTCGTGATTTATTTGTAGTTCGAAGACTAATTAAATATTTATTAATAACAAAAGTAATGAAACTACTCCGAACTGCATTAAAAAATAAGAAATGTAAATTAAAACAAAGCATAATTGCATGCAAAAGTATGCCTTGCCGCTTTCTTGGAAGATAATTAATGAATAATCAAAGAATCAAATTGTGCTACATTTTATGACGTCATTCCAAACTGATTCATGAAAATATTATTTTGCTTCAAATATGTTTAAATAAATAAAGTTTCTCATGCCATTGTTGATTTGGCAACAGTGATTTAAATGACTCAAAATTGAAATTCAATGCGGGAAATTCGCCGAAAGATAGTAGATTTATGTCCGTCCGGACGTACGGACAGACGGACAAAAAGTATGAAAGTTGGGTATCTGAGGTCATAGCTTTCTAACAAAAAAAGAATTTTTAAGATCCGATGGATAGAACCGATTTTGGAAGGGGGGTACGGACAGACAGACAGACGGACAGACAGACGGACATCGACCGCATGTCAATACCTACTTTTTAATTTTTTTTAATTCTTTCGAATTAAAAAAAGAAAAGTATGCAAAAAATCAAACGATTTAATTTGATAAATAGTTCAAAATAATGATATTCAAATAACAGTCCTACAAATTAAACTCACGTGCTCTGACGTGTTTATACTTAATTTTCGTTCACGCTGAACGCGCTGAAATTTCTTTTAAATTGAAATAAAAAGTATAAATTCTAATCTTACAATGCTATTCCTAAGGAGAAATCGGCTCACGTTTTGGCCTCTTACACCCGTTTGGGTTCGAATTTGAAAAATTCGCTTCTTAAATGACACCTACGATATAAAAAGAATATTTTCCTAAAATTTTGTAGCTGTACCTCCAGTAGTTTTGGCTGGGCGTTGATACGTGAATAGATGAATGAATCAGTCAGTCAAGGCTTTTCATCTTTTTATCTATATATATAAAAGTATTAATCTATATATATAAAAGTATTAATATTAATTTTCTTTTGTTTTCTCAAATATTTGCCTCAAAGCTTGAATTTGGTTGAAGGCATTTTAGTCGATTCTACAACTTTTATTCATCAATAAGAATAATGTAAAAGAACAATGGTTGAAATAACTTTTAGAAGCAGATTAAGTCTTTTATTAGAACATAAAAAAACAACTATAAAAGCAATCTCAATCTACAAAAACTTGAAACTGTTTTGAATTCTATTTTTTTTTTTGCACTGTTGATATTAAGTTTAGTTTACCACGAGAAATATTACCGTTTGGTTTAGTTAAATATTTCAATACTTCTTCTAAAATTAAAAGAAAATTTATCCTATAAAAGTTCTTTACGAAATTTGAAATTGAATTTAAATTTTTCGCTTCCAGCAGGTACATGGAATACGTGTAGCAAATTTGGCGGCGGTATCTCTTTCCGTTTTGCAGCAATGCCTTTAAAACCAAAGATATTCTAAAAAGCAGCTAACACTTGCGCATGCGCAATTTTCTCGAAAATATTATTTTGACGTCCGACAGGTACATGGAATACGTGTACCAAATTTGGCGTCCGTATCTCTTTTCGTTTTGCATCAATGCCTTTAAAACCATGGAAATTCTAAAAAGCAGCTACCACTTGCGCATGCGCAATTTTCTCGAAAACCTTATTTTGACGTCCGACAGGTACATGGAATACGTGTACCAAATTTGGCGGCCGTATTTCTCGAAAACCTTATTTTGACGTCCGACAGGTACATGGAATACGTGTACTAAATTTGGCGGAAGAATATCTTTTCGTTTTGTAGCAATGCCTTTAAAATAAAAAAATATTCTAAAAAGCAGCTACCACTTGCGCATGCGCAATTTTCTCGAAAACCTTATTTTGACGTTCGACAGATACTGGGAACTCTTGTACCAAATTTGAAGTCCGTAGCTTTTTTAGTTCGAGCTGTAGAGTTATTTCAGACATACGACGGGTCGATGTCCCCAAACTACTTTTTTAAAATCAGCACCCTCCAAAACGTGTAGCAAACAAAAAAATATCTAATCTCATCTCAAAACTTTCATTACCTTATATTCATATTAGGAAATTGAAAGTAAAAAACAATGATACAGTTAAATTACTGGCCATTTATGAGTGTTTATTGCGAAAAATTGAGTCTGATTACATTAAAATTATTTCACTGAATAAAAATTTAACAATCCAAAAAATGATTCTGATTCATAAATCACAAAATTACAATCCTCGTCTACAGAAAATTTCAAAGAGCTACCATCCATAGACTCCGAGATAATAGTCCGGTCAAATTAGACAAAAAAATAGGGGTAGGTTTACAAAAATTCAAACCCAGCTAAATTTTGGTATAGATCTTTGGTAAACTATTATAAGTAAAATATCAAAAGTCCCCACTGATTCCATGTCTGCTTTTTCCGCCATCTTGAAAAAACGTTCGAAATTTCGCCCATTTCCCAGTTTTTGGCAGTTTTTGGACTTTTTTCCGAAGCATTTTTGAATCTAACTATTCGACACAAAGTTGTAGAAAACAAAATTTTCTTCAAAATAGGTACGAAAAGTTTCTATGTACAAGAATTAGTTAAGGTGCTACGAATCAGCAAAAAAGGGTGTAAACTCGTGTGTTTCGAGTTTTTTTACATTCCCTCGACTTTTTATCACCATAATTACATAAAAATTCATTTTATCAATAAACAATGATTTTACAAGTCGTAGAAAATTTAATTTCCTATAAAATACACTGATCAAAAATAAGTTTCTTAATCTAATTCTAAGAAGAAATGTTAAATTTACAGAAACCCAAAAAAAGGCTATTTTCACCCGACGAAATACTGTTTTAGATTTTTGAAGTGTAGCTCTTTCCCATTGTATTTTTTACTGTTTTTGTGAATACTAAACTTGTAGAACATAATTTTTTCTATAAAATGGTTCTTTTGTGTGTTCCATACGATGAAATGTAACGGAGCTACGTAATACGAAATATGGCGTAAAATCTTGAATTTCACCAAAAAAGTGTTTTTTACCACTGTAAATCCCGATAATTAAAAAAAAACTTCATTTTGGTGGAACATAATTATTCTGAAACTTTTAGATATCATCATTTCTTACATTAGTAAGGTCATAAAAGTTATTTTAGATTGAATACCAAAGAATTTAGGTACATTTAAAAAAAACAAAAAAACCCGAAGATGTTTATTTATTCAAATGAAAAATACACGTGATTTGATAAAAGATTTAAAATTTATTTCGACAAAGAGTTTAAATAAAAAATTAAATATTTTATGTCCTTTTAGTTTAAGGAACATCTACCAATTGAACTATGGAAAAATATGGAAAGTGTATAATAGAAAATGATCAATTTTCTATTGTACACTGCATTACGTTACATTCATTACGTTTTTCAACCAATTTAAATACTGGTGTTTTACCCCTTTTGAACATTCCTGATGTAGTATCGCAGCCAGTTATTGCACTTATAAAAATAAGATATGATTTTGACATTTTGGATAAGCAGATAAACTATTTGATGAATATATTTTTGATTGTTCATGAGCCTTACCAGGTTTCAAAAAATAAACAGTCTTATAACTGGAGTTCGTGCAGTCAGTAGTATTAACAAATCGACATCTTCATCAACAACGATAGTTGTATTTGTTGCATGAATTATTCTATTGCTGTTTCAATTATAAGGACATCAGCACCATTATCAGCTTGTTTACTACAATGTTCGCAGTTGTTAATTTTCACATAACATTGAATGAAGCGAGACTTGTTGTGAGTATTTGCCAGAAATTGTTGTTGGTTTGTTGGAACTGTCATGAATTGATCAAAAAGGACATCAGAAGATGAAAATATTTTTATAATTCGACGTCGTTATGTTCTGCAGCTTTGATGTTTTTCTTGTATTCATAATAATCATCAAACACTATAGTCACTCTATAACCGAAATGTCTATGTACATACTGAATGTATTTATCAAAAATAACGTTAAGTGTGCCTTCTCGATCCCATACAACGCGGTGTAGTAGATATCTTCCATCGATGATTAAAGTAGCATGTGTGTTGTCAATTTCAATGTCCACTGATTGAAAGCAATCGTAAATAGCTGACTTTTGTGCTTTACGCATTCCCATCTCATCGAAGAGTGAAAATGGGAAGGGAGCCAATTCATATCGAAGAATTTTTCGTGTTCATCCTCAAATGTCTAAGTAATACTTATGCGTTGAAATAATAATACAGGGTCTATAGATACTCTCTCATCATGGACTTTTACGATGCTACTCATGGTTATAAGAGGGAGTAATTTATCAGAGCGTTTTAATTTAATATTATTGAATGTTAGTCCTATTATTTTACACATAGATGCAATCCCAACTTCACGAGCATTATAACAATTTATTTTATCATCACCGACGACTCCACTAGCAATTGATATGATTTTTTTTAAACCTCAGGGATAGGATCATGTGATAAAAACCAATCAAGAATTTTGTTGATGTCTTTAAAGTATCTCTTTACTCGTGAATCACTTGCATCTACATGCTGATCTGTAGTATACATTCTAACACCAGCGAGATCTTTCAACTTCGAATTTTGAAATGGTGATATCCCAAAAATGGTGTTTTTTATGATAACACTTACCGTTTACGAGAAAAATGCAAAAACAAAACGATATTTGCGACCTTTGACCTAGAATATTTTTTTTAGCAGATATGGAATCGGTGAGGACTTTTGATATTTTACTTATAATAGTGTATCAAAGACCTATACCAAAATTTAGCTGTATGCAAATTTTTGTTAATTGAAATGTCTATTTTGACCGGACGGGGTAACCATAAAATACAACTATTACCGTAGAGCCATAATGCTTAAGAATGTACTTCCGATAGTTAGTGTAAATTTCTGAAAATGTCACGTTTCGACTCCATACCACTTTGTGGAGTAAATATCCATCATCAATAACAACTATGCAAAGATATCTAAAAAATATTTTTTATAAAAAGCATCGATATCGTAAGATCTTTGGGGCTAAAATTATTTCTCTTCTTTTCTCTGTGTCTTTGGCAAAACATTTAATACTTTGCTCATGTTTTTCGAAAAATATGCCTAAATTCTTTGGTATTGAATCAAAAATAACGTTTAAGACTTTACTAATATAAAAAATGATGATGTCTACAAGTTTCAGAATAATTATGTTCCACTAAAATGAAGTTTTTTTTTTTAATTATTGGGATTTACAGTGGTAAAAAACACTTTTTTAATGAAATGCAAGATTTTACGCCATATTTCGTATTACGTAGCTCCGTTACATTTCATCGTATGGAACACACAAAAGAACCATTTTATAGAAAAAATTATGTTCTACAAGTTTAGTATTCACAAAAACAGTAAAAAATACAATGGGAAAGAGCTACACTTCAAAAATCTAAAACAGTGTGTCGTCGGGTGAAAATAGCCTCTTTTGGGGTTTCTGTAAATTTAACATTTCTTCTTGAAATATATAAGAAACTTATTTTTGATCAGTGTATTTTATAGGAAATTAAATTTTCTACGACTTGTAAAATCATTGTTTATTGATAAAATGAAGTTTTATGTACGTTATGGTGATAAAAAGTCGAGGGAATGTAAAAAAATTCGAAACACTCGAGTTTACACCCTTTTTTGCTGATTCGTAGCACCTTAACTAATTGTTGTAACTTTTTGTACCTGTTTTGAAGAAAATTTTGTTTTCTACAACTTTGTGTCGAAAAGTTATATTCAAAAATGCTTCGGAAAAAAGTTATAGGCCAAAAACTGGGAAATGGGCGAAATTTCGAACGTTTTTTCAAGATGGCGGAAAAAGCAGACATGGGATCGGTGGGGACTTTTGATATTTTGTTTATAATAGTGTACTAAAGATCTGTACCAAAATTTAGCTGGGTGCGAATTTTTGTTAATTGAAATGTCTATTTTGACCGGACTATAACAGCTTCTAAAAAAGCGCAATTTTAGTACTGTTGTTTTCTTTAGGCACTCTAGGTTGAGGTGATGATTCGGCACAGATTTTGACCCCCCGGTTCCTCTCTAGATAGTGAGCGATACCGCACGGTTTTACTATCTCTATGAGTGCGACAAAGCATCTGATTGGTGTAAAATTCTTCATTTGAGCGTGATTCTTTATTTGGCGTCTTATTTCCATAGACACAAATAGAATGGACTGCTCATTCAATAGTCCAGCAGCTTCCAAAAGCGTACCAAACATGACAATCGCCAAGAGGAGAAAGGTTGCAACATATGGCAACTTATCGCTACTGTTTCGTTAGAACTATGCCAATTGTCGCCAGACCTAAAAACCAGATAAGAGTAGGCTGGCAAACCTGAATGGTGACTCACATATGTTCCCAAGTCACGTGGGTTTCTAGCATCCAGCTGCAGGCGATTTTTTCGACCCAATGAATTGAAATAGCGATTCATCTTTGTTTCTTTCTCAACTTCTTTTTCATACCACTAGATTGTCGGCCTCATATGTTCAAGTCGTTGTGGAAAAACACGCCAACTCTTCGCGATCACGTGCTGGGGTAAAATTTTACCCCAGCACGTGACCATGAGGGGATCGCTTTAGGTTTGCCAATGCGTAGTCCGGGTCTGGGACATAATCCCGAAAGCCGAAATCCCGACAAGCCAAAATCCCGAATGGGTCGAAATCCCGAAAATAGATTTTTTGTCCATTTCTCGATTTTTTTTTAAATATTAGAGATTATTGTGTGTGAGTGAGTGAAATGAGTGAGTGAGTGACTGAGTGAGTGAGTGAGTGGAGTGAGTGAGTGAGTGAGTGAGTGGAGTGAGTGAGTGGAGTGAGTGAGTGAGTGAGTGGAGTGAGTGAGTGAGTGAGTGGAGTGAGTGAGTGGAGTGAGTGAGTGGAGCGAGTGGAGTAAGTGAGTGTGTGGAGTGAGTGAGTGGAGTGAGTCAGTGGGTGAGTGGAGTGTGTGGAGTGAGTGAGTGGAGTGAGTGAATGGAGTGTGTGGAGTGAGTGAGTGGAGTGAGTGAATGGAGGGAGTGAGTGAGTGGAGTGAGTGAGTGAGTGGAGTGAGTAAGTGAGTGAGTGAGTGGGTGAAGTGAGTGAGTGAAGTGAGTGAGTGGAGTGAGTGAGTGGAGTGAGTGAGTGGAGTGAGTGACTCACTCACTCACTCCACTCACTCACTTCACTCACTCCACTCACTCACTCACTCACTCACTCACTCACTCACTCACTCCACTCACTCACTCACTCCACTCACTCACTCCACTCCACTCACTCACTCCACTCACTCATTCCACTCACTCACTTCACTCACTCACTTGACTCACTCACTTCACTCACTCACTCACTCACTTCACTCACTCACTCGCTCACTTCACTCACTCGCTCACTTCACTCACTTCACTCACACAATAATAATTTCGATCCATTCGGGATTTCGTCCATGTCGGGATTATGGCCTTTCGGGATTTCGGCGTTCGGGATTCTGGCTTGTCGGGATTTCGGCTTTCGGGATTGTGTCCGGAACCCGCGTAGTCCATTCTATTTTATGTCTCTGCTTATTCCCCCCCCCCCCCCAATGCCAATCTAAGAAATACTTTATGCACGTGATTTTAAAATAATCATTAATATAAATAAATCACGTTCAAATAATTCGTTTTTTTTCTTCAAAAGAGAATGTACTTTTCGCCTGGTTAATTTTCAATATAAATTAAATAAATACTTTTTTTTGCACGTTATTATAAAAAAATAGTGTATGATAACAAGTCGAAAGTAGCCTTTTTTAAACTCGTGAATTTATTTCACTCGCTCGTACCTCGCTCGTGAAATAATTTATTCAACTCGTTTAAAAAAGCCTTACTTTTCACACAGTTGCATAAATAACTATATTAGTGCAATTTTTACGCATTCCTAGGCACTTCTTAAACACGTTTATTTAATATTTTTTGTATTTGGTGTGAATCATAATTTACGTCAGTCCTATTAGATCCTTATAATTAACTAGCTGTTATACCCGACGTTGCACGGTTAGAGGTGGAAAAACAATTTAACTGTCAATTTAACTATTTTTTTCTTTCATTTTAGTTACATAAGATATGAAGATTACCCAGTAATTTTCCATTTAATTACCCAACTTGGATATAGTAATGATTAATATTAATTTCAAAAATACCTTTGATAAGAAGCTCAAATTAAAAAGAATACATATTTAAGTAAAAAATAATCAGTAAGAATTAAAAATGGAAAAACAGTTAAATCTTAAAAGGGTCTCAAACATTTATTTTAACGCATTCAAGGGAGTTCTATAATAAATTAAGTAACTCTTTTTTGGATACTTTATAGATATAAATACAATATAAGCAGTACAAATTTTTACCATAATTCAATACAAATGATGAAAAATTAAGAATTCAATGCAAATGTATCCAGTATTTAATCAATGCAGATATGTACATTGTACAATAATTGAATGAAAATAAATACAATAATAATTGAATGAAAGCTACTCCAGCAAACAGCAAACGATTTGCATTTTTTATATTTATTTGTATTTTTTTAACTGTGATAAAGATACTAAAGCAAACGATTTTTATTTTTAATATTAAATATTTTTCTAACTGCTAAAAATCTAGCAAACGATTTTTGTTTTAGATGTTTATTTCTAATTTTTTAGCTGTAATTAAACTAAATATACTTAAAAATCGTTTTAAAAAAATGTGTAAAATAAAACTAAATAAACAATCCGTGAAAACGTGCTGTTGAAGGAGCAATAAACCTCTAAGGTCTTCAATGCATTGAATGGGAAACATAAAAACGTTCGAAAACGATAGAAGGAATGGTCAGATTTGAAAACTTCTTAGCTTATGTTTGTTCCGGAGATGAGATGAATTTTTGTGCCAAATTTCGTGACGATCTGTTGGGTGTTTCTTTAGATCTCGTGTGTTATACAAAAAAACAAACAGACAAACGGAAGTTGCCTTTTATGTATATAGATTTATCATTACTTCATTTTCTTGAAGTTTGAATTACGAATACATAGGTTTTATTTATGTAAAAAAAATTCTTACCCTACATGATAAGTTACCACTGGGATTCCAAAGTTTCACTGTTTTGTCAATGCATCCAGTTACCACAACGTTGAATTTTTCACAAAAATCAAAACAACTAATTCCTCCATCTGTGGCAAAGCTCTTGCTTTTCTTTTGCTCCAAATAATGAATAAGCATAGCTCTTTTTGTATTAATTGAACATGAAATTATTGTACGATTGGTTGGTATGTATTTTACCTGTAATGAAGTTATTAAAGTAGGTATAAATTTTTCTGAAAATATAGTTTATTACATTATTAACTTTTACTTATTAATGACACATTTGTTAACTCCATTAACACCTTAAAAAACGTTAACTTTAAATTTTTAAAATTATTTTTTAGTGTAAATTTATTTTTCCATAATGTACTATGGTCTTTATTTGTCTTATAAAATGTTTTTTTTTGATAAACTTAAGGCAGAAAGCTCATTTTTGCTCAGGACAAATTCTTTCACCAAACAGTTATTAGCATAAAACAATTAAATAAATTAATATAAATAACAGTTTTTCAACCTTATAGTCGAATAGATATGAAACTTTCAATATAAATTTATTTATGGTTAGTTAAGAGTTAGTTTTCACAGGATAGGTTGCATTCACAATCTTTTGCATTGTGTAAAAATGAGTGAGGTAATTCCTCAGTGTATCCCATTTCTTAGGGATATTTTGCTTCCATTTAAAAAGGGAATACTGACTTGCGATTTTTTTCTTACCCCCTTAAAAACCCAAACGCTTTCCTTTAGAGACGGAATCATTGTTTTTAAAAGCATAATCGAACAAAGAAAATGCAAATACTTTTAAAACATTGGAGAAATGAGACTTAGCTGTGAATTCCCACTGCATTCCCGCCACTCTTTTCCTTCCAATTTCGTCAAATGGAATATTCAGTGGATCGAGGTGATCAGCCCTACTCCGCAAACGGGAAAATAATGAGGAGTCCATCTTAAGGAAAAACACGTATCCTCTAAAGTCTCCACACACGAGCATATCGGAATCGTGGCAGTCCATGTTTACGACTACTGCTGGTAACCACACGATGGAGAATTTGTGCTGAAACCTGGGAAATAAATACGCATTTCTAGCACATTATCTATATATGTAATTCTCTCATACGCCTTCCAAATTTTCTTATATTTCTAACTCTGCAATGGCAACACAATCGAGTTTATTTTTTCACTTTCTCCTACGGTAAAGAGAAGTTGATTTTGATTTACTCTAAGCGTTATATAAGATTCGTTATTAGTTTAAAAAAAACTTTAGGATAGAATCAGTAAGTTTAAATTTAAACATGCATAATATTAGGGACGTTTAATGTTTGAAAATTTAAATTATAATTTCGATTGACTGAACTACCAAACACAATTGTTAATAAAATATGAAAAATTTCAAATTGGTTTTAAATATAGTTTCTAAGCGTTGACGGCTACGACGCGACGGTTTCCAATTTATTTACAAATGGATCTTAGTCAAGCAGCGAAATATTTTCTCAATAATAACCATTAATTTATAAGCATTAATTTGTAATTATTTTATGTTAAAAGGATACTAAAGGCGGTTAACCTAAAAGACCATGTCCGGATTTTCGCCAGTCGAAAAATGTCGCCAAGTCAAATTGACAGCAAACAGAGCGTTTGCCATGTCTGTGAAATGACAACAAATAATTACTTAAAATGCTGCTCAAAACTGAAATGTCTGCTGAGAGAACATGAAATATTTCTTTATTAAAAATTATCGTGGTATTTGCCATCGTAGATCGTAGCGATATTTTAAAATAAGAAAATCAGAACTCAACAGTTTGCTGCAAGTTCAAAAACAGTGTGCACAAAAAATAATTTAAGAAATGAGTTATTTTGATAATTAATGATTAATAATTTTTTAAATATATTAATACGATTTAAGAATACTTAACGATGAAACAAAGAGACAGGATCAACTTATAAACAAAGTAGCAAAAGGAATTCTCTAATGCAAACAGGATACATAGAAAAAAACTGAACTATTTGATAATTCGCTTAAAATACAATCTGTGGCGATTTTTGTAGCCAATGGCTGCCATAATACGAATTTGGCGAAAAAATTGCCGGACATGTTCCTTAGACTAAAATATTTCAATGAACGATGGGCGAGCGAAACGATCCAAAGGGAACTGCGCAAGCAGTTCCCGTGGGTTGGCGAGCGATAGCGAGAAGGGGGCGTGCCCCCTAGCTATTTATAGTCGATTGCATACGAGGATGAAAGGGTCAGGGTATGATTAAAAAAAACCTAAACGAAATTTCTAAAGCAACCTGTTATTTTTTATAAACGTACTAGGATGTTTTTATTTTCTCCATGGATAGTTTTTATGAATAGAATTCTAGAAGATTTCGATACGTCCACGGACCACTTCTGATTAGTTAATTATGAAAGCCATTTTAAACTTCTTTGCGAGCGATATTGTATCTGTGTATTTTATATCTGACTTCCAAAAAATAAACATCGCCCAAGCTGGGGAGCTAATTTTGTAAAATTATAAACTTAATAATTAAATATTTTTGAAAAATTCTATTAATTATTTTACATTTTAATTTATTTAATGAAGGCAAAGATATTGGTAGGCTCCCATGTTGTGGTAAATAAAATTTTCTTGTGTGTTTCTATTTGTGTGTATGTGAACCAACTTATTTAAAAAAAAAGGCAGAGGGCCACGTTAAAAGGTAGACAATAAGCTTTGTCACACTATGCGTCTTACCGTTTTTCAAAATAGACTCTTTATCTCTTTTTCATGTAAACTATCACCTAAAATATCCGAATCTCACTATATGCACTTATTTGTTAAGTAAAAATTCTAAAATTGTCATCTATGAGGTTCCTGGTTTATTGGTGAGACATAAAGATTATAGTTTCTGCATTTTACGCTCGTTTAATACTAGGATATCAAAAACGAGCTTACAAAAAAAAAACCACCCTTGTGATTGGGTTCGTAAGAAAACTCCAAATGAGTAAAATTAAAATTAAAAAAAAGCTAAATGAATTATCAAAAGTAGATATAAAAAATAAATTGAATTAAAATGTATTTTAAGTGCTATTACATAACTACTTCTGATATATCATGATTATTGAGGAAGGCCCTAAACGTTTTCTATGTGAGTCTACATTACGGTTTTAAGCCTTTCATATTAAAAAATTTAATGACACTTAATACATAATAACTAATTTATAGGGGGAACCAGGGACATATGACCCAACTCGAAGTTTTTGCGTGTAACATTTAAAAAACACTATTTATGAATGTGTAAATGCAGGTAAATTATACTTCATAAAGTAGTACACAATATACATTACTATTTTTCTATAGTATTAACTGCAATACTAGTAAAATATAAATTATTTAAAATTTTAGTTTTGGGTTATATATCCCAATGTATAGGGATACATGACCCACCCATAAGGGATACGTGACCCAACCCAAAAATTTGGTAGTAAGACTTAAAATTATCAAAAAACTTTAACCTAATAACAAAACTAAGATCATATTATAAAGTTTATATAGATTTATAGTATTTTCAGACAAAATTATTACTTTTTAATTTTATCTCATTAATTATGCTTATACTAACGAAATAATCAAATTTAAAAGTAAACTATGTTCGAAATACAAAACTGGAGCTTATTTTATTTTGCAGAGAAAACACAGGTGGTTGAAGAATCGCTACTATTTGATCAATATCATTTTGGGATGTATTATCCATTTCAGGACATTTAAAACTTTTTCAATCGATTTTTTCTGCATATTGAATTGTAAGCTCGTTAAAAAAAATTTCCCTTGTACCTTCCCAACAAACCGTATACTTCGTTAAGAACCCAGTCATTTACTTTTGGGACTCCCGTGATTTAAAAAAAAAATTACTTGGTCTACTTCTGTCTACTTTTGTGTTGTTTACTTGGGTCACATATCCCCAATTGGCTTAGGTCAATTATCCCTATAGTTGCAATTTTTTTTGTTTATCCCCAAAACAAAGTCGTTTGCAATAATTACATTAGCACTATTATGCACGTAACTGTAGCTAATAGCATAAACTAAACAAGTAACTAATTGATAAAATTTTTCCTTTAGACCAAAAAATTTAGACCGAAAAACCTTACTGCCTCAAAAAATTACTTTCAGTGCACGAAAACGCATTTCTTCGCATAACTTAACACATACGCAATAATTCAGCTCGTTTTTTTCACCATGTGATCAGCTGGCTGAAAGGAAAAGTTGATGCCACTTTCAACTCACAAAACTTTTCAATTGCTGAGAAAAATGCATCGGGTCATGTATCCTCATGGGTCAAATGTCCCTTGTTCCCCCTACTACAAATACTTGATTTTGTCACCCTAAATAGTCAGCATCCGTGGAGGCTAACTTCGTTTGCTAAACAAAAATGAGTGATTATTATAAATTCTTACTTGTATGTACTACAATTGAAGAACCGAATATCTGCAGCAGTTGTTGAAATTGCAACCATTTTGTATTTGGGCATGCATGAAAGACCAGTAGCCATCGGAGTAATCGCTGTCAAAAATACAAGAAATTTAATTGCCAGTATTTTAAATTTATAATTCATGAGAAATAATATTATTGTAAAATAAAATGTATCTCACCTCCATCGTTTGAAACTGTAATTTTCGTTTCGAAGTGCCTTTTCATGTCTCTTCGCCAAAAAGATAACAAGCCACTTCTGCTAAGGAACACATAATCTCCTGATACATCGACGACAGAGTCTGTCGCTGTTGAATACACCGTAAACTCAAATATATTGTCCTGAGCTCGAACCCCAGAAAAAAATGTCGGAGTAGGATCGAACGGCTTATCTGTAATATACAGAGGTTTGCAATTTACTTGATACATGCCTTAACCAGTAGAGGCGTAATAGATAATTTTAATAGCAGGAATTATACACATAATAATAAATTGAAACTGAATTATGAAGTACACAGAGAAAAATGAATTTAGAAAAATGGAAAATTTGGAAAAATTAATTTTTAAAACTATCAACTTATGGTGTCATATCGGACTTAGGACTATTTTCACTCGCAACAACTTAAGCTCAATTTTTTTTGTTATGTTTAATTTTTTTAATTAATTTCATGTTTTATAACTCTGGATAAATGGATAAGTATTAAAAAAGCTTTTTTCCAGTTTGAAATGTTTTTACTGTGTTTCACTCTAGTTTTTAAGTATAAACTTTGTGCGATTTTTTTTTGTCTGGCACTGTGCAATCGGATTATTTAACTTATTTTATATCTATTACCCTTTAGAAAATGCAATAAGGGGAACAGTTATGACAAAATGCCGGTCCCGATTTGACGATTTGCGTTACGTGTCCAAGCAGCGAAAATGCCTAAATGTGGTAAACCCCCATTCTACTTTATATTTCATACAACTCGATAGGATAACAACTCTATTTTCAAGCTCGCCAATAAACAGTCCGGACATTATAACATAGCAGAGTAGCCCAACAACAAGGAGACATCTAAAAACTCTATTGTTACGTATTGAGAATTCGGGAGTAAAATAAAACACCAATAAATATGCATTTTTTATTTATACAAAAGTAATGCCAAAGAAGTAGACTTACCTGTAACAGTACGATGATTTTCATAGTTTTCCATATAGCTAATCAACATTTTATAGTTTATATTTCCTTTAGAATAAGGATCAATTTGGTAAAATAGCTTGTTATTATCTTTTTGTTTTAAGTCCAAATTTAATTTTGAAGTTAAATAATCATAGAACTTGGGCAAATCAATCATTTCAGTAGAAGCGCCATCACAAAAGGCTAGTTTAATATGATATTGTTTTTGTAATCTCAATAGTTCTAAGACTGGTTGATATTCTTGCATACTTAGAAGAAAATTTCCAAAACAAATATGGAAAAGCTGTAACAATTTTAAATGGCTTTATTTATGTATCTTGGGTATTTATTATCTTTGCAATTTTAATTCAAGTTCTACAAGCGAGTATCAGAATGGATTATTAAAAAATTTCATGCAAAATAGATAAGCAACTTTTGTTGTTTAGTGGATTCCAAACTGTAGTTTAAATGTTCAAACTATATTCATTTTGATAGTCTTAGCAAATGCTTTAACGAAATTTTATTTCGATTTCAAAAAAACAAGAAAAAAAAGCATATGTATATATTTAAAATTTCCATTAAATATTTTGAAACTTAAAAATTAATAAACTCTCGAGGTGAAATACCAAGTTATAGTTTTTTTTTAATATTCAATGGGATTGTTTCAACAATTTACCACAAAAAACAAATCAACAAATGGCATAGCAGTTCGGATTGCGTGACCTTTTTTAAACCAATGAGCTGTTTCAACACTTTTTCAAAGAAAACGAAACAACCAATGATGTCGCAGTTTAGAGAACGGGACGTCAAAAGAAATATTCCCATTCATATGCTTTACAAATTTAATAAATTTAATGGACATGTTTCACGCGTTTTGAGCGGCAACAGTTTCACAAGAACCAAAAAATAAGATCCTTCCCAATTTTTCACCTCCTCGATTGGTACTCTGTGTCGACGTAGCATCTAATTAATGTAGTGGTGGAGCTTACCTTGTCGTTCCACCAATCACCGAAATCACCAAAGCAATCTAGGTATCAAAGTAGGAAGTTTCTGAGTCACGTGAAAATGCCAATAGGTTTGTTTTACGTCGTGGATGGCAACAGCCCCAACGGCTTGTTGTCATTTAATGCCTGCAATTACTTATGTTTTGGTATTCGAATACTAGTTTTCTAAGAATATTTACCTTGTTATAATTTTTAATGCCAAAAAAAACCTTCTTGCTGTGGTGTAAACAGTTCAAAACATTTGTTGAAGAAAGCTTGCAGGAAAAAATTCTTTTAATCAATATCGGTCATTTTGAGAGAAAATCTTAAGCAACCAATGAAGTCGCAGTACGTGAAACCGAAGCAACCAATGAAATCCAGTACGCATATAAATGGAAACAAGAGCGTTACATCATCTGAAACATTCCCATTGAAAATATTTCTTGAAATTTTAATGTTTAGTTCGAAAACTAGCGCCCAAGGATTTGGCGAGCGTTGGCATGTCAAGGGTCCTGAAGTACCAAAACTAATTAGATAATTATTTGGGATAAATTTTGGATGAAAATGTTTTGCACTATCTATATATTGTAACAAAGTAAGGCTTGAATGGTTAGAAGATCGTGGCCTTGTGGTAAAGTACGATACCGCCAACCGGTGGATCGAGCCAGGGCATAGCCGCACTTTATAATTTCGTTATTTCTTATTTTTAATTGTTTATCATTATTTCCAGCTTATTTCTTAATTATGTAAATTATTTCATTTCTAGAACCTTATAGTCTAGAAGGTTCTACTTCTGTATATAAAGGATTGTAACCAGCCAGTTGGGTCATTAAAAGTCTTGAGTTGAAACCTATAGCTATCTTGTCATTATTTGAATTAAACACGTTAACGTATTCCCCTCTCCATCTACGCGACAATATATAAAAGGCAAAGTCCTGACTCACTGACTCACGTATCAACACCCAGCCAAAACTACTAGACCTACAGCAACCAAATTTTAGGAAAATATTCTATATCGTAGGCGTCATTTAAGAAGCGATTTTTCGAAATTCGAACCTAAACGGGTGTTGGAGTGCGAAACGTGAGCCAATTTCTCCATAGGAATAGCATTAAGCATTATTCAATTTTTCTATTTTTAATTTGAAAAAAGAAATTCACCGCGAGAAAAATTAAGTAAGTGAAAGAAATATGTGTGGCAAAGTGTTGAAACAAGCCCATTGCAGGATTTCTTAGAAATTAAACTACTTTTTTTTAGTAATTCTACGTCAGATATACTCAACTCGAAGTCTCAAATTTTTTTTTATAATTGCGTGAAAAAAATCCGATTTTTACACTAGAAATTAATATCAGACGCGTGCGAAAAGTTATACTTTTTGGATACATTGATAAAAAAATTACTTTTTTTCACCCAAAAGCAGTGAAAAAAGTACTTTTTTTTACTCTTTTCATAAGATGCCAACATTTCAAGTAAAATTTTCTATTTCAAAATATTCATAAAATCAGAAATTTATGATCTGCTTTATTTATAAATATTATGCGCGTGAATGTTATATATTTTATATTTTGATCAATGTATCCATGTTCAAAATGTTTGACTTTAAACTAAACAAGTAGGTTTGTAACAGAATCTGTCACTTAAACTCGCTTCCACATATTTGTGTTTAACAGGAAAAAACGCGCCAAACACAACATTAATTCTATATTTAACATTTACAAGCTAAATTTGGCTAGTTTCATTTATTTTATTCGAAAATTCAATAATTTTACTTATCGTTTGCAAAAATCAATTTATATTTTAAAGAATAAATATGTAATATTCCTCGCTTTTAAATAGAATGAAAACATTTCATATCAACATACAAGGATTCCGTAGTGAAATAATTTGACGTCATTTCAAACTGATCGATGTCGCAAAAATAAATTATTTTAATTTATTGTCTAAAAGAATTAAGTTTCTCGGCAATCGTTTTGCGAATGGCAAATGTGATTTAATTCTAATAAAAACATGGCCTTTAGCTATTTGTAATTCAAAAGTTTTAAACGCCAAAATTAACTATTTTCATTAATCTTCTTTCTCAGATTTAATAATTAACTTTATCATTTGCTAAATTTGTTTAAAGTTCGAAGAATAATTATTTAATCTTTTTAATAAATATTTTGTCGCCACAATTTCCATTTACATTTCTTTCGAAATTCACTTATTTATAGTTTGTTAAATTAATTTACAGTTCAAAAATATATAATTTGTACAATTGATGCTTTAAAAATAAAAGCGAAACTTAGCATATTTTTTTTATGCCAGTTAGAATTCTCTATGCATCTTTCTTCATACATATATATAGAACCATTAAAGAACTTATTTGTGATAATACATCAATCCAAACCGAATTATATCACATAAATAATATTTTTTCAAGTGGTTTATTTTTATTTTAACAAAGTTTCTCGTACGTTTAACGAAATGGCAAATGAAAATATTGAATAAAATGGAATTTGCATGTTATTTCAATGTAGATTATATTTTTAGTTATTTAAAATTTTAAATAGCTTCTAGTTAAATTTTTTAATGAAATTTGGCATGTAGCCAAATCTGATTTTTTGCTTCAAAACGACGTATCCCACTTGTCTGTGGACTTGTGGATGACAACAGTGAAAAATATGAATAAAATAGAATTTGCATGTATTTCAATGTAGATAAAAAAAATTTAGTAATTTAAATTTTAAATAAACTTCTAATTTAAATTTTTTAATGAAATTTGAATGTAGCCTAATCTGATTTTTTGCTTTAAAATGACGATTCCCACTTGTCCTGCGGGAATTTGGTGCTTCTCTGTTGGAAAGGTGGGTGACAGACAGACGGACGAGACAAGACAGACGGACTGAATGATTATAAAACCCTACCACTTTTTACGTTATAAACGTAGTGTGGAAGCTAAAAATAAGTTTGCCTTTTGTAGTTCCAGAGATTTATCGATGCCGGATCTTCTTTAAGTAAAAAAATAGCACGTGACTATCTTTTGACCAATGAGATTTGATTTTTTTCACGTAATTAAAAAATAGTGTATGAAACGAGTGATGGAAAGTAAACTTTTAAAAAACTGTTCATATTTCACTCGCTCGTACCTCGCTCGTGAAATAAAATCACTATTTTAAAAAGTGTTACTTTTCACACTTGTTGCATAAATAACATATTTTGTAATATCGTGCAAAAAAACTAACTTTTTCAAATATAATATCGTGGCAAAAGTGATGCTTTTAAACGAAATCGTGTTTCAAAGTTATTTTTACGCACTAGTGCAACAAAAGATAAGAACATCTGATTGGTGTAAATTCTTTATTTTGAGCGTGATTCTTTATTTGCGCTCTTATTCAATGCCAATCTAAGAAATACTTTTTGCATGCGATTTTAAAATAATCATTAATATAAATAATCACCTTCAAATCATTTGAACCTGATAATAAAATAATTAATAAGCCAATCAATAAATGCCAATTTAATAAATACTTTTTTTGCACGTTATTATAAAAAATAGTGTATGACAACACGTTGAAAATAGCCTTTTTTAAACTCGTGAATTTATTTCACGAGCGAGGTAAGAGCGAGTGAAATAATTTATTCAACTCGTTTAAAAAAAGCCTTACTTTTCACACTAGTTGCATAAATAACTATTAAACTATTTTATTTTTGAATTCTATTCAGTTATGTTGTTTACAAACAGAAATAAAGATTCAGCTATGATGTGTTAGCCAGTATACTGATTGGCGATTTTTGGTGATCTAGAAAATTTAACGTTGAGTTCTATATTTAACAAGTTGTATCGTAAGCGAAGACTTTACAAACAGAAATAAAAGTTCAGCTATGATATGGTAGCCAGTATTGTTATTTGAAAATCTTTATTTTATTTATTGATTATCTTTTGAAATTGTATACTGGACCAGGCTTTTCTTTGTTTATGAAACTGTCGATTTAATACAGCTATGATATAAAGGCCGATTGACTTATGGAATTGGCGCCTTTTGGCGAATTTGAAAATTTAAGGTAGGGTAGCTATACCCATCCAGTTGTATGGGTTAGGGTTAGTTTGAATTATCGTCGAATTAGAGCTACCCATGAGGGCTATTTGCCATAGTTAAGTGACGAGCAGACACCTGAGTTGGCACCCAACGAAACTTTTAAGGGCGTGATCGTACGGAGAGTCGGGACTTTGCAGGATATTTAACGTAAACTCCTTCCACACAGGGTGTTATTCTTCGGCATTTTTTGGCTGTACGCTTTTAGGTCGGCAGCTATTTAGGCGATGCCCGGACCTGAACCTGGGACCTTTCACATGCAAGGCGAACACCGGGGCTTATGGGAAAGCCCTCTAACTCATGGAAGGGCCTGGTACAATCGGACAGGGAGAATCAGAATGGGAGGCAACAATTGGTATAAAATAAAAGTTTACATAAAAAATAACTGTTATTAAGGGTCTACCCGTGCAACGCCGGGTTTATAAAGCTAGTCTATATATATAAAAGGCAAAGTCCTGACTGACTCACTGACTGACTGAATCATTCACGTATCAACGCCCAGCCCAAACTACTGGAGGTACAGCTACCACATTTTAGGAAAATATTCTTTTTATATCGTAGGGGTCATTTAAGAAGCGATTTTTCGAAATTCGAAAACGAATGGGTGTAGGAGTGAAAAACGTGAGCCGATTTCTCCATAGGAATAGCATTGTAAGATAAGAATTTATGATTTTTATTTCAATTTAAAAGAAATTTCAGCGCGTTCAGCGTGAACGAAAATTAAGTATAAGCACGCGTAAGAGCACGTGAGTTTATTTTGTAGGATTGTTATTTGAATATTATTATTTTATTTTATTTATTGAATTTAAATCTTTTGATTTTTTGTTAATCTGTTTGATTTAATAGATGTTTACAAATGGTAAGAAATGAAGATAGGTTTACAATGTCTCATGACAGTAAAGGTAATAACTATTATATATTCTGATGAATACTTCTAAGGGCCCGTTCTCATGCAGGGCAAATGCCGGCTATTAGCCGGCTATCGGGAAAGAAAATCCCTCTGTAGGGAAAATTGCGGTAGCGAAAATGTACCCACTGCCTGGGTAGTAACGATTTCATTACCCCCCATGATGCATTTCGGCTTTGGTGATCACTCATAACAAAAGCAAAAATGGCGAGCAAGTGGACCCATGCTGAAGTCGTTTTTATTAGCTTCGTATGACCATAAAGATCTTTCTGGGAAGGCCAATTGTAAAGTGGAGTTTATTACTTTGGAATTTAAATGAATCCAGTTTTGTATTCGCAACAACCTCCTACTTTCTTCATCATCAATAAAATCGATAGATGTCTGTCCACGAATTTTTAACAAAAGAATTGTTTTTAGTAATTCTTGCGACGACATCGCTAACAAAGAAACGTTAAAAAGAACACAAGGACAAGATCTCGAAGCTCGAGCATCAAATCAAAACAAGCAAACAGGATGTGACGTACACAATACGTCATTTCCGGAATGCCGGCTAATACATGTGAACGGGGTTTAAGAAGTGTCGATTTTTTCTACGTATAGCGTATAATGTACTATATGTTTATGAAACAAGAAATTTGAGAGAGCTACACTTGAACTAGAGCTACACACGAGGGATATTGGAAACGAGAGTCGTAATTTAGAGCCGCAGTTAAGTTACGAGCCGACACATGAGTAGGTACCCAATGCAACTTTTAAGGGCGACATCGTATGCAGCGTCGGGAATTTGGAGGATATTTAAAGTGCTCTTCCTCTACACCTGGGCCATGTGGTGCTATGATGCAGAGAGGCGGCCACATCAGGCGACAATTGAGTAGGGGCGGCATTTTCGGTTTGACAAATACATACATTTACGGATTTTTTTTAAACAATTTTTTTTTTTAAATTTGCCTAGTGAAAAGGATTTTTCTGCTTAAATTTATCTAAATAGACAAAATATAAGACAAATGAAAACCATAGTCCTGAGCAATTAATGTAGGAACGATTAAGTTTCCCGAAAACTAATAACTGCCGACCTATAAACGGCCTGTGCAGCCAAAATGTCCGACGAATAATACCCCGTGTAGAGGAAGTGCACGTTAAATATCCTTCAAAGTACCAACGCTGCGTACGATGTCGCCTTTAACGGTTGCGTTGGGTGCCTACTCAGGTGTCGGCTCGTCACTTGATTGTGGTTCTAAAATACGACGCCCGTCGCCAATAGCCCTCGTGTAGCTCTAGTGCGACGATAGTTCAAACTAAACCTAAACCCGAAAACTAATTTAAAAAACTTAAAGTTAACGTTTTTATTCGGAAATGAAGTTGTTAATTTTACTCACGAAGTTGTCATTAATGAATTAGTGAATAAGAAAATTTTCATTTACACTATTTTATGACAATTTCTTCACTGGTGTAAAACAAAAAAAATCGTATACGAAAAATTACAAATTGTTGACATTGTTTTCATTAAGATAGTTGCATTATTTAGCATTTAAGTAAAAATTAAGTTGCTGGAATTAGTTTTTATAAAGAGCGACAGCATCACATAATTGTTTTTTTTATCGCACGGCTCTGCTCTATACGGGGTATTATTCGTCGGACATTTTTGGCTGTACGAGCCGTTTATAGGTTGGCAGTTATTTTGGCGATGCCCGGACCTGAACCTGGAACCTACCGCATGCAAGGCGAAAGTCTTTACCGACTGAGCCCTCAGCCCTATCAAGTTGTATGAAATAGGAAGTGGAATGTTTACTGCATTTGGGCAGTTTTGTTGAGCTAATCGTGAAATAGAAACAGGCCATAGCTGTTCTGGCAATATGAACAGGGACCTATGGGAAAGCCCTCTAACTGCTGGAAGGGCCTGGATTCAATCAAACCCTCATATCATAATGGGGGAGATTATAATATCCTGATGGAGTGGACCAGTGGAGAGGGGATCAATTGGTATAAAATAAAAGTTTACATAAAAAAAACCACTACTAATTAGGGTTATTAAGGGTACACCCGTGCAACGCCGGGTTTATAAAGCTAGTAGCGTATAATATACCTTTAATGAAAAAAAAAGGAAAATAATTTTTTTTGCAGATTTTTACTTGGCTAATCTAAATTGACTTCTAAAACTGCAGCTAGAATTTTAAACTGAAATATTAAATTTTTATTTTGTATTAAAAAGGATTGATTATAAGTGGCAAACATATGAAACTTTGAAGCTTAATTTTTCCATGAATTAATTAAGGACTTATTTCTTGAAATTTACAATAGAGGCGTTTTTCTGTATTAAATCTTTCTTAGGAGAAAAATGAAAACAATTTCTTGCTTCACTATCCCTACAGGCTAGTACCATGTCATGTTTATTGGCCTACTTTTCTTTTTTTTAATTCGAAATAATTAAAAACAAGAAGTTCATAAAGAACTAAAATAGCCTACTTTCCTGTTACTTAAATACTTACTGAAGCTCTAATCGGGAAAAAAAACTAGGTTCCTAAAGTAAATATCATCAACAGCCGTTTCTACACTAGATTTAACACACTAGAATACACATTAGAAAAAAAATCGAAACACAGCACCCAGCTATAATTTAAACTTCTAAAAGCCAAAATCAACTATTTTCCTTAATATTCTTTCGTAAATTAATTAAATATTATTTATCATCTGCTCGTGATTTATTTGTAGTTCGAAGAATAATTAAATATTTATTGATAACAAAAGTAATGAAACTACTCCGAACTGCATTAAAAAACAAGAAGTTCATAAAGAACTAAAATAGCCTACTTTCCTGTTACTTAAATACTTACTGAAGTTCTAATCGGGAAAAAACTAGGTTTCTAACAGTAAATATCATCAACAGCCGTTTCTACACTAGATTTATACATATTAGAAAAAAAAAATCGAAACACAGCATCCAGCTAATAATTTAAACTTCTAAAAGCCAAAATCAACTATTTTCCTTATTATTATTTCGCAAATCAATTAAACATTATTTATCGTCTGCTCGCGATTTATTTGTAGTTCGAGGAATAATTAAATATTTATTAATAACAAAAGTAATGAAACTCCAAACTGCATTAAAAAAATAAGAAATGTAAATTAAAACTTAGCATAATTGCATGCAAAAGTATGCCTTGCCGCTTTCTTGTTAGATAATTAATGAATAATCAAAGAATCAAATTGTGCTACATTTTATGACGTCATTCCAAACTGATTCATGAAAATATTATTTTGCTTCAAATATGTTTAAATAAATAAAGTTTCTCATGCCATTGTTGATTTGGCAACAGTGATTTAAATGACTCAAAATTGAATTTCAATGCTAATTCAATGGGAAATTCGCCGACAGATAGTAGATTTATGTCCGTCCGGACGTACAGATAGAGAGACGGACAAAAAGTATGAAAGTTGGGTATCTGAGGTCATAGCTTTCTAACAAAAAAAGAATTTTTAAGATCCGATGGATAGAACCGATTTTGGAAGGGGGGTACGGACAGACAGACAGACGGACAGACAGACAGACGGAAAGACAGACAGACATAAGAACAGACAGAAAGATGGACATCAACCGCATTTCAATACCTACAGTGATTTAAATGACTCAAAATTGAATTTCAATGCTAATTCAATGGGAAATTCGCCGACAGATAGTAGATTTATGTCCGTCCGGACGTACAGACAGACGGACAAAAAGTATGAAAGTTGGGTATCTGAGGTCATAGCTTTCTAACAAAAAAAGAATTTTTAAGATCCGATGGATAGAACCGATTTTGGAAGGGGGGGGGGGTACGGACAGACAGACAGGCGGACGGACAGACAGACGGAAAGACAGACAGACATACGAACAGACAGACGGATGGACATCAACCGCATTTCAATACCTACAGTGACTTAAATGACTCAAATTGAATTTCAATGCTAATTCAATGGGAAATTCGCAGACAGATAGTAGATTTATGTCCGTCCGGACGTACAGACAGACGGACAAAAAGTATGAAAGTTGGGTATCTGAGGTCATAGCTTTCTAACAAAAAAGAATTTTTAAGATCCGATGATTAGAACCGATTTTGGAAGGGAGGTACAGACAGACAGACAAACGGACAGACAGGCGGACAGACATACGGACAGACATACGAACAGACAGACATACGAACAGACAGACAGATAGACAGACAGACAGTTGGACATCAACCGCATTTCAATACCTACAGTGATTTAAATTACTCAAAATTGAATTTCAATGCTAATTCAATGGGAAATTCGCCGACATATAGTAGATTTATGTCCGTCCGTACGTACAGACAGATGGACAAAAAGTATGAAAGTTGGGTATCTGAGGTCATAGCTTTCTAACAAAAAAAGAATTTTTAAGATCCGATGATTAGAACCGATTTTGGAAGGGGGTACAGACAGACAAACGGACAGACAGGCGGACAGACAGACGGACAGACATACGAACAGACAGACATACGAACAGACAGACAGATGGACAGACATACAGTTGGACATCAACCGCATTTCAATACCTACAGTGATTTAAATGACTCAAAATTGAATTTCAATGCTAATTCAATGGGAAATTCGCCGACAGATAGTAGATTTATGTCCGTCCGGACGTACAGACAGATGGACAAAAGTATGAAAGTTGGGTATCTGAGGTCATAGCTTTCTAACAAAAAAAGAATTTTTAAGATCCGATGATTAGAACCGATTTTGGAAGGGGGGTACAGACAGACAAACGGACAGACAGGCGGACAGACAGACGGACAGACATACGAACAGACAGACATACGAACAGACAGACAGATGGACAGACATACAGTTGGACATCAACCGCATTTCAATACCTACAGTGATTTAAATGACTCAAAATTGAATTTCAATGCTAATTCAATGGGAAATTCGCCGACAGATAGTAGATTTATGTCCGTCCGGACGTACAGACAGACGGACAAAAAGTATGAAAGTTGGGTATCTGAGGTTATAGCTTTCTAACAAAAAAAGAATTTTTAAGATCCGATGATTAGAACCGATTTTGGAAGGGGGGTACGGGACGGACAGACGGACAGACAGACAGACGGACATCGACCGCATGTCAATACCTACTTTTTCATTTTTTAATTCTTTCGAATTAAAAAAGAAAAGTTGGCTAATAAGAAATGTAAATTAAAACTAAGCATAATTGCATGCAAAAGTATGCCTTGCCGCTTTCTTGGTAGATAATTAATGAATAATCAAAGAATCCAATTGTGCTACATTTTATGACGTCATTCCAAACTGATTCATGAAAATATTATTTTGCTTCACATATGTTTAAATAAATAAAGTTTCTCATGCCATTGTTGATTTGGCAACAGTGATTTAAATGACTCAAAATTGAATTTTAATGCTAATTCAATGGGAAATTCGCCGACAGATAGTAGATTTATGTCCGCCCGGACGTACAGACAGACGGACAAAAAGTATGAAAGTTGGGTATCTGAGGTTATAGCTTTCTAACAAAAAAAAAAAAAGAATTTTTAAGATCCGATGGATAGAACCGATTTTGGAAGGGGAGTACGGACAGACAGACGGACAGACAGACAGACAGACATACGGAAAGACAGACAGACATACGAACAGACAGACGGATGAACATCAACCGCATTTCAATACCTACAGTGATTTAAATGACTCAAAATTGAATTTCAATGCTAATTCAATGGGAAATTCGCCGACAGATAGTAGATTTATGTCCGTCCGGACGTACAGACAGACGGACAAAAAGTATGAAAGTTGGGTATCTGAGGTCATAGCTTTCTAACAAAAAAAGAATTTTTAAGATCCGATGGATAGAACTGATTTTGGAAGGGGGGTACGGACAGACAGACAGACAGACAGACGGACATCGACCGCATGTCAATACCTACTTTTTCATTTTTTTAATTCTTTCGAATTAAAAAAAGAAAAGTAGGCTAAAAAATGAAAAAGTAGGTATTGACATGCGGTCGATGTCCGTCTGTCTGTCCGTACCCCCCTTCCAAAATCGGTTCCATCAATCGGAACTTAAAAATTCCTTTTTTGTTAGAAAGCTATGACCTCAGAGACCCAACTTTCATACTTTTTGCCCGCCTGTCTGTACGTCCGGACAGACATAAATCTACTATCTGTCGGCGAATTTCCCATTGAATTAGCATTGAAATTCAATTTTGAGTCATTTAAATCACTGTTGCCAAATTAACAATGGCATGAGAAACTTTATTTATTTAAAAATATTTGAGAAGCAAAATAATTTTTTCAGGAATCAGTTTGGAATGACGTCATAAAATGTAGCACAATTTGATTATTTGATTGTTCATTAATTGTTTACCAAGAAAGCGGCAAGGCATATTTTTAGACTACTTTTCTTTTTTTAATTCGAAAGAATTAAAAAAATGAAAAAGTAGGTATTGACATGCGGTCGATGTCCGTCTGTCTGTTTGTCCGTCTGTCTGTCCGTACCCCCCTTCCAAAATCGGTTCTATCCATCGGATCTTAAAAATTCTTTTTTTGTTAGAAAGCTATGACCTCAGATACCCAACTTTCATACTTTTTGTCCGTCTGTCTGTAGTCCGGACTGACATAAATCTACTATCTTTCGGCGAATTTCCCATTGAATTAGCATTGAAATTCAATTTTGAGTCATTTAAATCACTGTTGCCAAATCAACAATGGCATGAGAAACTTTATTTATTTAAACATATTTGAAGCAAAATAATATTTTCATGAATCAGTTTGGAATGACGTCATAAAATGTAGCACAATTTGATTCTTTGATTATTTATTAACTAGCAAATTTATACCCGTTCTTCGCACGGAATGAAAAAATATCAAATAGATTCCAAATATGTGTACCATATAACCTGTTATAGGATCATAAACTTATTATTGTTTCCGCTCGTAATAAATTATAAAATCCCGTTTCATTGCCTTAAAATTCCAAACTGAAAAATACGCTATAAAATGCACTCATAAATGTCATCACAATTCCCTCATAAATACATAAAACCTTTTAGCTCATTTGGCGCGTTTTGGGAGATAATTTGGCGAGAAAATAGATATAGCTACCCACACCCATTATACAGCTCTAACACATTGACCTTCGAACAACCGACCAGCTTATAAATTATTTATAAAAGAAATTGCCTATTTGGCGAATTTTAGTTAATAATTTGGCGAACTTGGCAACGTATTTGGCGAAAAAATAAAGACAAAAAACACTAATAGCTCTAGTGTGATGGCCTTTATTCACCATCATGGTTCAGTAATAGCTTAACTATACATTTATTGCTTAAATATGCATACATGCAGTCAACAGAAAAATCAATGAAAAAATCATCAAATAAACCTACAATAAAATCCGGGAATGAAGACTGCCGGAATTACGTCACTTGAAACATGTCAATTATTTTTCAAATAATTAATTTAGTTTCTGAAAGTAATGGCAAAAGAATAAAATAAACATTTGAATTTTAAATGTTTTCGTTAAAAGTTTTATTTTTTTTTTTCAGCCGATGGCATCAGGAAAGAGAAAAACTGATCGGATTTGAGCGAAAGTGGTGTATTTTTTTCAGAAAATTCGAATTTTCTCTAAAAATGGAACAAATATGAAAAATCTAAGCCTCAGGTGCACACGTTGGTATTAAAGGGAATCTATCTTAAAAATTTCGAATTTCTGAGGGCAGTATAAGTAGGTCTTTTACGATCCGAAACAGACACACACACACACAGACAGACTCTTTCTTTTATTATTATAGACTAGCAAATTTATACCCGTTCTTCGCACGGAATAAAAGTATCTCAAATAGATTCCAAATATGTGTACCATATAACCGGTTATAGGATCATAAACTTATTATTGTTTCCGCTCGTTATAAATTATAAAATCCAGTTTCATTGCCTTTAAATTCCAAAATGAAAAATACGCTGTAAAATGCACTCATAAATGCCATCACAATTCCCTCATAAATACATAAACCTTTTAGCTCATTTGGCGCGTTTTGGAAAATAATTTGGCGAGAAAATAGATATAGCTACCCACACCCATTATACAGCTCTAACACAATGACCTTCGAACAACCGACCAGCTTATAAATTATTTATAAAAGAAATCGCCTATTTGGCGAATTTTAGTTAATAATTTGGTGAGTTTGGCAACGTCTTTGGCGAAAAAATAAAGACATAAAACATTAATAGCTCTAGTGCGATGGCCTTTATTAACCATCATAGTTCAGTAATAGCTTAACTATACATTTATTGCTTAAATATGCATACATGCAGTCAACAGAAAAATCAATGAAAAAATCATCAAATAAACCCACAATAAAATCCAGGAATGAAGACTGGCGGAATTACGTCACTTGAAACATGTCAATTATTTTTCAAATAATGAATTTAGTTTCTGAAAGTAATGGCAAAAGAATAAAAAATAATTTTTGAATTTTAAATGTTTTCGTTAAAAGTTTTATTTAATTTTTTCAGCCGTTGGCATCAGGAAAGAGAAAAAATTATCGGATTTGAGCGAAAGTGGTGTATTTTTTTCAGAAAATTCGAATTTTCTCTAAAAATGGAACAAATATGAAAAAACTAAGCCTCAGGTGCACACGTTAGTATTAAAGGGAATCTATCTTTAAAATTTCGAATTCCTGTGGGCAGTATAAGTCGGTCTTTTACGATCCGATAACAGACACACACACAGACAGACAGACTCTTTCTTTTATTATTATAGATTATCTACCAAGAAAGCGGCAAGGCATACTTTTGCATGCAATTATGCTTAGTTTAAATTTACATTTCTTATTTTTTAATGCAGTTCGGAGTAGTTTCATTACTTTTGTTATTAATAAATATTTAAATATTCTTCGAAGTACAAATAAATCACGAGCAGATGATAAATAATATTTAATTAATTTGTGAAAGAATATTAAGGAAAATAGTTGATTTTGGCTTTTAGAAGTTTAAATTATAGCTGGGTGCTGTGTTTCGATTTTTTTTCTAATGTGTATAAATCTAGTGTAGAAACGGCTGTTGATGATATTTACTTTAGGAACCTAGTTTTTTTTCCGATTAGAACTTCAGTAAGTATTTAAGTAACAGGAAAGTAGGCTATTTTAGTTCTTTATGAACTTCTTGTTTTAATGTAGGTTGGAGTAGTTTCGTTATTTTTGTTATTAATAAATATTGAATTATTCTTTGAACTACAAATAAATCGTGCAGACGATAAATTATATTAAGTTAATTCGAGAAAGAATATTAAGAAAATAGTTGATTTTGGCTTTTAGAAGTTTAAATTATAGCTGGATGTTGTGTTTAGCGATTTTTTTCGAATGTGTTTAAATCTAGTGTAGGAATGGTTGTTGATGATATATACTGTTAGGAACCTAGTTGTTTTCCTATTCGAATTTCAGTATTTAAGTAACAGGAAAGTAGGCTATTTTAGTTCTTTAAGAACTTCTTGTTTCTTATTAAAGTCAAGTCGTTTCTTACAGGGTTCCTAAACTCCTAGTTCAAATGGATTATCATATGGTCCTGTACTTATACCTCTGACCTCTTTGAAGTTACTGAGTAAATTATTTAGTTATTCATACAGAACATGCATTCAAATCATAGCCTTGAATTTCTGACTGTGTAATTTCAGGATAATTTCATTATGTGCATAATATATTAGTGCATAATATATGTGTGGTATATCGTTTCTGTAGGGTAATTATGGCTGTGGTTCAAATGAAATTAGTTACACGAAAGTGCTTGTGATTATGCAGGATTTTAATCAAAACTTTATTTCTTTGGGGGTGCGTGTTAATTTTTCTATAAGGTTTACAAATATTGTTCAATAACAACCCGCATCCCATTCTTCTTCTGAACCGGAATCGTATTCTTGTTGTTGCGGGGAATTTCTATATTGATCTGATCCTCTAAATGACGGGTTTGGAGGTTCATCTCTAGAAGGGGTTGAATGCTGTTCTTGGCCTGAATTTGATCTGTCGGATCGTCCGGCAGATTCTCTTGACTCTTGTGGATGTGATGCATTATATCTTTGTAACTGTTCGTTCATATCTTGTGGGTTCCACATCCTACCAAACATACCAGGTGAACGCACTCGATTTTCATTTCCAACATCTTGTGCTACAGATGCCGAGCTGTCTGTGGGTTGCTCTTGGTAACTGTCCGGGGACCCTATACTTGAGTCTTGTTGTGGTTCTGCATTAAATCTTTGTAATTGTAAATCCATTTCCCGTGGGTTCCACACCCTATTCAGCATAGCAGGAGATGGAGTTCTTGGTAGATTATCACCGAGGGGTGCACCAATCGCCGAATGATCGTCAGCCATAGATGATTCTGAGTGACCGGATTGAAAGTCATGGCTGCCATCCGTGGTGGAAGAGAGCTCAGTTGATGATTGTAGATTCTGGAGATTAAATTCCCTCAACTGAGCCTGCAAGTCTTCCATTCTTGCATTTGATGTATTCGCTCTAGGCTCAAGTTTCCTGGTAGCTATGAAGTCTTCAATGTCTGAATGATAATGTCCCTCTCCTGGTCTGTCAAATATCTCATTTCCGGGTGCCAACTCGTTAGTCGACATAAGCTCATCAGTCTCTACTGGCCCTCTATGGGATGGACTGCGAGTGCTTCTTCGACTGGGCGGACCACTTGAAGGAAGCCGACTTGATAAGCCTAAAGATGAATGGGTTGACTGAGGATCTTGTGTATGAGTTGATGAATGTTGTGGAACATTTGCTCGTAAATTCCTTCTTACTGGTGGAAATTCAGGGGAAGCTGTGGATTGAAGATCATAATCATTAGCTCTCATTCTTCTTCTCCTTGTTTGAGGTCGTGGTGGACCACCGTGATAGGAATCATAAGAGGGTGATGAACTAGCTTGGTATCCAGACAAACGCCTCCTAGATCTTCGGGATGAACCAATGGAGGAATCTTCTTGTGGGTATTGTCCACCTATCTGTTCTTTCAAATTATCAAGTTCATGCATTACCTATATAACCAAACCAAATTACAATCAATTCATTATAACAAGTAACATTTGAAATTTAAGTATGGAAGAAAAAGAAAATGAAAAATGAACAGAAGGTTAGTTTGTTTTTAAACAGTTTATATTGCTTAGCATTTGGACGTTTAATGGAATCAATAAATTATTTTCATAATTACTTATCCATTTAATCATAAAGGGGTTGGGGCACATTGATAGATGTTTCTTCTAAGAGATTTTTTCGTGCCACATAAACAAAAATGTCAAGTTATTGTTCCATTTAATGTCAGAAAACTAGTGTAGTTTATTATTAACCCGGAAATTTCAACCAATTTTGACATGGATTGGCGGAGCGTTACCGGAGCAGAGGGCTAAATACCTAGCTTTTTTTATATATAATATGAATCTTTAATCTCAAGGATTCTTAATTTACCTAACAAAAAAAGCATTTATAAGTGATAAATAGTAGCTTTAGTTAATATGTATAGTATTCTTTCTTGTTGCAAACATTCTGGAACAGTTGTATAATTACAACTGCAATCGTTATCGTATAACTATAACTTACTTTTGGTAAAACGCATAATTCGCCGTATAATTTCACAAAACTACTGTATTATATAACAAAATTTTCTGTATGTAGTTACCCTTAGGTCATATTGTTATAATGTTGTAAAACTCTCGATAATGACCTAACATGCAGTAGACCGAGCATCACTGGGTCTCAACTCCTCCTATGGGGGAGGTATTAATGAAAATTCTTCTAGCGCTCACTATTTCTTCTTTAACAAATAAAAGCCATCCAACTTACAGATTAGACAAGGTGGGAAAGATTCGTAATAAATATATTGTTAAAAGAAAATATTGAAAATAAAGTTGGGCAACAAGCAATTTTACTGTATACAGAAATAGCTCCTTGTACACATGAGACTGATGCTGGCTGGACTTTAAATATGCTTGTCTGACATTATAGTGTCTATTCAAGCCAAAAATCTTCCCACATACCAAAACAACGAGCAAACAAATATATATTTACTTACATTTCTCAAATCGTCGTGAAGATCTTCAAGGAAATCCTTCAACACACTACTTAATTCCGCTGGAGATACCCTGTCTTCTGGATTGATGCCTGGAATGTATTGTGAGAGTATGCCGCCAATTTCATAGTTAAGTGAGTCATAGTGTTTAACTTTTTCCATGTTATTGTGATAAAACATTTCCTAAAAGGAAAAGCATACGAAACACTAAGTATAAAGTTATCAAGAATTCATAAACCAATAAAAATATCTTTATGTACGCTATGATAAATAAATAAATTTGACAAATAAGATTGCTAAACAAGGTTGACATAAGATAGATAAATGTACATATGTCATATTATTTTTATTTTTGTAAATATTTTTTTAAATTTCTCTTTAATTTTCAAAATTTTTATATTATCGGTTGTTTCTATACAATTCACATTGCCCCCCCCCCCCCATTTTTTTCTGATACACTAGGATTTGAACTTTTAATTATTTTTCTTATATGTTATACTTATAAAGGGAACAGGGAAAAAATATAAATTTTTAGGCACTTTATAGTTTTTGTGTTATAGACTTTCATTTAAAAAAATGGAAAATTGGTCAAATTTGGCTACATTGTGCTGTGCTTATAAACAGCGTTAGAACTAGAACAAAAACTTTTTGACGATGAAGATAGAATCAATGGCACTAGCTTTCCTTTTCAATATTAAATTTAGTTCTTACTCGCCAAATTGGCTGTTTTAGTTAACTAATGCACTTTTTTTGTAGCTTCAATCAATATTAATCATCTTATGAGATATTCCGTTCAAATTGTAGAAGAATAATCTAAAATTAGGGCAATTTATTTTTATATGAAGAATTAAGATTCCAACATAGATGTTTCATTTTGAAAACACATAAATTTTTATATTTTATTTTACATAATCAAATAGCTATAAATATTTTACTTTAAATAGTTTCAAATGGGAAATAAATGTGGGTTACGAAATTTAAAAAAAAATTATTTGAAGGTTATTTTCTCATATGCAAAAAGTTTATATAAAGTTGAATATTGACTAACAATTAATTTTTGATAAGGGAAACGTACAAACTCATTTAAATTTAATAATGTATAAAACATCTATATATATAAAAGGCAAAGTCCTGACTGACTCACATTCACTCACTCACGTATCAACGCCCAGCCCAAACTACTAGAGGTACAGCTACCAAAATTTAGGAAAATATTCTTTTTATATCGTAGGCGTCATTTAAGAAGCGATTTTTCGAAATTCCAATACGAACGGGTGTAGGAGTGCAAAACGTGAGCCGATTTCTCCATAGGAATAGCATTGTCAGATAAGAATTTATGCTTTTTATTTCAATTTAAAAGAAATTTCAGCGCGTTCAGCGTGAACGAAAATTAAGTATAAGCACGTAAGAACACATGAGTATAATTTGTAGGATTGTTATTTGAATATTATTATTTTATTTTAGTTATTGAATTTAAATCTGTTGATTTTTTGTTAATCTGTTTGATTTAATAGATGTTTACAAATGGTAAGAAATGAAGATAGTTTTACAATGTCTCATGACAGTAAAGGTAATAACTATTCAATATCTGATGAATACTTCTAAGAAGTGTCGATTCTTTCTACGTATAGCGTATAATGTACTATATGTTTATGAAACAAGCAATTTGGTACAGCTATGATATAATGGCTGATTGAATTTTGGCATTGGCGGCTTTTGGCGAAGTTAAAAATTTAATCTAGGGTAGCTATTCGCATATAGTTGTATGGGTTAGGGTCAGTTTGAATTATCGTCGCACTAGAGCTATACACGAGGGCTATTTGACACGGTCGTCTTAATTTAGAACCACAGTCAAGTGACGAGCCGACACCTGAGTAGGCAATGCAACTTTTAAAGGCGACATCGTAAGCCACGTCGGGACTTTGAAAAATATTTAACATGCACTCCCACCACACGGGGTATTATTGGGGACACGGGAAATTTTTGGCTGCATGGGGCCGGCCGTTTATAGGTCGGCAGTTATTTTAACGATGCCCGGGCCTAATCTGGGATCTTTCGCATACAAGGCGAACGCCTTTACCGACTGAGCTCCCCAGCCCTGTCGAGTGGTCAAATATGGAGTGGAATGTTTACCCCAATTTGGGCATTTTCGGGTGTAGGAGGGCAAATAGAAACTGGCCATTATATTGTAGCTAATCTGAAATTTTAACACGGCCTATGGGAAAGCCCTCTAAACTCTTAGCAGGGCCTGGATGCAATCGGACTTCTTTTAAAAAATAATGCTGATATTAGAATGGGAGGAATTTATATTATACATATTATACTTATGGAGTGCTGAAGAGTGGAGAGGGGATCAATTGGTATAAAATAAAAGTCTACATAAAAAATCACCGTTAGTAAGGGTAAGGGTACACCCGTGCAACGCCGGGTTTATAAAGCTAGTTGGGATATATAAGTGTAGTTTACTACACAAATCAAATGCATAAGTTTAAACTAATAATAGAGTTTTTTTTAGTTACCATGTGGATAAAAAGAAAGTGTAATGCAGAATTCCCATTTGTTTCGTTATTATACTTTCCTCGGCATTGAAAAAAAAAAGGTTTTTTTCTAAGAAATCACACCTAACAATGCCTCACTAAATGATACTTACATAATCTTGAGAGGACATTGGTTGGTCTGGAATCCCACCAGTGGCTCCACCAGTGGCTCCACCAGATGGTCCCGGTTGAGGTGTGGATGAACGAATTCCACGAAAAGATAGCGACCGGTCACGCTCTTCCAGACTGTCAGGATGACTGTGTTCACTTGGCTGGCTTGGCCCGGGTCTTATATTTAAACTGTCTTCAAATGTAACCTCCTTTTCGCCGGATTCCTGACCTCTTCTCCCAGAATCTTGTCTGGATGCCTCTTTACGAAAAGATGGCGGCCGATCACGATCTTCCAGACTGTCATAATAACTGTGTTCACTTGGGTGGCTTGGCCCGGGTCTTATATTTAAACTGTCTTCAAATCTAACCTCTTTTTCATCGGATCCCTGACCCTTTCTCCCAGAATCTTGTCTGGATCCCTCTTTACGTGATCCTCCAGATTTATCAGAGAGAGCTTCGAAGTTCTTACTGTATTCCTGTACATTTCCACTAGCTCCGAGGTCTTGGCGTCCAGCTGCGGATCCCTGGCCACGTTCTGATCCTCTAAATGACGGGTTTTGAGGTTCATCTCTAGAAGGGGTTGAATGCTGTTCTTGGCCTGAATTTGATCTGTCGGATCGTCGTCTACTGCGTCTTACAACTCCTTTCATCACTTCAAGATTAGGAGGTGGTTCAGTCATTTTTTTAGGAATTTTTACACTTAATTTAAATTCCTCGTCCGGAATTACAAGCGGACGCTCCAGGTCGTGACGAAGCTCTTCAAGATAAGAAGGGTCGTAATGTTCAAATGCACTTGGTGAGAACGAGTGTGAAGGAGGAAATCTTAAAGAAGGTGCAGGTTCTATGCCGATTTCATTCTCTTCATCAATTGCTCCTAGTTCAAATGACATTTCCTCTTGTGGATGTTCTTCATCAAAATTATAAGCTGACGGACTACCCAGGTCAATAGAGTTATCGTAGAAAGCTCTCATTGGGGGAGATTCATTATTTTCTCTTTGGGGATTTTGGAATTGTGGTTGATTCCACACAAAGTCTTGATTTTCTTGACTTGGACGTGACCTGCGCGATGGTGAGTCAGAGCCGCCAGGGAGAGCCTCGTACCGCTGTCTCATCGCCTGCACTGGACCACTAGATCCTTGACCGCGTTTTCCACTGAGTCCCGGTGTTTGAGATCGTGGTTTCTGGGAATCTGCTGGTTTTTTAGAAGGGGCATCGAACTTCTGTCGCATCGCTTGCACTTGGCTACTGGGCCCGGGGCCTTGTTGGCGATATCTAGACCTGCTAGCTGAGGGTTGGCTACTGGGTCCGGGATCTTGTTGGCGATATCTAGACCTGCTAGCTGAGGGTTGGCTACTGGGTCCGGGATCTTGTTGGCGATATCTAGACCTGCTAGCTGGGGGTTGGCTACTGGGTCCGGGACCTTGTTGGCGATATCTAGACCTGCTAGCTGAGGGTTGGTTATTGGGTCTGGCTTGTTGCGATCGTTGGCTGGATTCACCTCTCTGGGATTCTGCAGGTCTGTTGGATGGAGCTTCGAACCTCCGTCGCAACTCCTGCACACGTTGTGTTCTTGGATTTGAACCCTGCTGCATTAATCTCGGAATTCTTGAAGATCCACGGTCCATTTCTCGTTCTCTCCTTGGATTTGAGCCCTTCTCCATCAATTTTGGAATTTTTGAGCGTTCACCCGACATTTTAAGTTATTTGAATTACTTGGGTGCAATTTTCTAAAATGAAAAGAAAAAAGTGTTGCTAATAATTGTAAACATTTAATTATTTCCCTGATTTTTTTGGGAACAGCGAACTTTTTTGGTCATTTCTTCTACAATGGCGTTTCTTTAAGTCATTAAATACGCATTTGTAATTAACATTATTGCTTTTCTTATCGCATAAAAACGTTAACTTCTAAGTTTTTTAAAAAAAATTCTCGTGGGACTTACTTTGTTATACTTAAGTTGTGCAGTACAATGGTCTTCCTTTGTCTTATATTATGTTTATTTAGATAAACTAAAACACAAAGCTTGTTTTAGCATGAAATGAAAACTTATCAACGCTCATTAATGTCTTAAAAAAGAACCTAAGCTGTAAAAGTAAAACTTAAAACCGTATTACATTTTAGCTATTATTGTAGCCCATGTTTACTTTTACAGTATATCTCCAGTATCATATTACAGTTAAAAATGTATTAATAAAAACCTAAGATGCCTCAAAGGAAACAAATTCATCGAAATATGTTTCCACATAAAAAGAATTGAAGAAATTTGCTTTTTCTTTCACATATCGTGTCTTTTCATGCATTTCTTATCTGTGCGCTAACCTTATGTCCATTTAGAAAGTGCGATTTCAAATTCCTAGACAAATCAATTTGGTACTTTTGGCGCAATTTCACAAATACCGCCAAGCTACTTATTAACCGAAAAAGTTTCGATATGATAAATAAAGCCCTTGTCAGACGTGCTTGTGAACCGGTTTTCGGTTTAAGAAACAGGAAATCGAATTTGAATAACCGCATAAAGGGTTGTGTCAGCCCCTGTCAGACGTGCTTGTGAACCGCAGGTTTTCGGTCTCTGTAAGTAAACAAGAGAAATCCGAAATTTGGAGAGAACCTGCATAAGAGGATTGGGCCCTGTCAGACGTGCCTGTGAACCTCAGTTTTTTTTTAAACCTTTATTAGGCTTTTTGGAGTGGATGAGTAGAAAAGTTCCGTGTATTTTATGTGTTGCTATTTGATATTTACATTGTCTTTTATTGTAAATATTTTCAAAATTTCATTGTGTATGTCAAAGTGTTTTCAGTATTTTCCCAAAAACGTCAATAGAAATCTATTTATAAGAAAATTAATTCAAAATTTCACAGAAATTGAAACAATTATGTTCAATGATTTTAAAATTTCTCCACTAACAATTAGTTCTACATATTATGTAAAACGGTTAATTTTCAAAAATTGACCAATTATTTCAAAAGTATGCATGGAGAATTATATTCAAATTTACAAAATAACACTTAAAAGTATATTACTATTAGTGACAGAGGGAACATAGTCATTGTGCCCTTTTTTTAGAATCGCCCCTTAATTGAAAGTCCCTTTTTTTCAGTTACAAACTTATTAATTTTTTTGATTCCATTTACGCAGTAATAATATTGTAATTATACAATAGTTCTTGATGCAAGAAGTGCGTAAATTAAAACTTTACCGGACTTTTTAGAATTTTATTTTACGCATGAGCCGTTTGGATACATCTTTTTTTATAAATCCGTGCAAAGGCTATTTTAAACATTGCATAAAGATTTTATTACTATTTTGCATGCATCTTGTGATTTAGTTTACACTGCTTTTTCCACTTTCTCATGAAGGCAGAAACTAACCACACTGAGAATGGAATGCAATACGGCCATGCGTGGGTGGGGGCGAGGGTAAAAAAATACACAAGGTCAAGATAGGGATAGTTGACCCTCGGCCGTTTCCGGTGGGGTGGTGTTCGAGTAAGTTTGCTTCTGTATTTTTTGCATCGATTGCATGCTCATTGTAAATGTCTTGTTTGTGAGATAATGCCCATATATTGAAAAATATATAAGGGACCTTTAATTTTTTTTTTGGGGGGGGGAGTCTTTCTTTTCGGGGAAGTCTTTCTGAAATTAATAAAGGTTCTATGCTAGTATTTACGAATACATCTATTCTAATCCGAGTTTATTTATAGTATTTTAATAAAATGTGCACATAAAAAAAACAGTATCTATTAACTAAAAAGGTTACTGTCTTGAAATTACCCCCCAACCAACAACCCTAAAACCCTAAAACTCGTTTTATAAATATTTATTTATTATTATAAATTTTAACCTTTTATTATAAATATTTTAAAAACTTCATTTTGTATGTCAAAGTGTTTTCAGTATTTTTTCCAATAAGGTCAATAGAAATCTATTTAAAAGAAAATTAATTAAAAATTGCAAAAAAAGTTTCACTAACAATTAGTTCTAAATATTATCTAAAATGGTAAATTTCCAAACATTGGCAAATAATTTAAAAACTTATCACAGAAAATTCAAACTCAAATTGCAAATGATATTTTTTTAAATATGTATATTTTCATTAACAGAGTGGACTGTATAATATTGTACTTTTTATTAGAATGACCCGTTAACTGAAACCTTTTTGGGAGTCGAAAAGTTGAAAATAACGGAATGCGATACTTTCAGGCTTGAGTGGCGATTCTCAGAAAAAAAACACTATAAAACAGAGTCAATAGGGGGTCAGACGTCAGAAAGGGTGGTAGTTGTTTTAGCGGAAGTATTCTTTCTCCTAATCGCAGACAGTACAACCGTTTGAAATTCGTATATGTCCAGTCGCTTGCTTGCAGCGTCTTCTTCCTTTTGGAAAAAGGGTTCTTTTGTTCAAAAATATAATATTTTTCCTTTGCCAAAACATTAAGCAAAAAATTTTGCTACACAATGTTTTCGAATTTTCCCAAAAACAGTTCAATAGAAATCTATTTAAAATGTATTCAAAATTTCCCAGAAAGTGAACCAATAATATTCAATAATTTTTTTTAAATTTCTACACTAATATCCTGTTCCAAATATTATGTTTATCCGCTAATTTTCAAAAATTGACCAATTATTTCAAAAGTGTGCATGAAGAATGAAATTCAAGTTTATAAATAATAATTAAAATATATATGTATTATTATTGATAACAGAGGGAACATTGTAATTGTGTACTTTTTTTTTAGAATAGCCCTATAATTGAAAGTCACTTTTTTCAGTTACAAACATATTTATTTTGTTGATTCCATTGAACCAGCAATAATATTGTAATTATGCAAAAGTTCTTTGCATAATTACAATACAAATTGTTTGCAACAAGTGCGTAAAGTAAAACTTTAACAGTGTTTTATAAATTTTATTTTATGCATTAGCCTTTGGATGCATATTTTTTTTATAAATCCGTGCAAAGAATATTTTGAACGTTGCATACAATATTTTATGTTGGTAAGTAATAATTAGGTAGGCTTAGTGGTAGTGTTCGCTTTGCCCCGCAACAGATCCGGGGATCGAATACCGGATTGGGCGAGGTCGATGCATCCTTTCATCCCTTGAGTGGGTTGATAAAATGGGTACCAAGCATGATTGGGAACTAAACACTGGGAATTCTGCGTGAGGATGACCACCTTACCAGAACATAGGTCTAGCACCCCAGAGCCCTAGGTCACGAAAGCTGAAATGGGCACGGCAGGCCTTGGCCCAGTAATGGGCTGTTGCGCCGAGGATTTTAGTTTAAATAATAATTAACTAAAGTTTAAGAGAGTAATTTAAAGCGAGCGCGATATACTTTTTTTATTACCCGATCAAAATAGCTACTTTTTTACGATTTATGTGCTTAAAAATAACTTTTACACACTGTTTTTCAAACGCTTTACTTTAATCAAGATTATTAATTTCAAGAACGAATTTTTGCACGGTTTATATAAAAAAAAGATTTTCTAAATTTTTAAATTAATTACCTCAGAATATATGCTTTTCCGTAGATTATATACATCATGTAAGAAAGAATCCATTTTCTCATACGCATACCACTCTGGGGTGTATACTTGGTCTGTCGCTGTACCAGTTTTTTTTTTTAAACTTTGCTTTCTATATCTATTGAGTAGATATTCTTTTTTGGTTTGTAATGTTTTTAATGAACATTCAAAAGAGATTTTTTTTAAAATTCTTTTCCACGAATCGTGGACCATATTCCGATCCATGTGGTGAGGGTGTTTTGGGTTCCATATGGAACTCTCTTCCTCGTACAAGTCCAAAAACTCCATAGTTCTTTCTCTCGACCAAGCATGTGCATCCATATTGAAATGTAGATCACACTGAATATTTCGCCCACTTTCTTATGAGAGTAGAAACTAACTCCACTGGGAAATAGAATGCAATAAGGCCAGGCGTGGGTGGGGGCAGAAGGTAAAAAAAACACAAGGTCAAGGGGGATAGTTGACCTTTGGCCGTTTCCGGTGGGGTTGGGATCGGATAAGTTTGCTTCTGGTTTCTGTATTTTTTTGTAAGTCTATCGCATGCTCATTGAAATTATCTTGTTAGTGAGAAAATGCCCATATATTTGCAACTATTTAAGGGTCATTTGAAGGTTTTTTAAGGGGGGGGGGGGGGGGAGTATCTATAAAATGAATTAATTTTTTATGCTAGTATTTACCAAAACATCTATTGTTAATCTGAGTTTATTTTAAACTATTTAAATATAATTTACACCTAAAAACGCCGTCTATTAACTCAAAGGGCCACTGTCTTGTAATTACCCCAACCAACAACCCTACAATTCATTTAAGCGGAGAAAAAAAATCTTTTCTGCCACGAAAGGACCGTGTAGTACAGGTTTCCTTTGAAATTTACCGACTTCGAATGGACACCACGGTCCTGGACCGTCATATCCATTAAAAAGACCTCCATACCAAGGTCTTCACAGGTTCTGGGGTGTCAGACGTATACGTGTATACGCGGTCTTCGAATGGATACCACGGTCCTGAACCGTCATATCCATTAAAAAGACCTCCATTCCACAGTCTTCACAGGTTCTGGGGTGTCAGACGTATACGTGTATACGCGGTCTATGATGGCGAACCTGCGGTTCACAAGCACGTCTGACAGGTCTCTACTCAAAAATAGTCGGAAAGTGTGCTGAGTAAGGGAAGGTGGAGCAAAGTAATAATTAATTTCAGTAACCATTCTAAGCTTATTATTTAAGAAAATTGATTCAATGCATATAATATCTACCTTAATAAATTACATTAATCCATTCATCCATTTCGAATTGAAAAAATTCATTTATTTTTTCGCTATTTTTATTATTCGTCAAAACTTAAATTTAAAAAAATAATAATAACTGTGTGTTTTCATCCTCCATTTCCATAAAAATACTGAGACTATAAAGTTAATTATTTTAAACTTACTAAGTGATGAATCTAAAGAATACTTCTAATGATTGACTTAAACTTTTCAGAAAAAAAGGGTTTCTTTACAAAATGAAAATTAAAAACCAATAACTCAACTAAGATATCGGTATTCTTGGTTTCAGCTGTCGAATTTTGTTACATAATAACATTATATGTACTTTTTTTCCTTAATATCTTTAAAAATAAAATAAGTTTAATAATATTTTTTAATATCTATGGAATATTATGTGGCTTAAATTACATTTATATGATCTTTAATAGCAATTATTAGCTCAGAATTTTCTAAAAGAATTTGAACTGAAATAGACGCTAATATTGTTAACTAGGTAAATATTTCTATTGCTAAGTTCAAAGATCTTTACATTACACATAAAAAGTTTATCGATAGTTTGAAAATTACTTACGATGTATTTCAATTTACCAAATAAATCTTTTTGTAGAAATTTATAATTGTATCTATTGAGAAGCTAATTGAAAAACTAAAAAATTATCTAAGAATAGTTTCTTTTTGAATATAATTTAAATTACGAGAAAATGTTGCTGCCAAATTTAAAAATGTTTCATTCAATTTTACTAGTGCGTGTCTTTTTACTAAAATAAATGACGCTATAGTAAATGCTGCAAGTTTTTTTTAAAGGACGTGCAACACGAAAATAAAATTTTATTGGCTTGTTTCAGTAAATATAACTAATTCCAGTTTCCATTCTTACATTTCCGCGAATCGATTGTATTTTCATCTTTGTACATTTTAGCTTCCACACTATGTTTATAACGTAAAAAGTGGAAGGTATTATAATCGTTCAGTCCGTCTGTCTGTCTGTCCGTCCGTCTGTCTGTCTGTCCGTCCGTCTGTCCGTCACCCACTTTCATAGCCTAAACTACAAATGCTACGGAAAAAAGTGACACGTCAAAAAATTCAGCGCATCGAAGTTAGAAAACATTGAAACTTTCAGAAAAGAATTCGAATTCGAAGTACTCCAATTATTAAAAAAAAACCTGCAAAATTTAATGCTCATTTAAAAAGCATAGGAAGCCATTTTTATTAGAATTAAATCACCATTGCCATCGCAACAATCGCTCGAGAAACTTTAATTCTTTTAGACAATAAATTAAAATAAATTTATTTTTGCGACAACGATCAGTTTGAAATGACGTCAAATATATTTCACTACGAGATTCTTTGTACGTTGATATGAAATGTTTTAATTCTATTTCAAAGCGAGGAATATTACATATTTATTCTTTGAAATATAAATGAATTTTTGCAAACAATAAGTAATAATTATTGAATTTTCGAACAAACGATAATAATTATTAAAGAAATAATTATTGAATTTTCGAAATAAAATAAATGAAATTAGTCAAATTTAGCGTTTAAAGGTTTATAATTAAGGACTAAGGTATATTTAGAATTAAGATTCCAACATAGATGTTTCATTTTGAAAACACATGATTTTTTTATATTTTATTTTTCATAATCAAATAGCTATAAATATTTTACTTTAAATAGTTTCAAATGGGAAATAAATGTGGGCAACGAAAAAAAAAATATTTGAAGGTTATTTTCTCATTTGCAAAAAATTTATATAAAGTTGTCTCCCCTTTGATTATTTGAATTATTCAAACAATCAAAGTTGCCCACTACATGTTGCATGCTAGGGGTTTGGGAGTAAAAAGCTGACTTTTTTCATAATAAATATAAATGAATCATTGCTATAAAGAAATTCAACTCAACAAGCTTCTTAAATCGAGTTTATTTTAAAAGATTGATTTTACTTAAAAAATCGAGTTTATTTTTTTCTTTAGTAAATAACAAATTAAAATTGCAATAATTTTCTCTGGTTTAACAATATGCTTGTTGTGGTTGTCGTGTCTGCGGATATCCCATGGAAGATGGTTTCCAAAGCCTCCGAAGAGGTTGGACTTCTTTTTTATACCAATAAGGACTAAGACAAACACATAAACAATAACAGTTTATTAACAAGACAAACATCCATGCGCTTACCAACTGGGATAAAAAAAATTGGTTGCGATTCAAACGCGCTATCCACTATGCCGAGTAGGCAGCAACAATAGGCTTATTTTCATTTAATAGTTAAAATTTACTTAATCAATTTCATGTGATATCGATATTTAGCAATGTTATTTCCACTATTATTATAAAACCATGGAATCAAGCTTTCTGGTTAAGTTTTTTAAACTAAGCATAATAAGAAAACATGGTACAGTCAAATCTGGTTAAATCAAATACCACGGGCCCCAAAAGTTTTCAACTTTACAGATTTTGATTTAGAAAAATTAGTTTTAATTTTTTGTAGCATATACTAAAAAACTAAACTAAAATCCTCGGCGCAGCAGCCTATTACTGGGCCAAGCCCTGCAGTGCCCATTTCAGCTATTCCGACCCAGGGCTATGGGGTGCTAGGCAAATGTCCCGGTAAGGTGGTCAGCCTCACGCGGAACCCCCAGTGTTTAGTTCCCAAGCATGCTTGGTACCCATTTTATCGACCCACTCATGGGATGAAAGGAGCATATATACTATAAAGTAAAATGAAAGCTACTATTGAGTAATAGGAAACACACTGTAACACAGTAATACTATAACAGAGTTATAGTATAACACATATCTTATGCTTGAAGCTAAAACATATAAAAACTATTTCCACAAATCTCCCACTGCCTTTGACAAAAAGAAAAAAAAACACCTTGTTTGTTATTATTTTGACTCCCAGTCAGTAGGGGAAAAAAAGCCATAAATGATTTTGCATTTTTGTGTTAAAAAATATATATTGGTTCGAGAAAATATTGATTCATAGAAATTGTTTGCTAAATTGTCTACTCTATTTTAGTTTATTAAATTTTCTACAAGAAAGTACGACGACGGAATACGAATTTTAATGTATTCAATAATTTATCTTTTCAAAAGACAGTTAAAAAATAACAATGATATAGTAGAATTACATTTTTAAATGGTTATTCAGATAAATTGAGATTTATATGCAATATTTTTCAATGAATAAAAATATAACTTCCAAAAGTTTATCCTGGTTCATGAATCACAAAATTTATAGAAAAGATGTTTTATTCAAACACTCAGCGACGTGGAAATGATTTTTATTTAGTACCTGATTTGATTCATGAGCTTAGAAGCTATGCCTTTAAGTAGAGCTATATAATAAAAAAAATAAAAAACTTAATTTTTTTTTTAAAAAATAGAGAGACTGATGAAAATTTTAACTTTTGACCACCAAAAACCCTTTTCTCACTTAACTTGCCGCGTGCTTCTTATTCATTACTCAAAATTAGTTTAAATAAAGGCAAATGAATTTAACATTCCTATATATAAGTAAAAACGCTTAGAATAATTCATATCTATTTTACCCCTCTGAGGGATACAGACGTATAAACCCGTCACCTGACAGTTCCCATGCAACACACATATTTTTAAAAAAATACATGAATTTCAAAACTTTACAACGTTAAAAAATTTGTAGTACGAAGAAGTAATTTGTAATTTTCTGCTTTTGAAATACAATTTTTAAAAATAAAGGAATTTATATTTCCATGGAAAATTTAAATTTTAGTCCCATGCATTGAAATCAAGTTTACACTTTGGCCGATTTACTTATCCTCAGAGGTTAAATTTATGGGCTTTGAACCGAGGTACGCGATTCTTACCAACATTTTTATTTTTAAATTTCTGTTCTACAGCTGTGTTTTACCAAATTGGTCACTTTTAAAAAAATTTTAGTCAATAAACCTTAAAATAAAGTGAGTGTGAAATGGTTTTAATTGATATTATTTGTATGTTGATTTTTGACAAGTAATACCAATGTAACAAAAAATAACACTTTTGGAATGTCAAGGTTTCAACCATTTGTTGCAATTGATATATATATATTTCTATTTTCAGAAATTTAGTTGATTACTAATAATAATGATTTTTCCCCAATGCATGAAAACCTAAAGTTTCACTATAGGAAATGACCCTGAAATCTAAAATACACAGGAAAAGCCTGGAAACCTGCCCCCCCCCCCCCCTCGATAAAAGAAATTTTAATGTCGCCCAGTGAAAAATTCTTAAAAAATTCACTGCATTCTAAGATTTGTTTCCAGTCTCAAAAGGTTTCAAATTGCGATTTTTATGGCGTAGATCTCTGCATCGAAATTGGTGGCGTGAAAACCAACTGCACAAGATTTCTCAAAGAAACCCTCACAGTAGGGTCAGTAGGCACCAGCACCAGTAATTCCATCACCTACAGAACCATCAGTGCAGATGTGAATCCATTCTTCTCTTGGGTACTTTGTAGCTATCACCTCCAAAGAGAAGGCTTTAAGGGATTCGGAAATTGTGTCACATTTCTTTTCAGAAATACCTATAGTCAAAGAGTATTCAAGAGTTCTGCAAGTGGGAGGAGATAGACCAGTAGTAAAAGGGTAAATTTGAGTTGATGCAAGGTTGTAGAGATCGTTAAGAGGACTCCATTCAGAATTTCACATCTTGAAAATCGTAATGTTATTCCTATGGAGAATATTCGCAAGTCAATTACCGACACAATTTTAATAAAAGGTTACTAGTTTTTTGTATCATTGTAAAGAACGAAAGAGTAGATTTCATAACAGTAATTTGTTTTGTGAAAATCACATATTTAGTATTTTTAATAATTTTTTGAAGTTTGTAAAAAATTGAGTGCGCGTTAAGTTCTAACTTTAACGTAACACAACTCTCTAACGAATAAAGATAGAGCAAAAATTCTTTCACTCGTAAACAGAATATACTTTTCCACATCGATTTAAATTGTTATAAAAATTTTAATGTAAATATTTGTATTTTTTAGAAATTTTCAACGAAAAGTTACACAGAAATGAAATGTACATTTATAGCAACCCTATGACCTAATGACGCTGTTATCTGTCGTTCTGCAGGGGTCAATTAGCGTGGTGTGGCTGGCCCCTGATTCTAAGAAAGGGGGGAACTTCTCCCGGGGCTTAGTTTGGCTGTGGAGTGTAACATCTGCTTTTTGGGGCAGGGATCTTCTAACAGGTCTAGATTTTTGCATTTTGTCAATGAGTTCGGCTGGGTTTTATGAAAGGACTTCTGAAGAAACGCATTCGGCGGCTGGAATTTCGAGAAGATAAACTGTGATTTGGTCAATAGGGGAATTTCATAGTAGTATTTATATACCAAACAGGACATAGGTTTAGTGCTTCTTGGACAAAGCTATTATACGTAATACCTTTCTTATAAACAAAACGCGCAAACTAAAACAAAACTCGATTATACGGGTTATTGTTTTTAATAAAAAAAACTGTATATAATTTTTATTTGTCTGTATTACATTATTGCATTATTTATTAATATTAGTGCAAACCTTACTTGTTATTCTCCTGTGTAATTACATTTTTGTTTTTCGGGTACCAACCAATTTGTTATCGATATTGAAGTTTTCAAACAATTACTTTTATGTTTTTTTTATGAGTGCTAATTTTTATTTAGCGTGAGAAAAATATATTTCGTTTTGTCGCCAATACTACTTTTCTTGTATTCAATATTGGGGAAAAGTAATTTTTTTGATAAGTTTAGCAATATAATAGGAAACACACAAGGCCGGATTACCAATTAGGCAAAGCAAACGGGCCTTGCAGCTTCCAAGTGGCCCCTTAGAATCATTTTTCTTTTGTTTTAGAATAACATTTAACTTCAAGTTTTTTTTTTAAAACTCAATTTTAATAAAAATTACTTTTAATTCAAAAATGATAATTAAGAAAAAAATAAGAAGAAAAATTTCGTCTGAATAACCAATAGACATCGGAATATTTTCAACATGCCCCTCCCCACTGCACTAGTATTGTTCTTTGATGTATTTTATGGCATTCTAATTAATTTGACACATTATCTTCAAAAATTGTATGCATATTAGAAAAATAGTTCATGGCTGCATAAGAATATGGACATTTTTTTTTTTTTTTTTTGGCCCCGATGCTGAAAGTAACTTCTGTATCCGTTGAGCGAAGACATTTTTAAATAAACTATTAATTACGGTTATCCTTATAGACTTGGTGTTGCAGTATTCGTCTTGTGCATCCAATATTCTACTATTGGGAAAAAGTCATTTACTGATAAGGTAAGAAATTGGAAACATACACATGCATGTGGTCAGAGCCCACTTCAGTAGGCAGTTTTTTCCCTTATTGCCTTGGATTCTTATTTCGCCTGAAACACAACGCTCCAGACAAAAAACCCTTCAGCGATTTTCACCCCCCTCTCCTCAAACCCCCTTCAGGGAAGGGCTGTCATAGTGGGGGGCCAATTTAGCCTGAATAGACACAGTCAATCGTATTCATTACAGCGAAAGGCGATAAACTGCATATTATGGTCCATCTGGATTTCGGAAAATCTAGAGGGTTGACTTGGAGATTCCAAAAGGCGTCCTCTTAAGCTGGTCAGCACAAGAAAGAAAAGTTCTGTGAGTTTTCAGTCTGGCATTAGCAGTGGTTGAATTACAAAAGTACTGTTCTATTAAAAATTAGAAATTGTTTTCTATTAAAAATTAGAAATGCTTGCAAATAAGATTAGTATTGGATCCGATTTGGAATTATTATTAATTTATTTATTATTAATTTGGAATTATGATAACCAAAGTTTTAATGAATTATATTTTTGTTTAAATGGGAATATTTCTTATGATGTCACGCTCCGTACTGCGATTTCATTGGTTGTTTTGTTTTCTTTTCTTTGACAAAGTGTTTAAACAAGCCCATTGAGTTGAAAGATTTTTTTTTTAGTTTTAACCAGACATTCTGAAAATAAAGGATTAACAATAAAATAAACACCAGGGATGATTAAATGTGTATCAATATGGAAACGCAATGTAATGAAAACTTAACAAAACCTTAATAAATAAAAGCAGACTCCCAGTTTTATAAGCATTTTAACATTCTAAAACAATTACTCCTAATACAACTGACTATTTTATGCACTTGATAACCGAGTAACTGACGCTAAATATTCCGTTGATCAACAAAACCGCTTTGCATACAGAGGTGGCATAAAATCATTACTACCAACGAGGTAGGTACGTTTTCGTTACCACAATTTTCCCTAGAGAGGGATTTTTTCCTCCGATTGGCGGCAAATTGCCCCCATTTGCCCTGCATGTGAACGCGCTCACAATAATCGTACATCCATTGCAACAACTTTTTAGACACTGCTAGGCGCATTTACATGAGCCATCGAATCCATGGAATGCCAAATCCTCCATATAAGGCGTTTACATGGGAACCGGGAGTTGATGACGTAGACGCGCGGGGCATCGGACATTTCTTGACAACTATACTTGAGTATGTATTAATTGTGACTCGTATATTTAGCTAGCAATACTTTTCTATAAAACCTTCATTTCATAATGATTAGCAATATTTTGATGAGCTATATAAAAATTAAGCTTAAGTTATATAAAAACAAATTGAACAAAAGTTATATAAATTAAGAGCTTGAGTTATGTAAAAATTAAAATTAAAAAAAATATTTAGGATGGTTAAGCCCATTTCACACCTGCACAACTACTTGCAATTCCGTTGCAACTAAATGCAACTGCAACTCGTAACTTGTGGTAACCTGGTTCTTCGGGTTTCCACAAAAAATTATTTATCTCACAATTTGGCAAGTTTTATCTTTTTGTAAAACTTTTTTCAAACCATAGACTCGCTCTTATCTCATTGAAAACATTGCATGCTCTTGAGCGTGAAATTTTCGTTGTTCCTAAAAGTAATTTGTTTCGTTTGTATAATGGAGTCATCAGCCAGAGAGTTTTGCACGTGTTGAAGTCTTCTAAAAAGAAATTATGGGCTAGAAAATGGATTCTTAGAAGAAAGCAATTAGGTTGCTTTGATAATTTGGTGAGGGAATTAGCATTCGAAGTAAGTATATTATCGGATTTGTTATTTTTATTTTATCAATTAGATTGGGTTACTTTTATATAAAAAATTTAAATCGCATTTTTTCCACATTAAACGTTTTAAGTTATATTGCATGGATAATTATTTAAATTAAATCATTGTGTATTTTTATTATTGCATTTTAACCCAATCAATCAACCCATTTTTAATTACGCAGATTTTTGAATTTTTTTGCAAGCATGTAAAGTTGGCGTCTTAAAAAGTAAATAAACAACCAGTTGGCGAAGTCTAGTTCGTCACAATGTAGCCAAACAAATACTGAATTCTGATTGGCTAACGGTACATGCAACTTGAGATTTTTTCGTGCTCGCATGAAAAAATCTCACGAACTTGAGGCAACTTTTAAATGCATGGTGTCCTATGGGAGTTGCAAATAGTTGTGACAAGGTGTGTTTTGTGTGTGACAAATGTTTTTTTCCGAATTCACAGACAAGAAGTCGAAGTAGAGGTGGAAACCATGGAATGAAACGCAAACCCTCCTTGATTGGAGGGTTTGCGAAACCCTCCAATGAACCCTGCAATTACCGGTTCTGCCGGGGCGAAAAATCCCCGAGATGGAAAAATTGCGGAGCTTGCTCTTCATTTCATGGATTCGATGGCTCATGTAAACGCGCCTGCTGTCACACGAAGGACGTAACAATACGTCAAAACTTCACGTCTATTACTCAAGTTTAGACTTTGACGTCATGAAAAAATAAACATCAACCATCAACACGATGACTGGCGGATCTGGTTTCTAAAAATAGTTTAAAAAAGAAATTGGCAACAGCGGTTGTTTTCCAAATTCGCAAGTCAATTGTGTTTGTATCTGTAGCGTAAACTTTTATTTATTCTTGGATTTTTATAAATTTCCATGATGAATATTACATCTGCTGGTATGTGAAAACTTATTTCATTGTTTTAAAACGCATTTAAATTATTTGACATTTATTTACAAACAGTATTTAGTTAAAACACACCTGTCAATGTTACCCAACAGTTGAAATTTGTTATGCAAGTATTTAGCAAATGAAAACTAATCAAACGTACATTAACTAAGACGTTTATTTTTACTGAAATAAATTATTATATATCATTTGATGTCTTTTGCAAATTGTAATTCTATATGCTAATGTAATGATTACTTTAAACAAGTCTAGGGTACCTATATTTGGTAAGTTGTCAAGTATAAGGTAGTTATACTTTACAAAGTTAAATGTAAACTTATGGAATATACTTTAAAATTTAATTGTGAATGTTTATGTTGATGAATAAGCATGTCTTGTGAATGTATATGTCTATTGTTCATGGCTGCGGTTCCGCAGAGTGGCCGTTGGCAAACCTACAGCAGCTTTCTACCACGCTTGGCGACTTTTTTCGAGTTCCGCAGAGCGGCCGTTGGTTTTTCCCTTTCTGGATATAAGAGAGGGAGAATCATGTTCGCCTATTTTCCCTGAGAGGCGAAAAGAATGAAGATTTTTCCTTTTCTTAGTTGTTTAATGTTGTCGAGTGGGGATGGGGAGGGGTAGATGATTAGGTCGGAGGGTAGATACTGTGTATTATGTAATACATTAGGTAAAAATTTGGATACGTAGTGTCTCTGGTTGGGGTGTCTTCCTTTATTTTTTGTAATCACTTTTATAGCAAACTGCGTTTTTTTACACGTTTCGGAGGGTGCGGTGCTGATTGTAAAAAACGGATTTTCCAACCTTTGTCATGGGGTAGGCTGTCGTAGAACTTTTTTGGTTTTAAAGGTATTGCTGAAAAACAAAAAACGTTACGAACTTCACATTTGGTACAGGAGTTCCCAGTACCTGTCGGACGTAGAAATAAGGTTTCGAGAAAATTGCGCAGGTTGTAACTTTTTGTTTTGGTTTTAACAGCATTGCTGAAAAACGAAAAGAGATACGGCCTTTAAATTTGGCACACTATTGCCTATTCCAGTTGGACGTCAAAATAAGGTTTTCGAGAAAATTACGCATGCGCAATTGGTAGATGTTTTTTAGAATTTTTTTGGTTTTAAAGTTTTAAAGGTACGAACTGAAAACAGATAAAGCATTCAAACTTGGTATACGTACTCGAAACAAGGTTTACGAGAAAATTACGCATGCGCAAGTGGTAGTTGCTTTTCAAAACTTTTTTGGTTTTATTTAAAGGCAAAGGCATTGCGAACAAACAAAAAGATATATTACCCTTGGTACACTAGTTCCCAGTACTTGTAGGACGCCATAAGAAGGTTTTCGAGAAGTTGCGCAAGTGTAACTATATAATTTTTTCTGGTTTTAAACTTAGTGACATTACCTTACAACGTGTATACATGTGTTAACGAACGGGTAATACGTGTACCAAAATTGAAGGCCGTATATCTTTTTGTTTTTCAGCCTTGCCTGTAGCATTTGTAATGAAATAAAAAAAAAACCGTCAAACTGCCCTTAACTGGACTTAGTTTTATCGGATCTCCGCTTTAACCGACCGAAAGTATTGTCCTAAAATTATTGGTGCTAAAATTAGTTTTAAAAAAACACTAGTTTCGTTATCGATCCCCATCGATGTGATGCTGATACATATGTGCAGGGCCGGATTTAAAGATTTGCCGCTTGAAAGCTACGATTGATTTGCCGCCCCTGCAGTGTGCCTACAGGGGGGGGGGGGGGTCAACGACGCAAACTGCGTCGTTGAAATTTTAAGGGGGGGGGGGGGGTGATTTTTTAAAATAAAAAGTAGTATTCAGGCGAATTTTTTTTTGGGTTAAATCACAAAAGTAGGCGAAAAAACCCAAAAGTGGCCAGTTATATTATATTTTTAACTTAAAATATAAGAATGGGTAACCACAATCCTCTTAATAAAACTAAAAGGAGAGAGGTTATAAATAATGTTCTAAGCGTCTACCAGACGCATATTTCCCATATATCCTATTACTCTTATAAAGTTTAAACAATTACGACCAGTAGGCTCATAAATCTCACGCAGTTTATAAAACATTTCGATGAATTGATGACGTCGTATATTTGTTTCCACTGATAACCTTGAGATATTCCCGCCATATTCGACAGGAAGCGAAAATAAGAAATTAAGATTTTTGTTGTAGATTTATAGTAACAGAACGGAGGAAGAGAATACTATAAAATTAACTGTTAACGATTTCCCCTCTTCTTTACAAAATCGGTTCAAATTTGGCTTTAGACATCGTATTATTGATTTTATTGCACAATTTTTGCAGTAAAAATGGATGCAGAATTGCTTTTTTGCATATTCGAATCGAACGCACTTTATTTTTGATTTAATATATTACGGCATCAAACGTTTAATGCTCAAACTACGTTAATAAACCAAAATGGGTGCACTAATTAATTGAATTATATGTCTTAATTGGGCAGTATTTATAAAAACGTACGGACTTCAAGCTATTTAGAGAAAACAATTCAACAATCGCTAAAATTTAAAAATCATTATTATAAGGAATAAAAAAAATCATAGTAGAAAGCAGAAGTTAACCATCCAATTAAAAATTGTTTTCTTTTGTTTTCACGACATAATTGCAAACACTTATTAAATTTTTTCACATCGGCAATTCGGATCTTTACGATGTTGCAAGTTTGTTCAAAAGTATTAATCAGCTTGGGAACATTGAAATAAACTAAACCCCTCGGCGCAACAGTCCATTAGTGGGCCAAGGCCTGCTGTGCCCATTTCAGTTTAAGTGACCAAGGGTTCTGGGTGCTAGGCATATGTCCCGGCTAGGTGGTCAACCTCACGCGGAACCCCCAGTGTTTAGTTACCAAGCATGCTTGGTCCTCATTTTATCGACCCTCTTAAGGGATGAAAGAATGAGTCAACCTCTTGGCGACGTCATGCCCTAACGATTTTAAAATGGCGCAATTTGTTGGCCTTTGTTTAGTTTAGTTTAAATTATCGTCGCACTACAGCTACACGAGGGCTATTGGCGATGGGCGTCGTATTTTAGAACCACAGTCAAGTGACGAGCCGACACCTGAGTAGGCACCCAACGCAACCGTTAAGGGCGACATCGTACGCAGCGTTAGGACTTTGAAGGATATTTAACGTGCACTCCCTCCACACTGGGTATTATTCATCGGATATTTTTGGCTGCACGGGCCGTTTATAGGTCGGCAGTTATTTTGGCGATGCCCAGACCCGAACCTGGGACCTTCCGCATGCTAGGCGAATGCCTAACCGACTGGGCTCCCCATAGTCGCCTTTTTTTGTAATACGCATATATAATTTTCAGATACGTAGCGTGCCTTGGCGGGGCCCCGTATAAAAATTTGTTTGGGGGGCCCTTAGGAAGGGTAAAGTTTTCTCACAAACGAAAAAAATGCATAAAATTAAAAGAAATATTTATTCATCATAGTTAACTGTCACTTTTTCCAAAATTTTTACAAACAATTCAAATTAACTATATACCCTCCTTGCCTTTTTTTCGGCAAACTGATTTTCTAATTCATTTATAGTTGATGATAACTTTAGTTTTTCTGTTTCTGCCTCTATGAACAATATAGTGACAGGTCTGATAGGCGTTTCTGTCCCATCGAAATTCTTAGGTAATTTTTTATCAGTTTTAATTTAAAAAAAAATTCTTTCAGCAGTTGTGGTTGTGTAACTGGAAGGGTCAAGAATAAAAAGCATGCTGTTATTACCTCGGGAAAACCGGATGCAAGACTATTGAATTTTATCAGCAATAATTCAATCAGTTCCTTAATGGAATGAATTTTTTGAATTTCAGATTTAGGCATGTTTTTAGAGCCTTTAATTGGTCATAAAGATTAACTGAGATGTCTTTACTGTATTATTTAGCCGACAGTTTTCCGGAAGCGTTTAATATCTCTTCGTTTGAAGAAGACAGGAGTTTTTCCGGTTGTAAATATTTCGAACATACTCAGGTCGCAACGGCTCTGAAATCTTTGTTTAGTTTGAGAAATTAATATATCTAAACAGCAATAGTATACATTGACTCTTTGAAATAGGATTCTGGGTCTGAAATTCTCTTATCTTTTGTTAACTCATAAAAAAACACGCTTCGTTATCTTTTGCCTTTTGTTCTTAAAAACAGTTTTTACCCTCCACTCTTTTGCTAAATCTTTGGACTCATTTAGCAAACTATTGAATGAATTTTGATTCCATAATTCGCACAGTCTATTCAAAAGATTACTTAATAATACCTGCCAACATTCCTCTAAGCTCTGTCCGTAGTCCCTTCAGCGGGGCAGGCGATTGTTTACTAATCACTCAAAAATAATTGATTACAGGTTATTTTTCTTTTAAATCGGCCGATTCACGATGGAAGAAAAATCAAGCGCCAAAGTTGGTCATTTAGTGGGAAATTTGTTTGAAACACGTAAAAAAATATGATTTCACTGCGAACCTTTAAAACTTATATTGCATTAAAAAATTATTGTTTTGTTAATTCGTGGTTTACGAGCACTTCAGTTCTATTTTAAGTTAAACAGCAACCTCCATATTTTGTGTATGGCAAACGTTAAATAAATTGTCTTTTGTTTTTCAATTAAAAACACAATAACATTCCCTCAGCAACAACAAAAAATCCTATGTAGTGACGAAGACACAGGCCATCGTAATTTTGGAAACAACAAAGAACCTGAAATTTGGTTGACTGATCTGTCCTGAACTAAAACTAAGAAAGAAATTGAACCCTGATCCTATGCCGATTACACTGCCAACTAGTATATATTACGAGGATTTATGATTGGTTGATCGATTTTTTCAGAAAAAAATCTTAAAAAAGAAACAAAAATCTGCTACGATTACGTCTCAAACTAACAAATATTACTAGGTGCTGAGGCTGATGGTTGACATATCTGATCATAGCTAGAACTATAAAAGGAACACCAACTTACTGCGAATCCGATTCTATAACAAACATTACATAGGCGCTGATGCTGGTTGACAACGGTCATATATCTATCACGATACATTGTATGCACTATGCACTTAAAATAAGAAAAGATTCTTACAGGGGTGCAGAAAATGTTTTTACTCCCAACATTTCCCCCAATCCGTTTGAAAATTTCCCCCAAAATTTTACTATATGTTATAGACGTAACATAAATTCTGTATTACCTTAGGTATAAAAAAATTTACGATATACAGGGATGTTAGTGCTTGTTGAACAAAAAGGCTGAAATCCAAACCAAATGCTTGGTTTGAAATACCAAAAAAGCTGAACTAAGCGTGCCGATAAAATTTAAATTTTAACCATTATCACGACATGATAAATTTTAAATAATTATATAATACTATACTACTAAATGTACTTTTAATATCTTTTTAAATACTTTAAAATAAGTACATTTTCTTTTATTTAAGGTGTTTAGGGAGGGGGTCATATTCATCAGATTTATCTATGAACATGTTTTGCTGTTCATACATTTGGTATATTACTTTCAAGTTTTGGCCGTTTGGCAGTTTCATAAGGCTGGAAATTTAGGCACCAGGTTTTTGCAAAAAAAAATAATCTTGACTGCCTTTTTGGGATTGAAATCCACAACTTTTGGTCTTATTTGTTATAAAAAAAAATTCAAACACTTTTCCAGCAAAATTCAAGGACTAGAAATTTACTAGTAACATAAAACCTGAATATATAAAGCGTGTATACACCGACACTCCATTTAAAAAAGAAAAAAAACTAAAAGTTATCTAAAATCAGAAACCCCAGTATATGCCGAAGTAGAAAAAAAAAGGTTCAAATATAAAACAAAAAGTATTTTAACATTCATGCTGTTCTTGTGATCACTACTCAAGGACGCCGCGAGTAGGACCCTTGATCAGAAAAAATATCCTGGTCGTCCGACTTGGCCTGAACCGGAGCTACAAAAGTAACGAGACACTCTTCCGATCACTCAGAGCCAGAGAACTGTCAATCATTCTGATGCAATGTGACGCCATCGGTAGATTGAGAAAATTACTAGGCAGGAAAATAAGCAAATCAGGAAAGCATTATTGGACTCCTCTTTTGGGGAGATTGCACTGGCTGGCCGAGATTTGAAGACATCTTTAGTGTAACCTAATCTTAATTCATCTTCCCATTTTGATTGAAATTTTTATCTTCATAATTAAAATCTGTTAGTTTAACCTGTAGTTTATTGAAATTTAACTCTAGTTTCACCTAATTACGGTCACCGTAAAAATGGTACGGTGCGAAGAAAAAGTAAAAATCGTTAAAAAAGAAAAGTGCATTGCAGTTGTAGCGAATCGGTTGATTATTTTTATCGCTGTTTCGGTGCATCGCAAACGGATGCGTACGGATGCGATCAACGCCCGATGACATGCTGAATTTAGGAGGCAAAAGCGGTTTTAAAACAGAAAACGAACGGCTGGTCAGGGAATTTTGTAATACATTGTTAAAATCGAAAACAATTGAATATTTTCCACGAAATTTCCCCAAATGGCTAAAATTTCCCCCGATCTAGGATCGCCGGATCGGACATATTCTGCATCCCTGGATTCTTAGACATTTGACAGACATCAATAATTTGAATAAACATTTACCAATAAACGCTTTGCAACCACCAAACGATAATGCAAGTTATGGATAAATTTACCAAGTTATTTTTTAACGGTTCTTAAAACTCGTTTTAGCTTCCACACTACCTTTATTACGTAAAAAGTGGAAGATATTACAATTCGTAAGTCCGTCCGTCACCCACTTTCATAGTCCAAACTACAAATGCTGCAGGCAAGTGTGATACGTCAACTTCCTTAAGTAAAACCGACACAGACGGAAGTTTTACTGAAACAGAGAGAGAAGGTGGGCCAGGGCGAAGGCAGGAATCGAAGTCGCACACGGTTAAGTGTGCAGACTGTTAACGTAATGGGCTGAGATCCAAACGCCTAAAAGCATAAGAAGTCATTTTTATTTTAGAATTAAATCACCATTGCGATCAACAACAAACGCTAGAGAAATTTTATTTCGTTTTAATAATATATTAAGGGAAATTAATTTTTGTGACATAATTCATTTTGAAGTGACGTTAAATATAGTTCACAAACAGATTCTTCGCTTGTATGTTGATATGAAATGTCTTGCTTCTATTTGACAGCGAGGAATCTATATATAAAAGGCAAAGTCCTGACGGACTGATTCACTCATTGACTCATGTATCAACGCCCAGCCCAAACTACTGGAGGTAGAGCTACCAAATTTTAGGAAAATATTCTTTTTATATCGTAGGCGTCATTTAAGAAGCGATTTTCAGAAATTCGAACCCGAACGTAGGAAGGCAAAGCGCGAGCCGATTTTTTTACAGAAATAGCATTGTTATAAACTTTTAATTTATACACCGGGGCTATTGGCCACGGACGTCTTAATTTAGAACCACAGTCAGGTGACGAGCCGACACCTGAGTAGGCACCCAATGCAACTCTTAAGGACGACATCGTACGTAGCGTCGGTGCTTTGAAAAATATTTAACGTGCTCTCCCACCACACGGGGTATTATGCGGGAAACAGGACATTTTTGGCTGCATGGGCCGTTTAAAGGTCGGCAGTTATTTTGACGATGCCCGGACCCGAATCTGGGACCTATCGCATGCAAGGCACAAGGCAAACGCCTTTACCGACTGGGCTCCGCAGCCCTGTCGAGTGGTCGAATATGGAGTTTAATGGTCATCACATTTTGGGTATTTTCGGGTGTAGGAAGGCAAATAGAAACTAACTGACCATTATATCACAGCTATTCTGACAATTTAAACAGGGTCTATGGGAAAGCCCTCTTTCTAGAAGGGTCTGGATACACAATCGGATTTCTTTTTTAAAATTAATGCTGATAGTAGAATGGGAGGAAATTATAATATACTGATGGAGTGCTGACCAGTGGAGAAGGGATCAATTGGTATAAAATAAATGGTTACATAAAAAAAATAATCACCGTTATTAAGGGTACACCCGTGCGACGCCGGGTTTATAAAGCTAGTATTATATATTCGTTCTCTGAAACATAAATTAATTTAGCAAAGAGAATAATTATTGAATAGATATTAAGAATAGTACCTCATAGATATTAAGAATAGTTCAAAAGTATTTATATTAAGAAATAATTATTGAATTTTCGGAAAATGAAGAGGCCCCGAATTTCCCTCCAGTTACATAACACCTCGCAGCTTGTTGAATTTCACGAGCTGTTAAGGTGCTACTGACCTTCATCGGAAAGCCTATTATCGTTAACATTTGACATACATGTTTAAATCAAATTCAATCTGTTACCAATTTCATTTATTTTATATTCATTTAATGTCAGCAAAATTGCTAGTAAAAAATTCAAGCACATTTCAAGGCTTATTTCCAAATTTTTCAAGGACGCTCGCATAACCAATTATACCACTAAATTTTCAAATTTGTACTTGAAAAATTATTAGCAAATTAACAAAAGTTACTAAACCATAATTTAATTAATATACCCTATATTTTATACTTAAAATAGGCTCTCCATATAAATTAATGGAATTTAAAAAAAAACACCTCCAAACAGGGTGGGATATTCGTAGGGTTAAAGTTAGTTAATACTTAAAGTCATCAATCTTCAATTTTAATGAAACAACACCACATAAAATATGATTAAGTGATACTTTTTAAAACGTTAATTTTTTTAATATTTCATTTATTATAATTTTTAATAATATTAACTGATTGATGAAAAACCTTCAAAAACCGGCGATTCATGAACCTTTCAAAATCGGTAAATCGAAAATTTTTGAAAATTAATTATTAACAAAATCTCAAAGATCGGTAAATCCCGAATTTCAGGAAGTCCGGAAAATTGCAGATTCTCAAAAGTCGTTAAATTCCGATCCTTTTTAAATCATATACATGGTAATATATACAAATTTGAATAATTATTTAAAAATAGTATGAAACTAATTGAAGCATTTACTAATAAGTTCACGCAATAAATATAAAATACGTTTCTTGATATCATAGGCCGAAATCCCCCCTTCTATTTGCAGTTGAGCCACGAGTCAGCCCCCCCCCCCCCCCCCTTGATGCTGATGTTCTAGATCCACCTATGATCGTTAACATTTGACATAAATATTTAAATCAAATTCTATTAATCTGTTACCAATTTCATTTATTTTTCAAAACAGTCAAAAGTAAACGCTTTTTCCGATTAATAATCACATCGCAAAGTGAATCTTTCAAAACTGTTTCATGCACGTCGATAAGTTATATATGCCGTTCCTTGCACTTTATTCTGGATTTCGATTTATGCAAAGCACATACAAAATTGGAATTTTAAACTAGGTGTAGTCTTCGGAAGTTTATAACTTAACATACTGTTGCAAAAAAAATACCCTCCGAAACATGCATGAAATCAATTTTTCCCACTTGTCAAACAGATATTATTTTAGTAGCGTAATACCATTATTTTTAATGGACATTACTGAACATTAACGTAACAAAACAAAAAAGAAACATTTTGATCTGACTATAAATTAAATAAAAAACAAAATTCCATCCTTAAAAATACAAATGGGAAGTGAAAAACAAAATAGTTTTGCTTATTCAATAAGAAAAACATTGAATCAAAGTCTACCTAAGACTGTTCAATACCCGTATCAGTAACTCCTATGAAGAGTTTCATGTTTCTACTGCTTAACTGAAATTTTCCCCAAGTTTCCCCTTTAACCGAGCAGTTGCTATATAATACTATTTAACGCTCTTTTACTTGGCGCCATTTCCTCCTTGGCTCTTACCTTGGCGCCAAACGGCCACTCTGCGGAACCGCAGCCTTGTTCATTACAGAATGAGACAGTTTTTTTTCTTGTTCATTTCTATAATTTCTTTCAAACTTTTAGGTGGGATACTTTCTCTGTTGGATGAAAATCAAGAAGAAGTGCATGACTTTGCATTAAAAAAGCTAAACACTATAGTTGATGTATTTTGGCCAGAAATTTCAGAATCAATTCAAAAAATGTAAGTATATATTAAGCCATCTCATTCATAAAGCATTCTCTAAAATAAAAACCTTCCATAATAAAGTACTGTTAAATAGCTAAAGATGTTGCTTAGGAGGATACTAATGTTTTATAAAAAATATGTCACGTTTACATTGTGTTGTGTACAGTTATGTTGTAAGGTCAGTTAGGCAGAATGCTCAGGCAAATGATTAGAATTCATAGTGACCTAAACTGGAGCTATTGTATTTACATTGATTTTTTTTTTACAAAAACTCGTATAGGTTTTGTAAGTGTGATGTGTCTAAAACCCAAATACAGAGTTGTATATTTCTGTATAATATTTATAATATCATTCATATTTTGTTTATTGTAAGAATATTTTGGTATAAAATTTACAATATCCATATTTTTTTTTATTTTGTTAATCATAAGGAATTTTTAAAAACAAGTAGGTTTGTAACAGAATCTGTCACTCAGCCCACTTCCACACGCAACATTTGTGTTTAACAGGAAAAAAAGTCGCCAAACACAATATTAATTATATTATAAACATTTACACTCTAAATTTGGCTACTTTCATTTATTTTATTTCCAAAATTCAATAATTATTATCGTTTGCAAAAATTAATTTATATTTCAAAGAATAAATATGTAATATTCCTCTTTTTTTAAATAGAACCAAAACATTTCATATCAACAAACAAAAGAATCTCTAAGTGATATGTTTGACGTCATTTCAAACTGATTGATGTCGCAAAAATAAATCTCTTTTAATTAATTATTTAAAATAATTAGTTTCTCGACTGATTGTTGCGAATGGCAATAGTGATTTCATTCTAATAATAATGGCTTCCTATGCTTTTTAAATGAGCATTAAATTTTGCAGTTTTTAAAATAATTGAAGTACTTCAAATTCGAATTCTTTTCTGAAATTTTCAATGTATTCAAATTTTGATGCGCTGAATTTTTTTATGTATCGCACTTGTCCGTAGCATTTGTAGTTTGGACTATGAAAGTGGGTGACAGACAGACGGACTGAACGATTATAATACCTTCCACTTTTTATGTTATAAACATAGTGTGGAAGCTAAAGTAGCGGTGGGTTAAACTTACTGCACAGATAATTCACATTTATTTAATTATTCCCCATTTGACTGCATCATTTTATTGCCAGGTGCAACAATAATTGAATGTCGAAAAATGAACCACAATGTTTGTTTGGTGGTTCAATTGCAAGTGCGAATCCCTAGTGCGAACTAGGGCTATGTTTGTTGCTGGAGCAATTTCAAAGTAGAAGGTCGTGGGCTGATGAATAGCTATTGTAAAGTGTTAGTGCTATTTGGTAATGCAACAGCTAAATACTCCTTTAAATGCGTTATTTATGACCAACATTGTATGATTTTCTATCAAGCAGATCGCATAAAAAAGAAAAAATAGCAAAACTTAAGAATTTTTGTATATGTAATTTGAGTCTAGAATGCATTGACTGCTTCAGACTTATATGTACTTCTGTGGCAGTTAACGGTTAAATCACTATTGCTCAGGTAGTAACTTATGTAGTGTAATTATTTATGGCCCTACATTGCGCTAAAACATGTTTTAAGATAAAATTTCTTGCCATTGATTTTTGATAAATAAAATTCTATTTCAGTGAAGTTTTATATGAAAATGAAATCTTCAGTAGTAGACAGCTTGCTGCATTGGTTGCTTCAAAGGTATTTGACGCTATGTTTATTTTTTAAATTGAATTATTAAGATAAATAATATAATTTAATGCAATTTTTCTTAATTTTTAGGTTTATTATCATTTGGGTTCCTTTGAAGATTCGTTAACCTATGCTTTGGGGGCGGGAGATCTTTTTGATGTTAACCAATCATCAGAATATGTTGAAACAACTATCTGTAAGTGTTCATCATATCAAATGTTTTTAAACAATCTATATTTACACATTAAGTTCCATAGCAGTTAAGCATAACTTTTTCAAAATGCTAAGTTAACTCATTGCTTTAGGGCTCTAATAAAGAAGTTATTTTAGTGAATGAGCTAACTACTCAACTTATTTATTAGCTGTAATGTGTTATGTAATGTATGTAATCTTGTAAGCAACAGTCGAACCTTGTTAACGCGAAGGGAGCATTGAAACATTTTGTGTTACCCGTTAGGAATTTTTTTACTTTTAACCAGTGCCAGTGAATAACCTGTTATAATAAAATGCATTAATAATACATGTATATAATTGGTAATTCAACTAATAAAGTTCAATTGGTAGTATTACTATAGAAAAAATTATGAAATTTTTTTAAGGAACAGCAATTAAGAACAATGCAATTAAAACTGACGAATCATGGGAGATCTCATGATTTTCTCATAAAAGAATTTTGTTTTTTGTAATGTTTGTTGTCGTTTTTCTATTTTTTTTTGTTTCATTTGTTTTTTGAAGTGCTAGAAAAAATAGACAAATTCCGACATTTTTGTTTGGGGTTTTTAAGTGCAATTTCGTGTTAAGAATTTTTTTTAGCATTAATTCAAAGCTTTATAAGCCAGGGAAATGCTTTCAGTTCATTTGAAGCAAAATTTCGTATTAAGTAAGTTCACGTAAACAAGGTTCGAATGTATTTTCTGTTGTATGAGTGATTAATTATTATCTGTAGTAAGAATTAAAAATCATAGTTCAGAACTATAAACAAATTTTACTACAAATTTCTTATATTTAAGAATAAAAGCATTATTGGTTCCAGAAACTGTAAAACAACAAACTCAAGACTTCTGTTATATTCAAAATAGTATTTCGATTTAAAAATCTAGTGTGCTGAAACTTAGCAGGCCCACCAAGACTGGTTGTTGGCTTGAAATAGATTTTATTTTGATTAGATTTTAAAAAAATATTTGATATTTGCTTGTGTTTAATCTAATTTTTTTTCAGCTAAGTGCATTGATCATTACACCAAGCTAAGGATTTATAATGCTGAAAACACTGATCAAAAGACAATTGATCCTCGCCTAGAGGCAATTGTGAATCGTATGTTCCAGAGATGCTTCCAGGATGGCCAGTATAAACAAGCTGTTGGCATTGCTCTTGAAACTCGTAGAATGGATATTTTTGAAACTGCTATAATGAAATCGGTAAGTCAACTTAAAATGCTTTATCTCTCTTGTTATATGTTTGGTACTAAAGTGTTTGAGTTTATATTATTTTTAATGGTGTATATACATGTAAGTTAAGTTATAAAAATGCCCTTTCAGAAATTTTTTAATAGGTAATTTGAAATGTGTATTACAAAAACTTAAAATAACATTAAGCTGAGTTCTTTCCAATGAAGAAATTTGACATTAGATTTAATTGAATGGAATTTTGTAGCTGTTCTTCCCATTATTATTTAAATTGTAATTTTATCACACTTCATACATCTGCAGTTTTGAAGGCATTTTTTTTTATCATTAAGTGTTTGAAGAATAGTTTCAAATAAAATATGTTTTAAAAAAATTATAACATTCTTTTTACTAGTGAGTATTTAATTTTACCAAAAGTTCCTACTACTACTACTACTCCTTGGCATTACAGCCCATGTTGGACTATGGCCTCACTAACAATTTTCCTCCAAAGCCTCCTGTCTCTAGCCTTTTGTTTCCAGTTTCGGACTTTTAGAGTCTTAAGGTCTTTCTCCACCTCATCAAACCATCTCTTAGTTGGTCTTCCTCTTTTCCTTTGTCCCTGGCACTGCCCCTTGAATATTTTCTTAGTGCCTCTGTCTTCCTCCATTCTTTCCAGGTGTCCCAGCCATTGTATTCTTTTTGCCTTTACATAACTGATTATATCCTTTTCCTTAAATAGTCTTGAAAATTCGAAATTAAATCTCCTTCTCCAAAGTTCTCCTTCCTTGACAGGTCTAAAAACATTTCTAAGAATTTTCCTTTCCCATGTAATCAGCATTTTTTCTTGTTTTTGCGTTAAAGTCCATGTCTCTGATCCATAGATAGCTGTTGGTCTGATTATAGTTTTATAAACCTGAAGCTTTGTCTTCCTCGTTATTGTTTTTGATGTTAGTAATTTTTTAAGTGCAAAAAAAACTGCGTTTTCCAGCATTTAGTCTTTGCTTAATCTCTGGCATAATATCATTGTCTTCGGTGACAACTGCACCCAAGTATTTAAATTCCTTCACTCTTTCAAATTTTGTCTCATTTATTTGTAGTTCTGTATTTGTATCAGTCCCCTTGCAATCCAATATCATGTATTTGGTCTTTTCAATGTTTATTTCTAAACCAAAATGGCTAGCTTCTTTGGTTAAATCTTCAAAAAGATCAACAAGTGCATTTTTACTTCTTGCTATCAATACTACTACCAAAAGTTCCATGCATGCATAAACTAATGTAATGCAATTGTTTTTAATAGTAATAATAACACTTCTTTACACATTAAGAGATGTTTTTTAAATAATAATAAATTTGCTGCTTCATGTATATACTTTTTTTTTTTAATTCTAGGATGATGTAGTTGGCACATTAACTTACAGCTTTAAGGTCACTATGTCATTGATCCAAAATAGAATGTACAGAAATCTTGTTTTGCAAACTTTGGTGAACCTTTATAAAAACTTGGAGACCCCAGATTATGTAAATATGTGTCAGGTAAAACATATGTATATTTATTATTTTAATCATTAGTAATGGCTATAATTTTTTTTTATTTATATCAATGTGGATATTTTAGTAGAATAATACTTTATGTTTATGTAATATTTTCTGTTTTTCAACAGTGTTTGATTTTTGTTGACGATGCCCAAGCAGTGGCTGACATTTTAGAGAAGTTGTGCAAAGGAACTGAGGTATTGTATTAGTTTTATTTGATTGCCTAATTTTAAGACAACTTTAATACATGTTTAAAAATGCATGCTTTTAACATTTTATTGATTTTGAATAAATTATTAAAGTATAGTACATTTAATTTGAGGTTAAAATACACGAATTTATGTAAAAAAAACTGTTTTTAAATATTTACTTATTAATGACTTCACTTATGAAATCTTATGGTAGGAATTTGCCTTACTTCTTCATTGTTAGCCGTTTTGTTCTTGGTTTGTGTTGATCCTACCAAACTCCATTCGTTTAGTCGACATTTAGACAGTGGAATAAATAATGGAACATGATTTTTTATTGCCTCATGTCTTCTAATGAATTCTTTTTAGGAAGTTTCACTTATGGGCTTCCAAATCGCATTTGATTTGTACGAAAGTGCTACCCAGCAGTTCCTTGCCAGGGTTTTACAGGCCTTGAAAGCAACAGCTCCAATTCCATCTAATCTAATTTCTATTCTGGAAAAACCAGAAGAAAAGACTGAAAGGTAAGCAGTGCTACGACACTCTAAAATGCTTTGGTCTATTTATACATAACTGACAACATGGCAAAAATGTTCACAATATTTGAATGATGCTTGATTCTCATGTGCCATATATGTTATTTTTTTTTTTAAAAAAAAGGCAGTAATCTATATGAAATTACTAAATTTTTGTTCAATCATTAAATTATCTGTCCAACTCAGTTATATTGAAGTTGGTGTATCTTTAGTCAATTTAATTTATAGAAAGTAATAGATATGAATTCAGATAAATTCATGCATGATAATCTACAAATTTAGTTCAATTAGGTTGTTAATATAGTGCTAATTAATTTTTCAATGGCCATAGAAAAGCCCTTACTTTTATAAGAGCAAATATACAGCAGGGGTTATCAAGTATATATTTGTTGTTTTAGTGAGAGCATGGAAACTGAAGAAGCAGCAACAGCAGCTAAAGAAAGTCCACCGCCTGCAGCTCCTGTAGTTAAGCTTGAAGACTTGGTAAATAGGAGTTTTGTTTATTTCCACATGGTTCAGGAGTACAGGTGTTGCTCCAGAATGTCAATTCAACCACTTTCAAAAACTATATTGTAGGATCATAAAGCAGTCTTATGTTATGATTTTTTGTCTTTTTTTATTGGTAACTCAATGTTAAATAAGTATTCCATAGATGTTTGTAAAAGTTTTATTAATAACCAATGGACAATTCCCATATTTTTTTGAATGCTTAAAACTACATTTTACCGATATTTGGGTAACACTGATTTCAAATATCTAAGTGAAAGTTTTGAAAAAAATTAGTTTATTAAATAATTAATAGCAGTCAAATGCTAATCTGTGGGACATACTTATAGAGGGGCCTGTTGCTTGGAAGCTGATACCGCAGCTGTTTCGCCGCTATAATCTTGAGATATTTTCGCAAAATATTTTTTAAAAAATAGAGGAATTGTCCATTATTTAATATTCAATAAGTAATCATAAAGGAACACTGTCTACTGAAAACTTAAACTTATATATCTTTTGTAGGTATAATATTTATTAAAAATACATATTTGGCTTAGTTTTAAAACTTTAAGTGACTTGTACTTGAAATCTACTTTATATTAATTTTTATATATATAATCTTATCAACCCCCTTCATCTCTTCAGACTGAAGACCAAAAGAAGCACCAAGAACGCATCGAGAAACTGGCCACCATCCTAGGTGGTGAGGTCTCCATCGCACTGAACCTCCAATTCCTCATCCGAAACAACCACACCGACATGCTCATTCTCAAACAAACCAAGGAAGCCGTACGCAACTCAGTCTGCCATACCGCGACAGTCATCGCCAACTCTTTCATGCACAGTGGAACAACCAGTGACCAGTTCCTCAGAGACAACCTTGAGTGGCTGGCCAGAGCCACCAACTGGGCTAAGTTCAGCGCTACAGCCTCCCTTGGGGTTATCCACAAAGGGCACGAAAGTGAGGCCCTGCATTTGATGTCGTCCTACTTGCCCAAAGATACTGGTTCCTCGGCTGGGTATACTGAAGGAGGTGGGCTGTATGCCCTTGGACTGATTCATGCTAATCATGGTGGAGGAATTATTGATTATTTGTTAAATCAGTTAAAGGAGGCGACGAATGAGGTGGTGAGGCATGGCGGGTGTTTGGGGCTTGGTTTGGCCGCGATGGGCACTCATAGACAGGGTTGGTAGTATTTTTATTTGCTTATAAATTTGTATTTCAATGTAATGTGTGTTTAATTTTATAATGGGCTTATTGTTATGCTTTTGTGTAACACAATTAAAGCACCAATCATCTATATTCAAATCATCTGGGCTGAGTGCAGCGCCTTCTAGAGTAAAAGTTAAAAATAAATAATCTTAATAGAATTATTTTGCATTTGGGCTCTGTTAAACTTGTATACATGGCCCTGGTAGCTGTCATAAGTATATTTCTCTTATTTTTAATTATAACTGTTTAAGGGAGACAAAAATACATGCAAGTTAATATTTGTAAATTAATTTTTATTATTTTTTGCCCTCTAGTGCGACAATAATTCAACTCAACTTAATAATTTTTACAGATGTTTATGAACAATTGAAGTTCAATCTCTACCAAGATGATGCCGTAACAGGTGAAGCTGCTGGTGTAGCTATGGGATTAGTTATGTTAGGTTCCAAATCAGCAACAGCTATTGAAGACATGGTTGCTGTAAGTTTTAATTTGACATTGACATATAATTTAAATTTTTTTTCATGGTAAAATGAATTTCTTGTATGGTCTTTCTTTTGTGATTAAAATATTCTTTTCTTTCAGTATGCTCAAGAAACTCAACATGAAAAGATTCTTCGAGGTTTGGCTTTGGGTATTTCCCTGACAATGTATGGACGATTGGAAGAAGCTGATACCTTGATTGAAAGCTTATGCAGGGACAAGGATCCCTTGCTTAGGAGGTCTGGGATGCACACTGTAGCTATGGCCTATTGTGGGACAGGAAACAATAAGGCCATCCGTAAGCTCCTCCACGTTGCTGTAAGTATGCATTGTAATTAATCGATTAGAGAGTTAGTAGTTTGCTTTTAAATTTGAATTGTATTTCTTTAAATGAACTTGTAGTAATTTGTATTTATCTAGAAATCTTATTTTAAATTCGTATTATTTTTTCTTAAAAGCGGAAATATAATGGTTTTGTTGAATATGCATATAAAATATATGCTTTATAGTTTTGTTTTCAAAAGAACTAAATTTCATAAACTTTTTTTTAATAGGTAAGTGATGTAAATGATGATGTTCGTAGAGCTGCAGTTGAAGCTTTGGGTTTCATTTTGTTTAGGTAAGTAGATTTAATCTGCAAATTTTTTTATATATAAATTATTTGAATATTGTCTTTTTTGTATTAGAGTTCTTATGTTATGTTCAATCTGTTTGTTATTTGAGTTTCTTGGACGGGCTTGAGCTTCTTGGTGACCAATATAATTTACTTAAAGTTTCCTCTCTCTATTATTAAGTTGACTTTTTAATTGAGTTATTTGAGCTTTGGTTGCAATTTCGCAATATTTTAAATAACTTGTTTCATTAATGAAAAAAATATTTTGCTAATTATATAAACTATAATTTACATATCATTTAGTTTTTTACTGTCTAGCTAATTATACGCTTACAATTTTTTTATCCACTTATCTGCTTTGAACATGAGACTAAAAGTCAATCATTTTTCCTTTATCTTTTCTTGTGTTGAATGCTAGTTTGTTACGTTTTGTAAACATGCTATTATTTGAAATAAGTTGTGGAGTATAAAAATAAAACATTTAAGAACTACCATTCAATCTTTATTTTTGATCTTTTAATTTTAAAATAAATAAAATTATTATGTGGTAATGTTTTGTAATTAAAAAAAATATTCAATCTGACCTTTGTTTCTAGAACTCCTGAACAATGCCCTAGTGTTGTATCTCTTCTATCTGAGAGTTATAACCCTCATGTCCGGTATGGGGCTGCCTTAGCATTAGGTATATCTTGTGCTGGAACCGGAAATAAAGTAATTAAAAAAATATGTATTGACTATTATTTTTTTTAATATTTGTCTAATTTTTTGTTTAGTATTCATTAATGTATTTTGTTAATTTTAGGAGGCAATTTCGTTGCTAGAACCAATGACAAATGATCCAGTAAATTATGTAAGACAAGGAGCTTTAATCTCTTCTGCTTTGATATTGATTCAGCAGACTGAACAAACTTGTCCCAAGGTAATAATTTGAATTATTCTTAATGTAAATGAAATTTGTCTATTCAATAAGTTACATTGTCATTTTTAACATTGCTTTTAACTAATGCAAGTTAGAAACTATGTAACCATAGGTAGGAAATGAGGCCAACTCTAATTAAATTAAAATTCCTAAAAAAAAGGAGGCGGTGAATAAGGGAGTTGTTGATTATTTAACTGAATATGGGAGAGCAAATAAAATTGCATTAAAAATTTTTATAAAAAAAAAGCATTAAAATATTAATTATTAATTTATTCCTTAACTAACATTTTCTTATTTTGTAGTTTGAGCATTATACTAAACAATTATTTAAATTGTGTGTTTTTCATTTAATTAGTATATAAATCTAACATTTGTAACTACCTTAGGTAAAAGATTTTCGTCAGTTATACAGCAAAGTCATTAGTGACAAACATGACGATGTAATGGCAAAGTTTGGAGCAATTATAGCCCAAGGCATTATTGATGCAGGTATGGATGTTTCTTCAACTAGTGAAAAAAAGTTCAATAAATATAATGTAAATGTTTAATTATATTGATAAATGTATAAACATTTTGGAACGTTAACCTTTTTTATTTTCCGTTTCTGCATCAAAATCAGTAGTCCCACTTTAATTAAAAAACCCTAAAATTTCTCAGAATAAAAACAAAATTAAATAAGCTGTTTTAAGATCACTTTATTATACATGAACTTCCAAAAAAAGAAATCAAGTGGCCTTAGAAAGTTGGTTTATGCCTATCAATTCGTTTTAAAGTTTTTAGTGTGATCTCTAAATAAAATTGTGTACGCAAAGTGAATTATTGTTAACATGTACTTTCCTTTTTTATTATTTAGGTGGCCGAAATGTGACTATTTCTCTCCAGTCAAGAACTGGCCACACAAACATGGCTGCAGTTGTTGGGATGTTAGTTTTCAATCAATTTTGGTACTGGTTTTCCTTGTCGCACTTCCTATCTTTGGCCTTCACGCCTACTGCTATCATTGGACTGAATTCTGACTTGAAGGTATGCATGGTTTTAGTTTCTAGTATAGTCTGCCTGCCACAACTTGGCATCCCAAATATTTTTATTGTGGAAGCGTCCACTTTGTAAAAAAGTAGAGAGCCTAAAGGAGGCAGGGTTGCCAATCCCATGGTGTTTGGTGAGCCTGCGGATTGTTGGGTTAGTTTGATTGGAAATAATGTGTCACACTAAAACTACACATAGGTTATTAGTGAAAGGAGGATTATAGTTAATTGCTGAAGGTCGTCGTCATCAATTGCACGTGCATTTCTTTTCCATCTTGACTTGATTGTCAATAGATTTGCATCTGTAGTATGTATTATTTACCATATTCAGTATCACTTCAGGGAACGCTATAAGTTAAAAAATAGCTATGCAATAATAGTGAACCCATGCAAATTCGAACTGCCCTTAGTTAAGACTTTTTCTAAACTTTAAAGAAATATGCACCTGCAAAAGCAATGAATCGCCAAGTATAGTAACTCTGGTTGAAACCATAATCTTCCTTACCCCTTTTCGTTTTACGAGTGATAGTTTGGACTCGTCTAAAACACATGTCATAGATCAGGGGTTCCCAACCGGTGGTACGCTGGAAAATTTCAGGTGGTATGCGTGAGTGATGTGAGCAATATGCTAATAATAGCTTCTGTACGCATGAGCAGTGAGCGCGCAAAAATATTACTCATTCTTTAAACATTAGCATCATTGTAAAGAGAAATCTTTCATTAACTTCTGGATCGGATGTAAAACCCAGTACCCTTTTATCTTCCGGCAAGCTCTGCTATTTTTGATGTCATTTGTTACGAGTTACTTGTGTGAGAGTGGATTTTCTGAACTCTTGTACCTAAAAAAATAAACATAGGAGCAGAAAAGTATTGAAAAGGACTTAAGAGGAAAGATAAGTTCCATTACTCCTAATGTTGATATTTTAATCACAGGCAACGAAGACTATAAAAGTATATTTTGTACTAGCAAATTTATACCCGTTCGCACGGAATAAAAAAATATCAAATCGATTCCAAATATGTGTACCATATAACCTGTTATAGGATCATAAACCTGATATTGTTTCTGCTCGTTATAAATTATATAATCCCGTTTCATTGCCTTAAAATTCCAAAATGAAAAATACGCTATAAAATGCACTCATAAATGTCATCACAATTACCTCATAAATACATAAAACCTTTTAGCTCATTTGGCGCGTTTTGGTAAATAATAATTTGGCGAGAAAATAGATATAGCTACCCACACCCATTATACAGCTCTAACACAATGACTTTCAAACAACCGACCAGCTTATAAATTATTTATCAAAGAAATTGCCTATTTGGCGAATTTTAGTTAATAATTTGGCGAGTTTGGCAACGGATTTGGTGAAAAAATAAAGACATAAAACGCTAATAGCTCTAGTGTGATGGCCTTTATTAACCATCATAGTTCAGTAATAGCTAAACTATACATTTATTGCTTGAATATGCATACATGCAGTCAACAGAAAAATCAATGAAAAAATCGCCAAATAAACCCACAATAAAATCCGGGAATGAAGACTGGCGGAATTATGTCACTTGAAACATGTTAATTATTTTTAAAATAATGAATTTAGTTTCTGTTTCTGAAGGTAATGGCAAAAGAATAAAATAAACATTTTGAATTTTAAATGTTTTCGTTAAAAGTTTTATTTAATTTTTTCAGCCGATGGCATCAGGAAAGAGAAAAAATGATCGGATTTGAGCGAAAGTGGTGTATTTTTTTCAGAAAATTGGAATTTTCTCTAAAAATGGACCAAATAAGGAAAAACTAAGCCTCAGGTGCACACGTTGGTATTAAAGGGAATCTATCTTAAAAATTTCGAATTTCTGAGGGCAGTATAAGTAGGTCTTTTACGATCCGAAGACGCACTCTTTCTTTTATTATTATATCTGATGATTAATTTTTTGCTGAGTTTGTACTATTTTTTTATTTGTATGTTTTTAGACCTATGGGTAATAAATTAAACTGTAAATTAATACCATTTTAATCTTTTTATTTATCCTTTATTGTAAGCATGTTATAAATAAACAAATATAACCATTAACTATGTTTTCTCAGGAATTTAATTCAAAATTCATTTGTACACCTTTAGAAGAGTGAATATTATACATTTATTAAAATATTTAGGTATGGTGGTACGACAAAATTTCTCAAAAAGTCAAGTGGTACGCAGATGCAAAAAGGTTGGGAACCCCTGTCATAGATACTAAGAAGTGGTGGGAGAACTATACCTACATTTGAACTTAATTTTTTCTTTAATTTTTTTATTCTTCACAAATAAAAATTGCCTTTAAGTTTGCCTTAAGTACATATGTAGGGTATGGCCCATTCATTGCTGCTTTCAGTGTGACGATAATTCAAACTAACCCCTAAACTCAATGGCGCTTTCATCCAACTGAATTTCCGATTATCAGAAGTTGCTGATGAATGGGTTGCACTCTGTTTCTTAATTATACTTCAGAGAATGTGAGTTTTACAACTAGACCCTTCATATTTATTTTTAAATTGTCCACTTTCAAGAATTAATCAAATAAATCCAAAATTTAATATCTATTTTTGAAAATGAGTACTAATGAGTTTGATAATGAGTTTTGTTATTTTTAAAATCAAAATAGCAGGCCTCCCAAATTCCGCAATCCCCCAAAAGTCTGCAATTGTAAAACAAGTCTGCAATAGTTCACAATTTAATAGTTAGGTTTAATGCTAAGGAGAAAAAGGAAAAGGAAAAAATTGAAAAAGAAAAAAGTAAAATTGAAAGAGAACAGATGCTGCAACATCAAGAAAAACTGAAATTGCTGGTGAGATCAAAAGAAGACACAACTGAAAAGGAAAAAGAGCTAGGAGCCATGAAAAGTGAAGTCAAATCTTTTTCAACAACCGCTGATATCTTGCTCAAGGAAGCTAACACCCGGTTGAAAAATGCATTGACTTTGAATAACATTGAAGATGCAAGGGTGGCCCAAGCAATGATTGCGGGAGCTCTGCAGTCTAAAGACAGTACAAAAGAAAAAGATAAATCCATTGAGCTGTTAGATAAACAGATACACAAGTGCAAGAACCCCATAATTACAACAATTTTTTTCCAAAAAGCCTAAAAAACAATGAAGGTTTAAATTTATGTTGTAGTATTTTTACTTAAAACTTCTTATACATAATATGAGCAACTGCATAATTAATATTTTTTTGTAAATTTCTTTTAAATATGTTATAACAATGCCAATAAAAATTTGAATCCATATGAAATAGAATACTTGAGGAAATTATTGGATGCTATGGAAAGTGGTGTAGATAATATCTCCGAAAATGTTCTCCGACTGAATTCGCAAGCAGGTGTCTCTTCCACAGATACTTAGTTTTAACCTTTAAAGTTAATTAAAGAACCGTATCACAGAGCTACCTCAAATCCCTAATTTGCCAATAACTTTATGTTTATCTTGCAAAAGGGGTGCTGAAGTGTCCCTTGAAAACCCCAAAACCAATTCGTATCGAAAATGTGTTGAATGTCAAAGAGCAAAGGACAGAAAAACTCGGATTCAGTGCGTCAACTGCGTCATATATATAATGAACATGAAAGTTATGTATTCCAATTGTGTTCAAAGATAAAAATACCTTTGATTAATATTAAGAATATTTATCGGTAGGTATGATTCAATTTTTGACTTAATATATAAATTAAAATTCATTCGAAAATTGTTTATAGAGTAACCTTTTAAACCTTTTAATAAAATTTTCTTGATAGTTTTATAAAAATATTGCCATCAGAGCCTTATATAATGGATTAGAAGAAGTGGTGTAGGAGGTCTAAAGTAAACAAGGGATTACAAACATTTTGTAATCCCTTTGAGACATCAAATATCTGTATAATTTTGGTACCCCAAAAGTCCCCAATTTCATTATTTACGTCCCCATTTTTGGGTTGAAAAAAATGTTGGGAGGCCTGAAATAGTATAGTCGGTTGATGTTTTCATTTTTAAATAAAATTTTGATCTTAGGGCCGTAAAAAAAATGGTTGTTAACAGAAGATAATCACTTACAGAATATCAATTTTATTTTTGATTTCTAACCTTTTCCCCACTAATTCCAGATGCCCAAAATGGAGTTCCGTTCGAATGCTAAGCCTTCCACCTATGCCTACCCCCCACCTCTTGAGGAGAAAAAAGAGAAGGAAAGGGAAAAGGTGACTACTGCAGTCTTGTCCATCACAATCAAAGCTCGCAAGAAGGAGTCTGAGAAGAAAGAACGAGAGGAGAAAATGGAAGTGGTGAGTAATTTTGAAGTGATACTTAAGGGCTTGTTGCGCACGCTATGTTTCTGGTGCTTGCAGGGTTTTTTTATGTGTAAAGTTTGTGGAACATGTATACGAGGCAGTTGTATTGTAATAAAAATTGTGTTTTCTATTTGCTAAAGGCATAGTGTTCTACAGTATTTTTTCTTCCATTCGCAATGCTTAAAAATGAATTTTAATCACGGAGATTGCTTATGTGTGGTCTGATCGAATGAAGATTTCAGTTAATGTTCATAAATTTGCTTTGAATATCTATATATATAATACTCTTATACGGCGCCCAAATTTCCTTATATTTCTATCTCTGGAATGGCAACAATCGAAATGAACAAAAATACTACTAATTTCAAAATGGTTGACTGAAAACAACAAAAAAGTGTTTCTTCAGGAATGGCTTGAAAAAGGGAAAAATAACTATAAATATTATGCACAAAACATAGTTCGATACGGTAGAAAAACATCTATATATATAATTCTCTTATACGGCTCCCAAGTTTCCTTATATTTCTAACTCTGCAATGACAACAATTGAGTTTGTTTACACTTTCGCCTACGGTAAAGGGAAGTTGATTTTGATTTACTCTAAGCGTTATATAAGATTCGTTATTAGTTTTTAAAAAAAACTATAGGATAGAATCAGTAAGTTTAAATTTAAATGTGTATAATATTAGTGATGTTTAATGTTTGAAAATTTAAATTATAATTTCGATTGACTGATAACCAAACACTATTGTTAATAAAAAAGGATAGCGAGAAGGGGGCATGCCCCCTAGTATTGTTAATTACTTTATCCTTGTTCCTTTGGCTATATCAGGTGTGTGAATTACATTTGGATCAAAATGTAATGTTAAATCAAGTGTTTATTTATAACTTAACAAAAAATATTGTTTGGTGATGGGGTTAAAATTTTAGCATTTATTATCTTGTTTATTTATAAATTTTAATAGGATTCTTTATTTAATAACACAAAAAAAATTATTATTTACTTGTGATTTTTTTTATGACAAGTTCATCTTAATACAGGCTAACTTGGTTAAATGGGAATTAGCTTAAAACATGAAATTAAGCTTTGAATTGATAGTATTTTCACAGCCTTTTAAGCTTTAAATTTACGACAAAAAATGTGCTTAATTTGCATCTTTTTACATGAAATCCCTCTTAGCATGAACAAAAATCACTTGTATATTTAAATTTTTTCAATGAAATTGTTGTTGAACATTGTAGAAGATAAGAAATTGATTTCACTTTATTCTTAATTTGTATTTTTAGCCTACTTTTCTTTTTTAATTCGAAAGAATTAAAACAAGAAGTTCATAAAGAACTAAAATAGCCTACTTTCCTGTTACTTAAATACTTACTGAAGTTCTAATCGGGAAAAAACTAGGTTTCTAACAGTAAATATCATCAACAGCCGTTTCTACACTAGATTTATACATATTAGAAAAAAAATCGAAACACAGCATCCAGCTAATAATTTAAACTTCTAAAAGCCAAAATCAACTATTTTCCTTAATATTATTTCGCAAATAAATTAAATATTATTTATCGTCTGCTCGCGATTTATTTGTAGTTCAAGGAATAATTAAATATTTATTAATAACAAAAGTAATGAAACTCCAAACTGCATTAAAAAATAAGAAATGTAAATTAAAACTAAGCATAATTGTATGCAAAACTATGCCTTGCCGCTTTCTTGTTAGATAATTAATGAATAATCAAAGAATCAAATAGTGCTACATTTTATGACGTCATTCCAAACTGATTCATGAAAATATTATTTTGCTTCAAATATGTTTAAATAAATAAAGTTTCTCATGCCATTGTTGATTTGGCAACAGTGATTTAAATGACTCAAAATTGAATTTTAATGCTAATTCAATGGGAAATTCTGAGGTCATAGCTTTCTAACAAAAAAGAATTTTTAAGATCCGAGGGATAGAACCGATTTTGGAAGAGGGATACGGACAGACAGACAGACGGAAGACAGACCGACATACGGAAGACAGACCGACATACGAACAGACAGACAGATGGACATCAACCGCATTTCAATACCTACAGTGATTTAAATGACTCAAAATTGAATTTCAATGCTAATTCAATGGGAAATTCGTCGACAGATAGATTTATGTCCGTCCGGACGTACAGACAGACGGACAAAAAGTATGAAAGTTGGGTATCTGAGGTCATAGCTTTCTAACAAAAAAAGAATTTTTAAGATCCGATGGATAGAACCGATTTTGGAAGGGGGGTACGGACAGACGGACATCCACCGCATGTCAATACCTACTTTTTCATTTTTTTAATTCTTTCGAATTAAAAAAAGAAAAGTAGGCTAAAAATGAAAAAGTAGGTATTGACATGCGGTCGATGTCCGTCTGTCTGTACCCCCCCTTCCAAAATCGGTTCTATCCATCGGATCTTAAAAATTCTTTTTTTGTTAGAAAGCTATGACCTCAGATACCCAACTTTCATACTTTTTGTCCGTCTGTCTATACGTCCGGACGGACATAAATCTACTATCTGTCGGCGAATTTCCCATTGAATTAGCATTGAAATTCAATTTTTAGTCATTTAAATCACTGTTGCCAAATCAACAATGGCATGAGAAACTTTATTTATTTAAACATATTTGAAGCAAAATAATATGTTCATGAATCAGTTTGGAATGACGTCATAAAATGTAGCACAATTTGATTCTTTGATTATTCATTAATTATCTACCAAGAAAGTGGCAAGGCATACTTTTGCATGCAATTATGCTTAGTTTTAATTTACGTTTCTTATTTTTTAATGCAATTTGTAGTAGTTTCATTACTTTTGTTATTAATAAATATTTAATTATTCTTCGAACTACAAATAAATCACGAGCAGATGATAAATAATATTTAATTAATATGCAAAAGAATATTGAGGAAAATAGTTGATTTCAGCTTTTAGAAGTTTAAATTATAGCTGGGTGCTGTGTTTTGATTTTTTTTTCTAATGTGTATAAATCTAGTGTAGAAACGGCTGTTGATGATATTTACTTTAGGAACCTAGTTTTTTTTCCCGATTAGAACTTCAGTATTCAAGTAACTCAAGTATTTAAGTAACAGGAAAGTAGGCTATTTTAGTTCTTTATGAACTTCTTGTTATACATTGTTTTCAATTGTTGTTCTTGTAAGTAAATGTTATAAATTGCATCTTATATTTTTTTTACTAGAATATTAATATTTTAAAGCATTCACTTATGCTTCAAAATTTACCATATGATTAAAGGGAGATTTAGGTAGATTTCTCTTCAAGACTAGAGTAACAATGTTAGAGTGTAATGCCTCTTTTAAAAATAAAATACTTTATTGTACTGCTTAAACAAACAAAAAAACTGCCTTAATTTTATAGGATGATGATAAAAAAGAAACTGAAAAAGAATCCACTTCAAAGGATTCCAAAGATAGTGTTAAAGAAACTGCAAAAGATTCTAAAGATCAATCAAAGGAAAAGAAAGACGAAGATAAAGACTCGGAGGATAAGAAAGAAGAGAAGAAAGAGGCTGAGCCCAACTTTGAAACTTTAACAAATCCTGCCAGAGTAATGAAGCAACAAGTTAGTACACTTTTAATTTAAGGACATGCTCAATTTTAAAGGGAAGTTTTAGTACATATTTTTTATTTATTTTGTTATAGGTAAAATTGCTAAAATATGTCTATTTTACAGCTTAAAGTACTTCAAATTCCTGATGGATCTCGTTACCAGCCTTTAAAAGAGGTAAGAACATATGGAATTAGTTTATCTAAAAGTTATATGAAATTTATATCATGTTCACATGAGCCTATAAAAAGTTTTTTGATTAGACATTTGTCTTACTTGTAATTTATCCTGTTTTCGAATAGTTTTGGCTTTAATTGTGTAAATATTAAACTCTGTGTATACAGGTATCTATTGGAGGAATTATTATGATGAAAAACAATAAGAGTGATGATCCGGAAGAGCTGGTGGAACCGGTAGCTGGTAAGACTTGTTAGTTTTTAATACCTAATTTAGAAAAATATTTCGTAGAAAGTTTTATGTAATTAAAATCCTGTGTTACATTTCAAGCCCACAAATTAGACTGATTCTATAACACTGCAAAACTTATACTTTTATAATAGATTAGTACTATATGTTGTATAGCTTTATACTATATTTCTTGTGAAAATTCTTTATGTGCAATAATGAATTTCTTCATTGTATAACTTCAGAATTAGTCCTAATTATGCAATGCATAAATATTATATTATAAACTAATAATTTTGAAAATTTATCTGTAACTTATAATTTTATTAAGAAATAAATTGATATTAAATTGAAACATACTGTGTAAAGATAATGGAAGAGCTATAAGATTGATAATGGCCTTTTCTTTTTAAATTTTGATACCATACTTATATTTGACGGTAATTATATATTGTTATATTTGTAGCTGGTGGACCTAAAATTGAAGATGAGGATGAACCAGAACCCCCCGAGGATTTCCAATATCTTGATGAATAACTGTTATGTGTATAGAGACTATTTATCATCTAAAACTGAAACCATTTTTTTAAAGTACTGTATTAAAGGTTTTTCACCAAACTAAAAATGTGTTTTTATGAGTGATTTTGTGTATGCATTTTATACCAATTTTCTGTTTCGGATTTTTTCATTACGATCTAGATGAAAATATTTTAATTAAAATGGTTCTAAAATAACTTTAAACATATAAGTTTTTTATTTATTAACTTATTTATTATTAACCTAGCTTGTATATTTTATTCTATTAACCCACTTGTGAATTTTCTTTGTTACACCAACACATTTTGCATTAAAATATTAAGACAGTGTAAGATTGTTTTTTTCCTCCTCTATAAGTGATTAAATATTTTGTTTTTAGTTATTTTGATTTGTTTCTTGACATCCTATACATTTTCACTAAAAGAAAGTAAATTGTAAAAAATAAAGTTGTTATCTTCCCTTTGGCTTGTCTCTAAATTAGAAGGATCCACTTACGGTCGGGCTGGGCACCGAATCTAGAGCGCAACTAAAAAAAAATTCTGTGTGTGGGGGGGGGGGGGGTTATACATTTAAAATTATTTTTAATCAAAATTAGTTTTAATTTTAATCATTTTTGATTAGAATTATTTCTAATTGAAAATATTTTTTCATTTAATTTTCCATAGTAAATACATATTTTTACTAATTACTATTTATGAACTTACATTACTAATTTTACATACTGTTTGTTTTGGGCTGGGGAGCTTAGTCGATTAAGGCGTTCGCCTTGCACAAGGAAGGTCCCAAGTTCGGGTCCGGGCATCAGCAAAATAACTGCGACCTATAAAACGGCCGTGCAGCCAAAAATGTCCGACGAATAATACCCATGTAGAGGGAGTACAGGTTAAATATGAACCAAAGTCCCGACGCTGCGTACAATGTCACCCTCAACTGGTTTCGTTTGGTGCCTACTCGGGTCTCGGCTCGTCACTTGATTATGGTTCTAAATTACGACGCCCGTCGCCAATAGCCCTCGAGTAACTCTAGTGAGACGATAATTCAAACTAATCTAACCTAACATACTAAAGTTTGTATTGTTAAATAGATAAAGAATGCTTTTTTAAATAAAAATTAAGTGAAATAAATAAGAAAAATCAATTTGTTATAGCATGTTTTTATTGAAAATTTAACTACTTAGTATAAAATACAAAACTAATTGCACAAAAATTAGTTTTTAAGAAATTAGTGTATAAAACATGTTTGAAACAGGTATTAGCGAAGTATTTCATAAAAATAATAAGTTAATTCAATTTTTGAAGATGCGAAGTAGCTAACATATAAACAAGGCAAACAATGACTGTATATCGTGAAAATCACGTAATAATTTGTTAGAAACTAACCAATTAAACTAAACTCCTCGGCGCAACAGCCCATTAGTGGGCCAAGGCCAGCCGTGCCCAATTCAGCTTTCGTGACCAAGGGCTCTGGGGTGCTAGGCATATGTCCCGGTTAGGTGGTCCTAAAGCGGGACCCCCAGCTTTAGTGCGATGATAATTCAAACTAACCTAACCCACATGATAGTTTTTAAAATGCCACCTTCACAAATATTATAAGTCGGCAACTTCAACAATTTTAATGTATATTTTTTGTATATCATTGAGGCAATTGCAAAAAAAATATTGATTAAACATAGAAGCTTATAACTTATTTTCCAATCTTGCTCTTATGAAATTTGATAGTAGAGAAAAAGCGCGAAAACTTGTGGTTGTTCGTCTTTTTATGTGATAGAAATTCAAGCTGACTCGAAACATAAACCAACAAGATGAAAATTAGTAGCTCGATTTAATAACATTTAAAGTTAGTTTTAGAATATCAATTAATGCAAACCATATATCAATTAAACAAATAAACGTCCTTTCAATTTTACAACATCTCTTCGTCCATTTTTAGTTTCCAATACATGCCGGAGTTTCGCGACATTGCGATCGCCGGAATGTAGAATAGCCTAACCAATTTTCGGGATAATAATATCACTGGAGTTTCGAAATGTATAGTAGCATCGCCGGAGTTTCAAAGATAGTATGAACGTCGGAGTTTCAGGACAGTAGGATCGCCGGAGTTTCGGGATAGAAGGATCAAACGTGGTTCAGGATAGCAGAATCGTCAGAGACTTACGTGAATAAAGTAGTTTTCTGATACAAAGAATATATATTTTTAATCTGTTCGTTGAACTTTGGTGCATCTCAGAAGAGCATAATTCTTAGTAAATTAGTGAAACTAGTCCAATTAACTGGGAAAAACACAATTTCATTGTTTTGGGGTTTTTAGTTTTAAAATAAAAATTAAAAAAATGTAGAATTTTTCTATACTTTCAAGCATGTAAACAGCTTTAAGCCAAAAATTATTTTACCTATCAAACTTCTAATCTCACAAATACATATTTAAATTTTTTTCTATGAAACTGTGTTTAAAATTTAAATGACTGATATATTTACTATGTTTATGATGACTCACAGAAATGAATTGTTTTGTGGAAAGTGGAAACCATTATAACTCTTGTTAGTTATTCAAGAAAATATCAAATGTGAATTTGAAAATTATGTAATAGATATTTAAAAACAAACTTCACTAACTTTTATGTACATATCGACAAGATAGATACAAAACTTAAAATTATGTTGCTTTTAACAAATTAAAATAATTTGATAAACCATTACATGTAGCATAATTAGCTTGTCAAATAAACCATGTAATATTTCATTATACATTAATTTAGATTTATGTGGAACTTACAGAGTATAATAAACACTTCATTAAAAAACATATGTGTAAAAAAATCAAGTTCAAAATCTTTTTTAAATTTGTATCGAGTAAAAAGGTCATAAAATTAACTTTCAAATAAGCTATTTCATTACTCTTTGACTCGCATTGTAGTGATTATCAAAATTTTATAATATTCCTTGTTCTTTTAATCAAAAAAAATAAATTAACAAAAACACTTAAAATTCAAATGTTTTTCGATGTTTGGTCAATTTGACATGTAATTACTTTGAGTATTAACCATTGTAAATTAAATTATAACAGTGAAATTTTTCTTGGAGTTGTGTTTAAATAACTTTTTTTTTAAATAAAGTAATATATTATTTTTTAACTTTTTGAAATTTCTAACATGCTACATTGATGTTTATATAATGTGCATAGTAGTGAAAAGAAATTACAACTACCTAATATAATATTTTCATATTTATAAAAAAGTGAAAATGTCTAGATTATTTTTAACCGTTTTTGATGGAGAAAGTAAAAAAAAATCAAACTAAAAATTCAAAAATGCTTTTTTAAATATTAAATGATATAAGGCAATTCCAAGAATAATTAAGACATATTTTAACAAAGTTTTTTTTTTAAGGGAAACAACATTCTGAGTTTTTCCAAGGAAATCAAATTCACATTAAGTGTTTACTGTTTAGCACGGTTCGAAATTTACTGTCGCAAAATGCGACCAAATCCTTCAATTTAGTAATCGAAACTCTGATGCTTTTATAATCGCGAAACTTAGGCGATATAAAAAAAATATTCCAGTGGGAAACAGTAGACGTCCTCTAAATATTCAGATTAATTTTAAAATAAAAGCATTTATTAAAAAAAAAATTCTCAATAATGTCCCTAGATAATGTACATTTGCTCCTAGTTCTTTAAGTTACCTCATATTGTTCCTAAATTTTTTTATCCAATTTTTACCTGCTGTTTACTCATTTAAGTTGATATAAATTTTAGCATAAACCTTGCTTAAAATCTATCAACTATCATAAGATAATCAAAAACAACAATGACTAATGAGTCGTTAAACATTTTCCAATTTAATTCCTTGAATATGTGTTGAATTTCATGCCGAAAAAGTTAAGCAATCAAAGCTAAATAATAAATTTTGCAAAGAGAATTGAAGTCTAGTATTTTCATTTATTTTTAAAAATAAAGGAAAATACTTTAATTCTCTTTGCAAAATTAAAACAAAAATTACGACTATTTTGGAAATTCCAGGCAACTAAAGCGGTTATTTATTTCCCTGAATTTGACTGGCAACCCTGTCTTCTGCTGTGCCAAATAAAATAGAAATAAACTTTTTGAGGGATAGACATTGATATAGATTATATCCATGTGTAAAATATTAAAAATAACTAAAAATGTCAAAATTAAAAATAACTTATGTAACTAATTTAACATTAGTTATACAGCAGAACAGGTTTTGGTTTATTGGTGGTAAAAATACATATGGTCCTTGCATTTCTATACTAGCATGAGGAGAGAGAGATACAATGCTATTTCTTCAAATTATTGACAGCCAGAATATTGTTTACATTGAATTTGTTTAACTACTTTTAAATAAGTTTTTATCAATTAAAGCTGGTCTAAATTATGTACAAGGTTTCAATTTTAAGATTCAACAATCGGTTATTCGCTTTGAGGCATCTTGTAAAATTGCCATGGATATAAGAACTAAGCGTTGTAGAAGAATTTCCTAATTTATGAATAATGGTTCTCATTGCTGCAGGGCACAAATAATTTAAAGTATATATACCAGTAAAAATACATTGAATGCAATAATTCAGCATTGCTTTTATTATCTGTTAAACAATGTTCAACAGGAAAACACTTATTAAATTTATCCAAGTTTGAAAAGGATTAAAAATAACTGATGTATCTAATTTAACATTAGTTATACAGTAGAACAGGTTTTGGTGACTGTTGTTGACTGTTAAAAATCACAGCTGATCACTTTCCCGATTTCTATACTTATTCTTTGAACCTTACATATAAATTTTTAAAAAGAATACCTTGCACTGTGGAAAGGGGGGGGGGGGGAGTTTCTGTCAATAGGATATTTTTGATTTAGTGATTTGTCAAGAAATTAAATAAAATCTTGAATGTTAATTCAGTAATTTTTAAAAATAAATTCAGATTTGATATTCCTACCCACTTCGGAATCCTTTTCTTGTGGGAAAATAACTTAATTACAGTTATACTAATTAACTGTCATGGCAAATATTCAGTTTATCAGTTAATTTTGTGCTACAATTATATCGCAGTTAATAACTAATACGATAGTTCAATAACCAATTTTACCTCAATCGAGTGCAAGTTTGACTCCTGGGTTTGCAATTCCCTTTGAACTATTTTCAAATTTTGAATACTATTATTCACAAAAATAAGCATTTATTCTAATTAAAATTTGCTATTGCATTTCTTGCTTTAAAAGAGGATGCCTTATTTCGTGATTAACCTCAAAAATGAGAACTTTATTTAAAACTTATTTTATTTTAATTACATGCATTTTTCAAATCCTAAAAAATAAAGCATTTCAATTTGTTATAATCAGACAACTTTACATTTCATTTTAAACAAAAAAAATTAGAACAGCTATTGGTCTTGATTTATGGTTAAAAAGCAACAAAAATGCAGAGATACAGTTCACATTCCAGATTAATTTCTATATAACTTGGTTTGTATTAATAACTGTTCACAATCATCAATTAAAAGTACCTATATCACAAGTGTACCAAAATAATTAAAATGACAGATTGTAAATCTGTAAGAGTGTGTTATAAAATTATTATATTCAATAACAATTCACCAACAAAAACTAACAGTACGAGAAAAGTATGGCTGAAGGAAGTTTATTTCATAATCTTTTTTTTGAAATATACAAGAGGTTCTTATTCCAACGTATGCATCAAACAATATTGTTAAAGGGTAAAAATGAGCATGCTATTTTATAGGTAAAACAATACGTATAATTTTATTTGCTATGTAATATCTAAAGCCGGACAATGAGAATAAATAACACATAACAATGGACTCAGCAACAAAACACTGAATATAATTTGAAGCTAGTAACAGTTCAGCACTCTTGCACTACACCTGCCAACAGTCTAATAAGGTTCGGTTCGGTTTCGTTAGTAAATAATCTTATTTACAAAAATACAAGGACATTTTTACAAGGGAAGCTCAAATTTCACATCTATTTCAGCAGAACGCGCAAGGCCAACAATGGTGGATAGTTTAACAACCTATGAAAATAAAATAGTTTTAGAATTGACACTAAAGGTCAATATGAAAAAGTGAAATAAAAAATAATAATTCATACCATTTTTGCAGCTTCATCAAGATCTTCACAGGCCAAAATTCGTAATTTACTGGCAGCAATTAATGCTTTAGCATCATCTACTTGTGTACCTAATGACAGTAATTAAACGTGTAATTTTCAAAATATTGTCAAGACAAACAAAATGTTACAACAAAATTAAGTAATTATGTGGTCAAGTAAAAGAAATCCTAGCTTAGTTATTTAAACTGATTTCAAGTGTAATAAAGTTAGAACAATTATGGCAATTGAATGTAAGACAAATTATGTGTAAAAAATATGGCAAAAGTGGCTTAACTAAAGCCATAATAAAGTATTTCTTTTGCATCATAACAATTTAAAGAATTAAAAACAATTAGCCTACTTTTTTTTTAATTGGAAAGAAATGGAAAAGTATTGACATCCAAATTCGGTTCTATAAGTCGGGCATTTAATAATCTTTTTTGTTAGAAATTTATGACATCAGACACCGGACTTTCAGCTGGGCAACAAATGCTGTGTTGTCAAATGTTTTTCTATATAAATCTAGTCTGGTAGTGGTTCTAGGTGACAGTTACTGTACAAACCTACTAACTTATTTTTCAAAAAGAATTGTAGTGAGTATTAAAATAAAAAGAAAGCAGGCTATATATTTTAGTTCTTTTAGAACTTCTTGTTCTTTTTTTTCTTTGAGAAAAAGGTAGCTTGCCTTAAAGAATCGGTAGTTAATAACAGTACCTCATTTGTTAAGGTATCCGCCTACGTTCGAGACAATTCTTTTGAAAAACGTTATTCATTAAGCATTTAAACATATTTTTAACACATATGCGTAAAATGTAAATGAAAAGTAAAAAATCTAGAATAAAAATTCCTTTTTAGTAAATTTTGAGCTATTTTGTTAAATTAGGGAGTAAAACACCATTATTCAAAACCTGATTTCATAAAAACTATTTAAGATAACCAAATGTCCTTTTACTATGTTACAGTGCTAACCCTGTTAAAGACAATGAACTAAAATCTAAGAGATATATCGAAAAGAGGAAAAGTTATTGTTCGTCGAAACACAATACTCAGGGTTTTCGTTAAAAATTGCATTTTTTTTAGAATTGTTACTTTGAAAAACCAGCTATAAAAAAGGCAATTACATATAGAACCGTATGATTCTAGTTCTTTGCCTGTAAAACAGTTTGCTGAATATGCTGAAAATTTTTTTTGAAGATATCTATAACATTTTTTGTTAAATCATGTTTTGAGTGAAGGTTTGTAAAGTAAAATTTACATTTCTCAGAAATGGGTTCTGAAATTTCTACTCTGCAAACAAACGTGTTTGAAAAAGTAATCAATCAATCATTTATATTGCCAGATTACTAAAGCAAAACTTGATACCAAAGAAACTTAAATAATGTGGCTTTGCTATAACAACTTATAAATTAAAATTTAATAATAAAAAAACTAAGAAAAATCAATTACTAAAATATAAGCAATTAAAAAGTCAGTTTCGGTTTCGAAATAACAAATAAGACTTCCGGTTAAATTCAACTACTTTTGTCAATTTTTTAAATAATCATAACTTCGTTTCTAGATGACGTAAAATTAAACTTCTTACAGTTTTGGAAACTAGAATAATTGGGCTATAAAGTTAAAGAATAAAATAATTATATATAATTTCATTAAAAATAGGTATTTTAACGTAGGTAGATACTTTAAATTTAGGTAAAAAATAGCACCGACAGTACGGGTAACTTTGGTCCAAAATCATAGTTTTTTTTTACAAAAGAAAAAATAAACTACAAACATGATTTAAACACATAAAAATCATTATGCATTCTAAGAATTGTACTTTTAGGAATAATTTTCAAGCATTTTGGATAAATTTCATAAATTAAAAAAAAATTAGGACACGATTAGGATCCGGGCGAGTAACTTTGGTTCAAGCATGAAATACATAAGAAACATACTTTTTAACATCCTTAAAGGCTGCGTTACCGAATTAAATAGTAATATTAAAATGTTTAAACATAAAAATAACAAAGTTATAAGATACATAGTTATTAAAAATGGTATATAACTTAACATTTACATTACAGTGCATCATAGAATGACATTACACTATGAATACCAGTATTGATTGTTGCTTAAAAGAAAAGTAAACTAATTTTATAAGGGAAAATAACTTATTTTTAGAATCAAGATTTAATAACAAATATCTTTGTAAAAAAGCAAAAGATTTATTATAAAAAGGAAAAAAATATATTTGTAATTAGGAATTTGAAAATGTTTGATTGATGATGACATTTCGACATTAGCTATTTTGAATGTTGTATGTTTCTTGCATTTTATCAATATCTTTTTAGCATTTAAAATTGTTTAATTTTTTAAAAAATCACCTCAAAAATGAGTAATCATAAAATTAAGACTCTTCAAAAATAGTTAAACAGAATACACTTTTACATACATTTTTGAAAGTGCAAAGTGCCATAAAGAAATCCTTAAATCTTGGAACATTTCCCAGGGACCAATAATTAAATATAGCTTAAAAAGTATTTAACTTAGATTAAAATAAATGGTGTAATATTCATCACCATAAATAAAAGAATAGTATAGAGTGTTTTATTTAGCTATTTTTAATACTTTTTTAGGTGTTCCAGAAAAAGTTGGAATAAATATATTTTTGTCATTAAATGCTCGTAAGAATACAATCGTCATTTGTAGTATTACCAAAATTAGAATGTTTTTTTTTTTTAACATGAAATGAAAGGCAATGTTTCTTTCCACCTTTCCAAAAATGGGATCATTTTATGAGGAGAAATTAAGAAACATCTTTTTCCGACACGTGGACCAAAGTTACCCACTTCGACGGTATATGAAATTTTTTATATTGACTTTTATATGTACATGAAAAAAGGCAAACCTTGTAATCTGCACACAATAGGAATTTTTAAGTTCAATGTCTCTGCTGCAAGAATAATTCCCTCAGCAATAATATCACATCTCATGATACCACCAAATATGTTGACTAAAATGGCCTGCACCTTTAAATATGTAATAAAAAATATGTTAAGAGGTACAATAATGCTTAATAATCAAATATCTGCTTAATAATATTAATAACCAAACATCGGCAGCAAAGAGTTTAACATAAAGGTAAAACTTTGAAAGAAGGATATGGTATTGTTTAGATTAAATAAACCCTAATTATACATAGCCATAATTAAAAAAATTACAGCTTTTAGATCAATGAACAAAAAATAAAGGTTAAAATTATACTACAGAACTATGAGAAATGGTACGACAATGAGATAAGAAGTTAAGAGAGTGAAAGAGGAAAACATTTTGTTGCAAAACAAATGGGAAAATAAATATATACAGCCTCTTAATGCAAAAAATATCTACCTTGTCATCAGATGTAATGAGTCTAAATGCCTCCATAACTTGATTTACAGTGGCCCCACCACCAACATCAAGGAAATTTGCTGGATTTCCACCATGAAGTTTAATGATATCCATAGTTCCCATAGCCAGCCCAGCACCATTTACTATATTAAATTTAAATAAAAATGTTTGTCACAGATCTATTAACTAACATTTATAATTTTAGACTTTATTGGCAAAAAATGATAAAATGTCTATTATTTATACATGCACAATTTTGTATTCGTAATGTATAATTAAGTGAAGCAACTATGTTTAAAATGGCAAATATTTTAAAATGCTATAAACAGGGTTTCTGCCAAAATGAAATGTCCTGAATTCATGACTGATATTAACAATTTTCATGACTCCAGGAATCGGACCAAAAATAAGAAAAATTTAAATTTGAGCTATTATGAAATTTGGTGTGCAATGCATTATCTTCTAAAATATACCTTTATATTAAGTAAACAATTATTTCTTTGCATATCTAAACCAAGTATAGGAAAATAAGAATCTGAACAAAAAAAACCCCAGCAAACATAACTACTCAACTGCTACACAAATCAATTTTTTGTGTAGCAGTTGAGTAATTTTTGTTAGCAGTATAGCTTAATAATTAATAATACATCGATAATTCTTTTATGAATCACAACATGACAAATTTATATAATTGTATAATACTACACCACTAAATGTACTTCTAATTTCTTTATAAACACTTTAAAATAATTCCATTTACTTTTAATTATTTATGGTGTTGAAGGGGGGGGGGGGGGGGGAGGATCATCTTCATCAGTTTTTTCTATGTGTGTGTGCGAGTGAACATGTTTAGCTGTTCATTTGGTGTATTACCAAAATGTTTTAATTGTTGGCAGTTCTCCTTTAGGGCTAAGTATTTAGTCAACAGGTTTTTCAAAAAAAAAAAATCTTGACTCCCTCTTTGGAATTGAAATCCCCAACTTTTGGTCTTTAAATGCATATCCTTATTAACATGGTTCATACATTTGTTAGAAAAAAAATTCAAGCAGTTTTCAAAAAAAAATTAAGAGACTCGAAATTTACTAACAACATAACATCTAAAATATATAAAGCGTGTAAAGCCAATCCTCGATTTAAAAAAAAAATTGTCTTAAACCAGAAACCCCAGTATAGGCCGAAGTAGAATAAAAAGTTCAAACTTAAAAAAGTATTTTAACATTCAAGCTGTTCTTGTGATCACGACCCCTGCCACTGTGAGTCGGACACTTGATTGGAAGAAAATATTCTGGTTGGTCCGACTTGGCCTGAACCGGAACAACAAAAATAGAATGAGACACTCTTCTGATCACGCAGAGCCAGAGAACTGAACAATCATTTTGATGCAATGTGACATCATTGTTATATTTAGTGAAAATTACTAGGCAGCTAAATAAGTAAATCAGGAAGTATTCTTCTAATGGGAGATTGCACTGGCTGGTTGAGATTTGAAGACATTTTAGTGTAATATAATCTTAATTCATCTTCACATTTTAATTAAATTTTTTTATCTTCATTATAAGAATCTGTTATTTGAAATTTAAGTTTAGTTTCACCGAATTACGGTGCGAAGGAAGAGTAAACAATCGTTTTAAAAAATGCATAGCAGTTCTAGCGAATCGGTTAACTTTTTTTTTTTGCTGTTTCAGGGAATTTGCATCGTAAATTGCAATGCCATACAACTTAAATCGAACGCTGCTTACGACTCAATGTAAATACAAACTTAACCAATCTACGGCATTTATGGCGCCATATTACGTCATTTTACACACGATGTTTCGAAATTCATATAAATATAATGTTTTTTCATGACTTTTGGGCTTTTTAGGCTCAATTTCCTGACTTTTCATGACTATTCCTTACTTTTCATATGCACGGAAACCCTGTATAAAAGTGTGGTGCCTTAAATTGTCAAGACTTTAAGATTATAATACATGTCCTGCTTATTGTGTTATTTTTCAAATGTACAACTCGATTGAAATGCTTAAAGTAGTAGTATTTAAGACAACTAACGGGTTCAATGCAAAATATTTGGAACTGTGTTATAAAATATAACCTACCTAAGCATCCAATATCACCATCAAGGGCAATATAATTTAAATTAAACTGGTGGGCATCTCTTTCTCTTTTGTCCTCTTGAGACCAGTCTCTGAGATCAAATAAATTCTTCTGACGAAATATTGCGTTGTCATCAAATCTACATTTGGCATCCAAACAGTATACTGAAATAATGTGTTTAAAAAGTTTAGCACACAAACTTGTGTATTTAATTTTTCCTTAAACTATTTTAGAATATATAAAAGAAAAATGTTTATTTTTAGACAACACAAAATTAATCTATAATAATAAAATGAAGTTTTGTGTGTGTGTTTGTTTGTGGGTGTGTCTCTTATAGACTCATAAACTAGACATTTGTTTGACTCGTAACTTGGCACAAATGTGTAGTTCATATTTAGATTATGATTTTTGAACTTTCAGAGCTCAAAATGTTCTATTTTTAGAGAAAATTCGAATATTCTGAAAAAAACACACCACTTTCGCTCAAATCCGATCATTTTTTTACTTTCCTGATGCCATCTGCTGAAAAAATTAAATAAAACTTTTAACGAAAATATTTAAAATTGAAAATGTTTATTTTATTCTGTTGCCATTACCTTAAGAAACTAAATTTGAAAAATAATTGACATGTTTCAAGTGACGTAATTCCGTCCATTCCGGGATTTTATTGTGGGTTTAGGTGATGGATTTCTTCATTGAGGGTTCTGTTGATTGCAAAAATGTGCATATTTAAGCTACTTCCTTGAATTATAACTATGATGGTTGTTAAAGGCCATCGTACTAGAGCTTAATATTAGGGTTTTGTTTTCACTTTCGCCAAATATTTTGCCAAACTTGCCAAATTCCTACCCAAACGCGCCAAATAATATTTTTTAAAAAAATTTATAAGCTGGTTTGTTGTTCGAAGGCCATGGTGCTAGAGCTGAAAATAAGAGTGTTTGTAGCTATATCTCTTTTCTCGCCAAATTCTTTCCAAAAACGCGTTCAAGGCCATCGTACTCGAGCTACTTATTAGGGTTTTGTTTTCACTTTTTTGCCAAACTCGCCAAATTATTATCTCAACGCGCCAAATAATATATATATTTTTAAATTATAAGCTGGTTTGTTTTTCGAAGTCCATTGTGGTAGAGCTGTATAATAAGAGTGTTTGTAGCTATATATCTTTTCTTGCCAAATTCTTTCAAAAAACGCGCCAAATGATCTAAAAGGTTTCATATGTTTGTGAGGAAAATTACGATGACTTTTATGAGTGCATTTATAGCGTATTTTTTATTTTTAAGGTAATATTAGTAAGAGTATTTTATACTTTATAACGAGCGGGAATAACAACACAAGTTTATTATCCTATAATGGATTAAATTGTACATATTCTTGGATAATTAAAACTTATTTTTTAGTCCCTGCGAAGTACAGGTATTTATTTGCTAGTAATACCAATATAATTTCAATCAGTATGAATTAGTATAATAAAAGATAATCTGCATAGAATTTTAACAACTACAATAATTGTCAACCAATAACAGGCTAGTGGCCCAGCAAAGTTGGTCCAAAAGTTTCTAAGTTGTATAATGATTACTACGCCATATAATATTGTATAATTTGATTTTGATTAAAGAAAATGTGACTGATTACTTATAGATTTTATAATATGAAATGACCAATATACGTACCATCACCAGCTGAATCTTCGACAAGAGGGTTTATTTCCACCATAACAGCATCATATTTTAGAACAGCTTCATAAAGTTTGGTAATTATATCTACAGCCTAAAAAAACAAAACTTTTTAAGATATTGCTTGCATTAATTTCATACATTGCCACACCATTAGCTTGTCATAAATACAATGTATCATTGTTTTTCTATAAAATTAAACAATCTCTCTTGAAAAAAGCTCTTCATAATAAGTGAACTATATAAATACCATTTTTTAGGAGTACCTTGCAATACACTATGATAAAATGCAAATCTCCATAAAAATGCATTTGAGATAATTAATACTTTTTATATAAAGAATATTTGTTTTCAATACAGTTTGAAACTATTTAACATTTACAGGATTTACTAGTTAGCAATGTAACTTGACTTTTTTTTTGTTCATCATGTGTTAATACTATTCTTTCATTGTAAAACAAAACTTTTAGACATAATTTTAAATAACAAAATACTTGGAACATATCAAAACACATTACACACCTGGTCAAGATTATTTGCCTTAAAACCCAGACCTTTAGCGACTTTCGTGGCCTGGTCTTTAGAAAGTCCCTTCATAATATCAATGGGTTCCTTAATTATTGCTTCAGGGCTATCTCTAGCAACATCTTCAATATTGACTCCACCTTGAGAACTGGCAATGATGACTGGACCCTAACAAAATCAAAAAAATAGTTGGTTTGCTTTAATTAGTGTCGCAATAGAGCTATCATGAGGGCTATTGATATTAGTATTAGTCAACAAGTAATATGAAACTTTGACAATGCAAAGCTTTCTCTCAGTTATTATAATGCTTAAATACTTTAAAAGCATTATTCATTCGCTTGAAAATTTATCTGTCATAAATGATTACCAAAGCCATTTACAATCCTAAAAGTGGATTAGCCCTCTGAGGTATTACAGACGTATAAACCCGTCACCTGACTGTCAGGTTTTCCAGCAACACATAAAAAAAATAATAAATGTAATAATTTTACTAAAATAAATTAAAAAAATTTAAACAAACTAAACTTTCAATTACCAATTAAAATTTTATTCTCATGTAGTGAAGACCAGTTTAAACTTAAGCTAATCTAATTTGCTTATCCCTCAGAGGGTTAAACCATAAACAAATCTCCCTTGTATTCAAAACTTAACAAAATGGCAATAGTTTACACAACTTACTCCAAAGTCTCTTTCGAGCATTATGGCAAAATAGTATTCTCTTCGAGTGAATAGTCTTTCAGCAATCATAACTTCTTTGCACATGACACCCTTTTCTCCTGTTTGTTTTGTGACCAAACGTTTCCCCAGCATTTGTGCAGCAAGGTCTTTGGCTTCTTGAGGGCTATGGGTTAGAACAATATACATTATATATTCTGTGTACTTTACAAGGTACAATGAGACCTGTCAAATTCCAGGCATGAGATTACAAAAAGATAAAGTTGAACTGTACGGAACTGTAGGCTGAGGAAATATTTTAAGACTAATATTCAAGATTCGTAATTACAGATCACCATAATTTAAAATAACAGTTAAAAAATAGATTTTCAGGGCAATTTTGAGTATACGTATAGTAGAATTAAAATAGTAACTAATCAACAATAGCCATTATCTGAGTGTATATACAATTCACAGGTAAGGATGACTATATAAAATAATAAGTTTTAAGAACATTTCTACAGAAACACAAAATAAATTTAAACATAATAGATACTAATGTAATTCATTCATTGTCACAGGGAAAAAATAATTTTAGACATTAATCTGAAGACAGGCCGGTTGAATAATAAACCATTGCAATTGAGAATCGATTATAATAAAAAATGAAGATTGCTCAGGATTAATTTAAATTTTGAGAGAAATATCATATATATTTTTTAAACAAATGCTGATGACACATTTGCAAACATTTATTATGTAGAATTGGTAAAAGGGTAATTTAGGCTTTAAAAATGTTTTTGTTCTCACCACAGAATAGTGGTGAACGATAGGGTGGAAATTAATGAATGGTGTGTTTTAAACATAACAAGATGGGGTGGAAAGAGACAAGAAATTGGAGGATTTTTTGTGTTATTTATGAGCAAATATAATAAGTCAGAGTAACAGAAATGGTCTTATTCAACAATGTGATGTAATTACGACATCACACACACATTTAATTTAAAATCTTAAAAGTAAGGTTTTCAATTTTGTGAAGGACAGTGATAAGATATTAACAAGTTTGCATTGTGCAGTGCTTAAACACTATAGTTTTTTTTTAATTAAAATTTCTAAATGAAACAACCAAAATAATTTATTTTAAAGCTAGAAATTGAAATTTTCTTAATCATTAACTACGATCTTCAAGAATGCTTTTTAATGAAATTTATATAATTAAGTGAACTTGCCTGTATGCCATCTTTACACCACCTTTTAAACCTCCTTCAAAGGTTCCTTTACCTCGCCCTCCTGCCAAAACCTGAGCTTTGATGACACAATCTTTACTGCCTGCAGAGAGAAACACCATGGTTAAGGAGGCTCAGAAAGAAACAAAAATACTATTCCAAAACACTTAACTATGAATTTTAATTTATAAACTAACGATTCTTGTATTATGTTCCTTTTAAAACCTTTTTGAAATAAATATATTATGATACACATACATCAAACCGTATAGAGTAAACACATGTTTGTGCTAAAACAAATGATTTCTGAATTAATAATGCCTATTAAGTGAGAGTGTGTATTATTTTCAAAATGTTGTAATATCATATTCAAGTTCCGGTCGACCTCCTTATTATGTAATTCTCATTTCATATAGCATCATCTTTATAATGTAATCGCACCCAGTAATGCATCAGCCATTCCATGTTTAATTTCAGTGGTTGCTTAGTTTAATGATGTAACCAAGTTTGTGGCAAACGTGATCAACTTGCTTGCAAAATAAAATGCTTGCATAATAGGGTACTTATATTGGTACTACATATGCAGCTAAATATTAAAACAGAATCAATATAATGAGAAACTTAAATACAAAAACTGTTAAATTATCAAAAAATAATTTTGTTAAAAAATTTTCTCATGAATAACTCTTGAGTAGTTCATAATGAATACTAATGATTAGTTTATAATTTCAGTTACCTCAAACTAAGAAGGTTAACATTGGGGCATAATTTTAGTATACATTTCATTTACAAACATTCAAACACAACTATTTGTAGAGGAAAGATAAGAACTTAATTTTACTGAGGTAAACTGAAAATTAAAGCTATTCAAATTTGAATTTAGAATGTATTCTGGTAATAAGGCTATATTTGTAAACACTTTCATAGCATGGAAATTAGTCCTTTTCCAACTTAAGCAATAATATATTAAAAAAATATTACAAAATAGTACTTTAGTTAAATTACCAAGTTTTTCGGCAGCTGCAAAAGCTTCATCAGGAGTTTTAGCAACACCAAATTTTGGCACTTTTACTCCAGCACTACCTAGCAAACCCAAGCTGATGTGCTCATGTAGATTCAAATTTCGTTGAGGGATGAAACTTTTGCCACATTTTAACTGAAAAAAAAAGGGATTTAGTGAATAGAGCAAACACATTTTTTAAGAATATCTAAGTTGTTAACTTTCACTTGATAAACTTAAGACATGAAAAAATAAACTACTTTAGTAAACAGGTACCACTATCTCCAAATTTAACATGTTCTTTTCCGCAAACAGATAAAAACAACCAGCATATAAGCTTTAAAAGTTCATTCAATTATTGAAACATGTTAATATTTAAATAACATTAATTTTGTTTCAAGCCTTGTATTTAAAAACTGTTAAGCAGTCAGCACACCACACATAAAAGAAAATTCAAATACACCACCTTAGAAATTATGTATTACAATATGGTATGGGAATAATTTTTTTTTAAACCGACTAGATTTGATAAATATTTGCAATTGAGAATTATATAAAAAAATCAGCACATTTTAGAAATTTCCTCTCATTTTAATGCTAAATAACAAGGGTTTCAAACTATAGAACATCAAACTTTTATTATTATTAAATTTTCAAAAAATAAACACTATTTTCTGTTGATCTTCATAGAACGGACTGCCAAAAAAAGAACAATTTGTTCTTGCTTATCACTTTAGTCTAATAGAAGGTTTGATAGTTTTAGCCTGTTTTATTCCACAGTAGCATTATTATTTGATAATAGGAAATATTTACTACGCGAAACAGAGTTAAAAAGAAATACTCTTGTAAATTTTTATTATTCTGCATTTTGAGTCCAAAAATAAAAGCATAATTTAATGTAAATATACGTAATACATATTATGAAAAAATGTATAGCAAAAGAAACACTAGTAATTAATTTTTATTTAAAAATCAAACTTCCTTAACTGTAATTTATTGAAAAAATTAAATTTCCATAGGAGAACAGAACAATTTTTTTAAGAAGAAAAAAATATATATATTAATATCCATAAAATTTTCATATCAAGGGCATGATCAAATATACTGCTTGTTTGTGTTGAAAGAGTAAACAATTTTATTGTCAAATTAACGATTGTTCAAGTTACACATGTATTAGAAAGAAAATATCTTACTTTTAAAATAACCATATGCAGCTAATGAATGAAACCCATTTAAACTATAACAATTTATTTCAAAACTTAATAAAAAAAATTAATGCTGATAAAATATGGGATTACAAATACAAATACTTTACAACAAATTCAAAACAAATCACACCAAAGATGATGATAAACAATAAACATTCACTTCCGGAAACACTTCAATCACACAATTTGTTAAGACTATTTTCATAATCAATTTTATATTATCAAGAATACACTCAAAAAAGTATATGTTATTCAATAATATAACCTACTGTATTTGAAGATCTTGTTAAAATTTTTAAAGCTGCATTCGCCATGATGAAATTTTAGATTTTAATCTATTCACTATTCAGGTTCCGAAAATCTAACCTTTCCGTTCCGCTTTTTCTCGGTTACAATGGTTTAATCGATATATTAACCTTGAGGTAACCTTAAATTAAACTTAAAACGTTTGCGATTACTTTTAAGTTAAAAAAAGTAAGCATTAAATTCATTTAAATTATTACGGTTAATTAAAAAAACTTATGTAATTTCTAAAAATTATAAAGTTAAATGTGATCCTAGTCTGTCTTAGTCCACTTGAGTTTGGTTTTGTTGCCAGCTCAGATTTTGTTTTCGTTATCTGTCAATGGTTGAAAATTTCTCGGATGTCTCAGGAAGGAACTTTTCTTACGGAAGAAGAAAGAACAGTTTATGAAATTAATTTGTTGTCATCACTAGTGTTGAGAGTAACTGAATGGTAAACTGTTTAGTTTTCGAAATAATTAAAATAATAATAATAATAATAATAATAATAATAATAATAATAATAATAATAATAATAATAATAATAATAATAATAATAATAATAATAATAATAATAATAATAATAATTATGATGATGATAATAATGATAATGATGATGATGATGATGATGATGATGATGATGATGATGATGATGATGATAATAATAATAATAATAATAATAATGAATTTGTGATTAATAAATCATTGCATATTCATATTATTCAATCAACAATAAATTCCATAAAACTTGTTTATTTGAATAGGCAATGTCTTAACAAGTATATTGTTAATGTTCCCACCCCCTATTCCCATGATACCACCAACCCATTGGATAAAACGATTACCCATCGTTACCTAAATTGTTGTTTTTTCTGTGTAAAATATATATCAGCAGTAAAACAACTTTTACAGTATCAACGGTAAAAATTACTCTTGCACCTGGACTATAAGGAGAGCAAAAGTTTTGCTTATTAGATGATTCAGTTGTAAGGCACATTTATTTGTATAATATATTTTAGAGTCATTTTTGTGAATGGGTTTTAAAGAATCCGTCTGTCCGTTACCCACTTTCAAAGCCCAAACTACAAATGTTACAGGCAAGTGTGATACGTAAAAAAAATTCCACGCATCGAAACCAGAAGACATCAAAACGCTCAGAAAAAAATCGAATTCAAAATTACTTCAATTATTTTTTAAAAAAAACCCTGCAAAATTTAATACTCATTTAAAAAACATAAGTCCATTTTTAATTCAATTCAATCACAATTGCCACTCACAACAATCGAACGGTAAACTAAATTTATGTTAAATGAAAATTAACTGAAATTTATTTTTTGGGATGTAAATCAGTTTCGAATGACATCATAATATATGTGACAATGATATTCTTTGAAGGTTCTCATTATTTGTTTAGAAAAAGGCACAAAACGTTAATTTTTTTTTAAGCTGAACACATTTTTCCTTTGCATTGAAGCATTTGTTAATGAATAATGAAGTTTTAATACTAAGTATTACTTTTGGCTGGAATTTTTTAATTGTCTTCTGTTTTTTTAAATGGTATCTAAAAATCAATTGTTTAGTTATGTTTCGAAGGTGATAGGTAGTATTAATATTGTATGTTGATATGAAATGTTTACTATTATTTTGAGTTCAATCAGTATTACATATTTATTCCTTGAAATACAAATAAATTTAGAAGTAATTATTATATAGATAAGAAATAATTAATGAATCTTCGCTGAAAAATATTTTGCTTTATTTTGACTTTAGTTTGCCCATGCGCTTTTTTAGACGCATGGAGGATTCTGTGTCGAAACAGATCTAAGTGACTGTTTCTATTAAAACCTACTTGTTTTTAATTGTACTTTTGGAGTTCGATACCAATACAAAATTAAAACTTTTATATTATTATTTTAATAGTGTAACTGAAATAAATTTAATGTTAATATTTTGGATACTTATTTAGAGAAGAGAATTTGGATATTATTTAGAGAAAGTACACGTTAATAATCTAAAGACAATGTAAATCCTTGTTTGATGCATCGCATGTTTGTTAGTAAGAGGAACACATATTACCGTTTGGGCAGCATAACCCAAAAAAAAGTTATATGTATTTTAAATATAATTAATTCAAAAACTTAAACAGTTTAAAAAACTCGATATATACTTTTAAAATTGACAACATGAGGATTTTTCTTATCTTGAAGGTTAAAACCAATTTAGCTTTTTATGTGAGTTCCAGCATATTTATTTTCTTTAACTTTAAAAAATCATTTTAGTATAAATATTTGGATGATTGGCATGTAAAATATTAAAATGAAGCTGAGAGGAAAATTTGTAGTGTAATAAATTCTAAATAAGGAGACGAAAAAATAACGTAAAAGTTTTAATGTACAATAAGTTATATATACAATTGACAGCACAAAATTTCATCGATATCATTATCAATGAAATTAACCATTATGAAAAAAGCAGTTTCCAAAATATCAAAGAACTTGGTTTAACGCCAATTTTATGAAGATAATATCGTTACACTGGCCTGCAGATATACAAACAAATATTTAAATAAATAGAGAAAACAATCTTAGATAATGCAGCTCGCATGTAGAGCATAGGGAAAAGTCCAAGTTCGAAAGCGACCGAAACTTCAAATTTTGAGATATCGTTAGAAAACAAAAACAGTTCTTAGCTTCGATACTTACGAACATGAAATTGTTTATCTAATTAAACAGACTAGAAATATTTGCATTGATAATTTATAATCTATGGAATTTATCACGAAAATACATCAAATATTGATGGACGTTTTATTTTCTATACTTGTATTTTTTTTTTAGCAAAAACGTCATGAAATAAATTTTAATGTTGTGACACTTAGCTGCCAGACACTGCAAAATGTTGTGTAAATTACTGTTTTACACGTGTTACACTTATATTAAAATGGGCCAATGTCAGTTCGAGTAAATGAAATGTTGCCTTTTAGGCACTGTTATAAACAATTTACAGAAGAATTCAAACAAGAGGACGTGTCTATAAAAAAATCACAAGTTTTCTTTTTCGGTCATAATGTGCACTTTTTGTTTTATGGTACATATTTAATCACCGGAATTTTGAATAGCTTTTAGTTTTAGAATTCATAACAACACTGACATTCACACAACGCAACACTCTTTTGTGAAATAGATAGTTCACTTTTATTCGTTTGTTTAGTGAGATCAAACACAAAAACTGAAGCACAATCGACAAATATATGAACTTCATTTGAACTTCTTTATCTCACACAAAACTTGCACCCACAAAAGGAAACAACAACAATAAACTTATACGTTCGATAAACTTTCGATTGTCCAATGAGCGAAAATGAAACTTTAATTTATGATGTTTTTATAATTTTGAATGTTAAAGATTTCTGTGAAATACAAACGATACTTACCATATTATACCTAATAAAATGGTAAATTAAATTATATATATTTGTTTAAGAAATCAAGTTGTTTGAACACTTTTTACAGTCGTGTTCATCCTAAAATAATACTTGAATTTGTGCGAAAGTTAAAATCATTCATAATGTACAACAATATTAAATTCTTGTTTATGATAAAATAAAGCAGTGAAAATTATATTTTTAGTCCAGGAGAAATGTTTTCACTATTTATTCGGTTTGAACAAAATAGTAAATTTTACATTTTTGATAATAATTACTTAATATGCTTCATGTAAAAGTTTGTTAGTTGTTTTTAGAATTTAACAGTTTATTAAACACTCTGAATTAGGAATGATTACTGTTAGGAATATGCTAAAAAATAGCTTTTCACAGTTTTTTTCGAATTTGTTTTCAGTAAATTGACTCCATAAGGTGAAGGGATTGGCTATTTACAATTAGTAAAATTCAAGAGCATCTTTTGCAAAATATATGACACAAGGAAATTTTTAGAACCACATACAGCCGAAATTAACTCTCACCCTTTATAAAGATACAAAATAAGGAAAGATATAACCATCCTGAACTGAAGAGTGTGAAAGCTACCAATCCCTCATAGTACATCCTGGTTCCAGCATGGCACGAAAATATAAAAAAAAATCGTTTATAAAGTATATCATGAACATCCAGCATGATAAAATAAAATACAATTCCTGCTAAATATAGCCCAGCCAACAGCACCTTCAGATGAGAGCCCTTAGCACGGACTGCCATATAGTTACACAGGAAAAGATAGAACATATGGAACTATTTTAGACAACAAACTTCGACCAAAATGGGTGTTAGGCGAAGAAATCGTAACCGTATATATACATTTTGTAGTGATGATATACATCTTAAATTTTCCAAGATATTTTACGGTTTGGCAACTTAATAGCTCTACCTTTCTGAAGTAACTCATTTACACCGAGGGCCTTCTTCTAAAGCTGCTGTTAGTCCACCACAGTCTTTTAAAGTAATTTTTTCACAGCCTCCATCTCTGAAGCACTTGAAACGCAACGGCTAGCAACAACGTCAAGAGCAAGCTAGACCTCGAACTCTCAGAAGAACTGTAATCCAGATCTTGCATGCTTGGTGCAGCAGTAACCATGTTGTCATCGTCCTGTTGATTATCGACGTCTAACTTTTCGGATCCGTCCACGGCGTCTGCGTCGGCATATTCGTCTTCGGTTCGAACACTGGACGGAATTTCTGTAGTGTTTTCGTCATCAGAACCTATGTAGATGGGTTTGCGGTCTTCCCCATTGAGCGAGGCCTTGGTTAGCTCTTGGTTGTTAGATGATTGGGATTTGCAGTCGAACCACCAGACGGAAGTTGAACGGGGATATGGAGGATCTGCTTTATCGACCTAAAAATATTATATAGGAAATTAGTTGTTTAATTGGGTATTTTAATCTGACAAATATGGAATACTCGCTATTAATATGCAAATCTCATCATATTAAATACCTTCCCAAATGTTTTTTTTTTTATCGAAGTTAGGTCTAAATTCAGTATGCTAATTAAATTGAAAGACAATTAAAATATCCACTTGAAAATTGCCGTTATTATGCCATTCAATATAATTTGTTTTCAGAAATATGTATTTTGCTATATGTTAAAACTTCATAATTCCGATTTGATTGCACGTGACCCTTGTTTTTTAATTATTAGAAATGAAAGTTGCCTGGCAAAGGACTTACGGGAAAGAAGTCTATTCCACAACTAATTTGCATAAGGTTTAAACAATTATCAATTATGGGAGCCAAAGTTGCAATTTTTACGATAACAGAAAAATTACTTTACTTAGAATTTAAGTATTTCAGTGCAAATTTTATGCATATACATACCGCAAATGAGACATCGTTGAATCTATAATAGGATCTCCCCTTGAAGAAATAAGTCTTGGAGTTGACCCACTGTAAAGCCGCATCGATGTTGTTGGGTAAACCTTCCCAGTTGCTGATGGGTTGCGGATATCGGGAACTGACGGGTGGTTCACTTCTGCTGTCGAACCTCCAATAATTATCACCTAGAAATAAATAAAAAAAGAAAATAAGCATATTTTTGCAGTGTTTCAGCAATTCTCTTAGTAAAATTCTAATGTAAAGCAAATAACAATGTGAACATATGAAGTTAAGTAGAAAAATAATTGAAAATAACACTAGACATGTTATCGTTCTCTTTTACAATGTCAACCACTGATGAAATGAATGTTGTTTACTAAATGTAAAAAACTGAATCATATTTCAGTTTAAAAATTGAATGTAATATTTTACTTTGAATCTAGAGTGAACACTTACGTTGTGACAAGAACCTCAAAAGTCATGCCACAATATACTTCAATAAAAGGAATCATACTACTTAAGCAAATAACTAAAATAAAATTACGCCTACGCAGATGTATCAATTATTTGCAAAAACAAATATTCTCAGTAAAAAAAAATTATCAATCAATATCAAAATTAAAAGATTGTATAGATTTGCGAGAAAAATGAAGTTTAAATAAAGATCATTCTCGAAACACAAATAATTTCTTATATTTATAAATGTATTGATAGACTTTAATCGTTAACGTAAGGAATATGTAGGGATAGAAGAAAAACCACAAACCTTTGAAGAAGTAAGTTTTCCCATTTCCACTCCATACAAACGCAGCATCTATGTTGCTAGGGATGCCTTCAAATCCAACGTAAATTGGCTTTGGGTATCCCGAATCCATTTTTTGATTTCTAAATCGATAGTATTCGCCATTCTGAAAATTAAAATATAAAACTATTGGTTCAATTTAAATGCTGTAAGTAATAAGGCCTAGAACAAAATATTTTAAGGCATGGGCGGTAAACCAAGGTTACGCGGTTCGCGCATCGCTCCTAAATTAGAATATTTAGATCTGACATCTATTAAAAATCGAACATGATGTAAGTACAATTTTCAACAAAAAATATTCTATCCAAGTAGTCTTTTTTACATTAACATACAACTGTATTTAGAAGTTAATAAATATTCCATTTTCAAAAGAATATAACGTTTTTTATTCTCACATTTTGAAATTTTTAAGTAAGTAATATTTCGTATTTTATCCTCTTTACCTTGAAGAAGAATGTTTTTCCATTAGTCCACGTAAGGGCGGCGTTTAAATTGCCAGGTAGACCATCCCAATCGTCGGATATTTTTCTTGGATAACCATCAGCAATTCCGGTTTGTTTGATTTCCCAATAATAATCGCCTACAAACAAAATATATAAATAACAAATTTAAATAGAAATTTGGAAGTTCAATAATTTAAAGTAAAACCTGGTATACTTTTTGTGTGTGGCCAACGACTATTTTTGTTGTTGCTCTTAAATTGTGCATGGTACATTGGTACGAATAGCATATTTATATTTACAAAAATTATTTTATTAAAAAAAGACTATCCTTTTATTTTCTAAAGTTCACTTAAATTTTTTTTTTTAATTTTAAATGTTATTGCCATAGTACAAAAATAAAGTCATATTCAGTTAAATTAATTCAGTTTGTGAGTTTGATAGTTTTACTTTTTAGTTAGATACTAAGAACTTGACACTTATAGTTTTTAACAAATAAACTGGTTTGATACAGAAAAATTTATAATATTTGAAATCATCATACCGAATGTTATCATAATAAGTTTAAAAATTAATAATCGATTCCATCTTATCAATGTCTCTTTGAATTTGTAAATGTGCACTTAAGCTAAAGAGAGTTTTCTTTACCTCTAAAAACAAATGATCGTCCGTCTTGAGTTTTGGTTGCTGCGTCTATAGTAGGGTTCTGACACAAATCCGGTGCACCCCCACTGCGATCCGGTTTTTGGCGGGGGGTGTAACCGGGAGTGGAAGAAGCCACTTTGTTGGGCCGACCTGAAATAATTTTTTTACAGTATAAAATATAGGAAACACAGAAGTAGTTAAAAAATTTATTTAACTAATTAAAATGAATTATTTGATATGTTGGTTAATTTTTAAGTATAATTACATAAATTATGTTTAAAATTGTATGTTAACTATAGACAAAATCATTAAAATGGTTCGTATAACTTTTTAATTGTTTATAATAATAGCTTTAAGTAAAAATAATAAGTTAAATATTTCATTCGATTGAGCATGAATTATAATTTAATTAAATTATATTTTCCTATTAAATTGTTAAGTTCTTTATAAACGTCTCTTGTTTCATTAAACAAGTTAAGAGTTTTAAATTGATTCACAATAGTAATCCTGCACTTTACTGTTGATCCGTCAAATGCCTTATCTTCTATTACAATTAATATACCATGTTTCTTATCCATAAACTTTTCTGGAACATTAACAGAAAAAGTGGTACCACCTCGTTGCAAATTTCATATAGAATATTTAATAATTCTAATTCTAATAATTTAATAATTCTAATATTTAATATTTAATAATGCTACCAATCACTTACTGTAATAGTATATTATATATGTGCGAACACTTAAAAAAAATTTCTATGTAACATATAAACCCAGACAAAAATCAAGGTTGGCGAAATATTTTTTACAGCAACAAACAATTTGGAACTTACTCAAAATGACCTTTTTTACTCACCATAGAGTGCTTGAATGCCTAAAATGTCATCCTCATCTAAGCTAAAAGAGGGATCATAACCTCTATAGAAAGGCGCCATCAAAGAAGCTTTCACATCAGAATGCGAGAGGCCTAGCGAATGTCCGAACTCGTGGGCAGCTACTTGAAACAAATTTGTACCTAAGAAGTGAATATAAAGTTACTTTCATCTGCATTGAAAGTCTTATTATGGTAGTCATATTTTTAAGTTTCTGTATTATTTGAAACTTTAAAATGTAAAAATGGTTCAAACGACATTTTTGAAAGATTTTTTTACAATGTACATACTTCATAATTGTATTAAGTATTTAATTTGAATTTAGGTTTTTGATAAGATAATCAAAGAAACTCTTAGCAAGATATAGGTAAAACTGTGTGAATTATGTGAAATTCCTGCTGTAAAAACAACATTAAGCTTTTTAAAAAGCATGATAAATTTAAGTAGGTTAGCAGAACTCCAATAACGCTAATAAATTGGGACTCCATTGGCAAATTCAAAAATAATGATACTCGGAATATTTCCGAAAAAAAGTAGATTTTTTAATTTAATATTGTATGTATGTCGAAAATGGGATGAAAAAAACTATATAAAAGAAATTGAACTTGGAATGAAATAAAAATGCATATTAAACATATGGATGGAACATAATAACTCCGTGGGAGAAAAATTGGAGCTATTTTGTATGAGCATATCCTTTAATTTATGTGATTTGTACTGCAGATACTCACCATGAAATTGGTTGATAGTCCACTTTTCCTCATCATCAAAATGCGCATCGCCGCCATACTGAGGGAAAAACGCATGCGCAAGAGTGCGTCCGGGTCCGTCAAAACGTTCCCCGTCCCCATGTTCTCCTTCTTCGAAACGAACGTCGATGTGGACTCGTCCCTTGTCCGTGTTCACGAATTTGATGTTGGTCACGTCGCTCCACATCTGAAAAGATATTAAAAGTTAGGGTTAAATTTATTTGAATTAGATGAAATCAAATTATTACAATGGTTTTTTTTTTGCTTGTCGGTTCTTCACCGATGTTTCTCCAAAGCAAAATGACAATATTGTATCGCATTTTGTTTTCAATATTTTAATTTTAAACTTTAAGCATTTATTCTTTTTACTTGGAATCATGATTTTCGTCATTTTTTTTCTTGTAAATTAAAGTACGAAACAAGTTTAGCACGAAAAAGGTTAAAAAAGTTGGAACGAATAATTTTTAATTTTATACTAAATCACTTTTACGATTTGGCTTATTCATAGTAGTCAAAACTTTTATAAATTAAGATTTTTATTATAAACGGTGATAAAAATCAGTGCATTAATGGAATTTATCTTCGGACAGAACTCTTGTCGTAGACAACACGTTTCTATATATATAATGCAAAGTAACCTTTTAGCTACCACACTACGTTTATAACGTAAAAAGTTGAAGCTTTTATAAAAGCTATGTCCATCCGTCTGTCTAATCGTAAAAGCCAAATAAACTTAACTAACGATACGGAATAATTATTGAATTTCAAAGGAAAATAAATGAAAATAGCCAAGTTTGACGTTTAAAACTTTAATCAAGAACAAATGCTGTGTTTTCCCTTTTTTTAACGCATGAATTTTGCATAGATACAGTTCTAAGTGACCTCGTTTCTGTTACAAACCAACCTGTTTAAATCTATATTGAACGTCATTAGAAATTAATAACGACACAAAAACACAAAATAAAACCGATAGCTTTGATAACCATGTTGAAAATGATTTGCTTACAATACTACCTTGTAAAGAAATTTACAGTTTATTACATTGCAAAAAAAAATTGCACTCATTCAACGTTAATGTTTTTTTAAAAACTTTCCTGGACACATTTCGCTTACAAGTGTTTGACTAAAACACTGTTGTTGAAAGCCATTTTAAATTAATGATAATTTGAAATTTCGTCATCAATTAGGAAACAAAAACCCAATTGGGTCATTTGTGCATCACCTTCAATATTAGCGTTCTATTATTATATAATTAGTATTAACACTTGAAATAACCTTGATTTATTGCTGCATAATAGTCCAGTAGCCTTTATTCAAATCAAAGCTATTTCTTAAATAATTAAGAGGATGTATATCCATGGTTCAGAACATTTGAAGAATAGTGAATGTTAAGGACAAGCTTTTCTTTCAGTTGTAGATAACAAAACGTAGATCTAAGTAAGTTAAACCACTTCGTTAGGTGAAGTTTTTTAACGGTATTACCACGACATTCTATTGGATAGATAAATAAATGCATTTACTATCTACAGAAAAAATGTGGTTTGAAAAATTCCATAGTTTTTAAATAGGATTTTTCAAGATATGTTTTACCGTAAAGAAAACATTTTTTATGGAATATTAATTATTTTTATAAAAACTTTATCAGTGAAATATTCTTTGATGTAGTAAACATTATGTAAGCCTGTTTAAATTTTAGTTTACTTTTAAATAAAATTTTTAGCAAAGAAAAGTATCTCAGTAGTAAAGTATAATATGTGAATTCTTTTAATAAAATACAAGTAGGTTTGTAACAGAATCTGTCACTTAACTCGCTTCCACATATTTGTGTTTAACAGGAAAAAACGCGCCAAACACAACATTAATTATATATTTAACATTTACAAGCTAAATTTGGCTAGTTTCATTTATTTTATTTCGAAAATTCAATAATTATTACTTATCGTTTGCAAAAATTAATTTATATTTTAAAGAATAAATATGTCTTATTCCTCGCTTTTAAATAGAATGAAAACATTTCATATCACATACAAGGATTCCGTAGTGAAATATATTTGACGTCATTTCAAACTGATCGATGTCGCAAAAATAAATTTATTTTAATTTATTGTCTAAAAGAATTAAAGTTTAACGAGCGATTGTTGCGAATGGCAAATGTGATTTAATTCTAATAAAAACAGGGCCTTTAGCTATTTGTAATTCAAATTTTAAACGCCAAAATTAACTATTTTCATTAATCTTCTTTCTCAGATTAAATAATTAGACTTTATCGTTTGCTAAATTTGTTTAAAGTTCGAAGAATAATTATGTAATCTTTTTAATAAATATTTTTGTCGCCACAATTTCCCATTTACATTTCTTTCGAAAATTCACTTATTTATAGTTTGTTAAATTAATTTACAGTTCAAAAAATATATAATTTGTACAATTGATGCTTTAAAAATAAAAGCGAAACTTAGCATATTTTTTTATGCAAGTTAGAATTCTCTATGCATCTTTCTTCATACATATATATAGAACCATTAAAAGAACTCTATTGTGATAATACAACAATCCAAACCGAATTATATCACATAAATAATATTTTTTCAAGTGTGTTTATTTTTATTTTAACAAAAGTTTCTCGTACGTTTTACGAAATGGCAACAGTGAAAATATTGAATAAAAATGGAATTTGCATGTTATTTCAATGTAGATTAAATTTTTAGTTATTTAAATTTTAAATAAGCTTCTAGTTTAAATTTTTTAATGAAATTTGGCATGTAGCCAATCTGATTTTTGCTTCAAAATGACGTATCCCACTTGTCTGTGGGACTTGTGGATGACAACAGTGAAAATATGAATAAAAATAGAATTTGCATGTTATTTCAATGTAGATAAAAAAAAATTTAGTATTTAAATTTTAAATAAACTTCTAATTTAAATTGCAGTTTTTAATGAAATTTGGATGTACCTAATCGATTTTTTGCTTTAAAATGACGTATCCCACTTGTCTGTGGGAACTTGTGGTTCTTCTGTGAAAGTGGGTGACAGACAGACGGACGGACGGACAGACGGACTGAACGATTATAAAACCTTCCACTTTTTACGTTATAAACGTAGTGTGGAAGCTAAAATAAAATATACTTGAATCGTATTATATATTTTAACTGCTAAATCACTATTTATATTTTCCTTTGGCCATCTTATATTAATTAAAGTCCCATTTTTTTCGTTGTGACGCATCACGCCGGAACGCTGGACCGATTTCACTAATTCTTTTTTCGTATGTTTTGTTTTATTGTCAGGAGAAGGTTCTTAATGAATGAGTTACTCGAAATTCGAACCCGAACGGGTGTAGGAGTGCAAAACGTGAGCTGATTTCTCCGTAGGAATAGCATTGTTATGAACTTTTAATTTCTAAATTTCGTTTTCTAATTTGAAAAAAATTTCAGCGCGTTCAGCGTGAGCGAAAATTAAGTATAAACACGTCAGAACACGCGAGTTTAATTTGTAGGATTGTTATTTGAATATCATTATTTTATTTTATTTATAGAATTTAAATCTTTTGATTTTTTTTGTTTCCGAATTTAATTTAATTGATGTTTATAAATGGTAAGAAGTGAAGATATTGCTACAATGTATCAGGGCAGTAAAGGCGATTACTATTCTAGATCTGATGAATACTTCTAAGAAATGTTAATTCCCTCTACGTATAGCGTAAAAACTTCATGTTTATGAAACTGTCAATTTGGTACAGCCATGATATGGCCAATTGAATGTTGGCATTGGCGGCTTTTGGCGAAGTTTAAAATTTAGCGTAGGGTAGCTATTCACATCCAGTTGTATGGGTTAGGGTTAGTTTGAATTATCGTCGCACTAGAGCTATGCAAGAGGGATATTGGCCACGGGCGTCTTTATTTAGAACCACAGTCATGTGACGAGCCAACACCTGATTAGGCACCCAATGCAACGTTTACATCGTACGCAACGTCGGGAATTTGAAAAATATTTAACGTGCACTCCCACCACATGGGGTATTATTCTTTGGACATTTTTGGCTGCATTTGCCAAGGATCGATGGATTTTTTTTATCAACCTTCAATTAGAATTCAATATTCATAGTAAAGACAAGACAACGTCTGTCGGGTCAGCTAGTTGTTTAATAAAATACAGTTAATTTAAGGTCTGGGCTAAGATTAAACATCAGGGCATAATTAGCCTTTAAGAATAAATGTTTTTATCTTTCATATACCGTTCTCATTACAATTATTATATGTATTTATTATTTGTTAGCTTGGCAGAATGTATTTCTTAGTTGCAGGAAGAACTGCCTAATAAACTTTACATTAAGATCTTGTAATGTTAACAAGAATGCATAAAAGAAATGTAAACGAATTGCATAAAAGAAAAATGGAAATAAGAATAAAATAACAAACTGCTGCATATACATTTTACATTTCAAATTTGAAAATAAAAAGGTTTTAATATTTATCATTGCAGTTGTAAATACAGGAGAACAAATGAAAATAGTAACAATTGCAAAATATATCGTTACAATATTGATAGTACTTAAAACTGTTTATTTAAATTTGATTGTAATTTTGCAACAAAAATTTGAAATCATTCTCGCTTAGAAAACCGAAAATTGGAGATTGTTGAACTTAAATCAGTTACATAACACAAAACTATTGTCAAATGAAATGGTGAAGTACACAAGGGATAAAACAGCGGAGGAAATTTTAACTATAACTTATCACAACCGATGATACGCGACCTACGTTTTAAAAAAGTCCAAACATATTGATAAACAGCTATCACCTTTACTTTCTCTCCACAAAAAGATAAGGAAATTCTTTTTCTTTACTTAAAAAAAACAATAGACTTTTCTATAATTAACTTGAGACAGAAAACCGGAGTTACCTTGAAGGCCTTGGCGATTTCTTTGTCTACCTTCTGCTTGTCCTTCAGTCTCCGTGGATATTTGCTGATACGATAGGCGAGTTCGTTCACGCGCCATTTGCTACCTGTAGAACGAAATATTATAGAATCATCTGTAAGCAATGATTAAATGTTACACTGAGCTGAAGATCAACAGTTTTGAATTTTGGTTGGGTTCAGTTGAAAGGAACTAAATGTCACTGAGGAATCGTTTTCCCGAGTTGAATTTATAGTTTCTACATCTCATCACCATTATTTGGTACCTCATTTTCTCCATCTTATTATTTTTCTGGTTATTGTTTTAATTTACAGTAACGGTTGTTGGGCAGAAAGCGGTACCATAGCTACAATGAATACATTTGATAGAATTTTAATTGGTTTCTTTCGAAAAACAAGATACAGTTGGTCTTGAAAAAATAACTCAATGGTAATAATTTTTTGTAGTTGATGATAGGTCTGTTTTCTATTTTTATATAGGTGCTACTAATACAAGATAAATTGCTTGGCAAAATAAGATTATCCTAATATTCAGATCAAAATGTGAATATGAAAAATAGTTTTGAAAGAAACATGGAATAATCTACTTTAACTTTTGTTGTTCATGATCGAACTTTCTATTCCCATGACATTAATAATAGGGACTTTAAAAATAGATACTTTATGGTTTGTTTACTTTGATAACTATTTATTGTGGAAAATCAAATGTAATGTGCGACAAAATTGCTTTTATTTAATAAACACAGTTTTGTTAATACAAATTCAATTAAAAAAATGAATCCGAGATGGTATTTAATTTCAATCACTAGTATATTCATTGATAAAAGTTATAATTTACGTTCCTATTAGCAAAAAAAACCCAATTTCAATTGAAGCTGCAGAGTCGCAAATGCTTTTTCAAACTACTATAATATCATATGAATAATGAACTGCCTGCTTGGAAAGTGATTAACTAAAACACCAACCGTAAAATTCATGCTAAAATGTCCTATTAAATGCATCCACAGTGAGTCACTTCACCACATAATAGTACCTCGCTGTTAAGTTCGCATTAACCATTATACTCGTAGTATTGCTATTCTCAAACAAGAAAGTGTGAAACGACTAGGAGTTTTCACTTAATAATTACCACACGTGAATACACATTTTCCAAAGAAAACCACAAACGAAGGGGGTGGAATCACATGTTTTTATGAAACCAAAGTGCAATATTATGTAAAAGTAACGAAGATTCTTATGTAGTTTTTAAATGCAGAACAAGAATCTAGTTTTTATGCTTGCTTAGCATCAAAATCTTTTAAGAAACACCTATTACTTTGTAAAAAAAAAGACCTTTAAAAACTATTTTGTTTTGCCTTAAAATTGATTTATCGCTAATTTTTTAACACAAAAATGCTAAATATCTCAAAAACTAAAAGAGAAAAAATTTCATTGAAATAATCGTGTTCATCTCGTTAAATTCTTTCAGACTTTGGGGCTTTTCTTTCTATGCATCAAAATGTTTGAGATTTTGTTGCCTAGTGTTATTAGTTAACATGCAAAATATTAAAGTCGTTTTCAATAGATGGCAGCACCACAAATCTACGAATTCATTCAAAAACCTTTAATGAAAAAACATCTTGTTCTCCTAAAACAATTTTTTTATAGAATTTTTATGAAATTAGTAGTTTTTTTCTTATTGTGATGCTTTTGTAAAAAAAACACCTTTGGGGTTGTTTGGAGGTAATAACATACGGCAATCAATGTTGAATTTTAATGCCAACAGCTAGATCGGCCATCTCGTTTTTAAACTACAAGTTTATTTAACACAATAAAATCTTTCCATTTTGAGGAGGGAAATATACAACGACTTTGCACCATTAAACTTGTTTGTTCAAAACTTGTACTTTGATGATATCAGTATCTGTTTTAATAAAACAACACCAATTAAATACATAAATAGTGAAGTTTTTTAAGACAGTACATCGATAATCTATCGTTTTCTTCAAGCAATAATTCTTATTTCGCATTTTTTATAATTTTAATGGTGATTAAATATTTTACATTAAATCACGTTAATTTTTAATTATGTAATAGGAAAAGAGTACTCGAGCAACCTTTCATCCACAAATGCTCAAGAGCAATCATTACTTAACGTTGAAACATAGACCGGTACTTTATTTTTAAAAAAAGTATTTCGCAATTGCACTATTTCCTTCACGTAATTCCTCTTTTACAAAGTTCAAATTACAGATAGCAAATAGAAAAAGTATGAAAATATAGTTTGGGGATGATTTAATTGGCAGAAAGTTGTGATTTCTATTAAACAACCATAGAAACTATGTATCATGTATCACAAACATATGATATATGCGTAGCGTTCGAGAATGTCAATTTGAAAACTCACTTCATTCATCTTCACATACACATACCAAAGTAGTTTCGCCATTATTATCTGTCTGAAGACCACCAAAGTAAGCGTGATATCAAAGATAATACAAGCCGTGAGTCATTCAAATCTTCGGATGAAAAGAAAAATATCAACTAAATAAGAAAAATACGTCATAAGCGAAAAAAGTTATTAAATGCTTGTTTCGTAGGTCACTAGGGATCTTCTAAGTCTGGAAAAGTTAAAAAAACAAGCAGAAATTTTACTGACGAAGGTGAAATAGAAAATTATTCTAAATTATTCTCCCTTGTTAACATATTGTAAGAGTAGATTTCTTTTAAGGATTTCCGTTGCACGATTTTCATAAGGTCAGTGCCGTAGTTTTTTTAGTTTAAAGGTGATATTTGTATTATTTTATATTTGCTAAAAGGAAAAGTTATTCTCAAAGTGTATTTGGTAGTCTCAAAGTAAATTCAAAATTCTCAAAGTGTATTCTAATTTACTTGTTGCTAAAAATGGTTATGTTCTTTTTTTAATATTTACATTTACACAACATACACAATTTTCTTTTCCATGGTTTAAACATATTTCACCAAAAAAGATCTTTTATTAAAAATGAAGCAAAATGGTTATTTTACATCAAACGTATAAAGTTTGTATCTCAAAATTAATATCGCCTCGAAATATTAAAAAAAAAACTAGAACAAATGTACTTTGATGTTACAATTTTATATAATCTTATTAAATAGCTATTTGTCAAAGTATTATCAAATCAATTCTAAAAAAAAAAAGCGTTAATATGGTAATTATTTTCAAAAAGTTGTAGTTACCGGTGCATTCATCATAATAACAGATAAATTGAAATAACAGGTAATAAATAACAGTTATTTGTTTTCAAACATTTAAAAATCCTATTTTAAAATATAAAAAATTAAACATCAATTAGAAGTATCAATATACAATTTATAATTAAAGTAATAAATGCAATAATTTGATGTGTATGTAAATACTGTTTGCTTAAGAAGGTAACGATTGATTTAAATGACTAATCTTATGCTTTTTGTACCTTTTGACCTACATTTATTACAGTTTTGTTAGATAAATAATGCAAATCTAAATACTTATCGCAAAGAAAATTGTAATACCCTCTTTGAAAGGAAATATGTTACAGATATTGATATGCAGTGCTAACATATCGTCTGACAATATCAACTTCCAGACAAACAATTCGGTAATTTTGGATTTCAAAGCCCAATGAATGACCTACATAATGTATTTGATGTTAGTCAACGCGTTTTCTTTTGTTTAATGCCGATACACGTTCTCATTTTCTCCGTAAATACTACTTACAAATATCAGTTTTAATAAATTATGTAAATGTTAATATTCATATCTAATATGTGGAGGCTTTACAACAAAAAAATGTTTATTCAAAAAAACAGGAGTTCTAAAAATATTTTTCATCATTCAGTATTTATGTTTTCCAAAAAATTCATTTGTTCACGTAAACATATTGAATTAAAAATCGTTCAATATTTATAAATTCGAAATTTACTACAAATTATGAGAAACCAAAAGGACATCGTTAAATATCCCGAAAATTTTCCTGAACCGTTTCATTTCAATCCATTTTTATAATTATAATTCATTCGGAATCTTTAAATATATATTTTTGTATAAAAAATTATTATACAAAAATAAGTTGTAAAAAGTTATTTAATTTCAAAATATTGTACGCTAAAAAGTTTAGGATTTTTAGCGTACTTTTCTTTTTTTTAATTCGAAAGAATTAAAAAAATTAAAAAGTAGGTATTGACATGCGGTCGATGTCCGTCCGTCTGTCCGTACCCCCCTTCCAAAATCGGTTCTATCAATCGGATCTTAAAAATTCTTTTTTGTTTGAAAGATATGACATCAGAGACCTAACTTTCATACTTTTTGTCCGCCTGTCTGTACGTCCGGACGGACATAAATCTACTATCTGTCGGCGAATTTCCCATTGAATTAGCATTGAAATTCAATTATGAGTCATTTAAATCACTGTTGCCAAATCAACAATGGCATGAGAAACTTTATTTAAAAATATATGAAAAGCAAAATAATTGTTTCATGAATCAGTTTGGTGTGACGTCTTAAAATGTAGCAGAGTGTGATTCTTAGATTAATCATTAATTGTTGACTAAGAAAGCGGCAAGGCATATTTTTTGCATACAATTATGCTTAGTTTTAATTAGCTTTTCTTATTTTTAGCCTACTTTTCTTTTTTTAATTCGAAAGAATTAAAAAAATGAAAAAGTAGGTATTGACATGCGGTCGATGTCCGTCTGTCTGTCTGTCCGTACCCCCCTTCCAAAATCGGTTCTATCCATCGGATCTTAAAAATTCTTTTTTTGTTAGAAAGCTATGACCTCAGATACCCAACTTTCATACTTTTTGTCCGTCTGTCTGTACGTCCGGACGGACATAAATCTACTATCTGTCGGCGAATTTCCCATTGAATTAGCATTGAAATTCAATTTTGAGTCATTTAAATTACTGTTGCCAAATCAACAATGGCATGAGAAACATTATTTATTTAAACATATTTGAAGCAAAATAATATTTTCATGAATCAGTTTGGAATGACGTCATAAAATGTAGCACAATTTGATTCTTTGATTATTCATTAATTATCTAACAAGAAAGCGGCAAGGCATACTTTTGCATACAATTATGCTTAGTTTTAATTTACATTTCTTATTTTTTTTAATGCAGTTTGGAGTTTCATTACTTTTGTTATTAATAAATATTTAATTATTCTTCGAACTACAAATAAATCGCGAGCAGACGATAAATAATATTTAATTAATTTGCGAAATAATATTAAGGAAAATAGTTCATTTTGGCTCTTAGAAGTTTAAATTATTAGCTGGATGCTGTGTTTCGATTTTTTTTCTAATATGTATAAATCTAGTGTAGAAACGGCTGTTGATGATATTTACTGTTAGAAACCTAGTTTTTTCCCGATTAGAACTTCAGTAAGTATTTAAGTAACAGGAAAGTAGGCTATTTTAGTTCTTTATGAACTTCTTGTTTAAAATTCATATTAGATGGAAGTTGAAACGATATATTACGCCAAAAGCATCCATCATACACAATAGCATAATATCTATTTGTTATTATATTGTATTTTTTCAAAGAATTTCATAATTATTAAAAAAATTACTGAAAATGATTTATCGTAAAGTAATAATAAAAACTGTGGAATTTTAAATCAAAAATTTCTGGTTTGAATGGATCTCTATTATTGTGATATAATATATTAAAAAAAATTATTGTCCAAATAACTTATTTCGTACAAAATATTATCTCCCAAGAAAAATTAGATTATTTTGCGCATCAAATATTCTTTAGGAAATATTTATTAGTGATCCTTCCTTAATGAATTCCAATAATTTCAAGACCTTCATATTCCCAAGGACCTTCGGAATTTCATACGATAGCGTTTCCTTTCCGAATTTACTCATCAGTAAAATAGATTACGTATGCTGCATCGATAATAATTATGTATTGTATATTTTGTAGTAATGGTCAGTAAATAATTGCGTTTAGGAAGGTCATTCCATGAATTTTCAGAAGTAAATAAAATAAATATTACGTGTATTAAGTTAGTAGTATATCTAAAAATATTTCAATTAATATAAAAATGATATTATAGTTATATTGTTTTGCGTCATACATGTGCAAATAATGAATGATCAATACTGTAGTTATTTTTAGTATTAAAGACGGTTCTCTGAGATAATTTAAACGACAGCTGTACAAATTCAATTTTTGTGTGTTCTTGTATTAAATATTAAAGGAATTTTCTCAATGAGGTATACAAAATTAGTCACACGTTTGATTAACATTTAATATTCTCAGTCAACTAACTAAAACACTATATAATCTCTCCTAGTTCTTAAAAATCACCGCTATCTGTTCTTGTATAAATTTAGCAAATAATTGATCAAATCAATAATCAAAATGTCTACATGAGTTTTCAACAAGAATAAGAAACGAAGCGATACTTTAAATTAAAAAAACAATCTAGGAGTTACTTCCAAACATATTTAAAAAAAAAAAACTACAATCAATACTAGAATATCATAAAAGAAAATATTAAAATTTGAACCCTATTCAGATTATGTTCAGTTACAGTATACATCTTTTTTTAACGGTCATAGTATAAATATTAAAATATTCATGATTGAAGTAATTTTTTAAATAAAAATCTATGTACATTCGTACTGAAATGTCATCGAACAATTTTGTTTAAAAAAATTTATATGATCTTTTTTATATTCATAGACAAATTATAATATGATATTATAATAAGTAAAAGTATTATAGTATAATAAGTATCAATTTAATTTACATTATCCTTATTAACCAAACAGTACAAGATACAAGTTATATATTGTATAAATGAAAATTTATGACTCAACTTCCTTAAAGATTTCCTAAACAAGAAGGTTATAAGTGTTTTTTACAGTGACTCGAAAGATATTTACATTTTCTAAATCAAACTTCAATTATAATAAAATGGTTAAAACGGATATTTTCATTTTTACCGTTACTTGAGTTTGCTTAGTTTTCCTTTAAATCCAGCTCTTGTCAATACTTTATGAGATGTTTACCTTGAAACATACTACAAATGGTTGATCAAATTAATTCCTTTATTAGATTTTCCTCTATGGAAAATTAGTGTATTTGTAATAAATTGTTTGTGTTGGACTTCAACTATATTGTAACAAGAAGTTCATAAAGAACTAAAATAGCCTACTTTCCTGTTACTTAAATACTTACTGAAGTTCTAATCGGGAAAAAAAAACTATGTTCCAAAAGTAAATATCATCAACAGCCGTTTCTACACTAGATTTATACACATTAGAAAAAAAAATCGAAACACAGCACCCAGCTATAATTTAAACTTCTAAAAGCCAAAATCAACTATTTTCCTTAATATTCTTTCGCAAATTAATTAAATATTATTTATCATCTGCTCGTGATTTATTTGTAGTTCGAAGAATAATTAAATATTTATTAATAACAAAAGTAATGAAACTACTCCGAACTGCATTAAAAAATAAGAAATGTAAATTAAAACTAAGCATAATTGCATGCAAAAGTATGCCTTGCCGCTTTCTTGGTAGATAATTAATGAATAATCAAAGAATCGAATTGTGCTACACTTTATGACGTCTTTCCAAACTGATTCATGAAAATATTATTTTGCTTCAAATATGTTTAAATAAATAAAGTTTCTCATGGCATTGTTGATTTGGCAACAGTGATTTAAATGACTCAAAATTGAATTTCAATGTTAATTCAATGGGAAATTCGCCGAAAGATAGTAGATTTATATCCGTCCAGACGTACAGACAGACGGACAAAAAGTATGAAAGTTGGGTATCTGAGGTCATAGCTTTCTAACAAAAAAAGAATTTTTAAGATCCGAGGGATTGAACCGATTTTGGAAGAGGGATACGGACAGACGGACAGACAGATAGACGGAAAGACAGACAGACATACGAACAGACAGACAGATGGACATCAACCGCATTTAAATACCTACAGTGATTTAAATGACTCAAAATTGAATTTCAATGCTAATTCAACGGGAAATTCGCCGACAGATAGTAGATTTATGTCCGTCCGGACGTACAGACAGACGGACAAAAAGTATGAAAGTTGGGTATCTGAGGTCATAGCTTTCTAACAAAAAAAGAATTTTTAAGATCCGATGATTAGAACCGATTTTGGAAGGGGGGTACAGACAGACAGACAAACGGACAGACAGGCGGACAGACAGACGGACAGACATACGGACAGACAGACATACGAACAGACAGACAGATGGACAGACAGACAGTTGGACATCAACCGCATTTCAATACCTACAGTGATTTAAATGACTCAAATTGAATTTCAATGCTAATTCAATGGGAAATTCGCCGACAGATAGTAGATTTATGTCCGTCCGGACGTACAGACAGACGGACAAAAGTATGAAAGTTGGGTATCTGAGGTTATAGCTTTCTAACAAAAAAAGAATTTTTAAGATCCGATGATTAGAACCGATTTTGGAAGGGGGGTACGGACGGACAGACGGACAGACGAGACAGACGGACATCGACCGCATGTCAATACCTACTTTTTCATTTTTTTAATTCTTTCGAATTAAAAGAAGAAAAGTAGGCTAAAAAAAATCTGTAACGTTCAAAAATTTCAGTTTTACGTGAAAACACCTGTGGCTCAAGAATGAAAATAATTAATATATGAAAATTCAAAATACGATGCAACATTCTTCTTTATAAAATAAATTAATGCCAAGTATTTTCACATTAAAATCCTTAAGCACACTAATATTACAATCTATCTAACCTATACTTCTACTGATTAAAAAAACATGCGTCGATTTATCCTATAAATAACTAACTGCGCATCAAAAAATTTACTCATTTAATATGCAAGAACCTCTTGGGTGAGATCATCGTACATTTCTTATTGACGCACTCTTCCTACAAATTATTCCAGTTAACCATTCACTGATGTGATTAGACAAATTTAACATTTATTTTCGGTTATTGATCATTTCTGGAATGATCAAACACCAAATTAACATACTTTACGTCGATAAGAAAACTTTCTTACTTCGGAAGGAACTTGAAAGGTAATGCAAAACCGGTTGACTTGGTGCAGATGATAATAAGATACAAGCAAGAAGGTTTTAATGTTACTAGAGGTGTGTAACACTACAAGACTTTCATTTACCACTCCCATGAACAATGAATTAATGCCCATTTAAAGATAATTATATAAAGCTATAATTTCAATAACTTTAAAACACATAAAAGGTTCAACGGCAGTTACCATTTATGCACGCGCGATTTTCTTAAAAACTTTATTATGACGACCTACAGGTGCTGAGAACTTGTGTACCAAATTTGAAGAGTGTATCTCTTTTCGCTTTTCAGCAATACCGTTAAAAACAAAAGCGTTAGGTAATTGAAAGTAAAAATGGTGTTTGCCTTACAAAATAAACAAAAAGGGGATCAAAGAGAGTGTCGTCTTTTTTCATGTGTTATTTAATCCAACCTCAAGAAACTTAATCTTAAATTCACACAATTTAAGCTCTTAAAACGATTTCATTTAATATTTTTATATTACACAGCGCATCAAGTCTTGTTATTTAATATCTATAATAACGAACGTTTTACGATTTTTAAAAATGTATTAAACTAAAATTAAAAATATTACGCGCATAAATTCCTAAATAAAACTTAAATTATTTCAAGATTTATATTTGAATGAACTTTTATAAAACTTTAAACATCTCATGTTATTTTTTAATCGCAATTAGCTTGTTTTACAGGACGTAAATCATTCCTGCTTTCATTCCTGGATTTCATTAGCGGCTTCGATGATTAGTGGTATGACACAGTAAGCTCCGCAATTACATTGATTAACCAATCGAGTCCCTTACTTTGATTCCTGTGGAACTATTGCCACTCCAGTTGTGAAACATGCCCATAAAAGGATTTTTTGTATTATATTTTGAATATAAAATTAAGTAACTTCTGACCACTAAAATACGAAATTTAACATGTAAGAAACAGCTTGTAGAGATAGTCATTAATCACACATTTCTTATTGTGACGCACTCTATAAATATTACTCATAAAAATTCCCTCAATTAACCTTTAACTCTGATTGGGGTAACTTCAAATTGTATAGAATTATACAAAATAAAATTTGTGTCTGCTGATTGCGCCACTAGGAAAATTTCTTGCGACGTTGTTAGATGAGGAACGAGAAGTTAGTGAAAAACCGGTCGACTTTGTGGTATCCTTATTACACGATATAATCAAGAAAGTTGCATACACTCTTATTTTTTCACTAATGGAGATGTCAAAAAAAAGAATAATACTTTTCTCCTTTTCCATGAGCACGAAATGCACGGGTTTAAATAAAACCCGAGGAGGCGGGGCTAGTTTCCCGGTTTGGGGCACCCACTTTTATTTTAAAAAAATGGTTACATTCCCCGTTGTACTGACCTACGTAGCAACCCTGAATATATCAGACGACGAAATTATTAATTTAGTAGATGCTTTCATGTTGTCGAAAGACCAAAGTTTGTTTGTTTTTTAAATTTAACTATGAGTAACTTTTCTTATTTGAAACTTAAAATTTACTTACTAAAATTTAATGCATTGTTTGTACTAAAGGTTATTGTTTCGTTCCTTAATATAGCTATGTATTTATTAACAAAATAAAAAAAACTTTTACAGCTACTCGTTGAGGTAGTGTCAAAGCTCTTATATCATGACCGGGTATATTTTCTGAAATGCTTTTGAGGCGAATGCTTGGCAGCTGCTTTCGTTTAAAAATTTGACATATCCAAATCAGTTTGTTTCATGCTATCAAAAATATAGTTTTTGTGTTATAAAAAGTAGGTTGGAAAACTTCCCTCTGCATATTCTAACTATAACATTTTCAAACTTATATTCTTAGATTTAATAATTTGCTGTAAAAACATATATTTATATATTTTTAAAAAATAATGCTGCTATTTTGTAGATAAAAATATAAGATTTTAAATATGTTTTTGTAATTTTTCAAAAAAGCATAAAAATAAAAATATATATACGCAAAATGAAAAAAAAAAAAAGCTGTAAAACTAGCAACGGTTTCCCTTACTTTTGTTTAGATCTTATTCTATTACATATGAGCGCATGACACACTTTAAACGTTTTCTGTTTTTTTAATTCCTAAAAACTAAAAAAAATAAGAAAAAAGAAATAAAAAGTTTAAAAAAACTGAAACAGAGAGATAAGCTTTCTGAAAAAAAGCGAAAGTTTAAGCTTATTTCTTAAAAATAATAAAAGTGCAAACATAGAATATGTATCTGGGCTTCTCTTACCTTGTAGCGCGTATCTCTTCTTGCGAGCGGAACCGCTGTGCCCCACCTTATCACGGACTCCACACCGAGGCATGTTCATCATCGTTAGAGTTGTGTTGTCCAATTCACCTATAAGAGATTTTGCATTAAAAATCTAGCATCCGTTTCCATAATATTATTCATTTAAATTAGATAATTAAGAGTGACAAGGTATATAGTGCAAACTATTGAAGAAAATATATAGATTATTCTAATTTAAGATGAATTAAAGTATATTTCAGAATACTGTGAGATTAAATAATCTTCATGATATTCCTGATTAATCTAATAATGATATCATCCTAAAAAAATCATCCGTCGAGAATAATTTTAATAAAAAAACGCTGATTTTACTCTTTAAAAAAATTTGCTGATTAAAACAATGTATTGTGAATTATCTCACTGCATTATGAGTATCTCAATAATCTTTAAATTTTGAAATTATTGAGAGAATGAATCATTTTAGTAAATTTCAATAAAAAATCGTATGCTGGGAAAATTACTATTAAAAAAACCTTGGAACACCAACCTGTTTCCAGTAATCCTGCAAATCTTTGGAAATCTTTAATTGCACTTGAAACAGCTTCTCCGCTGATTAAGGATGCAGAATTTGAATTAGATTCGTTCATGTAACCATAACGTTGGAGATACATCTGAAAAAGAAAAAAAAGTGGTAAATATTATACTTTGAAAATATCTCAAAGAAAATTTTATCGTTGGTATTACATTAAAAAAATAAAACGTACGTATATTTAGTTTCTTCTCCTTTTTATGATGAAAACTAATGTAATTCTGAAAAAATGTATGTACATTCAAAAAAATATAAATTAACTACCACACTAAAATTTTCATTGTAATTACAAATGACAGTTTAACAATGAAACTTTAATTTAGATATATTTTTATATTTTTTCCGAGAAAAATTACAAAAATTCAGTAATGGTTCCAACAATTCAGTAATGGTATTGCAAAAACCAAGTAATGGTTTTTATATATTAACCTTGGTAGAACTTATTTTCATTGAAATTTAATTTAAACTAAAAAAGTAAAAGAAAATCGATCTTTCGTGTGTCCTTAAATCGCATTTATCTCAAATATCCCTATTTTTTAATGACAAATCTATTTTTACCAGTGACCTTCGCTTATCATTATTCGTTTTTTTTTGCCTTAATTTGAAACCATGTAACTTCTTTTCCAACCATTTAACACAAGTCTCCAAACTAAAGCCATGGGGTATTATGACCAAGGCTGCGCATTTTTTCCAAAAAAATGGTGATAAGGAATGTCATACCATTTTTTAAAAAGCCCTTTACAAATTATGTCCCTACATAATTTTTTTTTCAATTCTATTTTTTGTTAGAATGTTTTATATTTAAAATCAATAACGATCAAACATGGGGATGTTGCACATGCCACTATATTTAAGGGTTATTTATTCGATGGTGAAAAATAATATAAGTAAATAAAGAAATAAATATGCTGCTGTTACATTAAATTATTAAGTTATCTATATTACGTTCAAAATCCAAAAACGTTCGATTGGTGAAAAAACAAATCCAATACCTAGATAACACTTTAGAGTGGGATTGGTATGGGTCTATTTTGGAAATATGGGCACTACTCATTGGGGGAATGTGGAGAATATACTAAAGTAAAATAATATAATGGAAAAGGACTTACGTGGGATACCCCAGGTGGGCCCATGCGTTTTGACCAAAAATAAAGGGTATCGTCTCTTTCTGAGATCCATTTGGGTAATGCCTACTTTAACCAAGCTGGATAGCCATATTAGTGTATAACTTGTGGTTTGTGGCTATCCAGCTACAAGCCATCTTTAACACTAATGTCGGCCCTTATGGATTCCACATTAGTTTGCTACATGGGTATACTGTATTTTTAAAATTACAGTAGAGAGAAATTGATTTTTAGATTATCCAAAGGCAATCACAATTTACTGTCAACTAAATTTACTGTCAACTGAAACGTATAGAATCCGTTTAGTTTAAAACAATCATTGTAGTTTTATCTTCACAAACTTGACTAAAAAAATCCTAAAGCGGCCCTCGAGTTAAAAAAGTTTGAAGACCCCTAAACCTAACATTATAACATATTTTCATCATCAAACGACCTTCCTGCGTTCAACCATATGTACTCTTGTTCCGCTCTTAAAGTTCTACTCTTCGTGAAAGTGACTGAACCCTCATTTTGAATCTTTTATGGGTTGAAAACGGAGGAAGAACACGCGAGGAAAGAAAGGACTTGAGGTACGCACGCAAGAAACTGAATTGTGTGCTGGTGGAAGATAATATGTTAAAACATATGAAATCTTTATTAACTGAAGTCCTTGAACGTAAGATAAATATTTGTGTGAAAGGAGATAGATTTTATAAACACGCTATATGTATTTTTGAAATTGGTATATTTTAGTATATTTTCATTCACATAAAATGTATTTACGTTTCATGTTCCATTGAATGGTAATTAGAATGAAATAAAATCAATAAAAATCTAATTTTTAGTAAGTAGCATATCTTGTTCAGAAAATGTCAGACATTTTCCTATGTTTAATGCAACAAAGTAAAAGTTACGTCTCTAAACACTTATTTATTTTAAAAATTGAATAATACTAGGTTGATAAATAATTTTTTTCTACCTTTCAAAAAAAATTGTGGAAACCGAGAAAAGTTGAAAGTTAAAAATGCAAATTATTATTAGAATTAAAACGATTACTTTTAAAGACGTCTTCACACAAAAACATACATAAGTTTAAAATGATCTTGTTATATCACGTAAAAATTAACATGTTTGAAAACTTAACTCTCAGACTCTAGAACAAAACTGTTTTAGTTAAAAAAAGATTGACAAGTAGACACATTTTTCTTCAAAATTATTATTATTTTTAAGGAAAGAAAAATACCAAACAATTACTTAAAAAAACAATCAGTAATTTCAGTTACTTATATTTTCATCTTATTTCATTAATTTTTAAACAAATGTTATCTCCGTTTTTTACGACGAAACCAACAAAATTGTATGTAATGACTAACATTTCTCATTTTATATATTAAATAACTGAATTACATAAAAAAAATCAGTATTTAGTTTAAAAATATCATATGTTTTTTTTAAAAGTTTGGACTCAGTCCCTGTCGCTATTACATATCCATGGCTTTTCTTAAGGTTATTAATATGAATAACCCCCTCCTTTAAGCTTTTAAATGGCAAAGGCATTTATGTATTTTTCCATGTGCTGCATTACAGATTCGTATTCAAAAGAGCTGCATGGTTACTGCATAATAATTTCCCCCTCCAATTTCTCAAGCAAAGCCTCCACTCCCTCATCTCCCCAGCAAATCTTCCGTTGCGCCACTGCACCAAATACCATTCTTATGTTTTTATTTTCACCTTGAAATCAAACGTTGAACTGGAATGTAGGCACTCGTGCCAGACATGAGAAAACTGGCCACCATTTTGCAAGAAGACTCACTCAATGGAAAGAACAAAAAACTGTGGCGTTCTATCAACTTTCGCGGACACATGTGTGTGAATCGAATGGATGGGGTGGAGAACAACTGAGGACAAAAGAAAAGGAATATTTCTGGAAGCTTATGAGTTAATGACTTTAAGAAGCGAATAAAAGACATGTGGTGAATAGGTGGTGATGAGGTGATTGTACTTTTAAAACTCAATGTGGAAGATGAAATAATTGGACTGGTGTAAGAAATGAAGTAGGATGCATTTGACATAAATGTCCCATTAAATTAAAATTAGTAATATTTGTTTTATAAAAATATTCAATAAAATGCAATAAGAAACCGACAAAAGTCTACTCGTAATAATAGGATCAACAATAAAAAAATAGAAACTTTTACTCAATTTTCACAAGGGCTAATGAGTTGATAGAAATCCAAAAGTAATTCCTAGGTCATTTTAAAATGGGAATTCTAGTAGTCACTGTACAATATCGTTATTCAATTTAAACATCATTGTTTAATTTTAATTTATTTTATGAAAAAATTTTCAATCTCCTGAGCTTTTCTAAAATATTTCCGACCAAAATTTGTTACACAAACACACACAAAAATTGTAGTATTAAACGTTTTCGTAGGAAAATACATAGAGCCTTATTCACCCCATGGTCTACATGTAAAGGGTTATATTCATCTTAAAACTGTTGAACCATCACTAAGGGGGAGAAGAACATCCTCCCATCACGAATACATATCAGCAGGTGAAATGAACCCTATTTTCCCGAACCCATATCCACTCGACACATTGTCCCTACCAGAGTAGAGGTTGAAAAGCCTTTGCAAGAAGCTGGTGCAATGTGTCTTTACAGCGAAAACAATTGTTAGCCGCAAAGTGAGGCTTTCACGCTACGTTGAACCTAATTCTCAAATTGCCCAGGTAAGTGGCCAAAACGAAAACAGAGAAAAGAGGCGGCATGCGACCTTGACCCTCGACCACCCACTCTGGAAAAAGGACCGTTGAACTGGTCAGTGCCTCGTAAGACACTGACCACACATTGTTACAAAAATACTGATAAGTATCTCAAAAGAATGCCAGTAACAATCTCAACGGTGGAGTGACACTTCTTTCGATCACGGATTTCAACGCGCTCACCTTATAGACGAATACTTTATAAATAAATTCGCAACATGTGTGGTAAACTGATGAATTTGACAATAATGAAAATGTGAGTTAAAATTACTAAAATATGCAAAGAATTTTTGTATGTATCGATTAAAGTCTCAAACTTATTGACACACAACAGTTAGGATACAAAAAAAGATACGCTAATTTCCCTTTAAAAATGCAATGGAAATACAAAACTTCATCAGACAACACTATCTTAGCAATTACATATACCAGAATAAGAGAAGAGAGAAATGACATGATAATGAATGAAAATCCACAATCAATGTGGCGATTGATATTCCTTGAAAATATGCTAAAGTTAATTTGATGTCAATTTCAATAACAAAAAAGATTTCATTCGACTAATGTCAAATTTATTTTAATTAATAAACAAACTACGACTTGTACCGACAAGTGTGCTTTCGAGTGTTTAGTGTTTTTCTAGGGAGTAAAGGGATGGGCTATCTTCTAAGTGAAATGTAATTTGCATGATTAAGCATCTTTTCCAAATTGTCGATACATAATAATTTTATTCACTAACCACATTTTATTTATCTCTTGCGGTTCGTTCAAGGATATAACGTAACAAACTTTTTAACGCACGAATGTTTTTTCGTTTCCAAGTAAGATATTTTTCCTTAATTGAATTCTTGAGGGTGGGGGTTCTACTTGTTATGAGAATGTAAGCAATGAACTCCTGAAAAGAAGTTACATAAGGACCCTTGACCTTGGTAACTGTATGAAGGGCAGTGTGTAAATTGCAGCTGCGCACTTTAGTTAATTTAAATAATTTACTCTTGTTTACTTGTTTAGAGGTGTTAGTTGGTAATGGGCAAGCTTTAAATGAGCATTGAAATTAATCATAAATGTTGAGCATGCAGATTAGCAGTTCTCAGGAAAAAATTCTCTTTTAACACAGTCTGTATGAAAAAATTTAGTTGTGAATGTATTTTCTTTTGGGATTTTAATTACAAGTTTATAGATTTATAATGGGTTGAATGGGCATCCTTGAAAAACAACAATGGGGGGGGGGGGCGTTAACATATATTTTTACAGAATGATACTGTGCATGCGCATTAATTCACAATTCGTTGTGAAATAGTGCGTGGAATTGCAACTTTTGCGTCTGGCGCCTGCTTTGGGTGTGCATTTGCCACAGAATAGTAAAATGCAATGGTAATAATCATTTTATTGAGTGATTGTAGATTTCTTTTACCTTGCCCTTTAAGACAGTGAAAACATTTCTTTACATTTTGAGTAAGGGATCCAAGGCTAAGTTGCAAATGAATTTTCAAAGAGCAATTTAGACAAACGTTAATTTTTAGAATTCAACAACATCTTTTTTATGCATAATACAATTTATTTATGACGAAAATGCTAGCATCTCTCAAATCGGGAATATTTTCCAACATGTCAAATCATAAAAATACTCTTCCGCGTTTTCTTATTTATTTTAAATTGAACACAAACATCCCAACAAAACAACTGGAACCAAAGTGATCTCACTCACTTTTTACGGTATTAGAGTTATTACATAAAATAAGGACTCCACGTCACGATCTGGCTCATAGTCATAAGAGTGAACTATGATGCTTGATAATAATTACAAGCAGTTTACAGCAGTGTGAACTAGTCAACAAGACATTCATACACTTAAAGCATAACGGTCCGTTCCACACGCAACGATTCCGGTAACGTTTGCCGTACTCATGGTGCCGGATAATAGCAGTGGCAATGTTATTTGTCAATTGGGTCTTTCACGTGCGGCGGAAATGAAAAACTTGTTTACGGTTTAACATGCGGTTTTTAATCAAGTAATGATAATGTTAAAATAATTTGAAGTGCGGAAAAAGTTGCTGCTGTACATGCCACTGTAGCTGCTTTTAGAATTGCCACTACTTGGTTGAAAATCGCAGGTAACACCGAAGTACCGTCTTCACTTGCGGCGTAAGTGAAAGATCTAATTGACTGGACATCGTCACTGCTATCAACATTACCTCACCGTTGTATATGCAAGGTCTGATCAAGGAAAACCCAGACTATAAGCACAACAAATTTCGGGGGTCCCGTTTTTCTAAAACCTTGTGCATAATTGTCCTGAATTATGGTGCTAGTTGGCCGATGTATCATATTTTTTTAACCATTTTTTTCAGCAGCTTCACAACATCAATCAAACTAATCACGTTAGGTCAATGTCTAAGTAAAATTAAAGCTAATAAAAAAGTAGGATATAAAAAAAATCGGAAATTAACTGAAATTTCGGGAACCACAACGTTTAGTATAAAAGAAACTAAAATTTAGAGGACCTAGGCTTGGGCCTAACGGGCCTTATGATAAATCAGGTCCTTGGCCTAAGTGAAATGTAGGTTTCTGACTTAAATCCACATGGTATAAGAAAATACTACTCTTCTATCATGACGAGATCAAATCCCAGCTGGGAGGACTAAACACTTCGGAAAAAGGTCGCTGGACTCGTTGGGGTGTGACACCAGAGTCGACGCTTTCTCCGGCATTCTGAAGACGCCTTCCCCCACGCATTTACCGTCTCCAAAGACGCCCGAATCGCTACAATCCGTTGCACAAACACTTTTTCACTTAATGACATGTGATGTAATGTTAAAAACTTTAAAACAGGAAGTTGGTGTGTTCCTATTGTATTACAGATGTTGGCTAATTAATTGATATAGGGACTAAATTGAATTTTGAGAGACTGACATTAATTGCATATATTTCGAGTATCTTTATGTGTCAAAGAGGAAGTGGACGTTCTAATTACGGATTTATTTATTTTGTTGTTAGTTTCACCATTTCTTGAAAGGTGAAAATTCTAAAATGATGAAAAAAATTCATGTATGCCGTCCAATATTCTATAATTTGACGCAATTTTTTTTTAAAGAAAACCAATGCCATTCACGTAACTGAAGATTTTACTCCAGCTATAAAATAAAATATAAATTTTATGCTAATTAAATTTTAATAGCGAAGCAATGTAAAAAAACAAGTACTAAATATATACTGAAATAAATTAGATTTTCATCGTGAAATATTTAATTTGAAGTGTCTTATGAACACCATTAATGAGCTTAATGGATAAACGTGTTATGTGATATTTTTGAAAAAAAATCTAATACTTTTTTGTCAATGAACAGTTAATCTGCTTTAAAAATTATGAATTACTTCTTTTTCTTAAACTTTAAGTTATTTTTTACAGTTTAAAAGTACCAATTTAATGTATCTAAGTGCATACTAAAAACTTTCAAGCTCATGTTCTTGTTTTCACTTTTTTGTCACATAGCTCGTTCTTCCATTTATATCACAAACTTTCCATCTGTTCCTTTAATCTCTGGACACAGGTCACGTTTGACTTTCTAGAATAGTAATTAGCACACAAAGCGCTCCCCTCATTCATTACCTTAAAAGCTCTTTATAGTTGAGCTTTTCCAGAATTACATCGATTTCTCCCAAGGTCCATCTCAGAGAAATTCGGGGCATTAAAATAGTTTGCGTGACACTTGTAAAAACAGCGAGAAATAAAGTGAAGAATATATGTTAATAAATATCAATTTACATAATGTCAATTTAATTATATTAAAAATATCAGAAAAATATAGTTTTCATTATTTCCTGTATAATTTCATTTCATATTATAACGTAAGTGCTTTTAAAGGCGATACAAAATAATCATTGTAGAGTCAATATTTTTTAATTTGTAAATTAGAATGTTAAATTGTATAAGATAGTCGATATTTAATATAAAACTAAAAAAATTTGAAAAAAATGTAAAAGTGAACTTGAATATTAATTTAAACAGAGGTAAAGTAAAGTCAAATAAAAACAACTATATTGGTAAAATTTAAAATTTAAAAAAATGTTGGACTCTCAGTGAATCAATAGTGCCTTTCGAAATTTATCCAATTTTTAAACGTTGCACAAATTTACTGAACTAAAATATTTTATATTTCAATATTATGTGGTATAAATAGCTATCTTTTTTAGCTAGTATTCATATGTATGCATTTGAAACAAATAAATAAATCAGTGTCAGTTATACATCTAAGTCCAAAAGTCCAAAACAAATTCAAAAACGATTTTTGATATAATCTGTTCGATCAACTGTCTTTTTTGTAACATAATAATACATTTACTATCAAACCTTATAAAAAAAACCTTTTCAAACTACTTTACGATCACAAAATAATTGAATTCGGTATGAAAGGGGGAAAAGTATTTGGAAAGCAAGAAAATTCCTTTTAAAATTGACCTTGAAGGGGAAAAAAATGCCATCTGAAATTATATAAGGGGTCAAAGCGCCTGAACGCTAAAACTTCGCAGGGAGTTACTTACTTACATTACTTTGCTCTCTGCGTGCATGTCGCCAACGCTACAGGCGGGCTCGCCAAAGGAGATTGTTTCACTATAGCAAAATTAAGATATAAGTAAACCATGTCGATTCTTTTTTCCTCCTTGTGCTATAAAAAGTCTTCTCGTCATTTTAAATTTTTGTATTGCAATAGATTCATTTTATTCAAACATATTTTCAATGATTTACACAACTTTTTGTATTGGCATTCTATGAAACGAAAATATAAAAATTCAATTAATAAAATTTTGTTCTATGAATTTCTTTAGATTATTCCAAAATTTTAAGTGATCATTAGAAAAGAAATTTTAAGAGATCATTGATCTTTTCCTCAGTTTAAATGAATATAGTTAATATTTCCTTAGGAAAATACTATTACTATTATTTTCAAATCATTGATGACATTTTGAATTTTCTTTTCTTTTTTTCTTATGTCTTAACCCCTAAAAATTTCATATGGAAGAGCTATTAACAAAAAAAAGTAACTTTATAGTTCCTTATCAGTAACTACTAACCTTAAATAATCCTATTTTAAACTAACAAAATCAAATAATATTCAACCATACTATATCAAACGCGATAAAACTTTGTCATCACGATGCGTAATTTCTTAGTCATTACCCCTTTGAACCCTTCAAGAAAACCAAAACAAACCGAACTTGTAATCGTTTCAAGCTATGATGACGCATGAAATTGGATTTATGTAACAGGGAAATCGGCTGACTCATTCAAGCCCGACTTTATCGAGATCACGTGTAACAACAAGACCGCTGAATTACGTTTTCAGGCCATCGCTTTTTACTCATCTTCATTCATAAAATTGTGGGAGAAAACGGATCTTACAACTTTTCTCGCGAGTAGTAAAAAAGTTTAAACCCAAGATTTAGAGATAAAATGGGTAAATCGCGCTTTTTCTGCAAAAAATGGAAATGTTAGGTGATGCCTGCAAATAGTCAGTATTTAAGCAGAAAAAGGTCTAGTTAAAAGTTTTAATACAGCCCTCTTTTAATTATAACGGTTCCTATTCTGTGCCTTAGCAGAAAAAGGTCCTAAGTCCTAATATAGGCACTTTGCCTACTAAGGTATACATAGTTATATTTAATGAGTATTTCGTGGTTAAAATTATTTAAAAAAAAGTTCAAACAGAGATAATTTTGTTAATCTTTCAATATCTGAAAAGTTAAAAAAAAAGTAATTTGGTCACTTAAAAAATATATTAAATATATTTTTTTAAATTAATATTTTGGCAAATAAAATATCCAATTTATGTAAAAAATGCTATCGTAGGCGTGCAACGTACAATAAATATTGAGTTACTCAGAATCTATATTGCCTGAGTGAGTGTCAATTCATTTGAGATTTAAGTCATTTGAGATTTTTTCATTTGAGACTACGCCGTAAATGACTAATTCTGCGGGTATTTTTTTTTTATCGTTTCAAATAATTTTCGATCTGCTTCACTACATTTGTGGTGAAAAATGTATAGCTATAAAAACACCTGTTTAGTGGTAACATTTAAAATTAATATTTATCTTATTATTGAAAATTTTATATTTTAAAATCTATTAGGGTAAATTAATAATACACAAAACAAAGTAGTATTTGAAGTTTCTTAAATATATTCATTTTATGTTTAAAAGATAACATTTGAACTGCATATTTTGCCATTATGTGTTAATTTTCATTAAAACTTTTGTATACTTCCAAGTTTTTTACCAATATTTTTCACTCTGAATTTTTCAGTAGTTGAACATTTGAACTTTTTTACTTTAACGCATATATTTAGTGAAGTAAGATAATATGAGTATTTTTATAGTGAAGTGTGTAGTTTAAAATGTTTTCTCTACTAGCATAAACATATTTTCAAAAAGTTTCTTCACATTTTTTATATTTTATCCTAAAAGTGTTGACCTTAAAAATTATGCAAATGAAAAATGTATTGATTATTGTTAGTTTGTAGAGAAAGGTGGGCTAACCAATATAATTGATTATCTTAAGCTAGGCGTCACCTGACTGTGGTTCTAAAATACGACGCCCGTCGCAAATAGCCCTCGTGTAGCTCTGGTGCGACGATAATTCAAACTAAACTAAAGTTAGGCATACACGGAGAGACTTGGGCACTTGAACCTGACCCGAAGTATTTTTCTCTTCTTCTGGATTGGTCTAAAATGTAGCGAGTGGAATATGTTTAAAAACAATTAAGGATGAAATCTTCAGTGTTTAGGACATTCTGTATTATCTTATAATCAATCAAACATTTGAAAATGTTTCTTTGAAAATTTACTCTAATAACGAAATTTATATTTAAATAACTAATTTGTTCATGTAGTATAATTAATAAATATGCAAATTGACAATACCAAGCACTGAAAATTTTAGACAACGTGAAATATTCATAAAATACTCAAATCGACGGAGAAAACAGTGTTTTAGGCATTGTTTATTAAAATTATATAATATTCATTATATAATGTTAGATGTTTATTCAACAAATAATATTTTTATCAACAAAACCTATAGTATAAAGTAAGAAATATAGATACAAAAAGAAGCCCTTATTAATTTAAATAGTGATGTGCCAAGTATCTTATTGATAAAAAAGTAGTTGACAAATTTTTAAGTAATTAAAAATAATTATTTTCAATAAGTTCTTTCTGTTTTTATTTTAGAATTTGTAATACATACATAGCTGTTTACGAAAGACTCAAGTATTATAAACTTTGCATCAGATGTGTTACATTTATTGCAATACACAAAATAAAAAATTAAAATTAAGTTAAACGGCACAAAATTATTGTTTTTTAACAAAACTATTTAGCAATATAAAAAAATCTAACTCTCAATAAATGCTCAAAACATCTAATCACGTTTTACTGAAGCAATTGTGTGAAACACACGATAAATAAAATATATAGTTAGATACTCAAAAAGTGTGCTTACAAAATCTTCTTTTAATACTTAAAAAGAACTTACCATTGCCTGAATTTCCGAAGAAATAACCGGTGCGGCCCACGTCTTAGCATCAAAATTGACCAAAACAAAGAAAAACGCTGAAAAACGCACAAGAGAAAACTGAAAACCCCACATCTTTAACCCTTTGAGCGCCGAGGATGCGAATGACTCCAGCTTGTCCACCACCTATGGTCGAAACTCGAGATTTGCCTTAGGACACGGGGAAACCTCTGCTTTTTGACAGCGATATCGTGGGGTGTGGCGTATTTGGCGAGTTATCGCTTTGTTTGGTGATGTGTCAAAATGGGTTTGTAGTTTTGTTGAGATGGTAAAGAGAGAACGACGTACACGATTAGAATGGTTAAGCAAAGAACACGAGTACACGTTATTTGGTAATTTAATCGTTTCCGGCTGTCTTTTTCTACCCTCCTTTAGTACACGTTATGTAGAATGGTTGGTTGGTACACATATATATTCCGGCTTGTGTGCTGGATCAGAGACCCGCTTACAAACCTTCGTCAAGTAAGACAGACACACACAGAATTTCCTTTTACTGATACAGAGAGAGAAATTCATTTCGTGTACAGATTCTGGTATTGGATTTCCGCAGGTATGAGAATCAACATAACATCGAAATGAAACAAATTTGAAACGAAATTTTTTTCCTAGTTCTATAATTATATATTTTTGAAGTTTTAAAATGCCAAAAATATGCATCAGATGACGACACTATTTTAAAACTTTATCAATTAATAATTAAATAAAAGGGTTGTTATTTTCGTTTCAATTTTGTTTTAAATTGATGTTATGATGATTTCCCATATCTGGTGAAAAGGGGATAACATGGCAGAGCAATTCTTTTGCAAAAGTTGTGATTTCAAAACTAATGCATTAGATCTGTGGGACTGACAGTCCTTCTTAACATAACAAAATTTTATTTGCATAAGTTCCCTTTTAAATGGTTAGATTAGGTTAAGTCGAATGCTTCCGGTTGACTCCTCGCGGAGCTTAAACACAGCCAATTGCGCCTTGTAATTCAGAATCCAGGTCAAGTGACGATGTTTTCTTCATGAGTTATCTGTTATTTTACTCCCTTATTTGCAATTAATTGCTCATTACACCAAAAATACGAAAAAAAAATATTCATGATCATGTTTAATATTATTAAATGAATGCGAGAAATTGCATCTTTCTTAAATTAATTTAAAATGTCTTTCTGCGTTTCTTAAAATTGAACATTTGTTTTAGATTTAGAAATGAAGATTGAAAAAAAGAAACTTTTAACCAAAAAAATTAATTCTATCAAAAAGAACAAAAACACAAAGAACTTGATTTAAGGAAGTAGCATAAACATAAAATTCCTCCTAAAGTACAGAAAAGTTCACATTCGTGCTTTATATGCATGCCTTACTGGAAACATCTTTTCTGCAGCTTCATGGAAGGGATCCTAGTAATGGTTTGGTCAATTGCTTTACATTTGAATAGATATTTTAAGCAATATTTATCCGTAAAGTTTTCCAGGTAGCTAAGAAAGATACCACATCTTTTGTTGTGGGTGCGTGATCATTTCTCGAAGATGAAAGTGATTTATCTACTTACTGCGAATAACGGACTTTTCAAGGCCTTTGAACTCGAGTATGCCGGTGAGAGTTGAAGTTTACTATAAAATTGAATCGGAAGTGTGAACTAAATGAAAGGACTCAAGGTCAATTTAATTTTGTGTCACAGAAACTTCTGTACTTGGCTGTAAATCATATATTTATTGATGCTACTATATTTTTAGGAGTTCCATAAACAGAGCGAATACAGTTATTTTGTGAAATAATATTCTTTTTTTATCCTTTAGGAGCTTTTTTATCCTTTTTTATTTCGGATAATTTTATTGTCATGGATTTTTTTTTTGAAACTTTAATTTTAAATGTTTAATTACTCAGTGCAGGGGTATAAATGTGACAGCAAGTTTCATTAAGGACAGTTGGATTTTGTACCAGAAATGAAATTAGAAATGTAAGAAATTTGTTTCTAAATTATCAATTTTTTTATTGTAAAATTTTGATTGCTATTAAAAGTTTTCAAAAAATACAAAAAAATCATAGAATGCACACTAAAAAACACTTTTAGAAATGTTTACTCTTGTTTTAAATAATTTTAAACTTATGAATTACATTGTAAGCGAAAGTTAAAACCATCACAAGCTATTAAGTTTATACGTAACATTTGGAACAATCTTAAACTGTAGTTTATATGTCTTTGTTCCTTTTCTCTAAGCTCTTGGGTATGCTTTTTACATATTTCGGAATAAATCATTTAGCTCTGCATCTACAAGTAACAAAAACAAATGATAAATTATTAATAGATTATAAAACATTTAGGTGATGGTATTTTTAAAACATTTGTTTTCTGTATGCACATAGTAAAACAAGTGCTACGATTAAAAAATAAAGAAGGAAGTTCAAGTTTACTGTAATTTATCATCATTATGCGTGACAATTGAGATCCATTACAAAAACGTGATTTGAATGAACAGAAACTCGTCATGGTTTAACGGTAGAAGTTAAGTTTAAAAACTTAAAAGCTTTTACAAAATTATATTTGATGAAATGTATTTTTAAACAATTTTTAGCACGTTTGTTATTTAATATGCACTTATAAATTAAATTTCCGTGTAGGTTAGTGAGATAAGCTTTTTTTCATCCTATTCCACAAGGGATTTTCCAGTTCTCTGTTGCACTCACATGATTTCGATTTAAACTTACAATACGGGTTTTTAAAAAGGCTCCGACATTCGCATCAAATTGCCAGGTATTTCCATTCGCAATGTTCCACGGTTATGACAATATTAATGCGAATTTTCTCCTCAATCAATTAAATACATAAATTTGAAATCGGTGCAAAATACTTTTTAATATACTACTAAAGAATTGTCAGAAGGAACAAGGAGTAATACTTTTTTTTAACACTACTAACTTAATTTTTTTAATAATAATTTTTTATTCGTTGCTAAGGTGACATATCAATCGAAGAAAATATTCATAGTTTATTTATTTTTTACTCCGTAAATATAATAATAAATAACCCACAAAGAGAGAGAGAGAGAGAGAGAGAGAGAGAGAGAGAAAAGCTTATTTTTTCAAAAATGTTTCAGTCCTTCCTAAAAATGTTCCTATGGATGTAAGTTTAACAATTGTTTGAAAATTTTATGCACAAAATTTAGCAAAATAGTAGTTTTTTGTATTTAAGTATTTGACTTGATTATACGTGATGTTTAAGCATGTTGAATAACTGTACATAATTAGTATTATAATAGTAAAATCATCAAAGTTAAAAATTTAAACCACATAAATTATTTATATAAAGCTTATAAAGTTATTTTAAAGTAGTTAACAAATTTATACTATATTTTAAAGTGCTCAAGAGTCGTCATAGTCCTCAGATAACCCACGTAGCACACTAATGTGGGATCTATATGGGCCCACTTGGATAGTGCGGACCATAAGGATCACAGAAAAAACTACCTCCTTTTTTATGGTCAAACCCCCATGGGCCCACCTGCGATACCCCACATAAGTCAATTTTTAATTATTCTTACTTAAATCAATCTCTAGAGAAAGTGTTTGAAATAAGGACACAGTTAAGCTTTTTGTAGTAGAATGATATCAAATTAACAATGGCACATAATTTACATTTAAATTATGATTACTTGCTCTAAATAAAAATTACTATTTTTCCTAAATTGCTCCTTTCTATAACATGGTCTTTATATGGGTAACTCATGATAATCTTTATAGTTTGCTCACTCTTCCCGATGTTGATATACGTGATTTTATTCGTTTGATAAAAATCGTAAATTAAATTAAAAGGAGTTGGTGATGGGTAAACCAATAATAATTTTATGGGCTACCCATATGAAGTCAGTGTCTATTTAAAAGAGTCATCTACGACACTGAGTGAATTGTTACTTGTATAAAGTAATTTAAATTAAAAATTAAATTCAATTGTAATTTTAAAAACATTGAACATACATTTTTTTTACAGTTTCTTATTTTGAATAGTTTTCTTGGAGATAAAAGTGGGATAAATTGTAAATGTGTCAACGTGAGGTTGTCCAGTTGGGTTGACCAAAAATAAAGGTTTCTTTTCTTTCTTGGACCCATATGAGTAATACCCAAGTTACCCATTAGTGTGCTAACTGAGCATTGAAAATAACACTGACTTTTTTATATTGCTGAAGTTAAAAAAAGAAAAGTTTAACCACTCACAAAATTGGAACTTATTTTTGCATAGGTATTTTCACACCGCAAAAGAGCAGATTCTCAGAAAAGGTGAATCTACTTTCAAAATATCAACATTTTGTTTTAAATTAGGGAATTACTTTCAATGTCATTACCATTAAGATTGACGAATAATGAGTCACCTTAATCACCTTTTATTTCAAAAGAAAGAAAAATATATGTTCACTTATTCTGTCCGCTTCTCTTTACTCCATTAACTTCGCGTGGGGGCTCTCTAGAAAACCGCAGGTCCGGGCGTTCCTAAATTTTACAGATCCTTGATCCTACCTCGAAATATCAAAAAATAAATAATGAAATGAATAGAATTTCCGTTTCTTTGTGACTCAATGTAGTATTCATCAATGTTTGTTTTATTAATGTTTTCTGATTATTAACAAATATTCTTTTCTTAGCCTTTTTCAACTATATTTGTGTAATGAAGTTATTATCTGCCGTATTGATTTAGTAATTCAAATAATACTTCGTCAAACATTTCTAATTTGAAGAAGATATTTTTAGTTGAATTGCCCTTTATTATTTTTCTCTGAAATCATTCTCTTCATTCATGCGCGATTTTAAGAGAGAAATAAAAAAAAAAGGTTTCATAAAAAAAAGAATAAGATTTAATGACTTATAGTAAAGTCATTAAAAAATGCTTAGGACAATTAAAGGTAGTGATGATTAAGAATGTTGTCGAATGAGTGAGAAATACGAAAAACAATGGTGGGAGAAGAAATCGAAATAAACTTTGAACGAGAGAGAGTTATTACAAAGTTTTAATAATTCCTGTTATTTTTGGCGAATTCACCTAGACAATTTATAAGAACACAAACCGTAAAATATATTTAATGCTAATCAATTTTGTTGTTTTCTAATTTTAAGTAAATATTTCTTTAAAAAAAATATATTAAAATGTAAACCACCCATGCTGACTTTTCGGTTTATTCTTGGAACATAAAATAGCATGGAAAAATGCCTAAAAAATGTTCCACCACATTACCACAATGTTAGTGCTATTATTTTTTTACTGTAAAATCATCATATTTGTAGGTGAAGATGGGGTAAGATGACGAAAACGGATTCTACTCGGTAACAGGAGATACTAGAAAATTAACACTTAAATTTTAAGACGTTGGTTGGTTACAAATGACGAGAATCACTGCAACTGATTCCAGCACAAACCAGCAGGGAAGTTTTTTCTATCCTCTCTAATGTAATTTTTGGACCTTCTCCTACATATGTTGCTGAAGACTAGAAGCTTCTTTTGGTAGTACCAATTTTACAGACTCTAACCCAATGTCTCTTATGTGTCAGCAGAGCACTTTTACAAATATTAACCAAAACAAAAAAACATCTTTTGGGTGCCTTTTTATTTAACTGAGGAGAATAGTTTAAAACTTACGTTCGACATCCTACCCTTTCTTCCCCTACTTCTAAAATTCGCTAAAAGTTGGATTTAACATGAATCCAGATGGGTCATTCTAACAGACGTCTTATGAACATTTCAGGGTGTGATAGGGACGATGAGATTTTAATATAGGTTTCGTTTAATACTGAAACCTATCCAATTAAAAATTTGGCTTTAAAAAAAACTGTTTCAATTATATTTACTATTACTTAACTAACATGAATCTTATTGTTAAAGGCAGAGTTTCAAGGTCATTAGCCTTGATATACAAGGAAGGAAAGAAGATTGAAAAATTCCTTTTACACAAACAAAAATATTCAAAATAGATTTCCGTTGCTCAAATCGAAATTACTTTTCCCACCCTCATCACTTTCTGTCACTTTTACGTAAACAGATTCACCAAGTGAATGTCAGGAAGTAATTGAAACTAAGGGAACAATTTATGCGTGAACAAAAAGGCAGGGAACAACAACAAACACAAAAAAATCTTATAAAACCAGACTCACAAAACAATTCAATCGTAAACTCTACTATTCATCCATTGTTTACGAGAGACAGGGCCATTTACGAGAACTTGGCGACGAATAACTGTTCTTTATTGTCGCCAAACCCAAAAGTGCTTCAGTTTAAACTTGAAATGAATATTAAGAGCGACAACGAACCAACGAAGTGAACTGATCGAAACAACACCAGCGACAATGAAGTAACCCACTCATAGGATTAGGCCACTTTTCTTCCGAACAGCCCCATTTCAGACACGATATCTTTAGAAGTTAATGGTTTAACTTTCGATGAGTTACTTCATTCTGTACCTTATTCAAAATTAGAAGAAAGGTTGTTTGCCTTATTCTCGTAGGGAACTATTTCCTGTGGGTTCCGAGTCATCGAGAACTGGCCAAGGCGGGACAGATACGTAGGATGAGTGTGCCTTCTAGTGGCGGAAATGAGTCATTATACTCTCCGAAGTCCATAGGTTCAGCATTGGGGATAGCCCTTGTCCCAGCTGTAACCTTTAGCGTGCACTGTTAGTCAGAATGTATATTTTTAAGTGCACACAATCATATCAAATAGCAATTTATGTGGATTTAACAGATGCCGCATCAAAACCGCAATTTTTTCGGTAGACTAATTCGGCGTTTGATCGAAAATCAGAAACGTATTGTTTACATCCTGTTAAATTAAAATTAGATTGCGGTTGAGTTAGAAGTTACGCACGTGTGTTTAAATATAAAAAGGGTTTATTTAAGGAAAAGAAGATTACCTTGAAAATAAAATATTTACTAAAAAGCAATTGTGAATGAAATTATGCATTATAAGTTCACTTCACGTTTTTATTTCTGTGAAAATATCTGAATAATAGATGGTAAAGAACAATATTCAATTTGGCAGAGTTCAAAAAATGTTTTATTTTGGATTGATATAAGAATTTACTTAAATATTTTAAGTATTCAAGTTCACAATGTTTGATTAATAAATTTAATTTATCGTATTCTGAAAATTATAACGTTTGTAAAATGTAACTTAACTATATTGATTTTAAATTTGGCTTTCTTCTCTCTCTCGCTTTTATTTTAAAGTTTATTAGTTTCTATACATTTATTTTAATGCTCTTCTTTTAAAATCAGATAACACATTGTTCTGGAAAATCCTATACTCTTCAGTAAATATAATTTTTATATAACCAAAATTCAGCTTTACAAAATTTTTGCAGTTGTTATGTTTTATTACATGTTTTAAAGTTGAACGCTAACTTTTTTCCTAAACTATATTATACAACAAAAAAATATATATTTCGACAAGATATAGTGTGCAATTTTTTAAACAAAAATATTATCATATAACTTAAAGCATTATTGATTGTTGAAAACTACGCAAAAAATTTGCGTGAATTCTGTAACACAGGTGATAAAACAGATATTTTTTTTCCTTCCAATAGTATTCATCCTTTTCGTGACGAAGCCTTTTATTGCCTTTCATCGCCTGGTATTTTCAAAGAACAAGGAAATTAATATAAAAAATATCATACACGTATTTCTTCACGTACTTTCTATTATGTTTTAGAATAACTATAAAAATATACTGGTATATTATGAAATATTTAGCATATATTTATGGAGTATTGCTGCTTTAGCAGAATATTGACCTAACAAATCCATGCAAAACTAAAAACATGCGTTTGAAAGTACTAGTACTAATATTTTAAAACTTTATTGCGCAATATAATTTTAAAAAAATCTTTAAATAAACTTGTCTTGAAGCGGCATAGTTGTAAGTGTTATAAATTTATAGTTTGTATGTGGGTAAGACTCGTTCGTTTTTTATGTAAATGATAATTTATCATGGTATTTATTTCAGTTTGAGTAGAAGAATAAGCATATGAGCAAACTGCTTGTGCGAAATTTGTACTTAAGTTAAGAAGATTACATTCTGAATTTTGTGCAGTAAAATGTAATATTGTTTTGTTTTGTTTATTTAAAATACTTGAATTGTCTTGTTTCAGATTAAGAATTTTCTTTCAGCTTTCATTCCTTTTTCTTTCATAGAATGGAACTGCGATTGATGCTCTGTTCCCACTTGATATTGATTCGCCAACTGAGGCTCGAGAGAGAATTTATTTTCTTTCAACATTTCTGTTGCCACTCAAGGCCTTAAAAATGCCCATATTAATTTCAAAAACTATTATTGACAGCCTTTACACTGAATTCAAAATGTTTTTATTTATAAACGACTTTTAGCATACGTTGAATTTTAAAAAATGGAAAAAATTTCAAATACTACAAGTACTATTGCATATTACGCAATGTGCAAAAAATTATGTTTTTTAAGAGATGCCAAAATACGACATTAATGAGAAAATAATATAAACTAATAAACATGTCATTCTATTTTTATCATTATTTTAGAAAATTTTCACATTTGAAAAGAATTATTTGCAGAAATTTTTACAGATATAAGTTCCAACAAAAAGTTGTTTTTTTAAAACCATTTTTGGAAATTGATCAAGTGGAGATTTAACAAAGTGGAATTTGACCATGATAAAATATTTGAGCATGAAAACAATGCCAAGTTCGGTGTTCCCAACTTAAAGATGTAATATTGGAGAGAGAAAAAAATTGCCTGTACTGTTTTACTGTTGAATTATTCAAAGAATGGACTATAAATAAAGAGAGAAAGTGGATATTTTGCAGATAAGAGACAGTTGAATCGTCTGTTTATACTATTTTAACAGCAATTGACGCCTTTTTACGAATTTATCGCATGTAAATATTTTGTTATTGAAATTATTTAGAGATAATTCTTAAAAATATTTTGATCTCTGTGTTTTCAAAAGTATAAAAATGTCGATGCATTGTTTTACTTTTATAAATATGTGCAAATTGCAACAAAATAAAAATCGCGTATTAAGGTAAACACCTCTATTGTAATCGAATGTTGTTATTATTAGGTTTTCTTTTTTTCTTCTTTTTTTAGAAAGCGAATTTCCTGAAAAAAATTGTCTCAACATTTTTTCTCTCTTTTTTAAAAACATGAATATTTATATAAAAATATTTTGTAAAAATATTTATATAAAAATAGTAAGAGTGAAAGATTTCCAAATTTATGTTTCAATCTGTGCTTATGCTGATGGATTTGCTTATACATGGACTGGAATAAAACAATTTGGAATTTAACAATTAAACCAATTATTGTACATCGATATTTTCCATATATAAGCATTTTACCATGAGTATAGAACAGAAAGAATTATATAAGATTTTCTTTTTTATTCTAGGTTTTTTAATCCACAGAGCGTGACATGTCATGTCCGTGGTGTGTCCCAACCCTCAATTTCATGACTTTGGCAGCTTATATCTAACTTATCATATATGAATTCACTTTTTTAATTAGAGAATTATAGAAAGGAACATTTTGGGAAAATATTACTGCAATTTTTATCTTTTAATATATAAATTTGTATTTATTTTACTAACTATTCAATGCTTGTCTCCAGTGACTGCAGTTATGTCCGTGGACATGAACAAAGGGATGATTTTACAACTATGATTTTGCTTAAGTTGTCTGTTCATAACTAAACAATCTGTGTATGTTTAAAAGTGAATTCAAGTAATATAGTAACCAGCTTCTGATTATAAAGAAACATGTTATGAAATTAGTTTTTTTTCTGCAGATATTTTTTACGATAGGAAAATCAAAAAAAGTTAACAGTAACGGACATGAGCATAGAAAGAAAAAGGATCGCGTTATGAATAATGGTTATAAATTCCCCGATAGAGAGAGAGAATTGATTCGTTCTTTCGCTATCTACCCATCAATACAATAAAATTTTAGAGTATTTTTTTCTTTGAGTTTCATACAAATAATCTTTCTTAATCATAAATATGCTCGATGTACTTGAAAACCAATAATTCATCATGTCCGTGGCATGTCCTTGGAAAGCCAAATTTTTAAAGTAAAATTTTAATGAGAAAATCAATTGTATGATCTGGACCTATGCCATAGTTTTAATGTAGTATGTAAGTGCAACTCAAATTCTAAGTTTCAAAAACTTTTATCAATATTTTTTTGGAGATTTTTTCGCGTCAAATGGTTCGTTTTCAGAGTATTCATCCTTATTCCATATTAATGATGCATATAAAAATGCATGCAAATGTGTATAAAAAAGAATTAAGATATAATTAAAGTACCGATAGATTAAGTTAACTTTCTCATTTGTCTTATTTTTAATTTATTTCTAACAATTTTTTATACGCTTTACGCAACACGCGAAATATGATTTTAAATGCTAGAGTTTCTAATATTTTCCACTTCAACTTCTTTAGTAATTGATATTCCACGAAGAAGTTTTGAAGAGCTCTTTTGTGATTGCTTAGCCACTTAACGAAGGTACACCACATTTTGCTTCATATCCATTCTGAAGTCATTTTCTTGAGAAGTAGTAGTTGTTAAGAGGCAATTTAAAATGAAAATGAGTTAAGCAAATCTTTTTATTTTCATATTTCTACTTTAAATGATGCGTCACAGTGCGCCATTGTGAATTGAACGTTAATTTTCTGATTCAACCAAATATAAATAATAAAAGCAATGTGAAAGATATTTCAATTACACTTCAACTAATCTTACATGTTTCACTTTTTTTGCAATATCTAAAACTAAACTAAACTCCTCGGCGCAACAGCCCATTAGTGGGCCAAGGCCTGCCGTGCCCATTTAAGCTTTCGTGACCTAGGGCTCTGGGGTGCCAGGCATATGTCCCGGTAAGGTGGTCAGAATCACGTGGAACCCCCAGTTAGTTGTTTAGTTCCCAAGCATGCTTGGTACCCTATTTTATCGACCCACTTAAGGGATGAAAGGATGGGTTAACCTTGCCCAATCCGGGACTCTATTCTCGGACATGTGGCGTGGCAATGCGAAGAACTACCACTAAGCCACTTGGCCTACCTTTTGCAATATCTAGTCAATTATTTACTTTAATTAGCCACTTTAAAAAGTTTAATTTTTATAAACAGTGTAAAGAGTATATCTTTATGGACGCAAATAAAAATGTTGCTTTTCAAAACTACATTTAGCTTTACAATTAAAATATATTCAGATGGTAAGCAATATTTATTTCATAATTACTTATTGGCATTTCAAAAGAAATTATGATTTGATATTTGTTGTTCTTTATTTTAACAACTGCAATTGTACACCTTGACAATAGCTATATGTATATATTAGATAAGTGCAATTGAGCATGCGTAACAATTATTATTACGAAAATTTTTAATGGTTTCATTTGTCTGTGTCTATAAAAAAGCAATACAGTCAATAAAATAAAGATTCTTGAATGTAAAAAAATGCCTAATATGACTAGTATCATATATTAAAAAACATTATAAAATGATTTCTACAACAGTATTGGTAAATTTATTACATAATAGTAAAATAAAAATATAACCATTTGCTTCTTTCTCTATTATATTATTCTCTTATAAATAGATATTTGCTTTCTAAAAAATACACCATTCTTCGAGTGCCAAAATAATGTTAAGTGATATGCTTGATATATTAGTATTATATTGAGCATTTAAACAAACTATAATTATTTCCCAAAAAATCTAGATTTGGAGCAAGTAATTGGCGGTATTTGTGATCATGAACTGTTAATGTTACGAAAGCAACATCATAGGTGAGAAAGGGTGTCCATTTCAAGGATACAGGACATAATAGCAGAGAGGAATCGAATGTCCAGGAAACGTTTTATGTATCGCCGTTCAAAGCAAGATTTTCCGTCCAAAAAAATGAAAATAACACAATGTAGCTGAATCAACATTTTTTTTTACGTACCGTCACAGTATAGAGATCAGTTGGTGTATTGGCGTGTTATGTGGTACAAAGGGTTATTGTAGTATCTATTAAAAATATTTGCCAATCCAACAATTGAAGTAAAAATTGAATGAATTTAATAAAGAGCTCAAATATGTGTTACGTAACGTGAAGGAAAGATGGCTTAAAGCTGGGTATTGAAGAACGGTATCTGTTATCAGTAAAGGTATAGGGGTGTTAAGAAAACTTTAAAAGGACGTTGCAAGATTTTAAAAAGGAAATAATTTATTTAAAAAAAGTTTAAACCCCTCCTCTTCACTTGTTTAATGAATTTTTGTAAACCTGGGTATTGAATAACTACATATCCAACTAGATGTATATCCATGATCCCAACGTTTCAGGGTGTTAAAATAATCTACAAACAATTTCTCTAGTCAAAGATATTTATATTGAAATTAATTGAAATTACATTTACTAAATCCAGGCCTGACACTTTACTTAAGACTATTACATAATTGTTCAAATACATTTTTAATGAGTATTATATTCTTCAATGATATTGCTATCCTCATTATTTTAAAATATAGTTTGTTAGAAAATATAATTTTCTTTTCGCATAATCTAATTCGATTACTTATCTTAAAAGTACTATTAAATGAAAAGGAAGAGAAATGAATGCTGAAAGATAATTGTATACGTTAAAGTACCTGCTTGTTTGAAATCCTAGTCTTAAAATGTTTTTTTCTTATTTTTGGCACAGAAAAGCATTATTGTTTTCCCATTGAGCTTAACACATTCGAAAGACCACTTCTTAATGCCCAGTACTTCTATGGTAATGAGGATCTCGAAAACTAAAATATATATATTTTTTAAAGTGCTTAGTTTTCAAAATTCAAATAAATAATAAAAAATACTATATAAAATTTTTATTAAGCTTTTTTAAATACTTCATTAGATATCCTAACGATACAATAGCCCAAAAGATTATACTTAGAATATATAGTTGAAATTGTAAAAAAATACACAGTTTACTATCACCTGAATCACATTGAAATAAAGAAAATTGTGTGAATTTCCCTTTTGTACTATAGTTTGGTGCACTTTTCTAGGGGTTTTCTAAAGTATTGCTAAAGATTTTTTAAAAATCATATCACATGCACTGAAGTTTGGTGAGATTGCTTTTTTTTTCTTAGCCAGCCAATTTACACCCAAAGTTTTGGGTGCAACATGGCATATTAATATTTTAAAGTGCAATTAGTCACGATCTATTGGGAATATTTAAGTTCTTGGATACTTTTACACTACTAAATCCATTTTTGACAGTTATTAGAGCAACGTATATTGCTTCGGAATGGTACGATTTCTATCAGCGTTCTTTTTAATACTATGCGGCACAGTATTAAAACATATTTTAATCGGAAACAAAACATTTTACATTCAGAACTTAATATATGAATATATTACTAGGTCATACTATGAAAAATAAATGCATTTTTAGAATATTAGAAAGGTTGGGGCTCGTTTATATACAAGGCATTGTTGGAATTCTCGCCCCGTTAAATTTTGGGAAACTTGCCCCGTCGCCATATTTTGACTTTAATAGTGCCTTGACGATTTGAGGCTTAAGTTATTTTGAAAACAAATACATATTTAAGTAGGGAGAGGGACCACCTTTTATTACACGCAATGATAAAACTGTAAGTTAAATGAATGACGTTTAATTTAGGTTTGAATGTAAGCATAAAAAAATACTCAATGTTGAAAAAGTCATAAAACTGCCCTAACGAAAATATTACAACACCAGCTGAAAAAAAATTCTTGTGAGTGACATAGGCCGTGTTGAAACCAAGCCTTCATAAACCAAGCAGACATTTTGCTCCCCCCTCCAACGGCTCATTTCCAATGTAAGGCTTGATGGAAAACTTACCCCAGGGGATTTTATGGGATCCAGGGGATAAAGGTTTCATGTAGTTTTTATCTAAATGTTAAAACTAAAAAAATTGTTTTAGGATTCAATAAATTCTATCCATTACATTTGAATAACAAAAAGTTATTTTCTACCCATTAAATGAAATTAATAAAAATTACTCTTTCTTACTGTATAATACAGTTTATAGCCTTATGTTTTAAAAATGATCCTTACCTTATTATGCAACAGACAAAAAGTTATTATATTTTCTTGTATTGTGGTCTTATAAATCACCAAAAAATTCGGATGTTTTGACAAGCTGGAGGCAAAAATATTATTCTCAACGCTTGGGTGGTTCTATATCACACGATGTATTTTTTCGATAGAATTATTTAAAGCTTGGAATGGTTATATTATTGTTTACTGTAGTTTGTTAGTTTGAAGTTCAAAAAAACCCTTTACTATGAAAAACAAAGCAAATGATATAATAGCTTGAGTTATTTTATTTGATTAAAATTTGATATGGTTAAAAAGTCAGTTAAAAACTGAAACATAAAATTTTCATTTTTACATTTACGTTTATTTTTACTAAATATATTTAATCTAAAGATTGAACATTGTATTTTATAAATGGTCCTTTTTACTTTTCATTGCATACTTTCAATGGGTTTTGTACATTAACAACGTTTATGGTGTTTTTTTAATATATATATATTTTGTAATTATATTATTGTTTTTTATTGTATAAGATTTAATATTAGGAAAATTTTACAGTATGATTGCGCTTATTTATGAAGTAACAGACTTTCTAAGAAATGTTCTACAAAATACGTTTTTTCGTTACCCCAATTTTCATATCCATTCTGTCAATTTTAATGGTTTTTTTTCATCTACGAACTTTAATACTATTCATGTTGGTTATAAATGGCATTTATTTCCTAATTTAGTGTCGCCATCTATTGTGTAAGACACTATAATAAATGATAATTATGCTTTACGACATTATTTATTTCAGTTTGAATCAAATGTGAAAACCTCCACATTCTTCAAATTTGAAATCATAGTTTTATATCAAAAGATTAACTTCATCACATTACAACATTTATTCGCATTCTAGTCGATTGTAATTAGAAAGTTCAGAGTTGATTTAGTCGATAATGCTGATATAATGCTAGAATTTTTTTTTAATATAATTTGATTGCTACATTCTATCTATCATAATTCTTCTTGTTATAGATTTATGTTCACGAAATATTTTGGAATAAATATTTTTATAATTAAAAAAATGGCGAAAATAGAAAATCTCGTAAATTTAGAAAACAATTTGCTTAGTTCAAGTGACGTATTTTCCTTCCAGCTTTCATGATTGCCTTTCCTTCGATCGGTGCTCTGTTCTTAACTGACATTGATTCACCAATCCAGGCTAAAGAAAGAATTTATTTTCATTCAGAACTTCTGTTGTAACTCAAGACCTGAAACATGGCATTTATTATATCTGAACTTGAGATAGTATTTTTAGTTTCTTATTTTACTGCATAAATGCACTGCATTCCCTTGTACTTCTTCAGTTGGCAACAATAAGTAACTTTAAGTAACCATAGCAACTGACACTGATCGAAACAATATCTTCCACGAGTTTTCATTTATTTCTTGTTCTTTTCTATTCTTTGCCAAAATGGATTCGAAGAACATCTTTAAAGTTCTCAAACTTAATTCGCAAGAAACATATGAATTTGAAAAAGTTGACAAAAATTTACAGATATGTATGGATAAAACATTCAAAGACTATTTGATTAAATGGTTCGTAAGTAAAAGTTAAATAATATGTAATTTAAAATCATTTAATATTTGTAGTACAGAGTAAACTATAATATATATAAATGTTTCAGGGATATGCATTCCAAATTTCAAGTAAAGACTTACAAGTTCCAGAACAATTTTAAATCTAGGATTGATGATCAACTAATTTTAGTAAGAAAATTTCCAAAAGTATCTTCCATTCCAAATGGTTCATAAGTATAGAACATTTCATAAACAAATGTTAGCATGTATTATAAGTTGAAAGAATAAAAAGGTTTACAACTGTTCGATTTTCAGTTAATAAAATTTATAAGCGTAATTAAAGTTCTGAAATTAACAGTTAAATTACTTTATAAATGGGCTGAATTATAAAAAATAACCAAAATGAGAAATTTAAATAAACATACAAATATTATAAACTTAATACATAAAATCTTAAATGTATAATTTTGTGATATAAAGAAGCATAATTATTACTTTACATAAAAAAATATTTTCTTTAGTACACTCTTTTATATAAATAAAGCTAATTTTTTGTTTTTAAAAAACAGAACGGCTTATTAACTACGTGCGGGAAGTTCATAAAATTCTGAAGATAGGTTTATGTTTCGAAATCACTATAGAATTGTTTTTAGAATTTTTCATTCTATAATGTTGTTTTTAATTGAAAACGTCGTTTTTTTTAAGTTTTTAACTCTAATTACTCTCTTTAGAAAGAAGCATTTAAGTTTTATTCATACTCTGTGATAAAACAAGTGCTTACTGGTGTATAATTATTGGCTTGTTTTAGGTTCGTTACGTATTAAATTCCAGCTTATATTTCTGAACTTCCTTCGACACTAGCAATACAAATTTTTGTGTCTATTTTTCCATATTTTTCGAATTTAGAATGTTTATTTTAAATAATATATCAACTTATTGTTGTTAAAAATTGTTGTGTACGATTAAATATTTGAACTTAGCGCGAATAACAACATTAAATTTCTACATTACTAATGTTATAAGAAAACAAGTAGGTTTGTTACAGAATATGTCACTTAAACCTCTTCCACACAACATTGCTCAACAGTGCTCAACAGGAAACAAACTATTTTTATAATTGCGTGAAAAAAAATCCGTTTTTTACACTATAATTTTAATATCAGACAAGTGCGAAAAGTTATACTTTTTAGAAACAGTGATAAAAAAATTACTTTTTTTCACCCAAAAGCAGTGAAAAAAAGTACTTTTTTTCACTCTTTTCATAAGATGCCAACATTTCAAGTAAAATTTTTATTTCATAATATTCATAAAATCCAGAAATTTATTGATCTGCTTTATTTATGAATATTTAGCGCGTGAATTTTATTTTTGAATCAGTATCCATGTTCAAATGTTTGACTTTAAACTAAAAAATAACTTTGCCTTTTGTAGTTCCAGAGATTTATCGATGCCGATCTTTTTTACGTAAAAAAGTTAGCGCGTGAATTATTTTTGAACCAATGAGATTTGATTTTTTTCACGTAATTATAAAAAATAGTGTATGAAACACGTGTGAAAAGTAAACTTTTTAAAACACGTGTCATTATTTCACTCGCTCGTACCTCGCTCGTGAAATAAAATCCACTAGTTTTAAAAAGTGTTACTTTTCACACTTGTTGCATAAATAACTATATACACCTCAGAAAGAAATTCGCCAAACAGAGCCTTTAACTAGTTGTAATTAAACATTTAAACGATAAAATTAATTATTTTCATTAATCTTCTTTCTCAGATTTAATAATTAGACATCGTTTGCTTAATTCGTTTGAAGTTCGAAGAATAATAATGTAATCTTTTTTAATAAATATCTTTGTGTCACGTCGCCACAATTTACCATTTACATTTCTTTCAAAAATTCAGTTCTTTATCGTTTGTTAAATTAATTTACAGTTCGAAAAATATATAATTAGTGCAATTGATGCTTTAAAAATAAAAGCGAAACTTTGCATATTTTTTATGCCAAGTTAGAATTCTCTATGCATCTTTCTTCATACATATATAATAAACCATCAAAAGAACTCTATTGTGATATTACAACAATCCAAACTGAATTATATCACATAAATAAATATTTGTATTTTTATTTCAAATAAAGTTTCTCGTACGTATAACGAAATGGCAACAGTGAAAATATTGAATAAAAATGGAGTTTGCATGTTATTTCAATGTAGATTAAATTTTTAGTTATTTAAATTTTAAATAAACTTCTAATTTAAATTTTATAATGAAAATTGGAATGCAGCCTAATCTGATTTTTTGCTTCAAAATGACGTATCGCACTTGTCTGTGGGACTTGTAGATGGCAACAGTGAAAATATGAATAAAAATGAAATTTGCATGTTATTTCAATGTAGATAAAAAAAAATTTAGTTATTTAAATTTTAAATAAACTAATTTAAATTAATTTGGAATGTAGCGTAATCTGATGTTTTGCTTCAAAATGACGTATCCCACTTATCTGTGGGACTTGTGGTTCTTTCTGTGAAAGTGGGTGACAGACGGACAGACGGATGAACGATTATAATACCTTCCACTTTTTACGTTATAAACGTAGTGTGGAAGCTAAAAATATGTCCATCGAGACCAGGTCACATCATAAGTAAGTCCAAATTATAAAACGAAAACACTAAAAAATAAACATAAACAAATAACAATTAAAAATACTCCGATAATTTTATCAATGTGATTTTCATATATAATGGATTTCGAATATAACACACCTTTTTCGAACCAAAAGCATTTTATGTTAACATAGCAATAAAATACAAGTCTCTCTTCCAAAATGCAAAAATACTAATGCGAAAATTAGCAATTAAATTGCATTTAATTATACATAATGGTATTAATTATTTGTTTTTCGGGATTTCGTCCCTGTCGGGATATTATATATTACTATACTATCCAGGATATTAATTAAAATTTTTAACTTTTATAATGTGGTGTTTTATTTTGAAATTGATTTGTCATGGCCGTTGGATGAATGAATTGTGAATAATTACAAAAGGTTTTTTTTAAATTCATCGTTTTATAAAAGGCTACTATGTGCCATCATACCTTTTTAATAAGCAAAATGTTTGGATTATAAGTGGGGAAATGATATAAATTTTTTGAACAGAGATAGTATCTCTTAAGCAAAAAAAAAAATTAAAAATTTTCTGAATATATTTCTGCAAAATTATAATTATTTTGGAATCTTGCAATAGTAATGTTTCAATCTTTATACAAATTTTTAAGTCCGCAGCTAGGGCCTTTCTTTTTCTTTTTTTAAAAGATTAAAATGTTGTTTAAAATACATAAATACTAGTTTTTTTTATGATACCAGTAAAAATGTCATACCTTTAAAACAGATTTTCTTTATTTTATTTCCTCTTTTAACTTGATTTTTAAATAAAAAGGAGAGAGTAGAGTATTTATGTCGTGGAAATTTCCACCCGTCTTTAATTCCCTCCTAGCCTCTATCAACTTCCATGCTAACCTTCAGGTTTTCAAGTTTCTTTTTTTTTCTCCTAGATTTATGGCATCAGGGAACTCCTTTACACTTTTTGTCGCAAAAATGTTTGCCCGTACGCTATTTTTTTACTACCATTTTAACCATCAGATTTCTTTTAAAAAATTCTTTCGTAAGGTATGTAACATCAGATGCATATTTTTTTAATAATACTTTTGTCCATACATCTGTCCGTTTTGTCTACCTCTTTTTAACTTCCACTCTAACCATTAAATTGAAAAAAATCGTTTGAAAGGTACGCCAAATCATCAAGTATTGTAAAGATTTTTGTGAGTATGAAAGCATTTATTTATACAAAAATTTCTTTGTAACCTTACCACTTTTTAAGCAAAAGAGAGTCAAGTGATCCTCTTGTATCAAATAAAAACCCCCAGCTAAATCGCATTATAAAAAGATTGTTTTTCAATTTTCAAAACTTTTTTTCAAATCAAATTTCTTCTGTTTTTCAGGACTTTATTCAATCAAAAATCTTACCCAATATTTCTGACTTAAAACGTGAGTCATCCATCGATAGCAGCAAGGAGTTAAATATTGAAATAGAGCCCATACCATGTACCATTCTAAGCATGGAGTTTTTCGACAGAATACACGAAAACGGAATCACTCTTTCTGATGGAACAATAAAAAAGTGCTTCGAAGAATACGTCGAAGATATTGTTGTAGCAGATGAGTTAAGAAATATGTTAATGGTGGAAGATTCGGATAACTACGAAATCTACAAAGAGGAAGAAAGGAACGAATTTTTATTCCGTTTATTCCAACATTTGTGTATTGGTGGATGCCTGAATCAGTATGAAGATAATATAGAACCTTATTTTTTAATGTCAAAGGAGTTGTATAAGGAATTATTATGGTATGTTATATATTTTGTATGGATTCCATATGTACCATATGTATGTATTCTATATGTTCCGTGGAATGTCGGAAATATTTTCAATGCAGCTTAAAAAAATATTTCGGCTATTCACTGGATTTCATACATTCTCAAAAAATATATGTATTACACGGCATAACGGCATAAATTTTGAAATTCAAATATATTTTTAATAACTTGAAGTTATTTTAAAGTGTTACGGTTTTGTAATTATTGCATAACCAGTTGAGAGTCAGGCAAAGCACAACCGTATAAAATTGTTTTCATATATGATATTTAAATTAAAGTGAATTAATTGATTTAAGTCGTAGTTTATTTTAGACTAGCAAATTTATACCCGTTCTTCGCACGGATTAAAAAAATATCAAATCGTTCCAAATATGTGTACCATATAACCTGTTAAAGGATCATAAACTTATGTTATTGTTCCCGCTCGTTAAAAAGTATAAAATCCCGTTTCTTTGTCTTAAAATTCCAAAATGAAAAATACGCTATAAAATGCACTCATAAATGTCATCACAATTCCCTCATAAATACATAAAACCTTTTAGCTCATTTGGCGCGTTTTGGGAAATAATTTGGCGAGAAAAAAGATATAGCTACAAACACACCCATTATACAGCTCTAACACAATGACCTTCGAACAACCGACCAGCGTATAAATTATTTATAAAAGAAATTGCCCATTTGGCAAGTTTTAGTTAATAATTTGGCGAGTTTGGCAACGTATTTGACGAAAAAATAAAGACATAAAACACTAATATGCAGGTCTAGTGCGATGGCCTTTATTAACCATCATGGTTCAGTAATAGCTTAACTATACATTTATTGCTTAAATATGCATACATGCAGCCAACAGAAAAATCAATGAAAAAATCATTAAATAAACCCACAATAAAATCCGGGAATGGAGATTGGCGGAATTACATCACTTGAAACATGTCAATTATTTTGCAAATAATGAATTTAGTTTCTGAAGGTAATGGCAAAAGAATAAACATTTTCAATTTTAAATGTTTTCGTAAGGTAAGGTAAGGTAAGCGTTTCTGGCTGCCTATTTCTAGCCTCCTTCAGGAGCTTTAACGCAGCCAATAACGCCTCGTAATTTAGAACCCTGGTCAAGTGACGAAAATGTTTTCGTTAAAAGCTTTATTTAATTTTTTCAGCCGATGGCATCAGGAAAGTGAAAAAAGATCAGATTTGAGCCAAAGTGGTGTAGTTTTTTCAGAAAATTCGAATTTTCTCTAAAACAGAACATTTTGAACATTAGAACATTTTGAAACCTGAAAGTTCAAAATTCATAATCTAAGTATGAACTACGCATTTGTGCCAAGTTACGAGTCAAACAGATGCCTGGTTTTAGAGTCTATAAGACACATACAAACATACACACATACAAAACTTCATTTTTAGCCTACTTTTCTTTTTTTAATTCGAAAGAATTAAAAAAATGAAAAAGTAGGTATTGACATGCGGTCGATGTCCGTCTGTCCGTCTGTCTGTCTGTCCGTCTGTCCGTCCGTACCCCCTTCCAAAATCGGTTCTAATCATCGGATCTTAAAAATTCTTTTTTTGTTAGAAAGCTATAACCTCAGATACCCAACTTTCATACTTTTTGTCCGTCTGTCTGTACGTCCGGACGGACATAAATCTACTATCTGTCGGCGAATTTCCCATTGAATTAGCATTGAAATTCAATTTTGAGTCATTTAAATCACTGTAGCTATAACAATGCGGTTGATGCCAACTTCTGTCTGTCCATCTGTCTGTAGCAATAATATGTCTGATCGTTCGTATGACTGTCCGTTAATGTCGAACATCTGTCGTTTGTCTTCTGTCTTACCCTTCAAAATCGTATCAATGATCGGACTAAGACATCTTTTTGCTGAAAGCTTATGACTAGATACCCAATTTCACACTTTTGTCGTCTGTTGTACGTCCGGACGGACATAAATCTACTATCTGTCGGCGAATTTCCCATTGAATTAGCATTGACATTCAATTTTAAGTCATTTAAATCACTGTAGGTATTGAAATGCGGTTGATGTCCATCTGTCTGTCTGTCCATCTGTCGGTCTGTTCGTATGTCTGTCCGTCCGCCTGTCTGTCCGTTTGTCTGTCTGTCTGTACCCCCCTTCCAAAATCGGTTCTAATCATCGGATCTTAAAAATTTTTTTTTTGTTAGAAAGCTATGACCTCAGATACCCAACTTTCATACTTTTTGCCCGTCTGTCTGTACGTCCGGACGGACATAAATCTACTATCTGTCGGCGAATTTCCCATTGAATTAGCATTGAAATTCAATTTTGAGTCATTTAAATCACTGTTGCCAAATCAACAATGGCATGAGAAACTTTATTTAAACATATTGAAGCAAAATAATATTTTCATGAATCAGTTTGGAATGACGTCATAAAATGTAGAACAATTTGATTCTTTGATTATTCATTAATTATCTATCAAGAAAGCGGCAAGGCATACTTTTGCATGCAATTATGCTTAGTTTTAATTTACATTTCTTGTTTTTTAATGCAGTTCGGAGTAGTTTCATTACTTTTGTTATTAATAAATATTTATTCTTCGAACTACAAATAAATCACGAGCAGATGACAAATAATATTTAATTAATTTGCGAACGAATATTAAGGAAAATAGTTGATTTTGGCTTTTAGAAGTTTAAATTATAGCTGGGTGCTGTGTTTCGATTTTTTTTCTAATGTGTATAAATCTAGTGTAGAAACGGCTGTTGATGATATTTACTTTAGGAACCTAGTTTTTTTCCCGATTAGAACTTCAGTAAGTATTTAAGTAACAGGAAAGTAGGCTATTTTAGTTCTTTATGAACTTCTTGTTATTATTATAGATTAATGCTATAATGCTTTTTAAAAATGTGTGTTTGTGTCCATAAGACATTTAAAATCAGGGATTCTGTAACAAGAGTTTAAATTTTATTATTAGTTTCGTAATTTATACTTAAGGATTGGGTAGAAATTATTGATGAAAACCATTTTGGTAGTTTAAGAACTTTTAAAAATCTATAAATTTATACTGGTTTTTTTAAATTGTACAATGTCATATATTTATTTTTAAATCAATAACGTTAAAAATATGTAAATGACAAATTGTGTAAAAATTTTGTTTATAAAAAAATTTCTGAAAAAGTTTTCTTCCTTACAGTGTCAGAAAAGTTGGATCTGAGAAGAAAACAACAATTACTTCAAAAGTGTACAAGATCACTATTTATGTAAGCTTGAATATTGAATTCAATTAGTTTTAAAAAGGCATAATTTAATTATTTTTAGTGTTTTTGTTAGCATTAACAATTGACTTTTTAACTTTTATTTTTCAGAACGGAAACCAGCCTGTTTTTCCCAGAGTTGGGTTCCAACACCCGCAAGATTTATCGTACATAATCATAAATTTTTCAACAAACGAAATAACTATGTTGAAACATACCTGGTGAAAAATGTTAGTCCTAAAATATAACATTGAAATAAAAACATAATGTTGTCTTTTACTGCTTTATTTAGTGTATCATCTTTTCTTAATTAATTTTGTACACAATGGAGCCGTATAAAATAATATAAATCAACATAAAATGTCTACGTCAAACGACTCATGTTATTACGTCAAACGACACAATTCAATAACCTTAAAAAGAGTTTTTAAAAACAGAAATTTTACTGCTTAGCATTAGCAAACTATTTATTTGAGGTAAAAAGATAAAAATGCAGGAGTTTGCACAAATTGATGCACATAAACACTCGATAACCAGAAAAGTCGGCATGTGATAAATATGCCCCCTACCCTCAAGGTAAACCAGTTTGGGCAATATTGTTTCCTTCTCGTCAGCCAACACAACAAATGTTTTCTTGCTAACATCTTTTTTACTTGTAATCTTTCTTAAGGATTGAGGATGAGCTTGTGTATGTTTATGAATATGTTTATTATAGCAGCTTTTACGCTTTTTTCATGCGTAAACGCAGCACCCCTAATTTCACCTGAAACTGAAGCCATGGTAAGTCATATCCATTTTTTTTATATTCTTGAAAATTCTAAATGCTTTCGATTTTTACACTTCTAATTGGTTTGTGTTTTTTGCGATAACAACATAACTTTAATGATTTTTAAGAACTTTGACCTTTCTATATTTTAAATAGCTGTACATTGCGTCACGTATGATTCGCAAAATTGTTGTCACCATGCATAATCCGAAACTGCAGATTCCTTTTGGAAAAAATTATTCTTTGCTTAATAAGTGAATTTTTAAAATTAGGAAATTTGAATAACATTTATATTTTAATTTTTTTTACAATTTTACAAAGTACGTATCATGTTTTTTTATCATGTATGAAATTTGTAAATTTTGTTAGTTGATGTATTTTTTACTTATGCCATTAAAAATACTCTAAAGTAATTTCAAATAAATATTCAGATTTTCAGTAATATATAAATTTCAAAAAATTATCCCAATAATCATAAATTTTTTTTAATTAATTAAAATTTTTTATGAAAAGTGTACAAATTTTTAAACAATTCTGAAAATTTGTATACGTAATTCATCAAATTTTTTCCCAATTAATCATGCATTTTCAATAAGTTAATCTAATCACGTTAAGTAAATTTTAAAACTCATCACTCTGAGCAATATATTAAAGAATGTCGCATAGTTAATGAATTTCGTAGCGTACTTTTTTTTAGTTTTAGTTTTCTTTTTATAAAAAAATTAGAAAGACTTAAAGTATACATCCAAACACGTTTAAAAAATTGTATGCATAAATCTTAATTATTTTGGTTATCAGTTCGATTAAGAGTTCTGATTGCCTAAGTTATCAGTGATTTCTCTTTTTAGAATTACCTTCGGCAATTTGGTTACTTAAACTCGAACTCTTCATCTTCCATTGCAAAAGCTATAAGAGATTTTCAAACATTTTCGGGGCTCGATGTAACAGGTAAATTTTGTCGGCATATTTCTGTTCCTCAGTAGAAAATGATTGAATTCTATGTGAACGAACTTTTTTATAATGATGTAGGGTAACACGGGGTAATTATTGGAAAAAATCAAACTTTTTCCATACCTCCTACATTTGTGTAATTTTCTAACCACATTAATAGTCATTATTTTCATAATGACTATTAGATAAGGGAGAGTGGGGGCTATTGGGACGCAGAGCTAATAGGACAAGGGGCCTAAAGCGGGGAAAAAATACTTTTTACAAATATTTCTACACTATAGCATCGTAACAGTTAGACATCACATTTTAACAACCAAAGATCAGCCATTAAAAGCATGTGTTGAAGTGGAGAGAAGAATTGCTGTTTTGGAGAATCCAAAGTTAGTTAAAAGTGTATCTTTTTTTCGCTTTTGAAGTATTAAGTAAAAACTTTATATGAATTAAACTATAGTTTTAGGTAGTTGACGTATCATAGATTAAGATATTATATGTCAAATACTGTGGTGAAATACACATACTTCTGTGTTGGATCATTTATAAAAAACAACATTGTGGGGTCTAATGGGACAGAAACTGTAGGGTTAAATGGGACAGAAACTGTGGGGTCAAATGGGACACGAATAAACCTAGATTTGTATGCTTCTCTTGAAGAATCTATATAAATCTCTAATTTATTATTCAGTCAAGTTGCTAAAAACTTTTTAAAATTTTAATTTTAAACTTTTTGAACTTTTTTCATCGTATAATTAGTGAAAGTTCAAGTAGCTTTATTGGTGACATTTTTCCACCTGTAATTTCCTTAATTACATCTGAACAGAGCTTGGTGAAGATAAATAATTTGTTGTTGGTAAAATTTGCTAGAACGCAAACTATTCTTTATTCGCTGGAATTGATTTCTGAAATAGAAAGCGATGAACTCCGGGTAAGTTATTTGAAGATAAAGACGGGCTTTTTAAATTTACGTACTCTGAAAAAGAGGACAAGTTTGGGATAAATTTTAGAAGATTCAGTTATAAAACTGAAAATTTAGTTATAAAACTATTCTTTCCAGTGATTCAACAAAAATTATGGGAGCAACTTCGATTTTGAGTTTTAACTTTGATATTTCACCTTTTACTGAGAAATAATTGTTTAAAAAAATAAAATTTCGTTATGTATACATTATGAATGTAGTGTTTGCTTTAAAATTTTATTTTCTGGTCATTTTCTGATTCCTTTTCCCTTTTTTGAAATTTTAATTAAGGCAACATTTAGCATGTCCCATTAGCAATTCACCCTGTCCCTTTAGACCCCACATATGGGGGCTAATGGGACACTTACATGTTTGTTTAAAATGCTCATCAACTAAAATATGGTAATGTTTCAACATCTGTCGGAGGACTTTTTAAGTAAACGAATGTTCAGTTTATGAGCTTGTAAAAAAAGAAATTAAAATTCTTGTATTTTTTGCTGAAATACAGAGATTAATAAAAAATTGTCCCAATAGCCCCCCCCCCCCTCTCCCCTATATCTCTCTGTTACCATTGTTGAAATTTACTATTTCCTCTGTAGAAAATGAAAAAAAAATTTAGTCCAAAAATTCCTACCTTCAATAACGAAACGCACTGCTTAACAGCTTTCTACGCTGATGACACAGCGATCGCTTGCAATCGGCAAATCCTAACCATGCGGTAGAAAAGATTGCGGACAAGTGCCAGGGATTGAGTCCTGGTGCAAAAATTGGAAAATTGCTATAAATGCTCTAAAATCTAATGTCTTGATAATCGCAAAACTAAGAGAAACAAGCCCATTACAACCACGGTACACATCTTCGGAGATGCTGTCCCAGTTGTCAGAAAGGCCAGCTATCTGGGCCTCGTCTTAATGACAACCTTACCTGGAAGGACCACATCAAGCAGACACCAATAAGGCTAAGGGTGCCATGGCTAAACTCAGGCCCCTTCTCGACGTAAATCCAAGTGCCCTAAACCTTAAAAGGTTACTCTATCTCACCACTATACGCCCCATCCTCACCTATGCATCGCCAGCCATTGCATGTATCTCCCCAATGAACTCCACAAACTACAAGTGTGCCAAAACAAGATCCTCAGGGAGATGGTGGACGCTCACAGATACGTGAGAAACAACCTCATTCACAAAGACCTTAAGATCGAGAAGCTTGAATCACATATGGCCAGCTTAGTATCAAATTCTACGACAGAGCCATTAAAAGGAACAATGACTTTATCCATTCTATTCAATATGAAGTCTTTAAAGGAAGATGCCCACATTCGCCCCTACGCTGCATTCGCAACTTCTGATGCAATGCTAGCCTTAAGCCAATTAACCTAATTGTTGTCAGATGCCCTTGGGCCCCTCCCTGGACCAGGCCTTAACCTGGAGATAGAAAGCTGCCTAACAGCTATGTCAGACTCTTAAACTCAGGTGCCACTGGCATTCCTCACGACGAATCGGTATGGGGCCTTCGGCCCAACACCGAGTTACAGTTCATATTAAAGATTAAAGATTAAAGTCCAAAAATTACCCCGCCAATTGGGGTAATTATTGGACAGTAGTTTTCAATCTGTTCTGCACGGTATTTAGACTAGCTACAAGGGGTAAATTGTTTGATATGGTGTGTACTACAGTACTGAGTATTTGATAATTATTTAACCCCATATGGCTTCTGTAAAACATGTATAACAGTGAAAGTTAATAAAAATTACCAAACATTTAAATTTCTTCTTTTTCTATGTTCAAACATTGCGTAGATGATGTTTCTTAATAACACTTTCTATACTAATTAAATTTAATCATATTGCGATGCTGCCTGTCTTACCCCATATCACTTCCAACAATTTCCCCGCTTTGTTCAATAATTACCCCGTAACTAAACATGCATGTCATAATGTTACTATTCATTCTACAATGTTTGGTGTTTTTCAGAAGAAAATACATTCATAAACAAATCTAAAACTAAACATAACAAAATTCAAGATCATGTAAAAGAAAACAAAATTATACACAATTTGGCATCGATTGAACAAAAGTTGAAACCATTGTTTCTCAAGCGCTTTGGATTATTAATATATTTTTTTGAGAAAAAGTACTTACCTAATCCTACTAATTAATCAGAGCATTGCTGGATATGCAATTAACAATTTGTGGTTTGTCAGACGCAATAAATTATTATGCATTATGATTTTTGGGCCCTGTCCAATAATTATTCCGATTTTCCGTGTCCAATAATTACGCCGGGTCACCCTAAGTGCTTGATTTTTTTTCTAGGAAGACTTGATGCTGAGACATTGAACTTAATGAACAAACCTCGATGTGGAGTTAAAGATAAGATCGGGCATATGGGAGCTCGAAGAAAGCGCTATGCTCATCAAGGTAATTAAAACAAATTGAAAAGATCCAATTAGTGTTTCTAAAATATCATAATCTAGAACATAATATAACAACATTTATTTTCACTGTATTTGAAGCAAAAAATTTTAAGGTGACATTGCTAAGTTTTCGGGAATGTTTTTGAAGATAATGTGTTTTGACAATAAAGAACTCATTGTAACAAATTCATGTGTAACATAATGTAAATTCATTGTTTTCCGCCAATTTGGAGTTTTAATATTGTACATGATAAACAAGGATTTTGTCATGTGACATTAAGAATAACTGACGAATTTTTTTTTTAAGTTTGTCAATTTTAAATATAACCTTCTCAACTAATACTTCCAATAATTTATTCTATTTTAGGCAGTAAATGGAATGTGAATGATCTGGCCTACCGTATAAGTAAATATCCTAAACGGCTTAACAACAAGGAGTTAGTAGACCGAGAAATAGCCAAAGCATTGAAGGTAATTTAAACCTATTATTAATTCCAGTAATTAATTGCAGTATAATATCGCCTAAAAATTGTTAATTCAATTTAAATAACTATATTACATGTTCAAATAAAATCTAAAAATATGGATAATTTTGATATCATATATTTGACCACATAGTTTTAAATGTTTCCATTTCGATATTTCGAACGCATATCTCCTGCTGAATACAATGACTGCTCAATAATGTACCGAACACTAATATTTGTACAATGATTCAATGATGCACTGCAATATTCCTTATTATTACTTCAATAATATGCTGTAACATTCCTTACCAATACTTAAATAACATACTCTTCTTGTATCAAATAAAAAAAACCAGCTAAATCGCATTATAAGAAGATTTTTTTTTTCAATTTTCAAAACTTATTTTCAAATCAAATTTCTTATGTTTTTCATGACTTTATTCAATCAGAAATCTTACGAAATATTTCTGACTTAAAACATGAGCCGTCCATCGATAGCAGCAAAGATTTAAATATTGAAGTAGAGCCCATACCATGTACCATTCTTCTGAGCTCTAACTGAAAAAGTGAAAACATTTTCTAATTTTTTTTAAGGTACAGCTATGATACAGAGTCTGTCCGTTCACTGGACGAATGTAAAACTTTTTGATGATTGTAAAAAAAATAAATTAGCGTTGCTATGCCTATTAAGTTGTGTTGAAGTTTAAGTGAAATGTTTTACAAATTAATTCGTTTTAATTTCTTGCCAACATAACAGAAATTGCCAACATAAGACAGAACCCTATATTATTGCTGTTCCCAAAACTAAAAACGAAGACAGTAACTTTTACTGTTTGAACCCTAATTTTACTTCAATGTAACGGATTTTAATATTTCTAACCATTATTTCAATATAACGGATTTTAATATTTCTAACCATTATTTCAATATAATGGATTTTAATATTTCTAACCATTATTTCAATATAATGGATTTTAATATTTCTAACCAGTACTTCCATAATGTATTGTACATTGTGCTGTACAATATCATAGGTGTGGAGCGATGTGACCAATATTAACTTCATCAACCACGAGAAGGAGCATGTTGACTTGGTTCACATTGACATCAGATTCGAGGAGGGTGACCACGGCGACGGAATGAGGTTTGACGGACGTGGTCACACGCTGGCACATGCGTTCTTCCCACACTGCGGCAGCGACGCTCATTTCGATGACACCGAGGAATGGACTATCGACGACAAGAAAGGTACTGAGCTTTTGCTGAGTCGATCTTAATTGTAAATGTAAACCCAGCTAAGATCAAATTGTAGTTCAACTTGGAAAACCTCAGCTAAGTACTATTGCTTACGAACCATCCCACTGGTGAAACCATTGTAAGACAATAGTTCATAAAAACCTTCTAGTTGGATGCATGGATGATGGATGACATCGACTGAGTTTTGGAAATACCAAAATCAGCATTTTGGTATTTAGACAGTTGTTCATACTCACTCAGACAATATTAAGCTAATATAAAATAAACATTGACATTTTGTCGGTAGTAAAACAAATTTTAATTAGTATTTTCTTTAAAATTAGCTTGGCTAACTTAAAAATTGGTTTCCAAAGAGCGGAAATCATTGCTATACATATAGTTTAGTTATACTCAGGGATTTCCTGCTATTATACCTGATGTGACATTCAGTGTATGTATCTAAATTGTAGGTAGTCAGCTATTTAGCGTTTAATGACTTAAAGATTTAAAATTTTGATGTTTTTTTTTCAAATATTACCTAAAAATATTCTTAACTTTTAAATGCGGATAATTTCACATGAAATTTTAAAAATTACTAAAGCTTTTTAAAACCTTAGGTACAAATTTGTTCCAAGTTGCTGTACACGAATTTGGACACACTCTTGGTCTGGACCATTCTGATATACGAAATTCAGTAATGGCCCCGTTTCATTCTGGTAATCAAGCTGGAAAAAGATTGAACAGAGATGATATATTGAGTATTCAAGCTTTGTATGGTATGGTTATACAATGTTAGTTTTTATTTATGACAAGTTTAAATATTTAATACATATGTTCCCATTCTACTAAAGAAATTATAAAAATTCTTCCAAAATAGTTAAAAAATTATGAACAATAAGTATTTGGGGTTTTTTTTCATTGGTCGAGTTGTAATTTATGAAACAAATTTCTATTTTATGAAAATAATATTAATAAATTTTATTAGAAATGAATTTAACTTGAATGGGCTTTGAACTTTGAAGTTTATGGTCCAAAATGTATTGAAATTTAATTCAATTGTCACTAAAAAATGTATTTATTTTTTATTTGAAAATATTACAAACGGCAATTTGTTGAAGAAAAATCATTCATTAAGTAATTGAATTATTTACCCATGTAAAACTAAATTATGTTTTTTTTTATGACAAGTTTTAATATTGAATGCATATTTTTCGATTTTGCTATAGAAATTATAAAAATTCCGCCGAAAGTACTTCATAAATTCTACTATTTCGCAATTTGTTTAAAATATATTATATTATGTGAGTAATTGGATCATTTACCCATTTATAATTAAATTTATCAGTTTGAGTTTCGTTGATGAAAACTAGCATAATAAACTATACTCGTAAAACTATACTCGTAAAACTTTTCAAGTAAAAACCTCAGAATGTGTGGGCGATTGGCAGCTTTTAGTTTTATATATTATAAAAGATAAGCTGACTTAAAAAAATTTACTAATTCAAAACCAATATAAATAATTTTTAAATTTAAATTCCTCTTTAATTACTATATAACAAAACTCATTACTGCTGAATTTTTAGGACGCCCTAATCGAGCTCCTCCAATCATGCAAATCATGCAAAAACTTCGTGGAAATCCAGACCCCAATGGCCCTGACTTGTGCAAAGATCCATCTTTAGATGCAGCCACTACAGTTCAAGATGGAAGGGCATTTGTTTTCAAAGGTGTTTGATTTTAAAACATTTTTTCATGATTTTTTTTAAAAAGCGATGCTATTGAAATTGTACCTTTAGCATAGAAATGATTAAAGATGGAATGATTTTAGTTATTTTTCTGAAACGATAATGGATACAGTAAAATTATCGTCACCTAAAAAGGATAAATACATTACTCATCTAGTAACTTTATGTCACTTAAATACTGTCCATAATAAAAAAAAACCTGTTTCATTTTAAGACAAATGCCATGGCTACAAATGTCGTATTATTGGTTGTCAGTAATCAAACGTATTTTAATATTCCATCGCTCTAATTGTACGTACAATATCTTCAAAATAGCCGATACGACAAACATTAAGATGAATCTCAAGAAGACAAAAACTTTCACCTGCCCAACTGTCTGTGTCCAATGTCCGCACATATCTTGCTGCCAGCATCAAGTCAGTTCAGATGCTTGAGACCAGAATTTTAATTTCGAATGCAGATAATAGCGAAAGTGTCTACGACAGTCGATCCATCTGTTTTTGCAACATCATGGACACGCAACACAAACAACAACACAATCAACGTTACATTGACATCGATGCAAACATTCGAATTTGCAAAATAGTGATATAATCTTATTATAGTATGCAGTCTTCGTAAAAGTGAAGATCATTAAACATTAAATTCGATATAATAATTAGTAAAACACTTTGATACGGAATAATGTCTTAATGAGAACAAAAACTTTTAGAATATTATGACAACCGAATATTTTTGATTTGTAGCCATCTAATTAATTGTTTTAGTAGCATAAAGACAAATTTATTGTTGTTGTTGTTGTTGTTGTTACGTATATCTACACTGGCAAACTGTAAATTTGACAGGCCTGTCGAAGACAAACAGGGCCATTCGAGTGGCCCCATGTGTAAGTACAACTTTTGCCCATTGAACGACGACGCCCATTTCGAACCCTAACCAAGTGATGAGGTTAGCACTTCAGCGGGCACCCAAAGCAAAACATCGTGTGCTTGTTCGGGACATTTGGCCCCACAGATTTAACTAGCATGTATGCCGCATTACCTGGCTAGCTCGCTAACCATTCAGACGCCAAGTCGGCAGATAAATTTATAACATCGTAATAATACTCTAAATGCATTAAATTCTTTTAGGTAATCACTACTGGGAAATAGAAGAAACTGGTATTGTAGATGGTCCTAGGAAAATATCCGACGATTGGGACGGTATGCCAGGAAATATCGATGCAGCAATGACATGGACAAATGGAAAAACATATTTCTTCAAGGTACATTGTTTTCAATTGGCATTAACTTTGCATAAATGACCACACTACTAATAATTGAAATTATAGATTTCTGTAGTTTATGTATCTACATTTCAATATTTCTTACGAATTTTATGTTACTCTATTTTTACAGAATGATGTGTACTATCGATTCAGAAATCAGGATATGGATCCTGGATATCCTAAATCAATACAAACAGAGTTTAAAGGTATTCCTAACAATATAGATACTGCATTTGTTTGGAGCGGAAACGGAAAAGCATATTTCTTCAAAGGTTAGTTTTATCAATGCCAACACATAGATATGTCCATTTTATTTTTTGAATTGTGGGGTTAAATTCCCCGCATTTAGAGTACTATATAGCTTTTTATTATTAAAGAGTACAGCACTGTGATAATTTTTATTTAAATGTGTTTCCAAACATTCTATATTTGAATCACCGTGTATTGATAGAAATGTGTTCAATGTGAACTGAGAGGCACTTCGATCCCATATATATTAGCGTTGCCAGTATTTCTACATAAAAAGATGCACTTCAGTTTTCGCAAGTCCAAATGATAAAGTAAGACGTCCCACTCAACTGAATGGTTAATGATCTATGTAACTGCAATAACCTGTCCACTACAAACATTCGTGTATTGTTTATATAATAAATTAGCTTGTTTATTTAAAGGCGATATCTATTGGAGGTTCGACAACTGCAAAGATCCTCCAATTCTTTCCTACTACCCTCTGTATGTCAATGGTTGGAAAGGCCTGCCCAACAACATTGATGCCGCTTTGCAATGGGGAAACCAAAAAACTTATTTCTTCAAAGGAAGAGAATATTTTAGGTTCAACGATAAAACAGCTGTGGTATGTTAACCCTTTGTTGCAATTACATTTACATCTTAAAGATTCTTTGACTTATTAATTGGCTTGTTTCAGATGGAATAGTTTCATCCAGCTTTCATTTCTTCAATCGGTGCTTTAATTGGTGCTCTGTTTCCATGTGACATTGAATCACCAATCGAAGCTTGAGAAAGAACTAATTATCATTCTGCATTTCGCTTGTCACTCAAGACCTGAAACATGCCCATTATATCTTTATATTAATGCTTATAATATTTTTTGAAAACCTAAATTATTATTATTTTTTTTTTTTTGTTTTGTAAAAACTTAAAAGTAAAAAGTTTATGAACTAATAACTAAAATTGACTATTATTAGTTTGATCTTAATTATTTATGAGAGATGGTAAGTTCCATAAACTTATGCATTCTTTTTAAAATTACAATTTATGTCAACGTATTGTTTTAAAACTTATACATTTAACTACTGGATGAGAAAATAGTAAAAATAACAAAGCACAAACAAATTCGAAGGGAAAATATCAACTGATTGTTTAATTATTAATTGATAAAATTTTTAAATAGCGTCATTATCTATCGATATAAATATGGCTATTTAAAAAACTTAAGTAACTAAATTAAGACCAAATTATATTTTAACTTTAAATTTGGTTTTTTTTTGTTACAATTATTTTCATAACTCGTGGAAAAAAGCTCACATTTCAAAGCAATATACTGTGGCAGATATTACTTCAAAATTAATGCATTGAGTTTATGGGACTGTCATTCTTAAAGGTTTTTATATTACTAAAGGCTTACTATACTCGCCGCCAACCAAATTAGAACACGTTAGGGATGGCAGTTTTTCAGAAAAACCGGTTTTTCAAATACCGGTTCCATCCCTAAAGTGTAACAAATAAGGGTGGCGGGAAATATATATACTCGTTTATTTTAAAAATTGCCAGAACAATAGACATTTCCTCTAACGACTTTGTTACAGACCCACCTATCATTAAAAATTGTGATACATTACATAGCCATGCTTTTCTTTCAAACTATCAAAATGAATGATGTAATCTTCTTGTAACGATAGTATTAAGTAACTACAATTTGAATTGTTTTATAGGTGGACGAACGTTTCTCAACATCTGACGTCTGGCTCCACTGTAATTCAAAGTAATTTACAAGAGATAGTTTTCATTATTCTTTTAAAAGAGAAATCTTTGATATTTATTTCATCTATTGCTTTGGTATTTTTGAATAAAATATTCATCTTGAGTCATACAAAATTTGAATAAAAATGAATTAATTTTATAAAGCTAAAGTATTAGTTTCTACCAGATGTAATACCGAACTTTAATGTAAAAATATGACTGCAAAATTACGTTCTACGGTATTCTACAGTGTCAATACATTAGTATAATAAGGAAACATATGCAAGATCCCGTAAATAATAAAAATTTAAAAAAGATTATTAAAATTGTTTCCAAACCATATCGGAAAATTACTTTGAACTATATGCGAATTTTTAAAAGCTAAAGTTTGTGTACGAGAGTGTGCCAAAATCTCTTCTATAGGCTTTATGTGCCCTCGCAATTGTGAGAAAAAATTAAGTAAGTAAAGTTTGTGTATAAGTTAAAATTGTAAGTGTTGAATGCTGCATTTTCCCAAAATAATAATGGGTTTTATGATTTTTAACTGCAAATTTTTTTAATTATTTTATTCAAACTTGTCTACATTATCTCAATTTCTCTTCGTTTTTGTTCAATTCAAATTATTTTTGATTTTTAAAATAACGTTAGTAGTAACTTATAAAAGAGCTAGTATTTCTATAATAGTCCCTTTTCTTGCTGCAAGTTGTTTATTTTTTAATGTGTTACCTTCTTTACAAATTATCTTTTATTCATATTTCAAAGATAAAAGTGGTTTATCTCATTTTAATCAATTGCGAGAAACAAACATCCTTACCTTTTGTATGATTGCTGTGAAAATAACAAAACTTTAGATAATGCTGTATACACTCAAAATTTTCCCATCCTCTTGGGTGAAAGTGAAACGAGTAACGTTTCTTGGATCAACTTCATTTTTCTTTACCATTCGTTAAACTCATTTATTTCTCTTAATTACACATTATTTCTTAGTTATAGCATTATATGCAAAAAAGAATACTATACGCGAATAAGTAAAACTGCCACTTCTGCAAAAGTAAGTTAAGGAAACAAAATAATACTCTTCTTTATAAACTTGAAAACATGTTTTGCATTTTTTAGATGGGCGTTCTGAAAACTCAAGTTCTATCATCTAGTAAAGCCTCTAGCAAAATTTCTTGAATATATATTATCTATTGATATTAAATAGTTTAAAGTAATATTTTTTTACATTAAGGTATTATTACATTTTGTAAATTTTTTGTAGTTTTAACAATTAATTTTGTTTTAAAACTTTTTTCCTTCCGAAAACAGGGGATTCTACTTATGCTAGTTATAATTGAAAAAGTTATTGCTTTTTGACACTATGAAAATTAAAATGCGTATATGAAGGAACTTAAATAATGATTTATGTAATTTCAATGTAAACAATTTGTAACTGTTTCAAAGTAATAAATGTATGAATTAAACTAATAGTCTTGTTCAAGTATATTTTAAAACCCTCGGAAAAATAAGCAAAATATCAACAAGGTTAACTAGCTTTCACTGCTTCATATATAAATAAAAAAAATAGGTATAAATTAAACAGATTAAAAAAGTAAAAAATTGCATGCAAATATTTAGTGAAGGATTTTAATAGTCACTCCAAACTATAAATTATAAAATACTTTGAGGTGTTTTTTTTTAAATATATATGTTTAGAAGGTCATTGCGTTGTTGAAAAATATGACATTGACTAGAAGGGTTTATTCGTCTGCATCCCTTATATACAAAAACATCTTCAGTAAAAAAATATTTATTATTTCTTACAATCACTGAACATAATTTTAACAATTTATATTGTTAATTATTTCACACAAGTTTGATTCATTCCTCCTGACAATGTAGCCAGTATCGTTTAGTAGGTGAACGCGCATCCACCTGAAAGGAAATATTTCTGGAAATTAGTCAGAAATGTTGCTATAGATTTTTTTAAAATAGAATGGTCAAATTTTTTTCAAGATTATACACTTTATTATTTTGCATCATAAATAAATAAAACATAACATTTTTTTATCATTTTATTTGAATAGAAAGATAAAATTATAGTTTTACTGAGTGTACTTAATTAAACTTGTATCTATTCAAAGCACATAGCCGACTAATTATAAAATCGATAAATTTATAAGTTAATATATCTATCGCAATAGTAATCTATGCACAAAAACTACTCAATGTCCGGAATATAAAATTTAATTTCTATATTTAAATTGAAAGAAGATTGATAGCTTATATTATTACACTGAATATCGGCTTTAAAAAAATATAAAAATTTCATCCCTCAAATCTACCCTCAATACAAAGTAGGTAGGTTGAAAGTTCCGGCTGTCGATTTCTGCATGAGAAGCTTTTACACAGTTAATTATGTCTCGTAGTTTTAAACCCAAGGTCAAATGACTAGGTCGACACCTAAACGGGAAAACAAATCACTTGTTCAGGAGTTTCGTCTTCTCAGATTTAACAATCACTTATGTCCCAGTGTACTTAGAACACATGAATACAGACAGACAACATTAATATCCATACCCTGAACCCGGGACATCTGACTGCCTGGCAGTATAATAAAAAGTTTACATTCAATGGTTTTAAGTAATGACGTAATACATTGTGCTTAATTTCTTGTGTAAATTAAGCAGTAAGTATCCGGTTAAATTTAAATAATAAATAGTTTAAGAAAATACACTTTTAAGATATAATCCTCGGTAAATTACCACATTCGCCCCGTCGTTGAATCGGTAATATTCATCTCCTTTGAAAAAGTAGGTCTTCTGGTTATCCCATGTCAAAGCCGCATCTATGTGAGTTGGTAGTCCCTTCCAATTGTGGATGTGAATGGGATAAAAGTAAGGATTACGTGTATTGGTCGAAGTAACCACAGGTGGGTTTTTACAGTTGTCGAATCTCCAATACAAATCATCTGAAATAGAAAAGTGAATGATATATAATTAATAAATAATTAATAAAATGATGTGCATCATAAATAATTATTTAATAATAAATAATAATTATGAGGATAATAATAATTATGAGGATAATAATAATAATGATGATGATAACAACAACAATAATAATAGGCCCATTTTAAGGGCATTAACTTACTAAGGGTTAGGTAAGGGGAACTAAGGGTTTAACTTACCTTTGAAAAAGTAGAGTCTTCCATTACCACCCCAAACAAATGCTGCGTTTACATTGCTGGGAATGCCTGGGAACTCAACATGCATCGGTTTAGGAAATCCAGAATCCATATCTTGGTTTTTAAATCGGTAATACATATCATTCTAAAATACAAAACTAAAGCATTTTAGTCAAATATTATTAAACATCATTTGTAAGAAAATGTCAATTTACAGGATCAAATCGTGAATTCTTTTGTCTAATTTTACTCTTAGTTAAGAATGGCATGATTATATATATTTGCATTAAATATTTTTAAAAGTAGGACTTAAATGCATATGGTAAATCTGGTTTGTACATTTCATTTATCATTATTTACACTTTTTAATGTTTGTATCCTTCACCGTACCTTGAAGAAATATGTTTTTCCGTTAGACCATGTCATGGCGGCATCAATATTTCCAGGCATACCATCCCAATCATCAGATATTTTTCGTGGTCCATTTACAATGCCTGATTCTTGAATTTCCCAGTAGTAGTCTCCTAAAAGGAAATTTAGATTGATATTTTCTAGAAATTGAGATATAATACTACTTTTATGTTTTTTTTTAAAGATTATTGTTGTGTTATATTTTAACAAATGTGTTTAGAAGTTAGAACACACTAAATTAGCATGATAATTAAAAACCATTAAGTTTTCTGCATTCATAAAATAACTTTTAAATACATCAATTTGTTTTATTTTTATTTTATTAAGACAATATTAGAAAAAAATGTCACCATATTTTGCAACATAAAATATCTCTACAATATAAACTATGGTAGTTTTATCTAGAAATAAAATCATTAAAATAAAATCATCAATTTCAACGTGCAGATTTGCTAGAAAAAATACATGCTGCTCTATAAAACTATTGAATGAAAAACATGCTTCCATAAACACTTTTTGTTACTCAGTTTCACATGCACAGTTGACATACACACTATTTCAGTTTACACGCACACTTTATGTAGAAACGATACTTTTGCCATGTAAATTCAGTAAAAGTGTCACTGTTCCTCACACAGTGTGATATAAAATTGGGTGCCAAAACTTTAGTGATAACCGTTAATACCCCATTAATTTTAACGATATTAATATTTAAAGAAAATTGTACCTTTGAAAAAGAATGCCCTTCCGTCGTCTACTATGGTAGCTGCATCCAAAGTTGGATTTTTGCATATGTTTGGGCCATTGGGATCTGGAGTTAATCTAGCAGGATTTCGATTAATAACAGGAGGAGCTCTGTTGGGACGTCCTAAATAAAGAATTGCATACATTGAGGAAACTAAATCTCTTTTCTTAAACAAGTTGAATTTTTGGAGCAGAGGTATATGCATTTACATGCGTACATTTAAACATTGATAAGTAATTGCTAACTTAATATGCTAGAAACAAAAAATTGAATTTTAAAAGCAAATACAATTTCCAAAATATTTCACTTTTATAGAAGGAACCTAAAAGCCAAGAGGTACAAGTGACTACACCAGTGGTTCCCAACCTTTTCTAGACCATCGCCCCTTTCTTTAGGTTGACTAACACCTATCACCCCCTTTTAATTTTCATGTTATGTCTAATTACGATTTTAGTTAAAGTGTAACTAATTAAGCAGTTTTATAATTTTAAACACTTATTATCTATATACATAAAAGGCAAGGCTAAGAATTTTTCGAATCAGACCATTCCTTCTATCGTTTTCGAACGTTTTTATTTGAATTTTCTGAAAAAAATACACCACTTTCGCTCAAATCCGATCATTTTTTTTGTCTTTCTTGATGCCATCGCTGAAAAAATTAAATAAAACTTTAACGAAAGCATTTAAAATTGAAAATGTTTATTTTATTCTGTTGCCATTACCTTCAGAAACTAATTTCATTATTTGAAAAATAATTGACACGTTTCAAGTGACGTAATTCCACCAGTCCCCATTCCCGGATTTTATTGTGGGTTTATTTGATGATTTTTTGATTGATTTTTTGTTGACTGCATGTATGCATATTTAAGATAAATGTATAGTTAAGCTATTACTGAACTTGATGGTTAATAAAGGCCATCGCACTAGAGCTGCATATTATGTTTTATGTATTTATTTTTTCGCCAAATACGTTGCCAAACTCGCCAAATCATTAACTAAAACTCGCCAAATGGGCAATTTCTTTTATAAATAATTTATAAGCTGGTCGGTGTTCGAAGGTCATTGTGTTGGATCTGTAATGGGTGTGTTTGTAGCTATATCTATTTTCTCGCCAAATTATGTCCCAAAACGCGCCAATGAGCTAAAAGGTTTTATGTATTTATGAGGAATTGTGATGACATTTATGAGCGCATTTTTTGAAATAAATGTTTGAGACCTTTTAAGATTTACATTTTTTTCCATTTTTAATTCTTACTGATTATTTTTACTTAAATATGTATTATTTTTAATTTGAGCTTCTTATCAAAGGTATTTTTGAAATTAATATTAATCATTACTATATCCAAGTTGTGTAATTAAATGGAAAATTACTGGGTAATCTTCATATCTTATGTAACTAAAAAAAAGAAAAAATAGTTAAATTGACTGTTAATTTATTTTCCACCTCTACCCGTGCAACGTCGGGTATAACAGCTAGTAACCATATATAAAAACAACAAAAGCAGCTTAATCCTGTCACTAGCTTTTAAACAAAATGTATATTTTTAACAGATTTTAACAAGAACAAAAGTGAAATAATTAACAAAGATCTTTAAATTGGATTCTGGAAAATTTAAGAGAGTTGACAGTAAAAATTAAAAAAAAAATGTTTGAAAATTGTTCTTTTTTATTGTTTTATCTTACCATTTCAATATCTGCCTTGGTGCATTTTAGTTAAAGCTTGAATATCCGGCTTTATATTTGCCAAGTTCAGGCACAAGTCTCCTTTGAGGAAATGTCCTGTAACTTTTGGCTTACAAGTTTTTTTTTGTATTGGAGTTAAGTAGTTGCTGTTGAGTCAAATACTATTGGTGGTAAAGGGTTACAAGTGAATAACTGTATGGAGCTTCTATATCTGGTACAACCTCCAATGTCATCTACTTTACGGAGATCCTACTAACCTTGCTTGTCTCTTTATGAAATTGTAGTCCAGCGGTTCCCAACCTGGGGGCGATCGCCCCCAAGTGGGCGATTTGTGCTTTCAAGGGTGCAATAAATGGTTGGAGGCGATCGGGGGCAATGAGTATTCAAAGGGGGAAACTTAAAATAAATATGTTGCGACAACTTTGCCAGGAAAATTTAAAGTATTAATATTATAACAATAAGTATTTTACTGTATTTTTTAATTTTTATTTGTAAAAGCTTTTCGATGTATCGTTAGAATTGAGTATATGAGGAGCTTAGAACTTTTGGCTTCTAAGCTCCTCATATACTCAATTCTAACGATACATCGAAAAGCTTTTACAAATAAAAAATAAGAATTACAGTAAAATACTTATTGTTATAATATTAATACTTTATTTTAAATCATACCGTATAGAATTTGTACGCTCTCAATATCATCTCTATCCAGTGTTTTCTGAGGTACATAGCCTTCGTAGAAAGGGGTCATCACAGAATCTTCCACATCAGAATGATCCAAACCAAGCGAATGTCCGATTTCATGAACTACTACTTGAAATAAATTCGTACCTAAAAATTAAAATTTATCAAATTATTTCCAAGTTTGTCTCAACTAAATTATTATAAAATGACTAAAAGAGAAAAGCATCGTATTAGGAAACAGATTAATTGCTGGAAAAAATTGATTCATCACTGTATTTTCTAGGGAATAAAAGATAGAGAATAATATAATTATAAAAGTTTTAAACTATTCCTGATATAATGGCAAATATCTTTTTATTGACGAGAGAATGTGATAAAATATAGGGGTTTTTTAAACATAGAGTTTGTATACCATTATAACCAGGGTTCGAAATTCGAAGTCGCTAGTCACAAAATGCGACCAGTTTTCTAAATTTTCCAACAATAAAATAAATTTAGTCACAGTTATTGCGACTACAGTTTTTCAAAAAAAGCTTCAATACTAACTTTTTTATATCGTAGTTTTCAAGAATCTTGCTGGGCTGAGGAGCCCAGTCGGTTAGGCATTCGCCTAGCATGCGGATGGTCCCAGGTTCGGGTCCGGGCATCGCCAAAATAACTGCCGGTCTATAAACGGCCCGTGCAGCCAAAAATGTCCGACGAATAATACCCCGTGTAGAGGGAGTGCACGTTAAATATCCTTCAAAGTCCTAACACCGTGTATGATTTCGCCCTTAACGGTTGCGTTAGGTGCCTACTCAGGTGTCGGCTCGTCACTTGATTGTGGTTCTAAAATACGACGCCCGTCGCCAATAGCCCTCATGTAGCTCTAGTGCGACGATAATGCATACTAAACTAAACCAAGAATCTCGCCAAAAATAATTATCTTAAAATGCTGTGATCATATAATCGCATAAATTCGGCAGTCTTAAAATTGCTCTACATCGGTCGACAAATTTCGAAACTTCGGCGAACTTCATAAAATTTCCGAATTGGGGCTATTGTAAAATCCTCAAAAATTGTGGTGATTGTCAAATATAGAAACTCTGACAAAAACTCCAACGACCGTAATACCCACAAACTTCGGCTGTAGTAAATTGTGATTTCTTAAATTTATGAACTCCAGTTATCCCAAAACGGCGAAATTCTTGTGATTCCATAAAATCGCGAAACTGCGGTTATTCTATAAACACGCAAATCTGGCGATAATGCTCCTAGGTAATGTGCATTTCTGCCTAGTTTTTTAAGTTAGCCGCACATAGGCTGCTCCTAAATTTCTTTATCCAATTTCGAACACTGATTATAACTAGTTCATCCCTGTTTATTTTTTCACATTGATTATGACTTTTACTTACTTTTAGACTTACTTACTTTTCTCTACATGGATAATTACAAGTTATTAAAATAAAAATAAAAGTTATTTACTCTTTTTAGCTTCCACACTACGTTTATAACGTAAAAAGTGGAAGATATTATAATCGTTCAGTCCGTCTGTCTGTCCGTCACCAACTTTCATAGCCCAAACTACAAATGCTACAGACAAGTGTGATACGTCAAAAAATTCAGCGCATCGAAATTAGAAGACATTGAAAATCTCAGAAAAATATTCAAATTCCAAGTACTTTAATTATTAAAAAAACTGCAAAATTTAATGCTTATTTAAAAAGCAGAAGAAGCCATTTTTATTAGAATTAAATCACCATTGCCATTCGCAACAATCACTCGAGAAACTTTAATTCTTTTAAATAATAAATTAAAAGAAATTTATTTTTGCGACATGAATCAGTTTGAAAATGACGTCAAATATATTTCACTAAGAGATTCTTTGTTTGTATGTTGATATGAAATGTTTTGGTTCTATTTAAAAGAGAGGAATACTACAAATTTATTCATTGAAATATAAATTGTTTTTTGCGTACGATAATAATTATTGAATAATTATTAAATTTTCGAAATAAAATAAATGAAACTAGCCAAATTTAGCGGAAAATGTTTATAATAGAATTAATATTGTGTTTGGCGACTTTTTCCTGTTGAACACAAATGTTGTGGGGAAGCGGGCTGAGTGACATATTATGTTACAAACCTACTTGTTTAATTTTTGAATTGTGATTTTGACTAAGTCTTACAATTGAATGTATTGTTGTTTAATGGATGATCGAAATTATCTATCTGCGTCCCATCCTTAGTACAGGCCTGTATTACCATTATCCTCATTGATGGTCCATTCCTCGTCATCGTCAAAATGCGCGTCGCTCCCACAATGCGGGAAAAATGCGTGCGCCAGCGTGTGTCCTCGTCCTTCGAATGGCGATCCGTCCCCGTGGTCACCATGTTCGAAACGTATATCGACGTGAGTGACGTCTTCTTTCTCATTGTTAAAGAATTTGATGTTTGTCACATCACTCCAAGCCTGAAATACATTACGGACATTTGGCTTGTGAAGAAAATAACTGGAGAATGTTCCTTTATAAGGAGTTGCCCATCTGAGTAAGTTATAATTGAAATCTATTTTCTAAAAATGAGGATTTTTGAAAACACACGGAAAATCCAAATTGGACACTACTTTTCACGAACCGAAATAACCTTGAAAAATACAAGTGGACTTGACAAATTAGTTACCTAAATTAGGCCGAAGAACAAACCGTTTTCTAAATTCCTTTTCAATGAAGGTAAAGAGTACAGGTTTGTATTCTACACTAAAAAAATTATTCCCAACTTTATAGAGCAACGTCACACCATATTAAAAAGAAGTTTTAAAGTTAAGCAAATAGAAAAAAGCTTACAACCTTACTCCTATTTTATCGTGTAAAGTTACTTCATTCACGTTACACTATAAATTTGGCGGCGCAATATTACTCCATAAAGATAAAGGCTGCACATGCCCAAAGTTTTATCCTATTCCAATTTTGCATAATCATTGTACTCTGTAAACAAAATTTCTGTTAGAATACAGCTCCCGTGCTGATAAACGTAATGCCTACACGTGTACTGTAATTTTCAAGCACATGTGGCTCAGGCACGATTCAGTTTGAATCCCCGATTGATATCAAAAAAGACAACAGACAAGGACGTCTGAGCATGTGCAAGCTAAGAAACTACAGCAAAGTTCTGTATATAATTGTGTTTACAGTACTAGCTGCAATAAAATACAGCAAAATGCTCTCTGAGTGCACGGCAAAATGTGCTGTATTTTTTCAGAATTTAAGTATAGTGCACAAGAAACCTTTTAATATATATAAAATGATATTTTAAGTTTCTAGTGATTCTCTTTTGAACAGTTTTTCTAATGCACTCATTTCTCATACAAAAAAAATGCAAGGTATGATTTTTATAAAGACAATTTCTACTAATTTTATAAAGAAACGTTTCACCAAATCGCATCAAAATTTTACCTGTAATGCCCTGGCTATTTCATTGTCGACCAAAGCTCTATCTCGTATTTTTCGCGGATACTTGCTGATGCGATAGTTCAAATTGTTCATATGCCACCTACTTCCTGAAAGAGAGAAGTTAGTTAAATTAAAAGTTCCTTAATTATTAAACTGTTAAGTTAACAGGAAAACATGTGGTTGAGAGTAACATTAAGAAAAGTACAGAAAAATTTTACTCCCTTTATATTAAATTACATGGAAGATTTTAAACATTTATTACGTTTTAAACTTTTACAATTACTTGGTGTTTTTTTTAAAGAATTTTCTGATTAAATTTTTAATGGCTGTATTTTCAAAAATATAAAACCCGTTGAATTTATTGAGTGCAAATTTAAATTGTAATAAGACTGTTTTATTCAGAGTAACAAAAAAATTAAAATGTAAAATATGTCAATTAAAATATATATATATATATTTGACCTTGAATTGCATAGCGTTTTTTTCGTTTGGATGCTGTTGATCCACTTTTATCTCTTACTCCACATCTTGGTTTTTCCATCATATTTAAAGTAGCATCATCCAGATTACCTCACGTAATAGAAAATTCAATTATATAAATTGCTAAAATAAGACTGTCCAAGAACAAAAAATATTAAGAAACAAATATAGTGGTATGCTTCTTAGTCTCTTAGCATAAGAAGCAAAAAGGAGAATGAAATAGAAATTTATAATAGTAGTTTATGTTTAACAATAGTTTACATTTATTAATTAGTTATTAAATTAGTTAAATGGCTGCATTCATTAATTACTAACAAGTCAATGTTAACATAGATATTACAATTTCTAAGAATACTAAGTTATTAAAGTAGTGTGAAATAAAATTAAATGACATTGGATTTAAAACTTGTGACTAAAATGTAAACTGGACTTAGTTTTCTTCTTTTTTTAAATATTTTTTTTTTATCTCAATTCACATTTTAAACTTTTTTGTTAATATATAGATGATGCAATCAATCTTTGATAAATGGATTCTTGCATTCAATTCATTTACGATGCATTCAATCTATATTAAAATTGATTTTTTTATTGCATATACATTAAAGTGTTTTTAATTAATTTTTTAAATAGTTATAAGCAGTAATAAACTATTATACAAAATATTCTTCAACATTACATTAATATAACTGAACCTCCTTTGATGTAATATCAAATACCTATGTGCCTTAAATTTAAAAAAAAAAATTATCAACAAACATGTCTAAGGCTACATGCCGGCGTCTATAAAGATATGAAGAAGTGTTTCTCGAATACCTGTTGTGCTCAGTCCTGCAAACCTTTGGAAATCTTTAACAGCATTTGATACAGTTTCTTCACCGACTAAACTGCCACCAGAAGTGGATGAATCGATGTATCCATACTTTCGAAGGTAGCTCTGTAAATATAAGGCACCCTCCCGTCAATTGGGACAACTTAAAAAAATCATCAAATAGTATATTGGTAGTTCAAACATAATTTTTATTTTCAGATATAAAAACTTGTGAAAGTAAAACTTTAAAAAATCACTTCAAATGTGTGGATATGCTTCTTAGTGTTTCAAAATTGCAAATGTTCAGCAAAGATAGTTTGTAAAAAAAAAGTTATTGGGATGGATGAGGTTCTTTTAAACTGATTTATTGGATAACAGTTATTTTTTTAACTTCTGTAAAACATGTCCAGTTTAATCTAAACTATAAATCGGCTTAAAAAACGGTTAATGTTTAGTACAATTGAATTAGGAATTGAACATGAAATTAAACGGAAATTAGAATAGAATTGGAAAGGGCTTTTTACCCAATTTTTCAAGAAAACCAACTCAGGTATTCCATTCATTTAATGAGTTAGAAAAGAATATTAAGTAACTTTTCTTTTAACATTTGTAGATTAATCTCAATAAGTCTCAATGTTAATTTTTAAAAGAATTACCATAAATTTTACCAATTTATATAAAGCTTCCTAATTGAAACTTTTAATATTGTGAAATTTCTCACATTACAAATAAACAACAGATATTCATTAATATTGGTATGGAAGTTATTCAACAGTCTTAAGAAAATTTTCTAGCAATAAGTCATATGAAAAGTTCTTTAATTCTAAAAAGAAAAAAAAAGCAATCAACATTGGTTTTGTTCAACTCCACAAGCTCAACGAAAATTTGGATAACGATTCAAATATCAAATGGTTTCATCTGCTTTTGTAAAATTTTAATAAATCTTTTCATCAATATCCTTTCATTATTTATTGTTCAACAGATAAGTGTGCAGGATTAATATTTTTAAGCATTCAAGTCACAGGAAGAAAAATTAACTTGGCAATTACTGAAATTGAATAATCAGCCCTCAAACAAGCACTGTTATTAAAAATGTTAATTAACAACAAATTTGTACAGTTCTTTCCACGAAAAAAATAAGTTTTATTTACAAAAAATATATAGACTTACTTACCACTGCCTGAATTTTCGAAGGAGCAGCTACTGATCCTAAATTAATTGTACATAAATAAATTAAGAATGCCGCAAGAAATTGCCGGCACAGCTTTACCCCCTCCATCGCACTTCAATCACATCAATCAACGATGCTTACTGATTCAGAATTTTCTGAAGATGACAGCGCATAAGGCAGTCGTCCAACCAGTTTACCTTGTAGTCTAGAGCAAGTTTTCAGACATGTGCCTAAAGGCCCGCTTACACTGCATGCTTGACGGAAATGATTGCCGAACACAATGTTTTATCTAAATATCCGAGTTGCTGCCAATATTGCATATTTTTGGAAAATGTTACCTGCTATATTTCGGTATTGATGGCCAATGTTTTTCATGTTGAGCCTGCTGTTTCTGTAATCTTAGGTCCTGGATTTCCAGATACGTAACGGAAGGTGACCTTTTATGTAGGTAAGGGGAAATTCACATGAAAAAAAAATAGAAATGGTACCTCGTGTAGGTTTTCTACTTTCAAATACCTATAGTAGGAAATATAAGGTAATAAAAGTATTGCGATGGGGTTAAAAATCCGAAATAGAGATGTTGTGTTTTCTACACGTTTGGAGGGTGCTGACTCTAAAAAACGACAGTTGAACAAATGTGTAATGCTCGCAAAGTTGAAGAAATTTTTCTGGATAGTGCTTTGTAATTTCACAAACAGATGTCATAATAAAAATTAGAGATAAGTGGAGCTAAATTTCGTGAGAGTTACGTTTTTTGGAAACAAAACTACCCATTAGAGATATAAAGGGTGAAGATTTGGTTAAGATTTTTGTGTTTTACAATGTTAAATTTTTACTTGGTCTGCTTACGATTATAACACTTGAGATTATCCCGATATTTGATTGAAAAAGCGATACTCAATGCAAGATCACTAGAATGGATCTTTTTTGGTTAAAATAGCGTCACACTAGACCTACACGAGGGCCATTTACTATCGTTGCTCGGAATTAGATTCTTGGCTATCTATAATGTTATATACTATGTCGGGCTCAATGGGAAATTCCTTGTACTGAATATCAGTCTTGGCAGAAATTACAAGGAGGTTTCTGAAAAACTGCTTTGAAGGGAAGCTGCAGATTTCGGAGTGCATCCTGAACTGTTCAGTCAACATGTATATCATCTTTAGCAAAATATTCATGGAACTGTTCCATCATAGATCTATCAGATCCACATTTTGCTGCAAATTTCGAACTCGCTGTTAATGGTAATTGCTTAGGATCACCAATAAGTATTATTTTGCTGATGCCAAAGTACAGAACCTCTAGACAAAGTACAAAGACCTCTATCGAGGAACACAGTGAAGCTTCGTCAAGTATGCAGCAGGGAAACGGATTGCGAGAGGTCCATATACCATTTTGACAACAGCTTCCTAAAGTGGATGGTACAATATCACTTTCTTTTAACAACGCTTCTAGATATTTTCTTTTCTTCCTGTAGTAGTCAGCTATTAAGGCTGAAATCTGTTGATTTATAATCTTCATTTGGTTTGCTAGAATTTTTATTCTTTGATCAGTTTTATTTTCTTCTTCATATTTAAGTCTATTATCTATCTCACTTTGTAATGTCTTGATTTCATTTGACTTATTTTTAATCTAATTTTCTTCATACATCTTTTTTGCTTTTTTATCCAAACTGTGTCGTAACATATTCTGGTTTATCTGGCTTGGTATTCCAACTCTCACAATCTTCAATTGGCTATTCAAGTGTACAAGGCGATTACCTATCTCACCAACAGCTGCATTGCATGGAGCTATTACGAGGATTTTTGGATGCATGCTCACTTGCAACTCACTTTTGTGTGTTTTTCCTGTGACAGGAGGACCTTGTAATAGCATAATTTTAGGTTCAGTGTTATGTTTTAACTCATTAGTAATCCCTTCAATTACTTTTTTTTTATCAATGCTAAACTCTTTGTCTAGGGAAACATTTTTATAATTTACATGATTTTTTTTTCAGGCCTAAGAATTCTTTCACCAAGTTTAGATTCTTTCAGACATTTCAAATTATCTACCAATTGAATTTTGTATTTAATTGAGCAAATCCCATTTGCTTTCATTATTTTATTCTAAATTGGTGAAATTTTTCCTTTGTTTTTCACCATAAATTGAAATTCCAGTACTTAGCATTTTCTAATCCATTAGAGTTCATTTTACATTTGAATATTTCTGGTAAATGGCTATTTTTCTTATATAGCCGAAACAGGGATATACTCTTTCGTCATTTTTGTTCATTATATGCAGGATAATCAAATTTCCTTCGACTACAGGATAAGATATTTCATTAATTGCTGCTTCACATGCATATTCCATCATATTATGTATATTTGTGTATGTTTTTATAATAAATAAAATTTTGTTTACATCATCATTAGTATCAAACTGTTTTTTCCATTCTTCAAATGCAATACTCCATACTTCGAGCTTGATCATACCATATTCAAAATTGGAGAAATTTTTCCTTTGTTTTTCACCAGAAACTGAACTTTCCAGTACTTAGCATTTTTTAATCTATTAGAGTTCATTTTATATTTGAATATTTCTGGTAAAAGTTAATTTTCCAATTTACTGTGGCTTATATAGCCGAAACATGGATATATTCTTTCGTCATATTTATTCTTTATATGCATGATAATCAAATTTCCTTCAGCTACAGGATACGATATATCATCAATTGCTGCTTCACATGCATATTCATTCATATTATGTATATTAGTGTATGTTTTTATAATAAATAAAATTTTGTTTACATCATCATTAGTATCACACTGTTTTTTCCATTCTTCAAATACAATACTCCATACTTCGAGCTTGATCATACCATATTAAAAATTGGAGAAATGTTTCCTTTGTTTTTCACCGGAACTTGAACTGTCCAGTACTTAGCATTTTTTAATCTATTAGAGTTCATTTTATATTTTAATATTTCTGGTAAAGGTTTTAATTTTCCAATTTACTGTGGCTTATATAGCCGAAACATGGATATTTTCTTTCGTCATATTTATTCTTTATATGCATGATAATCAAATTTCCTTCGGCTACAGGATACGATATATCATCAATTGCTGCTTCACATGCATATTCATTCATATTATGTATATTTGTGTAGGTTTTTATAATAAATAAAATTTTCTTTACATCATCATTAGTATCAAACTGTTTTTTCCATTCTTCAAATACAATACTCCATACTTCGAGCTTGGTCATACCATATTCAAAATTGGAGACATTTTTCCTTTGTTTTTCACCAGAACTTGAACTTTCCAGTACTTAGCATTTTCTAATCCATTAGAGTTCATTTTACATTTGAATATTTCTGGTAAATGGCTATATTTCTTATATAGCCGAAAAAGGGATATACTATTTCGTCATTTTTGTTCATTATATGCAAGATAATCAAATTTCCTTCGACTACAGGATAACATATTTCATTAATTGCTGCTTCACATGCATATTCCATCATATTATGAATATTTTTATATGTTTTTATAATAAATAAAAACTTGTTTGCGTCTACATCACTATCAAACTGTTTCTTCCATTCTTTAAATACAATGCTCCATAGTTCGAGCTTGATCATACCCTATTCAAAATTGGAGAAGTTTTTCCTTTGTTTTTTACCAGAACTTGAAATTTCCAGTACTTAGCATTTTTTAATCTATTAGAGTTCATTTTATATTTTAATATTTCTGGTAAAGGTTTAGTTTCCTATTTACTGTGACTTGTATAGCCGAAACATGGATATATTCTTTCGTCATATTTATTCTTTATATGCATGATAATCAAATTTCCTTCGGCTACAGGATAAGATATGTCATCAATTGCTGCTTCACATGCATATTTATTCATATTATGATATTTGTGTATGTTTTTATAATAAATAAAATTTTGTTTACATCATCATTAGTATCAAACTGTTTTTTTTTCATTCTTCAAATACAATACTCCATACTTCGAGCTTGATCATGCAATACATTAAATTATCATATTGATCAAAAGTACTGAATGTCACTGGCAATTTTTCTGCCCCTACTTTGCTTGGAGGTTTATTTGCCGTTTTTTGTGTTTCTAACCATGTAATGTTTAATTGAACGATGTTTTTTTATTATACTAAAAGCGTTCAATTCTTCCGTTAAATTTGAGTTCATTTCCGGTTTCAGTTTTTTCTGTATTCTGGGATCTTTAAGTGAAATTAGTTCGCCACATGCAGGTCATTTCGCAGCAGCGGGAACATCTTTAGTTTTCTTTGTTACAATAAATGTACAAACAAAGGATTCAGGTTCGAAACCTCCTAGCATAATTTCATCACCAACTTTCACTTCAGTTTAATCTGTAATTAAACATTTGTTAGCATAAACGCCATTCGGACTGTTCAGATCTTTGATGTACCATTTCTTCTTATCTTGGCAAACTCGCTTATACATAAAAGCGTGATATCTTCAAACTCCTTGAAAATTGGCGAGTTCTGGTAAGGAACTTTTTCCAAACATGATTTCTTTTTAACTCAAACAAAATCTGGTATTTTAAAAAAAATTCTCGCCAAGACAGTATAATAACACTGGATATGGAAAAGTCTTGAGATATTATCTCATAGATAATCTTGATTTAACTTTTATTATAACGTCTTCATCTAAATACGTTTGGATATTAAAGGTTTATCTAAGCTCTCTTCCTGAAATTGTTTCCAAATGACTGTTTTTGAGTATTCAACTTCATCAACTGAAAACTCCCCACAAACCTTTTCTTTTGTTCTTTTGCATTTCTTGAGAAAGCGTATAATCCAACCCATTACTTACGTGATTTTTCTAAATGAATATAATCTATATATATATAATTCTCTTATACGGCTCCCAAATTTCCTTATATTTCTAACTCTGCAATGGCAACAATCGGTTCGTTTACACTTTCACCTACGGTAAAGAGAAGATGATTTTGATTTTCTCTAAACGTTATAAAAGATTCGTTATTAGTTTTAAAAAAACAACAACTTTAGGATAGAATCAGTAAGTTTAAATTTAAACATGCATAATTTTAGGGATGTTTAAAGTTTGAAAATTTAAATTATAATTTCTATCGACTGAACTACCAAACACTACTGTTAATAAAAAAAGAGGAAATTAAAATTGTTTTTAAACATAGTTTCTAAGCGTTGACGGCTACCTCGGTTTCCAATTTATTTACAAATGGATCTTATTCAAGCAGCGACATATTTTCGCAATTATAACCATTAATTTATAAGCATTAATTTGTAATTATGTTATTTTAAAAGGATACTAAAGGCGGTTAACCTAAAGGACCATGTCCGGCTTTGGCGCCAGTCGAAAAATGTCGCCAAGTCAAAATGATAACAAACCGAGCGTTTGCCAAGTCTGTGAAATGACAACAAATAATTACTTAAAATGCTACTCAAAACTGAAAATGACTGCTGAGAGAACATAAAAGATTTCCTTATTAAAAATTATCGTGGCATTTGGGATCGTAGATCGTAGCGATATTTTAAAATAAGAAAATCTGAACTCAATAGTTTGCTGCAAGTTCAAAACAATGTGCAAAAAAATATTTTAAGAAATGAGTTCTTTTTATAATTAATGATTAATAATATTTTTGAAATATATTAATACGATTTAAGAATTCTTAACGATGAAAGAAATGGACAGGATTAACTTATAAAGAAAGTAGCAAAGTAAATTCTCGAATGCAAACAGAATACATAGAAAAAAAACTAAACTATTTGATAATTATTCGCTTAAAATTCGATCTGTGGCGATTTTCGTAGCCAATGGCTGCCATAATACAAATTAGGCGGGGTTACCACATTTGGCGAAAAAATGCCGGACATGCTCCTTTAGGTTAACCCTTAAGGCTAGACTAAAATATTTCAATGAACGGTGAGCGAGCGAAGCGAGCCTGGGTCGCCAAGCGATCCAAAGGGTTCCTGATGGTTGGCGACTGATAGCGAGAAGGGGGCGTGCCCCCTAGTTTCGAGAAAAACTCAAACTTCACAGTGCTCAAGTTTGTGGCAGCAATAATAGTTTTCTTCTTCTCTTCTTGTATTATGCCCATATATCTTGAAGGGCATGGGATGTAGGCCATTCTTCTTCCGGATTCCGTAACCATTGAGGTCCCTCCCGCTATTTTAATTGAAGTAACTTTTCCGCAGAGCCTCCTCGAGACGCTGGTTCAGTCGGATTTTCGATGCCGGAAATGTGCCTCCAGCTGTAAGATTCTGTTAACTTTCTAATTTCATTAACTCTGTTCATGACTAAAACGCCCCCATTTCCATTATATTTAATCCAATACAGAGCATTGGTGGAGTCCGACCATTAGATAACGGGTATATTTTTATAACCGAGATCGATTAACACCTTTTGAGAAAGTCTTGCACCTATGAGACACGCTAACAACTCAAGGCTAGAAATTGAAACTTTCTTGAGAGGCGCCACACTACTTCGAGCTTGTACTGAAGAGCATTCAACATGGTTGGCAGTTTCGTAGCATAAGCACTTTGAGAGGCATTACAAAAGACATGCAATTGGATAAGTTCCCTGATAGTTTGCGAAATCCAGCTTGGTATTCTTATCTCTAAGTAGCTTTGTTAAAGTTTTCAACCATTTTCGAAATTCTTTAAAAATGTCTACTGTTAAGTTTTTGTTCTAAGATAGTTTTAAAGTCCAAGAATTTTGAAAGTTTATCTTGGGTATGAGCATCACAGGGCTTGTGTAACCAATTGGATCAAATATACTGCTAGAAATAGATAAGACTTTTCTTTTCGTCAAAGATTCTTCACAATCAAAGTCCTTGACAAAGTATCATCACCAATGCTCCAGTTTAAACCAAGCATATTAGCTTTTCCTACACCTGTGTGATCTAGAACCCTTGAGTAGAAATTACTGATCTAATATGTCAGATTAAATTGAGCACTAGACAAAAGAAAGCGAGATTCCAAGACAAACTTCTCCATTTCTTCCACTTTATCAAAATTGACGATACAGTTGTCAACATAGAAGGAAGTTTTCAAATGATGTGCTGTACTTTGCAGCTCTGTGGGTGAGGCATCTAAATGATGATTCAGAGTTATTTTTAACAGAAATGGACTCCATGTTACACCAAATACAACCGTGATGCCTATAATCAACTACAACCCGTTTATGCCTATAATCAACTACATTATGTGCTTCATCGTACCAAAGAAATCTTAGGAAGTCGCGATCAGTTTCACGAATACCAATTTGCAAAAAAGCTTTCTCAATGTTTGATGTCACTGCTACAGCAACCTGAATTTAGTCAACATGGACGGGATGTCGGGACCTTTTCCAAACAGTGTTGAGAGCATACCTTTACTTTTAGCAGAAGCATCAAAAACTGGTCGAATTTTCGTACTAGCACTGCTTACCTTTATCACAGCCCTGTGTGGAAGATAATGCACTTCATTGTTCGAAACATCTGGCGCCAGTTCTATTATACCCTTTGACAACCAATCCTGGAAAAGAGCTCCGTATATGACCCGAATTTTCCAGCTTTCTCTTTGTCGTTTAAAGTTTCTATTTTCTGCCACTTCTCTGTAATTGCCTTAGTTGTCTTTATCATGAACCCATGGCAACGCAACTTCGTATTTTTCTTCAAAATCTCTAGTAAGAGTTCGTCTTAAGTGTGGAACTGTTTCTTCCAGTATTAACCCTTCCCTCTTGTCGTTTGGAGATTCAGAAATACCTATAAGATCCAACTTCCACAAATTATCTAGATTGTTTCATAGAAGCGAAGTAATACTTAACACGTTTCTCGTATTTCTGGCCTGATCTCGAGGATTTTTTCCATTTGTTTCCAACCTAATTTTGTATGAACAGCAATTGGTCCAATTTTACAGGAATGTAATTTACCTGTTAACAATTTTTCGACCACTTCTGTCAATAAGTGAATTTTAGTGACTATGTGACTATACTTGCCTTCTCTATCCGAAATAAGTATATTCATGCATTCAATTTCGTTCATCAACTCTCCAAATGGAATTCTGGCTATATCATTGCAAATATTCTTTTGGTCTAATACTTGGATGCGGCAGTTAAATGTATTTTCCAAATCACACAAATTCAAAATGCTTCTTCATGAACTTCTTTAGTTTGCTTTAAACCAAATAGTGTGTGTAAAAGTTTGACTTCCTTTATTGGCTCGAATCGCAACATCTCTATTATTTCCTTTGTGTCATACGATCTCTGCGAACCTGTATCAATCATTGCTCTTAGTAACATTTCTTTTTTATCACCGTTACTGACTTTAACAGTAAGAGTTTGCAGGAGGACATCATCTTCATCTGATTGATTTGATAAAACGCTATTTTCAGAGTGCTTATTACTGGGGACCTCATTGGATGCATTCTTAAAACCATTAAGACGATTATTTTTTCCATAGCACATGATCGTATTGTGTCCACGAACTCCATACTTCGCACATTTGATATTCATTGGCATTAGCGTGAATCATGATTTGGTCGTAAGCACTTGCATTATTCATGCATGTGAATTATTCTTCAGTAAAATTGATTTTTTTTTTCTCGTCGAAAGTCATATTAGATGTTGCTTTACATTCATATGGCTCTTGTGTAATTTTTAACAAAATATACAAACTATCCCTTTATCAGCTGTAATCAATAATGATGAGGCAGTTGGTATGCGGTTGGAATTTTCTTCAAATCTTTTTTTTTTCTTAATTTTCGTTTCATTATCCTTATTTATCCCAAAACTGGACATTGCCAAAATTTATCCGCTCCTCCCTTTCCACTTTAGTCTTCAAGAAATTTAGCAGATCATCCAGTCTGTCTTTAGCTTCTTTCTTCGATCTTCGAATCTGACGTAACACTTCGGTTAAAAGCCTTTAGAAAGTCATGGGAAAAACATGATTCTACCATTGGATAAAGTATTGAGGCACGTTTATCCGCAGTTACACCCAATGTATCAAAGGCCCTCATATAGGATTCAAGCTTGTCGTACAAATAAGTGATACATTGTTTCTCTTGAGTCTGCCCTGTAATCAGTTTCAACAGCTCTCTTACAAAAACTTCAATTAAAAGGTCCTCTTACCCGAATCGTGTCTTCAAGGAATCCACTGCTATAGCATACTTATTTCCAGTCGATGGAAAGGTCTTTATGACTTCTCTTGCCCTTGATGCAACAACTGCAGTTTGGTTTGGACTAGATACTAGAACTTGTCCTCCGGTGGTAGAAAACTGCCCTCAGAACGCAACCATTCTGTAATGTCTCCTCCAAATTTTCTTAAATTCTAATTTCGGGAGTGTAATTTTCTCTTACAATTGAAGAGCTTAGTGGAAGAACGTGCTAAGTGACAAAAAGGTGAAAACGAGGTAATGAGCTTCAAAGTTTTTAGTTTGCAACTTTTCTGTCATTCACAAAATCATAGTTTTTTTTGCATGATATTTTAGTTTGGTTCTTCAAAATGCTTGGTGGCTTTTGGCTTAACCGTAATTTACGTAATAACACGAAATTTACAAAACGCGCTTGACACCTCATGCTCTTGACACATTCTTCCTCCGAAGTGCTTCAGATTTTGGCAGTCGTTTAGTGGAAGAACGTGCTAAGTGACATTTTTGAGGTAATTTTGGTACATACCCGTTTCATAATTTCTGTACTAACCTTCCGATTTTCAAAATTCTTTTTCTGTTTGGAAGATAGGACTTCACAGATCTCTTATATACCTTTTAATCGTTTGCCTGTCCGTCCATCATTTTGTCCGTCCGTCCATATCCCTTTCGATTTCCGATCCAAAGTGCCTGATTTTGAAAATTCTTTTTTTGGTTCGAAAGTAAAAAATTAGAAGACTACAATGTATAGTGTTTGGCCACCTGCCTGTACGTCTGTTATTTTGTTTCTGTCCGAACGTCCTACTACCCCTCCCCCCCCCCCCAACTTCCTTTATATCCGTCCAATTTTTAAAGTTATTACTTTCAATTACCTAATATAAAATATAAGGTAATAAAACTATTGCGATGGGGGTCAATAATCCAAAATGAAGATTTTGTGCTTTCTACACGTTTTGGAGGGTGCTCATTCTAAAAAATTTGTGTTTTTTTACATTGATTCGTCTGTCTGTCTGAAACTACTTTACAGTTCGAAATAAAAAAGCTACGGACTTCAAATTTAGTGCACGGGTTCCTAGTTCCTGTTGGACGTCATAATAAAGTTTTCGAGAAAATTGCGCAAGCGCAAGTAGAAGCTGCTATATACTTTTTTTTTGGTTTTAAAGGTATAGCTGAACAACGAAAATAGATACAGACTTCAAATTTGATACACGTGTTCCCTGTACTAGTCGGACGTCAAAATAAAGTTTTCTACAATATTGTGCATGTACAAGGAGTAGCTGCCATAGAACTTTTTAGGTTTGAAAGTTATTGAAAATACTTTATAAGAAGGTATATATAACTTTTAAATGACCGTATTGATATATAGTGTTACACATCCCTAGTTTTTTTTAAGATATCAGTCACCTATCTTATACTTTTTGTTCTTCCGTCTGTCCCTACTATAAGGATTTCTTTGAGTATTTAAGTTGAAAGAAAATAGGTTATATAAGTTATTTTAGAACTTCTTGCTTAATGTTAGATGAGTAGGTTTTTAATTGAAAATATTTTTTTAAAAATACCATTATCACTGAAATTATAAACTAAATACTTTGAAGGATAATAAGACAATCAATTTAATAAAAAGTATACAAAAAGATAGTAAAAGAAACACAAATGCATGTGAATAAAATAAATATTAAATTAAAAGACTTATAAAAAAAAGATAATAATGCAAGATGTAAGTTTTCGCAAAACAAATTTTTAAATAGTTTTTAGATAAGAGTAATCGAATTTAAAAACAAACTTTGATATTTAAAAAAAAAGTAAAAATAAGTTGTATGGCAAGATATAGATCCTAAGGTTAGTTACGTTTTTCTTTCTCCTTTTCAATTAAGGGTTTAATCAATTTTAAGAAATTTACTTTAATTTACAGCATTTCTACAACAGTAGAACATTATCGTTTAAACAATTTATTTTTACAATCGTGATGCATAGTATTTTTTAAAGTCATCGATATTTTAATAAATAATAAGAACTTATAGCGTTTTATACTTTGTCACTGTATTTTTACATCAATTATTATAAAAATATTTTAGTTTTAAATAACAAAGCAATATCTTGATTAAATTTGTACTTACCGTATAAGCTGCTATTCACACTTTCAAGCAAAAATTCAGCTTTCCGCTTGCTTCTTAATTCCATTTTAATAATTTTAGGAGTTTAGGACATTGCACAAAATGCGTTCGATAGCTTTAGAGATCAAATGTAAAATGGCTTTAAAACGATTTTTGTACCCATAATTCATTTTTTTAAACAAACCAGATGCTTTGAATGTTCGGTGCAATGTTGTTTTAACAAGAACTGCAATCTCCATAGAGCAGGTGCAACTTTGTTTTAATTATACCATCTGTTCGCTGCTAAATTATCTATGTTTATTACAATGAAAATCAGACGACATTCAAAGTAGACGATATTTTATAAAATGTTAAAACCTTTAACTCCGTTTAAAAATTTAAAATCAAAATGCATTTTATTTCATTGATTACATTTAATAATTAAAGTTAATTAGGAAATATTAATTACATTTGTTGAGTTCTTTTTGATTAAAACTACAAAAGAACCATTTGTTTTGCTATTAATGCAAGCGAAAGTCTGAAAATTTTCTTAGCACGTTCTTCCATTGAAAAAGTGACGAAAACGCGTGCACCTACCAACTTCGTATATGCGAAACGAAATATACGATACGAATACGATATACGAAATCGAATGTTTTCTAAAAAATTGAAAGCTGTTATGTTTAAAGCAGGTAATGACATGATCATTGACACAAAAATCTCAATTTTTTCAAAAATGATCTCTTAGCACGTTCTTCGACTCAGCTCTTCAATTATCTTCATTTGGAAAAGCTAGCGTTAAATAGGTTGGGATTGGTAACTTGGTTAGCTTGTATTCTCGCCAGCTCAATTTTCGCCAACGTCAATTCTTCTTTTCGTTCAGTAACCGCTGTCGACAAAAGTTCTTTAACAAATTCTGGCTCGTCTTGTGCTGTTTTGTTTTCCGAAATCTTCTTCTTAATATCGCCAATATTCATTTCCATTCATTGAAATAATTTCGCCTAACGCTTCGGTCACTGATTTTATAATAAATCGTCCTTCTTCAAGCCTTTGACTTTGAATAGAGATTCCGTTGTAATTAAAAAATAGTTCTTACCTCGTAGCAAAAAAAAAAAAAATCCTTGAGACCTTACAATCTCTATCCCGGTAGAGAACCAAATTTTAAAAATATTCAAAACTTATTTATAAGAAACAGTAGCTAAAATATTATAACGTGAGAAATCAGCAACAATTTTTAACAAGCGAAAACAGCTACAACTTTTATTTCAGCAAAAAGAACACGAACACAAACTTCATTACACAGTTGCCAGGTAGCAAAACCTAATTTATAGTTAAAAACAATTACAAATTATCTAAATATATTTACAAATACAATTATCTATAAGATGAATCTTAGCTAATTATATTAAAAAATTTGCACTATTATGTTTAATTATTAAAATTTAATTTAGTTATTACTATTATGATTTTAAACATTATTATTTCTAAAGTATAGCTACAATTTAATAGTTCTAATATAGTTTAAAATTTTAATACTTTTGCTTTAAATGTTAAAAATAAAAAAATATTTTTCAATTAATGTATCTCATAACATAGTTTTAGCCTCCAATACATAGCATTTAAAAAAATGATCAATATTTAATTAAATCCTCAAGTGTATGGCCGCCAAGTTTTGGTGATTTGAAGGCTAAATCGCCAAAACAGAAAACTGTAACTAATTATCTATGAGACAACCTATATCATAATTTAATATTAGCCACCAAGTTGTTTATTAAGGAAAACGACTGGCTCGTTTAAAAGTAATAATTTTTTTTAAAACGTTGTTAAGAGTTTAAACTATCGGATACTTTTTATAAGCTTTTTTTTTAATTGGACATATATATTAAGAGCTTAGTGGACGAACGTGCCAAGTGACATTTTTGAAAAAATTGAGATTTTGTGTCAATGAATATGCTCTTCCCTCCTCTAAAGATAAAGTTTACCCTTTATCATAAACTTTTAATTTGATGCATTTTTTTACGCTTTGCAAGTACAGTTTTCAACAGATCTGAGTGCAACCTAAAATTTTTGAAACTCATTTTCTCGTTTTCACCTTTTTGTCACTTGACTCGTTCTTCCACTAAGCTCTTCATATTTCCCCTTTGACTCTAATTGTAAAATGTTAGTTATTAAATCGTTGTCCACTGCATGCAATTTTCTGAATTGTAAATGAGCTTGAATAAAATATCAGAAGAAAAAGCAATAATTTAACTTCTTAAAGTTTATTTAAAAACATTAAACAGTAAAATACAAAAAACGTGGTTTGAGAACAACCAATAAATGTAACCAGTCATTATACATAATATTAAGACGACATCATTCTTCAAAGATACATAACTCGTGTTTCAGTATCCAAAGATATCCAGCAAGACTTCTTTTTAAATTCTAATTTATGAAACAGAAGACATTTGAAAATCGTGTTATAGTATCCATTATCGAAAACAATCCAATCGAAACAATTTATAGCGTTGGAATAAACGAAAAATTGCTGGAGAAATGGCTTTCGTGTAGAGTAAAAATTGATTCCACAGAACATATGTTCGTGAAATACGTTACATTATGTTGGCACGTACTCATACAAGTACTATTATGTTTCCCAAAACATACTCGTTTTTAAGAATAAACAAAGTTATTTGGTTAGATCGTCATTCGTCCACTCATTCTGAATTGCAATGCAACCAGGCATCAGCAATTGGGAGGCGTTCATCGACCTAAAAAGTAATTGAAAAAATTAACGCTCAAATAGTGAAAAATTATTATATATCGTCTTTATTTAAATAGGTCATGGACATACTGAGACATTAATAGGCCGTGTACTACTACATAAAATAAACTTAAAAGAAATTTCTATTTTTAAACTAACACTTACTCAAAAAATGCATTTCCAGGAAAATAAATATTGATAAAATCAATCGGCTATAAAATTCTGCTAACGATTACACTTTATTGAGGTGGCCACAAAAAAGAAATATACATTTTGTTCCATCGCATAAAGCAAAACAAGTTTTTAATGAAAAATATTACTGATAAAAAGCGGCTGAAAATTTTCGATTGCGAAGCTTCATGATTCAATATCTGAATTGTCTTTAATTATCTGAATTGTCTTTAAACTAGAAGCAACCAAAATATATTGTACTACCAGTTTCAATCTACACAATGTGTCTCCTTTTTCAAATGTAATAAGTGTAAACGTTTTTTAAAGTTAATTTTACGTCCTAATTCCAAATTTATCAGTGAGTTCAAACATGTGATTAATGGGTAAGTCAAGTATCTCTAAACATTTTTTCCCAATTTTTAAGTTTTGAGTGTATTACTTTTTAAACTTTACAGTTTAATACTTTAGAATAATAATTATATTGTGTAATATTGTAATAAGCATAAACAAACTACATTTACATACCCATAAATAATGTTTTTAAAAATGTAATGCAAAAACTGAAAATTATCCCTGGTTTCCCATATCGTATTAATAATAATAATAATAATAATAATAATTAAAACTTAAATTTGACATGCATCTCCCAGTGTTCAATAACATAAACTTAATTTCTTACCCTAGCAGTCTTATCGTTGAACCTGAAAAACTCTGTTCCTTTAAAGAAATAAGTTCTTTGGTCTCCCCACTGCAAAGAAGCGTCAATGTTATTGGGCAGACCAGTCCATCCATCGACTCGTAGTGGATAATAAGAAAGAATCGGTGGATTTTTGCAGTTATCGTACCTCCAATAGATGTCCCCTACACACAAAGCAATAAAAGGTTAACTGTCATTTACACAAATAGCAAATTTTAAATTTGAATTCACAGAAGGTAAACGCAGAGATTCATAGAGCATGGCTAATAAAATTTGCGTTGTAACCTTCATGCTCTTATTGTCGTGTGCCTCCACACGGCCATAGCCTGGACCTTCTGAGCCATAGCTCAGACGACTAGGCTATAGCCTGGAAGGCAAGAGGGGTGCAGTAACATCCGTTGGCCTAAGGCTTTGAGTACCGTGAGGGTGAATGCCTGACTTCTACTTCGAGAGGGGTACGGAGTAAGAGTCAGCCATTCAGTGGGATGGGGCATCAGTCCCCGGCCACCTCCTCAATTTAGGCACATAAACTTCATAACGAGCAAGAATTAAAAAATCCTCTGAAAGTAGTGCCTTTCTTTTAACGATCTTTTTTTTAGCTTTAGTCATTTTGTTATGATTCTTAACAAAATTCGTAACTTCAAGTTGAAAAAAAAAACAACAGACCTTTGAAGAAGTAAGCTCTACCATTCCCACTCCATACAAAAGCAGCATCGAGGTCGTTAGGGATGCCCTTGAATTCAACATGAATCGGTTTCGGATATCCCGAATCCATTTTTTGATTCCTAAATCGGTAGAATATGTCACCCTAGAAATTTAAATACACAATTAATTTCTTATAAAATAACATTAATAATTTTTAAGCTATATACTTTACCTTAAATACAGAATAATCTTGCCTTAAATATATAAGTTTTCCCATTGGACCATGTCATAGCTGCGTCAATGTTTCCAGGCATGCCATCCCAATCGTCGGATATTTTTCTTGGGCCATCAACAATGCCTGTCTCTTCGATTTCCCAATAGAAATCACCTAGTATGAAAAAAAATGTCATTTTAAAAAATACGTCATGTAATTTTTACTGTGAAACAATTTTTTGTTTAAGAACTTTAATTTATTTCACAAGTTTTTTCCCCTTCTTTTATATATAATAGTTATAAACATATAACTCTTTCATGTTTAGAAGAAATTTGTGGAAAATAAAAAATTGCTAAGACGTTTTTCCTCTTATTTAAATTATGATTTAAACTCATTTTATATGCCCCATCGAAAGTAAAATTAATCAACACTACATAATATGTTACTGTAGAAAAATAAACTTATATCAAACTACAAAAATTATTTCGATGCTAAATAAACAGTAATTTTTGTAATTAAACGTTATATTTATTTTAACTTTAAAAGTGACACAATTTCGGAAACTCAACTAGAAATAACTTTGAATAGTCATACCTTTGAAAACAAAAGCCCTTCCGTCATCAACGGTTGTAGCTGCATCAAAGGACGGATCATTGCACAAATTGGGACCACTAGGATCAGGGTTTCCACGCGGTCTGTGATGAGGCACAATCGCAGGAGCTCTGTTAGGACGTCCTGAAAATTATTGAAAAGATAAATTACAATTGAAGAGCTTAGTTGAAAAATTTGCTGACATTTTTGAAAAAAATAAGATTTTTGTGTCAATCAATGTGTTATTCCTTCCTTTAAAGATAACAAGATTACCCTTTTCATAAACTTTTAAGTTAAGTATATTTTTTACCTTTTGTAAGTGCCGTTTTGAACGTATCTAAGTGCAAACGATAAAGTTTAAAGATCATTTTCTCGTTTTCACCTTTTTGTCACTTAGCACGTTCTTCCGCTAAATTCTTCATTGATATACCATTAAGAACTATTATAATAGTATTAAATATTTTGAGATGAAAATAGAACAACTGATTTAATTTTCATTTAATCATGCTTATAAGCTTTCAATTCTGTTTCACTGTTAAAAATTTTGTGCTTGGGCTTCACCATAATAATGGTTCCTAGTAGGTGCAACGGCTGCGTGGGGAAATATTTCACCATTTTTTCTGTATTGAGTTAAACTCTTTGTCAATTTTTTGAAACAAAATCCCGAGAAATGGTTCAACCGAATAACGAAAATCAGGAGAAAATTTCACCACTCAGCCGTTGCAGCTTCTAGGAATAATATTTTTGCTGAAACTAAGCGCCAAATTTTGAACAGTGAAGGGAGTACATTGACATTTATTTTTTTTCATACATTTTTTTTAAAGAACAACATAAAACAAAGGGAATGAAAACCCAATTTATTTGTACATTCATTTTTATATGAAATGCAATTGTATTATGTTATGATTTTTTTTACTGTAATGATGCAGTTTGCAAATTTGTTGGAAAGTGCAACAATTTCCAAAAAATCAATCAATTTGCATTTTGACAATAAAAATTATTATATGATGTATTTACCATATAAAGCTTGAATACTCAAAATATCATCTCTACTCAATTTCTTTCTAGGGTCATAACCATCATAAAATGGGGCCATAACAGAACTAGGTACATCCGAATGATCCAACCCTAGAGAATGTCCGAACTCGTGCGCTGCTACTTGGAACAAATTCGTACCTGAAATTTAAATAGTAAATTTTTTATAAATTTCGTGCTTTATTGTTATAAAAAAATTTGTCAGTATGGTAGTAAAGTAGGGTGGATATGAGTTTACAGTCTAATTGAAGTAAACTTTGTAAGAGGTACCTTATTTAGAGAAATTCGTTTATTACAAGCCTTTCAATAAAATATTTATAACACAAAATATATCTTAAGACATTATTTTAGAAAAACTTAAGATTTAAGCATTATTTAACTATTTCGAATATTTATACAATATTTGGGATACTTATTGCTTTCAAGTTCCTAATATGAAATTCGAGAAAATTGCACATGCGCAAAGAGTAGAAGCTTTTTTTAGTTTTAAAGGTATTGCTGAAAAACGAAAAGAGCTACAGACTTCAAATTTGGAACACGAGTTCTGTCGGACGTATGTAAGTATGGGTGGGTGAATGGTGCTAAATAATACCATTAGAGTTCTCATAATTGAAGTTTTTTTTAGTTGTCGTAACTCTGTACTTGACCTCTTCACTCCAGGGGTACACATAAGTGGACCTTTGTAGAATTCCCTTCACGACTTAATTTTACAATTCTTCTTAATTCTACTTTTCTATTATAAATTAGAATATTCAAGCTTTCCAAAAATACTAATACCAAAGCAGCTATTTGTTGTTGTTTTTTAAATGATGAGCAAGAAGGTCAAGCATATTTCGAAATTCTTGTAAAAAAAGTTTCTCAACGGTAAATTAATTAAACATTTTACACGAAAACAAATGTCAGTAGGGACTATTAATTGCAAGAAACTGATGGAACTAGTTTGCTTATTCATAGCACAGCATAAATGTGTATTTTTATCGCCGCAAACCTCAAATTCCACTAAATTGCCAGGTCCCTCATCAACTGTTAAGGGGGAATGGGCGGGCTGGAGCGGGGGTCTCCAAAGCAAAGTGCATCAGTGTTAATCCAATGGCGAAAAAAATATTTTCTCTGCCACATTTCTCCGGCTGTATTGAATATTTTTTCAAGCGGATTTTTTTTTATATGATTCATGTAGCTGACTTACAGGTCCCGACAATCCCACTTTTTGAAATTGGTTCGAATATTTTTTATAATTTTTAATAAATAATTTTACACAAAATATTCGAATTAATTTCAAAAAGTGAGATTATAGAGACCTGTAAGTTATCTACATTTATTATTTAAAAAAAAAGTTTGTACAAATATTCCATACAGCCGGAGAAATGTGGCAGAGAAAATAGTTTTTTCGCCATTGGATTAACACTGATGCACTTAAGTTTGGAGACCCCCGGTCCAGCGCGCCCATTCCCCCTTAAACGTAAAATTCCTTGCAAAACATACATTTAAACATTTATAATTGTTGGGAAAATATGTTTATCTAAAGTAGGGGGAACTAGGGACACAAGCCCCATTTTGTAGTTTTCTACTTGTAACTTTTAAAAAACACAATTTGTGGATGTGTAAATGCAGTCAATTTATACTTCATAATGTATTACACAATATATATATAAGTATTTTTCTGAAGTATTTACTGCAATATAGTAGTAAAATATAAATTATTTAAAACTTTAGTTTTGTGTCATGTATCCCAATGTATAGGGATACATGACCCACTCATTAGGGATACGTGACCCAACCCATATATTTGGTAAAATGACTCATTATTATGAAAATACTTTTACATGATGACAAAACTAATACTTCATAGGGAAACGAGTACAGCAATTGGCACCCTCACAGTGATTGGCCCCTCATTCATTATTGAAAATAATAAGATGTTAAAGCCCAAAATAGGTGTGACAAAGGTTTTTAAAATTCCCGCCATTAACGTTTGTCATGTTGGCAACAACATTCTGGCCTTTAACATCTTATTATTTTCAATAATGAATGAGGGGGCCAATCACTGTGAGGGTGCCAATCACTGTACTCGTTACCCTATAAAGTTCATATATTTTTTTTTTCATTTTTGTCAGACAAAATTATTACTTATATTTTTAACCTATTAAATATTCTTATATTAACGAATTATTCAATTTTAAACGTTAAGTCTTGTTTGAATACTAAACTGGGGATTCTTTTATTTTGAAGAAAAAACAAAGGTGGGTGAAAAAACGATTTCTATTTTATCAATGTCAACTTGGGATATATCATCCATTTCAGGCAATTTTAAAAAAAAATTCCATCGATTCTTTTTCGATCGAACTGAATTGTAAGCTCGTCAGAATTTTTTTCGTGTACCTTCCCAACAAATCTTCTTATATTATATTTTCCCAAAGTATTAGGTAAGAACCCAGTCTACTTTTTGTATTATTTACTTGGGTCACATATCCCTTCCCTAATTGGCTTAGGTCAAGTATCCCGAGTTGCACTTTTTTTTATTAACCCCAAAACAAAGTATTTTGCACATAAATACTTTAAATTTATTATGCTCGTAATCATAGCTAAAAGCATGAACAAAACAAATAACTAATTTAAAAAAAATCTTTCCCTTTAAACCAAAAATAAGTAGACCGAAAAATATTGCGGCACCAAAAATTTACTTTCAGTGCATGAAAACGTATTTCTACGTATAACTAAACACCTACGCAATGATTCAGTTGTGTTTTTTCACCATGCTAGCCACTATAACCATGCGGTCAGCCGACTGAAAGGAAAGATGTGATGCCACTTCCACCTTATAAAACTTTTCCAATGCTGAGAAAAAGGCATTGGGTCATGTATCCCAATGGGTCGAATGTCCCGAGTTTCCCCTATATATGAGCAGGATTTCTTTCGGGACTGAAGAGGGTTATTACCAAAAGTCGGTATTAAACGACCCTAGCCATACCCTGCTCCTCTCCGACCGTCCACTGCTCCTCGTCGTCGAAATGCGCGTCACTGCCGCAGTGTGGAAAGAACGCGTGCGCCAGCGTGTGTCCGCGTCCGTCGAATGTCGACCCGTCTCCGTGGTCCCCGGACAAGAATCGCACGTCGAGATGGACCAGGTCCACATGCTCGCTGTTGTGATTCACGAATTTAAGGTTGGTCACGTCGCTCCACACCTGCGAGAATAAATTGTTACATATTTAGTTAGTATTGTATGTAAGTTAGTATTTAGTTAGGTTAGTTTTGAATTTTCGTCGTATTAGAGCTACACGAAGGCTATTGGGGATGAGCATCATTATTTCGAACCACAGTCAAGTGACGAGCCGACACCTGAGTAGGCACACAACGCATCTTTTTTAAAGGACGATATCGTACGCACAGTAGGTTAGTGATATCATCCTGATTTTCTATGCACTTATGGATAGTTGTTAGAGTTTATTCTCGTGAAAAGCACTGTAAGGAAAGTAGAAATTTTTAATTCAACATAAATTTTCTCAAGAAAATAAGTGTATTTTTTGTAGTTTGTTTAACAACTTTATGGAAATAAATTTTATCAAAAGGTAAACAGCATAATATAAACTCCGTCTTCGGAAATATTTAATGCCAACGTAGAAAATAAATGTAAAAAATAGATAAGTTACCTTCAATGCCCTATCTATTTCTTGATCTACCAACTCCTTATTTTGCAATCTACTAGGGTATTTGTTGATACGATAGTGCAGCTCGTTTTGATGCCATCTACTCCCTGAAACATATTTACACGTGCACACAACATTATAGATTTATAAATCAGACACATAACAGTATAACGCGCAAAAAAAATTCGAACAATTTTAAACAAACTTTCTTTTCAACTATATTTATTAAATGTTTCATATTCGACTCGATAAGACACTCTATCAAGAATGGAATGGTTCCTTATATTTTGGTATCTAGTTCACTTTAGGTAGCCACTCGGAATCACCATTTGCTCTTCTAAACATGTCACACGCCAACCGAATTACGCAGTTTGGGCGTTAAAGGAGTAATGGGAATTTATCCTCCATTCATTATCCTTATCACATTTTCATTAATCCTTATTTACGCATACATTGTTCATTAAAACAAATTAAAGAACACATCAGACTTTTTTCACCATGGCCATAAGTTTTCTTGCCTACTCAGAGTAAATAAAACGAAAACTTGTATAACATTACATTACATTACTCATCGCGATACTGCATGGAAGGTAGAAGTCCTTTTACTCTTATCATGTAGTAAAATGTTGGATTAGAGAAATTAGTTCATGTGGAATGGACAACATTGATAAAGTATGGAGTAATGCATAAATTGACTTTTCTGCTTAGAATGGAGAAAATTTCTGTGGGTTTTACTTGATCTAATTTACACGTCAACTGCATGTAGTAATTCTAAACTTCATTCATATGGTTTCTCTAAATGAAATTCCTCCATATAACGATTTATAAAGAATTTAAACCATTCTATATCCCTAGAAAGGTTGGTTAAATTAATTGTTTCATTACCTTGGAGCGCGTAACGCTTCTTTCTACGAGCAGATCCATAGTCTCCTGCTTTATCTTTTACCCCACAACGGGGCTTATCCATCATATTTGTGGTCGCATCATCCAGTGTACCTGTGAGAATATACATAAGACATAGATACACGTGCTCATATAAATGTGATCCAGCAAATAAATTGGTTTTTAACGAAACGTTTTTCGGCTTTTCTTGAACCAGAATGTAAATGTTGCAATTAATGCTGATTTGTTCAGAATAAAGCACTAAATCAAGACCAATTTGAACATGTTCTGTAATAAAACAAATACGTAATAAGTTTTTTTTTTTAGTTTTGCCTTTTAAAAACTTTAATGTTAAACTTTACCTTATAACGTTAAAACTTTTTAATATACTAGGGGGCTCCGCCCCCTGCTCGCTATCGCTCGCCAACCCCCGAAATTGCTGCGCAATTCCATTGGCCGCTTCGCGGCCAGCAGGGGGCTTCGCCCCCTTCTCGTTATCGCTTGCCAACTCCCGGTTTCCCATAAGCCGCTTCGCGGCCGGCTCGCTGGTGAACGTAACTTTTCCAACCCAACTTTGCACAGGCCTATGCATATTTTGCCATACAGGTCTGTATCTATGACAAAATTATGTCGAGCCTTGGTAATATAGTTATATTCAGCCGCAAGCTCGTACCCTTGGATATTTCTGCGCAATCTCATTGGGTCGCAAGCTTGCATTCTTGGATTCTTCCTCTACGCCCCCTGCTCGCTGTCGCTCGCAAACCCACGGGAATTGCTGGCAAATACATTGGACCGCTTCGCGGCCGCTAAGTTATATTTCTTAAAAAAATATATTGTATTACTTTGTTCAGTAATAACTCGCCAACCCCCGTTAATTTCGCAGAATTAACCTAGCCTGTTTTTACTCTTAGGTTATTTTAAAAAACCCAATGGCTCACTCAAAATTTTTAAGTTGTATAACTTTTTTAAGTATGACTTTTTTAGCTACGCCCCCTTCTCGCTATCGCTCCCCAAATTTAGTTTTTTCAGGTTCATGTTGTTGGCTGTTCCGAAAGAGAGAAACGAAACCTGTTCGCAACCAGATAAGTATATATAATTGGCCGTGCGCAAATAGGTTTCGTACTTTTTCTTTGAAATTGCTTACATTCCGGACCGGTCGGATGGCGTGACGTCCAAAGAGCTTCTGTGACCTTAAAGTTGAGTAGACCATGGACAGATACATAAAGACAAAACACTATCATTTACGTAAACAAAAAATGGTGAAACGTAACACGTAGGGAGATCCTTGCAAAAACGCATCTCACAACGAAAAATAATAAAACTAAAAAGTAGGTTTGTTACAGAATCTGTCACTTAAACCGCTTCCACACAATATTTGTGCTCAACAAAAAAAACGCACTATTTATACACCTCAGAAAGAAATTCGCCAAGCTGGGCCTTCAGCTTATAATTTATTTCTAATTCAAACTTTTAAACGCCAAAATTAACTATTTTCATTAATCTTCTTTCGCAAATTAATGATAATCATTATCACTCTCACTCATTATTACTCTCGTCTCACTCTATTGTGATATTACAACAATCCAAACTGAATCATATCACATAAATATTTTAATGAAATTTGGGATGTAACCTAGCCTGATTTTTTGCTTCAAAATGATATATCCCACTTGTTTGTGCGACTTGCGGTTCGTTCTGTGAAAGTGGGTGACAGACAGACGGATTGAACGATTATAACACCTTCCACTTTTTACGTTATAAACGTAGTGTGGAAGCTAAAAAAAACATTTCGCTTAATATGTTGGCTTTACAATAAATCATAAAATAATGTTTAACAAGAGTTAAAACATCTTCAAAAACTTTCTAAAAAAACAAAAAGGAATATGTTGACGCATATTCGAGCGTACAAAGTAATAAAAAAATAAAATAAAACTCTTTTAACGTGGTGATGCGAACGAATAATAAAAACGAGAGATTAAATAAAAAAAAAGCCATCTGCCAAGCCAGCTGAAGAAAAAAGTTTAAAGAACAACGCGATATTTTTCATCAGTTCTGAAAATTAAAAAAAAACTGTTTTATAAAAAAGGGAAATTTTGTGATTCACTTTAGCAGAATTAAATAAAATAATTAATTGTTTATTTAAATAGTTTTGTCATAATTTTTTACTATCTTTTTTTACATAATTTATTTAATCTATAAACCTTCTATCTTGCTATAATATATTTTAAGGCAAAATCATTTTTATAATTTAAAAAAAACTTGTTTTATAAAAAAAAGGAAATTTTGTGATTTCACTTTAGCAGAATTAAATAAAATAATTAATAAAATAATTTTGTTATAAAAAAAATTTTGTTTATTGAAAATGTTTATCAAACTAATTGTTATGTTAAATGTTTATTTAAAATAGTTTTGCCATAATTTTTTTACTATCTTTTTTTACATAATTTTAATCTATAAACCTTCTATCTTGCTATATTAAATTTTAAGGCAAAATCATTTTTAAAAAAATCTGTGAACCTTTTCTATATATAAACACAAAACCAATGTAAAAAGAACAAGTTAAAGAACTGTTATTTTTAAAAGAACAGAAAAGAGGGCAATTGTTCTTTAAAAAGAACGTAACAAAATCAAGCATTTCTGATGATTTTCACCGTTCCGTTTTGCAGAAAAGGGATAAGATTTTTTTTTGTGGCTGACTTATTGTAATTTTTAATTAAAAAACTTATTGGAAATTTAAAAAACAAATAAGTGGGCATCGAGGCATAAGGGAGACACACCTGCCCAAAAAAATTTGGGTTTCTGACATCAATATTTCATCATGTTATGGCTGCTGACACTTTCAAATCCTATACTTTAACATAGAGAAAAATTAATTTTTATTTTTAATTAAAAAACTAATTGGAAATTTGAAAAACAAAAAAAATAAGGTCGGGGCATTAGAGAGACACACCTTCCCAAAAAAATTTGGATTTCTAACATCAATATTTCATGATGTTATGGCTCCGGACACTTTAAAAGAGCTTACTTTTTTTTAATATAGAGAGACTAATTGGAAATTTGAAAAACAAAAAAATTAAGGTCGAGGCATTAGGGAGACACACCTTCCCAAAAAAATTGGATTTCTAACATCAATATTTCATGATGTTATGGCTGCTGACACTTTAAAAGAGCTTACTTTTTTTAATATAGAGAGACACTTAAATATCATATACTTGACCTTATCTGCCTTTACGGTCCCTGTCCGGGCAGACACGGACAACTTTCATATAACAACTGATTGGTTGGTTGGCAATTTAATTTTCTAATATCCGCTGTATACTACAAAAAAAAAACTCTATTTTACCATCACAGTGTGATGGTAAAAGTGTTACCATCACCATGTGCTAATGTGAATTTACATATGATGTATAAAATTTATTGTGTGGTACCGGAGAAAACGAAAACATTTATTTGGCAATAAAACCACCATTACAACACTGTGATGTAAAAAATAACAGCAAAATATGTGTTTTAATTTTATAAAAAAAATCACAGTGTAATGTATCCGCTCGGATAGAGACCATGGAACAAAACTTTGGCATTGCAGAAAAACTCAACCTACTGAGTTTCAAAAGAATTTTACGAATCCTTTTCTAATAAATCAGTTTAAATTTTAGTTCACCCTCACTATCTCTCAAACGAATTTTAACTCTAGTCTCAAATTCTACTCAAACGAATTTTAACTCTAGTCTCAAATTCTACTCAAACGAATTTTAACTGTAGTCTCAAATTCTACTCAAAATAGTTTCTGTACGATATGTATTTCTGTATACATATAACGATGCAAAACCTGTATAATGAACTTACCAGTTGCAGGGAGTCCCGCGAATCTCTGGAAGTCTTTTATTGCACTCGTAACTGCTTCGCCGCTAACTAAAGCTGAGCCTGTGGTGTTATATTCGTCCATATAACCAAATTCTTGAAGATAACGCTGTAGAAAAAATTTATAATTAATATTTTGCTGAATCATTTTGTAGCGACTTAAAAATAGACCTCGAAATGAAATTATGATGTTAGAAGATACTCAATTCTGATTTTCTTAATAACACTAAACACATTTGCTTTTCAAAAATTTAAGAAAAGCGCTTTGTGCATCTTTAGCTGGAAAATTTATTATTCATAAAATTCTAATGGGGTAATTTATAATATGTTTAAGTAGGTTTCGTGTCCATATCAGTTACATGCAGAATGTTAGCAAATGTCGTTACCCTCTTTAGACTCTATTAACTAGTTAATTGACAGTTGTCAACAAACAAGGGGACGATTTTTTTAATAATAAAATGTTTTAGGTAAGCTAAAAATTTTTTTGAATAATTACACTTTATTTTCAAACTTTTTAGGTAAAATTTTAACTAACTATGCTGACATCTAAAAAAGTTTAAAGCGCATAAAATCGCAAGAATTGCATTGAAACTTGGTGCCACCATTTTTTTTTCAACCTCCGCGTGTTTGCCTCAGATCGAAGCAATCATTGTCCATTACAGATACCAAATGTCTCCTGCACTCACCGATGTCCCTTGTCTTCCTCTTCTTAAAGATATTTTAAAATCAATATTCGCGCTTTATTTATTTTGTCGTTATCAAAATTTAGAAACTAAAAAAAAACATCAAAAATTCAAAATATTATCATATGTTAAAAAAAATTAGTTTATTTCATACCAGAAGAGGCCGCTAAACATAGTTGGAGAGACCATCCAATAAGGAGGCCATCTTTCATTACAGTTCACAAACCTTTTTTTTTTTTTGTAAATTTTTCTATGACATTTGAATATTTTTATTGAAATGTGCATCAATAAATTAAAAATTTATCGAACTATAACACTAATATATTATTTTTCAGTTAGAAACAATATTTGCATTAATTTATTTATTTTATCGTTCTGGAATAGTTAGTGTAATATTCAAAAAGACAAACACTCCCTAAAATCAAATTGGGCCTTCTTATCATACGCATCATTTCAATCTAAATATTCCCATTACGCATTAAACTGAAACTGTGTACAGATTTGTTATCGTGTTTGTCCACTTGCAATTTTTGGGGATTTCCCCAATGTCGATAGGGTTATTTGAATATTCCTCTAGGTGATGAATGTCCGGTTATTTTCTCACAAGAACGTGTTTGAACTCTGATGTCTCGAGGCAAAATAAACAACCAATATATTATTGGCACATTAGAAAAAAGGGCGGATGTCCTATGTTATAATATTGGACATGGCCGTTTTCTACTATAAAGGTACAGAACTTTAATAAACTATTTCCAAAAGAACTCGATAATTTCAACAACAACTATTTCCAAAAGAACTCGATAATTTCAACAACAACTATTTCCAAAAGAACTCGAGAATTTCAACATACGATTCGAAGAAATTTTTACAAAGATTCTGCGTCTTTCATTCTAGTTTCAGGTATAGGATAGTCGAACGGAACAAATATTAATACTATTTTTGAAAAAAAAAAGTGTTTCAGATTAAGAATTTTTATCCCATAATTATTACAAGATACGACGCTAAACAACGTTATAAAGCCCTGAAACACACTGTGCCAAAAAATTTCAGATGCATAGAAAATTTAATACAATCTAATGTGCTTTTATTTTTTTTAAATACAGGGTTTATATATAATAAAACGAAAACATTGACATTTTTTTAATTTCTTAAAAGCTACTGCTGTTAAGGTATTCTTTACATTTAACAATAAAATATAAATTTTCCTCACTATGATTGCCATAGAAACTTAATTTTTAAGGCAAAATGTGAGTCATAGTACATTTTTTAAATGGTCAAAAACATCAAATAATTTACTGAGTATTATTTGAGAAATTAAAAAAAACGCAAAACTTGTAAAGTATTTTTTGTTATCTTAAAACAAAACTTTATTATCAAAATACCATGATGTTTATTGTTAGAACTACATATTAGGTTTTACAATATCAATGCCGGAATTTTTAATTGAAATACTTGGTTACAATATTTAAAAAAAATGACTGAATGCGGATTTTATACATTGCATGTTAGTAAAAATAAAGAAAATTCTCAAATTAATTCTTAATATAAGAAAACGTTTTCCAAATTCTTAACTATAAACGACTTTTTTTCTTCGCATAATTCTCAAAAGAACCAACAGTAGACTATAGATAATCTAATTAATTTAATACAACTTTAACTAAATAAATTTTATTTTCTCATCACCATTTCTATGATTTGTATTGTCAAGCAATACTCATTCCCGATAACGAAGACAATATTTTTTATATGAATTTAATGGGGATTTAATTTACCTTTTACTTGCAATATAAATTAGAAAAATATTATAGTTTTAAACAAAATGATAATTTCTTCAAATAATGTGAATAAGCTATTTCCTAGCTAAAGATTTAAAAAAAAAAAAAAAAAAACTTTATACACTAAAATTGTCTGTTTCGTTATTTGTTAGGTGTTTTAGATACATACAGCAAATTAATTTATTTGAGCTTTGAAGAAGAGTCTAAGAGTTTTTAAATATTATTATTCAGTAATCGGATTAGACTAGTCAGAAATTTAAACATGCAGTTTGTTTCAAACTAAACTAAAGTGCAGAATGAACAACTTATAAAAGAAATTCAATTTCAATTACAACGAAGAAAAAAATTAAACTTTTAAAATTTACAGCAATTTTTTCCTTCGTAAGAGTCGATCAACACTCTTTAAACACATTTCAATCATATGTTAAACTGATATTGCCATTTTCTCTTTACAGAGTTTCTCTCTTTTTTTAAATTTACTTCCGAAATTAGATTTTAAAAATTCACTTACCATCGCTTGAATCTTGGAAACTGGAACAGCCCATGCCACCGTTAGAAATGATACCAAAACGGCAAAAAAGCCCGTGGCAGAGAATCGGCAACAAGTCATCACTCTTTAACGAGAAAAGCGCTTCTCTGAAGGGGCTAATTTTAGTAAGAAACTGCTTGCCTTATCTTCGATGACCACTGGTGAGTGGGGAAATCCAAGCAGGTTTTCTTCTCATATCAATTAGAGGTGTAATGTTTAATGGTGTTGTCACGCAACCGTCCAGATTGCTGAATTGACAATTTATTGCTTATGATTAGGATGTTGGCAATTCAAGATATGTTCAAGGTCAATATACGTTGCGTATCACATTGTCATCAAAGGAAATGGCCCGTCCGTGGCCGAGTGGTTATGGCATACCCTAGAGATTCTACCTTCTCAGGAGTGCGGGGGTTCGAATCCCACCTACTGCCAGTCATCCTATAAATCGGATCTGTGCTGGAAATAGTAGGAAAATCCTCCATTCATCACGAATGGGCCCGGACAAACGTGCTCGTTAAATCTGTGGAGTCCAAAGTCCCGACGGCGTCAGCGTACGATGTCGCTCGAAGTTCCGTTGGGTGCCCGCTCAGGTGTCGACCTCGTCACTTGATAAGGGTTCTAAATTACGAGGCGTTATTGGTTGTGTTAAAGCTCCTAAAGGAGGCTAGAAATAGGCAGACGGAAACGATTACCTTATCGAAGGTAATAATGTGTTTCTTTAGGTTAAGTTAGGTTAGGTTGAATTATCGTCGCACCAGAGCTACACGAGGGCTATTGGCAACAGGCGGCGTAATTTAGACCCACATTCAAATGGCGAGGCGACACCTGAGTAGGCGCACCCATCACATATTTTAAGAGCGACATCCTACGCGGCGCCAGAACTTTGGATCATATTTAACGTGCACTCCCTCTACACGGGATATTATTCACGGGTCATTTTTTGGCTGCCCAGTCCGTTTATATGTCGGCAGTTATTTGTGGCGATACTCAGACCTGAACCTATGTATTTCTTTAAAACAAATTTATACCTTGGTAAAAAAAAGTAACTTTTCGAAATTTTTATAACGAAATTCTAACCAAGATATAGGATATACACTGACTAAACCAGGGTCCGATTTCTGGACACGCAAGCAAAGTAAATTTTTAGCCCGCAGTTTCTAAAGGATACAAATAACATATTTCTTTTTGTTTAATATTCTAAAATACATCACAATTTTGTTTTTAGAAATTACGAAATTATACTTCATTATTATAATTATAAGTCGAGACTTCAATATAATTATTATTGTCTTAATATATACAATTTTTTATTTTTGAATTTATGTGTACTTCGTTGTAACAATAATAGCAGCTCATTTACTGTTTAACCAAATTTGCAAGGCCTACAAATTCGTGAGATAGAGTTGAATATATCGGTTAAGCAGGGCCGGATTTCTAAATAGGCTAAGTAGGCTGTAGCCTAGAGCGGCGAAATTTTTTGGGGCAGCAAATTTTGCGACCCATTAAAGCGGCATTCGGCATAAAAAAAATTATTATAAAATTACGAATATTTTTAAGAAAGAAAACAAATACTTTACATTAATGCGTAAACCGTAAACATATATATAGTACTAATATTTCGTAGAAAACATGGTCGCTGCGAGGGCAATTGCTCCTCCTCCTCCCGGATTTCGAAGTTGAATGAAAAATAGAACAATTAAAAAAAATTCACCTATTTCGCTTTAGCGTGTAAAGGTACATAGATGATTCTAATATATGTATCTATTTTAACAGCACGCACATACCACTATATTTTGCAGCTAACCAGCTACTTTTCCCCGAAGGGGGAGAATATTGTGACAGGGTGGAAAATTAATCGTAGCCTACAGGCGGCATATCTTTAAATCCGGCTCTGGGTTAACGGGACTTATAAACAATGCAGTATTTAGCTTATCACAGATAAGTTATCTCGACGAATAAATACAACAAAAATAGCTTTTGACACCTTTTACTTCAAGCTATTTCGCCTCTTAAATAGCGATTTTGGTTTTTTTTAAAAATCACAGAATATAATAAAAAGCTCACATAAAGTGGCATTCTATTCATAAAATTTGATCGACTTTGAATGTTATCTGATCTATCTTCGAATGTTAGCCGTTTTTAAAACAGTGTTTAACCTCAATCAAATTGAGGTTTTATCGGTATTTATATGTAGCTAAGTGGATATAAAAAGCGTCGAAATGAAAAGACATTTTAATCTTCGATACTTGATTTAAAAAAATGACGTATGTAGATATCCACGGAAACGAAGTGGCCGACACTCTTGCTAGGGAGGAACTAGAACACCCAGTCCCTTCTACCCAAGAACTCACATATCAGGAGTTATACTCAATGAAAGTAGCTCAGAATAAAGAGAATTGGCTAATACCCCCGTCTCACGACTGGTATAAAGCCAAAAAACCAGGACTCTCCCTTTCTCTTCCTTGTGACCGGCAAACCAACACCCGTCTGTCCCGACTAGCGATTCTGGGGGTGGCAAAAGTTTTCCTCTTTGCCCTAAATGCCAAAAAGAACAGGCATCACCTCAGCACATCTTGGACTGCCTTGAACTGGACTGGGAAGACATTTACAACTGTCCACTTCTGGTGTCAGACTTCATTCTTCTCAACGGATTCGCTGATATTGTCCGACTTCATCAGACAAACGGGAGATTAGAAACAACAACAAAAAATGATTTAGTACCTGTATTTCGAATTATACTATTTAAGTATTGATGTGGAATTCCACCTCGCCCCGAGTGAAAATTTAAACGATACTAAATATTAATAAAACCATTAAAAATATTTTTTTGGTTCAGTACGTATTTAAGATCACACACTTAACGGAAGATTATTTTATTGTTGCTCCATCTTTAATATTTAGCATGTGTATTCTAATGGTCTACTGGAAAGGCAATGACGATGAAGAAGTCATGGCTACATCAAATTTTGTCTTTTATAACACAAATCGCACTGTTCGAATCGTCCATTGAAAAATATGCTAATACTCATGCACATTAATGGAAACATCATTGATTTACGAGCTTAGATAAAACGTATAAGCGTCTAAATATTTATAAGCTGGCTAATGTGAAGAGCTATAAATTTTTAGCTTTGCATTCCTTTAACAAAGCAAATACATGCGACTTTATTTTAAATACACAGTTATGAGGTCAGATTCAACAAACAACAACTTAATAAGTAGAAAGAGTTTCACAATCCATAGAATGTTTGTGCAAAGATAGAATATTGACAAACTTGCTTTTACGTTCTATAACTAGGCACTTGAAATACTAACTTGACTAGTAGTCAATGGCACCATTTTGGAACCTTACAGTATTTTTGTATAAAAAAGGTGAAAAAATCACATTAAAATTATTTTATTTATTATCACAAGTTTCCCATACACAGAAGTACAATATATTACCAACACCTCATAATGACAAAGGTAAAAAATAAAATAAAACACTAAAGTAGGAATATAATCAATCCACATATGCTACTTTTCAATTTCCAAAACAAAACAAAAATACAATCTGTAAATCAGTTTTGAATTTTGGATGCTATAAGAAAACTTAACTGTTCTTGAATACATATTTAATTATGTTTCATAATCCGTTTACAATAAAACACATACACAGTTGTATTTGGTTTATGCAATAAACAAATTATATATGGATAAAATATATATGCTTTTGCTAAATAGTTCATAACTTGTAACTAATGTAATCTCTTTAACAATATTAAGTAGGTTTTACACATGAATACTTACAAATGGATTTTGTAAAGAAAAATATATGATAATTTTTATTCTTTAACACCAATCTCTCATTACCTTATACTAATACTTATGCAAAATATTATGAATTTAAAACATGGTATAAAAATCGGACACAAATATCAATATCAGACATATTTTATAGCTGTGGATAATTTGACAATACATTCACAAAAGGAAAGTCTGAAAGGAAGTTTATGAACAATAACAAATCATTAAAATCTTGAATTATAAAAAGTTCATTTTAATGAACACTTTTTGTTTTAGTTTTAAAAAATACAACCTCATAAAAAAACAATCTAACTACACTAAAGGAATATGAAAAATCAATAAAATTAGCTGATAAATATGCAAAGTTAGCTAGAAATATTCAAACCTCAAACCAACTTTTCAATTTGTTGTCTAGAATCTAGATGCTTATTTTGAAGTTGAAGAAACAAAACTATATATATATTTTTTTTAAATGTGTGATAACACTATTTAGAAAAAGGCTGTCACAAAATATATTTGCACTTTGTTTCAAACTAAAAATATTCATTTTAAAAATAATATTTAGGGACAAAAGCTATGAATACAGATTAAATATCAAAAGTTTCTTGATTAAGAAAATTAAAAACACCGGAAAATTGTATTTACTTAATACAAAAAATATAACATATGCATCTCTGAGCATGTCTACAACCTGCCTACACAAATGACATGAACCATGACAAAATAACACGAGGACCTTATCTTAAAATACTCAATCAATATTACACTATCTTATAGATGTAAATACTGAGTATTTAAAACAATCGTTTACGTCATTTTTGTAGATAAGACAGTTAGCCTGCTCAGTACAGTATATGAATTTAAAATTAGTATAAAAATGACATACGAATGAAGTTAGCTTTTTTAAGTAGTAGTTTAGTAATAACTAAAAAATTGGCTATGAAGCAATAAACAGTTTCAAAATAATATAATTGATAATAATTGCAATATGTTTGGATCGCAATATTCTATGTCTATATGTCAAATCTCTAGAAAGATCTGAATAATTTGAATTGATACTTTACAATAGTGAACACTTCAAAACTCTTGAAATGTAAAATTAACAATCTCAAGAGAAGGTAGAAGAATTTATCAATCCTTATATATATCTTTATTTAAAAATCTATGAGACTTTATTATAATTTATATTTCATAGGCATCCATGCATTTATAATTTATATATAAGGGGTCACAGAATATTCTCTCTTAAAGTTTATAAATGTACATTGAAACCAGAAAATAATTCAATCTGCACATCTGAGATTAAAAATACTTCTTTATACAAAGCAAAGTACCAGAGAAAACTCAAGATATGCTCTCACAAAAATGAACTTTATACTAAAATATAGTTTCTTCTCGCTCAGCAACGATTGGAAGTCAGTCACACTTATGCTTGACTGTTATCATTATCAAGTTGGTCTGGTGTATGAGGCAGATGGCACTGAGAAAAACAGCCTGTGATCTAAAATAAACAGATCACCTCAGTAATAATTGAGAAAAAAATATAACTGGGATATTATTTAATAATTGAAATATATACTTAAAAGTTACAAATCATGTATTAAGCATTAAATTAAGGCTTTTTAAATTACCTTTATAGCAAAATACGAGTATATACATGACATAGATGGCTAAACCCTTAAATGGTTAAGATTTCAACCCCACAATGAATTCAATAATTGAAATTATATCTTTAATGTTACTTATCAAATTCTTTAACATCCCAATAGAACCAGAAAGTTCTTTCTCACAAAAGTTGTTTACAGCAAATACCTTATGCCCTTTTTCCTCAATCATTCTCACCACCCCATTAGCTACAGGTATATTAAAAGTTATGTTGTCTTGCTCCACTTTGGAACTCTCATAGTGGCAACACACACCAAACAGCCCTTCTTCAAAGTATTAATAAATGTTGTGAAATTACTGATTCCCTGTCAGCTTCTTTATTTTATGTATCACATAAGATTTACCAGTTTTATTAAATTCCACTTGCAAGTTTTACAGCCAGTGATCATAAATAGATAAATCACATTTAATAGTGGCTATGAAACTAAAACATAGCCTATATGTGTAATTATTTGAAACATAAAACTGCATAAAATAGATCATTTACCAAACTTTAAATTTTCAATTTATTATGCATTTGGAACTAAAAATATATTCTAAAGTACAATGCATGTATCACCCGAGATTTTGAACACTATAAGAAAAATTCTTATTATAACTTATTTGAAAATAACAAACCCAAAGTTTTGTCACTTTTTCTGTGTTCTAATTTTAAGTTAGATCAGTCTTAAAAACTTACTGTCCTTCTCTAAAGAAGTCTTTCAAAGTATTGCTAAAACGTTTCGAGTATTTCACAAATTCTCTCTTTCGTTGATCCAAAGCCTAAAATAACAGACAAAAAAATAGATAAATGGTAAAATAAAATAGATAAATAGTAATAATAAATATTTAGATAATATACTGAAATTACACATATTCTAATCTAAAAAAATAATTAAATATTCTAGAATTTAATAAATCAATAATATAAACTTTAAAAATAATTAATTTGAATAGTTTTAAAAAAGTATAGAACTTTAAAATTTTAAAGATTAAAGTATCTGTAAGATCTGCATTTCCCACAATCAGTATTAAGTACATAGTATATTTGTGTTAATGCAAAGTCTAAGCTTACCTGTTTTCCTGTTGGAGATGGTATATACCCTGATACTTCATTTACTGCATCTAGCAACTTTTTTATGGCACTTGCAATTTCTCTATTAAATAAAAAAAAGGCATTTTACAGGTTTAAATTACCATTTCTGCAATCTTTATTTTTTTAATGAAAATTAAACTCACTTGATTGTTTCTAAGAAAGTTTTTCTGTCGTTTATTTCATCTGGAATGCGGCTTAGGATCCTCTTCAGAGAAGAAGATTTTTTATTTAGTTCCTGGAAAGCATCTTCATGTCGAGTGGATTTATTCTCTGTTAAATGAAATTTTTGGATTCATAAAGGCTTAAAAATAAAATGCTAATAAAATCCAGAGCCTGTCAAACTATCCAAAAATAAAACAAGTAATCATATGTTGCATATTTTAACAACTGTCATAAATTTAATTTACAGTGCCGTCATGTGAACGGGGCAAGCAGGCAGGCTGATTGTCCCACTTAGTGGCTGCAACATTTTTTAAAGCTCATACTAAAAACGTTAGAAATATTAAATTAGAAAGGAAAAAACAAACTCAAAAAGCCTTTATAATTCAATTCTTTGTTTAACTAAGTTTTAGTATTTAACTGATGTTTGACTTTAGTATCACAGTATAAACTATAGATTAATTGGTAAGTATATGACACAGTTTTAAACAAAAATCAATTAAATTTAATAACATACAAGTATTATTCAGAAATTAACAAACCTTCACAATCAGGAACAGATCCTTGAAGCTTAAGAAGACTTTCTGCCATATTTACAGAGAGATCCGCTTGTTTGACTAATCCCATAACTAAATCATATAGGAAACCGGGATGGGTATTTTCAACCTTTTAAAAAGCAATACTAAGTTAGAATATAAAGTTTACAAGATATGGATACCGTCAGTGCGGGTAACTTTGGTTCAAAATCAGTTTTTTTTACAAAAGAAGAATAATTTAACTACAAAAACGATTTAAACACTTAAAAATCATTATGCATTCTAAGTATTGTACTGTTAGGAATGATATCCAAGCACTTTCGTTAAATTTTATAAATTAAAAAAAATTGGCGTTAGTTTAAAAAATTAGGACACTGTTAGTATCCGGGCGGGTAACTTTGGTCCACCCATGAAATACATAAGAAACATATTTTTTAACATCCTTAAAGGCTGTGTTACCGAATTAAATAGCAATATTAAAATGTTTAAACCTTAAAATAACAAAGTTATGACACATAGTTATTAAAAATGGTATATAACTTAACATTTACATTGCAGTGCAACGTGGAATGACATTACACGATGAATACCAGTATTGATTGTCGCTTAAAACTTAAAAGAAAAGTAAACTTCTATTTTAATAAAGGAAAAATAACTTTTTTAAAGCAAGATTTAATAACAAATATCTTTATAAAAAGCAAACGATTTTATTATAAAAAGGAAACAAGTAGGTTTGTAACAGAATCTGTCACTTAGCTCGCTTCCACATATTTGTGTTTAACAGGAAAAAACGCGCCAAACACAACATTAATTCTATATTTAACATTTACAAGCTAAATTTGGCTAGTTTCATTTATTTTATTTCGAAAATTCAATAATTATTACTTATCGTTTGCAAAAATTAATTTATATTTTAAAGAATAAATATGTCATATTCCTCGCTTTTAAATAGAATGAAAACATTTCATATCACCATACAAGGATTCCGTAGTGAAATATATTTGACGTCATTTCAAACTGATTGATGTTGCAAAAATAAATTTATTTTAATTAATTGTCTAAAAGAATTAAAGTTTCTCGAGCGATTGTTGCGAATGGCAAATGTGATTTAATTCTAATAAAAACCGGGCCTTTAGCTATTTGTAATTCAAAGTTTTAAACGCCAAAATTAACTATTTTCATTAATCTGCTTTCTCAGATTTAATAATTAGACTTTATCGTTTGCTAAATTTGTTTGAAGTTCGAAGAATAATGATGTAATCTTTTTTAATAAATATTTTTGTCGCCACAATTTCCCATTTACATTTCTTTCGAAAATTCACTTATTATAATTTGTTAAATTAATTTACAGTTCAAAAAATTTATAATTTGTACAATTGATGCTTTAAAAATAAAAGCGAAACTTAGCATATTTTTTTTTATGTTAAGTTAGAATTCTCTATGCATCTTTCTACATACATATATATAGAACCATTAAAAGAACTCTATTGTGATAATACAACAATCCAAACCGAATTATTACACATAAATAAATATTTTTTCAAAGTATATTTTTATTTTAACAAAAGTTTCTCGTACGTTTAACGAAATGGCAACAGTGAAAATATTAAAATAAAAATGGAATTGCATGTTATTTCAATGTAGATTAAATTTTTAGTTATTTAAATTTTAAATAAGCTTCTAGTTTAAATTTTTTAATGAAATTTGGAATGTAGCCTAATCTGATTTTTTGCTTTAAAATGACGTATCCCACTTGTCTGTGGGACTTGTGGTTCTTTCTGTGAAAGTGGGTGACAGACAGACGGACTGAACGATTATAAAACCTTCCACTTTTTACGTTATAAACGTAGTGTGGAAGCTAAAAAATAATATATTCGTAATTAGAAATCTGAAAATTTTTACCTTTCGAAATTTGCGATTTGAGTGTTGTACGTTCTTGCATTTTGTCTTACCTTTTTAATGTTTAAAATCGTTTGATTTTTTTAAAAAAAATTATCTAAAAAATGAGTAATCATAAAAGTGAGACTTTTTCAAAAATAGTTAGAATAAAACAAATGGTGTAATATTCATCCTCATAAAAAAAAGAATTCAATAGAGTGTTTTATTTAAATATTTTCAATATTTTTTTAAGTGTTCCAGACAAAAGTTGGAAGAGATAGATTTTTGTCATTTAATGCTCGTAAGAATGAAAACAGCATTTGTAGAATAAGAAGAGTAGAAGAACAGCATATTGCCAGAATTAGAATGAGAATTTTTTTTACATGAAATGAAAGGCGATGTTTCCATCTTTCCAAAAATGTAAAACAATTTAAGATGACATCATTTTATGCAGAGATATTAAGAAACAAATCTTTTTCCAACGCGTGGACCAAAGTTACCCTCCATGGCCTCCTTTGACGGTACTTAGGTTGCTTACTAGTTATAAAAACTAATCAATAAATATAAAAACATATTTTGAAAAGAAAAGTGTTTCGCTTAAAATTATTTATTTTAAATATATACTGTATTTTAAAAGTCTTCTTAATTTAAATTTCAAAAGTAAAGATTTTTTATTTAAAAAAATTTGTTTTTGGAAAAACTTTCTTATGCATAGTTTACTACTTTTTATAAAGACTAAGGAACGTATGAGAGTCATTTTCAAAAAGGGTAGAATGTCCAGGACATTTGATTACTGATATTTTAATCAAATAAAAAATATATATTTTTAAGTTTTGAATATTTAGTGCATACATATGAAAATATTTGTCACAATGCAATTAGTGATTAGCCTTGTAATATAAGGTCTTTCTTTTTTAACAAGGAATTATTTATCCAGTCTAAATCTCAGCTAAACTGCAATTAACAACAGAGTGGACATAATTAGTTCATAGATTCATAAATATTTTTTAATCTTTTATTGAGTGGAAACTTACTACTTACATGATTACAAGCCTAACAATAAAATATTTATCTTTTGATTGTTATTTTTTGGTTGTTTAGTTTTATTAGATAAAATAGTTCTTCAAGCTATAGAAACAAACATTATAAATAAATAAATTCATTCATATTTTAAAGTTAGAACTTTAATAATTTTTGGGAATGACTCGTATGTTTGTTTTTAATATCTGTAAAATGACCAACGTGTTCATGAATTTTTAATTAAAATAATACTGTCATTTTTAAGAGTAGCCATTTGAGTTGTTATTTTAAATAAAATTGAGGAGCCAAATAGAAATGGAAGAACTGCATTTGCCAAATTCAATATCTAATGAAGCTAAAAATTAGAAGAAGAAAAATTATAGGTAATAGGTCAAAAAAGAAATATAAACTCTGAAAATACAAATAACTATAGTTGATCTTACTTTAGAAACAGCATTCTTTAAAGTCTGTGCTGCAGTAATATCTTTTCTTTCTAGCTAAAATTTGAAACAAATAACATAAATTGACAGTTTTGTAAACAGTTTATTTTTTATTTTTAAAATTTTATTTCATTACCATTTGAGTATAAAATATTTAAGTGGTTTCCTAAGACTAATAGTCCTTCGACATTTAAATTTTTAAACAAATGTAAAGAATAAATAAGGCAGGATTATTCAGCGATATGCTATGCAATTTGTTTCATTGATTTCCAAAATAAGTTGGTTAAACAGTCCATCCTCATTCACGTGAACTCACTTTCAAACAATTTTATTTTAAGATAAACTAAGCATTTTAGTGGTCTATGAACTTTAACATAATTTTATATTTTTATGAATCGGGCTTTTTTTTAGTGGGTAAAAATGTACCGAGAGAGATGTGATTCATCTAAAGGGTATCACAGACACAACTGTACTCACAAATTGCAAGTCAACATTTTCTTGACGTTACAGCTTAACTTGGTTAATATGAAAAGTTTTGCCACTTTCCTCAAGATAACGTTAACAGGGTTTGTAGACACAGAAGTTAACCTTAAGTCAGGATAAATCCATGGAGAGACATGTGTACTTATGTAAATGGAATTTAACAATAACTTAAAGAGAATGACCCAATCTCAAATTCTGTAGACTTGTGAGACACTGAACAGCTTGCAATGCCAGATCACCAGCAAAATGCATGTTTAAGAATTACATTAACCAAATTTACCTTATAATTTAATTAAAATATTTAAAATTATAAATAAGTAAACAATCATAATCGTAAAGGTAAAAAAAGCACATTAAATAAAATGAAATGCCGTGTATGCTTTATTCAATTCCTTATTGAATACATATTGTGAATATTTTTTCATACTTAATTAAAATATAGTTTGATTAATGCAAAACAATTCGTTCAAAATGTAAGTATTACTTAAAAGAATCAGCAAAATAACGAAGTGCGATTTTTTTTTTACAACGAATACCCTTATACACAAATTTCAATCGAAGGCATTAACCTACAATATAAATTCTTGAAGAGAAATAATCAAATATTTTTACTTATATCCACGATAAATACAATTTAAACATTTCATTGAAACGGTTAAAACGTATGAAACTAAGTACCTTCTCTAGAATAGGCCCAACCAAAATAGGCAGCACGAGTGCTGAAAGAGGAGTATCTTCTCCCATTTTCATACTTATCAAATGTTAACCTTTCTAAGAAATAAGTTATTAAAATAAAATATAAAAAATAAATGGGAAACAACGTAATGAAGAAACAATGCTACTAATCATGTCACGTATACAATACACTGAACCATAAATACTTCAGTTTTCTTTTCATGAGAAATAACAACATCCAATTGGTGTTGCCAGATTGAAAAAGTTAATAAAGGTTCCTTTATAGTTTTGGTTTGGATTACAATTTACATGGTACCGATTTTGCTTTCAAGAGTCATAAACAACAGCTCATTTCAAACTTGAGAGCGGTGGGGAATGTTAACATTTAAGCTGATGAAGATTTTTATTGAAACTTAACATGTCATAAGAATAACATTATATTTGAACAAAGTAACTGCTGACTAACAATTCTCGGTTCAGTTTTACATTAAATCAACTTACAGTAAAGGCCAATAAAAGCCTTCATAATTGATAAAAAAAAATGCTGAAACCTCTTTCGATGAGTACGCAAAAGCTATAATGTAGACATGCATATTGCATATTTGATCGTGAATGTAGCTTTCTTGAAAAGTCTTAGATTAAGGGGATATATAATTTAGCAGCATACGGGGAGGGGGATTGATTTAATTTTCTGTAAATGACCCAAGGTCATCACAAGTTACTAGCTCTACGGATATTTTCCTTTTATAAAAAAATATATAAATTATGTTTGCTTGAATTAAATTTATAATGTGTAGTACTAATAGTATTTAAAATAAGTTCAGAGGTTTTTTTTATATAACTTCAAAACTATATCTGGACATGTTATTTTAGTTTCCATTATTATATTAGAAAAAAAGAACATTGTTAGTTCTCAAGAAAAGGAATAAGTTGAAGGTCTTTTTGTTATTTAGTAAAAATTATTAAGATTTAATAGATAAAATACTTCCAAAATATTTTTTATACAGAAAAATAATTCAATGGAATGAAGAAACCTTTTTTCCTGGAAATTAATAAATACTAGAAGTGGATACTGCTGGTTAATGAAGTATAATAAAATAGCAACTTTATAAATAGTTAATATATGTAATCCTAAAATTATTATGTTTTCATTTCAACATCAGTTTCTTATTTGGATTTGATGCAATGAAAATTAATTTGGCTATTTAGCACATTCAAGTCGAAATTTCAGCAATGCTTGCTGTGAGAAGATTATAATTTGATTTTAAATGTTATTGAGGAAATGATAATTTTTTTTACCATGCTTTTTTAATGAGAGAACATATTTAAAATATATTTTTTTTTAGCTCAGCACAGGATGAAGAGTCCAAAAAAACTTTATAAAATATCGTGGGAATGACAACAAAAACTATTTTAAAAAAATCTTTATTTCAAAAACTTGTATGACTATGAAATTCAAAAAATTTGGTGCACTAAATAAACACTGTCATAAAAGTATTCAGAGTATCATTTAGTAGTAAATTGTTACAAATCTAGTCTTTATTGAAAAATTGTTTATAAAAATTATGTTTACTTTAATATTTAAAATAATTATAATTTATTTGTATGGAAAATAAAAATGAGCAAAGTTTAATAAATAATACGAAAGTCACTTAAAACATAGTTATAAATGACAATAACCTATACTACTCTTCACAGGAACTGCAGTCACTATTTGACTACTGTTAACAATAAATAATTTCTACATTAATAACTTATTAAAAAAATTTAAATCACACATCAAAACATACCTAAATAGAAGCTCATATTTTAGGTTGTAACAAACAAAGATTTAAAAGCATAAACAGCAATAAGTTCTCCTTTTAAGACACAAAATATTTTTGTGTCTAAATAAAAAGTTTTGTTTTATTTATTGTTATTCTACTACAGTTTTATGCCTTCCCCATCCATGAAAGCATTTTGTGAAGCGTTTTGATTCTTTGCCTTTGAGAGTCAGCATAAGCTTACGTGGTTGATCTGGTTGTTTGGCTCGCAAACTCTGCACATAAACCTAGTAGGAAAATTAATAATGAGAAATATTTCAATTTTTATTTTATAAAATTAAAAATTATTGAACTAGAAATTATTTTTATAATGACATTTCTCAACTTGAATAATAAAGTTGAAAATGCATACAATTTCTCAAAAACTATGGAAAATGTGATTTAAATAATCATACAATTCCATTTTATGCAATAATTATAACATTTGAAGAAAAATTATGTAAAAAAAAATCATTAAAAAAATAAAATAAGAAATATACTAAGCTTTTAAAAGCACCAACTTCAATAGAAATTAAAACGTCTTAAAAATAGTACAAAGCTAGTATCATCATTTTTTTTTGGAATATCAAAGGATTATATATAAAAACTATCTCAGAAACCATACCAAAGCATGCTTTAAAAGACTTAAACTAAACAATATCGTGGATAAATTTACATTTAAACTTAAAATAATGGTAAAGTTTTATAATGCATATTAAATTACCTGAGCACTCTTGTAAGCTAATTTTATTTCTACCTCACTGCATTTTGCTCCCACCCAAATGAAGACTTGAGTTCCATTGTCCAAAATCATGATATCATCATCGGCCAAATCATCTTGACAAAAGTCAGAACACTTCTCAGAAATCGAAAAGTAGCCCTTTTCATTAGAACAGCGGAAAAGTCTAGTGTGATTCATGAATTCAGCATCCTATAAAAATTATTCACCATATTAAAGAATGATTTTTAACATTTAATGTTTTATTTTTCAATCAATAAATTAAAATCGATTAAATATTGAAAGGTAGTTTAAAAATGTGGCAAATATTCTTTTATTACAAATAAACCAGTGTAATAAGACTTTAAATGTTTGAAAATGCAACAAATAACAACAAAAAATTGGAAGCCAACACAATCAAAGTTAGTGCAAAAGTAATAGCTGAAAGTAACAGAAACTAAGAGATGATTAATCGTTTAAATATAAAACTTATAAAGTCAAGGTAGTGGTTAATGTAAGTCAAAAGTCTGTTATTTTAGATTGCATGCATAACAAGTCCCATAACATCCCATTAACCAAACAACAATACATAAAAAGTACCTTATCATAAGGCTTGCGTCCACCTAGAGCGACCCAGAAGAAATTTTCGGGTTCTTCGCCTTCATTAAGCACTTGAATACTGTGTGTTTCCTTAAAAAAATAGGTACTTGATAACTCAGTATGTACCAAGGCATACTAACAAAAATTTAAGTCATAAACAGTGTTCGAAATTAGATACAGAAATTTAGGAGCAATCTATGCTACTAACTTAAAAAACTAGGCACAAATGTACATTACCTATGAAATTTTTTTTAATTATTTAAAACAAATTCTTCAAACTATGTTCTGGAATTAACGATTTTGATAAACTAGTTTTGATAACTGTGACTAAATTTATTTTGTTGTCGCAAAATTGAAAGATCTGGTTGCATTTTGTGACTAGCAACCATTAATTTTGAACCCTGATCATAAATATCAAATAGAATTTTTTTAATTAATTATTGTGCATTATAAAGCTATTAAACATTTGCAATAAATACCAACTTCATTTAAGAATATATTTAAACATAAAGCTTAAGAAATTTGAATGAAAAATAATCAAAAAATTACACAAGGCAAATGTTAAATATTTTCAAACGTACTTGCAATTCATAGTCTTTAAAAATACAAATCAAACAATAACATTTATTCCCATTAAAATTTAATTTAATGTGTCAATAATTTAAAGTTAAGTGAGTGAATGTGCCATATCCAGTAAAAATAGTTTCAAAACACTTGATATGAAATCATGTTTGGATATTTAGGCACGTTATTTCTTAACTATTAGAAAGTAAAATGTTCAGTTTTGTTTTTAAGAGAAAGCTCAAATAACTCTACTGTTAAATTCTACAAATAATTTATAATTTATATTTTAAAGAGGGGAAAACAACAGAAAAGATCTTAACTTTAGTACAACTATTATTAGATAAATGTTTAAAAACATGAAGGCTTCTCCAGATACAGTAACCTAGTTCAAATCAAATAATATTTGGGGAAATTTTAAACACATTTCACATTCAGTTTTCCATTTACCATAAAAGCGCATAGTTAATTTTAATACTCACTGTGTCATAGAGCTTATTGGCTAACTCTTCTGCTAATTTAGCTTCATCTTCATCACTTTTTGAACCAATCCAAACGTACACAATGCCTGAATTATTAACTTTATCAAAAGGCACTTTTAATATATAACTGAAAGACAAAAAAAAAAAAAAAAAACGTTTGATTTGTGGAAAAAAATTAAAACATTGCTATGAAAACATTTATTTTTTAAAGTATTAATAATATAAATAACAGTAGCAATAAATTTTATCATATAAAACCTAATCGGCAGTTTTGAGAAAATTTTAACTAGTACAATAATTTATTTTCTTAGGAGCATTATTACAAAAATAAATAATTAAACTTAACATGCAAGTGCTTTATGTTTGAAACTTTAATAAAAAATAGTTTAAGCTTATAATAAATATTAAAAAGCTAAATGCATGTTTATAAGATGTTTTGAAAACTCCACAAAGTAATATGCATACTACAACATGCAGTTCATAAACAAACATATAAAGACTTTAAATGGTATATAAAACTTACCAAAATACTGAATTAAGTACACTTGCGTCAGGCCTTACCTAATAAATTGACAAAGTCAAGTTAGTGCATAAAACAATTAAGAATATATTTGGTACACATTTAAATCGATATAGAAATTATACTTATTACACATTTTATTATAGCTAAATTTAAATAAAAGTTGTTAAATTAAATTCTTGATCCATTGATCAAAGGCTTTATTGAATCAGGCCAAAAAGAACACATTTCACTTTTAACATTGAACGCCCACTGCATTTTTCAAACATTGAATCAAATTCAAATGAACTAATTAACTATAAGTTTGTAAACGTACTTAAATCTGCATTCTGTCAAACAAGTTAATTTGGTTGAAATATACCAATTAAAGTACTTTTGATTGACTAACCACAATGGCAGAATAATTTATTTCATAAATGAATATGATTTGATGAATGTTAAAGATTGATCCAATGATTGGCAATTACTGTACTTAGTAACTTAGCCAACTTGTTTGTAAAACTTGTAACTGATAATTTTTGTAAGTACTACTTACAAAAATTATCAGTTACAAGTTTTACAAAAAGGATAAATTAATATAACCTTAAAAATACTTACTTGAATACATCTTGTACAAATGGGACTACCATTTGACCTAATATGAAACATTTCAATAGCAGTATTGCTTTTTGTATTTTTCCTTTTTCCATGGTGTATAATATAAACTGTCTTTTAAAATGGGATAAGAATTTGAGATTTTCTTGTTGCTGAAAATATAAAATATTTTAAGGACATGGGTTACTATATTTAACATTAAAATAATATTTTTTTTTTCAAGAGCCAATGCTTTATATTTTAAACTAGCTTTACAACAACAATATAAAAAATATGCAATGCATTCAAAAGCCCTTTTGACACATATAATAAATAACAATGGCTAGATATTGATTATGCTCAATCCAAAAACATACAGTTGTAATAAAAAGTTTGTAAAAGTGTATGTTACAGGTTATGCTAAAATAAAGTATTTTAATAGAAGTAACAACTACATACTAAAGTATTTTCTCAATTTAAAATAATTTCCATTTTAAAACATAAAAATCGCGGCATATAGGTTATACAACATACATGTAAAAACAATATTCTATCAAAATGACTGTTTATTAAAGATCTAACTAAAAAAAATATGATAAATAAGGGGAATTTTCTTTTATACTTCAGTTTGAATGAATTTAGAAAATGCAAATGCTAAACTTTTGTTTAAATGTACTTAAAATTTTGGATTTCTGTTAAATTGGCAAGTTCAACAAGGTCACAACTGTTCCCCTACCAGAATCAGGCTATGCACACTATATGCTGACAGAAATTTGAAATGTTAAGTAAGTGGCCTACCACGTTAAATATCATGATATTGACTAATAGTAGAGATAGCATTTTGTTTTTAAATATCTCAATTGTCACATTGAAAAAATCAGAAATTGTGATTTTTATATTTTAAGTAGAATTTTACGTAAAGAAATTTGACCATTAATCAAAATATTCAGTCTTAGTTCAAAAATTAAAAGGCTGAGAAAATGCATTCAGTTTATCGAAAGTGCAATTTAGGTATTAAGTGAGTTTCCTTAAATGAGGTTTGATCATATTTACTTAAAAGTTCAAAGAGAAACATGGTTCTTACTTGATAAGTTCTCACTACTTCCAACTTATCACCAAACAGAGATTCAAACTTTTTCTGTAAACTAAAATGGAAAGATAAAAGATTTAATTAAAAATTCTTAATAAGCTGCACACAAAAAAATCAAAAAGTGTATTGTGGTCAGTCATTAATGTATGCAAAATTCAACATAAATAAAAGATTAAGTTATTTAGCATATTTATAAGCTATTTTAAGCCGAAATTTTATTCGTTATTAAAACATCTTTAGCTAACAATTTAAAAATAAAGTATCATACAGCAAGAAATGCTGAATTAAGTTAATGGCAACCGATTCAAATGTTAAATAGAATTATTTAAAAGATAAATATATTTTACATTGCATACATCCTGCATTTTTAAATCAAAGTTTTAAAGAATCTAATATTCCTTAGTAATCTCATTATCATCTACTTTACTTATTTTTCTATTTCAGAAAATAGTTTAAATGGCATTAAAAAGTAGACGGGGTAGTAAAAGAAGTGGGGGCGGAAGGGACAGATAGTGGAAATGTAACCAACAAGTATATTTGTATTTTCTTTGTTCAATTCCAAATTGAATGCGTTTAGGAATGCGGTATGGGAAAGAAAGCATGTTTAAGTCCTTGTAAATTCTAACCATCTTGAAAAAAATAGAAAACAAGACACAATCTATACTGATGCTATCACTTAGGGCAATAAAATAGGGCACTAGGAAATTAAAGTTAGGTATTGGTAAATTTGTGAAATTTTTACTTGATAATTTGAACTTGAACTTAATAATTTAGATTAGGTACTGATTAGTACACACCCAGCAGATTTGATTCAGCATGCTTTGAAGTACCAGAAATAACTAAAACTTTTAATCTTAAATAAAGTCTGAGTTGCAAAACCTCATTGTTTTTCCTGGTTAAAGCATTGTTTGCCAGTAAAATAAGAACTGTTTATTAAAGTGAGAGACCTTTTAAACTGAATTTCTGGTTGGTCTTTAAAAAACACGTTTTTTGACACATGGTCTAGTTGCTCTACTTGTTGTGCGTGCAGAGATATGCCTAATAAAAAGTTTTCGGCGGCCATCCTAGGATTGTAGGATAATTGTTTGAGTTAGCAACTAACGTTTCTTTTTGTTTCTTGGTGTGAGGGTTTGTAGTGATAAAGCAATAATGGAGTCACTGGGTTTTGTGGGTGTATTGAATAGTCTCGTTCCTTTCAGTTCATCACATGCTTGCTCCTCGTCTCCACACTATGTAGGCCTGTCTGGTTTGTTGGAAAGAATTACCTTCTTCATCTCGTTCATGGAGAATATTTAAAGATGCTCAAGGGTGATAAAGTGGCACAAGACAGGTTAAAATTCAGCATTTAGTTGTTTTAAAGTACCAGAAACCATAAAAAAACTTTGGCCGGTCACCAACTCAAGGTCAAAAATGCTACTTGGAAACCACACTATGAGTAAAGGCATTTTAGTAAAAGGTAATTTAGGAAACAGTACAGGTTGGTTTAAATGTTATTTTTACCTGAAGGTAAATGTGAGCCATCCCATGTTACCGGCATCCCTGCCCTGCCAGAAATACACCACACACTGGTAACCGTCTTCCTGCACTTCTTCCTCTTCTGCTCCCTCATCTTCATTTTCAGGCACTTCCAATGGCACCCAATAACGACACAGGAAAACATAACAATCTTCACTGCAGAAATGACCTGGAAGCGCATTTGAACAATACTTTTAGTGATTTTGTGAATAAATGTTTTACATGTCGACAATGCTAAATTAATATAATCTTAGTAAGTGAAACATCCTGAGTGTGTATTAATGAAGGAGTAATGGGTAAACATAAATTTGAATCAGAATAGAACTACAGTCACCCCTTTTAACCTGCTTAAATGAATGGGACCAAGGGGAAAGCCTGTTAAGCGAAAATCCGGTTAAACAGGAGAAGTGACATAAATTAAGATTTGGATGTTCGTTTGGTTGCACACATGTACATTCATGATATTCACCTTATATCACATTATATATAGAATCATACACATTTGAAATAATATGTCATTTTATTCAATGAATTAAAGCATTCTAACTTGCATTTCTTGTTAAAAATGAGTAACCCTCAGTTTTATCAGCCTTACCTGCTTTTGATTTTAAGTTTATCAACTAAAGTTTTATGGCATAAGGAAGCCCAGAAAGTGTTATAATGATCCTAGACACTTTTTCATTTTAAAATACAAGAGTTCTTAAAATTAAATTAAAAACTTTAATTTTTTTAAAAATCTGACAGCACAAAAAGAAAGTATATACTAGGATACGAAGAAAATTTCCTGGGCTTCCTTATGAAAAATAGCTACTATGAAACTTAAAAAGCAGTGCGTCTTAAAAACTGTCTCATTGGCTTTACATGGGCAGTGAAACAGGAAATGTTTGACTTCCTCTTATCCTACATTCCTAAGTACCCTAATGAATGCTCTCAGTGGCATATATTTTTAAAACTGAGCGTTTTTTACTCATATATCTCCCTAAAAATAATCAGATTTAGTTGACACTTTAATATGCATCAATGCCAGGATTTAAAATAGAAAACTCTAAAAAAGAAAAAAAAACTAAAAAAGAAAAGGAAAAAAAAGTTTAATAAAGGAGTTAAAGAGATTTACCAATTTCTTCTTCAGGGAGCCTAACAAACTTTTTCCCTTCTAAAACAAAGGATTCCATTGCTTCTAAATCTTCATTCCATTCTTCCATCAAAGTTTTCTAAGTATCACAAATATAAATAAAATTTAGCACAAGCCAAAGATTTTTTTTTAAAAAAAAGTTTATTAAAACATCAAATACAAGAGTAAAAACTAAAAATATTTACTTACAATATTTTAAGATATTCATCATAACATCAATGGCAATAATCATGGATAAACATATTGTATGGGTTAAAAAAAATTGTTTTATGAATAATAAGAATAACTTTAAATAGAACTAAAAGATAAACACTGTATAAGAGTATATTTTTTTATAAATAAAACTATTTAATGGTTAGTCAATTAAACTAATTATGTGTCATTATTTTCACAGGAATACTTTAGAAATAGTACCGAAAAGGTTTCTAGAAAACAATTATTGTACACAAAAATTAGTAAAAAATCAAATTAAAAAATACTCAGTTATACATAATTATGTTACTCACAGCTTCTTCTTTAGACATTGCTGGCTGTCTGTTCATAAAGAGTGATGAGAGATCTGCCTTTGTTTCTTGTTTACTCATCCATTTCTTAAATTATAATTTAAAATATTAGATAGAAGTTCGATAAATAATAAAGATTACAGTAATAAATCAGGTTCGATTCCTGCCTTAGCATTTTTGAAACACAAATATTAAAAAATTTTGAGGTGGTCACAAAAAAATTGGAGTTTCAACCAAAGCGATTCCTTTAAGAAAAAAATTCTTTAAATCTTTTGAACAATCCACATTAATGGGTTTTTTATGCTATTGCAAGTAAAATAGACGCTATTAGCTTTTATTGAAAACTATAGCATGATTTATTGGCTTGAAACAGCATATTATATGTACAGATCAAATATATTAATCGATATATCTGTAATAATGAACTTATTATTCAAAATCTTTTTTTCTTTATGTAAATTTTAATGCCCTTGTGGACACTGACTGCTTTTAAGGAGAGTGATTAGTTAGTTTGTAGACATCAACTAACAAATCACTCTTTGTAAAAGTTATCCGTGTATGTGCTAACATGAATCGTGGAATCAATTCCTATTTAATAAAAGGGATAATTTAAGAATAGGATTTTAAGATATTATTGTAATATCAGAATAATCGATTTGTTGGGGCATGGATCTATAAATATTTTGGTTTATCATCTTTTTTTTTAATGCAATACCATATTAAACAAAATATATTTATTAAAAAATACATAAATTTATATTCTCCTTACTTTCAAATCAGGTCCAGTTCTAGCAACAGATTGAGCAGTTCTTGTAAAATCAACAGCAATAACATCATCCCATCCATAAAACTTTGATTTAAATATCTGTGGTTCAGTGCTGTAATATGAATTTTCTTTTTATACAAGATCATAATTAAAAACAATATCAATATCATTAGCATAACTATTTTAACAAAAGCTTTTTATTTTAAATTAAGTGTATCAATGGTACAACAAATACCGAGAAACATCAAACAAACTCCTTACCCTTCAAGAGCTCTGCTGACAAGAGCATGCTTCGGTCTTTTGATCATGGAACATAATTCTTGAGACAGCTTTAATGCTGCAGCACGGACCAGCCGTGTTGACTTTTTACCTAACCTACAAAAAACACGTTTAATTTGATATATGTTTCACCTAGTTAAGTAAACTGTACTAAAAATTTCACTCACTAAAAAACATTAAAAAAGTTTTCAATTAATACCTACCAAACAAATACATCAGTTGAGCAATCCAAAATGTACACATTTTTAGTGTCTAAAAGTGATTTTTCCAACTTGTTCTGTTTCATTTCCACTAAAAAAAAAATATTGCAAAATAAAAAAATATATGGTAACAAATTCAAAAAGTTCATGACACTTCTGGGTCTAGTGTTGCTCTAATCGATCAAAAATCTGTATCTTTTTCGAACTAAATAATAACTCTTTTCTCCTACTATAATGGTTAACTCAGTGCAAAATTCAGATTCAAATTTAAATTCTTCAACAAATAAAGCGAACCTTTTAAGTAAATGCATAAATTTTTTTAAGTGTCTAACTGTGATTTCACTTTGTTTTGTATTCATTTCTATTATACAGTAAGACAACAGATGGCATAAAAATATATTCATACACAAATATGATATTTCAAAAGTATTAAGTAAATAAGCTTACCTTGAGGTAGTTCTAAGTAACCCATACCCAAGCCAACTTGATACAAAGTGGGATTAACAAGTACAAATGTATCATCAGAATTTTCGGTCGGAGGAGGCACATTCAAACAATCTTCGATTCCCAGTAATTTTAAGAATTCAGGAGGTTCTTGACCTTGAGGGAAGGTCAAAATTTCAGATAGATTTTTTCGCTCGAATTTGTTCATTTTTTCTGCCAACAACCTATTTAAATATAATATATTACACAAATTATTATCCAGATATTATGTAATTAAAACAATTCGGTTACCAATCGACATCAGTTCCTGGTGTAATCAGATTATATATATTCTGTTCTGTATAAAATTATAAAAAAAACCTTATTGAATATTATTAAAGCAATTTTCTTTTGTTCATTGTGGTTTTAGAAAAGAAATCTGGATGAAAGACAATGAAATGAATTCAAAAAGGTTTTTATGCACAATGCCTAGAACATTTTTAGAATTAAACTTTTTTCAACAATATCTATATAAAGGAAAATATAAATTGAAAGACTAAAAGAACATTTTAAAAAAAATTTAGTGGTAACTATAAAAATATAGTAATAAAATTTAATTCTTTTTTTAATTGATTTTAAAGGTAGATTATTATTATTTTGCTTTTATATCAAAAAAATAAATTGTATATCTAATCAGTTAAACAACAAGTTTTTACCTAGCCTTGGATTTAACTGTGTTTTTAGACTTCTTTCCATTCCAGATATAGATCTTTTTACCACCATCAAGTAAAAATACATATCTTGGATCCAAACAATCATAAATAGGTTCAAACTGAAACAAACAGTATAATTTTAGATTGTTTTTAATTTTAAAGATTAAATGTTAAAAAAATTATACTAAAATAAAAATTTACCGATTCAATATGTAGGACCCTATTGTTGGTCTCTAATCGATACAATCTTGATATGTATTCCTGAAAAAAACCAAAATACGAATTTAAACTTCAACTTACAAACTCAACAAGATAACTAATTATGTTACAAATAACATTCATTTACAAATAACTCTTCTGCTTTGTATGAATTATAAAGTCCTGTATTCAAATTCTGGCAATAGAAAAAGTGGGGCTTGGACAAGTCCACTTTTAAAGCCAGTATAGATGATTTGAAGGACAATTGATTCTAATGGGGGTTTTAATATTAAAATTATTAGACAGTGTCAATATTAATTCATTTTTATTTTACTTAATGTGTAAAAAAAGTTACAAATATATTTTTTTAATATAATATTGCTAAAACAAAAGGAATAAATATAAATATAAGTCGATTTCCTTCAAATTCTTTATTTCATACTAAATTAATTAATTCGACCGAAATCAAAGTAGGTGTCAAGAAAATCTCATACCACTTCTTCCACTGTAAAGAACCCACTAGCAGTTCTTCCTCCTTCAATATAAACTATTTCTGTTTCAAATAAGTCCAAGAATTCATCACTTTCATCACCTTGTTCTTCTCGTATAGTGCGACACTGGGCACCCAAAAAGTTCCTGAGGTTCACTGCATGTATGGCAGAGCAAGCTTTCTTGTCCAACTACATTGGAAAGAAAATTAGATTTAATTTAAGTTATATATTCATAAGTACACTAAAATATAAATCAAATGCCCCCACTTTAATCTTTTAGACACAATTTAGGGCCTTTTAAAAGCTTTATAAAGGCCATATTAATATAATTTAAAGCTGTATTTATGAAATAATAACTAAGCCATAATTTTATAAATGCTGATTCTACATTGATATCCATCAATTTTTGAATTAAATTTATTTAAAAAAATATAACTAAGTCAACTAAAACTGACACAGACTTTGCATCAAGTTATTTAATGACTAAGTTATGAAAAAAAAAATATTGAAAACTTATTTAGGGCAATGCGAGTAAAAAGTTGGTCACTTTTAAAATTAAAGTATTTTTAATTTGATTATCACAGTTTTCAAATTTAGGGGTGAGAGCCCTTGTTTTACTGAGGGAAAAAACTTACTGTAGCATGAGATCCAATCCAGTAATATATTTGCCAATCAAGGCTTTGGTTTTCATCAAGTATTGTCTTCAGAATTATGTAACAATCCCCTTCATAAAACTTTCCAATGAGAGCTGAAATATACATGAAAATGTGTTTGCACTTAAAAAGAAAAGGTATAAAAGATGATTGTACATGAAAAGAAGGACATATGTTCAACCTTTATATAGATGTCACTCCAAATGTCAATTACAAGAGTTGTTGGTGGTAACTTATTAGGTTTATTTTTTGGCAATTGTTAATTTCCATTCTCCGATCTAACCACCAGTTGATTAGTTAAGAGAGAGATTATGCATAAAACATGATATAATTGGGAAAAAAACCTCAAATTTATTTCTACTATTGCCAAACACCTTCAGATAGAAAAAAAAAGATTAGCTGCTAAAATCCTGGATTGCTTAAACCACCATGTCAGTTTTTAGAACTGAAACCTCTGGAATATTTTCTAAAGATCTGAATCAAGATTATTTTATCATTTCTATTCTTGTCAGTGCTGTCTATATCCCAGTTAACAAATACCATAGGAAAAAACAATAAAATTGCCAATGGTCATGGGTTCCTTTTTTTACTAAAACACATATACATGATACATGCACTGTAAGGTTTATTTTAAAATATTGGTAACCAATGAAAGTAAATCATACCTTCATCAACCTGGTTTGGAAGAAAGTTTTCGATTTCCCAGCACGATAACCCTAAGAAAAATAAGGAAATATAAAACATAAACATATTTTAATTGTTATTACACCTTTTTGGCCATAAATTATAATATAGCAGTTTATTATTACATAATTAATGCTTTCTATGTAGCATATAAACTGGTGAGTTTCAGTACTGTATTATACACCATGTAAATAAATATTTTAAAAACATTTTTTCAAAATCGTAAAATATTTTTTGTATATTTTTAACATGCTTTTTATGTGGGATAGTATGAATACAATAACCCAATAATTTTTAAAAGAGAATGTCAATGGTTCTGTTTGATTATTTAACTAAACTTTCTACTAACTATATTTATGTCAGTTCCATTAAGGATAGTTAAGCAGCAGAAGTCTATAAATCAAAAATAGAAAGGCTAACCCCATAGCTTTTTTATAAGTAAAAAATAACTTATTTACACAACAAATAATAAAAATTTACCAGGAACTTGTCCAACTTCTTCATCAAAGAAGTCACTGTAATCTAAAGGAGGTTTCTCTAAGGTTTCATCCCATCTCTTTGGTCTATAAAAAATATAGGTATAAGATTTACAAGAGACATGGTACTATATAAGATATTATCATAAAGTAAAATTTTTATATGATAAAAAAATCTAAATTTTTAAACACTGGTTGGAATTGACAAGATGAACCCTTAAAACTGACAGCATAATAGGTAAACTATCTATTAATGAATAACTAATGCAACAATAAACATAGCTGTTTCCCTATATGATGTTTAAAGTGTGATAAATGTTAAAGGCATCCACATATTTTATTGTTTCTCTATGAGTCTAGACCCTTTATGTATAATTCTCGACCTTTACATCCATGTTTAATAAAATTGATTAGTTGTATTCAGATTCAGTCACCTTTTTCCCTACCAAAAAAAAGCCATCATGAGATTTTAATCTATTTTCATAATCCAATATTTAGAGAAATATTAGTTTATTCGTGTGGCCTCATGAATTTTTTTAAGTTAAAATTATTATTTAACAATAAGATTTTTATTCTCTAAATATGCCAACTTACTTCAAAGAAACATTTTTATCATCTAGTTGGAAGTCTTTTTTGTCTTTGGCTAAATCACTCATTCCTTTTAGGACTTTAGCTTGATCGCTATCAACTTCATCTTCCTTTTTCCGGCGTAGTCTTTGTTTCCGTGCTATTGGATCTTTATGTGCTATAAAAATACACATTAATTTGTTCAATAGAGGATAAAAACAAGACAAATCTTGGTTCACTGACTTCAAGCAACATAGACTAAGTTTCTTGCTTTGCATTCTTTATGGCCACACAAGGTTCCAAGGGCTTTAACCCTTTAACGTTCGAATAATTTTCAAGAAAATTGTCATAAAAGAACATATTTTTTATCCCTTAAAACTATATAAAATATGTGTTTGAACAATAGATATATTCATTTTTATTTTTTCATTTGTGTTTAGCATGAAATTTAAAAAAAAAATCCTGAAAAAGCTAACTTTTAGGTTTATTATAAGTTAATGTTGGAGTTAAATGAATTAGTTTTAATCTTCCTGGCATGCTACAACTAAACACTCCCGCCCATAAATATTCCTGGAGTAAGAAATAGAGGGCCAAACCACACCCCGCCATTTTCACATGAGCGAAAAGGAAGGGTTTAAATGTTTATAAAAGTGTACCAGTGTACACTGCATGAAACAGAATACAACAAAAATTACCTGGAGCAGCTACTGGGTTATTAGCTGTAGCTCCAGCCAACCTCAATTGAGTGCTCAGGGAAAAGTCAATGTTGTAGTACTCAGATCCACTACCCATCAAAAGCTCTTCTGGCTTAGGAGGCATGATTAGATCAGGATTTCCATGCAAATCAAGCACCTCTAAATCTGTTAGAAGATGAATGGCTTCAGGAAGAGTAATCAGGCGATTGTTGGCCAGAACTAGTTTCTTTAATGTTCCACATCTAAAGGCCATAAATATCACACATTAGATTAAACATAGAACACATCAATCATTGAAATTATGTCTGAGGTAGAATTTCTTCAAAATTGTTTAACATAATATTTTTTTACATTCAACCAAAATTGAAATATATGTGATACAAAACAATAAAATAGAGGAGAAGTAAATCGTTTATGAAGAATAAAAACTTTTAAGTTATGCAGAATAATGCAATTTATCAATTTATCAAGTAACAATCTTTCTTTAATAGTCTTAATATTGAGTGTAGTTACATTTTTTAGTGCAAAATAAAATGTATAGTTCATGACAGTACTTCATCTATATACATTTCTGTTGTATGTATGAAGAAAAGGCCCACATTACAAAAATTTACAATGATAATTTACTAGACACATATATGAAAAAACTTAAAAACCACAATTAATGAAATTCATTTATATTATTTCCCAATAACTATTTCATAGAACTTTACCTTACCGAACAACACCTTCTGGTATCATTTCCAAATTATTATTTGAAGCCATAAAAACTTCTAAACTATAGAGTTTTCCTATTCCAGAAGGTATTCCATCAAAATCAAACTGATTGTCATTTATGTATAATCTTCTTAACTTGGATAGCTTGCAGACTGTAGCCTAAAAAGATTTTTTTAGGCAAAGTATAAAAGAATGCTTATTATACTTTCATAATATATATAAAAAAAACAAGTAACTAATGAAACAGTAGTATTGGACAATGTTTACTAGATTAAAGATAGCCAAATAAATTACATATTTTTAAATCTGTACTTATACAGTAGATAAAATAAAAAATATTTAATGAAATTTGTATACAATCAAGTTACAATTAACATACTTAATTATACAGTATATATATATACAAGTATATATAGTTAGTTATATATACAACTAATAAATATAGTTACTGACAATCGAAAAAACTATAGAATTTTACCAAAACAATAATTAATTTACTAATATAATAAATGTTAATTTCTATACTAATTTAAGAATTAAAATTATTCACCACAAATACATTAATTTTGATAAATTATAATAAGAAATTATATAATAAAATTACAAGAAATATATTGTATTATATAATACTTACAGGTAATGCTTTCAGCTTATTTCTTGAAAGATTAAGAGTTTCTAAATTTTTCCAAAGATCTGCAAACAAACAAAAAGAAAAGTTATCGAAAAAATATGTATTTATCAGACATAAAAATAATTGACACTTTTTTATTCTAGATTTAAGTACCACACAATAAAAGTGGTAGAAAAGGCTTTGTATTTTGACATTTATATTTTAAGAAATATATACCTAAAGATTCTTGTGTGTAACAAAAGTTCTGATAATATTTAATGACCATCTTTTTAACTACATTATTTATATATTACAAAATAACAGGTCATTGACAAGAGTGATATTCGTACTACCATGTTTAAAGGAATAACTTCCTATAGATTCTAAAACGTAATACAAGTATGATAATATTTATAAAGTTTGAGTTATCTCATCAAACAAAAATGCATAATATCTTGTGCCATAATTTAATTCTGAAATTAAATACTATATATAATTTTTATATACCTCCTACATCTGGAGATATATCAATTATGGAGTTCTCGCTTAAATTCAGGCGTTTCAAATTTGGAAGAGTATACAGGGCATCAGGCACACGAGGTAAGCTATTCTTAGAAAAGTCCACATCTGAAATAAATTGAAAATTTAAAGAAAGAAAAAAAGAATATGTTAGTTTTTTTATTTAAATAAAATATTCAATTTGGTTCAAAAACAAAGCATAAATTAAGTTTCAATGGAGATGTTGAAAATGACAAAAAAAATTTACTAACCTTGCAAGTTTACTAAACTATCTAATGATGTAGGTATGTTTGACAAACTTCTTTGAGTATTTGCCATGTGAAGGGTTTGTAATGCCACCAGAGCTGGAAGTTGCCTAAGAACAAAAATAAAATATTTATAAATCTGTAAAACACCTGCAAATTATTTTTAAAAAATCTGAATTAATAACATATTTTATTTACAAAAAACAACTGATCAATCAATGGAATTTGAAAAGTAGTGAGCTTTTTTCAGTTTTAGATGAATTGCTTGGATTAAATATTTCTTGTAGAGATAAGTAAACCAGGATAAGTTCCAAAATGTTGTTTATAAGTTACAAAATCTATCATCTTCATTAATTCTATATTATGCTATATCCCCATATGCTATAAGGACATATTTTCAGTAATGCTTGTAATACCAAAATGTTACGTACTCTATAGTTTGTTGGATTTGATAATTAGCTTGATTTTTTTGGGAAAATCTCAAAAGCAAATTTAACTCTGATTTTCAATCTACAAAAGCCAAAGTGCTAGCATACAAAAATAATTTTCAATCATGCATACAATGGTGTGAACTGTAAACAAAATAATTTCACCTGCATAACTGTAGGATTCTGAATTTTTTTTTGTATTTCACTATGCCAAAAAAATAATAAGTACTCAGAAAGAGTATAAAATTACCTTAATTGGTTGTGTCCTAGAGGATTATTGTTTAATTTCAGTGTTTGTAAATTCACAAGTCTCCGCATTTGTGGAGGAAGAGATTCTGCAATCGAAAATATTATGGATAAAAATTTGTAATTTCTTGCCTTTAAAATTACCCCAAAAAACTTTTTTAATATAACCAACATAACACAAAAAATAAAGTGATTTTATATTAAATGAAGAAAAATTAAATTAGTGATTATAGTTTATATGAATAAGAGTAATTAAAAAAGATAGAACAAAACAAAAATATAATCTTAACAACATAACTATTTTAAACTCTTAGAGATAGGGCCTGATCTTCCAAAAAGGCCTGGACTAAAATTTGTAATTTTGGAAATTTTTAGTTTTTTTAAGCTTGGATACAATGACAGGCGTTGTGGAATCCCAAAATCAAGAAATGATGTATTCATATAGCATTTGATACTATTTACCTACATTATAATGCTGTTAGGTATCTAAATTAATCATTTTTTAATGGTATCGGTTTTTACAACATCTTTAAATATGTATTGAAGTATAGTATTTTAGTCAGTTTGAATGCACGTTTTGCATTGAAATCTTTATTTAAATTAGTAGAGAGTTTCACAAAAGGTATTTGGCATTTATTATGATTTAAAATATATTTGTGATATTATTGAAAACTTCATTTCGATAGAACAATAATTATATTTTATAATTGTTTAGTTATTTTGGAAGTAAAACACTATATTGTTATAAAATATTTTTAGTGACCAACATTGATGGGTACATTCTGATTGGCATTATGTTATTGGGTAAAATCACTCTTTATATATTTACTAGCTGTTATACCCGACGTTGCACGGGTAGAGGTGGAAAAATAATTTAACAGTCAATTTAACTATTTTTTTTCTTTCATTTTAGTTACATAAGATATGAAGATTACCCAGTAATTTTCCATTTAATTACCCAACTTGGATATAGTAATGATTAATATTAATTTCAAAAATACCTTTGATAAGAAGCGCAAATTAAAAAGAATACATATTTAAGTAAAAAATAATCAGTAAGAATTAAAAATGGAAAAAAGCTAAATCTTAAAAGGGTCTCAAACATTTATTTTAACGCAATTCAAGGGAGTTCTCCAATAAATTAATTAACTTTTTTTGGACACTTTGTAGATATAAATACAATATAAGCAGTACAAAATGGCAGAAAAAAATGCGTTTAGGACAAAGATTGGTATAATCTTTTCTTCCAAAGTAGTTAAAATTTAAATCTCACTTTAAACTGATCACTCTTGGTCTGCGTGCAGAAAATAAAATATTCTTAATGAAAGTGAATTACATGATCTAATTGTTTAGATGTTATAAAGCTACTCCAGCAAACAGCAAACGATTTGCATTTTTTATATTTATTTGTTTTTTTTAACTGTGATAAAGATACTAAAGCAAACGATTTTTATTTTTAATATTAAATATTTTTCTAACTGCTAAAAAGCTAGCAAACGATTTTTGTTTTAGATGTTTATTTCTAATTTTTTAGCTGTAATTAAACTAAATATACTTAAAAATCGTTTTAACAAATGTGTAAAATAAAACTAAATAAACAATCCGTGAAAACGTGCTGTTTAAGGAGCAATAAACCTCTAAGGTCTTCAATGCATTGAATGGGAAACATAAAAACGTTCGAAAACGATAAAAGGAATGGTCTGATTCGAAAAATTCGTAGCCTATGTTTGTTCCGGAGATGAGATGAATTTTTGTGCCAAATTTCGTGACGATCTGTTGCGTGGTTCTTTAGATCTCGTGTCTTAAACAAACAAACAAACAAAAAACAAAAGTTGCCTTTTATGTATATAGATAAAACCTTTTAGCTCATTTGGCACGTTTTGGGAAAAAAATTGGCGAGAAAATCGATATAGCTACAAACAACACCCATTATACAGCTCTAACACAATGACCTTCGAACAACCAACCAGCTTATAAATTATTTATAAAAAAAATGCCCATTCGGCGACTTTTAGTTAATAATTTGGCGAGTTTGGCAACGTATTTGGCGAAAAAATAAAGACATAAAACCCTAATATGCAGCTCTAGTGCGACGGCCTTTATTAACCATCATAGTTCAGTAATAGCTTAACGATAAATTTATTGCTTAAATATGCATACATGCAGTCAACAGAAAAATCAATGAAACAAGAAGTTCATAAAGAACTAAAATAGCCTACTTTCCTGTTACTTAAATACTTACTGAAGTTCTAATCGGGAAAAAAACTAGGTTCCTAAAGTAAATATCATCAACAGCCGTTTCTACACTAGATTTACACACATTAGAAAAAAAATCGAAACACAGCACCCAGCTATAATTTAAACTTCTAAAAGCCAAAATCAACTATTTTCCTTAATATTCGTTCGCAAATTAATTAAATATTATTTATCATCTGCTCGTGATTTATTTGTAGTTCGAAGAATAAATATTTATTAATTACAAAAGTAATGAAACTACTCCGAACTGCATTAAAAAACAAGAAATGTAAATTAAAACTAAGCATAATTGCATGCAAAAGTATGCCTTGTCGCTTTCTTGGTAGATAATTAATGAATAATCAAAGAATCAAATTGTTCTACATTTTATGACGTCATTCCAAACTGATTCATGAAATTATTATTTTGCTTCAAATATGTTTAAATAAAGTTTCTCATGCCATTGTTGATTAGGCAACAGTGATTTAAATGACTCAAAATTGAATTTCAATGCTAATTCAATGGGAAATTCGCCGACAGATAGTAAATTTATGTCCGTCCGGACGTACAGACAGACGGACAAAAAGTATGAAAGTTGGGTATCTGAGGTCATAGCTTTCTAACAAAAAAAGAATTTTTAAGATCCGATGATTAGAACCGATTTTGGAAGGGGGGTACAGACCGACAGACAAACGGACAGACAGGCGGACAGACATACGAACAGACATACGAACAGACATACGAACAGACAGACAGATGGACAGACAGACAGATGGACATCAACCGCATTTCAATACCTACAGTGATTTAAATGACTCAAAATTGAATTTCAATGCTAATTCAATGGGAAATTCGCCGACAGATAGTAGATTTATGTCCGTCCGGACGTACAGACAGACGGACAAAAAGTATGAAAGTTGGGTATCTGAGGTCATAGCTTTCTAACAAAAAAAGAATTTTTAAGATCCGATGATTAGAACCGATTTTGGAAGGGGGGTACAGACAGACAGACAAACGGACAGACAGGCGGACAGACAGACGGACAGACATACGAACAGACAGACAGATGGACTGACAGACAGTTGGACATCAACCGCATTTCAATACCTACAGTGATTTAAATGACTCAAAATTGAATTTCAATGCTAATTCAATGGGAAATTCGCCGACAGATAGTAGATTTATGTCCGTCCGGACGTACAGACAGACGGACAAAAAGTATGAAAGTTGGGTATCTGAGGTTATAGCTTTCTAACAAAAAAAGAATTTTTAAGATCCGATGATTAGAACCGATTTTGGAAGGGGGGTACGGACGGACAGACGGACAGACAGACAGACGGACATCGACCGCATGTCAATACCTACTTTTTCATTTTTTTAATTCTTTCGAATTAAAAAAAAGAAAAGTAGGCTAAAAATCATCAAATAAACCCACAATAAAATCCGGGAATGGAGACTGCCGGAATTACGTCACTTGAAACATGTCAATTATTTTTCAAATAATGAATTTAGTTTCTGAAGTTAATGGCAACAGAATAAAATAAACATTTTCAATTTTAATTACTTTTGTTAAAAGTTTTATTTAATTTTTTCAGCCGATGGCATCAGGAAAGTAAAAAAATGATCGGATTTGAGCCAAAGTGGTGTAGTTTTTTCAGAAAAACGTTCGAAACGATAGAAGGAATGGTCTGATTCGAAAAATTCTTAGCCTATGTTTGTTCCGGAGATGAGATGAATTTTTGTGCCAAATTTCGTGACAATCTGTTGCGTGGTTCTTTAGATCTCGTGTCTTATACAAACAAACAAACGGAAGTTGCCTTTTATGTATATAGATATTGATTATAAGTATATGTACAAATATGTGTGATCGGTGTCTTACATAGCATTTCATTAATTGCATTAAGTTCAATGTAAAAGGAACACATATAAATTTAAGGAGTCAAGAATGTAATTCAGTTGTAACATGTAGTCAACTATCTGTTTGAGGTGGGTATTTTCCCTCTCTTGAAACCCATATGTACATGAAGGTCCATCGTTTGAAAATATTCTCTGGTCAATATTAAAGTTTAACAAATATCTATGTGCCATATAGCCTTAATTGGTAATATCTTAGCAGAATTTATGGACATAAAATTCTTCGTAAGTGGGCTGTGCCTTTGGTACATATTATTCTAGATCAGGCTATGCCTAGAGTAACGTATCGTACCTATAATCAACAAGAAACTTTTTGGATTCAAAAAGTAAGAACGGTATAAATCCGCAATCAATTCACATAATATTGCAATTAGTATTTTTTTTTTCAAATGACTTAATTGAAGAATGGATAAATCATTTAAATAAGCATTTACAACTTCAGAAACAACATCAATACAAAAATCAATAATTTACTGATTAATCCAAATTTTGAAATAAAAACTAAAATAATCAGATAAATTATAACAAAATTAAAATTTTACCAAGTTTGTTGTTACTTAAATCCAAATGAAGTAAATCTGTTAAACTGACAAACAACTGATTGGGCACATTTTCAATTCTACAAATAAAGAGAATAAAGAACTGTTACATAATATCATATTATCAACTTTTAATAGCAAATAATTCCTTCAGATGAAAAAAATATTTCATAACATTATAATTTGTGTCATATTGGGCTTCATAATCTAGAGCAGTGGTTCCCAACCTGGGGGCGATCGCCCCCAAGTGGGCGATTTGTGTTATCAAGGGGGCAATAAATAGTTTGGGGTGATAGGGGGGCGATGAGTATTCGAAGGTGGAAAATTAAAATAATATACTGTATCGCAGTACAGTAAAACCATTCCAATTTTTATTGATCACCTTGAAAAGTTAAAAACTAACATGCTTACAAGATTTGAAGATTTGACCAAGTCAGAAATTCCTGTTTCTATTGTAGATCCATTCTCGTTTGAAGCTGTGGGTTGTGGATAACCTTGATAACTCTTTGCACTTTGCAGACGGAGTTTGTAGATCTGAAGTATGACTGTGAGGCGAAAATCATTTTCAAGCAGAGAGGTTATGAGTTAGCCTGCGTGAAACTTATTTACACTTATCCACAACTGTGGTAAAAAGCCGAACTACTTCTCATCTCGTTCCCGTCAACATATTTAGTTGAAAAAAGTTCTGTTATCACCCAGCTCCTTACTAAACAAAGAAATCAGTTGGACATTTGCCTCAAAGACTTGCGCATGAACTTGACAAAAGATAAAATAATAAAAAAGTTTTCAACATTCAATTTTTTATTTGATTTTTATTGTCAACTCTCTTAAATTTTGCAGAATCCAGTTTAAAGATCTAGTTAATTATTTCACTTTTGTTCTTTAAATGAAAGGGGCGATAGTCCAGAAAAGGTTGGGAACCACTGATCTAGAGAGTGAAAAGGAATTTCTTGACTTTTTTTTTCAGAAACCCTCACTCAAATTTAAAGCACAGTAAATTTTAAATGGGGAACTTATGTGTGTCTTAAAATAGAGAAATACTTCGTGTGAATATCCCTGTGATTTGAAAACCATTGCCACAATTTTACCTCAATCACACCATTAGTTAATTTTTAATTATAATTAAAAATAATGTGTTTTTTGTGGTGCTATAACCTGTACATTGGCAACTACGTCCAATAAGATTTATCAGTACCAAAAGTCGCCAAAGAAGAGGCTGCACCCTATATCTTAGTTATACTTTGGATAAGTTTTGCTCTACAATCTTCATATATAAATGATGTTGTTATAACAAGATGAAAAAAATTTGCACATATATTTCGTACATACAAAACTGTATAACGTGCTTTTTTAAGGAATGCGTTGTAGAAAAAATTATATTAATTTAAAATTAAAGTTGACCAGAAGGCACTTATTATTCCTTAAAATACTTACGAGTTAAAGCTTAAATTTAGGACAAGGAGTCCTTTGCCATGCTCTAAATCACGAGGTACTTCCCTCAAGCAGTTATGACTGAAGTCCTATTCATATAAAAGAACCACAATAAGAACAACACTTTAGAAGGATTCATAGGTATTTTAATGAAATTGATAACATTTGACTATACTTAAGATAACAAAAATTTAAAGGTTGATTTATTTAAGTTGAAATATAAAAAAAGATTTTTTGGGATCAAACATATTTTTTTTAAATAGAACTATCTATAAGGTACCAATATAAACACTGTGATTAATAACTATATAACATTTTAAAATTTATTCTACTATTGGTATTTCAAAAATAAACTATCATTTGCTTGTTTCTTACAATTTTCTTTATTATATAATAGGATTTTGCTTATTTTAATTCATTTGATCCAGACATTAATCCCATTCGTAAGTGTCACAAGACCTGTCTATAGCTCGTGTCATCGTTAAGAATGTATCATAGGAGAAAATGTAGATAAATTTGTACTTTGATTGCTACTAATAATAAATTAATGGTGAAATTAGTATTCCAGTTTCTTCCTCCAATTCCTGGAGAAACACAACCTGGCAAGTGTCACACATAAACAATTATGTAACTTGATGGTATTATAACAAGGATTTTAAAAAACCATAACTCGTAAGAAATTATCAGTTCTAAGATCCTTTAAAATTCAAATTGAAAGACATTGGTGATGCAGATTGCAGAGAACTGTAGGTTGCTGATTCTGGTTATTACTTCATATTTTTGGATAGACTAAAAGGAAACTCCGACTCTGGCTGCTGTTAAACGCAGTATTTTTATTGCATCTTCTTTCCTGGTTAGTAATGGAATGAATTACAATTTTTGCCGTTAGGGCGTGGCATTTACATACTTTTCTTGGCTACCGCTTGGCGGCGTTACACACGATTATACATACTCCTGCGTTGAAATGTAAATTTCAAAAATATATAGAGAGAAATTTTCTGAATAATAATATGAACAATTTCACACATAATAAGAATAATACTCAAATATTATACAAAAAATCAAACAACAAATATAAAGAATTTTCACAGACAGAATTACACACTTTACTTAATTGGGACTGGCAAAATTGCTAATTTAGTTATTGGGCGCTTAAAAATTCCACGTTTAGTTTTAACAGAACAAACTCTTACACATTTGTCCCTACCTTCAAATACCTTTACAATACGCCCCAATAACCATGAGTTAATGGGAAGATTATCTTCTTTAATAAGAACTATTGTTCCAAGTTGGATATTATTTTTAACAAATTGCCATTTATTTCTCTGTTGGAGGTGACACAAATAATCATTTGACCATTTTTTCCAAATTAGCTGTGTAACCTTTGTTGTTAATTGCCATCTATTAAGTCTATTATCATTTAGTTCTATTAATTGAGGTTCAGGAATGCTAAACATTGTACGGCCAATTAAAAAATGTGCAGGAGTAAGGACTTCAAACTCCTCCGCATCATTCGACATGGGAGTTAAGGGCCTAGAGTTTAAAATTCCTTCAACCTGATTCATTACAGTAAGAAATTCTTCATAGGACAGAGTCAAATTTCCGATTGCTCTTTTTAAGTGAAATTTAAATGATTTCACACCACTTTCCCATATACCTCCAAAATGAGGAGCTTTAGGTGGTATAAACTTCCAAGTAATTTTTTCTGAACTAAGATAGTTACTGAAAGTAGTATCTGGTTGATTTATTAATTCAAACAAACGGTTTAACTCTCTATTGGCTCCAATATAAGTTTTGGAGTTATCACTAAAGATAGTGGAGCATTTTCCCCTACGAGAAGTAAATCTTTTAAGTGCTGCAATGAAACAATCGGAAGTTTGATCCGAAACAATCTCAAAATGCACAGCTCGTGTAGCTAAGCATACAAATATAACAACAAATATTTTTTGTTTTGAACCCTTTCTTTGATGTTTATGACGAATATAAAATGGTCCTAGGTAATCTGTCCCTGTATTAACAAAAGGGTAAGTTTTTGAACATCGTTCGGCAGGTAAGTCTCCCATTTTTTGCTCTAGGAATCGAGGGTTATATTTCGCACAAGTAACACAATCATGGACTAATTTCCTTGCTAATGTGCGTCCATGAATAATCCAAAATCGTTGTCTGGATGCATTAAGAAGTGCTTGAGCACCCAAATGGCTATAAACTTTATGTAACTCTAGTAATATTAAAATGGAAATTTTGTGATTTCTAGGCAAAACAATGGGATGCTTACTATTGAGTGGCAAGTCGGAATTTTTGAGTCGACCACCAACTCTAATGACATTTGATACTTCGTCAATAAAAGGATTCAAAGATTTTAATTTACTGTTATTTGATACCTGTTTCTCATTATTTAACAATTTAAATTCATCTGGAAAACTTTCTTGTTGTACTAAAGATAACAAATGCATTTCATTTTTACTTACTTCGTCTGCAGTTATAATACTCGTTATTTTTAACTTATTTTTACAATTTATAATGAATCTGTTAACGTAGCAAAATATACGAATTAATTTTTGATAATTATTAGTTGTACAAATTAATCCTGTAAGAAAACTTTCACTAGGAATAGTTGTTAGGCAAGGGTTCTCAATAATTTTAAATTCTCTAACATATGATTCATCATTAAGTATACTAGTGTCCACAATACACTCGTCACACTGGTCTTGTTGTAGCAGTTGGGGACCCTGCCACCACAGCTTGTTTGTGATAAGATCAGACACATCTTGTCCTCGTGGTACTATGTCACTAGGGTTTTCTTTAGTAGGCACATGTCTCCAATGATAGTTTTTGTCCAAGGCTTGAATTTGTTTTACTCGATTGGAGACGAATGGTTTCAGTTTTTCAGGTGGAGTCTTTATCCAGACAAGAACGATAGTGGAATCACTGTACATGAAAATGTTGTTTAACGGAATTTGCAGGATGGGGACAACTCTTGCAGCAAGCTGGGTTAGAAGCAATGCAGCAGCAAGCTCCAATCTCGGAATGGTCTGCTTGGCGGATGCGGACTGGCGAAGTGGACTCACCTTTGATTTGCTGCATAGAAGACTTGTTTGCACGTTGCCTTCATCGTCAGTTGACTTTAGATACAAGCAACACCCTAAAGCAGAAAATGAAGCATCAGCAAATCCGTGGAGTTGAATATTTGTGGCTCTAGGAAGAAGTACACATCTTGGAATTTGCACTTGATTGATGATGGGAAGCTGGTCCAAAAAGAGTAACCACTCCTTGATCTCATTTGGTGGAAGATCATCTGACCAGTTGAACTCCAATGCCCACAGTCTTTGAAGAAATATTTTTGCCTTGACATTGACTGGTTGAATGAGTCCCAATGGATCGTAGATTTTGGCGATAATAGACAACACATCGCGTTTGTTGTAGTTGTCTTGACGGCCGACGCTCACTTTGTAGGTAAGGTAGTCCGCTTGTGAGCACCAAAACATGCCAAGAGTCTTGGTTGTTGTTTCACTGGGAGTAAAAGAGTAAGATGTTGATTGTCTATAACCTTGAAGCAAGTCTGGATGATTGGCTGTCCATTTGTGAAGTTTCATTCCTCCTCGTTGTAGTAGATGGATCAGCTCATCTTGTAGCCCCTTGGCGTCTTCTATAGTTTCACATCCTGTCAAAATGTCATCTACGTAGAAATCAGTCCTTGCGGCTCTTGAGGCAATTGGGAAGTTTTCTTCTTCATCTTCAGCCAGCGCCTTTAAAGCACGGGTTGCTAAGAACGGCGCACATGATGTGCCATAAGTGACAGTTTTGAGCTGAAATGTCTCGATGGGTGCAGAAGGACTTGTCTTCCAAAGGATTTTCTGTAAAGGCCTGCATTCTGGGGAGACCAGTACTTGTCTGTACATTTTGGAGATGTCTGCACAAAAGGCGATTTGATGTGTTCGGAATCTGGTAACAATGGAAAATAGGTCTTGCTGCACTATTCCTCCATTTAATAGAAGAGAGTTCAAGGAATGTCCCTTCTTTGTCTTGGCCGACGCATCAAACACCACACGTACAGGAGTTGTCGCGTTTTCTTGTCTCACGACTGCATGGTGGGGAATGAAATATTCGTTTGCAGATGTTGTTGTACATCGTTCCATATGACCAAGAGTCAGGTATTCATCGATAAAGGCACAGTACTGTCCTGCGAGTTCTGTGTTCGCTTGCAATCTTCTCCATAATTGATTTAAGCGTCTTTCTGCAAGCTCTTTGGAGTTGCCTAACATGATTGGTAGATTTTCTTTAGTTGGCAATTTCACGACGTATCTTCCAGTATCATCACGGATTGTGGTTTCACGAAAATAGTTCTCGCAGTAAATTTCTTCTACTGAACCGTTTTTATTTTCTTCGTCACTGGGAAAGGATTCCATTTCAAAGAATTTTTGAAGTGAGTGATTGATATTTTCAATTTCCGAAATTAACCCAACAAAACAATTTGATTGCTTATTTGTTTTTCCTGCTACCACATAACCAAAAATAGTATTTTGGAAAATTAATGAACTGCCATTTAATGTAACCCTTTCTGGTTTTAATAATTCGAAAAATAGTTCATTTCCAATAAGCATGTGTATTTTATTTGGTTGATTAAACGTGGGGTCTGCTAGTTTGATGTGTTTCGGAATATTTAATTGATTAATATCAATCTTATAGTTCAGAACCAATCCTGTGATTTTTGGCAATACGAAAAATGTACTCGTCTTATTATAATCGCCTGTAGCATTCGAAATATTAGCTGAAACTGAATATTTAATCAGTGAGGATTTTTCGCCTACACCAGAAATAAAAAGATCTGCTTTATTTCTTTTCAAGCCTAAGACTGCTGACAGCTCTGTGGTTATTAAATTTATGCTACTTCTAGAGTCAAGAATGGCTCTTACAGGGAAACAGTTACTTTGATCACTGTTCTTTACGTATACGATAATTGTTGGCAATAATCCAACACTGTTATTTGCGAGAACGGGTGTTAAGGATTCTCCGTTCTGACTTTCCAAAGTCAATAAATTTGTTCCTTCTGTTTGAAGGAGTGCGGGGGAGGGGGGTAGGTGAATGACCTACTTTTTCGATTTCGCGCGTTGGATCATGGAGTAAAGAATTATGACGGCCTTGAAAAAGAACGCAGCGGAACTTAGAATTGCATATGCCTTTATGCTTACGCAGGCAATTTCTGCAAAGTTTAAACTGTCGTACTATTTTATTTCTATCCGTTAATTCCATTTGATTGAACTTTGGACATTTAAATAAAGAGTGGATTTCATCACAAATTTCGCATTTCTTATAATTATCATTGTTTAATAAAAGGGTTTTTGTTTTATTTGAATAGTTTTGATTACCTTTTATAAACCTTTGCGCATTGTTTTTTGCGTTTAATTGTTCGAGAATAAGCGCTCTCTGATCTAAATGATCTAACAAATTGTCTAAATTTAATATTTCTTTTGAACAATGAGCCAACTCAAAAGATTTTCTACTTTCTGAATCTAACTTTTGTAATATTATGTTAGCAATTATGGCATTCGATAAATCATTTGATTCTAATTTGAGTGCATTTAATCCTCTCAAATTCTTTTTTACGGTATCGACTAAGTCGCGTAAATATTTTGCATTTTCATAATTGATTTTATCCACTTTTAATATTTGTTGTACATGAATGTCAATTACCTGTCTTTTATTTTCGTATCTTAATTCTAAAGCTTTAAAAAGACTTTCGAATGTATCTTCAGTTGTTTGTAATTGACATGCGGTACCTTCGGCAATTGAGCTTTTTAAATAATACAGTTTCTCGTTATCCGAAATATGTTTGTTTTCGGTAATTAGTTGTTGAAACTGTGTTTTAAAGTAAGCGAATTCTTCAATTTTCCCGCTAAATTTTGGCAGTGGTAGTTCGGGAAGTTTAGAAGATAAATTAAAATTTCCTGACCTAGCTTCAATTTTATCATTATTAATTGCTTTAGCTTTGAATTTACTAAGAAAATATCTCACACTCACCTCGCATTCGTTTCTTTTTATTTCCAATTCTTGTATTGCGTCATCACATTCGTTGAGAATAGATTCTTGCAAATCCAAAGTACCATACTCATCGAACAAAACATTCAAGTTGGTTTTGATTTCTTCGAGTTCGGTAAGCTTTTGCTGATATTCGAGGTCTGTCTTCTCGTTAAATTCGACTTCTGTTTCCAGGAACTTTGAGATTGTAGTAAGCTTGGCCTTTATTCTGCCTCTTTGTCTGTTGAGCTCCTTTTGTGTCTTTTTTTCCATATTTCTTTTTAATCCGGCTTTGGACGACCAAATTGTGGTGATGCAGATTGCAGAGAACTGTAGGTTGCTGATTCTGGTTATTATTTCATATTTTTGGATAGACTAAAAGGAAACTCTGACTCTGGCTGCTGTTAAACGCAGTATTTTTATTGCATCTTCTTTCCTGGTTAGTAATGGAATTAATTACAATTTTTGCCGTTAGGGCGTGGCATTTACATACTTTTCTTGGCTACCGCTAGGCGGCGTTACACACGATTATACAGACATGTTTAAAATTTTTAAAAAATGTATTAAAATAATAATCACCACAACAGCCAGATCTTCTAGTTCAAACACGTCTGTTGGAATGCCAGAGTTCTTCAATTTATTGTACCGGCAATTGACGTATCGAAGACAAGGTAATGCTGAAACTTCTCCATGTATTGTAACCAGGTTATTGCGAACCAGCGACAATGCTTCCTTTGGAAAAAAAATAATTACATTCCAACCATTTTTTTAAAATTATTATTGTGTTTGCCGTATAATCTATAAATGTAGAACATAAAATAGAACAGAATTTTATTAAATTTATCATTTAAATTATTAATAATAAAAAGGAGGGCTTTCAATAACATGAGCAAAATAAATTATTTACACTTATTTAAAATCTGCATGCAATCTGCATGTTTCACATAAAGTAGAATCAGTCTAGCTTTCATTCCAAATTTTATTGGTAGTATGGCATGATAAGCTCTTCCCACTACATCGATTAACCAATCGAAACTTTATTTTCATCTCTATAGAGTGTTGCCACTCAAGGTGTGAAAGAAGCCAACTCACTTATTCATCATATAAATGTGCACTAAACAGATCATTTTATCCAAAATTACACTACACTAAAGAAAATAGAAGCTTTTTTTAACAAAGAAGTTACCGAATCTTAAATATTTTTTACAAAATAGTTTAATAATTATAGTTTAAAAATAACATACAAGCTTTTGTAGATTTCCCAATTCATCAGGAATCCAGTCTATATTTGTTTTATTTAGCTTCAGCCATCGCAGCCCTGTCATTTCAGCCACGGCCTTTGGAAAATAGTCTTCCTACAAAATCATGAACAGAAAATTAAAGTTTGTTGATTTTCTATTTCAAGAGAAAATTGGTCTTTAAGAGAAGGAATTTCTCAGTTATTAGATAACTTCTAAAAATATAAAAATAAATTATAAACAATTTTATGCATTTATAAATTAAAATTAACATTAAATCTACAGATGACAGAAAAAAACACCAGTAACTATGATCTTTTTTACGGTGATCCAATAGTGGAAATAAAAAAATATGAAACCTGTTATGATCTCATTTCTGCTATGTACTTCATTTTGCTAAGCAGATTTCAAGTAGTTTTTAGACAGAGTCTAACCGGTTTACACTCCGAAACAAGACTTATGATAGGTACCATTTACACAGTAGCGGATTTCTAAATAGGCTAGCTAGGCTAGAGCCTACGGCGGCAAATTTTCTTCGACTTCCGCAAAACCTTCCTTGCTGGGCTCCGGCTCCTCCAAGATTTCCACCCCAAATACCATTTTGTTTTTGGTTGTGAGGATGACCTTGACCTTAGAAATTCTTAGAAAACATCTGTTGGTTTAGCGTTAGTACCCCCACCTACCAGAGGTGCCGATCCCCCCTCTAGAAAATTATTAAATTTACTTTGTTATTAATTATTACTTTGTTACAGTGATCAGATTGTTTATTGGAAATAATTGTCAAAAATCTTCCTCTGGTAGACGCCATTGAACCTAATGTATAACTATTTTTTTCCTAGTGTTGCTTGCTTTGAATTATGGTTACCCAGTCATATTCTTTAAGGGCAAAAAAAATACGAAAATTGGAGCCACTTTTGATTTTCTTGCCCCTTTTTGTGTTTTTATTTTGAACCACATAAAAATTTGCCAGAGTACAAGTTCTGAGCCCCCCCTTGTTGCGTCGGGGGGGCAGATAATTATTAAGAATAAGAGTTTAGCAGAGTTTTTTTTATCAAGAATGGCAGTTTATTAATAATTTTTTTAAAAAATTCACCCCCCCCCCTAAAATTTCAACGACGCAGTCTGCGTCGTTGACCCCCTCCCCTTGTAGGCACCCCTGTCACTTACCCTATAGGCGGCAATTTTTGGTTCAGCCTATAGGCGGCACATTTGGAAATCCGCCGCTGCATTTACATCTAAATCATCTTACAGTTAAACCTGTACCACAGCACTACTACTAGAGTTATAACCGATTGTTATGAATGGTTATGATTATCCAAACATATTAAGACCATACTACATAAGAAGTTTTGTTGTTACTCCAGGTCATTTTTAAAAATAAAAGGAAGGATAAGTAATTATTTTTGTAAAAAAAGATTGACCTATTTTCCCTGTACTAGAATAGGGCAACAAGCGCTGCAGACCAATTTTTAGCTAGCAGATAAATTTGGATCAGATTTACTGTACGGTTCCCCATGGCGCGATTTTTTCTGATTTGGCAATAAATATTTTTTTCTGGCAACCTGTCTGACTTCAACTGAAGATTCGAATTCTATGACTTCGCACCGATGACGTTTTCCGGCAACCCTATCGGACCGTTGGTTGAGTTTTCATAAGAAATATTCCTATACGATCTTTTCTTTGAATTGAATAGTGGTTTTTAAAAAAAAGTCGCCAAAAGACGGACTTTTGGAGCAATTTTGGAAACAACTGTACAGTAAACTCAACCGTACAGTACAGTTGGGACCGTACAGTAAATCTCTACCTTGGAAATTCTTAATTAACAATACTAAAAACAAAAACAAAGAAAATTGAAAAATTTCAGCAATCCTAAATCTGTACATAGGCAGTCAAATGACAGGCAATGGAGGCGTCAGAAAAATTTTGACTGCTGCAAATTCTACTACTGGCCCTATCTTAGGATACCCATCTACCACCTTTTTCATATCTAAAACATGAGAGAATATTTATATGAGGAATATGACAATGCGGTCGAATTAAACAGATAAATATCTTGGTTTGAGGAGCACACAAGTGTTAAAGAATAAAAATTGCTAACTTCTGCATGCAAATAAGGCAATGTTAACAAATTTAAGGCAACCTTTTATAAAACGAAATATTGCAAAATAAACTATGCAAGGAAATTTTATAAAAAAATATTTTTCTGTGAAATAAAAAAAAAACAGTGATCCTTTAAGGGAAGAAAAAAGCGGTCGTCCCCGGTAAATTGAAAATAAGCGATAAAATCACTAAAATATATTTTATATAAATCTTATTAGTGTATCCAACTGAATATATTTTTTATAACATCATTAAAATTGTACAGTTTAAAGGTTTTCGAAATATAACCATACATGGACCTCAGCATGATTGCATAAGTAGCAAAGGAAGTACTGAACTAATGAAACGCATGTCATGACAGCATTATATTTGAGAAAATTTTTAGTTATTCATATAAAATAAAATTTGACGTACTTGGAAATCATTTCCAGTAAAGTCAATGCCTCTTACAAATGGTAAAACTCCTGTGACTTGATTTGATTGTTGGAATGAGATATGTGCTCCCAAAGGCTGCTTCATCTAGTCATCCGGATAGTAAAAACCTAATAAAAACATAAAAAGCCAGCTCCTGTGTACAGCCATATTCACAAGAAAAATGTAAATAAATAAAAATAATAACAAAAGAATTCATTTGTACAGTTATGACTAAAATAGAAACTTTAAGGCATACCAGCTTGGTAAATGTATACCATTAGAAACGGCAAATAAAATTAATAAATTAAAACATTTGCATTAGTGATAATTTATTTTAAATTTTGATTGAGGTAAAGTTTCAAATCAAAATTCTCACGAAAAATTCGATTATAACTAGATGGTAAAAACAACACCTGATTTCCTTTTACGATAGGTTTTTAGTGTTGTTTCTAATGCCACTCGGTAACCGAGCCCGGCCCGTACCCGATTTTAAGGCGAAGTGGGGCGGCTATCTTTTTTAATTGAGCGCCACAAGGGAGGAAGTCCGACTTTTTCTCGTCAGCATGACACATCCGTTTTACAGGAAGGTCCCTTTCACACATCCATTCCTACTCACATATAGGAATTTTGATCCAGATCAAAGGCCGATAACCCCCTGATCTGGTACCCCCAGAGGTATTAATTTGGTATGGGAACATGGAGGACTTTGTGACCACGACATATTTAACGTGCCCCAGCCACCATTAGCATTTAGCAACACGGCGGTCTTTAGCCGAATCCAAGCGCCGACCCAGCAACCATCACAATTGCGAGCACCGCTCAAACTTTCCGATGCGAGCACGACGATTCATCCGACTGAGCTACCGCGGCTCAGGTGTTTAGAGTAGCTTAGTTTGAACATCGTCGCACTATAGCTACACGAAGCCTATTGGCGACAGGCGTCGTCATTTATAATCACAGACGGGTGACGAGTCAACATCCCGAGTAGGCACCCAACAAAACCGTGAAGGGCGACATCGTACGCATGGTCATATTTAACGTGCACTCCCTCTATGTGGGGTATTATTTGTCAGACATTTTGCCTGCAAGGGCCGTTTATAGGTCGTCAGTTATTTTGGATAGTTTTGAAAAAAAAATTAAAAACTATTGTTTTTGATTATGAAGATTAGTGGATTAATAAAAATACCTTATTTTCAATTATCATTTATATATTTTGAAAGAAATAAAACATTTACTAATTCAAAGATCCCCCTAAAAATATAACTTGAAAAGGTTGTTTTTCTCTTTAATATGAGCTCAAGCATTTTATTTAATGTACCTAATAGAAATTAATGGCTAGAAAAAAGGTGATTTTTTTTAACAACTCATTAGAAATGTTTTTTCTTCAAAGTTAAAATATTTACAAATTTTAGATGACCCTCCCCCCTTTCTAAATTTAATAAATTATCTGACATACCATAATTTAAAACTGCATTAAAAATAAGTTTTGTATGTATAAAAAATATTTTATGAATTTATATTATTAATATACCAAATCCAAAAATAAAAGGAATAAACATTATATATTATTTTAATCTTTTATTAATTAACACAATATCAATGCTATTGTGACATAGTGTGCAAATGTATAAAGATTCATCTTCCGACTTTACCAAGACGAGTATCTGTCTTAGGATTTGCTGTTATATTCTGGATCTGAACTATGGTTTCATTCACTTGAGTTTGCAGTTTACGTAAATCATTGATGAAACAAAGACGCAGTATTTTGGCTGCTTTATCAAGAACAGGATCATTTGTTGTGAACCCTAATGGCATATCTAACAACGCAGATGCATTGCAATTTTTCTTTACATTTTCTTTGTTGGCCAGTGCCTCTTTTGAAAAATAAGTTCTTATTATTTTGCAGCAAGCACTCAGTGTTACAAGGTGGTCAGGATGTTGAACAATTTTCAATCTGTTGGCTAACGCTTTGACACATCCTTTAAACTCATCACTTTCAAAATCTATATTGTCCAAGGGATTTGATGATACAACCTGGAAGAAAAAGAAAATTCTTAAGCAAAGAAATCCTAGAATTATCAAAAATGGGATTCATTACAGTGGCAGATCCAGAAACTGGTTTTGGAAGGGGATAAGTTCCAATTATGAATAATACTTAATTAAGAACCATTTATCATCCATAATCTATTAGAAATATATCGGTACTTGGGTATATATATACCATTGACCATTTTCGCCAAACACAATATATAAGCATAATTTACATTAAATATAAAACTAATTCATAAAAAAACACCCATAAAAACATAAATGTAAAATAATTATCTAAACAATTAATATCAGTAAATATATATAATATATAAGATTTGTAATATAAAAATGTACCAAAGTATAATTTATTTGTTTATAAATTTTTTCATGGAAAAATTAGCAGTAAACTTATTTCATTTCTGACAGCGTATTCTGGATCTGCTACCTGACATATTGAGGTTAAAACACAATTTTGTATGGTTTCAATCTCTCTAACGCATTAGTAATAAGTTAAATTTCTAGCTATTGGTGCCAGTTGAAGCAGTTTTTAAAAATTATACAACAGCAAGATCACCAAAGACAATAACGGTTGTAAGAGAACATTGTATTTTGAAAATTGGTGTACATAAATCAAGCTAAGTAAGATCTGGCAAAGTTATCAGGATATTTATAGTAAGTGAAATGTATTGGGACATTTTAGTCATTAAATTGTATAAAAATCGTTGGTTAACTTCGTATTATAACTCATCTTTACAAGAGTAAATTAGAAAATGAAATACTTCATGCAGAATCCTTAATTTTCAAAAGTTAAGCAATAATATACACACACTGTACCTGAGGTGCAGAACTTTTAACTTCTTCAGCTTTTACATTTTTGTATAATTCTATATTATCGTTATATTCTAATTTAACGGCCAATCCCAAGAGCCAATCTGTCACCTCTTCTCTATCACTATAGGGGCATGCCAGTTGATTCAGATACTCAAGTAAGGCATTTTCCCAATCGGGGGATTTGACTTTACGAAGTGGGGTTCTTTCTTCGATAGGGTAATGCCGAATAACTTGATCTTCTAACCAAACAACCAAAGAGCGAAAGTCTTCGTCACTGTAGACATTGAAGTCTTCTATTTTCATGTACCCAAGTGCCTTTAATTTAAGATTATAAGCCATTATTTAGTTTAATTCTTAACTTCTTAACACCAAAACTTCTTACTGCAAAATTGCACAACAAAACAAAACCGGAGAAAATCAGAAAATCAGAAATTTTAAAGACAGCGTTGCCAAATTTTCACCTATAGCCAAAACCACCGGCGTTTCGAGCGATTATATGTCATAATTTTGCGCAATGGACAAATCATAATTTAAATTTACTTAGTGGAAAAAATTATATTTACGGGTTTAATATTTCTTTCGGAGTACTTTTCAAGCATTTACGTCAAGTTTAGAATAAGCATATTCTTCTCACTAATGCAGAATTTATAACTTGGACCGTAAAAAATCATTCGGAAACGGAAACCTTGGAAAACAAAAACAAACCAAAAAATAGTTATATTTTTAGATTGTTTATTATAAAACAAAGCCTACGTCGTAGAAGTTTTTTGGTAAAGTTTTGGTTAAGTTTTTTAGTTTTAATTTTTAATATATATTTTTGTTTTATTTTTAGCTTACTTATTATAACTGCTTCAAAGAACGAATTTGAAAGTTCAATACCCATAACCTTGAAACTGTATTTTCTTTTTTGTTTTCTAAGTTTAAGAAATTCAACTTATGTATGGTTTAATTTATCAACAATATTATAGATATTAAAAGAAAGTGTAACATCTTTTTAGTGTATGTTGGGACTTGGTCAACTATTTATTTTAATTTGTAGTTTTCAAAAGCATGAGATACTTTCCCACTGATACAAGTTCAATGGATGTGAATATGTTTGATGACATCAATGATGATGTTGACATTTCGGACGAACTTGCCGACACCTCTGATCTCCCCACCTCGGTAATTATAACCAATGTTGATACAAACATATTTATGGAACAAAATCAAAAAGACCAGTTTGAGGAAATATTTCAAGTGTTTGACGACAAAGCCTCGTTTCAGTATTTCAAGAGCTTCAGGAGAGTCCGTGTCAATTTCACCAATCCAGATGCTGCGGCCAACGCACGCATTCAATGCCACGAAAGGAAGATTGGTGACTGTATAGTTAACTGTTACTTTGCACAGCCAATATTGCCAAATACCAAAGAGGGCGAGGGGTCATCGTCAGATGCCCACTTACAACCCCCTTCCCCTGTCCGGCAGTTTCTTATATCTCCACCAGCTTCCCCTCCTGTAGGATGGGAACCGGTAGGGGAAGCCCAACCCTGCATCAATTACGATTTACTTGCAGCTCTTGCGAAGCTTACTCCTGGAGAAGCCCATGAATTGCATCCACCTTCGATTACTCAACCGGGAATTGTCGTGCATGTCTGTGAAGATCGAGTTACCGATGGGCGTAGAATAAAAATGGTTCAGACTCGTCGACCGGACAGTATGGATTCTTCTTCTGGTGGCTCTTCCCCTCCTTCGCCAACAATCTAGACTGGAAGATAAAATCCTAGTCTCTAGCCCGTTGACAAAATACAAAATATGGCAAGTTCCTAAGAGCGATAAATAACTTTTTCTGGCAACCATGTACATTAATTAAAAGAAGGGGCTGATTGAGTTTAGTTTTAGGGTTACCGAAAAAAATCACTAGCTAAGAAAGAGGGAACATGATTTTTGAAATGTCGCCAAGCATGAAAAGTCACCGGGCCAGCGACTAGGATTTGAGCAGACTTGAATTATAAAGCAACACATTGGGAAAGTGAAGGAATTATGTCCAAGGAAGTAGTAAATAATACCAAGGTTGCCACAGACCTGGAATATTGGGACAACTGAGAACGTTCAGGGGAAATCAAAAATCATAACCTTTGTCTGAAAATGTCAGTGCATAATTTAGCCTTCAAATTTGCATAAAATTGGGAATTTTTTTTTCACACTGCAAAATATGTGACACTAAAATAAACACTTTCTTATGTTAATTACTTAACGCTGAATTTAAACACACAGTGATTTTTATTGTTTGTATTTAGCTTAATTTTATTTTGTAAACATAAGCTATTTAATCATTAATCAATGTATTTAACTTTTTTGTTGAAACCTCTAAAAAAACAAGGAAACTGAAGATCGATTTATTTTTTCCTGTAAAGTGGCAACCCTGTAACCTGTCATTTTCGATTCCTATGCATTAATGTTTCCACATTGTTATATACAATGCACTTGGTGTGTTTTCTAATTTTGGTTTTAAATTATATATGTATTTACTCAATAAATCTACTCAGTGAGGTATAATAATGAACCACTGTGTTGTAAAAAAACAGCCAATGTTACTTAATTATGTGTAGAATTAGTTTATTTAATTTAATGCAGTAAAAGCAAAATGTGTCTTGTAATCTGGAAATAAAATTGGTTTAGTGGTTTGGATATTATTCTTTGTACTTAATTGCATTGCATTTGACTGATAATTATGGAATTTATTTCCTCATTTTAATTGCTATCAAACAGCAGCATTGTTTCATACTGGCAAATAAGAGGACAAGAATCTGTGTACATTTTCTTCCCACAAAAGCCAAATGATTTTGTTTTGGTTTAGACTTGCTTAATTGTAGAGAAATTAAATTGGTGAAGCAACATATTCTTGAGGGCAAATGGTTCAATCAAGCTGATAATCTTCTTCATGGATCTTTTACCTCTTCGAAAAATCAATATCAAAAACATCAATACAAAATCAATATCAAGTCATGCTGGACCTTGCCAGCAATAAATTGTAATGAAATGGTGCTATAATAAATATCTTCTACTTTGTAAGAATTTCTAAGGCAAAATTCAATTCTTGTGCACACATAGTTTAGCATTGTAGCTTGATTCCTAGTGTTTTTTCCCCTGAGTTTTAACTACATTACATTGCCTAGCCATTGTCTCAAGAAAAGTTACATCATAACCTTTTTTTTTCAATTAAGAAAATTACTGTAGCAAAAAAAGCACAATTAATCTAAATACTCGTATCTATATGCAAATCAATTGAAGTTTCTTCTTTTCTTAATAACTTTGCATTCTTTTTCAAAATTTCTCTCTTTCAGGTTTTAATGAAACGGAATTTTGACGGCTGCTCATCTTTTTTTATTTCTTTTGTATTCTAGTTTTGAAGGTATTTATTTTTATTTTGTTATTTTATTATTTTTGTTTTGTTTTTATTACATTTCAGTTGAATCAAGTAATATTTTTATAAATTTCTATAAATAAAACACTTTGCAAGGTTGCCAAAAATTGATGACTAAAATATGTTTTCTTAATGGTGAAAATGAACGTACGTAATGCACCTCTGCCGAAATGTTGGTTTATTGTTACTGAAAGAATTACACATTACATTTTCATAAATTAACAAACGTCACCAAGTAAATCACCTGAAACTAGGAATTTAACAAAATTTAGCTTGTGTATCATAATTCATATTGGAGCTTCCCAAACTATGATACAGCTCGCTGAGTACCTTCATGTCTCCAGAGGATCAATAAGACATATTATATGAAGTCTACTTGCAAAATTCTTATTTTTCAAAGTATGTATAACTAAGATATTGGGTTTGCCTCATTCATGGTTACTTTTCTCAAACCGAATTTGTGATTATCAGTTGTCGCCAATGAACAACCATGTTTCTTAATTCTTAGTTATATTTTGGAGAATGTGTGTTTTGCAACTTATACCATTCATATAATTGCACAATTAAAAAAAATTTCTCATTAAGAACTTGCAGGAAGGCAGTGACAAATACAGAGGTGCCAATCCCCCCAAAACGAAGACTCTTCCTCCCTAAAAAGTAACACAACAAAAATGACATTAAAGCTTATTTAATTGATTAAAATTAATAAATTGTATTATTTTATAATATATTATATTAATACATTTAAAAAAAAAGTTATATTAATTGATCAGGGCGATTACCAATTAGGCAAGTGGCTCGCCTAGGCCGTCCATCAGGGCCGCACCTTTCAAGGGCCTTGCACAACCTTTTAAAAATGTAAACTTCAGTTATTTTTGGAAATCTTATATTCACCCCTTCAGTTCAAAAATGATAATTTTGTAAAAACCCGCAATTTCGGCTCAAAATATAAAATATGAGCATGGTTGAGCACAGCATAAAAAAAAAATAAGTAACCGCAGGGTACTGCCTTTTCTTTACTTTTTTTGTGAATCCAGTATTATTAGTTTTATCTTTTTCATATACTAAATAAATGGGGAAGAGCCAATGGGGCCCCGTCAAAATCAACTGCCTACAGGCCCCAACACTGTTTAATCCGGCCCTGTAATTGATAAATGTTCTTAATTTTTCAGTGTGGGGAAGGGAGGAATTTTTAACCATTGACTTTGTTACAAAATGAGAGGAATTAACATATTTGGTTTATTAGCACCCCCTCCCCACGATAAAATTTTAACGACACAGTCTGCTTATAAAAACCCCTTGTAAGCAGCACTGGAAAAATATATTAGTTGAAGTATTTAGAGCATTTCTAAACTTGCATTTGCATGTTCCTAACAATTTTATTTGTTTATATAGTATTTTAATGTTGAATCCTACTGCCTTAGTTAAAAATAACTACATATAATCAAATTTGTATTTATTGCATGAATTATTTTTTTAAAAAAATTCAGTGATTTATTCATGTAGATATTATTAATGCAGTACAAATTTGTAAGTTTTTTCATGGTATGTGGTTTATGCATGTGTGTAAATTTTATATGCAGATTAAACTAACATAGAAATTAATACGATATTTAATATTTTACTTTCTCTTATAATAGTGTCTTTAAGTTTGTTTTTGTGTAAAATGTTTTTTTTTCTTCAAAATATCACACAGGTTGCACAATATTTAACAATTTAGTTTGTAAAGGTACTTTGCTTTATTAAGATTGTGTGTTTTGAATTTATTAACAATCAAGTTTTATTTTTCGTTTCTAGTTTATTTTAGCTTGCATCATTTTAAAGCATGTTTTATTGACGCATTTTAAATGGTAGTGCCAGAGGCAAAAGTAGTTATTCTTGGGGCCCAAAGTAAGCGATTTTATAAAATTATTACCTTTTAGTATTGTGCAAAAGTTAAAATTAGTATGTAATGCAAGATTTAGAGGAATGCATATATTGTCCGTCTCAAAAGTTTAGACCAAAAACATTTTGAGTTACAAAATTTCTGAAAAGTTTTAGTTGACAAAAGTTGTGGTTGTAAGGATCAGACAAATATAAATATTTAAAAATAAATATCATGAATCCTAAGGAAAATAACAAATAATAACTTATATTTGAATTAGTAGTGGAAAGTATCCAAAAGATCTGTCTTTAAAGTTGAGAGAAAATCAATTTAATGCGTGTTTGTTAAATAATTAACTAATTTTGCATTTAAATTTTGCTTGAATTGCATTTATTATTATTTTTTGGTATGATAAATTAAAAAGAAACATGATATCTAGTGAATGTAAAGGATTTATTAACACTTGTGGTTCAATTTTATACCAAACAGCAAATATAGCCATTTTAACTCTTTTAAAGTGAAATATTACTGCCTATTTGCTTCAAATTTACAAGTTAACATCTCTATTCAATCTAAATTTGGACCGAATCCCTACAGGTCCATCACCTTAAAGTTTTGCCACAAATCCGTAGATTCAGAGACATGCATTGACCGATTGTCGATAGAAAAGTGCAGTCTTTGTCATCTAAATATCACAAAATAGCACATATTGTTCATTTGTGTACTTCGGTACAATGTAGAGATAATCTCCTCTACATAAATGGCAAAAAAGTCTGTTTCTTCAACATACCCACCTTATTGCAGATACCTTGATTTTAACCACAAATTATTTTTAAAATAACAAGAAGTTTAGATCTTCTAATTTCACATAGATGTTAATAAACTTAATAATATAGTTCTAGCTTTCATTTTTTTTTCATTTAATTTCAACACATCTCAATTTTGTAAGTCAAAAAATATTTGTTCAGAAAAAATTCTAATTTGGTTTCAGTTTAATTCACAGTAGTTTGTAGTTTAGTACTACAGTAATATGTTTCGAAGTTCGGATTTTTGCAGTTTACTTATGGTTTGTAAAATTGTGTAGCCTTAAATTTCATTTTATCCACTTAACTTTAAAGTGTCTCAGTTTTTTATTGCAAAGATATTCATTAAAAAAAAATTCTAATTTGTTTCTAGTTCAATGGCTAGAAAGTGATATGTTTCCAAGCTTAGTGTTTTGAAGTTCACTCATGTTCTTTTGTAAAATTGTGCATCCTAAAACTTGGCCCCTCAAGTTTTTTTCTTCAAAATGGCACTTAATCCTATCTTGATATATTATGTCTAATAGTGTTACTTGTTTTTAGGTGTGGGTAAAACAAGTTTTTTACACCGTTATGTTGGTCAAATATTTGAACAGCATGCAGCTCCAACAATTGGAGCTTCTTTTTTTTCTTGCAGAACGTAAGTGCCAACTATTTTAAAGGGTATACCATAAAAAATTATTTTGCTGGGGTGGGTTTGCATTCGTTTACAATTGAAAATATATTGTACTACATTATAATATATGTATATTATTGTATTTTTTTACTTTATTATATATATTATATATTGCATACTTTACATATATTACACACAATAGTCCTTATGATTAGAATGCAAACCAGCTTCCTCTACCCTCTTGTTTGGTTTTCCTGGAACCAGCTTGAGGGGTGATCTTTTCTTTTCCCCCTACCCTACTAGGGTTTAAAGAGCAATTGAGATTATCCTCACTGCAGAGCCTCAAGCAAGGTAGGTTTAGAACACGACTCATACGTTGTTTCTTGAAAAACCACACAAGGCGGTGGGGAAAGCCAAGCTTGCATTGTAATTGTACAGACTATACACTAGATTGTATATTAAATGAAAAGTGTTATAGATTTGTGACTTCATTAACTTTTTGTGATGCCATTTTTTAATTGAAATTACTATTCGTTTTAAATATTTTCAGACGGGTAGATGATCATGAATTACAATTGTTGATATGGGATACGGCAGGTCAAGAACGATTCCGTTCTATGGTATTTACTTTTGACTACACTCTATTTGTATATTCCAAAACAAATTTTAATGGTTTAAATTGCTATCTAACTTTATGATGTTTATTCAATGTGTGATTAATTTTTTTACTTGATGCAAAATGTAATTATCATGCTGCATTTCTTAAATTTTTTTTTGATTGGATTTCTGTTTAATCTGTATATAAAAAGTGTCTTGACAGTAGGACGTTTTATATACAACTACTCTAAAATTAATACTAATGTTATGTTAACTGCATATTTTTTCCTTTGAGTATAGTTTTAAGTGACATTTAAAATATATAACTAATAATGGAAACATAGCATACTTAAACTGTTTTACGTTTATTATTTATACATTTTTTAGGCTCCAATGTATTATCGAAATGCTAATGCAGCCATTTTGATGTTCGATATTACTTGTTATGACAGTTATATATCAATGAAAGAATGGGTTAATGGTAAGTGTAAAAATATCTGCAATATTTTGTTTCTAACTATTTTATATTAATATATGCATTTATTTTATGCTAATTAATAAATTAAAATGTCTGAACTTATTGAATGGGTTCACAAACATTAAATTCTATGTAATACCATTTAAATTTTCAATTGATTCATGAAATTCTTAATAAATATTTTTACTTCTTTTAGAATGGTATTTTAATGAATATTAAAGCATCAAATTTATCTAGATACATGCCAACCTAAAGCAAGACTATTTTTGTTAATCTTGCTAAAAATAGTTATAATGGTGTGGGTTCTGTAGAAATGTTACTGACTCATGGAACTTGTTCTTAAACACTGATAATCTTTTGATTTTAATATTTTAACATTATGTAGGAAAATAAGCATTCCTGTTGCGGCTTCTAAAGAAAGCCCAACAATATAAATACTTTTATAAGTTTTCCTTTACTTTTAATTTAAATTCTCATAAGTATTCATGTTAATTATTTATACCTCATTTATTTTATTTTTATTTCTGCTGTATTTTGTGTTTATGCTTCATGTATTTTATTTTTATTTAGAACTCAGACTTCATTTAGAAGACCCTATCATAATGTGTGTTGTTGGAAACAAGTGTGATATGAGTAGTTTTCGTCAAGTTGGGTTTCAAGAAGCCTCCAATTATGCAATTTCAATTGGTGCTCTCTATCATGAATCATCTGCTTTAAATAGTCAAGGTAATAAAAACTCTCAATTATTTATTTTATCAATGAATAATTGTTAATAAAATATTTGAATTGTGTATTTCAATGTTGTGTATTTCAGCTTGATGTAATAAAAAAGGTTTAATCCATTATTTTTTTACCTTGTGAATGTCCAATCTGCTTTCGTTAAAATGTATGCCATATTTTGTTATGTTTACCCCAAACACCTAAAAAGGTTTTTTAATGCATTTTCTTTTAATTGACTTGTATTTTACAAGCCAAGTGGTAATAAAATACAATACATAATGGGTACATGGTGGTACAATGTGTCGGATTTGTGGTTGGTCAATGAACTTAGGCATGAGTAAAAACATAACAAGAACACTTTATTATAGTTTAACAAGATATTTATACAAAGGCACTCTATCGGTGAGAAATGGAAACTAACTGATTTACATAATGCGCTCTATCTTCTCCAACAATCTCCACCTGCGAATTATGTGAATACACAAAACAATTTTTATAAAACTAAATCAAATTAACTTCTTTAATACAAAATGACAATTTATAAATTGACAAAGCTTTCGTCATAAAATCAGAAACCATCTCATCAGTACTCACATAGTTTAACTTAATAACATTACTTTCTATTAAGTCCTTCACAAAATGAAACTTTAAATTAACATGTCTGGTTTTAGTTGAAGACCAATTGATCGCAGATGTACTATCTGAAGACACAGTAACAGGTTCTTGGACAAATTCTGAAAAACCCAATTCTTTAATGTAGTTTGTTATCCATATTAATTGTTTGACAGTCTCTGATATAGAAAATAACTCCGCCTCACATGTCGACAAGCCAACGCATCGTTGCTTGTTGCTATTCCAACTTACTAGAGATGAACCAATAAGAATAACACCTCCTGAGAATGACTTTCCACCAGTGGCGTTACCCCAGCTTGCATCTGAGCTAGCTTGAACATAACTAATATACTTATCATAAAATAAAACTCTCTTTAGTACCTTTAAGATATCTCAAAACCTTCTTTAATAACATAAAATGGCGCTTTTCTGGCCTTTGGTTGAATTGAGATAAATAACACATCACGAAAGATATATCAGGTCGCGTCCGATTTGAAAGATACAATAGTTCACCAACTAATTCTCTACATTCCGTTTGATCTACCAACTGATCTGTTGGATCGAAACACCTATCCTCACCTTTCGCTATTGGAAGTTTCACACTCTTGCATTGATCCAAACCATACTTATTCAATAAATGATCAATATATTCTTTCTGCGAGAGGGAAATTCCAGTAGCGGAAGTGTTAATTTCAATTCCCAAAAATTTATTTGAACTAGTAGTTTCTCTCAAATCGAATACACCTTTAAGTTTCATTAAAATATGATCTCTAATCTTAGAATCATTACTAAACACAGCCAAATGGTCTGCGTAAACACAAATTACCACAAAACTGTCATTGTCGTTTAATAAAAACACGCAACTATCAGAAACGAGTGGATTTAATCCAATTTTTAAGACTTCAGATCTTAGTTTTAGGTACCAATTTCTACTCGACTGTGGTAACCCATACAGGCTTCGCTTTAATTTACATACCTTATCCTCACCAAACTGTTTTTCACATCCCGGAGGCAATGACATGTAGATAGTCTCATGTAAATTACTCCAGCAGATTGATCAGCAGCGGTTAGGGCACATTCTCGGCGATCTTCGTATGCTGGATTAGAGTCTGGCTTGCGTCTAAAGGGATGCTTCTTGCCCTTTCATCGGTAGGGTATCCCTTTGTTCTGTCCCTTCTCGGTTTTCTCTTCAGAAAACACTGTCTCGCAGTATGTCCTCTTTGTACAGTTCCAGCAGATCACATTTCCTTACGCGTCGCTGCACAGATCCATCATGTAGGCTCCTCTTGCCTCGAATTCGATTTTAGCTCCAATTCTCCTCTAGTAAAACCTCATGACCTCTTTAAGTCTTTTCACGTTGATCTCAACATCTCCGGATCTTGCTGAACTTGCCTCGTAGACCAAAGCACTGATAGAACCCCAGCTCTCTATCGTTATCGTTTAGTCCGGTGAAGCACACTTACACTTAGCCTTTTGCTTCTTGCAACATGGAATCTTGAACATACTCTGAATCAAACAATTGTAAACTTCTAAGTTCGTTGCAACATCAAGCTTTCTATCCTCTAAAGTACCAGTAAAGTTCTTTGCAAATGTACCCAACAGTTGTTTTGCATTCAACTCTTGAACAATCAAAAAAAAAATTCGAATACTTTAATTAGTTAAAAAAAAACTGCAAAATTTAATGCTCATTTGAAAAGCATTATAAGGCCACTTTTAATGGAATCAAACAACATTTCTACTCACACAATTTCACAGGAAACTTTACTTAAATTAAATAAAAATTTAATGGAAAGTATTATTGTCACTTAAATATGTCACAATAAGATTCTTGATTGTTTGTATTATTTGTTTAGAAAGAGGCACAAGACCTTTTTTATTTTAAAAAGCTGACATAGTTTTTCATTAACATTTAAGCATTTATCAATCAATATTGACGTTTTAATACTAATTATTCCTTTTATTGATGGTTTTCATTGTCCTTTTTTTTGAAAATGTTATTTAAATCTCAATTTGTATAGTTATGCTTTAAAGGTGATAGTTTCAATGTTGTATGCTGATATGAAATGTTTTACTTTTCTTTTTAAGTGTGAGCAAGTGATAAAGTTTAATGTAGAACTCAATGCTGTGTTTGCCGCTTTTTTTAGTCTCTAATTTTGTGTTTTAAGTGGCAGTTTCTGTTACAAACTTACTTGTGTTTACTTGCAAAAATACAACTACCACAAACTTTGGTTTTACATTATAACAACCGTTTATTTTAATATTTATAAGTTTTCTATTTATTTTATGTTTAAATTTTTAAAATGTTTTTTTTTTTGTAATTTAGGTGTGGAAGGTGTTTTTTTGGACATATCTCAAGAACTGATACAGCAAGCTGAAAGAAATAGAGAGAAAAATGCTAAAGACTTAGCATTTCAAGAAGGACGAGTAATTCGTGTAAATAGATCTTCAAGTAGCACATTGGAAAATTCTGAGGATGAAAAGTCTTTCATTTGTTGTTAAATGTGCAATATTTTTAAATATTATTTTTTTAACAGAGTGCATTAAAGTGTTATTGATTTTTGTTTATTATGGCTGTGGTTACTTTCTAAAATGTTAAAAGACAAACTTTCTATGTATTAGAAATCAGTTTATATGTTCTTGTTTATAATTTTGGAAACGGTAGTATGTGAATGCCGATATCTTTTCTAATACTGATTCAAAATTTTCATTGAATATAATTTAATTACTTTATTATAAAAGGTAATTATAGTTATACATTGTATTTCATAGAAATATGTAGATTATATTTAAATAGAAGTTAAATAAATTAACCTTGTTTTTCTTTTGCGTAATTGCATTTGCAACTATGGATAATTCAAAGCCTAGTCATAAGAATTTTAAATTGATGTGCTTGGGGAAACTTTTGTGATGTATTTTTTCTTCCGGTGGGTGCTTCAAATGTATGTGCTTAAGTATTAACATACTTAAAATATGTATTGTATTTGTATATTAATAGATAAAATTCTTTAATAACTTTCTGAGTATCTGGTAAGAAAGTAAATTTTATTAATCTGGTATAGTAAATTTTGATAAAGGACATGGTTAAAAATCAAGAGTCTGAGCTTCTTTAGTGTGATGTTAATGAAACCAAACCAAATCAGCTTAATTTAACAGCCAGCATGCAGATCATCACTTAACTTACTGATTTCATTAAGCTTTGATTCTGAATGAATATGAAATGTTTTGGTATTCAAATTTTTTTTGTTTTTAATTCTTCGATTATATAAAAATACATTTAATATGCATGGAAGTTTTATGTTTTGCATATTTTATCTTGTATACAAATTTGGAGTCAAGTTATTATTCTGTTTTTAAAAACAAAGATTTCAAAATATCTGTTGATGCTGTACATTTGTTATTAAAGTATGTTAATTTTCAAATAGTTTGTTTTCTTTTGCAAAATATTGCTGTTTGTTGTGCTTTTTATGTATTTCATTGTAATTAACTATTGATTATAAAGCATTAGCTTTTCTCTCTCTATATTTTATTATTTTTTTTAATTCTAATGTTCTTTTTCAAACAGCCATTTAAAATTTGTAAGGATTCATAAATGAAATCACAAGCCTTATTGACATTGGGTTGGAACTGAAAACAAACCAATTAATCTGTTGTTTTACCATGTTTGGTCCAACACTGAAATGATGTAAAAATAACAAAAAAATGAGGTCAGACCATTATAGATTTAATGTGCTCCAACTCACTCTCCCATAAATTAAAATTTTTTGTTGGTGTATGCCAAGTTCATCATGGTCTAAAACCCTGATATTGAATATGTCACTATTAGAATGTGTTGGGTATTTAGGTGTTAACCTTGTGATTAAATATTAATAAAAAAAAGTTAAAGTATACCCAGGGCTACTTAATCATGATGCAGTCCCCATCTCCGTTTCTGTAGCCTTTGGTTCCAAGATGCTAATATAGTTTGTCTACACCACACGATAAGTCCTTAGATGAACCCCCAGTTAACTTTCCAAGGAAGCTTTGTACTCATTTATCGACCCTAGAAGGATGAAGGGTTGAGTGAACCCCGAGCCCATGACCTGTATATGAATAAATCCAGTTTGACGACATGGAAATAAGTAGAGTTGATCAATATGCCATAACAGCTACCAGAGGGGGGGAGGGGTCTAATAAACATTCTTTACATCTATTCTTCGGCTCCAGATTAATCCATAAAAAATACTAAAACAAGTTTTTGATGATTATAATCAGCTGTTCTTAAAGAAGGGTATAGAATCTATAAAATTTTTCTGATGTTTATAAGTTTTTGTTATACGAGAGTACTTCTTATAAGGATTTTAAGTAAAATATATAAAAAAAATACTTTCTATTAAATTTAATATTTCATTTAATTTATTTTAATCTTCATGCTTTATTCTTATGTCTATATAAGGATTCCCTTGAGTGAATTTAATATCTAAACTAGGTTAAAAAAGAATGATACTAAATGTTTTTTTTAACCTGTTTAACGTAAAAATTGATAGACAATTAATTTTAAATAAACTAAAAATGTAATACATACCAAGCTGTCTATTCAATTGTATTTCTTCAATCAACGAAAAAAAAATTGCAATCTTAATTACATGGGATGTTCCGTGTTTAATCTTTTATATAAATTTTTTTTGTTGACGGCAGAAAAAAGGGAGAGGGGAATATCCAGAGGGGGCATCCCAGTAGGCAATAACTGGGATACTTTCCATGTCGAAGATAAAAAGAATATATTTGAAGAGCTTAATTATTTCTCTTAATTAAATTATTACATTTGCGTGATAACAATCTGTCAATGTTTTGTTTAGTAATATCATTAACCTGAAATCATAGCTTTAATCAGTTATATCTTCATGTATCATAGTTTGCATCAATTTCAAAAACAATTTTCCATTCAATGCCATATTTAAAAACTATTCTGTGATCTTGTTTTATCTGATCCAAAACTTATGTAATAATCCTAAAACATATCTAAATTTTATTTAATCTACTTTTCTTCACGAGAGTTATCCAAAATTCAAAACAAATGTTAAATATGAAACAGTTCTTTGCATTTTACTTACAAGCTAAAAATGAGGAAATGTAATTTTTTTAGACATTGGCTGCTGTCTTTTACATTGATAATTGTAAACAGGGTGCTTCAAAGAATTTATTAACTAAGGATGGAGATCTTGAAACAAGTTAATATTATTATTAATCAAGATTTTTATTTAAAAATGATATTGATAGTATCACATTTTTGCTAAACAAAAAGCAGTAATACTATTACAATTTATGTTATCTTCAATTATATAAACATAAAGTAATAAAAAGTAATGATAAAGGCGAGGCAGAGTTACCAATATTTACAAAATACAATAATCATATTTATTTTGATAATATTCTGTATGATGCATACATTAGTTTAAGACACATGGCTTTTTACACTATATATTGGATTTTATAGGAAGAACAGTTCGTTTCAATCAGGTTATTCGATTAAAATTGGGGTTGTTAACAAAACATTCATAAGAAATATTCAGAAAATAAGTAATTATATATGCACATGGTACTTGAAACAAGAAAAATATATGCAGTATGAAAACTATATTTAACAACTAAGAATTTTCAAAGTAGTAAACATGTTGTTGGAAAAACATTTTGTGTTCACAGTTTCGGCGATTTGAGACATCACCTAAAACAGTTCTGTATATCTGAGTTCAGTCTTCACTTTTTAGCATTTCTCATAATAGCCAGGGTGAAGCCCCCATCAGTTCGCACAAGGATTTCTTTCGATTCTGATTCCAAAGCAACAACAGGTACCGCGTTAGGTTCCAATTTCTTCGCATATTGCATCAAATTTACAAGACTCCCAGCCGTCAGTCGGTCTGCTGTTCCCTTTGAAGCCAAACACAACCCATTTTCATCAGCACAAAGGACTCCAGTGACCCCAGGCTTATTTACTACATCATCTAATACTTTATGAAGGTTCTTTTCCATTTTTACACTTATAAAATTTTTTGTACAATCCAATTTTTTCAAATAACAATCGAATACTCGACAACAGCCGTCATATAATATCACATGAGCAAAACAGAATTCAGAAACTATTTATCTTTCGTGTGCTGTTGTAGTCAAAGTTTTGAATAGTTAAAAAATAATTTTATTAAACGTGTCTTTAATTTCACCAATAATGCTTAATATATTTTCTAAGGACGAAAATCAACAAGTATTAAAAATCTTTATTGTAGCCCTGTTTAATTTACTATAAGTTTGTCAAATTGTTTCAGTAAAAAAATTGTTTTGTTTCAGACAAACTTTATTGCAACTCAACTCTCAACTTTCAAGACATGCTTTCTTGTTTTGAACTGTTTATAAACAAAATTAAGTTTTATAATAATTAAGAATATTACAAGTTAAAATGAAACAATATGCCAAAATTTAATTAGAACTAAATCATGAGTGCCTTTGCTCGAAAACAATTAGAAAAGTACGGTTGGTCAAAAGGTATGGTTAAACTTCCATTTAATGTGAGGGAATACAATGGGGAAATAATAGCTCGTATTTAAAAATGAACTAAATAAAAAGCTCAGTAAAGATTTCCAATCAAAGTAAATAATCAATATGTTTATATTTTATTACACTATAAGGACAATTATCTTGAGAACTTTCATTTCGTAGAAATGTAATTATTACCTAAATGTGACTACCTCCGGGCATCGCCAAAATAACTGCCGACCTATCAACGGTCCGTGCAGCCAAAAAAATGTCCGCCGAATAATACCCCGTGTAGAGGAAGTCACATTAATATGCTAGAGAGTCCCAACGCTGCGTACGATGTCGTACTCAGGTGAAGGCTCGTCACCTGACTGTGGTTCTAAAATACTACGCCCGTCGCCAATAGCCCACGTGTAGCTCTAGTGCAACGATAATTCAAACTAAACTAAATGTGACTACCAATATTGGTGTCGTACAACAAAGTAACTCATAGAAAGCTCGAATTGCACGATTAAAATCATTTGAAAAGTATCCCCTTTTTGAACTGTTGAGTCTTGTTTTTTTTATAAATTTGTTCTTATAGAACAATATCATGTTTTTTTAGATGTCCACAAACTTATAAGTGGACATCTAAAAAACATAACATTTGAATCCTAACGTAAAGTATTTTCACTGTGATCAAAATGCACTCTGAGTCTGGCTTCTCCCAATCGTATCCTGGATTCCTTGGGGCTTGCTCTGAAGGACGTTTGCTCTAGTCCACTACTGGTGCTCAACATTGCTAGCTTTCATGACATCAAGGATCTGATCTAGCTGTTGCTATATCTTGAAAGATTAGAAGCAGTAACAAAAACTACAAACTAGTTTTCAACATATACTAGTTTGTAAATAGGAACAAGTTTGATTTGCTGAGATGGAGAAAAAGGCCTTTCTAATATATCTTGTATCCGGTAAATAAAAATCCGGTCTGCATGTATGTACACTCTGGTACTCTTAAAAATTACTGAACAATGTGAGGATCCTAACATTGCTAAACTTTGGTGATTGTAAAAGTTTGGTGACCCTAAAATCGTCAAGGCTGAACTGAGAATTTGAGAAGTCCAGCATGCTTATAAATTCTCTAACTAGTGACCTAGAAAATAGTACAGCGATCATAAAATCTATAAACTCCGGCTATTGGTCAAATTTTTTTCATTAATCCAAATATTAATAGTACTAGTAGCCACATTAGTGAATTTAGTAAAACCAATGGTCGCCAAAAAGTGAGAATTGGTCACATTTGCTGCATGCTAATAATTTCTGACTACCAAAATATAGACACATTCAGCTTGCTAAGGAGCTGGTTGGTCCTTTATATTTTAATTTATCACATATCTTATATATCTGCTATATTTATAATTTTATAATGCTCAACTCTTTCTTTACTATCGATATCAGTTTATTTCTGGCCAATCCATGCTTGGTCTAATGAAAGACTTCAAATACTTTCCCACATTAGACATAAATATGTCTTTTATTTACTTTTTGTGCGTCCACTTTTCAGACCTTCAATTGTACATAGCTCACTTGTGCCCATTTTGTCTTATTTTATACTTTAAGTCTTTTAAAATAATTTAATAAAAATAGAAACCTTTTTGGGTGCCCGAATCTTTCATTTTTTTATAATTAAATTAAATAATAAGTAAGCTTTTTAAAAACGTTTTTATGTTTAAAATATTATAAAGGCATTCTATGCCCAGATAATTCTCTTATATTTTAATGTTGTCATTTTCTTAAAGCTATATTCACTTTCGACTTAAATTTTATATAGTTTTGATTGAACGAAATTTAAAATGTAACAATTTTGAAGTTTTTTTATATGTCGTTTTCTTACTTTTACAAGCAACTCATTTTGATATTTTATTTCAGGGAAAGGGCTTGGAAAAGAAGAAAATGGGATAACCAAACCTATTTCAGCAGTTTTAAAGCTTGATACACATGGAGTAGGTGAAGCTTTAAAAATTATTTAATGTTTTTAATTTTTTGGGTTTTGTTAGGTACTATTAGGCTGTTGTCCTATTACAGGTACTATTAGGTAGTTGTTATTATTTAAACAATTTATGCATCTTTTTAAGCAATTTTAAATCAATTTTGCATCTATAGTACATGTGTTAGATTAAACATATATTTGTTATTGAGATTGTGTCTAATCTTAATAGATGTAGATATCTTCAAAAATATAATTTTTCACTAGAGTTCTTAAGATTTTATTTGTTACTTTTTTTTAAGTAAGAAATTGATCAGGTTTTTTTAGCACAAACTTTGTACCAAAATGAAAAGATTTAGTAAAGTTTTAGCTTGTTTTAAACTGGATTTGTTAGGTAAGCCTAATTGTTTTCATTTTAGAAAATAAAGTTTACTCACCTTGATTATCTTGGTTCATCATTTTGTTATTGCCTGATTTCTTTTTGTAATCTTTGGCAGTTTTCAAGTAGCTTAAAAGATGTAGTTAATACATAAATAAACTGTTTTTCTTCTTTAGATTGGCCATGATAGATTGAATGTTTTGGCTTCAAATTGGTGGTGTGATGCATTCAATGAAGCGTCTAAACGAATTAAAGTTGTAAATACTGAGGTAAACTCATAATTTAAATCAACTATTTAAAGAATATTAAAACTGAAACACATGTGTCAAATTATTATTATTTTTATTTTAACGTGAGTAGTTATTTTTGTTTACTGTATGTATTTTAATGCCTCAGTAAAAGAAAGTTTTTTTGCTTCACCGTGTTGTAGTTCTGAGAGGTGAACTAGAAGATGACATGTTCAGTAGATTATAGTTGTAGGCTTCATGGGCCATTTAGGTGTCTTTGTTCTAGAACAAAATAGAGTCTTACTGCTGTACTTGACTCATTCAGTCTATTGCTAGTTGGGAACCTCCCTAAAGGCAGGCATTTCAGGAGTGTGTACTGTAAAACTTCCGACAGACACTTGATACTGGTCTCCTTAACATTTGAATTGGGAGTTCGGGTGCCCAGTCGGTAAGACACAGCCTTGCATGTGAGAGATTCCAGGTTCAGGTCCGAGCCTTTCCAATATAACTGCCAATCTAAAAACATAGAACAACAAAAAAAAAGTCAGATAAGCAATACCCTGTACACGCTATAAGTATGCTCCTAAGTCCTGATACCACATACAATATAGACCTTAAAACTGTTGCGTTTGGTGTCTACTCAGACTTTGGCTCTTCAATTGACTGGGATTCTAAATTACAAAGTCCTTGCCAATAGCCCTCGTGTAGTTCTAGTGCGACGATAATTCAACTCCACTGAACTCAACAATTGAATTTCCTGGCAAATTATGATTTTCATTTATCTAGTTTTATAAGTTTCCAAATGCTGACACTTGGTTGACATGAATTTTTACTTCTTGTCTGTATACACTGATCATGCAATTTAGATGTCCAGTTCTGGATAACACATCTGCAAATTGCTTGCTGGTAGTTTCCGTGGTAGTCTTCTACAGCAAGCAGTCCCCCATGTGATTTCCTAGAAGTTTGTTTTTCCAAACTGAATTATTAATTATCTAGTATCCTTTTTGTTAGAAGGTGAATCCAGTTTCGTAGATCTTTATATTATATTAAAATTAAAGATAGGCTTTGATTAGTCCTTGAATTGGATGCCATTTAATACTGTTGAAGGGCTCAAGTTTTGGAAATGAAAAAATAGTATTTAAAAGTTGCTATACAATGCACATGAAATCCTTAGTCTGTTTCTTAAATGCTTGACAAGGCACATGTTTTGTGTCTGATCTTATTGTTTGGCAAAAAGCTTAGGTGAACTGGGCTTTGTTTTAGCTAACCAAAGTTATTAGAAGACAGTTTCTGGGAAAACACCATGCCAAGACATTTATGCTTAAAATTTTTTTAAATAGTTGTTTATCACCTTATTAATCTTTGTATTGTATTAAATTAGACTGAAACAGAAAGTATCACTGGCATCTTATTTATTCAAAAAATTTGAAAAGAAACTGTTTACAACTGGTGTTGCCAGATAGGATAACTGAAATCTTAGATTAATCTCATCCTCAGTTCATTCTTTTCCACACCACAAGGAAATAATACCCGAAAATGTTACAGAATATTTAGTTTAAAATACTTAGAAATTAATTTTTTTCATTACTTTTGAAAGATTTAAAATAAGTAAAAAAAATGATGTAATTTTTTTTGTGTGAAATTTACGGATGACTTTTTCAGGCCGGAGTTAGTCTTTCACACACAAAGCGTAAAGTCGTACAAGAGGCTCCAATTCCTGCAGGCATTAGAAAGAAGTTTATAAAAGTAAGTCTTTTTGTAATTTCATCAGAAGCTTTATATTTACATAATTATCATATCAAACCAGTTTTGCTAATTGTCTTTTGTTGGTGAAACCAAACAATTTGCTTTTAGTACCAATCTAAAAAATAAATAAATATTTTTTTAATGCTTTTTTTCTATTAAATTTTCAACTTTAATAAGTAAGATCGTTCATGTTATTTTTCAGGAAGGAAAACAAAAACGGAATTTAATTACTTATGATGCTGTTGCTGTAAATTCTCAAATGACGCAAAATTTATGGTAAAAATTTGAATTTGTTTTATTGTTTTTTCGCAAGAGCCTGCAATTCATTTTACTAACATCTAGTTTTTTTCTAGTTCTGATGCAATTTATGAAAAATGTGATGCTGTTCGAAATAAGTAAGTGAGGCTACTTAACACGCTTGATTGAATACTTTTTCTGACTGAGATCATGAATTTCAAGCATATAAACTATGTTGATCAATTAGAAAAAAAAAATATATAATTAGAATTGCAAGGGGGGGGGGGGGAGTGTTTTAGGTAAAAATTAAATATTTAAGAACAATATTAAATTGTAATTTAGTTATTTTTTTGCAATAAATCTATTTATATTTTCAGAGCAAAAGTAATGAAAGCCAAGCATAAGCGTGTACAGAAACAAGAAATAATTTATGAATTAAAGTCAAAACATAAAAGAACAAAGAAGGGTTGAACTTCTTGAAACATGTAATAATTTTAAAAAATAAAATATTTATTTAGTGGAATTTTTAACAGTAATTGCTGTGTGAAAATATTTTAAATAGCTATTAAAAAGATTATTTAAAAAAGAAATATATATTCATGTAAATGTGTATCTTTGTAAGTTAATAAAATAAATATAATTAAGTAAATAAATTTTTAAATGGGCTTAAGGTTTGCAACCAAGTTTAATCTTAAAATAGAGCTTAGTTGTGAATGGAATAAATAAGCAAGCATGTGTGCATGTAATGTGGTAATGGAAGTGCCTTTGGGAAATTAGATTTTTTTTTGGCAATTTTGCACAGTGTGATCTATCTAAAAGTTTATTATTTCTGACACACAAAAAGTGACTGTATTTACCAGCATGCACTAATGGTAACTGGTGGATGTTAAAGTTCGTGATGGTCACAAAGTTGTCCAATAAATACCTCTGGTTGTGACAAGCCAATTCTAGGATCCTCTGCTTGGTCTCCTGTCTCTAAAAGTTAGAAGTATCCTCTGCTTTTCTCAAACGAGGTAACCTAAGTAGTTGGTACCGATCGAAAGATCATGGTAGTAGTGCTGCCCTCAACCATGCCGAATGAGGTAGCAATAAACTTGGCGGTGTTTAGGACGGTTCCTACTGCTGCATCATTTCAGGGATTCGGAGTTATTACAAAATGCCATAAGCATAGATGCCTTAGCCATAATGCCCTTCACAGACTGAATGCATGTATATATGTATACATTAAAAGAAACTTGTATGTTGATCCTTCCAGTTAACTCTTGGAGAGTCTTGTATTATATTGCTTTAATTTAAACACACTTTATTGCTCTTTTATTTGGGAATCCTGTTATTTCACAATCTGCTATGGACATCATTCTTAATTGTCGTAAAACTCCTCTTTGGATTTTGACATTAAGGTGCACATTTTTTACTGATACAAAATATTAATTGAAGATCTTAGTGGAAGAACGTGAGAAGAGACAAAGAAGTGAAAACAAGAAAATGAGTTTTAAAGTTTTTAGTTTGCACTCAGATCACTGTTGAAAACAGTACTGGCAAACCATAACAAATAAACTAAACTTAAAGTTTATGAAAAAAGAAAACTTTTTATCATCAAAGAAGTTAGTAAAATGTTTATTGACACAAAAATGTCACTTGGCATGTTCTTTCACTAAGCTTCAATTGTGCAATTAATAAATAGAATGGGAATATTTCTTATGATGTCACGCTCTTCATACTGCGATGTCATTGGTTGTTTTGTTTTCTTTGCCAAAGTGTTGAAACAAGCCCATTAAAAAGTTCAGCTGATTTCAAAACTAAGAAGTATGTTATTGTTAATAAAAAGTGAATTTTAACTTCAAAAATAATTTGTATTAAATGATTTCTTCAAGACTATTTGGAAAAATGAATTTTAAATAAATTAGGAAATTTAAGTGAGTAAAAAACTGTAGATGATATTATTTCTTGTGAATTTTTTTAAAGTTATCTAACTACTTTATGACATATCTTAAAAATTGGCCAAGTCAACAGCTGCTTATACAAGTAGAAAGGTAATGAGAATTCCTCTCTTTCTGCTGTGTAGTCGAATTTGATCCATGTGTGTGCAATTTAATGTTTTGGATGGTTGAGTCTAAGACTGAATCGTACCATCTGGGTTGATGCTTTATCAACTGACCTACTCAAGACTTATTTGCTGGTCTGGGAGATCTATTCCCCCAGACCAGCATTAAAATGTGGCTACTTTTCCTCCTTAGAAACAAACTGATAATGGTAGAAATAGCATTTTATAAGCTGTACAGCAGATAGATATTTTTTTGCCATTTCTCAGAATTTTAAAAGTTTTGCCCAGAAACATCGCAAGTGCTCTTAGCGATTGCTAATGTATTGTAAATTATTATTTTGATTTATATTTGATCTTTTCTGTGATAAATATGCTAAAAATCAAATAGAAAATACTAATCAATATATTTTGTTTATAATATGGTTCTATTTTCATTGGAATGTGTACCCGTGGTGTAGTGGTTATCACATCCGCCTAACACGCGGAAGGTCCCAGGTTCGAGCCCTGGCGGGTACAAATCATTTTATTAGTGTTAAATTTAATTTTAAAATTTAAGTTTTGAATTATAATGATTGCAATTTTATTATGAATATAAACTTGTTAATTCTTAAAATTGCAGCTTTCTTTTATTTGTCTTAAGGAGTTTTTTTTAACAATTATAATATCTAAATATATGTCCATTGAGTAATTTTTGCAATTTCCTTTAAAGTTATATTCTTTGAATGAGGAAAAATATATATATCTACAAATAAAAATAATATATTTTGGATAATTAAAAAAAAATTATTTGTAAAATTCAAAGAATAAATTCACATACAAAACTAGTACTATTACGAATTATAATGAATATCAAAAGTCTCTTTGGACCAAGAATTTATAAAAATTAAGATTTCTGAGAAAATTAAATTTGCATGTGTGATATTTATTTCGGATACACTGGATTTCTTTTAAAATCATGAAATAAAACCAATAAGTTTAAAGTAAAAATTTATTCCGCAGTCTATATGCTTACAAATTTGTCTTACAGATGTCGCCACTAAATATTAACAGGATTGGGTATTGATTCGACATCTTAAACTCTCTGCGCACTAGAGCTGCTTTTGGGTTATGTTCGTCAGTGTTTAGGCAATTGTAGGGCTATAGTCAGGATTTTTTTTGTGGAAACTGAGAAATTAACGGTATTTGAATTTAAATGCCAACAAAAGTATCACATAATGTTTTCAAATTTGATAGAATTTCATCTTTAAAAGGGATAGATTTACACCATTTACATCCGAATTATCACCAATAGCTTACATACATCTTTAGTGGGAAACCGAAACTATCTAATGCAAAATCAGTAACCAAATATGCGAAATTTGGTGTTCAAACGCTTGGCAGTGTTCATGGCCTTGGCCATATTCCGACTGTTTTTGTTGATTGACTTTAATTTAAACCTATCTTGAAAATAATGCCACTTTTTCTTTATAATAATGAAACGCATTTCTAGATAAAATTCCTCACATTAGGTGTTAGAAAGGAGAAAAATGGTAAACCTAAAGAATCGTGGCCGACAACTTTACGCCAAATCTGATAACCCCGACAAATTGGTATTATGGCAACCTTTGGTGAAATTAGCAATTGCATTGACATTTTCTAAATGTTAATCTATTTAAATCTTAAATGCATGTAATTTATTCTGAAGTTTTCTTATACTAATCTTTTATTAATTATATGGTTATTGATTTTAAATAATTATTTACTTTTTTAAAATCAATACTGCGGCATTTTAACGTTCTACTTTTTTTTATAAATCTGGTCTGCAATTTGATGAATTTTTCTGTTGTTTTAAGTCGGCCAGTTTGAAATTAGGTAGTATTTTTGGTCATTTCGAGATGGCAATTATCTCGGCAAGTGCCGGGGTTTGTTATCATTTCGATTTGGCGACATTTTCGAAAAGTCGCCAAATCCGGCCACGATTCTTTAGGTTAACCCCAAATGACCATATATATATTTAAAAAGTGTCTATCAGTTATTGTGTTAACTTTTTAATGTCAATATACTAGCTTTATAAAACCGGCGTTGCACGGGTGTACCCTTAATAACCCTAATTAGTAGTTTTTTTATGTAAAATTTTTATTTTATACCAATTGATCCCTCCACTGGTCCACTCCATCAGGATATTATAATCTCTTCCCATTCTGATATGAGGGGTTGATTTTATCCAGGCCCTTCCAGGAGTTTGAGGGCTTTCCCATAGGCCCCTGTTCAAATTGCCAGAACAGATACATGATATAATGGCCTGTTTCTATTTCACGATTAGCGCAAAACGAAACTGCCCAAATGTGGCAAATATTCCACTTCATATTTCATACAACTCGATAGGGTTGGGGGACCCAGTAGGTAAAGACTTTCGTCTTGCATGCGGTAGGTCCCAGGTTCAGGTCCGGGCATCGCCAAAATAATTGCAGACCTATGAACGGCTCGTGCAGCCAAAAATGTCCGACGAATAATACCCCGTATAGAGGAAGGACACTTTAAATATCCTCCAAATTCCCAACGCTGCGTACGATGTCGCCCTTAAAAGTTGCATTTTGTACCTACTCACGTGTCGGCTCGTAACTTGACTGTGGTTCTAAATTACGAATCCCGTTTCCAATAGCACTTGTGTGTAGCTTTAATGCGACGAATATTCAAACTAACCCTAACCCATACAACTGGATGGGAATAGCTACCCTACGTTAAATTTTCCAACTTCGCCAAAAGCCGCCAATGCCAAAATTCAATCGACCGTTACGCCATCTTAACATCAGAAAAAAAAAACATACATTCATCATCTTGTATGTTTGGAAAAGTTTTATAAAGTACAAATTTCTTATTTATGCCGAATATATTCCGGTTAGCCTAAAGAATCATGGCCGGCAATTTTACGCCAAATCTGGTAACCCCGATGGCAACCTTTGGCGAAATTAGCAATTGCATTGACAATTTCTAAATGTTAATCTATTTAAATCTTAAACGCATATAATTTATTCTGAAGTTTTCTTATACTAATATTTTATTAATTAGTTGCTTACTGATTTTAAATAATTATTTACTTTTTTTAAAATCAATTCTTCGTTATTTTAAAAATTCACTTTTTTTTATAAATCTGGTCTGCAATTTAATGAATCTTTCCGCTGTTTTAAGTCGGTCATTTTGAAAGTTTTTTGGTCATTTCGAAATGGTATAACCATCTCGGCAAGTGCCGGGTTTGTTATCACTTCGACTTGGCGACATTTTTGAAAATTTTCTTTCTAGGGGAGGGGGGCACTTTTTATTTTTAAAATCAATCGTAATGATTGGCTGCGAATTTTAGTAGGAGAAGGGGGCATGTTTTACTACTAGTTGTGCTTTAATTGCTAACATTTCTTAAAAATAAGATTTTATAAGTTGAGAGGATGAGCAATCACATATATTTTTTTACTTATCTACAGATATTCATCTTTGCGATTATCTCTTTTAAATCATCATATATGTTATGTAATAAGTTTGACACATAAGTTACCATATTTCTATTATTAATCCATTTTAAAATTGTTCACAGAAATTTCCAAAGAGCGTTTTCATTGACATTTTCATTACCGGAGGCAACTGCCACCCGCGTTTGTTGTCTATTGCTGACCTATGCTCCCTCAACCAGCTAACTACATATTCTTCGAGCTTCCACCGTTTTATTGGTGGACCATTAATTTTGACAAACATAAGATTGGCCACGTGAGTAATAATAAGTCCGGACCTTGATTTTTAAACAATATTGTTCATGTGACTAAAGCCCCGTTCGCATTTTGAAGAACTTACTGGGATGACTTTCGAGCAGTTCATTACAGGCGTCAAGTCTTCAGGAACCTTTCGCCCCCCATTATCCAGAAAATCTCGATAGGCATTTAAAGTCTTAGTGAATGGTAATCGAAATCGTCTGCTTAGTGATTTGATTTCTGATTCTCCATAACCCGGAAGAATTTCAGCTGGCCAGTTATTTTGGTCTAAGACCGACAGCTCTACAATACAATAATGGTTTCTTTGACTGGAACACTGTTTGATTTATTAGAAATGCTGGCATTCTCGGAATTTTCAGTTAGCAAGCGGCTCCTCAAATTGTTTACAATACTGGCAAAGAACTGACCCTGATGTATCGTGGTCAGCTTTTGGTTGTTGGTCAGTTCTTTCAAAACTCTTCTCAGCAAACTTCATTGCCTCTATTGCCACCTCGGCGTTAAACATTTGTGTCCCTTTTTTTGTTGACATTGATTCTAAGAACCTTATGGTTCGATGTACTTTCTTGTTTGCTTCCACGATGGTAATGTTTCGATTTTGAAAGGCCTCCGACAGAATAGAAAGTTCAAATAGCACGTCGTGCATGAGCGCCAAATCTTTAAGAAATTGTTTGGATGATATGCGCCTCAATAGACCTTCGAAGGTGGATTGTTCCGTTTTGGTCCGATTTTTGTCTATACTAGCCGACTTAAAATGCTTGTGCAAAGCTTCATAGTTTTGCCAGACTGCGAAACAGTTCGGAAAGAACTGGCAACCCATCTAACCCCCAAAACACGACCGATTTTCTTAATTTCGGTCTCGAGGCTAGCTGCACATTCTTTAATTTCCCGTTGGTTCTTGGGAGACCGACTATACAAAGAGTAAAGTTTGTCCATAAAAAATTGAAAATGACTTATGCCGTGGACCTCGTTTATTGCGTCTCCAACTGCAAGTTCCAGACGATGGTTCAAGCAGTGCCAAACAACTATGTTGGGAAATTTCTGTGACAAACACTCCGCCACACCCGAATTTTTCCCGAGCATAGTATTTGCTCCATCACTAGTGAATGCCACTAAATTTTCTTCGAGATATTTGTCATTAAATCCGTATTTGCTCAGACAATTTAACAAATATTCTGTTATAGTCTTGGCGTCTTGACTTGGAAGTTCAAGTAAATCTAAAAACGGTGAAAATTGGTTCACATGATTTGTTGGTCTCACATTTCATATATACGATCAAAGTAGTTTTGCTGCTGAGAGTGGTAGATTCATCAATAAGAATCGAAATTTTACCATTTATTTCAATAATGCGCTTGCAGATTTTTAATTTCATTTCTTTGATCGATGTGTCTTTCACGTGATCGATGATTGTTTGTAGCACTAAATCGTGATCGTAAACTATGAGCGATATCAGCACCATTTAACTGTTGCAACTCTAATAAGTCGAAATGGTCAGAATAAGGTCTGTCGTGTTTGGCAAGGAAGTATGCAGTTCGGAAAACTTTGCATGTTTCGTTGATTTCCGACCTGTTTTGTCGGTCAACAGATTTTTCCAAAGGCTGTTTTTAGCACTCTCCAAAATCTTTACGGCGTTCACGTGGGCATCTGATTTTAAATGTTTGAAGATTTTCTTCCTCAGCGAAGTTAGTTTTTTCCCCCGATCAGAGCCATAGCAACAGACAGTAGTTTGAACATTCTTTTGAAATGGCAACGTCTTGTGACTTCAGTGAGCCAAGATTTTTAATGCAGGCACAATATCCACATCCAATTTTTCCATTACTGGAGTTAAGCCAAGGGTAAAGCTTTCTCTTTTCATTCCACATTTCATTGGTCCAGACATCGGGCCATGACAATTTTCCGGTTCGGTTGGGATTTCAGGGGTGCTTAAAACAAAACTTGTACTTGCTTCAGAATTTACTACAGCAGGATCAGACTCGACAGTGGCTTCCTCTTCGATACGACGTCTTTTTTTAAAGAAAGGATGCATACTTGAATATGCAAACTGCGTGTTAGAATAAAGCCAACGTTGAAGATAGCTATCACTTCATACACTACGCCTCTTTACCTAAGTAGTCGCATATATATCCCATCCTTTCTCACCAAATTCGTTCACGTGACAAACAGGAAACAGGTTCAAGACAGAAAATACCGTCTTTCACTCATTGGAAAAGGGTGTCCGAAAAACTCTACCATTATGTCGGCTTCGGCTGTCCATTTAGGGTTGGACAAAGAGGTGAATCCAAGTACTGATCCATACTTGAGTAGTAGGGAAGTCATATAGCCTTTCATTGGGGCCCCCTTGCAGTGTCGACTAAACTATAACCTATTTTTGTTACATTTCATGCCTAACAATGAATTAGTATTTTCTGAACACAAACACCCTGAAAAGCACAAAAAAACCTCTTTTCTTGTATGACAACTCGAGTGATTTGTTTTCAAAAGGGCGTGTCGCACGTGTCTGAGAATAAGAGAGAGAGACTCTAACTGGGTGCAATGGACAACACATGGCCGGCTTGCCGGCTAACATCTTACTTAGGCCAGGGGACATATAGTGTCAACTGTCAATGAATGGACATAATGACCCTATACTTTGTTAATAGCAGATAAGTGAAGGAAAGAAGCCTGGAAGCTTCCTATTGTAAACTGCCGCCATTCTTTAAAGGCGTTCTCGCTACAACACTCTTGATAGCAGGGGGGGGGGGGGGGGGGGATGAATTCGTTCCACCTTTTCAAGCCGTCGCGTCGGTCGGGGTGGTTGGTCACTACACCGTGTATTTAGTTCAGTGGAAATTTTTAAATTTTTTAATGAAAGAAATAGTAAAAAAAAATCACGCATTAAAGTTCCGGAACGCCGTTCCGGCTCGTAAAAAAGTACCGGAACGTCGTACCGGCGCGTTCCGGCCCCACTACACCACTGCCACGTTTTGCACTCCTACAACCCGTTTGTGTTCGAATAAAAAGTATCCTATAGCCTATTCCTGGTTCTAAGCTATCTCCCCACCAATTTTCAGCCAAATCCGTTTAGCCGTTCTTGAGTTATAAATGGTCTTACTAACACGACTTTCTTTTATATATATAGATAACATTTAATATATTTAATAGTTGAAGATTTAAATGTTAAAAGGCATATTGATTTTTGGTTGCCTGATGTAAATGAGTAAGAATATAATGGATATGTTTAATTTTATTGGGACAGAAAAAGCTCTTAGTTGAATAGTAACAAGGTTAATGTTTTTTAATCAATTACGTGTCATTGAATACCTTCAAGTCATCAATACATTAACCGCCATGACTGTCCTGTTCCGTAAAACAAATAAAACAAATCATTAAGTATTCCGTCCAATATAAACAAAAAATTATCATAATAATCATATCTAAGAATGTCACCAAGGTAGATGATAGAGTGGAAAATGGCTGCAAGTTGCCAGTAAGTTACCAGCTAATGCCTTGATTTATAAGTGGCTGTACTCCATTAATTTATTTGTCATGTTTTCAGTGGCTCATTAGGTAGCAAAAGGCTGAAGAGCCGTCCGAAGGCATAACTGTATAACGTTGACAACTGACTGCGTCCGTTAAACAAAGTTGTAACTTATTTTCTTGTTAAAAGTAAGTTTTATAAATGAAAAACTCTTATGCTATAAGAATTTTTATTCGAGGTTCACTAGCAATCATATAAACTGATTTGTGAGTGATTGTTATAAAAATAAAAACCCATGAAATAAGGGGGGCGATACATGTAACCACCTGAATTTTGATCGTTTTTCAGAGACGTTATTAAAAGGGAAGAAATACATGAATCGTTTTAAAATTTAGTATGTTTATACATTATACATTAAAATACAAAAATTAGATTTTTTTTGCTTTAGTTTTTTCAAAATGGCCGCCGTAGTAACTAATCTTCCGAGACCCTCACGGATAAAAGTAGCAATCGGCGGGAATTCTAACTACTCCAAAATTGATCTGAAATCAATATTTTTTTATATGAAAATGTTCATAAACCTTACATATTCTAGTTAAGCCAATAAAAAAAAAAAAAAAGGTTTAAAAATTATAAATCGGCAAGCCTTAGAATAAAAAAGTTAGATTTTTTAACCCTTTTTTCAAAGATTTTTGGGTAAAAAAACTTTAATTTTAAATTTTTTTTAGCATTTTTCAGGTTTAACTAGAAGATAATACTATAGGGAAGACATATACCAAATTTTATAGGGATCGATTGAGAACTTTTTGAGTTATATTTCCCACCAATTTAAAAAGTAGTTTTGAGATAAACGTGCTTAAAGTTTGACAAAGCTCTCAAGCGCCGAGTTGAGGTGTAGCAGTTTAGTTTTTAATCAATAAATAATGCGAATTTCATTCTAAAAATTTGCAGGCATATTTTTGAGGTGTTATTTTAAGTGTTTATGAATTAAAAAAAAAATCGATTTTTACATGTATCGCCCCCTTTTAGTCACGTTCGTTCCCTAGTACACCGGGATCGGGTCTGGGCATCGCCAAAATAACTGCCGACCTATAAACGGCTCGAGCAGACAAAACTGTCAGACCAATAATACCCATGTAGGGGGAGTGCGTATTAAATATGCTTCAAAGTCCTGTCGCCCTTAATGGTTTCGTTGGGTGCCTACTCAGGTGTCGGCTGGTCACTTGACTGTCGTTCTAAATTACGACGCCCGTAGCCAATAGCCTTTGTGCAGCTCTAATGCGACGATTATTCAAACTAACCTACCCCTAGAACATTCGGCCAAACGTGTTCTAAAATTTTCGGTGCAAATTATTGATCTATTGAATTCCGAATTAATCTAAATTTATAGTTATAATACTGTTTCTTCCGTTTTATTCTACTCTGAAATATATTTTTATATGAATATCCGTTTTAATTACACGTAAAGTTACAATTACTTTCCAAGTGCAATTAATGTGCAATGAATTAAATTACAATAATGTGATTTTTATTTTAAAAAAAATATATACGTTTTTTAATAATAACTATTAATTTAAACTAATTTTTACTCTAATCAGATGGATATCAGTAACAGCTTTTTCAAATCGACACTATCCGCTGTTTTTAGCTGGGGGTTGTTTTCTGCCATCTGTGATGAATAGGGCCGTTTAGAATGTGTTATTATACCAATATCGTGTAGATTCACAAGACATGAAACAGTTATTGCTTTAGAGCATAAGTAGTTTTATTAAATTTTTTGCGGTTTACTTTTTAAAATTCGAGTTTAACGAAACAATCTCTAGAAGTTAAATAGCTTTATCAGAGATTTGTTAAATAATTGACTAAAATATCGCCCCTCAAATAACGAATCTCACAATTTTATGACTGGAAACTATCACTCTACAAAATTAAATTATAATCACTGTACAATTGTGTCCCTAGGTATACTTCTCCGAGTCATTAATTGAAACAACGTCAATTTACACCTATGCAATTGAAAAAAAATAAAGGGAATAGATTACATAATCAAGGGGGAGGGTCAATCACAGAATTGTAACCAAAATTTGACTTCATAAAGCTTGGGCCTGATATTTGTTACAACTCGAAATACACTGCTCAAAACAATTAGGGGAGCGGATGGTTTGAACACTTTCACCCACAATAATTCCTTTTGGAATCACCAGCTTGCGATTTTTTTCTCACTTAGTTAAGCTTGCACTTATTTACCGTTAGATGGAAGAACCATGTCTTTTGAAGAACTAAATAATGTTTGTTTTAATTAAATGAAAATATGAAAAACATGGTAAAATAAAATTCACCCTGAGACAATTTCATGAAATAAATTGACCTTAAATTCTTCACGCTTTCATTCTTAGATGTTTAAAAATTGGTTTGAACTCTTTTTAACAAATAAAGTTTTGAAAAAATTATTGTTATCATTTATTCAAAAGTTATTATTCCAATCCAGTTATTATTCACAAATTCAAAATAGATTTTTAGAATAAAAAATAAAAAGTTGGAACTGAAAGGGTTAACAAAAGCAATTCCCCAGAATAGCCAAGTGCTCCCCTAATTGTTTTGTGCAGTGTATTTAAAAGCTATTAAAAGGTTTCCAATTCCCACAATAGCCAAAATTAGGGAGGAAGGAGAGCGATTGTTTTTTTGAGACAATGGTATTTTGAGGTCTTTGTAAACCTCTTGGGAAAAGCCCAATCAAGGGGTAGGGGTTCTTTAGTTATATGGTGGATTAAAATACATCTTTTTCTCCAGTGTTCTGACTAGCATACGTATTATTATAAAAATGAATAATGAAATAAAATAAAAAACAAAAATATTGCAGTAACTGTAAAAATTTTATCCAAAGAACAAATCAAAAGTTCTTTTCAGTCTAAGTTTTAATATTCTTGAGAATTGTATAAATTTTTAGTATACATATACAACACAGAATCCATTAATGATACATTTCTATGATTTTACGATGGATCATCTTAAAACTATGTGCAGTAAGACAAAAAAAATATTATTGGAAGTATATAATTTAAGTCTTGTTAGCATATTTAGATAGTTACTTATTTATTGAAGAAGGATTTAAACAGATTTAAAGAAAAAAACTTAATATTTGTTACATAATATATGACCGAGATACCGCTTCGAAATCAGCGAATTGTTTCTGTACTCTAGAAAAAAAATCGTTTGTTTACTGTTATAACCTTGGACAACGAATCTTTTTTCTAAAAGAGCACACATTTGAAAACATTACTTTCTTCGTCAAACAATAAGTTTTCTATGAGATTCATTTTACTTCCTTGTGATAATGTGATGGGAGAAATTCGCAAAGCACCCGAAACTGATGTGTTTTCTGTGGGTTTTTGCTCAAAATGCCAAATCTCCGAACAACTTCCTCAATGAGGCAATTTACGGTTGAAAGAAAAGGTCAAAAAAGTGGATCCCACAGCAGAAGAAAGTTCTGAATCTCCATCCCGTGCTAAAGATTTATCCGAGCAAAGTGGCAAAAACTAACGCAAGGCCAGCACACGACAATCTTGTTCTTTGCCCATTCTAAAGTCTTTTGAGTGACGGGGTCTTAACACAGCCGAACAAGAACTAGGTGTAGGCGTTCATGGGATTAGTGTCATTCTTTGAAGAAGATAAAAAATGCTTGCCTTCCTGAGTACTTCATCGTGACAAATGCATTTCTGGTGGAATAAGGAGAAAAAATCCCCAAAGAACAGTTAATGGCGGCGGGCCCTTTGAAATCGAAGTGTTTTTGACAGTCTTTATTCAGTTTCTTTTCATACATTCTTAGCAGAATACAAAGACACTTAGTGATAGATTGCGGTTTCACAAGAGTGTGCCACGTTAAGATATTCAGTTTCCAAGTGCCCCCTCCAGAATAGGGGTGGAGTTTGTTTGACCGGAAATAAATAAGACGAAAAATATTCGTAATCCGAAAAGAAGTCACACTTTTCGAAAGCTGAACAATTGCAGCAATATTATTCTGCCTATACGTTTAAGAGTTTATGGATTGGAAGTGAGTGTTTTGAGAATTTTCGAAAGTGATTTGTATTTCCTTTGTTGGAAACGTGGATAAAAAGTTAAAAGTTTACGTGTTTACGAATTATACTTTTCGGCTTTACAAACAAACTAAATTCCAATTTAAATTGTCCTGTTAGAAGTTGGAGTGGAAACTAATGCAGAGAGAAAGTTTACACTCAAACTAAATTGAAGATGTGGTGGTGAGTTAAGCAAACACATTGTCATCATAGCTGTTTTGATCTCGAAAGGTGACATGAGTCTATAACAACCCATGACTGATCAATGATATTAAATACGACCAGATATTTCATTAAGCATAGCTTCATAAAGGGCTCTCATGGTCATACGATACATTATCTTTATGGCTCCAAAGAGTAACAACAAACGTCCTCTACCTCACGTAGAACCGCGATCGGAGTGTAATTGAACAATGTGTCGACGAATTAAGATCAAATTGCCCAATGTGGACCACGCATAAAGAGTTGCGCAACCCGTCAAAGAGAAAAAAAATACTAACAAGTAAGACCAAGAGGCACAAGCACTACATTAGACCGACTCTGAAACTGAAGCTTTTACCCCCGAAGAACAATGATTTAAGAGGTTTCGCCCACAGCATCTAATTACACGTTCTGACTGTTGGAAAGGGCTTTATGTCTGGTGGACATAAATCATAAATGCTGCCTCCAACTGGACTACCTGAATATGCGCCGGCGCAATTATTCTCTTTTTTGTTATTTATTATTATTAGTCTCGTTGGGACAGGAGTGGTTCGAATCGCAATTTTTGCACCTGCAGACAGGTTCCATCAGTGCTCGAATGGCAAGTGAAATGTGGTATTTCTTAAGAGAGCAGTCGGTTTCTGTTTTAGTTATTTAATATTGAGTAATTCTCATGTATTTTTGGTGGACGACGTGCAAAGATAATGGAAGAGTATACTCTGAAAAACAATATGACGCACAGTGAGACTAGTTGTGGATTAGACAACGTGAAAAGACAGTTCACCTCTCAACCGATTGCTCTAACTATTTTGGAATTAGACTGGCCCACAAAATACAAAATTAGAGCAGCTATATACCGCATTGAAATACTCTGACCAAAAGGCCAAAAATGAAAACTTGTTTCCATTTCATAAGAGTTTAACATATTTTCGGATTTACAAGGAAAACTAACAATATTTAGACACGTAAGATAAAACGGCATCAGAGACCAGCTGCAAGAGGGACTCACAAACCCTGAATTGAAAATTCGTCATTTCGAATTACGGTAACTAACCCAACATGATCGCGCGACAATGGTCTTTTAAAAGGGATAATGGAGAGCTTGGATTTATGTATCACTTTAATCACTTATTCAACCTCAATAGTGTCTAAAAATTAATAGAAAAATTGCTTTAAAGATTTGTCTATTTTATTTGAACTAACACAAAACCTTCAAAACAGATAAAAGGACCAAATTATTATTTTCCTTCACATCCACAGCATTTGATCAGTAAGTGTGTGTGTGTGTGGGGGGGGGGGGGGGTGTTGACCGTTTGAGGGGACGTTGAATAATACACCCTTTCACTGATACGAACCTCAAGGGGGGAGGGGGGGGGGATCTTTAACAAAAAAAAGTCATTGCATGACCTATCTCGGTATGCCTTTGTTGTATAGTGGGGTAAAATATAATGTAGTTCGGGTATAAAGGTCGACGGGTTGTCAATCAAAATGAAATTGATCCAGTGGTGAGGCAGTAGCAGTAGCGACTTGAGATTTATTAATGGCTATGATATTTCATACTGAATAAGAAAGCCATGAGATGATATAATTAGTTTTTAAGTTGTATTTTCGATAACATATTTATGCTTTGCAAACTTTTATGATTTACTTTGATGTATGTGTACACGTGTTACTTAGGCTAAAAATTTTAAAGCGATGAAAAAAATAAGTGATTTAATATTTGAGGTAGTATTAGGTAAAAACTATTGGGATTCAGTATTAATTTATGGATTAAATATTTTTAAAAAAAGATAAGTAATCAAATTTATTGTTTTGTTTTATATTATTAAAAACTATTGTCAAAGATTGTTTATCAAATTGTGAATTTTTTTAAGCGCACACATGTAATTTAAACTGCATTTGATGCACATCCAGAAGTAAAAAATGAAGCAAAAGTTCTTTTTAAAATGTAATTTTATGTAGCATTTGAATAAGTAGTAAAACAATGTTTCAAAAAAGAAGCGCTATATTAGAGTTAATATAATACGATTGTATTAAAGAACAATTAAATTGTTTTAAACTGTAATCTACTAGTTTTACTTTTAAAGTGCTTTAAAATACTTAAACTTGTATTTCTTTTCCTTTCAATTTCATACAAACTCTTTTAAGAATTATCATTATTTATAATATAATTATCAAATGATGATTTATAAATTCTCTGGAATCGCGTTATAACAATTCAAACTATACCTATGTAACAATATAAATAAAATATCACATCCATCGTAAATTATGACTTTCATTTATTCAATTCTTAGTTTTTAATTACGAAATGGGACAACCAAATTATTTTAATAGAGAAAACAAAACGTTACAAAATAGTGACACAGTTTGCATCCTTTTCGAACTCTTTTAAATATTATACAAAATAACAAAATAATTCCCTTGTATAAAAGTAGTCAGATGTGAAATATCTGCCCTTTTGCATCAAAAGCTACCATCAAGGAATACAATGGCGATGTTAATATACAAAACTCTCACTGGAATCATGTAACTTCGGAACCCCCACAGAGTGGACTAAAACCATTTATTCTCTTTTAATGTTAATTGGGTTAGAATGACAAAACAGTAACTAACATTCGACTTCATGAATTTACCCTGGTTCAAAATTACAAAACCTGGTCGCTAATACTCTAATAGCTTATATAGTTCTAGTGCGACGTTCACATTATCAAAGCTATAGAAAAGCAGTTAATTAACGTTTAGTTTTACAATGTAATTGAAATAAAATATGTGTTTGTAATTGAAGCTTTCAGATAAAAATGAAGTAATAATTTTCTTTACCTGATGTCTTTTATAACAAAAGATTACGAAGTTTGTTATTTCCGAAGGAAGCCTATATAGAGACGTTTTACATCAGTGCAATTTCTCCTACTATACTCTGTTTCTCACCATGGAATAAAAGGTTTTTTTCAATGCAATAGTAACTATTTTAGACGACTTTACTTTCTTTTTACAACGCCTGTTATTCAATCGAATAATTATAGAAAAGGACTAATAGTATAAATTTAAAAAAATCCATTTTAACAGTTTATCAAGTGAGAGCGAGGCCTCGAGTAAGCACCTTTGGCACACTTCTATTGGAGGACTTGCTGATACAAATATATTTTCACACGTAAGCATGCATACACGCACAATCCATATTAGTTTTACAAAATAGAAGTTACAGCGTTTTCAAATCCCCGAGAACAGATACGGAACCCCTTTGTCCAGCACAACTGCCGCTCGTCATTTCACATTAACTAACAAAGCTTGTTTTGTTTCAGTGTGTGATGAATGGCAAGATGCGAGTTTAGGAATTCTCACCAGGGGTCCCCGTGCTCAATTTCTCCACAAACCCCCCTTTAACTCCATAAATCAAGAAATTAATTTAGTAGGCATCCCACACACGCTGGACGTTGCGAAATTGAATTAAAATATTTATGAATTTTAAATTAAAAGAGTTGTTTACGGTTTCACTTTAACTGTCACTGTGGGGAGGATTTCATATCGCAAGCATAAAGGGTTTTAATCTTGCATTTTTCTTCTTCTTGCATTATTTAATAATGAGATATATGTTTTGTTGTTGCAATTTTAATGAAAAATAGACTTATAAAATCTTGTTTTATTTTTTGAAATTGTCATTCACGAGCAAAATAAATAAATAAAATAATAAAAAAAACACACCGTGAAACGATTTCTTCAATGATCTTTTCTTTCCTCTTTTTTTTAAATCCATTAATAAATTAATTTGGAAGATGGTAAAGACACAGCGAATTGAAAGTTATTGCTTTTGAATTTTATATTAAATGAGGATGGGGATTAAATTTAATGAACTTTAGGGTAGTATTGTCACGGTATACTGTTAAAAATGAAACTCTCATAAGTAAGTAGGTCGATATCTCAAATTTGAGCTCTATTAAAATTTAAACGCTCAAAATAAGTACTAGGATATTTTATTTTATTGTGAGAATAATATTCATAAAAAAACTAATTTGAAATCTCAAATTTGAAATGATACATTTAAAAATTAAACAACTCCAGGTACCTTAAACATCCATTCTCTGATGCACGGTAAAACGTTAACGTTATCATTATTTTTTGGTGTAATGTTACGCTAATCTTGAAGCAAAGTTACTAAACTCAAATTAGGAGGGCAGGACTATTCTACAAAACGCTATGCAACCCAGTGTAACCTTTCGCAGACTTTAAACGCATTCACAATTATAAATGTTGTGAAGCAAAAAGGACTATGAAAAAATTGAGGCTTCCATTATGTCAACATTGAGTGGTCGGTAAATCGACGTAATTCATTCACAGTATTGCAAGGTCGAGCATGGCCTTAGTCTTAACTTTTACTTGGGTATAAAACTATTAAAAAAACTCACACAAGAATATCGCAGTAGAATTTCACTTATACCCTTAATGTTACTTACTAAATGTGACCAAAATCCAACTATGGATTGTTCCCTGGTCTTTTGTAGTAAGTCCAAAATAGATTTATGTGATACATTTCTTTTTATATGAGAGCGTATAAGCAAATTTGGTTCTTGGTGAATTTCCGATTTGATCCATTCGTTGATTCAACGTTTCCTATATATACTATCCTTTATTAAACTAATTTCATTGCTCTCGCCTTCAATGCTCTTAAAATATTGCACATCACTTTTAACTGTAGTTTTTATTTTTTAATGAGTTTAAAGAGCAACTATTTTATTTAGCATGTTAGAGCAAGGTATTAAAATTTAGTTTCGGCAAAAGTTTCAAAAGAATAAAATACACTTTGAGAACCTTGGATGTATACTTTCTTGGATTGTCTTTTGTGGTACAGCCTGATGCTAGCAAGTATAAAAAACTATTAGATGACCTATATTTTGACCTTGAAATAAACATGATTGTCATACTAGTGGCGAATTTCTGTTTTAACTTATTTTCATTTTAAATGGTATATCTATATTTTTTAAAAAGCAGCTAACAAATAAGAAAGTAGTTCAGTATCAGTCAAATAACTAACTAGTTCTACAAGTTTTCATAAATATTTTTGGAACTAAGAAAATAATAAGGAATGAAATTATAAAAATAATAAAAATTGCTTTAAGTCTTTTGACAAGTACGTACTAATGAAGCATTGAAATATTCAAACATTTTTAAACACTGCTTTCATTCAACATTTTCTTATGGTAGCAACCTGATTCAAATAGATTTTTATTAAATGCTGATCACGATCAATAGAATAAATAACTGTCAGATTAATTATTCAAAACTACATTTACACATATTTTATTAGAACAAGACTCACATATAGAAACTTCCAGAACATTAAATTACTAGCTTACTTAAAAAAATACTAAAAATATGACCTGAACAAACCTGTCTTATTACAATGTGCTACTATTTAGCGCACAATATCTTTTGTTTAATTTCCAAACTTTATACGATAATTAATCGATATGAAAGAAAAAATTCACCGCAATCAAATCAAGCCGCAACGTTCTTCGAATTAATAATCAGGAGATTTCATGGCATTGTTTGTAGCACAATGTGAAATTTGACTTACAAGATGGAGAAAAAAAACTTCACAAATCATCATACCTGATCAAGAAACTGACAAAACGTGACTCAAATCAAGCTACCTGCCATGCCTCACATACAAGGCTATCGACAGGCCAAATGAAAATGTACGCCATCCAGATTGTAATCGTGTAGTGATTAGCGATAATTACGTCCTACATGATAAAGTGCTAATATACAACCAAATTTAAAATCGTGATGATTTTTTTTCTACATGCAAAAAATGCAAGGTATGCATATAGTGTAGAGAACTTTCTTTCATGAAATTATAAAGAAATTACGAATGTTAATATTCACTGATATGTCCACAAAGCCATTATATTATATATATATATATATATATATATATATATATATATATATATATATATATATATATATATATATATATATATATATATATATATATATATATATATATATATATATATATATATATATATATATATATATATATATATATATATATATATATATATATATATATAATACTATAACATACATACATACATATACATACATACATATATACATACATACATACATATATACATACATATATACATATATACATACATACATTATTTAATAACGATATGTACAGATTTAATTAAAATAGCAATTTCATCCCCACGAATGAAAATTCCATTTATTTTGTTCTGTTTGTATTTTAATGTCATCTGAGTACTCCTTATGAGTATTTATGTCTTGTTAAAAAACTGTTATTATAAGAAATATCAAATGAACCGAACTTTTATCTTGTACCGGTGTTTATATTCCTAAATTCTTAGTACCTAAGTTGGATTTACTTTAAAATTCTAACGAAAGGTTATTTTTTTTCTTTTCATAAAATATAATGTAAGCATGGTGAGAAAAGAAAGATCAATCAAAGTGAAAAAGAAATATTTGCCGAAACTGCTAGGGTAATTTTTTAAAATATTAGTTTTAGGTTAATGGAACCTAAATGTAATTTTTAAATGGCACGTTGATGTATTTTTTACTTATTTCATCAAAATATCATTATGATTTATAATTTTTAATATTTAAGAATAAAAATGTATTTTAGTAAAAGTAAGAAAATAATACGATATTTATAACTTCCTGAAAAAATCTGTATACAACTAGACTTAATATAAACTAGACTTAATAAAATTATTGACGAACACTAGAATTAATGATAATTTATTAATTTAGGGTAAGAATAAAAGTGTGTTGGAAAAGTTTTCCAAATTGAATAGATGAATGTTTATAAGATGATACTCTTAAAAACATTTATCTTCATGACATACATTAAGACAGTGCGATCATTAATAATAATAATGTTTGCTTTTGGGTATTTGAATATTCATAATAATTAATATTGAGTTATGTTAGTCCTCTTGTAAGTGACCCTGTAGATACTTTGACACTTTTTAAAATGACATCGTAATGGTTCTGAAATGCAACATAAGGTTGGTGATCTGCACCTCAAGATGGGAGAGAATCACATTAATTACAAATCGTGCGACCCATTACTTGTTAAGAAACTAATTAAAAAATATTTCTTTTTGACTATCTTAACTAAATAATTTATTTATACCACATGAAAGTGAATTGTGGAATGTGTCTCCAACCTATATCCTTTATACTGCCATTTTGTAATTTTAAGTCTTCAATACTTATTATATTCAAGTTTGCACGTTAGGTGAATGCAACAACTTCAGTCTGCATAGACACATCGAAGCTCTAATATTAATGCCCAGAAATAATAATACATAAGATATTGCTGTTTAACCTGTAATTACTTAAGGTAAGAGAAGAGCCTATAAACTTCACAGTACGCCACCCATTCATTTAGGATCCGTAAGTTTCTCGCCTAATGGCCGAACGTGGGAGATCAATCACATGCGTTACCGCATCGTGCGGTCCATCAATAGTTAACGAACTAATTAAGATAAGGTCCGCCATGAATAATGAGGACCAGCTCATTAAAAGTAGTCATTAAAGCTTTTAATTGGACTGATACCTCCCTTGCATCAAGATTAATGGGCTATTAGTCATGTATAAGGGGATATATGACTGGGGATCTATATTGTTGTGACCTTCGCCAATCGGCGTATTATCTCCGGAAATTATCGTTTTTAAAAGTAGATTAATGTGGTGATTTTTTATTATTATTCGCAGGGAGATTAGAAAAGTCATTCTAATTTAGGTATGAGGATCTGAGAAGTTTTTATATAATTAAGGGATTATGTATAAAGTTGATTGAATGGTATTGTAATGAGATTTGTCCTTGAAGTTACAGATTTGATACATTACAGTAATGATGTTTCATATTTCAATAATTGCTATAATTTTTAATAAGTTTGGTATTGATTTCAGCTATTCATAGTTAAAAGTTTTTGTACTTCTTTATTGAATATTATATCATCAAATAATGAATATTTGTGGATTAGTATCTGCTAGTGTCTTGACATTACTTCATAAACAATTACCTAAAAACTACTCTTAGAAAAACTGTGTATTCTTTATCCCAAGCACAATTGTCTACGCATTACCCCAAGCACCTTCTACCAATTACCCCACGTCTTAAAATCGTAAAATCAGTTTTAATTTCAAAATTTTACAAACGATAATTATTGAATAGATCTTAAATATAACAAATATAAAGAAAATTATGATTTATGAATCTTTAGAATTAAAATGCCCAAACTCTTTTAGTTATTTTTTTAAATATGATAATTTTTTTAATATGCTTTCGAGCTACTTACAAATATCGAGAAGATAAATAGAGATGGAAAGTAGAAAACATAAAAAAAATGATTACCTCATGTATATGATGTAATTATTAAGCAAGCATATGTAAATAAGCAAGTATATATTCTTCAAAAGTTTTTTTTTTGTTACAAAGCTTATCTTTTAAGAAATCTTGAAATAATAAACACATCTATTCTACCATGAAAGGTTACAAACATATTTGATACGAATCACGGGAGGTCTGTTTAGGTAAAAAATGTGTTACGAACTTCGATCTTTGATCTGGCTTCTCTCCATGAATTTGTGTTGCATAGTCTGATATGTCTATCAATATAAGGACGAAAGAGTTTGTTAAATAATATTGAATATATATGTATTTTTTTTTACATATCTGAAAGCTAAAAACGATTTTTTTTATTTCAATTGTGGTCTTGGATTTCTTTACATTGCGTGCATCTATCTGCATGTTCCGTATCAGCAGGCAGCAATGCGTTCAAATTTGTTAGTAGTGCTGCCGTGAATAATGTACGAGGGCTGTTTTTTTATCAACCTCCGATGGGCTATAGCAAAAAGACGGGTCAAGATACAAAAAAGATTTTTTACCAAAAGTAAAGTACAATACTGCTTATTTCTCCATATAATCACCTTGACGATCAAAGCATTTGTCATATCTGAAAACAAGCTTTGAAATACCCTCTTCATAAAATGTAGCCGCCAATGTTTTGAAGGTAGTTGTGACGGTTTCTTTGAGCTTAACGTCAACTTGGAAGAGCTAAAATCCAAGCCACTATGCTTATCAATAATTCACTTATGATAAACCTTCGAGTTTTCCTAAACACTTGGTCAACTCGCTGAACAATACTGATGTTCATGAAGAAGGAGACCAAGGAAGCAAGTCTGTCGCTACAGACGGTATTGTTCAACGAGTTGACCAAGTGTTTAGGGAAACTCAAATTTACCATAAGTGAATTATGGACTAGTAGTGGCTGGGAGGACAGAAAAAAATTGACGTAAAGCTTCCAAATTTACTTTTTTAAACGAAACCGTCACAACTCCCTCCCAATCATTGGCGGCTACATTTTATGAAGAGGGTATTTCAAAGCTTGTTTACAGGTATAACAAATGCCTTAATCGCCAAGATGATTATGTGGAGAAATAAGCAGTATTGTACTTTACTTTTGGTAAAAAAAATCTTTTTTGTATCTTGATCTTGTCTTTTTGCTACAGCCCATCGGAGGTTGAAAAAAAACCAACCCTCGTATATTGAATCGTAAGTGCTATTCCAGTGGTAGGACATGACTTCCATTCTTTATTGAAGTGCTTTTTTGAAGCAGCATGGCGTTTGATACTATTGTGCCATAAACCCAAACATACATTGAATCCATTCATACATATTGACTGGCTCTTGTTTCAAACCTTTTTTTTACTAATGTTAATATATATTTTATAAAGCGTGATGATAGAGATATACTTTACTAAAATGTTATAGAACTATTAACTGAAACCAGAAGTACTCCGATAGAATTTCTTTAGAAGGGAATCGATAACTCTAAACACAAAATGACCCTTTGTCAAAGAATTCAGAATTGTTCTTCTGGCAGTAACTCTTCTTCACCACAGATTCCTGCTAAGCACACGTCACCTTAATGTCCCAAGGTAAAATATACAAAGCTGTCGTATCACCATACTAAAACAACACGTCTTTATCTTGAAAGTCCAAGATGGTTATCTCCGATTTAAAACAACATACCTGTATATCAGAGCAACAGGGGTGTATTTCAATTTCCTAAACTTAACCAAGAGAGCCGTATAACTGCAGACTATCTCGATGTTTGTCTCAATGTTTCTACTCGTTTGTAACTTTTTGTTTATCAACTAAAGGTAATAAATTTCTGAAGCACAACAAGAATTTTATATCCAAAACTGTCCCTCTTCCTAAAAAACATTAATGAAAATCGCTATTGTAGATTGCGACAATTTAAGCCAATAAAATAAAAACAACTCTACCACCAATTTATTATTTGACTAAATTTTTATTTATAATTGTTGCCACAGATTGAAATAAGCAAAATCTACAGGATGCCATTTTTTTTAAAGAAGGATCCGTAACGAATAACGGATTACGTTTTAGTTCCTATTTAAAATTGCTACTTGTAAATCGCCTTAGTATACCTCCCTGTAAACGATGATTTTGTCAAGGAATTATTAGTAAAGAAAACTTAAGAAAAAGTCACCATGAACCCATTAATGATGATTGGCAAGAAAACTTGCCACGCAAAAATGAACTTTCTGCTTATGTATATCTAAATAAACAAAATATGAGAGAATTAAAAAACCCCTAGTACTGAGCGATTTATGTAATACAAATTAAGTTACATGAAAAACGAAGTTAAAAATTCAAAATCAATGTTTTTATTCGGAAATGAGCGGGTTAACGGTTTTCACGAAGTCGTTGTTAGTGAGTTAAGGTCCTAAAGAGAACTAGTTGCCCAATGGACGGTATATTTACTAGATACACCTCTCTGACTCTGAAGGTACAGATATCTCTATCTGATAAGTAAGGAGACTAAGATGTGTATCTGGGATCTCCAGCGACCCATCTTCTTGGTGGATGAGATAAGGACCCGAGTCGCGTCAGGGTGTCTCCCGTGTGGCAGGAAGGTAAGCATCTTGATCCCCGACCTCCCATCTTTTCTACACCCATTTCGTCAAGTGGACGTGAGCAGGATCGCCAAGGAGAATCGCACATTTAGGAGCCCTAAAGAAGGTTGGGCTAGATTTTGCAGAACAGTTGTAGACTAAGAGTAGTATTTTTTCGAAAGTATTGTTGGGTTTGTGACTGGTGAAGGATAGTTTGGATATGAAAGAGGGAAAGCGGTAATTAAACTACAAAACAACGCCTGCATATTTTTTCATATACTCACACATAATTAACCCTTTCAGTCCCAGTGATGCCATTTGGCATCATCATGTTTCTGATCATAATAAAAAAAATACGGCTGACATCTATTAGGATTAATAAAAAATATTTTCTAATAAAAAAAAAGTTTGAAGAATCGAATGATGTGCTTTTTGATATCATAAATGGCTATAGACGATCAGAATTTTTTTCTAAAATGAGGATGCCAAATTGTCATTGGGACTGAAAGGGTTAACAAGAGTACCTAACATTTCCAGAATAGTATCGCGATTGAAGCAAATGACTTTTAAAAAGTATCTTTAAATAATATGATCGTATAATATTTCGATGCTTCATTGTAAGTAGTTAATGTTAAAAGGAATTTTTGCAACACATTTTATTTGAGGAAATATTATTAAAAAATTTACTTAAATCACATCGAAAATATGAAAAGAAAATAAGTTCAAATGTAACTCTCTTGGTTTCGAAACATAATCTGAACACTACAGTTTCTGTACACCACCGGCCATTCTCTGTGAAATATGAGCTGAGTCGGATCTAATCTAAGACATATACGAGATTCTGAAGTTTAAAAAAATGGATATGGTTGGTTGGTTGGTAGACATATATTTTCAGGCTTGTGTGCTTGGTCAAAAGGACCCACTTATAAACCTTCGTCAAGAAGGACGGACACGACATACAAACACATACAAAACAGATGCTGTCATCTATCGCCACGTCCACAATTTAGACATGTCCCTGAAGGGGAGGGAAATAGTCTCCAGGGACCTGTACCCGTGGTAAACTGCGCAATGACCGACCACAGGACTTTCGGACCCAACAGATTTAACGAGCACGTACTCCGATGGATATGGTTTAATGCGGAGCAGATTTTATGACAGAAAACATATTTTTCAATCAACTAGTAAACTGGTTAAAAAGAACCCGTCTTTTCTTTTACCAACATCCCCCACTCGTGCACAGCCTCGGTGTAGTAACACGATCTTTTGAGTCGGGGTGGCGCAATGAGGCATCTTCTGTTGCATAAGCACTGACCGGTTAATTTCGGGGGACCCTTCGGTCGTTGTTGACTGAGAAACAACAGGGGACAAGGAGCTGCTGGAAGTTGTCCTCTTGAATAATCGATCAAGAAATCAATCACGAAGGTGTCTGGGATCTCGGAATGAGCTTGCTTGTTTTCTGTAAATGGCCCGATTGAATATGATGGATGCATTACCTTCTGGGTTTGCATACGGAGGAGGTCGCGACGCTGTTGTTCTGGGTGTCTTTGACCCTTGGTCGTGTGTAAAGTGACACAGGACGCCGATATGAATGAGTTACGTGAGGGGAAATAATAGATTATTGAAATGAATTAATGATATCGGGCTACCTATTCTAGTTTAGCTCACCAATAGACTTGAATATCAATTTTTATTTCTCTTTTTACGTCAGCCCACAAGGGATACAGTGTCGTATTCAAGATGAAGATTGAGCAAGGTGCCCATATCCCATACTCTTTAAATCGATACTTTAACAGTATAATCCATTACTTGAGTAAGCAGTGATTACTCAATTAATGTAAATATGCAAATTTAACGTTAATAAATTTATTGGGTAGTAATTAAGCACTTAACACTGTTTTTTTAATCTTAATTCTTAATAATTACATGAAGTATACACTCGAAGAATATACTCATTAAATTTCAGATTTTTCTTCTTCTAGTGACTTAATTAAGCGAACTGTAAGGATACGACCTTTGCACACTTTTACGCAGAAAATACATCTTAGATACACACGACTGTTATAGCTTTGTTGATGAAAATACGAGTTTGATGTATGGAATTTCTAAATTAAAGGGAATATATCGGCTGTTAAAAAAAGAGTTTTAAAGAATTTCGTTTTGAAATTTCATTTGTATATTCTTTGATTAGTTTTTTTAGCCACGAACTTACACTCAAGCCATTACACAATTATGTTTCTCAAAACATAATACATAAATTACATTTGTATAGTTAACCAAACTATTCTTTTATTTAATGACATTAGTATTCTTGTTTCCTAGACTCGACTGAAGTCCCCCGTAATTTCGACTCCTATAATCTCTCTTTGCATCAAACGATTCGCGGATAACACGCTAATTTAAGAACTAATCAGTCTAATTAAATATTCTACTTTCGGCTCGACAAAATGAGAGTGTAAGATAATCAGACTCCGGAGAATTCCCTGGAACCTAGTTCTGGAATAATGAGAGGGTGCTTTTGTAAAATTTCCTTTTTGTTTCCAGAAATAATAATAATGGAAGAATCGCAGAGGAATGAGTTTAAGATAAAGTTCCAGCCGAAATTTTCATGAATATTTCAGCACTTTTGGAGATTCCGAAGATTGAAATGATTAGGGGAGTCACGAAAGTGTAAGGATGGGAAATAATAGAACACTTGTTTCCTTAAAAATGTTTGAAGAAGAAAAAGCGTGTTCTTAATTTTTAAAAAAAAATCCTAGTTATTTAGATTTTTTAAAATGATTTTCAAGCTATTTTTTTTATTTATGAATGAAACATATTATCGTGAATTATTTTTTTAAATATCTTGTTTCCAATTTTTATAAAATTGAGTTTTTAAAATTGCATCTATAGAAATCATTTTTCAAATTCATAACAATAAAATGACCTGTCTTTTAAATTTTTTAAAAACCAAAACAATAATGCGAATTAAAAAGGGTTTAAAAAAGTAAAGTATTAAAGAATGTTAAAGGACAAAGTGGTACCATTTAAAAATTTATCATTCTGTAATAACAGTAGCCCAATTTAGGAAATTTGTAATATTGCATTTTATGTGAATAGTTCTAGAAACTGTGACAATGATAGAGAAAAACTAATATAAAAAAGTAACGTCCGTTCCAAATCCTTTGATATTTTTAATAGGATTTCTTGATTTTTTCATTCGACGCGAAGCCATTGAGGAAAAGTTTTTGAGTTCTAATATACGTGGTTTTAATGCACCTTCATAGAATACATTTATTATTTTGGCTTTATGTAATATTGGAACAACACAAATATTCTTTATGCGTTTTAAAAAAAAATGAGTTTTGTCCTTGGTAAATAGGTCATACACGATTTTTCTTATCGTTGTTTGGACATTTATTCAAAACAAATTTATTATAAATCAAGTCGATTTATTTATAGACATTAAGTTTGTTTAATATAAATCAACTTTAATGCATCTTTATGAAACACTTCACCCACCAATAAAATATGTCAAAAACTCAAGGTTCTCAGAACTATGTGATCTTTTTTATAGTTTGGATTGGCTAATTTATAAAATAAAATTACTACAAAAGAGTATCTTTAGATTTATTTTTAAACTTTATAAAGTGAATATACTTTAGTAGTTGAATTGTGACTCAAGTAGTACTAAGTTATTTTTTTAACCTTTAAACTACAAACCGGGACAAATACTAAACTTTAGGATTTTTTGCTTGTAAAATAGTTTTGAAAGCAGAAATTTAACTCGTTAGATACATGATTTTTTTTCCATTTCGAAGAGAATTTTAGGAAGCCGATTTAATTTTGTTAAAGTTTAGTTTGTAAAAAATCGATTTAAATAGTAGTCGATGATATCATTGACTAGTGACCAACATAGAGACGTAGTTTTCAAGGTTTACTTGTGGTAAATATCTACCAAGGTTTGTAGTTCTAGGGCTAACTAATAATGTACCACAAAATTTAGCAAGTCGTAGTTACTTTTTATGATACTAAAATTGTAAAAAAAGCCATTTTTCATTTTAAGAGGCAAATATAAAAGTTTTAATGTTTTTTCTACTTTGGTTTTCAAGGAATTAATAGAGTTATTAATATTATAATTTATTTAATAACTAAAAATAGTTATCAAAGTATTTAAGGAATTAAAACTTTGATTAAAACTTTATTAAAGTAATCAATCCTCACATAAAAAAAGTTGTCACATAGTTCTGAGAAACCAAAGTTGTTGACATATTTCATCAATGGGTCAAGAGTTGAAGCAACACAGCAATCTGAAAATTCTAATGATAAAAAATGGTACATATTTCGATAATCTTCTCCACTAATTGTTTTCAATGAACTTTTAACTTCTTTATAATATCGCGACCTATTAATGTTCCTTGATTTAATTAAAGTCATTAATTATTGAGTAATGAAACTTTTATCTTATGTTTAATCTGTTTTACCTTTGTTAACCGGAATCCAAAACTTATTTTCTATCTTGAGGGGAATATCTGATTTTATCTACAAAAGTAATTTAATATTCAACCCTTCCATTACACTACCTACATCTGTAGTAGTGACGTGCACGCTTCTGTAATTGATTCCAATTATTAATTTCGTAAAAATGAACTCAAATTAATGGGATGCGACGTGGTAGTTCTGTAAAATGATTGCTTTTTGAAAATTTTAACATCAAATTGATTTTCTACCTGGTTCATCAAATTGGTGAATGTTTTTTTCGAAGCTTACTGCAACTGAGTGTTCGATATTTTCAATAAATAAATTATTTGAAAAGTCTCTTATATTTAAACATAAAAATTGCCTGCAAATTGATAGAAAAGGGAGATGGATTCAGAATGGGATGAGGGGAAAATATTAATTAAATATTTGTAAATATCTTTATTTCAGTGTATGTGGAAAAAACATATTGTTTATACACTTAACAAATTTTTTTAATAATAATTAAAAAGCATATATTTATTAAAAAAAAGCCTACTTTTAAAGCCTACTGTTTTGAAAATGCTGTTAACACTTTCTCCATTGACTTACACAAATGCAAAAATATATTTCGATCAAAACTTCGAATAGATAAATATATTAAATGTCATATCGATACTTATCCAAATGTATTTTTAAATTAAGGGGACGCGGCACCCAAAATTTAGGGCTGCCAGAAAATAATTGAACATGCTCGAATGCTGCGAGCTAAGGAAATTGAAAAATTGAAGGAATCCTTTATAATGGTGGAAGTTTATGGAAAAATGGTATGGTGGTTTGGTGAAATGGTCTTGGAAATGGTTGATTTTCTCAGTTTCATTTTTTCAGTTTGCGTAATGGTTAAATCCCTTAGGCTTTAAGGTAAATAAATCTAGAGCTCCTAAATTTTTATCCTGTGTTTAGACATATATGATTAACAAAAATGGTATGGGATAAGGAAGCTGAAAATTTTAAAAAATCTTATTTTTTGGCCCTTTTTTTATACATAAAGGCTACTTATTTTTTCTTGTTTAACTAATAACTCAATATCCATACCAATTTTTATTAATAGATGTATAGTGGGAACATTTTACAAAAAAAAAAAAATCTTTAAATTGTAGGATGAGTAGCATTTTGAAAAAAAAGTTAAAATTTTTAAATTTTATAATTAAAAAACACCTATGTTTCAATATTTATTATTCTTTGGATGTGTTTATTGAAGATTAGTTCTTTATAAAACCAGTTTAGTTTGTATGCCAGTGATAAAAATACTGGATTTAATTTGAGTACCACGTCCCCTTAAATTTTTAATATATATATTTAAGATTTATAAGGATTGAAAGAAAAATGTGGGCTTTTGTTTCATCAGTTCATTTTGCTTTAAGTATTTTCGTTCCTCAAGCCACAAAACAATAGCCATTACTTGCACACAGCTTTTAATTTTTCACTTAGAGCACCCAAAATTACTTCGAAGCTTAATCACAAATGTATAGCAAAAGAAAAGCATTAAAAAAACTCGAAATAATTTACTGAGAAGAGATAATTTTGCTATTACTATCATCTTTTTGTAATTAACTGAAAAACAAAAACCCACTCGGTTATATATTAGCGATTATGCTACAAATTATAGGGTTAGAGTAGTTGTGGGGAGATTGAAAATCCTGAGATTTACATATCTGTACTTTAGAGAAAAAGATTTATTGGTAAAAAAGGGCGACACTTAAGTTTTGTTTTGCATTTTATTCATAAAATCAAATTTAGTATTTTTCCTCAAAAGTACTCTATTATTAATTTAAAGAAAGCATGTATATTTATCTATACTATTAATGTTTGACTACGTATCTGTTTGTTGCCTGTCTAAAATCTATCTCAGTCAGAACGACAAAACGTAGAGATATGGAAAAGGTGTTAAAATACGCAGACTGAAACGGGGAAGTTATTTCGCTATTTGAGAAAAGTTTTCACGTTTTTTTGTTTTTTAAAAGTCAAAAACTTTAAATATCATATATACTTAACATAGAACCAAACTGTTAAAAATACCGTTCTGGTCTTGCCAAATATTTTTTTTTACTTCAAAGGCACTTGGACAATTACATTCACTAACTCCTACGAAATAACAAATTAGAAATAGTTAAATGCACGTGGGTTTAATTTATAAAACTACAATTTGAATATTATTATTTGATTAAAAAAATATTTATTTAAAATATTTATTTGATTTTTAATGCTTGATCAAATTTAATCGATGCTTGATCAAATTTAATAGCATCGGTTTAATTTTATTTACAAATGTAAATTAATTTACGAATATTTAATTACTCATGCAATAATGAAAAGTTTGTACTTCTTAAAAATTTTCAAAACTCAGTAGACGATGCATGTATCTTTCCTTTACTGTCATTTGTTATATATGGTACAGACTTGATGTCTAAGGAAGTCCAATAATAAATTGTAAGATATGTTGTAGATGAATTGGGTGAGATTTGCTACACTGTTCGGTACAGCTATTTGCAGGTTTTAGGCTCTTCTGTAAATTTGGAAATTTTTAGACATGAATAATTGCTTAACCCTAAAAATACAAACTGGGAAAGGTATGTGGTAGGTGGTCAGTGGCATTATCGACTGAATATTAAATCTGTTATTTGAAAATAAACTGTTATAAAATTGAATTTGCTCCTCTAAGTTATATTCGACATTTAAAAAAAAATCCTAAACTTATGAGTCAAATTCTTGTTTTCAGAACGATTTTACAAGCAAATAACCCATACGATTTAATATTTACCACGGTTTGTAGTTCAAATGTTAAAAAAATAGGTTTGCGTTTCTAAGGTAAAATAATCACAAAAAATACTCAAACCAAACCAATCTTTTTTGTAACAGTCAAAAGGTTTAGTATGGAACTATTCTCAGATTTGAAATTTGAGCAATTTCTCCCTTATAATTTTCGAACAACACACAACTGTGTTTTTTTTGTAAGTCTAGAAGGCACTCCATTTCAATTATCGCACTTCTAGCGAGAACGATAAATTGATATTTTATCGTTTCTGAGGTCTTCTGTGGGTATTTTACTCATAGAATCTGTAAAGCAACAACATCAATCACTAAATAAAATAATCCACAAATTATTTTCTCATTTAAAGAAGAAACAGCAGTGGTCCGCACACATAGTGAGGGCACTTTAATGATATAATCGCGTATCTAAGTATATATTGCTATGATTCTGTGTGTTCAATTAATTATGAGCATGTGGTTTTTCCCATCTTATCTACTTATAAAATGTTATTTCAAACTTTGAGATTGACCTAGTAAAAACCTAACAGAAAAATGTTATAAGGAAGAGCAGTGTGTTGAACAACCTCAGCAGTTACATAAATAAATGTTAAAAATTTGTTTTTCACGTTAGTTTACAAGCGATGTTTTTTTTTATTTCTTGTCTACCGTTTTTTACTATTACAGTCCTATTGCATATGATAAAACTGCTAAGTATTGAATATGATTTAACAATGACGCATGTTATATATAAAAATATTTTCCCAAAGTGGTCTAATACTCTTCAGAACTATCAACCAAACTGACAACTGTTTTCTCATGTATGAAGATATGTGTTTCCTATTGTTATAAAATAGCCTCAATTATGAATTGGACCCTTAATGTGGACTGATAATCATTTGTGGACATTAATCTTTAATATTGTACTACTAATGTGAAAAAAACCCCAATTGCTTTTTGTGTGTGGGTGGGGGGGGGGGGGGGGGGGGGTAGGTACATATATATTCCGGCTTGTGTGCTTGATCGGAGACCCGCTTATAAAGCCTTCGCCAAGTAAGACAGACAGAGAACGAATTTTTTACTGTCACAGAGAAAGGAATATACACCCAGGGCGAAGGCGGGAATCCAACCCGCACCCGTTACAGCGCGCAGACTGATATCGTAATGGTCCAAACCACTCGGCCATCCGGCCCCATTGCTTTGTGTATACTCTTAGATTGATTTCAACCAGAAAAATGCTTTAATTATTTATTATTGTCCAATACTTAAATATGCTTACTGAAAAATAGGTGATGTGGTCGTTTTCTTCAGTCGGTTATAAAACACCAAGATTAATTGGCAGATATTTAATCGTGAACTGTAATCATTTTATAAAATTAATAAAAAGTTAGAATTTAAAATACTACAAAAACAAATAAAACCAGCTTCATAAAAATGTGAAAAGGTTACAAGCTGACAAGTTACACATCAATCAATTATCAGTCGATATGTTGGTACATATATTTTCCGGTTTGTGTGCTTGATCAGAGATCCGCTTATAAACCTTCGTCAAGTAAGACAGACACAGACAGAATTTTTACTGACACAGAGAGAGAAATTACACCCAGGGCGAAGACGGGAATCGAACCCGCACCCGGTACAGTGACGTCGGTCTTTTATAACAACAGACCCAATATTAGTTGGTTGTGTAGGCTGGTTTATTGCTTCGCTCAAGGCGAACTTATACCAATCATAATGCATTGTAATAATTATCTCAGTAGAGGGTGATCGTAAGTAGATCCATCTAATTTTAAAAACAGAGGTAAACTAGAGGATCCCCAGAATTGGCTTGTTACCCCCAGAGGTATTGATTTGGTATGGGAACTTGGAGGACTTTGTGACCACGACGGAATTTAACGTGCACCAGTCACCATTAGCGTACACGGGGGTCTTCGGTCGGCAAGGCTCGAACTCGCAACCTTAGGGATGCCAGTCCAAGACCTTTTCAACCAGGCTATCCCGGCCCCACAACCGACCCAAAGTGACATCTGAGAAGATAGTAAAGTTTAGTTGTTTAGCAATCCAAAATTTCACTAGCTCTACCAGCACAACAAGTGAGCAACTGCTACCAAACACTTACGAAGTGCATGTCACTCAGGTAGGTCTTAGATTCCCTGTAGGTTCGTCTCCTTCCCATAATACCCCCATAATCATTCCGAACCACAAGGTTTTTAAGATAAAATCCGTCTCCACCAGCCAAGCTCATTACTATGTCCACCGCATCTTCTGAACAGAGACAGTCCAAATAAGTGGAAACTATGCAGCAAATTTCGAGCGATTTAGCCTCATCTGGACCCTAAATGCGGACTAATAAATCTTAATCTGGCCTCTCTAACTCACCTAAGAACTGATTGGGGGGAAAGCCGCGGCAATTTCGGGATAATTGCTACCTCTGTGTCACATGTGCGAGCGACGTATTTAAAGTAATATACGTCGGCCGAGCCCGTCGCGATATCGACAATTAATCAATAGCCGATCATACTGTCACGTTGATATGGCCTTTTCGATCCCATTTTTGTGGCTATATCAGTAGGTAGGGTTAATGGTGTCTACAAAACAAATTAAAAAGTCAGGAAGTTCGACATGCAAAGTAGTTTTTTTTATTGAATGTATAAATTAGAACCCTGACCCTCAGGGCCACAATATACAGTTCAATTTGCGTAACTTTACCAGAGAATATCAAACTGTAGACGATCTCAATGCTAATCTATGAATTATTCTCAAATTTAAATTCACGTTCTTTTTGGTTTTCAACTTTTAAAATAATAAACTGTCAAAGGAATAGAATGCTCCGGATATACAAACACGTCTGGATATATACACGTCTGTAGCTCTGAGTTATAAATCTGATATCGACACTCTTTGTAAATTATTATTTTTCGAGTTTATTTCGGATACACAGTCAATTTTCTATGTAAAAATAAATATTAAAATTACTGGATGATTGCGGATGAACCAATTTTACTTATTTTTTTAACCACTAATCTTAATTCATTTTCAAGGAATTAGTATAATTTTGCTTGAATCAATCGCAAATCCCTAAGCACACTAATCACCTAAGCAACGTCTTTTGCATTTGCATATCGAATAAAATATCAGCTAATACTATTATGAATTCAAGGTCAATTAATGATGGTAAGAGGCAGGTCACAGACACGTAACTCCGATAAAAAATTTATGCGCATTAAACTTTTGATTACCAGTCTTTAGTAAAATAGTTTACTTAACTTTGAAATATAACGCTTCTATTAATTTTTTAAAGCTCAAATTACGTACATGAAATTATTAATGCAAAACAATATTCATAGTTAATATTCATAATTCTGTTTATATTTGTATGTACAATGTAAGTTTGGACAATTTTAAACGATGAAAAAAAGACTGATAATACTTCAATAACTAAAGACGAACTCGAATGCTGATACTTTTCAGTGCATTCTACAAGCACGCAAGTGTCACTTGAGTTATTTATTGTTTCGACAATATCATGATTTGGAACTCGTTTGAAGCTTAACTTCTAGACAAATTTTACACCTAGTGATTAATTAGATTAGATGCGTTATTGAAGTATCTTTTCTTCTCTTCTCGCTTGTCGGAAGTAGAATGTATTATAATTTGATAAGTAAACCGGCTAAGCATTTCCCCGACACTTTTTTACCAGCATCCTTATGAGAGATATGTGCCCTAGAGTGATTTGAACAAGCATTTTTAATCTTTCGCTTCAGTAATGATGGACGATAAAGTTTCTCTTATTTTTTTCTTGAATTAAGGGATATTTATTAATTGGAGGATCATTATGGACACGTAAGGTTCTGTTCTATCATGGTTCTATATCCTTTTGCAATGATATTCAAGTAACTTTAACATGTGGATCGCTGATTTTTTGAAATTTTCGTTCTAAACTTTGAGGAATAAATGCTTTTGAAAAAAAGCCCTCTCTAGTTTTAAACCTTTGCTAGTTATCTCTTCTATTCTCAGCCTGTCTCTAGTTCTACACTTCTTCAATAAACAAAAAAATACCTTTAACATGCCACTGAAGGATGCATTTTTCAAAACAATATCTTATTTATAAAATTCCATTTATATGGATTTGAGTTTAGTTTATTAAGAAAAAACTCTATTTTATAAATGATTTAGAGAATAGGAAAAGACCGTTTTATATTAAACATAAAAAACTATTTTCTTTGATAGTTCAAATATAATCTATCAATTCTTTTTAAATTGCCGCAAATACTTTTCGACTTTCAATTCTTTGTTGAAACTTGTATGGAATGTTAAGAACTAATAAAACATGTGAATTGATAAACATCGTTTGGGATAAATTATTTTGGGCATTACAAAAACGTTTAAAAAGAAGAAAAAGTCTTTTAATATTTATGTGATATTTTAAAACTCCATTGTTTTTGCTTGTTAGAAAGTGAAACACGCAATACCTCCCATAAAAGGGTAAACAGAGAACAATAAATTATGCACATTTCTCTAACAAAACTACAATATTTAAAAAAGAACAAAAAATATGATATCTAAACAACATTCAGAGAAAACAAACAAGATAAAATCACGCAATGCGCAACCAACATCACGTAATATTAAAGAGACGGATATTTGCAATTTTTGGGTCATGAAGAAAGAGGTCACTTGTTCTACGTGACCAGGTCGCATTGCGACCTTATTTAACACTTTCAAACACACATTCCTCCCCCCTCGGTTCATTAAAACCAATAAAAAATTAAATCGGTCTTACGTCAAATGTGGGGAGGGGATTGGGTATCGCTTGTAGCCAATGACAATGGTATCCGTATTTGGTGATTCGAATCCCCATTGGTAGATAAATTTTTTGTGAACTGAATTATGTAAATGACTTAAGGGAATACAGTTCGCCCTATTTTTATGCTGCCTTCATATTGAAGCAGGTTTAATAATGCAAGAGGGGGATTTAGAATGGACCTATTAGGCGAACCGTTGATGTTTCCAATTGTTGTAATTAGTATCTTATACGATTGGTGAATAACAATTAAGTTCACCCACACATAAAAAAGTGGATATGTGATTAGTTTTGACGAGGCATAAGACGACTTGATTTATGAAAAACTGAATTGGGTCTTATCGGAGTGTAGTTTAATTACCTTATTAATTAAAATCTATGCTGCGTTACATTGTTTCCTCACGATGCATATCATTTATCGGTAAATTTAAAGGAAATATTTAAGAAAATAAAGAAATTTTTATGATTGTTTTAAATACTAGAGATCTTAATGCATTTTATTTTCATAATATCCTCTACCTACATAAATTTAATTTAATTCATTTATAAACCACAGTATAAGTCCTAATTAAAATTTCCCTGATTTTGGGTTTTCCCCACATTGCCCGTTTTCATCTCCAAATATGAAATAACATCTTAGTGCTATTGGTATACCATTCTTAAGTTTTCCTAAAAGTAATTCTTTAGCTGTTTTCTGGAAAATTCGTCTCTTCTTCTGTATTTTAAAACAAGTAGGTTTATAACAGAATCTGTCACTCAGCCCGCTTCCACACAACATTTGTGTTCAACAGAAAAAAAGTCGCCAATACAACATTAATTATATAATAAACATATACACTCTAAATTTGGATAGTTTCATTTATTTTATTTCGAAAATTAATTAATTATTTCTTCATAATTTCGTTTGCAAAAATTAATTTATATTTAAAAGAATAAATATGTAATATTCCTCTCTTTTAAATCGAACCAAAACATTTCATATCAACATACAATCAAAGAATCTCTTTGTGAAATACATTTGACGTCATTTCAAACTGATTTATGTCGCAAAATTAAATTTATTTTAATTTATTATTTTAAGAAATAAAGTTTATCGTGTGATTGTTGTGAATAGCAATGGTGATTTAATTCGAATAAAAATGTCATCTTATGCTTTTTAAATGAGCATTAAAGTTTGCAGTATTTTTTAATAATTGAAGTAATTCGAAATCGGATTTTTTTCTAATATTTGTCTTTTTCTGAGATTTTCAATGTCTTCTAATTTCAATGCGCTGAATTTTTTGACGTATCACACTTGCCTGTAGCATTTATATTTAGGGATATGAAAGTGGGTGACGGACAGACGGGCGGACGGACAGAGCGATTACAATACCTTCCACTTTTTACGTTAAAAACGTAGTGTGGAAGCTAAAAAAAAGAAAAAAAAAAAGATTTTTTGATCTTTAATTTTTAACGGAAAATCATTGAGCTTCTGAATCAAATAATAGAAATAGTTTGTGATTCTTTTTGCAAATAACGCTTTCAAAGTGCATGTTCGAAAGTACTTTTTATGGATGTAAGTTTAGACATAATGACACATTTTCAGCAAGTATTTTTAAATAGGTCAAAAATATTCCTAAACACTTTTATAATTTATTCATTAACGCATTTGAAATATACGCGTTCGCCCTTTTGCCAATTTTGTTGAATTATTTTTTAATATATAAGTGTTCCAATGAAGTTTTCTATGACTTTTAATCCTTTTGTCAAATAATTAATCAAAAACATGAAATAAGCTTTCAGAATTTTTTTATACGCCCTCAACTCAAATCTGTCACTTGCTTGGATCAAACTTATAATGAAACATATGCTGAAAGGGTCAAGTCATTTTAAAATCCAATCAAATATCTGTACCTTTGTGGAAAAAAGAGAGGTGGTTGTTCAATCTTTTAACGTTGGACAAGCTCCCTTTCAATACTAAAGTGTATAAATAACTCCCAGAGCATTTATTTTTTAAACTTCAACTTTGATCCAAACTTTAATTTGATCCGACAGATACAATAAGAAAACTATATAACAAATAAGTTACGCAACTGAAACCATTAACAAAACTTTGGCAGACCACTCCTAGAGTTTAGAAAGCTAACCGGGGCTAAGCCAGAAACAATGTGTACTGGATGAAGTTAATTTTCCACGAACGTCTTTATTTATCTTAAATGAATGTATCTTTATATCATAGCTAAAGTGTCGTAAGTCCACATTGCAAATAATTTTATTTCTTTCAAAAAACAATTAAAAAAAATCAATCTTTGATATGGTATTCTTGATATAGAGGACTGTTTTTAATTATTACATACAGCTATTATTAAAATGAAAATAATGTACCTAATTCATCGATTTTTATTGACTAACTATCTTAAATACATCTCCGATACTTCTGTTTCTATAACAACATTTTACTTGCAATTTAATATGTGTTATTTTTTGTGTTTGTAAATTAATAGCATCGACTTTTTTTTATGTTCGCCGATATGGTCCTTCTGACCCTTGGTGTTCTGCATCGTTGTTATTTTTATTTGATTATTTTCCTTCTAGTTGTCTGTATGTTTGTGTGCAAAAAAATTATTAAAAAAAGAAAATAATAATAATCGTAAAAAAACCTATAAAACCATACAGTATTGATGCAATTTCGGCACCTTTCCGATATCATTCAGCCTTTTCAATATAGAAATGTGATCATCAATATCGTGCTTTATTTTATATAGGTGTTATGATTACATGTTTCTGGAAATTTAATATTCTAATCCGTATGTAAACTTTAAATTTTAATTTTAAACACGTGCATTTGAAAAATTCAAAATATGGTATTTCTAGAGACAGATTAGGTAGAAAATAGGTATTACAGAGAGTTTACAAAAAAAAATATTTTTGCGTACCATCTTCTGATATATAAAGGGTGGTGTTAATTTATGCTGTTCTACTGCAGCCTCTTGGCCTGAGCGGGTATGCTCTATTTATCTCTTGTCAAATTTTGGTGTTAAACCAATGCTCCTGTATTCTATTGATTTTCTCCAAACAAAATTAAGTGGTTTCACAAATGTCCCTGTCTAGGTCCACATTTTTTGATACGTGTAGTTCTCCATTTTCTCCATTTACGTTCCTCGTTACTCCACTACTATTAATTAAATTTAAAAATTATAATTAACTTTTGCATCTTTGCGTAGCAGACAGAAAAAGTTGTATTTACGCCTCTTTAGCACTGAGACAAAGATGTACAGGGTCCTCCCCCTAACCCTTTGCTCAATAGTGTGGGTGTGGTGTAGTGACCCGTCTATCTGTCTCTTTTCAAATGGTAAACTTTTACAATCGGGATGTTTTCGTGAGGTAATTAGCTTTTAAACTGTTTAAAGGTGCTCTCGATAATAAAAATAAATATTTTTAATTATTTGCTGAGATAATTTGTCACGTAAGGAACAATGTGATCACCAATAAGGCATCGTATAGTAACTTATTAAAGGATTGGCCAAGGGTGCGATGCTTGTTCTTGTTATAAAACAGTTATTTCTTTATTTAAAGTTTGTGAAAAAATTGATGCCTTATGCTTCATAAATTATCAGGATTAAGTGAAAAATTAATGGAGAATTGAAACACGTTCAATAATATACTCCGCTAAAGGTGTTTTTCGAATTTAAGATTCGATTAATATTTCTTTCTTAAGCTTCTTATCTTGTTTCAGCATTGCGTATTTTGTACATTTAAACCAAGTAAGAAACAAGTGTGAAAGAAAGAAGTAAATATTTGCTTCACATCCTCGAAATTGGCTCCTTGCTAATGAAGCAGGTGAGAGTGGAGTCAATTTGTTAAACGTCATTTGTTAATTGTACCCCGCCTACGCGTTTGAGGGAGGGGGACGGGTTTGGATGCCCAACTGATGGCTCTTTGGAGGTTTGAGAGATTGTTGTCGGTGTTTCTTATGAAGTTTCAATTAATCATTGCAAATTTAATTAATTTTTTCTGTAGATCCGAGTAGAAATACTTGTTAAGTGACATTTCGTGTATTTCAGACACATGTTCACTGTTATTTTCAAGTACCTGAAATTTTAGGGGGACTTGAAGTATTTTAAGTAGGAATTTGGTGTTTTCTGTAAAAGCACTGTACGCAAAAAGTGATGTTAGATGACACAATTGATAATTTACTGCTAAAGTTACCGAACTACAGTAAGCAGATTCTACTTGTTTCACCAAAGAAATGGAAGGGTACGCAAAACAACAAATTATTATCCTACATATTTGTTTGCCTGCCACCAAAATGTCAATTTACAGTGTAATCGGCAGTATGGTCATACAAACAACATAGCTTAAACAAGTTAAATTTGAATGCTATGTGAACTAATGAGCATCGAAATCTTTCGATGTCAGTTACATATTAACTAATAGTTTTTTGACGTGGCAACTTGACTAAACGCAACAAAAATACATATGATTTTGAAGTCTATTCAGTGTCGCAATGTTGCAGATCAGAAAGAGATTTAGACTAATAGTTATTTATAAAAATCAATTGAAAATACACGACTTTGAGTCGACCATCGGATTCCCGATTTGCATATTTTACTGAAGAAATTTGAACAACGTTCGTCAGCCATGAAATACAAGTTAAAAACAGAATATTCAATTTATGATAATCTTATCATGAACACTTTTTCTTATTAGAAACGATTTTATTGCGTGTTGGATTTCAAGACTTCGGGGACGGGTATTCTATACGAGGACAAATGTCATTCCCCTTGTCAAGTTTGTTTACTATTTTGAATACCAGACAGCACGTACAAAATGACAAATGTCTCGGACTAGATATTACAAAGAAATCTTCTTTTACCTTCTTTCTACCCTAGACAATTGTGACTGCAGAAATCCGAATGATTTATAATTTGAAACTATCTTGTAACGTAAAAAAAGAATGATTTCTAAAAGTTATCATGTTTCTCAGCCATCGATGCCAGCAAAAAGCAAAATTGCCGCCATTATTTAAACAAGTGTTCTGTTTACGCCTAAGTTTCGCCTACATATTGATTGCTGAAATTCCGCTATTTATTCGTTTGTATCCTCGGGGTGATTTTGGTTTTCTTTCTTTCTCTCAAAGGTGTTGTTTAAAATTCATGTCTTGTTAACGAAGTTGTTTTTGTGCGTATCAGCTTCGAAAAGCTCATTACCACTGGTTGTCAAGTGTCGATCACAACTGAGCGCTTCGAGGGACAACAATGTAAACTTGGGTTATCGTCAGGCAATTTTTGGAATTCCTTTTTTTTTCTGTTCAAGGTCAGAGGGAAATTTGTTTATTGCAAACTGCTATTTTTATAGTATAATTGTAACGTAAAGGAAAAAAATCAGTGATGTATTACTGAAAATTATTTTCGGGCAGACATGTGCTCACTCAACAAAACGTGCACTGGTCTAAATTCTAACATTTCTCTTACTCGGGACAAGCTAACTTTTATAATTTATCATCAAATAAAACACTAAATTTTTGTGCTGTTACATCTTTACCATAAATAAAAAACAGTATAAAGTTTATAATAAATATAAAGTAAAATTATTTTTCAAGGTTTAAAAATCTCCATTAAAATCTGAAGGAGATGAAGTGGTTGAAATACTAGTTCAAGCACGATTTTGTTTGAAGTCCTACATAATTGTGAAGACCGGACATTTCCATCTACCTTTCTATAAGGATAAAAAGAAGCCTTAAACACTATTTTTCTAGTATATTTTGAAATTTTAATTTTTTTTAAAGATTTTATTTATTCTACAATTCTTTAAGCGTTTGCGTAAAATAAAAAGTACAAAACTTCGGCAACCAAAATATGTATGTACCAAAGGAGAGACCGCGGGGCCCTTTTTCGGTTTTTTCCTTTCCTTCTAATTTTTTAATAGTTTTTTAGGAAAACATAGTATCATTGTCTTTCCTTACACCTTTCTCTCCAAACTAGCATTACTACTTTTTCAAAAAGCAAAATAGTGTTCGACTTGAAATTTTAATTTAGAATTTAATAGGTTGCCGATTTTATTACAAAATGATTACATTTTTGACATAATAAAGCTAGCTTATTTTAGTCGGGGCATATTTTCTAACGAAGCATTTTCGGAATTCGTGCCTCGGATAATTTTGGAAAACCTAACCATTGTCATAGTTTTACTTTAATAGTACACAATCAATAATAGTACAATTTAATAGTACTTTAATCGTACGGAAATGAATTATCTTTTAGTATACTCTACGGACGTTAAGTTTAATGATAGTATGTTCAATTTTAGTTTCAATAAAATCTTAAAACCAAAACAGCCTTTTCGACAAAATGACAACACCTACTGAACAAAGATTTTTGTTGATGGTGTATGACGTGTTGCTTTTGAAACCAAGTCACCAGTTGGCGCCCATGCCACACACCCATACACACATACACCTCAGTACATTCATAGCATAAAAATGTTTTTAAGGCTTTAAGAACACCATCTCTTTCAATATTAATAAAAACTTATCTGTCTTTCAGAAAATATTAAACTTTAATTTAAAAAAAATCATTAGAGAAACCATGCTATTAAATATATATTAATTCGGATTTTTTAAAATAGAGAATAAGTAAAAAAAACTCATTTTAAATAAAAATAACTAAATTGTTGTGTTGGGACTGGATTGCTTTTTTTTAAATTAAAAATTACATTTAGAAAAATGAGATTTGATTAAAGAAGCTATAAATTAAAGTGTGCAGCATTTATAAATTATGATATGTGGTATCTTAATATCTAATAAAATTTAGATCAATTTAAAAGTGAATGAAGGAAGAAGGAAAGGATCGAACGAAGATTACTGATTTTAGTCAGATCTGGATTCCATTAACCCAAATAGCTGATGAATTATTCTTTTGATTGAAAGTGACAGTATACGCTAAAGAAATATGTTAACAGGAACCAATTTCGAAATTTAATAAATTTAAAAACTAATTGCTATATAAGGTTGGGAAATAACTACCGGTTATGTCTCAAAAACTTCGGTTTTCAATTAGATTTCAATATTACAAGATTAAATTTGATTTCAATTGTGACTCTATGAATGAAATTTTTGATGTTGATAAGGTAGCTTTTTTTAATGAAATATAAGATTTGAAAAACATCTTTTGAATTTGTTTTTCTATTAAAAAGTTATGAAGTGAATATTTCTTGCTGATCTACAACTTTTCGCCAACTGTTTTGTCACACTAGAGCTACTTTTGGACTATTAACGGCGGATTTTACGTTGGCTGAAAGACATCTAAATTTTACTTCAAGTCTATGCCTATGCATCAAACTAAATCTATTTAAAAATTAACAGGTAGCCATGTCCAACTATTCGAGATTAAATTTCTTATTTTGAAAGACTTATGGCCGTGAAAGCCTCAAAACTACTTTCACTATCATTTGACTTTGTGTTGCTTTACTTGACATTTGAATAACGTGGTATACTGCCCCCAATTTAAGATACCTGAAATATGTAATGGAATAAAACTTTTACGTTTGTTTCTGAGAGGCATTTCTTAAAAAGAAAATGCACACCCTTCCCTTAATAAATTCGAACTCTCTTTCAGACTTCAAATTTGGCATTTCTGACAGCTACGAAATAATGGAGCCATCAGAGGTTTAAAGTTAAATGTGAATGCGACCTACCTTTTGAAGAGGTCAAGATCACTGTTTTTTTGTTAGTTTGACAAATATTTAAGTGGTATTATTTTGCTGTTATAAATAAATCTTATATTTGTCTTGATTAGCCAAAATGCGGATGCGCATGGCTTTATATACACTGATCCCGAATCGCTAACTATCGTTCTTCAAAGTTTTTAAAAATGAGTTATCTAGAAAAGCATCTTGATCAACTGAAATCCTAACTTGTTTGCAATATTTAGGATTGTTGAAAATATTCGTTAAGGTATTATCAATTATTGATAATTTCTGTCACCCTTTAGATAAATCATACACTGTAAAATAAACAAATCATCAAAAATTTTGAATAAAAATGATAAAAAAATTTCTACCTTCTTAGGCATCCTTTATAACTTTTATAATATTCAAACTAGTTTTGCTAAAATTAAGTTGAATATCAAGGAACTCAATAGTAATCTTATGACAGGTGATCAGTAAATTAGACAATTACGTCTAAGTTGACGGTTGTAATATTTCGAGAGTGTTGGCTTCTATACTCTATAGTTGCAGTTTTTTCAAACTAAAATACAACGAGCTCGTTCTTACCTGTGGATATTTTTCTTTTCTTTTTTTCCATTATACATTCAGAAGGCGATAGTCACGGAAGTTTTGCCTTTCACCACTTCTCAATGTTTGATGTATCCTGAAATTTATAATGTGCACTTTGATTCGTTTAATTATATCGAACCCTTCAGAAGGCCTCAAAGGGTTAAAGTTTTGAAGTACTGTTGTTATCTTTTCTGTGCCCTGCTTCTGTCTGTTGCCCTGTGGTTAGTTGGACCTTTGGTGCTTATTCAATAAATACTACTGAGGAATAGGAAACTAGTTTATTTAAACAGAGCTTTTAATGCGTAATGATCAAGGTCTATAGTATTTTTTAAAAGCTTTATGTTGACAGTATGGGATACAACAGATTTTTTTTTAAAAGGTGGAAACCCAGCGTCGTTGTGAACAATATAAAGGTTTGAGAAGTATGGGTAGTATAACTATAAACAGGGGATAAGGTTGTCCAAAAATGAGTTTTCTAAATCTAAATTGATATAGCAGTTTAATTCTTTAAAGAAAATAAACTAACAGCAATTACTATTTAACTTATACTTTGTATAGACTGTTTCTTTTGTATTTGATTTTTTTCTATATATTTTATAGAAGTTGCTTTAAGTTATTGTTTTTTTTAAATAATTGATTATTTAATAGGACACTTTAAAGTATTTAATTATTTAAAATAATGTCTAATTTTAAAGAACTGTATTAATGTACATGTTTTATACAAAACTGCATGAAATGGGATTAGTAAAGTAAAAATTTTCAAGCATTCTCTCATATCATCATACAATCATTATGCATGATAATTATATTCTTTGTAAATTACTCTAATACCCTCCTTTGATTCCTTTTCAATTAATACACACGCTTTAACTTCCTAAATCAATTTCTAGACTTAGAACGATTTATAAGTGGTTATAATTTTATAAAACCTATAGATAACTGTTTTCATAAAAGATACTTTATCTTTGATTAGGATATATCTTCTAAAAGTTCATTGAGGAAAAATAAATTACCTCTAACTGACTAAACGAGCTACAAAAAGTTACTTAAATAAACGAAAATATAACTGTATATCTGGTTAATGACATACGTTAAGTTAGTTTGTTTCTTTGGTTTTTGAATGGTAGTACGTGGTTATGTTGTACCAAAACAAAATCAATTACCTTTTAAATGTCTAGATTAACTTTTTAGTTTGTGTTTAGCAGTTTATTAAGATAATATTTATACTTGTTTAATTATTTTAGCTTAAAGATATTTTGAGACACATACCCAATCCTTTGTTGTTATGATAGAGTAATTTAAATGGCAATCACGTATTTAAGAACCTATCAGCTTTATTCATTCAGTTAATTCTAGTGCTTATAATTAAAGTTTTAAAAATGTTGCAAGGTTGTAACATGCACTTATTATACGGTTTATGCAAATGGCGTAAAGTTTACTGCGGTATATTCTGCTTTCTGAAACACTTTTATTACATTGCACACAAGATTTATTATTATCATGCCAAATAATTAAAATTGCATATACGTCAAAATGGTATCTTGTACAGAACACCGTAAACAAAACTTTCAAACCTTTAAAAAAATAATTGACTCAAGCGAACTGTTCAAGTAGATGAACAACTTTTAATTTTTTTTTTAAATTTATATTCTGGAAAGATGACATCAATGATCAGTGTTGAATAGCTAATAATTCAATAAAGCTTTTATTTTGATGGTGAAATAAAATAAAATCTAATAAAAAAGATTTATTAAAACAGAAGTAAACTACCACAATCATACTTCAAAAACTTAACTAGTATTTCATGGCATTTAAAATATATTTTATTATCGCTAAATAGCATTTTTACATCTTTAAGGGTTGATTAATGTCTTCATATATGATATAACGCTAGGTTGATGTATGGATAGTTTTGAATGTTTGATCAAGTTTATCATGAAAAAAGTTATTATCAAAAAACAATTTTGGTTAGTCCATAAAACCGGTGGAATTATATTGGGTTATTATATACATTATTGGGAACACATATATTGCATAGACATACATATATTGTGCCATTTCCTCAACTTTAAAGTTTCTTATTGCTAACCTTATACTTAAACAAAGCTATCTAAAACTGAACGCAAATATTTCGAATTATTTGGTAGGATTGGTCGATAACTATATGAAATTTATACAAGTCAGAATTAAGAAAAACCTAATTCTATGTTCTTCGAAAAATAATTAACAGCCAAAAGTTTCTTTTAAACTAATCATTAGTTAATTTATATTCATATCAAAGTTCGAGTTTATACAAAGTTTACATTCAAAGTTTGCATTCTTTCTTGAGAAATGTATCAATGCGATGGTTTGAGGATCTTTTGATGAATAATTAAATAAAAGTTAAAAGAAGAGTTTGATGGTGGAGCCAAATTTACTCTTAAGTTTCACAGTTTTCCATTTCTTAGTACTTATTTATTAGTTTAGTTTCTTAATAAGTGCAGTTTGAGCTAAATTGCTTAGCAAAAAGCATGTTTGACCAATATGGGGTATTAATTTATTCATCGATTTATTATTCCTACCTGTGATATATTAACTTCCTCTTCCAAAGTTGATTAATGAATAACAGGGGTTCGGGTAATTAAACATCCTTCCTCTTTTTACCTCATTAACACCCGGAACGGATATTACTTTCTGTATTCCGAAGGCTTTAAGAATTTGGAGAACATTTAAGAGAATAATTTCTTAAGAGCTGCTTGTATTGTCACTATAAATCATCAAACAATATTAGTTTTGGCATTTTTAATATATTTTTATTTACTTAAATAACCACCTCATTAGAGAGAGTTGTGTTTTAATAAATATTGTTGATAAGACGTACGCAGTGCTTCATTTACAACTATTATTAATGTGCAGCATAAAAATTATTTCCGAATTTTCAGCTTCCAACACAATCGAATTATTTCAATTATTATTCATAATCAGAGCTTATATTTTTTCAGCAATTATTTTATTCTTCAAATTCTAAAACAATATTGAATTCCATATTCAAAATAATAACGTTGTGCAATAAAAAAAATCAAATCAATAACAATATGCTAAAAAAATTACGATATCATTTCATTGTGTGATCAGATTCTGTGTTGTGTGGAAATACAATGGGTAACTCTATAAAACTTTTTTTATACGGTTGAGCCTAATTGAATAGAGTTGCATGCGTAATAGTTATTTAGCTTAAGAAAATTAATTTCGTGATAATTATAAGAAATAGGGATCAATATAAAAAGTAAAACTACTTAGATATATACTGGCGCCAATAGAGTTTTTTTGTGGCGAAGCTTATTAAGTATTCTTCAGATACTTGCACCACAACACAATGATAAATTAAAAGCTACTCTTGATGTTTAAAAAAAGTTCGGTCTCAGTTATGTTTTTAGTATCTTATTGTTTATCGTGTTTATGCTAACGAATAATTGCATATGATATACGCGCACGAAATCAACCAGCTGGTGAAATCATGTTGTTTAATCTATTATTAGATTAATATTTAATAGCATTGCAATAATTTAGATTTCGTTGAAATCTACATATGAAATTAAAAATAAAATAAAAAACAGTTGAAAAACCCATTATACCAAAATTCATGCATTACAATAAGTGTCTTTATATCAATATAACTCTTATTTACCATTTGTGAGATACACTCGCATGAATATTTCTAGGAGCTATCAGTTTTTCAAAAAATACTTGTTATTTTTTTTATATTTAAGCATTTTGTAATTTGATTAAATTTTAAGTATCGATTAGTCATTTTCGTCGATTTACTACAAAAATGAAAATTTCTGTGCCATCTACAGTAAATCCAAATTCTTCAGTTTTAAACTTATTAAAAGCGTAAAAATGACGATTTTTTTAAAACTTTTGTTTGGCCCTATTCAATGTTTGATTTCATTGAGATAAAACGATTCAACCATTACTTACTATAGTAGTTTAAAAAATGATGAAAATTTTCATTAAATTTAATTAATTTAATTAGTCACCTTCAATTATTTATTCAATATTTCAATTTTATGTAATTTATTGTCAATTAAATTTATCTATATTTTTTTCAATTAAATAATAACACAGTTCAAAAACGTTACAGATCTCCCAATTATTGGAAACAACTAAAAAATCAAACATGTTTTACTCACTATAGAAAAAAATCATAATTAGGTTAAATAATAAAAAAATCAATAATTTCCCTTTCATTGTAAGGCAGCCAGAGGAAATATACCATTCATTAAACTAAGTACCAGTCGAAAATTCTTATAACCAAATTACACGCATTCCCAAATCTGCCAATAACAGGTTGTCATAAACAAATATCATTCCTGCCCATCGAATCAATTTCGAGTGAATATCACCCGCAACAGATTTTTTTTGGAACGAATCCTTTTGAACCGACCTAAGGCATCGAATATAATTTGTGAAAGAAAATAACTTAAAATTATTCTTACATGTTTTTTAAACCCTTTTTGAACAAGGTGTAAGATAATACACCTGAGACATCACTTGATTGTTCATTTAGGAATTTCAAATGAGTTTTTTTCATATTGGTCCATTTTCTAATCGTCATCACAAGAATGGTGAATATTCTTTAACAACAGTACTCTGAAAAAAACTTGTTATTATTTTCAATACAAAAAAATTGTGTTTTCCCAGCTATTCGAAGTTCTGTTGAATCAATACAAAAATTGTATTGCGACCAAAAATAATGCATGGTTAACTCAGAAATTGTGTTGAAGGCGCAGCACGCATGTATTCTTCCAAAATGTAGTTCAGCATCTTTTCTTTAATGTTTCAGATAAATATATTTCAAGCTTAAATAATATATATTACGGAACTTTAAAATGAATATTAAAAATTTGTTATGCATATTTTAGTAAACATTACAGTTTTCACCCATGGATATAATAATCGTCTTCTCTCGCGATCGTCAGTTGTTCGGAACAGGATATTCTAATTCCAACAATTGATGCCACAGCTAACTTACCAACTTATTTATGTAAAAAATACAAATTAATTTTACAATCAAATTAACCAATCATTGTTGGCTCGCGACATCGATCGACGACTCGTGTGTTGGAACCACACAAATTTGTGTTTGTATTGTAACGTGGTCATTTTTACACTACTTGTACTTGTTACTTTGTGCAATTTGAACACAAGTTTTTTTCTGATTGTAGGACCAATAATAATGCCTGCTAGTCATTGTTGATATTTGGTGTTAATGTTGGAAATGGATTTGAATCCGGAACAAAGGTATTAGAAAATGGATAAGACTTAAAACTTACTTTCAAAACTTTCAAGGTTTTTTAAAAAATAAATATGGTTATCTCTCTTTCGCTCTAAAGTTTTTTTTTTACCGTTTTACAAAGTCTTTAAATAAAACCATATACGAACTAAACCTTTGGACCAAATATATTATTAAAAAGCATAACTTTTCCAATGAAAATATTCTACTAACAGATCTTTAAAAGTAACATGTTTGTAACATCCCGATCAAATGCCAACAGAAGTAATTTTTTTTACAAGAAGTGGATCAGCGCTTTCGGCTGCGATACTCAATGAACCAACCATCAATTGGCAATTGTCGCTGATAACTGGACAAGTCACGATTAGAGATTTAACTCGAATTATTCAGAAATAAATAATCGCATATTAAGAGTAAAAGAAAAATATATCTGGACCATCAAAAAATTGTGAAGAGTGTTATGTTTGATGTAGAAGTGCATATTTTTTTATTGAGATTATTTTACGATTATGATGTTATTGCTTGCTTCATTGTAAATCTGCTTTTTGGTAAATAAGGGCTCCCTTAACATACTTCCATGTTTCAAGTCCGATGGAGGAAGACTGATAATCAAATACGAGTAAATTCTCGATTTTGTCGCATATACACTGTGTAATTGTAAGTAAATGTTTTAGAGGTAAATTTGAATTGGTTTCTCTCTTTCTAGATAAACCCATGATATAACATTAACTTAATTGACTTAACTTAATTTTTTAATTGTTTATTTTTTTAAAATTTGTTTTTTTATTTTGCAATATACAAACAGTAATGTGAATCTTATTAATACAACAACTATCCAAGCAGACAAAACTGGTTCAACTCATAAGTTTATTGATACGTCTTAAGAATCAAAAATTTTTACCTCTAATTTATTAATTATATAGATTAACTTTAAAAAAAATAATGTGTAATTTGAAATTCTAGTTGGCTTCGTAAATTGAAAATAATTCAATCAGTTATTGAATATCTAATTATAAATTAGTAAAAATAAGTAAAATTAAGTATACCTTGTTTTGTAACATTGACTTTTTAATTGAAAAACAAACAAAAATAAGGTGATAGGTAATTAACTAACAATGCGTCTAATCTATCAGTGTCAAACTATCAGTGTTTCAGCATAACTAATAAATGCAATATCAGCCTACAAGTTGTTCTCCATTTTAAAAAGTCAAATGACTACCTAAACTTTCATCGCCATCATGGGCACTCACCAAATGAATACTACTTACAAATAAATACCTTCACATTTCACATGCTTTGTTATTACCATCTAAATAAAGGTTGGGCCAGCAAAAACCTCCGAAGAAGATCCACCATTAAGGTACATTAGGATTCGGCAAGTTCATGCCCCTTGGATCCAAAAACTCTTTAGGAACCAGAAGTCCACAATCTACCCTATACCATTACCCATTACTGTATCTTCCTTCTTGGACAACTTTGGACTAGGTAATAATCACCTTTTTAGCGTTATAAACTCGTGTGGCCCCTCGCATTCGGATACCAATTAATAATACGTTATTGGAATGGGTATAGCTCTGGGGCAAAGCAGTGTATATACTTTCCCGTACGTGCTATCGTAGCAGGCCTTTTATTAGTGGCCGACATGTGAAGATATCCAATAGAGTAATGTAACTTTTTTGAATTAAATGTGGGTTTGGGGTTTTTGCTCTGCGCTACCTTTCTGCAGGATGTAATAAATGTTTTATCGATTCGTCATCGAAGGTAAGTTAATGGATGTCACGTTTGTCACATATGATGAGTGAGGTATACTGGATTGGGTAGTTTTTTTTATTTATTTAATGTCAACAACTGAAGTCAGATATTTATATTTGATAAGGTTAAAAAAATGCATTTTAAGAAAAATTATTAAAAATATTTTTCCAAAAACTATCGTTTTTGTATAATGAACTTTTTATTTAAATTTTCGCATGAAACGATCAATTTTAGTAAATATAAGGTAGTGTTAACCATAGAAAAAAGTCTTTGAGCTATATCGCTGATAACAATTAATTTATAATTTAAAAATATAAAAAAAACACAGATTTTTGAAATCTAGAAAAACAATAAAAACAAATACCAAGTGGGAGCAAAAGTTTAAGTGATAGAAATTTTTATGTGTTCATCAAAATTTAATCTAGGGTCACAACGTTTTAGGTTCCAAGACAGAATATAAATTGAGTCATTTGTTTTAGCCCTTTGGCTGGTTCATGCAAATAAAATAAGGCATCATATACAGTGTATATAGTTTTTAAGCCACAACTAAGCCAAAAGCCAAACATTATCATAAGAAAATTGCATTTAATTACATCGAATTGATACTTGAGACGAAAATGAGAAATTTACCAAAACCGTTTAGCCTATATTTAAGACATCATTCTTAGCACCATTACAATACGGCCGATGATTTCTATTGGATGATTAATTGACAAAGGCGCTCCTTCGCATAAGCACAGCCTTCTAAGAGATTGCCGAAGTATTGTGTGCTTTTCTTTTCTCTTAAATTGTATCCTTGGATCCTGTTTAGAAATTGGGTTTTGCTGTTGGGACTTTTAAACTAGAAGCAGTCAAATTAAGTCGTTTATCTGGGGTCAGTTTTCGAAACACAATTTGGAATAATTTGGTTAGGTGTAGGAATAATCAAGATGTATTATGTGTCTGTGAAATAACAAGGACCAGATATCGCTGCACGTATGACGTTGGCGATTTAATTGATGCCCTAAGTTAAAAAATCACCTTTTTAAAAGTAGGCGAAATTTCTTGTTTCCTTTATTTAATATAATTATTGCACGATAATTGACAATGAAATATATTAAGGGTTCATATAAGAGAATAGTCAAGGACTATTAAAGTTAAAATTATAGCTTTTCTGACAAAATTAAACCAAAGCTCAAGTTATTTTTAGCCTACTTTTCTTTTTTTAATTCGAAAGAATTAAAAAAAAGAAAAAGTAGGTATTGACATGCGGTCGATGTCCGTCTGTCTGTCTGTCTGTCCGTACCCCCCTTCCAAAATCGGTTCTATCAATCGGATCTTAAAAATTATTTTTTTGTTAGAAAGATATGACATCAGAGACCTAACTTTCATACTTTTTGTCCGCCTGTCTGTACGTCCGGACGGACATAAATCTACTATCTGTCGGCGAATTTCCCATTGAATTAGCATTGAAATTCAATTATGAGTCATTTAAATCACTGTTGCCAAATAGACAATGGCATGAGAAACTTTATTTATTTAAAAATAGTAGGTATTGACATGCGGTCGATGTCCGTCTGTCTGTCTGTCCGTCTGTCTGTCCGTACTGTTCTTCCAAAATCGGTTCTATCAATGGGATCTTAAAAATTCTTTTTTTGTTAGAAAGCTATGACCTCAGAGACCTAACTTTCATACTTTTTGTCCGTCTGTCTGTACGTCCGGACGGACATATATCTACTATCTGTGAGCGAATTTCCCATTGAATTAGCATTAAAATTCAATTTTGAGTCATTTAAATCACTGTTGCCAAATCAACAATGGCATGAGAAACTTTATTTAAAAATATATGAAAAGCAAAATAATTGTTTCATGAATCAGTTTGGTGTGACGTCTTAAAATGTAGCAGAGTGTGATTCTTAGATTAATCATTAATTGTTGACTAAGAAAGCGGCAAGGCATATTTTTTGCATACAATTATGCTTAGTTTTAATTAGCTTTTCTTATTTTTAGCCTACTTTTCTTTTTTTAATTCGAAAGAATTAAAAAAATGAAAAAGTAGGTATTGACATGCGGTCGATGTCCGTCTGTCTGTCTGTCCGTACCCCCCTTCCAAAATCGGTTCTATCAATCGGATCTTAAAAATTCTTTTTTTGTTAGAAAGATATGACATCAGAGACCTAACTTTCATACTTTTTGTCCGCCTGTCTGTACGTTCGGACGGACATAAATCTACTATCTGTCGGCGAATTTCCCATTGAATTAGCATTGAAATTCAATTTTGAGTCATTTAAATCACTGTTTCCAGATCAGCAATGGCGTTAGAAACTTTATTTATTTAAACATATTTGGAAGCAAAATAATATTTTCATGAATCAGTTTGGAATGACGTCATAAAATGTAGCACAATTTGATTCTTTGATTGTTCAATAATTATCTAACAAGAAAGCGGCAAGGCATACTTTTGCATACAATTATGCTTAGTTTTAATTTAAATTTCTTATTTTTTTAATGCAGTTTGGAGTTTCATTACTTTTGGTATTAATAAATATTTAATTATTCTTTGAACTACAAATAAATCGCGAGCAGACGATAAATAATATTTAATTAATTTGCGAAATAATATTAAGGAAAATAGTTGATTTCGGCTTTTAGAAGTTTAAATGGTATATACTCTGTACAGTACTTTCCATGTGCTTCGAAACGTAAGATGTTTCTTATATTTTCAGATTTCCATTTTCATAATCATTTGTTATATTTATAGTTTGCTATTGAATGTTTTATCTCAATATACCTATTTTTAAATATGTTATTATAGTTATATATATATTTAATACGCCATTAGGTTTAAAGTCGGCGTGTCTCGTATTTTTTCCTTTTGTTCGGTTACTTCCGCATACCTGCCAACTACTACGGATTGTCCGTAGTTTCTACGGACGAGGGTATCAAACTACGGAGTTACGGAAACACAGTCAAAACTACGGATAAGCCTTGATCAAAAATACAACATTTATTTTGGAGATTTGTTTTGCCTTGGTATTAGTAATTTTTTAGCATTTAATGAATCAATCGTTCGTCGGCCTAGAAAAACAAGGCTGATTTTAATGGGATTTTTTTTTAAAAAATCTAAACGATGTATATTTCATTTGCGGAAATAAAATGCCCAATGCGGATCAAAGTATTTTTCTTATTCGTGCGGAAAGTAAACCTACCCACGACGACTTGTAACATTTGCTAAGTAGCCGCGTAATCGCAAAAGGTTAGTGTTCTTTTTAAAGTTCTACTTGTGATCAGATTTTTCAACCAGCCGCTTCGCCTAGTAATATTTGCTAGTTACAGTAGTAAACGTAATCGCAGTAGGATCTCGTTTTTTTTAAAGTTTTCTCTCTGAAAAAAATCGCTTAACCAAACCACAACTCCTCGCAATATTTACTGGTTCGCAGCGTAATCGTCGTATGATCAGGGTTTCGTTTCTTTTTTAGTTCAGGATAGATCAGTCAACCAAATTTTGGGTACTTTGTTACTTTAAAAAATTACGATCCGTGGCGCCAAGGCCCGCTACTTTGGATTTTTTTTTGTTGCTGAGTGAATTTAATTGTTTTTAATTGAAACTAAAGAAGTTTTTAAATTCGGAAAGGTTTGCGGTGAAATCGTATTTTTTGTTTGATTTCCCACAAAATGACCGTCTTTGGTATTTGATTTTTCTCCATCGATCGGCCGATTGAAAATAAGAATAACCGGCAATCGAAATTTTTGAGTGATTGGGAAATAATCGCAATATAATTGGTAAATAATCGTCCCCGTATATTAAAAGTTTTCATAGAGTTTACTAAAGATAACAATGAATCAAGATTAAAATTATATTTAATTTTTACATTGTATATTACGAAATCGAAACTGATTTTTGTTGTTTTGCTTTTAGATGAATATGTGGATGAAGAGTCTCTTAAGTCCTTAACTCCTGATTTATGTGCTGAATTGGTACCGAGGTCAATATTTCAGGTCAAATGTCTAATTTAAAAAAAAAATGTATTTTTATGTAAGACATTTCTTTTAGTATCTTTGTATTTATATCTTTGAAATAAATACTTTTTTGGACTTTTGACCTTTGTTTTAGTATCTTTGTCCTTTAGTATTTTTATTATGTCTGAAATAAATACTCTTTTTGAACTTTCTGGGGTTTTTGTTTTAGTTTTTCCAGCGCTAATGAGTGACAGATAATTATAGTAAAAAGATATATTTTAAAGTTCATATTTAAAAAATTAAAACTAACTTCATATAGTTTCACAAGTTTTTACTGAGTCATGGATGCTATTTTGGGTAAGTATCGTCACCAGCTCAATAAACTCAATCGAAACAAAATAGGAAGCCAGTTTTTATAATGATTTAATTTTTATAACATGCAAAACCTAAATTTAGTTTAAATAACTACTTTTAAAATTTTTGCTGCAGGTACCAAAAAATTGTCCATTTTTAAAATTGATTGCTTAAAAACCAGAAATGAAGTAATTCAAATTGGATGGAAAACACAGCTTTAAATTTCTTTAAAAACAAGATATAGTTCAGTTAGACTTAGTCATAATATTTATAGGCACCTTTGAGCCCAACACACTAGGCAGTCATGAGTAGGCTGACACTGCCTAGTGTGTTGGACTGAAACGTACCTATAGATATTATGACGGATGTCCAACTAGACTACACCTTGTTTTTAAGGTAATTTAAAGCTCTGTTTTTAACATCCATTTTAATTACTTCATTACGGGTTTTTAAGCAATCTATTTTAATGTGGCCCGCGTTTTAACTTGATTAAATATTTGGTAATATACAACAAATACTTTTCATTCGTTTGGTTCTGTATAGTAAATAATTGGTACTTGACAACAAATATTTGGTAGAATATAACATGCGTTAAAATCGTTTGGTAAATCTCACCAAATATTTGGTACTAGATAAAAAATATTTGTTAACATAACCAATTATTTTAATTGGTTTTGGTAATTTTTACCAAATATTTGGTATTCGATAATAAATATTTGGTAATATATACCTAATACTTTTAGTTCATTTGGTAAATTCGACCAAATTTTTGGTCCTTGAAAACAAATGCTTTGTAATTAATAGCAAGTATACTTTTCTCGTTTGGTACGGTTTACTAAATATTTAGTAACGAAAACCAAATACATTGTGATAGTTACCAAATTTATTTAGTATTAACTACAAAATTACATAGTAGCTGGTACCAAATTTTCGTTACCAAATCATTTGGTAACGTGTACAAAATACCTACTTAACTCATATACGACCAAATAATTTGGTACTGGTTACTCAAATTTGGTAATGGTTACTAAATTTTTTTTTCAGTGTGCTGTGTTTCGATTTTTTTTCTAATATGTATAAATCTAGTGTAGAAACGGCTGTTGATGATATTTACTGTTAGAAACCTAGTTTTTTCCCGATTAGAACTTCAGTAAGTATTTAAGTAACAGGAAAGTAGGCTATTTTAGTTCATTATGAACTTCTTGTTAATAATTCTGTCAAACAAGACTTATGAAATTTAACCCTAGAAATAAAAACTTACCCTTTTTTAGCCTACTTTTCTTTTTTTAATTCGAAAGAATTAAAAAAATGAAAAAGTAGGTATTGACATGGGTCGATGTCCGTCTGTCTGTCCGTACCCCCCTTCCAAAATCGGTTCTATCCATCGGATCTTAAAAATTCTTTTTTTGTTAGAAAGCTATGACCTCAGATACCCAACTTTCATACTTTTTGTCCGTCTGTCTGTACGTCCGGACGGACATAAATCTACTATCTGTCGGCGAATTTCCCATTGAATTAGCATTGAAATTCAATTTTGAGTCATTTAAATCACTGTAGGTATTGAAATGCGGTTGATGTCCATCTGTCTGTCTGTTCGTATGTCTGTCTGTCTTTCCGTCTGTCTGTCTGTCCGTCTGTCTGTCTGTCCGTACCCCCCTTCCAAAATCGGTTCTATACATCGGATCTTAAAAATTCTTTTTTTGTTAGAAAGCTATGACCTCAGATACCCAACTTTCATACTTTTTGTCCGTCTGTCTGTACGTCCGGACGGACATAAATCTACTATCTGTCGGTGAATTTCCCATTGAATTAGCATTGAAATTCAATTTTGAGTCATTTAAATCACTGTAGGTATTGAAATGCGTTTTATGTCCATCTGTCTGTCTGTTCGTATGCCTGTCTGTCTTTCCGTCTGTCTGTCCGTCTGTCCGTATCCCTCTTCCAAAATCGGTTCTATCCCTCGGATCTTAAAAATTCTTTTTTTGTTAGAAAGCTATGACCTCAGATACCCAATTTTAAAATTTTTTGTCCGTCTGTCTGTACGTCCGGACGGACATAAATCTACTATCTTTCGGCGAATTTCCCATTGAATTAGCATTGAAATTCAATTTTGAGTCATTTAAATCACTGTTGCCAAATCAACAATGGCATGAAAGACTTTATTTATTTAAACATATTTGAAGCAAAAAAATATTTTCATGAATCAGTTTGGAATGACGTCATAAAATGTAGCACAATTTGATTCTTTGATTATTCATTAATTATCTACCAAGAAAGCGGCAAGGCATACTTTTGCATGCAATTATGCTTAGTTTTAATTTACATTTCTTATTTTTTAATGCAGTTCGGAGTAGTTTCATTACTTTTGTTATTAATAAATATTTAATTATTCTTCGAACTACAAATAAATCACGAGCAGATGATAAATAATATTTAATTAATTTACGAAAGAATATTAAGGAAAATAGTTGATTTTGGCTTTTAGAAGTTTAAATTATAGCTGGGTGCTGTGTTTCGATTTTTTTTCTAATGTGTATAAATCTAGTGTAGAAACGGCTGTTGATGATATTTTCTTTAGGAACCTAGTTTTTTTCCCGATTAGAAATTCAGTAAGTATTTAAGTAACAGGAAAGTAAGCTATTTTAGTTCTTTATGAACTTCTTGTAATTTACAGGCAGTCTTTTAAAGGCAATTCTATTGTCGTCAACCTTACAATAAAAACATTGAACTCATTTTCTGAAAAACGAATTTTTAGCCTACTTTTCTTTTTTTAATTCGAAAGAATTTAAAAAATGAAAGAGTAGGTATTGACATGTGGTCGATGTCCGTCTGTCTGTCTGTCCGTTCGTACCCCCTTTCCAAAATCGGTTCTATCTATCGGATCTTAAAAATTCTTTTTTTGTTAGAAAGCTATGACCTCAGATACCCAACTTTCATACTTTTTGTCCGTCTGTCTGTACGTCCGGACGGACATAAATCTACTATCTGTCGGCGAATTTCCCTGTTATAGTTAGTTGATCATGACACTTAATAAGTAATCAGTTAAAACTTCACACATAAATTCATAAATTTCTAGTGCCATTTTCCATTACGAAAACAAATGCCACTAGGAAAAGTTCATTTTTACAACTTTTCAAAAGAGCTGAAGTTTTAAAAGAAAATTACAGGTGCCTAACAACAAAGGCCTCGTAACTCATCACTCGAACAAGCAATTAAAAGAAAAGAATCACTTTTATGACAAGAAGCCATCGCGCATCGATGACCGTCAATGAAGCGTCTAAGAACAGATTCACAACCGTTCTCCCGTTCTCCTGCTGTTTTGGTGCCGCAAAATGGGAGGAATGTTTTGTAATATAACTGCTTGTAATTTTTACTAGTTCTTTTACTTTTATAAGAGTGGCAATTTGTTTATGAGTAACACAACTTTAAAATGATATGTCATTGAAAGATTTTGGTTTACATGTAAAGATTTTTTTTTCTCCAGGACTCTAAACTCTTACTGCACTGCATAAATTATCTTAAAATATTGAACATGCACCTTAAATATCTTTTAAAAAGGATTATAATTAATAAAGGACTTCAACAGTTTTAAGCTTATTAATATCATTTTCAACGATTACATCTTGCTAGTAACACCTAACTGATAAGCGAGTGGTTTATTGGTGATTGTAGACATTAATTAATTAAAAAAAAATAATGTATCATTTTTTTTTGTTTCATAAGAGAAATACATTCTAGATAAATAATCCTTATCAGAAAAAAATAGCAATTGGTTGTATTTTTCAAAATGCCGAAAATAGAGGTAAATTCGAGGACAACAGTTTAAGGATGACGATCTCTTGAAATTTTAACCTACTACAGAAAATATAAATGTTCCATAAATTGTTTAATAGTTTCAGTTAAACTTTTTTTAAAAACATAATATTAGGTTATTTTTCTTAAACTTGTAAAAAAAATTAAGGTCTTTTTTAATAAAACAGTCGTGAAGGAAAGTTAAAATTTTTTAAAAATTAAAAATATACAATTGTGAAACTTTATTAACCAACAATAGGAGAAAAATCACGCTTCTTTTTAATTAAAAATATCGCTATATTGAAAACTGTCATTACCAGTTAAGAATCCGCCAAATTGCATTTTCTTTGTTCAGGATGCATTGGATTTTACTAGTTAAAATTTTAAATAACTAAAAGTTCTTTTTAATGACCTTTCATTCAAAATTCAATCGAATCAATTTAACTCAAATCTGATTATCAATCTTCGTTTCATTTTGATTGATTACAAAAAATAAATTTGACTTTAAAAAAGTTTAAAGAAAACATTTAAAAAAAGAGCAAAGATAATGAGCAACCGTTCTAACAAAAAGATCACAAAACCATCCCATTCTACACAATGAAAACTTATCAGCGGCGGGCACCCTACAGGGCGCTAAATTGAATAAGTCTGTCCGAAGGCATGCAGACCTTCTGAAACACGGGTTTATTTAAAAACGAATAAATCATAGGCTCAAGATGCTCTCTGAGAGTAGGAAGCCCGATAGTTACGTGCACAGGTTGTGGAATTACGACGATTAAAAGCGAAAGAAATTGATAACTTCAGGAGTCAATAAATCTGTAGAAAATGGCCGGGTTTCACATGCTATAACATAGAACTTGGATTGTTTTTCTACTAATGTAAGGGATTTTCTACTGGAAAAAAAGTTCTTAGGATGTGTGACTGATTTGCATTGATGATTAATTGGGAGATAAGCCCCCTGGGTGTTATTGGCTTGATTTCCCGTGGGTGAAAACAATTGGAAAATGTCCCAATCTTAATTCATTGACAGTTTATTAAGAAATACAATGTTTCAATGCATATGTAATTTTTTGTAGTTTTATATTATGGTATATCAGTAAAATAAGTGAAAAGTGTGCAAATCTGGAGATTGGAGACATATATATATATTAGAAAACGAAGGATGTGTTATGATTTTTGACTAGAAAAGAGAAAAATAAGAAAATATCGCAACAGATTTCCTATGTAATTACTTAAGGGGATACGGTACCCAAAAATTGGTCAAAATATCGATTTTTCAGTTTTTACTGTTTATTTTTTACAATTTTTTCTGAACATTTAGTGAAAATTTCATAATGATATCTTTTGTAGAAAAAAAGTTATTAAATATTTTCTGGAGTCATTCCTGTAAGTTTGAATACGTATTTCGTCTGCTTCCAACTTTTTTTTCTCGGTTTCGCGTTTTTCAATTCTTGTGTTTAATAAATCCTTAAGGCTTTTTTGCTAATTAAGTTAGAATTTTGAAATTTTTAAACAGTGTTCTAAAATAAATAATGCACAAAATTGTGCATGGAATAAGGTCTACTATGTATAGTAGTTTTTTTTAAAAAAATTTTGAATTCAATAATTTGTAATTTTTGGTGATTTTCAGTATAAATGCATGTTACTTTTTTACTGTAGCTCACATTTAAAAATCCATGCACAGTTCTTAAAAAAATAGTACTAAAAACAAACTATAAAAGCTTGGTGGAGTTATTCTAAAAATTGAAAGAGGAGTAGCGTTTTAAAAAAGTTTAAAATGTTGATTTTTTTTTAAATAAATGAAAAACTACTTGTCAATATGTGTTTTTATTGCTAGAAAATGTTATTTAGAGTGCACATTATATAAAACACTATAATTTACAAGTTTATGTTATTATTTCTAGAAATAATGTTTTAGGAACCGTATTCCCTTAAACTATATCTAAACTACACATATACGAGCCATGTTGTTTAAATTCGGCTCAAATATCTTTTATCAAGCAGAAATTTTTTTCTTCGAACACAAAAATTTGTAAAATTAGTATAACCAGTTATATTTCTTAATCATATAAGTTAAACTAGCTTTATAAACCCGGCGTTGTACGGGTGTACCCTTAATAACGTGATTGTTTTTTTTAAGTAAACATTTATTTCATACCAATTGATCCCTTCTCCACTGGTCAGCACTCCATCGGTATACTATAATTTAATCCCATTCTCATATCAGCATTAATTTTTAAAAATAGAAGTCCGATTGGGCCGTTCTGGAAGATAGAGTGCTTTTAAATAGGCCGTATTAAAATTGTCAAAATAGCTTTGATATAATGGCCAGTTTCTATTTGCCCTCTTACACCCGAAAATGCCCAAAATGTTATGACCATTAAACTCCATATTCGACCACTCGACAGGGCTGGGGAGCACAGTCGGTAAAGGCGTTCGCCTTGTATGCGATAGGTCCCAGATTCGGGTCAGGGAATCGTCAAAATAACTGCCGACCTATAAACGGCCCATGCAGCCAAAAATGTCCTGTGTCCCGCATAATGGTGGTGGGAGTGCACGTTACATATTTTTCAAAGTCCCGACGCTACGTACGATGTCGTCCTTAAAAGTTGCATTGCGTGCCTACTCAGGTGTCGGCTCGTCACCTGACTGTGGTTCTAAATTAAGACATCCGTTGCCAATAGCCCTCGTGTATAGCTCTAGTGAGACGATAATTCAAACTAATCCTAACCCATACAACTGCACTGTTAAAAATTTGGTGCTAGGTTTCACCATGATATTGGTTCCTAGTAGCTGCAACGGCTGAATGGTGAAATGTTTCACCTTTTTTTCGGTGTTTGGTTGAACCATTTTTCTGGATTTGGAAACAAAATCCTGAGAAATGGTTCAACCGAATACCAAAAATATGGTAGAACGTTTCACCATTCAGCCGTTGAAGCTACTAGGAACCAATATCATGGTGAAACCAAGCACAAAATTTTTAACAGTGTGGATGCAAATAGCTACCTTACGTTAAATTTTCAACTGCGCCAAAAGCCGCCAATGCCAAAATTCAATCGGCTATTATATCATCTGTACCAAATTTCCAGTTTCATAAACATAAAATACATGCGCTATACGTAGAGAGAATCGACATTTCTTCGAAGTATTCATTATATCTAGAATAGTTATCGCCTTTACTGCCATCAGACATTGTAGCAACATCTTCATTTCTTACCATTTGTAAACATCAATTTAATTAAATTCGGTAACAAAAAAATATCAAAAGACTACAATTCTATAAATAAAATAAAATAATGATATTCAAATAACAATCCTACATATTAAACTCACGTGCTCTGACGTGTTTATACTTAATTTTCGCTCACGCTGAACGCGCTGAAATTTGTTTCAAATTAGAAAACGAAATTTATAAATTAAAAGTTCATAACAATGCTATTCCTATGGAGAAATCGGCTCACGTTTTGCCTTCCTACAACCGTTCTAGTTCGAATTTCGAAAAATCGCTTCTTAAATGATGCCTACGATATAAAAAGAATATTTTTCTAAAATTTGGTAGCTCTACCTCCAGTAGTTTGGGCTGGGCGTTGATACGTGAATAGATCAGTCAGTGAGTGAGTCAGTCAGGACTTTGCCTTTTATATATATATAGATAACACATCGATAAAAGGTCTTGTAAATTGACGCAAAACAAATTCAAAATTCTAGGCAATTTATAATACTTTTTTTATCAGTTATGTTTCAAAACTATACGTGCTTTAAATAGGTCGAATTCCTTTTGTTAAAGAGGCTTTTAAGCGACCACAATAACTGCTTCTTAATAACTTGTTGAAAGGTCAAGGAAGCTGAAAGAAATGTAAGTTTAGACGTTTTGGCGTATCAACATAAAAGAGAAAATATAATCATAAGTTTTATAAAGTTATGTCTGAACAATTATGTGATAAAAATGTAATAAAAATATTAACACGATTCTATATGCATTAACTTCAAACATAAGGTCACGCAAGACAGGTCTTACATGCACGAAATCAAAGCTATTTATAACTTTGGATCATTTAATTACATTTACCAGTCTTAGCAGTAAAAAGTATTGCTGTTTTAGAGAAAATCCACATATTTGTGTTATAAGCTATGGGTAACATTTAATTTTATTTTGTATAGTTCAGAATAAATTCTTGTAGATTTGTTAAAAAGTATTCATAAAATTGTTACGATAAGCACCAAGTCATTATTTATAAAAGCTATTTAAAATTTAATTAGAAGACATTTTTGTCAAAAAAATATCTAGGTAATCATGAATGGCATATTATCAATCTAAAAATAAAATTATGTTTAGATACTTTGTGAAAAGCTAATCCTTGACATAACCTTCGGCATTTTCTTCTGATTTATACACAAACTTAAACTATACTTTGTACTTAAATTTACGTAATACTTTCTAAGTGTAACTGTATATTTTATGCAATGCGATAACAACGTGCATTAACAGTACCACAATAAATCTTTAGCAAAAGGTCATCAACGAAAAGTTCTTGTAACTATTTCCGAAAATACCCCATGAACACCAGTACTTAAAACCAGACCACAATTTAATTTATAACACCTTTTTTGTTCAGGAAGCTTTGGTACATCAACAGCCGGAAATTCAAGAAGTCCTTAACTTTAAGTCATTACGCGAGTTAATTTGACGTCATTCTAACTATTTTTTTGTGGTCAAAAATATGGTTTTGGAATACCCTCTTTTAATCTTTTCTTAAAAATTAAATTTATTTATATTTATTAATAAAAAGACAGAAGAGCTATATAAATACATATATTTTTCTTCTGGATGGTTATGTTTTAAGTTAAATTTTTAAATTGGCTGTAAACTCAGGTAATGAATACATCCTTGGTCCATGAGGTAGTAAATAGACATCATTTTATTATTATTAAAATTTCTTTTTATATGATCAGACCACTATTATAATAATATTCTATAAGAATCCATATAAAATGTATTACCGCAACAATATAGGGCAATCGATTTGTTTATTTTGAACTAATTCTGACGATTAATTGTTTATTATTCCAACATTCCAATGCTATATTATTTGCTTCGAATAATTTTTTTCTTTCATTTTGGTTATTATATTTGTTAAATTTTACATCACTTTGACCTTTAATTTTTATTTTACATCCTCTTTCAGAACATAATTTCAATTATATCGTATCTCCATAGGTTTCACTGATAGCTAATAACGTATATTCAATCCCCTTTCACTAAAATGAGTCAGGAGTAAGTTGCAACCATGTCAGACTATACCAAATATTAGTGTCTAAACTGTAATCAGGTCCCCAAAAGTGTGAACTCGTGTACATCAAAAATAGTTCTTAAACCTTGTACCAAAAAGTCTGATGTCCAGTATTAAAACCTATGACATCAGCTCTTTTTCTACTAGAGAAGATCGTTTATTACTTGACACGTCCGCCGTGAATTCTATTATTTCGAACTCAAAGATTCTATAGCAAAAATCAATCATTCCTGATCTTAATGAGCTTCCTGTCGATTCCCGGATAAGACATTTTTCCGGTTTTCCTGGAAAACTTCGTTGGGTGTGGTCAACCGAACGTTCCCAGTTGATTTGTTGTTGAGTTGCGTTTAGCGTTGACTCACACAACAAAAGCATAGCTACTTTATCTTCTTTAACGTTATAAATTTCGGCATCCAGTAGGCATTTTATTACTAATAGCCTATTCCGGCTTTCAGTCTTAAGCCAGTCAAGATTACGGCACCCAATATGTGAAATGAATGTTTGCTAATAACAGTTTTTCACTATTCAGGTACTTTACAAACAACAGTAAACAAAAGTTTTCAAAGCATTTTCGATCATTTATTATTTTCTGTTATACGTTTTGGATACTGTATATAAGTTATTAAATCAAAATTTACCGTGATTCCAAATCATTAAGTGTTGTTCCACGATCTTGTTCTAGGTCTCATTTTGCAGTTTTTTTTTTATTTTGTCTTTTTGATAATACCTTCGTAGCCTTCTGTTTTCCTTTTAAGAATTACTTTAACACAAACTGGTTTTTCCCTACAATTTATAACTAAAGAAAAATTAAAATATTTTAATTTATAAGATTACTGGTGCTTTGTTTATTCATAAACTGTAAAGTTATTTTTATTCCTTTATTATTGGAAAAGCCAATTGGAAACATTCTGTCGCGTACTTTTTGCAATTATCATACTAACATGGATTTAAAATACTCGGGAAAAAGCATTAAATGCCGCTTAACTTGTTTAGGCCTTTATTTTTAGTTGAATTGACGCTGCACTATAAATACGCTAAAAATAAATAAAAATATTTTAAAGCATAGAATAGGCATGTTTGAGGGCTTGGGTGGCGACAGAAATGCTGAATGAAAATCAATTCTTCCCCGAGCCGTGATTGGTGAATCAATATCACGTGGGAACAGAGCACCATTCGGAACACCTATCGAATGAAATGCAGAAATGAAAGCAGAAAAAAATACGTGACCTCAAAAACAAGCCAATTAGGAAATAGACTTTTTGAGAAACTAAGAAATTAAAATAACACATTGTGCGTGATTGAACTAAATTTTCATTTTACGTAAAAATTCAGTTGTAAATGATACGAAGTTTGGGAATATTTTAATAAAATGGTTTAGAAGTTCTACTGAAGATTTTTTTTTATAGAATACAGTAGTGTTATGGGAAATGATTAATTGATATTCTTTAATGTACAAATGTAAATGCTGACAGTATTACACTTAATTAACTTAACAATTAAATATAATATTTAAAAAGTAACTCTTTAGAAATAATTTCAATGCGAAATATTTTACCACAAAAAAGGCATGTTTTTTTATTTTCAGAACATCCAAATATTTCTTTAGTACACTTATCTAAATTTATCGACTTGTGTTTCTTCTTTTTATCATTGGTTTAATAGCGCGATTGCGTTTTGTCACTTGAGTAGTAAAGAGTTATTTCCCAGTATAAGAAGCTCGGTAACTGCTTCGTAATTTTTCTCAGGTGCTTTCGAAAAAGTATTTTTGTTGCACTAATTTTACATTACATAAAAGTTTTATTGTTGATTTTTTCAATGAAACAAAATACTTAGTTACTTCAGTTATATCTATATTTTAAAATATCTTTAGTTACATTTATTGCCTTTTAATCGTATTATCACTCGATGAATACTTCAATGATGATTCAATACAAAAAAATATATATGAAGTTGTTTCTCACTATTGTTTAGTATTTTTGTTTTTCTTGTATCTAATGAGTAGCTTGTTAAATGCGTGGAAATAGCTGAAATGATTTTAAATATCTTATGTTGTATAATATATTTTCAATAAATGTGTAGAATTACAAAGAAATATTTTTGAAAGATGTTTGATTTCAAATAAATCTTAATTAATACTGAACTAATGAATAGAATTCCTTAACATACGTTGATATACATAATAAAAAATGAATACTAATTATTTTAAACTAACATTTGAAGAGCTGAGTGGAAGAACGTGCTAAGTGACATTTTTGAAAAAATTGAGATTTTTGTGTCAATGATCATGTTATTACCTGCTTTAAACATAACAGCTTTCAATTTTTTTTAGAAAACATTCGATTTCGTATATTTTTCGCATACGAAGTTGGTAGGTGCACGCGTTTTCGTCACTTTTTCAATGGAAGAACGTGCTAAGAATCCTTGGCATGTTCTTCCACCGAAATCGCCCGATTCCGGAACGATCGTTTAGTGGAAGAACGTGCTAAGTGACACGTTTGCGGAAAATTTTTAGACTTTCGCTTGCATTAATAGCAAAACAAATGGTTCTTTTGTAGTTTTAATCAACAAGAATTCAACAAAATATAATTAATATTTCCTAATTAACTTTAATTATTAAATATAATCAATGAAATAAAATTTATATTGCGTAAAACTGGGCTTTGAGTGCATTTAGCCAAATAGGAAAAAAATGCATTTTGATTTTAAATTTAAACGGAGTTAAAGGTTTTAACATTTTATAAAATATCGTCTACTTTGAATGTCGTCTGATTTTTATTGTAATAAACATAGATAATTTAGCAGCGAACAGATGGTAATAATTAAAACAAACTTGCACCTGGTCTATGGAGATCGCAGTTCGCGTTAAAACAACATTGCACCGAACATTCAAAGCATCTGGTTTGTTTAAAAAAATGAATTATGGGTACAAAAATCGTTTTGAAGCCATTTTTCGTTTGATCTCTAAAGCTATCGAACGCATTTTGTGCAATGTCCTAAACTCCTAAATTTATTTAAATGGAATTAAGAAGCAAGCGGAAAGCTGAATTTTTGCTTGAAAGTGTGAATAGCAGCTTATACGGTAAGTACAAATTTAATCAAGATATTGCTTTGTTATGTAAAACTAAAATATTTTTATAATAATTGATGTAAAAATAAAGTGACAAAGTATAAAACGTTATAAGTTCTTAATATTTATTAAAATATCGATGATTTTAAAAAAGTACTATGCATCACGATTGTAAAAATAAATTGTTTAATTAATCATGTTCCTGTTGTAGAAATGCTGTAAATTAAAGTAGGTTTCTTAAAATTGATTAAACCCTTAAGTTAAAAGAGAAAGAAAACCGTAAATATAGCCTTAGGATCTATATCTTGCCATACAACTTAGTTTTACTTTTTTTTTAATATCAAAGTTTGTTTTTAAATTCGATTATTCTTATCTAAAAACTATTTAAAAATTTATTTTGCGAAAACTTACATCTTGCATTATTATCTTTTTTATAAGTCTTTTAAATTTAATATTTATTTTATTCACATGCATTTGTGTTTCTTTTACTATATTTTTGTATACTTTTTATTAAGTTGATTTGTCTTATAATTGAAGAGCTCAAGTGCAAAACAAGTTAAATCACTTTTTGGAAAAAATTGAGTTGGTTAGCTTTTCATACAGGTATTGTAGGAAGTGATCTACCAACATTTTGATTTGCACAAAAAAGTGACTTTTGACAAAAAGTGAAAACTTTTTTTGTGCAAATCAAAATGTTGGTGGATCCCTTCCTACAATGCCTGTATGAAAAGCTTACCAACTCAATTTTTTCCAAAAAGTGATTTAACTTGTTTTGCACTTGAGCTCTTCAATTCTTCAAAGTATTTAGTTTATAATTTCAGTGATAAGGGTATTTTTTAAAAAAATATTTTCAATTAAAAACTTACTCATCTAACATTAAGCAAGAAGTTCTAAAATAACTTATATAACCTACTTTCTTATAACTTAAATACTCAAAGAAATCCTTATAGTAGGGACAGACGGAGACGGACGAACAAAAAGTATAAGATAGGTGACTGATATTTAAAAAAAAACTAGGGATGTGTAACACTAGATATCAATACGCTCATTTAAAAGTTATATGTAATTAATGGCTTTCAGGAACGATTGCCAAAAAAGACTACAGCTATTTTTCTGGACATCACACTGCCTTCGATAGAGTATGGAGCCAGAAACTCATCACACTAATATACGACTATGGTATTGGAGGACATGCTCTGACATGGATTAATGACTTCCTGAGAGGAGAAAAATAAAGGTGCGATACAACGGTTGTCTGTCCAAATGTAAGAACATCTTTGCCGGAGGGCCACAAGGCTCTGTTTTGAGTCCTCTACTTTTTCTACTTTATGTAAATGACATTCACCCCAACCTTGAAAATGGAACTAAAGTAGCCTGTTACGCCGATGATATTGCGATATGGCACACGGACAGAGACATCGACATGTCAGAAAAGGCACTACAGAAGTCCCTCAATGGAATTGTCAAATGGACACAGGATCTAAAGCTAAAAATCAATGTTGAAAAAACAAATTTTAGCGTCTTCTCAACAGACAGGAAGCACAGAAAACTTTTTGATCCTAAATTAAATATCGAAGGTAAACGTATTGTAAAGGCATCCAATCCCAAATATCTAGGAATAATTCTAGATGCCGAATTGAGATTCACTGAGCATGTGAAGACAGTCTCTGAAAGAGTCCTCAAAAAATTGAAAATTATCAGGAGTCTCTGCGGCACGGACTGGGGAGCTTCTGTCAAAACTCTTAAGACCACATATATTTCACTTATTAGACCCATTATGGAATATGCTTCCCCAATATGGGCTCATGCTTCCGATACGGCCTTAAATAAGTTAGAAAGCATTCAAGCGAGAGCTGCTAAGATAATAACAGGAGCAGTTTCATCCACCAATAATGGAAAAATAATTAGGGAGTGTGGTCTAGAAACTCTACAAAATAGAAGAAAAGTAAATATGATTAAGTTTACGAACAAAACATGTAGTCTCCCTCCTGAACATATATCTCGCATTGCCTTTAGAGAGTGGAATGATATGTCAAGACTGAAACGATCTTCACCCATGCAATATGATAGAGATATCAGAGGAAGTGTTGGCCTTGAACACAACAAATGGGCTATTGTTCAAGAACCCATCTCTTTCAAAAAGCTTCCAATGAACACCAGCGTTCACATTGACCTTTTGAAGCCATGCAACAAAAATGAACAAAAAGACATCATTAGGAAAAAGGGACTCGATGCAATAGAACAATTTCCGAAAGAAGACTTTGTACATGCATACACAGATGGCTCCTCTGACAAAACCATCACCAACGGGGGTGCCGGTGTGTTTTTAACTACTTCAGATGGTGTGTTTCACCAGGGCAAATATGGTGCGGGAAACATAGCCTCTAACTTCACCTGTGAGCTGAGGGCAATTCTGGAGGCACTAAATATCTATAAGGCCCTTCCCACTTCCAAGCAGGCAAAAGGTCTAGTAATATTTTGCGACTCAAAGGCCGCCCTCCAAGCAATTCTAAAAGGACATTCTTCTATCACCCAAGAAATCATCTCAGGTCTTCAAGATCTTCAGACTATAAACAAGACCTGCATCCTCCAGTGGATTCCTGCACACGTCGACATAGAAGATAATGAAACTGCGGATAGATTGGCCAAGGAGGGCAGAGACCTCAACACTAGCTGCAGTGATGTTTCTCTTCAGGATGCGAATGCAGTGGCCAGATATAAGCTTAGAGAAAAATCCATTCAGACCAAACATCTTCTCTCTGAAATAACTGCGAACAGATCTACTCTTAAAACCATAACTAGGCTGAGAACCGGACACCACAGGGGTATGAAGATAGATGGAGATGGCAAGAAGATCTATAGAAGCTGTGAACATTGTCCTGATACACAGCTTACGCCTACTCACATCTATGATTGTCCGGCTATGAGCGCCAGCCTGAGAAAGATTGGAGTACTGCCGACTATGCTAGATCCGTATGGAGACAACATCAAGCAAGTCGTAGAAGAAATTATCAAAATTCACGGACACATATAGAGTTCGACTCTCATAAACACGACAAAAAAAAGTTATATATACCTTATAAAGTATTTTCAATAACTTTCAAACCTTAAAAGTTCTATGGCAGCTACTCCTTGCACATGCACAATATTGTAGAAAACTTTATTTAGACGTCCGACTAGTACAGCAAACACGTCAAATTTGAAGTCTGTATCTATTTTCGTTGTTCAGCAATACCTTTAAAACAAAAAAAAGTTTATAGCATTTTATACTTGCGCATGCGCAATTTTCTCGAAAACCTCATTATGACGTCCAACAGGAACTAGGAACCCGTGTACTAAATTTGAAGTCCGTAGTTCTTTTATTTCGAACTGTAAAGTAGTTTCAGACAGACAGACGGATCAATGTAAAAAAACCCCAATTTTTTAGAATGAGCACCCTCCAAAACGTGTAGAAAGCACAAAATCTTCATTTTGGACTGTTGACCCCCATCGCAATAGTTTTATTACCTTATATTTTATATTAGGTAATTGGAAGTAATAACTTTAAAAATTGGACGGGTACGAAGGAAGGTGGGGGGGGGGGGGGGGGTAGTAGAACGTACGGACAGAAACAAAATAACAGACGTACAGGCAGGTGGCCAAACACTATACATTGTAGTCATCTATTTTTTTTACTTTCGAACCAAAAAAAGAATTTTCAAAATACGGCACTTTGGATCGGAAATTGAAAGGGATATGGACGGACGGACAAAATGATGGACGGACAGGCAAACGATTAAAAAGTATAAAAGAGATCTGTTAAGTCCTAGCTTCCAAACAGAAAAAGAATTTTGAAAATCGGAAGGTTAGTACAGAAATTATGAAACGGGTATGGACCAAAATTACCTCAAAAATGTCACTTAGCACGTTTTTCCACTAAACGACTGTCAAAATCTGAAGCACCTCGGAGGAAGAACGTGCCAAGTGCATTAGGTGTCAAGCGCGTTTTGTAAATTTCGTGTTATTACGTAAATTAGGGTTAAGCGAAAAGCCACCAAGCATTTTGAAGAACCAAACTAAAATATCATGAAAAAAAAACTATGATTTTGTGAATGACAGAAAAGTTGCAAACTAAACACTTTGAAGCTCGTTATCTCGTTTTCACCTTTTTGTCACTTAGCACGTTCTTCCACTAAGCTTTTCATTTATCATAACATGCAACATTGTAATATGAAATAGAAAATTTCAGAAGATTTATCTTCGATAAAATACAATTTCTATTAAACTATTATTAATATTGTAATTATTTTTTAATTATGCTACAATGTTTGCGAAATCGCTTATCAAACTATTATCCATATATAAATTTAATAAAAAAAATCATGAGTACATTTTGCGTTGAAGAATTAATTTCATATTCATTTCCTAAAATCATATAAAAAATACATGGCAGTCAATGTTGAGTTGATACCTTGTCAGTCTTTATCTGTCATACATGCGTTTTTTTTATTGTATGCTCATATGGAATCCGTTGTATCAGTTCGTGTGTGCATCGGTTAGTTAATTAGAAGTTATCATCGAAAACCACAATAAATATTGAAACATATGGTAAGCGTGCTAGTGATTACTCTCAGAATATTGATATAAGTCAACTTTGGGAATCCATAATGACTGGCTTATCTCACTTTGGCTAAAATAGAAAATATTTCCCACTTTTTATACTATAGGAACTATAGGAACTCGTGTCTCAAATTTAAGTCCGTAGATCTTTTCACTTTTCAGCATTACATTTTAAAATCTTAAAAGTTGAATGGTAGCTAACTATTGCAAATTCAAGTTTTTCTCGTGAACTATATTATGGTGTTCAAATGGTACTAGTAACTCGCATATAAAATTTGAATTCTATAGCTCTTTTAGTGCACGCTGTAGAGTGGTTTCAAACAGATAGAAACAATAACAGTGTGACAGACGGATCAATTTTCCCACTAAAAATTGGTACACTACAAAACATGTACAAAACACAAAATCTGCATTTCGGATAATCGATCTCATCGAAGTACTTTCATTTTATTACAAGGTATGAAAAAAAAGTCATGAAAGTAACAAGTTGTATATTGGAAAATTATTTAACGATCTGTAGAAGATCCTGATGATTATTTAAGTATTAAATCGATACTTTTTTTTAAAAAAATTCTACCTACTTATTACTCAATAGCACTCATACAATTACAATGTTTAATCCATTGCATAATATGAAAGAGAGTAAAAAAATTTGAATGCATCAATTTTTTGCAAATACCACGCTTAACAGAAATATAAAATAATTTCTCTTAAATTTACGAGTACTTATTACATATTTTACAGCTTATATTTGTACACCATTTGTATTTTTTTTTATTTAATAAGTTCACGTATTTGTCACAATTTTTTTTTAAAATCACAACATTCTATTTGAATTACTTAATGTAAAAAAGGATTCAAATCAATAGACTACATGCTTCTCTACTGTAACAAAAATGTTAAAGGAAGAAGTTAAGAAGGAAATTCTCCATTGTATTTGGTCTCTTTTTACATTTAGCATTTCATTTGCAATAGAATAATCCATTACTACCAATAGCATGATTAAATAGTAAAAAAAATTCTAATTTCAAGCACTTTTTTGTTACAATTTTTTTAAAATTAATTAGTACTAAATGAGTTTTACAGAAAAGTGCCTTTTGTTACGATAATAACCTATAATACCGTTATTTTCAAAACAAAACAATTATGCAAGGCGCTACAGCAAATCAGTTTTATATCAGTTTATCATCAATATACTAATTTGTTGCACCAAAAATAAAGTGTATTCTATACTCGTAGGTTCCAATGTACCTTAAATTTTGTCACAGTGATCGATCGCCAAATTCTTCGCCAATCTAGTACCAATAAGTCAGAAAAAAAAGCGAGAGAAATCAGTGGACCGTACACTGGGGGCAATGAGCTACTGCTTACATATAAATATAGGATTTGGGGTTTACATACATATGTTTGTGTACGGACAGCATGGATGGTGACGAAAGGTCACGAGAGATGATTACTGTGTTCACGCGTGACATGAGCTCACGTCAGTGGCGTCACGCGATGCCATTGTAACAGTGTGGCTTGTTTGGCGATATGAAAATATTCAAGTTGATAGCTTTGATTAAAAATGGGAAATGAGTTTGTTTGGGGCAATAATGTCTCACTAGAGCTACAATGTGATAGTGCGGTTGATCTTCGTTGTTTAAGTTCGAGGTTAAAGTAATATGGCTAATGCATGCGCAACCGTAAATCGGAACTTATTGGGATCGTACGTATAGCCAGACAGGGAGAACAAAGGATTTGACGCGCATCAGCTCCCTCTATCGGAGATATTTCGTCTGTTTTTAATTACACAAATATTTTGCAGGCGGCGTCGAAGATCAAATTCAAACTGAGGCTCTGTGCCTTATCAGCTATATACTAATGCTTTCAAAAGTGTTTTAGAAAATATAATGGGTTTGCTTATTTTTAATAATTGATACATTTTTTTAAATAAAATTTCTTTAAATTATTAAGTAGAAGTGCAATTTTCGCTTAATTGAAAGTAATGTCCATGTAAAGAAAGAGCACGAGTTAGTCAATTGTAAGAAATGCACAAATCTTTTGTAAAACAATATAGATTTTTCTTGATTCAACCTTAGTATATTTTAATTCTAACATTCTATATTAAAAAGTTGTGTTTCCAAATTGTGCAATTTCTATGTGTAAAATTTTCTGATAAAAATGTAATATTCTGTTTATTCATGATTGCAAATCGCAAATTAAAATTGTATATTCATTGCAAAATTAGTATTATTTTTTTACTACCGGGGATATTTGCACTTGAACATAAAAATATAAATGTAATAATAATAACTTATCTGTTCTATTTACTACTTTAAATTGACTTCCTTGAATTCTCCATTTCTAAAAAAAAATTTTCGTCGTAAATCTATGTTACACAATTAAAGATTACCTTTTAAAGTGTTACTTCCTTATGTCATCACTAAACGCATGCGCTTCTATTGTCATCAACAAACAATAATTGCACCTTAAAAAATATGCCATTGTTCTTCATATTTAACGTGTCGAGAAAAGTGTACAAAACAGTTATGAACGCACACGGGTCATTGTCTTAAAGTATAAAGTTTCCGAGTTTACAAACTAATGTTCATCAGAAAATGGGACAATTATATAGTATTTGACCACATCTTTTACGCTTTTAGTAATGAAGGATACTGAAACTGATAATTGTTGTTTTTCGAGAATCGGGACCATCAGATTACATGTAATTGATAACAAAAGTAATAATTTAGAAGTGATTATAAGTTTGTTGAATACATTTAGAGCACTTTAGATTCATCATTATTGGCATCATTAGAGAGTTCCATTTAAATGATTTTGGTTGTTTGATTTTTAAAAATTTCTATTATAATATTAGAGTCTGATACATAAGCATGTTTCTTTTTTATTTTTCAAGAGAAAATTTGAGCCTTTGAAAAATTTGAAAGCTTACCTAGTAAATAGTTCAAATAAATTATAATATCTATATTTCTCTTAACAGTAAACTAGCATCTACATTTATAAATAGATTTTTAATGTGCCGTTTCTTTTTAGCTGACTTGGAAAAACTAGATGATTCAGTTTATTCTTTCCACAATATCTTTTAACTTTTGTAGTTTCACGATAGTTTTTAATGAATAAAATTTTCTTTCTCAATTTCACTTGAGCATGTGTTATAAAAACTTAATTATATGAGTTAATAATATTAAAAAATTTAAAAGGAACTCTTCAATACAGGTGACCTATTTTGGGCTACAAAATTATGACTTTTCATTTATATGATTATGTTTCTATTTCTATACCACAAAGTGCATAAAAGACGAATAAAATCTCCTATTCAACATCAGAAAATAAATAATGGCACCATTCGAATCACGAAAACCGTACGTCATGCCTTGCTCAATAATAAACACTAAAAGAAAAAACTCAAATACTTATTAGAAAAACTTGTTCAATCGAAAAGAAATTACACAGATCCATGTTAATGCGTGACTTCTGGAGTTTTACAGCTATTCGCAACCCTTTGTGTTGGTATACGGAAAGTTGTTTGGGAAAATATCATCGTTTTGTGACTGATAATTGCGATGCCATATAAAGATAATTTTTTCACTCATCGTTTGAGTACTCAAACTATTCAGTCATTTGGAGGTCTGGATGTTAGAATAAAATGCAGATGCTGCTTAGTCAAAAACAATGCTAAAAAAAAGGTTCGCCAAGTGAAGTTGTGATCCTTTCTGAAATACACCTGATTTATTATTTAAAGAATTATTTGCAAAGTTTTGCATATACTAAAATTAATATTTTGAAGGCTATGCAATTTATTTCGGTGAATGAATTGTATTTCGGTTTTCATTGAATGAGATTAAAATAGTAAATTTTTTTCTGAAAATTTAGTTTCATTAAATTGTTTTAAAATTTATTTATGTAGAAGATGATTAAAAATGACTGCTCCATAAAATTTAGTAAAATTACAAAATTAATATATTTGTGAAAATTAAGGGTGTTGCTAAAAAACCTGGCTGTCAAGTGACGGTTTGATGCGTATGCATTCTTCAGAGGGTTAAAAAAATAACTATTAAAATTTTTCGTGTGCAAAAACACTAGAACCTTGTATATTTCGAAAAATTTATAACTTGGAATAAAAACAACGATCCATTTCTAATAGGATTTGCAGGAATAAGTACAGCGTTTTTTTATACTACAATCTTTGGATACAATCTATTGCAAAAATGTTCGTTTTTTAAAATTTTGATTATATATATTAAAAGAATAAAATAAGACGTTTCGTGTTGAAGTCTCTTTGAGAGTACTCGATGATGTTTCTTTGGGCGTATTCCATCAATTATTGAGTTTTAAACGGCTTCACTCTTTTTTTTTCACGCCAAGCATTTGTATATTATTCAAACCTTCATGTTTAGAGGTATTTAACATCAGGTGTCAAAGATGCGAGAGCGTTTTATTTCTTGTAATTGCTCAACCTAATCCCCATTTTTAATAGTTCGGGTCGTTTGTCGTGGCTAGGTTTTCTGCTGAATATTGCTTTAGAAGGATGTAGGTCTTGTTTTTTTTTTTTATAAATATGATTATGGTATTTTTTTGGTTACATAGTACTTGGTAATATATATAGGTTGTAAATAAAAATTAAGGTTCAAATTTTTGTATTAAGATTATGCTGGCAAAGCTATGTAGTTAAAGCCAGTAGTTAAAGATTGAGGTCACAAGAAATAAAGGAAATCTGCCTTTTTTATGATTATTTTTATTTTTATTTAAAATTTGGAAATGGAAATTTGGAAATATTTTGATTTATTGCTTATTAATATTGCTATTGTTAAGCAATGAATATAATTCCTTTCAATAGATGTCAAGGATATTAGAACTTTTTTTGATATTATGTAATTGCTTAAACTAATCCCAATTTTAAATGATTTGTTTGTTATATTTTACGTGAAGTTTTGTACAAACAAATTAGAAGCCAAAATCTTGACTTAATGCATATACACTATTACAAAGCAGTTGAAAAAGTATAAAACAAGTTTCACTCTTTCACTTCAATCCTATTAGAACATTCTCTAAAAATTACTGAAGTTGAGACAAACCAATTGTAAGCAAATAAAATTACTGAACTAAAAAATACAGCGCAGTAACAAAGTAACAAAGTAAGTAACAAAACGTAAGTAAGTCAAAGTAACAAAGGATTAACACAATTTGGTTCAATTCCAGTTAGTTTAAATTTCGAATTTGTCTCGTTTCAAACCACCCACTCTTTGTAAATTCGGCTTTATATTCATGAAGCGTTTCTGGTAAAACACACTCATTCATGTAAATATTAAAACACTGGCATTTTGGAAGAACATCAATCACTTGGTGCGTTAATCCTTCTGGAAGAACAAATAGGATCAGAAGTTGTACAACATCGCATAAATTATGCCTGCCGAGCACACATATGCAGATACGTTAAATAAAAGGATATTATGTTTTTTACTCCTGTTTTGTTTCAATACTTACTGTAAGTCGATTATTATTTTAAAAAAATGTTTTGTTTTATGACTTTCTTAGTAAACCCACTAACAACGACTTTGTGATCACCATTAACAACTTCATTTCCGAATAAAAACGTTAAATTTAATTTATTTTAAAATCGTTTTTCGTGTAACAATTTTACCTACATAAATTGTTCAGAATTATGGTCTTCATTTTTCTTATATGATCTCATTTAGTTAAATTTAAGCCAATAGCTAATTTTTTCCGTTGAAAATTTTCTTGTAAGTCGTCTTTAATCGTTTAGGCAATGTACTTGAAATAAATGTAATAAACTAATTATTTTAAATCTTTCATATGTACTATATTAATTTCAACTTATAGACTTTCCTAAAGAGTATTTTATTCAGCACAGCGATAACATTAAAATCCAAAGATAAGCAATATTTTATATTTCAATCGATTCTAAAATACATGAGTATGTTTCTATTAAAAGTTAATATTTGATCCAAAGAAGTTCTACTTACCAAGCATTAATTGCTGAATAAATGCTTGGTAAATAGAACTTCCTTGGATTCTTTTATCGGATTCGGCTTAAAATAAAGTGAACAAACATGCATGAATTTTTTTATATATCTTATCTTTCGTGTTTGTACATGGCCTACTCAACTAGTAAGGCCGAAGAAGCTTTCCCAAACAAGCTCGGGGACGGAAATTTTGACGTCATAGTTCCGAGTGACGTTTATCCGAAGATGAAGACAACCTGTCTCGAAACCTGTTCGGAACCACTAGTTCACGGCTGACCACATTTTTAGGGTTCCGAATGCGTCCGAACTAGTTTCTCGATCTTCGGCACTGGGAACAGTGACGTCAAAATTTCCGTCTACGCTCATGTTTAGGAGAGCTTCTCTGGCCTTGTTATTGAAGTTGGCCGTGGTTTGTACCGAATAAATAAAATTTCGTTCCTATAAGTTTTAAAACCCAGCTCATAAGTCAAATTTCAAATGAAAGAAATGAATTAAAATCTACACAAATACATATTAATAATAATTGCAACAAACTATTCTCCAAAAATAGTTCATAAATCAAATTTTTAGATAAATAGCTCGTGTACGACAATTCCGTTGTGTCGGAACTCATTTCGATTTGGGTGGAGATGGTATTATCTTCGTATATTTGGATTATAATCAGGTGATAAATACTTGATGCAAGCAGTGACAGAAGAGATTGAAGGATAGTTTGTTACTGTAACTATCAATGCCTTCATTGCTGTTTTGATTAATTCGAAAGTAAATTTGATTTATGCGACCGCAAGGAGTTTTGACCCAGGTGTTCATAATAATGTATTGTCGATTTGCAATTATTGCAGAGATGGCGATTAAAAAATGTGGTAATGGGGGGAAAGTTATGTAGTACATACTCTAAAAGAGTTCAATAGGTTCATTCAAATAAGATAGTTGAAGAGTTCTAAATCGAAAATTTGTGTTTTTATAAGCTTGTCGTGAAGTTCAGCATATTTATTCAAATTAGATGATTAGCCAGTGCTGAATTGAAAAGGTATTTTTATAATCTTGTAGAGAAGTTCAGCATAAGTTTATGATTAAGGAAGGTTTAATAAATGATTATATTAGATTGGTACCAATCTAATTTAATTGTTTATTAATGAATGGATTAATGGATTTATTAATGGATAAGAATGGAGTGTAATGAGCAGTAAATAGGAGAAGAGTCTCCTATCTTGCTTAAATGAGTAAAATTTAAACTCATGTAAGGAAAAAATCATATGGGTTTCAAAAATTCGTAATCACTTCAATAGACCAGAAAATTTATATAAAAAAGAGTGTTTTAATATGTAATCTGGAATGAGCAGTCAGAAAAACTTAAATCAGTAAATTTTTATATGAGAGCTCATGTAAGAAAAAACCAGATGGGTTTCAAAAATTAGTCATCACTTTCAACAGTTTTTGACGAATTTTTATTTCTTTTGTAGAGAGCGAAAATTTAGCGAAATCTGATTTAAAATCCATTTTATCAGAGTATCAACTGCTCATCAAACTAGAGAATTTATATAAAAGTGTGTTTTAATCTTCACTAAAAACAATATTAAACAAAATGTTCAAAGTATTTAAACAAAAATGAATTTTTTTGAAGTAACAATTTAGTAATGCAAAAATATAGGACTTGAGAAACAACATTTTATTCTTAATTCATTCACTACTGAAAAGTTCAGATTCAAATTCTTAATTTTTCATACCATGATACGATCAGGAACAATTAAAGCTCATAAACTACATTTTTATGTCTTACCCAGTAATAAAAATTATTACTGGGTAATATAACTATTTATTTCAATTTGAACAAAAAGTATAGAGTTTTCAAAATGGAGTTTATCATTTAAGTTGAGAATTGAAAGGCTTTTACAATCTATATATATTTGGAGTAATAAGTAAAATTTGATTAATATATTACCTGAATTTTATTGAAACTTGTACAGTAGTTAAATGCATATTCTTAATTTTGCTCATCATTAGTACAGATATCTTCTAAATAAATGTAATAAATGTGATACATTTTTTGATTTCTTGCCATTTGTTTACAATTATGATATCATTTCATAAAATGATATTGATTAAATAAGTATTGTGTCCTACGTAATAATCATAGTTTTGTTTCTGTAATGAATACCTTTATAGGCTTTAAACCTTCTTTAGAGTAGTAAAACTTCGATTTCGTATTTCGATTTAAAGTTAATTAAAACTGTTTTTCGTCACTTAAGATTTAAAAGTTTGTTTAAAGGGATTGATATTCTAAATTCGTTATTTAAGTTTTTGATAACTGTTTATTGCTTAAGGTAAAAATGGCTTTTATAGAATTTGTGTTTAATGTTATTTAATGAATAACTAAACTCCTCGGCGCAACAGCCTATTAGTGGGCCAAAGCCTGCCGTGCCCATTTCAGCTTTCGTGACCTAGGGCTCTGGGGTGCTAGGCATATGTCCCGGTATGGTGGTCAGCCTCACGCGGAACCCCCAGTGTTTAGTTCCCAACATGCTTGCTACCCATTTTATCGACCCACTTAAGGGATGAAAGGATTGGTCAGCCTCGCCCAATCCGGGATTCAATCCCTGGACCTGCGGCGTGGCAATGCGAAGCACTACCACTAAGCCACTGGGCCTCTTAATGAACAACTTAACAGATAAATTTAAGCCGCTATAAATGGTCAAACAAAGGTTATTCTATAAAGTATAAAGTAACAAGAATTTACGGAACTATTGGGTAGATTTAAATATCGGTTCATTTTACAATTTGTGGGATTCGTTATTCAAATATTCTGATCATCTACTACTTTTGACGATATCACTAATATAATTATTATCCTTTGACTTTTTTGTGCCAAATAGTAATATTAGTACATAACTTATAAAAAAATATATTTTTAAGCAAAGTTGACATTGACGAGTTGTACAATTATTAATAAGAATGAAACAAAATTTTTATAGTTATGGTAATTAATAAAACCAATTTTCTTGTTTAAAATTATGTTTGCTTAACTTTATTGGCTGTAATTTTTATGTAGGGCAAATAAAGTTTGTATAAAAGTACCAAGTAATAGATATGAAATACCTTTGTATGCTACTATTTTCACTAATAAGTAAAACTTGAAAAGTGTATGTATTTCATACAAAGTGCATGGATTGTACATAGGTTTTTTTAGAAATATTTTTTTTTGCACCACTAATAACTATTCAATGCACAAAGGCGAATCAGTCACCCTTTCCCATAACTAGTAATTGAACAGGATTTTTCAAACCAGTCTATTTGTAACTTAAATAAAAACAATAAAAAATTGCACAAATAAACTATAAAACATATTTTAATAAATATGACACACGAAAAGTGAAAATGAATAATGAACATAATATGTTCTTCAACGGTGCTATTTAAGATTTTCAAAAGACCTGTATAAATTTCATCATCATAACAGATATATTTTTTAAAATACAAATTAATTGCGTTCTTTGTGATTTTTAATGCACTCTTATTTGCTACAGCGAAAATTACCTCTTTAATAAACCAAGAAACGGTTCGATAGCGCATAGAATCTACACTGTGGGAAGAGAATCTTCTTCAAAGTGCGCCGACACAATTAAGAAAGGTTAAACGCCATACTTGAGGTGAAAAACCGAATTAAGTTGACTATAATTTTTTTTGTATAAAGTTATAACATATGTAGAAAGATATAACTTTGGGGATATTGAAAAGTAAAAAAAAATTCAGTTTAAGGTCTTATCTTGTAATCAAGCTTTGAAAAAGTCGTCGTTACAAATATATTTTTATGGTTTTCAAAGTAAAAAATTTATAAGTGAACTCGTAGTTTCACTAAACTTGAAAAGATAAAAATTTCAGAAAAGTGTAGATGGAAAAGTAACTATCGGTTCCATATGTTATTGTTAAAACATAGTTTTATGTTTCATCTAGCGTTTTGATTAAGGGAGTTTTGCATTCCATTGTAAAATTGCAAAAAATGGCCAAAAGCTTTATTGGGACAACTAGAATTAATATCACTTTACGTTTAATTCTTTTGAGGAAAACTTTAAGTTAAATTCTTTTGAGAAAAAATTTACTTTTACTTTTGAGAAAAATGGATGGTGGCATATTTTGTTTAAGATGAGTATTTTAAGTAAAACAATTTCAGTTCTTTTAAAGTGTTCTACCTGAAATGGATATTTTAATCTTGTAGGAATAATATATATTTTTTTTGATGTAGGTATAACTTAATTATATGGTATAACACAAGTATTGAATATATATACACGGTGAATTAACCCAGATTTATGTGCTCCAGCTATTTTAGTTGAAAAGTACTTAAAACAGATGTTGCCAACAAAAATAAAGTCACGTTAATATTAAGAAATATATGACCATCATAAAATGACGTCATAAATAAAGTCATGCCACAGCTGGTTTAGAAAATGCTGAAATTTTGAGTGAAAGCTCCTACAACTAAACCATTTACCAAATATAATGTTACAGACAATGTTATTTCGTTAATTGAGCGTCATGGTCACAGTAAAAAGAACTTAACAGTTTTACTGCGTGTTACCTGTGTCTCTTTCCGGGCTCTTGTTGGTCCACATTGAACTAGTAAGTTTTCTTTGCGTAGATATACCAGATTATGTCAGAGTGAGTGTAATTAATGTGTAAATTGCATAAAATGTTTATCTTGATTACTTTAGCATATTTTAAATGAATTGCTACACTGTTTTTCTTAATTATTGGCCAGGGCTGACATTCTTTTTAATCTTGAACTAGCCATCCTTTAAAAATTGAACTTATTTCAAGATATTTATTTTAACGTTTATTTTTAATTCTGAGACACCCTTCCATTCCAATCGCACAATGTGTGGGTGAGTAAACATTTACAAAGATATTTTGATTGAAATAATATATGAAACGTATTTCTGAATCAATACATTGGATTGCAATATTTAATCAAGCAACGAAAGTTATTGTTATTCTTTTTCTAAATATCCCCAACCACCTGTCAAGGTGAACCGTAATGTTTACTGCCCTACCTGTGTGAAGACCCCCAACCAAGACAAGCCCCAATTCTTTCCCAGAAGACTTCTAGAGTCGCAGTTCCTATTATTTGAGCAGTTGTCACTCTCTCTAATTGACCTCTTTATAGCGCGCACTTCACAAAGAAGAGAGTTTGCATTTTTCTTGTTTTTTTACATTCTTGAATGGAAAAAGTTGTATCCTGTTCCTTGCCTCTTTTTGAGTAAATTTTGGGTAGAATAGTTTTGAAATTAGTGTTTAACCTCTGTTGGAGATCTCACTAACAGATGTTCTTGGTTGCTAAGTCTAAAAAGCTTAAAGCTTGAAGACCATGATGAACCTGTTAATTTATCTGTTGTTATTAAATTACAATGAATGCTTTGCATCATAATTCAATATCAACTATATTTTGATATTGAAATTGTCAGAATTCATTTTATCACAATTTCAGTTAGTTAGTAAATTATATTTAAGTACTTAATGAAGCGAAGTATTGACAGCTGGATTCCATCTGGTGTTTTCCCTCAACAAATTAATAATATTTCTTTACTTAAAAATAAATAAAACCTTAATTATTCAATTTTCGTTTGTTATTAAAATGTCACCCTTTAATAGTTAATCCCCTTAAAAGCTTTAAAATAAATAACTTTTTGATGCTATCATGTCACAAGTTCCTAAAGGCAATTAAATTTTTTTTTAACAGCATAACTTGAACCAAACAGTTTTGAATTTCAAGTAGAATCTTTATCAATTTGGCTTCTAATAAAATTGAAATGCGCTTTAATTTAGCTAGTGATCTGTGAACTACAGTTAAATATTAAAAATGAAGATTCAGACATTAAAATCTTTCTTTCTCGCAACTGATAGTTACTTTTTTGTCAAATTAGCTTTGAGTAATTCTTGTTTGATTTTTCTTTCATGCTTTATATTATAGAAAGTTTCTCCCTGTATTATAGAATCTTTTGGGATGTTCCATCGTTGGATCCTAATAAGGAAGTTGTTCTGGTTCTTGTGGTTTGGTGTTGGGGAGTTTGGATTGTGTATATTTTATTTTAATCATGCAGATGGTATTTAGTTTTGGCATGGAATTAAAGGCAAAATGTGATTTCCAAGTTAATTTTAAAATAAAACTTTTTTGTTTAAATTAATATAGTGCTATTTACAGACAGGAAATATCACTAAAATTGAAGTTGCAATGTTGTACAGAAGTTGCTAATCTATCTTGTTGAAATGACAACGTGTATTTGCTGATAGAGTATTTTATTTGAAACAAAATACATTTTTTGGTTACTTTACTTGTATTATTTTTATTATTACAGGTATTGAAACAATAAATAGTCTAGCCATTTTTAGAAAATTGGTTATTTATTTGGTGCTTTAAAATGTAGTTCTTTTTTTAATAAAAATATAAATTATTTTCACCTTTGTTCTTTTTTAGGTAAATCATCCACTTACAATTTTAACATTAATAGTTTTAAGAAAATGAAAATCGAAAAAAAATTAGTACAACGGAACAACTTTATAAGTTTCTTAATTACTGACTAAATTATTGTTGTAGCTATGTTTACATTTTTTTACGAATTCTATTTGTATTAAAAACAATGCTAAGTACATAGATGTCAATAGAAGAATGATGAAAAATTTTGTTAAAATTGTCTTTATTGCAAATTTTTAAAAGATAATCGAAATAAGGACCGCAACGTTATAGGTTGAAAATGTTTCTTCAATCAAATACAGTTTAATTAGGAAATAAATTTATTACAGTATAAGATGGCCTTCGATAGTTTCATCTAATAGATTGGCATTTAAACGTTTTGTATTCACCGTTTAATTTTCTTCGATATTTTTAGCGAGGTGGTTTCTAGCAAAACGTATAATTTGTAACCCCCGCTAATTTCAATGCCACACCCGGTTTCAGACCCTGAAAATTTTCTTCTTTAAAAACGTATTCTATAGAAATAGACGTAGCATTTTCTTTTCAAATTAAAACTTTTCAACGCCAATCAGTTTGTTTAAGAACTCATTTACACATGTTTACGAAAAATGATCTTTTGCGGACTTTCGATTGCATTGTGAATACCAAAAAGCTCTTTTGAATATGCATAATTTAAAAAACGGGCCTTGAGGGTTTCAAGGTCTTATTTAACTTTTAATGAGAGATATTTCGTATAAATGCTAAACATGCTACTTATAAAGATTTGTTTAGATCTGTTACGGTTTTTTCATAACTGTTGCTTAAACAGTTAATAATAACAATCAGTATTGCTGTATTTTTAAACAAAATATTCCACTGTTTAAAACTTGGCGCACAATTATTGAATTGTTTTAACTCGCCGCATACTAAAGTAACGAAAGTTGGAATAAAAGTCAGATAAAATATTGCTGTTCTATCCTTATTTTTAGTATATTTTCTAATGCAGTTTACTTAAAAAATATAAACTGTGTTAAATTTTATTTACATTTAAAATATATAATTTGACAAATGAAGGACAGAATGTATAGGTTGGACTTAATAGAAATAGAGAAAATGATTTGTAACGTTCTTTAGTCGTTAGTTCTTCGATGCAAAGTTGTTCCCTCACTTTCTATTGAGTTTAGTTGAGTGACTAGAAGATGAAGAGAGAACCCGAGAACTTATATTAATCTGTATGTTTCAAAGCACAGGTGAAAGTTAAAAGACGTTATTTTTTTGCTGATTCCTATTACATGGGAAAGTATTTAATCATTTTTACCCATTGTTAATTTAAGATCATTGTCAGAAAAATAAATCCGAATAAAAAATACATTTTGAGTTATTGTGTGTTATGATTTGTTTTTAAAACCTATCAACTGTTGTGTTATTATTAAGTTAAAAAATATTATCGGGAAAGCTATTTTGATTAAAGGCTTTTCTCAAATTAATTTTCTCCAAAAATCACATCACATTGTTGGCATGTCTGACCATGAAATACTTTGATATTGTTATAAAGGTTTGTGAAGATATATAGGTAGGTATAATAATTGGCATTTAAAAGAACAAATTACGTGTTGAGTATTTACTTTTTTACTATAAAAAATTAGTAGGTCCTGACTTCATGTGCACAATATAATACGAAAATTAAAAGAAAGATGACCCTGAAATATTTTGAAAATATAAATTGTAGAGTAAATTTTAAAAATATTTACTTAAAGACTGGATTTATAATATTTAAATTGAATTGGTTTAACTAATACTTGCCTCACTCTTTGTTATTCTTATGTATATGTTTGTCAGTACTGTAAAACTTTGGTGGAACGTTATTCCGTAAACTTGGTGGAAGCTGTCAAAAAGTGCTGCCAACGTACGTGTTTGCAGTGAGTATGTGGGGCGTTATTACTTTAAAAAAAATGTTTTTACACATCACTATTTTAATAAATTCTACAATCCAGAATCATATGATATTACTTCAAATCAAATTCCACTTTTTTAAGTTGAGTTTATTAGTAGTTTTACGTAATTTCTTTTGCCTACTAAAACTTCTTTAGTAGGAAAAAGGAGTCTCCGTACGTCCGTTTTTGCCAACTAAAACTTGTTATTGTTCTGATACTTCCGTCACCACCAAATTAACGGCTTATTTCTGTATACACTTCTTCTTTGACTAAAATATCAGAAGGAAAAAGCGTATTGGGAAATATTCTAATGGACTTCATCTCTTTTTACTTTTATCTAATCAAATGAGGTAAAGATAACGCTATCGACTATTTAAAAAAAAATCCTCGAAATTAGTGACAGTAAAATTAATGAACTGTTAAAAGACCAATTTCAAATATTTCTTTACAAGACAAAGCGGCTTATATATTTTTCACGAGCTCCTATTCTTTAATTAAAATCTCGATAAAATTTCAAAACATACCAAAAGAATCGCATTATATTCAAGATTAAATCAAACAAATGTTCTGTTTTTAAGAGAAGTTTTATTTCTTAAAAAGAAATGCTTCTTTATCTAAACATTTTTCAATTTAGAAGAACTCACAACAAAGCACATGCAAAAACAAAGCAAAACACTCGTGAGCACATTCGCCTTCCAATCGTGCTTCATTTGGCGGTAATCACGAACAAATCGCCGAGATAATCTCCCCCTTTGGAATAACATTCCTCACTGTGTGATGCAATTCTCGCCCTATTAGAACAATGCATTAACAGGGGGAGCTTCTGGATTTGGTAGCGGCCAAATAAAACGGCGTTGCGTAACATTCCATGCTGGTATCGAACCGAATCTAACCCACAAATCGAATCGTTTTGCCTTGAACAGAAGTCTTGTATATTGTTAAAGTTTAATCCTACCATAGGACAACATGTGTTTACATATGTCTATGATATGATGGCGCTGGAAATGTTAATATTACAAGGAATTTTTGCGTTGGACATTTACTTTAATCTTAGTTATTTTACTTAAGTTACTTTAATTTATATCTTACTGTTATCAAACAGTTACAGATAGTTTATAAATTTAGACTCTCAATTAATTTGTTTAGACAAAAATGTTATTTCCCATCCCATCATGTTTAAAAATCAGTCGTACGATAGACGAAGGGCGCTTTGCGACTGTATATTCTAACCGTTAAGGTTAGTTACAAGTTAATGTTATAGAAACAGATCTTAGTAACGATTCTAATTGCTTATCACTATCTATAGCTTTTATGTCTCAACACAGGATCGTAATTTTTAACCTGGGTCAAGTTTTGTATTGGAATCAATAAATAGTAATGCAAAAGAACTATTTACCTACTAATATAGTTCAAAGTACTATAGCACACACTTTTGACTAAAATTTTTGAATGAAAACTTGAATACTGAAGACTATTTTATCCAAATCATTGACTTTTTACATCTTTTACACTTTTCATTTCAATCTATACAAATAGTTATTAGCTTTTGTAAGAAATGATTCTATATTTTAACACAAACCATTCTATTTGAAAAATTCAGATCGTCCCAAGCACTTAACTTTGGGGGTACAAGTGTTGTTATTTATCCCCTAGTGGGATAAGATCGAGCATGTCGGGCGCAAGTGTCATTTTTTTCTCACATCCTGCGTGAGCCAGCACCATCCAGATTCGATTGTTCTGAGAGCTTTAATCTCTTTATCTGTGAAAAAACGGTAATGGCTTGTTAATTTGACAGCAAATGGATTGTTGTTCTTTGCCTTGTGCAACGAATACCCCTTCTACACCCACATTTTTTTCCATCTCGTCACGGTGCTTTTCCCTTTTACGGCTACCGGTTTGCTGGTATTACGAAACTGGATTAGGATACACCACAGAACTGATTGTGGAATGGATTTAACATTAAATATATTTTTTCACCGTAATGGAGTGATTAGGCATCATTAAGAATAGGAAAAAAGAAGAGTGAATATTTCAGTTTTTGTTGGATTAAAATTTTGAAAAATCCTTTTGTATCATTTTATAATATATACCTGAAGTTCTTTTTTTCCCCTATTCTTATAATTCTTATAATGGTTTTTTGTGTTATTAGTATTTTGCATGATTAAGAATAGGATAAAAAGAAGCATTAATGTTTAAAAGTGCTTCTGAATCTTTTTGTAATATGTACTTGAAGTTTATTAGTTCTTACATTCTTATAATTTATACTTGAGGTTTCATAGTTCTTTCATTATTATGAAGTGTATTTTAATTTTCTTTTTAGTTTTTCGTTCATTTTATAAAGCTATGATTTATATTTTAATAATTTTCACACAATGCTTATTTCTATTTTAAAATAATTTTTTTAATGTAATAATTAAGAAACATTAGTACGTAAACAACAATGTACGCATATAACTAGTTTGCTAACATAAATGACTACTGATTTGATTTCTGAAAATTGGTTGGAAAATGGCAATAGAGTAGTAAAATATATTCTCTCTGCCATAAAGAATTTTCATTGCGACAACATAAAAGAAAGAAAAGGTTGTGTTTTGTTGTATAATAACCTTTTTTACTAGTTTTCCATCTTTTTTATAATAGCTGTTGAAGTAGGTTAAAAAAAAGTACCTGCATTGTACTTTTGAAAGTTTTTTTTTTAAATAACATTTTTAACAAAAAGCTCACTGTTTGTTAAAACTTAAGAGAAGTGGTTCTTTATTTCTGTGGAACTGTATCAGGCCAAATGAATATTATCTGATTATAATAGTGAGATTAAATGCAGGATTACAAAAGACAATTGTTTCATTGAGTAATTTTGCAATTTAAATACAAAATTTCTTTAAAAAATAATTTTGGATGCATATTGCCCTGTAATACACTATTTTCATCTATCTGGTTTAATACAAAAACGTTAAAACAGGTAATGTCTTATTTATCTTGTGATAACATCTATAAAACAATGAAATCAAAAATTAGTAACAGAACTTAGAAAACCATGTTTTCATATTCTTTTCAAAGCATCAATTTGTGTTCTAAATTGCAATCTAAATTCTTATTAGTTGTAGATAATTTTGTAATTTCCAGAATAGTAAGGTAAAATCTTTCACTACAATGATTACCTTCTTAATTTCTTCTCACAGGAAAATAAAAAGGGCTTAAAAAAGAACATATTTTAGCCTTTAGAGAATCTAATATTTAGATATTTAGGTTAGTTATCCTTCCCATTTCTTACTCTTTGGTGACTCAATGAATAAAATGAACATTTACCTTGAAGCTTTCACAAATTACCGAATTTGTAAAGAAGTAATTCTTAGAAATCTCTTATTTCTCTTCCATACTTTTAATAATAAGTAATTTATAAAGATATTTCTCTGTTTCCATCTTGAAACAACAATGCAAGTCAAGCCGGTTCAAGGATACAAATGGTTTGTTTATAGTTTAACAATTTGCCACAACTTTCTCATTATCTGACATTTCTATACCATTTTGTATTCTTTCCAAGCTAGTTTCTGATTAATCCAAACAATGCATTTGCATAACTATCTCAAACTTTCCCCTCTCTTTTCAGTTAACACTTTTGTAATTAACCCTATAGTGGAGTGTAAATGAGTTGATATATTTCTACACATTAGTAGTCATTTGTTGTATATAAAATATTTTTCTCTAGTTAACACTTTTATAACCGTAACACTGAATTTTGATTGACCTTTTTCATATACCAAGTGCTTTATGTGTGAAAGGCATTGGTAATTAATAACAATAAATTAAATATTTTATGCAAAAGACTTGAAAGAATATGTTGTTATAGAAGAGCTTGAAGCAGTTTGAAGTAATTGATCCTTGTAAAAGTATAATTTTTATAAAAAAAAGTGATGCAAAACAACAAAAAACGTATTTTTAATGTTGTTTTTATAAATCTGTAACTAACATTGTTTTAATAATGAGTCAGGCATCCACATCAATATCATGGAACATATATTCGGAACTTTACAAACGTTAATCTAGAGAAGTGTGTTAAATCCATTAAAAAATCTCGCCGATTAAAATGCACCATGTATATGTTACTGGTGCAAGTTAATTAAAGGGTCTTTAAACTAAAAAATGCTATTTAAAATATAACTAATGCTAAAAACACCTAAAATAACTAGTAAAATGAGAACTGATGTTTAGAATAACGGAAAATGTGAAGGGTATAGTTTTATAAGAAATGTATTTTGTTTTGTGAAAATAAATAAAATATAAAAAAAAAAAACCCGGAGAGAACGGGATATTGAATTTTCTGAAATCTCCTAATAGATATCGTGTATCGGCCAGATCGGAGAATTTTTCAAATTTATCTGTAGTAAGACATACCGATCTGATTATTATAGACCGATCTAATTTTCTCAAAATTTCGCTACATGACATTACACTGCCAGTTCATTACTCCATTCATTTATTGTTTTTTGTAAAAGCATTTCCATTGTTGTATTTTAGCATTGTTAGTATTGAGCATATTTATTGAGAAATTTTTACTATTTTCACAATGCTTTGTTTGAAATTTCCCATTTTACAGACATTTTAAAGAACTTATTTTTAAACTCTCCTTTAAAGACACAAAGTAGGTTCTTTTTGGGGGGGGGGGGGGGGCATTAATATATGCTAGAAATAACGAAATTGTTTGTTACATTTCCAGAAGCCTTTCTTATATACTTACCATTTTCTCCTTATTAGTTTTGTCTACCAGCTGTCAAATACGACTCTGTCAAAATAAACAGAGATAAATATTGCAGCGTTGTTCTTTTTCGAGTGAGAAATTTCAATGATTATTAAGCGTGAGAAACTGATAAGGTAACTTAAGCTTCCGGCCATACAGCGCCCATTATCATATCTGAACGTAAAAGTTCAAAAAGGTCGCTTTATGTTACCTTGGCAGCTGAAGGGAGTTCGTTGGGTTTGTATAGCACGTTCAGCACATTCTAAATTGCACAAATTGATTATTATGTTAAATAATGAATGACATTTCAATGGGAACAAAGTTCAATCTTGCGGTTTCAATTTAAATTATATTCCATGCGTTAGAAATGCATTGTTGAAAATTTATTTTGATATCCAGAATTTCACTACGGTACGATGCCAAAACTAGTTTTGGTTATATAATCAAGGAAAATTACCCGTAAATTCATTTAAACTACCAGCAGGTTTACCATCTTTTATGTAAAAATAATTTTTCCTCAGTGTTTCTGAATATTAAATACATATCTTATGATGCATATTTTATATTTGATATTAGGTAGATCAGAACTAAAATTTCATTCATTTTTTATTAACTTACTAAGACTATACTTGTATGATGAGTAAAGATTCTTTATTGAAAGATTATGTATTTTAAAAGCGAGTGAACTTAATCGTCGATATATTTGTAATGGATTAAAAGAAATTATGATGAAAAATCTTTATGAATACCAGACGTTTGGTATTGACATGAACCATGTGGGATTTTTATTATTGTACGGAAAAGGTTTGGCGATAAAATATGTTAAGTATTTTAAAAGGTTAATTAAGCATTTTTTATGGTTTTTCTTCAAAATAATTTTTAATGTAAGTTTCCAGTTTCAAGTATCGAAACACTATGTGTGGAAAACTATGCCCACTTCATCAGCGGCAGGGTTGCAGTAATTTCTTGACAGAAGTTATCAAATATGTATACTCAGAGATTCTGGAATTGTCTCTCAAGCTGCTAGGAGTATTTCAAATGACAATGGGATTTAGCCACAATGCATCAACATTACCCTGAAGACAGAGAGTCCAGGGTTCCCCGACATGTTTCGTTTCACAGACTAGTAATACCGAGAAGCACTTTTACATCGACCGGAACAACATCCCCAAATGGACGCTCCTTTGATCTGGTTCCTCTGCGAATAGCACTGAGCGGCTATTGGCGAATAATAAGGAACAGCTATAATGCCGGTCTCGATTTGGCGATTTGCGTTACGTTGCAGTACAACGAAAAATTCCTAATGTGGTAAACATTCCGCTTCATCTTTGATACATAGGCATACCAACCCTAAATTAAATTTCAACCTCGTCAAGAGTCGCCTATGGACATTCCTGCCATTATACAATAGTTGAACCATAATTTTTTAGAGTACTAAAATATAGTTAAAATAATTCCTTTGATTTATGATCAAATGAAAAAATGTTTAAACTCTTTTGTCATTTTCTTCAAATTTAAAAAGAGGGTTTTTTTCGGCACTTGTGTAATTATCCCGTTGATCTTCCAATGCTCGCCAAATCCTTTTTCATTAATTTATTAGTTTGGCGCTAGTTTTCCATAAAAAAACTTTAAAAAAAATTATACTTGTATTATATTATAAATTTTTTTATATATATTTTTTTGATGTTATCAACATCCGTTTCCTTAGGTTTTTTACGAAGATTTTTATACATAAGTTATAATTATTTGTTCTATTTCATTAATTATTATATTTATTATAAATTAGACTAATGTATCGCTTTTGCCTAAAACGTTTTGTCTAAAATGGTCAGCGGGATAATTCACATGTGCCTTTTCTTCTTTTTTTTAAGAGAATGGGGAAATCACAAACAAACAAGAACAAGTTCTTATAATTAAATGAGTAAACAGAAGGTGATACGAATTAGCATCAACAGCAATTGAAAATCAGTCTGAATAGAATAAGAAAGCTGGTTAACAGTTTTAATTGGCATAAGCACAAAAAAGACAGACCATCAATGTGTCACTTCTGGTTCAAACCTAGTTACCAAAACGAACGATCGCCTTGGGATAAAAACTGTAAAAAAGCTCCTATATGTTCAGAAACCGACTGCATATAATATGCTTGTCAGATTCAACACACATCCCACGTTTCTTGATGGCGTTGATGGAAGATTGCGGAACTCTAAAAAAAAATTAAATAAAAGCATAAATAAGTTCCCGCCTCCCGAGAAAATATTAATTCCTCCTCTCTTCCCACCACCTCTGTATTTGTTTGCTCAAATAAGGGAGAGAAAGCTGGTAATGACAGGGTTCTAGGCTGGCTTATCAAAAAACCAAATTATAACTGCAGCAAGGAACGAAACTAAGTCAGCGGAATCTCCAAGCATGTTTAAACACAGGTTTAACACAGAGAAAACGACGCATGACTGACAGGCTATATAAAAATCCAGAGAATAATGCCGAAGGATTTTTTTCTTTCATGGGATACTATCAATTTAAACTTTTCAATTCTGTAACCGTTTTTTCTTTTTTGTTTTGCAATGGATTGAAGATTATCAATCGGATTTCTGAATTTGTAATTAAATATATCACTTTTGATGTTGTGTTTCTCAAACAAACCTGACCCCGATATGTTTGACCTCAGTCGCTGGATAATGAAAGTCGCGCTATTCCCACAACACTTTTTTGCCATCGATTTCTTGTATAATACGGACGGAATATTAAACTGATAAAACTAGGGTAAAGATGAAAAGTGATTTTCTTGCTTCAGAATATAATTAGAAAATCTACACTTGAGTTAATATTTTGAAGTGTATCTAACTGTTACGTATAAACGAAAATAGTTTGCAAGTGATTTTACAATTATGATTTTCTTTATTGATTTGTGTAAAATAAAACAAGCGCACTGTGTAATTGTGTATATCACTTATTTAGCATAGCAACAAACTCTTAATCGGTTCTATTCACGTTTTCAATCGTGATCTGGAAGTCAGTGTTCATCTTTTCTACTAAGCGGGAAACTCAAATTTTATCGTTGCTGAGTCACATGTGTTTGAAAATTGTAATAATAAATTATTGTAAAATAATTTTTTTATAGAGTATATGTGATGTTTATTTACGATGAAACTTATTGTAATGTTACGTGTTATTTTGGATTAGTTTTGGATGGTAGAATACTTCTATACTTGTGTTTGTAACAGTACATGTAATTATATGGTTGAATATTCCATCATTACACTTCATAGCCCATGGTATTTTTCATTACTAAAAGGTGGTAATTATATAATATCTATCAATGACGTTCGAAAGCACAGATTATACTATTTTTTTGTGCCTTAAGCTGGATTTTGTATATTTCCACCAAAAATTAATTGTGGAAAATTATTTTGCCAGAAATATAATAATATTAAATTAAAAAGAAAAACTACAATCCCAATTTCTAGTAATCAATATCGATTCATCAACTTCCACAACACGGCAACGTTTACCACTTTTATCAAATACCTTATCCATGTACGAAGTCGAAGATATTGCGCTAATCGCCAATTGGCATAATAAGTGTTAATATAATTGGCGTTCATCTGCCCATCCATTTGAGAACTACGCTCTACACGAGCTCTAATTTATTTCAATTGGCGTGGTGTTTCGAGGTTTCAGTTTTTCATCTTCCACGAAATCCGTCCGATTTCTACGGAAGCTTTTTTTTTATAATAGCAGAAGAAAAATGTTGTCTCGTGCCCTCTTAATTGCTTATTATGGTTCTTATAAATTGTCAGGGAGTGGTTTCACGGGATGTTTCACCTGAGGAAGAGTGCGATTTTGTGTCTTAAGAGAAAGGCGTGTTTTGGTCTACGTGTTTATCGGTAGTTTTTGAGTGCTTCAAATTGCTCTTGTTTCGCCAGAGCTATTCACTTCGATTAGGATTCACATTCATCAACTCTTAAAGAATAATGTGTTTCTGCTACTTTTAGGCAAGTTTCACATGCAATGGTGCCAGTAGTGTGGGTCGTATTTACGGTGCCGGATGATCGCAGTGGCAATGTTAAGTCAATGGGATCTTTTACATTTAAAAACGTATTTACGGCTTTATTTACGGTTTCAATTATTTAAGCCAATATTAAACCTGCTTCAGTTTTAATGTACGGCAGAAAATTTTCAGCACTTCAAATTTACTTAACACTTAGAAACCGGAAGGACGTAAATCTACGTCCTACACATATATTTAATCGAAGCAGACACGGTCAGTAAAATACGATATTTTCTTGAGAACAGTTTTTGACCTATCTTGTTTCAAGTAGAACCAAGATTTTATCCTTTAAAAAGGGAAATGTTGCGAGTGAATTAACATGTTATATGTAGAATAAAAAAATAAAAACGACAAAACAACAAATTAGAAACTATATTTCTCATTTTAAACCAGAACAGTTTTAACAGAAAGATTGAGTCTCGTGATTTAAAATCGAGCATAAATGACAAGGTCAATACCTGAGATGGCACCATTAGAACTTTTAACTATACGTTAGTGTTGTAGTAACTTTGAACCCCACAGATTTAATGAGCACGTATGTCCTTGTTTACTCAGGGATTGAGTAAATAATATCAATGAAAATAAAAAGAATAAAAACACAACAATAGTACCATGAAAATTAATTTATTACAAAAACATGAGATCTACACTTATACAATGATTGATTGTAAAAGAGTTTAGGCAATCGACTCGGAGTGTAAGCCAATTAAAATTCTAAAATGCAAGATGAAAATATCATACAAAGGGTTCAAATACGGATTCAAAAATTAAGAAGAAAAAATAAAAGACCACAAGAAATATCTAAAACTAACAATGCAATGAAATAGCAAAACCAAGACAAGACCACAAAATGTTTTTAAAACATTGTAGATAAAAGTTGTACAATATAAAATACGACAAATTTGAAAGAAACATTGCCTCTGGTCAAACTGACAAAAAAGGAAAAATAATAAAATTCAATTAAAATACTATACAAGTTAATAACTCGGATATATATATATATACCGATGACATCGTGGCGTAATAACTATTCAATAATAATAAAAAAAAACTGAAATGGAACACAAACGTTTTTGAAAAAAGATCCTGCTATCAGATCTCAGAAGAGTTCCGGACTGCATCTCAATCAGGATAGACGGCAGCTTTCGGCACCGACCCCGGTGTACTTCTAATTGAAGAACTTAGTGGAAGAACGTGCTAAGTAGCAAAAAGGAGAAAACGAGAAAATGACCGTTAAAGTTTTTAGTTTGCACTCGGATCTGTTGAAAACGGTACTTGCAAACCTTAAAAAATATACTAAACTTAAAGCTTACGAAAAAGAGGATACTTTTATCGTTAAAGATGTTAGTAATATGTTCATTGACACAAAAATCTCAATTTTTCCAATAATGTCACTTAGCACGTTCTTCCACTAAGCTCTTCAATTCACACTCCAAGCTCACAACATCCATTATCTGCAGGATAACACTGGCCAAGATCTTTTTTGTTGAATCCCAAATGAGTGGGATAAGAAAACAATTGATGTTGGGAGATAACACGGGGACTGTAAATACTTTTAATGGCTGTAAAACTGTCATGCGATGGATTTGAAGTGTTGAAATCGCATTTTATAGTTCAGGTGAGAAGTTATGGGATCAGTGCTAAGGGAATAGTTTATTTCCTCTTAGCAAAATGAACTGCATGACTTTTATCGAAGTAGAATAGTTTTTATGGCAATGATATGAATGTGTTAAAATGACGTTTAAGTTTTGTTAATTCAATAGGAGAAGCTTCACTTTTCCGCGTATTGAGCAATATGAAGTAATATGTGTGTGGGATGACTTGGGGCATAAAGAAAAGTGACATGTGCTTCGAAACTACACAAAATAAATTAGAGATCTAATTTGTACATTGTTTCATTTTGTTTATAGAAAATTTGTATCTGTAAACACACCCTAGTTTTGTTGGAGTCAATTTCGGTCAGATGCTTTTTCTTACCTGCTACTTTTTTTTTGTTTTTATCTGATTTACTGCGTTTTTAATACCAAATCCATCAAATTTCAGCGAAATAAAAAGCGAATATTCATTTTAATTTTGTTTCTTTAATAAATGAGAAAATAAACCAAATTACTTAGTAGATTTGTTCAATTAAATAATTTTGTTCCGAAATAAAAGAATAGTATAGATTCTAAAAAAATATCATAGAAAGAATATTTGTTTTTGAAAAAGTTAATTTAGATTATGGGGGATGGTACCGGAAACCGAAGTCTCCCCTTTGTGTTAATCTAATATAGAAAAAATATTTTTCGAATATAGAAAAATTATTTTCGAAGCTTACTTACTCCAGCTGCATTGAATTTTTTTTACAAAGAATTTTTTTGTATGATAGATGTAGCTGGTTTAAATGCCTCTATAATTCTGTTTTTTCATTTTTAATTTATAACTTACAATAGAATATTAAAACTTTTTTAAAATAGAATTAGAAAAACATATAAACAAGCTACATTTATCATATAAAAAACCGTTTTTAAAAATATTCAATCACGGTGAAGTAGTTAAGCTCAGAAAATTATTTTTTGTCACTGGGCCATGGCTAACTCAAGGCCACAGATGCTTTTTGTGACGTCATGCTATCCGTTCGGTTCGAATTGTCGGCTAGATCTACAAAGTGTACCAAGCCTATTCGCGCACGGCCGACTGGTACTCTACATATTTTTAGGTACATGAATTTGTTTGTCCAATACCTTCAAATCTTATTCATTGGCATAACATACTAAAGGATATTGAATAAAACGATTTACAGCAAACCCACATGATGCGATGACATTAAACACATTTCTTGCACAATCGCTTTCAAGCCACAACACTAAACTTTATGTAGATCCCACTTTCAATGAATTTTCGTTATAAATCCAACTTATTTATGTGTGAACTCAAAACTTTCTACACAGGCCTATAATTTTCTTCATTCAAATCAATAAAATAGACATTTCGCGAGTAAATTAAAGGAAATAGGTCAACGACACACACTGCCCCATTGCCAATACATAACAATTACAAGCACATTTTATGCGTGATACATTTTCACTGGATATTTACGACATATACAAAAGCAGAAAGGAGACCACACTTCAATCGCAAATGTTATTGTGATTTAAGCAACATAAAACTCTCGAGACAGCCAATAAATAAGACATCGATGGGTCTGTTGAAAGAGACGTCGGAAATAACTATCCCATTCAAATTATGTATGTGATATGACACAGTTGTAAGAGTTGTGACTCTGATTCTGATTAAAAAATAAGTTTGGGAATAATTATTAAGATAAGAATTACAAAACTACAAAAGTAAAAAAATGTTACACCATTTCATCCTATAAACAGCATGCATATGTGATGCAAAAAAAATTAGTGATCGTTTACTTAGGTTTAATCAAAGCTGTTTGTAAAATATGTCAGGCCCCGTTAGAGATTCTGTTATGCGACGTTTTAAATTAATCTTATAATATGGGAGAATTTTACAATCATATAGCACTAATCGAACATTCGCATGACTCTGTTTTTATGGATTGACACAAAGTTGCATTACGTCGCGTGCCTCTGCTTTACTATAAAATACCGAGTTACCTTACTCATTTTTACTTTGTTTTTTAGCGATCTTTCTTTACTTTAATGCTAATATTTTTAATTCTACATTGTTCAATAACATGAACTATATGTTTAGAAAAAATAACAGTGTTTTATGTTTCTAAGCCATCTCAAGGTCCTCTCGATTCTGCAGTGATAATAAAAATAGAGCTTCCTTTTTGATATAATATTTAGTTACAATTTTGGCGAACTAAAGGAATGAGTTCTTAGCCATTATATAAACTTGGTCCACTTGTCACTTGTCTTGTGGTGTTTTCAGAAAATTGTATCAGTGGACTCGGATGTGCGCTTGTTTTCTTCGTGAATATGACTTAAAGTATACTCTAAAAACAAAATTTTCAAAAATAAGTAAAAAAATACACAAAAATCTGAGTACGTTGCATAGTTGAAATGGCTCCTAGTAAATTTTACTCAGGTTCGGAAAACTTGCTCATTTCTGAAACAATGCACTCAAGAATAAAAAATGGTGTTCATTTTTTTAGCATATTTATGTTTCAAAAATGAGTTGAAATTGACTTTATGTGCTCATTTTTGAGTATGTGCTTCAAAATTGAGTAACTATTACTATAGCACTTGTAACTATTTATTTTTGAGTATTCTATGTTTTAAAAATGAGGATAGCTGAGCTGGCTATCAATGAAATTTTGAGGGACATTGTTAAAGCCAAACACTGGTAGTGGGAGCGAAATGAATGTATGCTCTTCAGAGATTATTGTATCTCTTGCGCATATGAAAATGATAATTCGTCCGACTTCCCTGCTGAAATTTAACGAATGAGAAATAATTTTTTTTGAAAATGAGTATGTCTGGTACTTTATAATCGAAACCATTCTATCTTCATACTTGAAACATCATCATATTCGAAGCAAAGGCTTCATTTAAAAATGAAAACATAGATTCACTCAGGTTTAAAAGTCTAATTTTCCTCAGTCTGTTCTTAATTCGATGAAACTCCACAAAAAATTGGATTTGTGTTTTATTGGTGAAGTACAGTTTTTTTGGTGTGAAATGTATGCAGTGAGAGTAACTTATTGGAATACTTTATTTATAACTAATTTACAATATACATAATTCACTATATAGCCACTTTTTATTTAGCTTTAAGTACACCTTTAATATAGGAGTTTAACAAACATTTTTAAAACGAATCTTTTATTAGTTTCTTTTAAATGCAATACGGTTTATCCTTCAATGACTTCAAAATATATTTATTAATTTTCGTCCACAACTCAAATCTAGGATCAAGTGAAATTATAATTACTGCATACGCGTTTCTTTTTACTCAACGACTGATTTTACTCCATCTAACGGATACTTCATCCATAATTATTGACTAAGATGTAATAACTACTACACCTTTAATATTTTTTGTTGTTTTAGAGAGAGTTTCGCCATACACTCTGCTGTGCTACCTCTTCAGCCTCTTGAAAATGAATTGGGACTTGATTCAGAGGATGGCGTCTTGTGTAAACGGAAGAATCTTCAAACTGGAGTTTCGAGTGCTTTGTTTAACTTGCAGCTCGTGTGGTTGAATTTTTATAAGGACCTTAAGAGGAAGTACTTTTATGTTTATATTATAAGAAGAGTTGTTATTGCGTGTGGTAGATTTGAGGGCTTTGGCTAGATTTTGTAAGACTATATGAGAAACATGTTTGCTAAAAGACGAAAAATTATAAGCTATGTAGTAATAGGAAAGCAATTTTTTTTTTTCAAATTCTTATTGTATTTTTAAAATATATTTTTGAGCTATGGATTTTTAAGTATTTACATTTTATATTATATATTTTGTGTTATTATTTATGATCATGTTTTATAGGCATTTTTTTATCCATATTAATTTAATTTGTAATTTTAGAGTTTATATTAATTTGTATGCATTAATTAGTTGTACGAGACTTCAGTTATACGACAAAATTATCTTGTTATTTACCTTTGTTTCAATTTTGAGAAATCATCATCTTATTCTACCATTGCACCTGATTTCAAAATATATGAGTATGATATAATATTCTTCAAAATCGTTCAACTTGTTCGAATTTAGGGACAATTTCGCAAGTTCTATTGTTAAAAAAAATTGCATTAAAACTAGCAGAAAAATGAAACCCCATGCTATTTAAACAAATCCCTTTTGACTCATAATTAAACATTCATCTATTTGATCTGAATAGCACTTAAAATTAGCCTATGGCGTGAGCCTCTTTTCAAAATGGCGACCTATTTCTCAGCTTTGCAACATCGTCAAAATATGACAAATTGACTGCAGTATAATTGCTACGAGCTGCTGATACACATTCTAACATTACCACACATCTGTATCCGGAGAACAATGCTTCAGAGATGGATACTTCGTTCTTCATATGGTCATTTCTTTTGAATAATTACAGATTTTTTTTACATAAACGGAATTCGCAATGTTGGATTTTTTGGTCGTTGCTATTAACGATCCTTTTGTATTTCGATTCCATTGTTTTCTAACTGAAATGTGATTTCTGCATGTCATATTTATGACTATTTAATAAATTGTTAAAGGAAAAGGAGGTCGAGGATGATAGGTCAGAGGCTAATTTTACTTATTTACGCAAATTATTTTAGTTTCTTAGGTGAAATGATAAACTACCCAAGCAACATAACTTTATTGTTTCAATGTATTTTTAGCGTTGAATGCCATTATATTCAATGTTGTTTAAAAATGGACTTTCCACTTTTTTGTACGTAAAGAGTATTCACTTTTGTCCACGTTGTTTCGATGTGGGTTTTTCGCGTTGTTTCAGCGTGGATTTGCGACATTTTTTCCACGTGACAGTGATAACTTTTGTCCACGGTGTATCGCTGGTGAAATTTGTTGGTTAAAATTTTACTTCTAAACAAATATTTATTAAAATCATCTGAAAATTTAGGAAACATAAATATTTTTGCTAATATTTTCTTCAAAGCATCATCTAAATTATAATTATTTATGTGAAAGTAAATTGAAACAAAATAGTATACATGTGTCTATTCAACTGTCAACGTGTCTACCAGAAATCTACAAAGAAACAACATGAGTGTGTTGCTTGGGATATTTATTTAAGAAAACTGAAATTCTTTGATATTTACTCTGAAATACATTACAATATTTTTTTACAGAACCTCAATTGTGAAGTAAAATAGTTCAATATTGCTTTTTTAAGAATTTTTAGTGGAACTATTTTTTGTTTGGCAAAACTAATTTTATCTTATGCCATAAACATGTCATTTAAGTATGTTTGTTAAAAGGTTTTAATACATGATAATTCTTTTAACTATATAACACTATAAAAACGAACAAAGAATTACAAATATGCAATTTAAATGTAAATAGAATTTCACAGCGGTCATACATATTTATCTAAACTTATTCAGCTTAGTAAGATTAATGCGTGTATCTGCATTACCATATATTAACACTGAATTTTAAGAACCAACGTCTTCATAACTTAAAAACTAAAATCATCCGTCAACACATTTGCAAAACTCTACCTTATTTATGTCTTTAAATTATGTGCGTGAGCCACACTATACTATATAATGTATACAGTTTCACCATGTGAGAAGGATTCTTCCATCGTACACCTGCTGAATACTACCGCAGGAGTTCAGAAAATCTTGCGATACACATCTAACACTTGTAAATGGAAGATAGAGATATACATCTATACCAGCTCAGCGACAGATTGGGATAGGATTGACAAATGTGATTGGAGATATAATAGGGTAGGATGAAATATGGTTGTCTTTCTGTGGATAAAATGGTTTTACGATGACGAACTTGGATGTAATGCGAATATTTCCGTCTTTGAAGGCAAGTATTAAAAATATAACTTCATATACATGTATGTATATGAGTCTGTCATTGAAGGCATGCATATAAAAATATAAGGGTTAAAATATTAACATTTCTTTTTGTGTCTCAAACGCATTGCTATATTATCATTAAGTGTTTGACCTCATAAAAATATTTTGTATTTTATTATCGATTCGTCAAAAAAGTGGCTCAAAATGGCACATTAAAGGTCTGAAGCAAATTTTATTATAATTTTTAAAACTTAGCGCCTCTTTAGTAATATATTAGTTTCTATAATAATAAATTTTTACAATAGTACTCACTAAACTACATAATATGTAAACAAGATTTGTTTTGTAACGGTTTTCATGCAATTCGTACTTGATGCAAGTCCATAAAATGCAATTCGAATGTGTTTTTAGCACATTTTAATTTATTTTCTAAATATAGAATAACTTAATAATGCATACGGCATCAATGAAACATGGAGGTCGCAACGAAATGACCTTCCACCAACCTTGGCTAAAACTAATAAAGGACCACATCAGTAAACATTACAGCCACACTTTTCAGCCATTTTAAAACCATCAACCTCATATCGACGAACTACAAATGAACTGGGGGAGGCATGCCTTTATCGAGAACATCTCAAACCTTTATCCATATCCCACAGAAAGATACAGCAGTGTAATCATTGAATTTCTTCTGTAATGACACTACAGTGGAAAGGACACCACAACACAGCCTAAGGTTAAGCCATATACATGTGTGAATGGACATTACCAATAGGTTTTACATCGTTAAAATAGCAATTTCTTTCTGTATGTTGATGAACTATTGTTGTAGGCCAGTTATTATGATAACTCCGATTTCGATACCGATATCTGATGTTCTATGTAGGCTACTTTTTTTTGGTTTTGTCGGCATGGCCTTGATGTACTGTCAAGCAATCATTAGTGAATGCTGCGTTGGAGTTTAATGTAATTGGTACATATTTTTTATTAGGCATATTTATATTTATTATTATAAAAAATTGAAAAATGGAAATGATTGAAATTCTATCTTAAATGGAATGTGGGAGGTGGGTGAAGGTAATATTAGTCTATGACTTATAACTTACATTATTGAAAAATCCAATTTTCTCTTAAGTTACTTATAGTACAAGCTCTTAACCTTGCTTTTTCAAAAAATGATAAAAGTTTAACGATAGCAGATATTTTCTTTGGACTAATATTTTTTAAATAAAACATTGAGTTGTAATTTATAGTGTACCAGTGTAGTTGGTAGATAGTTAATTTGTATTGATTGATAACATACAATATTAATGGTTAACATAAACGTTTGTTAAAATTGCTTTTTAAAGACTTTATCAGTCAAGTTATTTCATAGCTTTTTAAGCTTTTTTTAAGCTTATAAATAAGTAGTGGAATAATTATTGTTTGCTTTAACTTGGTAGCTAATTTTTGTTTGTAGAAATATTAAACCCATCTATTACATTTAAAGAATATATGCATCCATTAGTGAACAACATAAAGTGTTTTACTTTTGAGTCGTATTCACGCATATTAAATGGAACATTTAGTCCAACATCTCATCAAAGTCGAAACACATTAAAGATTTTTGAAAATACAGCCCTCAATGTAAATCTTTCTTTTAAAGCTAAAAATAGACATTCATGAAAATCTGAGCATATTATCTGCATATCTAAATAGTACAAAGAATATTCTCTTGTTTTCAGAATAAAGATATTTATCGCTAACCTCATAACCATTTTAACAATTTCGCGAAGGCGTGAAAACTACGTAAATAAATTAAATCAAGTATTGGATTATGGAGCATTTCCTATACCAGAAATCCATTTACTATCCTCATAACGAATCACACACGCTTTTTTACACAGCTCATTAATGTCTTATCAAATTAAAGTTGCTGGGAGGCTTGATGCTGGACGCCATTGATGTCACGTCCGATTGCCATGGGTCATTTCTTGAGTTACTTTCGATAACAATAATGATTAACGTGTTGTGATAGCATTTAAAGGACATCAATTAATTGTGCGAGTGCATTTGTGTTATTAGCGAAATAGGTGTTTTTTTTTTGTCGTCTTAAAAGTTTTCGACACATTAGCAGTCGTGTCATTACTTTTCTCGTGATTTTATGTACAAATGTATCATGTCATAGGAAAATTTCCCCAAACCGTCTTACCATTTAACAATTTAGTCTAAGAAGAAGCACGTATTAAATATTTATGTTGATAGGACTATTTACAATTAACGATTCACCCTGAAAGCAATGATTTTTTACGATATAGTTAATTAATACAAAATGCAATGTAAATTTATGATAATACTTAGGCATAACATGGCTTAGGTTATGCTGCAGTTTGTATATATTATTTAATATATTAATATAATAGTTATATATATATATATATATTATTATATCATACTAGTATTATATATTATATATAATATATATATATATATATATATAATATTATATATATATATTATATATATTTAATATATTTATATATATATATATATATATATATATATATATATATATAATATATATATATATATATATATATAATAATATATATATATATATATATATATTAATATATATATTATATATATATATATATATATATATAATATATATATATATATATATAATATATAATATATATATATATATATATATATATATATATATATATATATATATATATATAGTGTGTCTGTAATAGTGTGTCTCAATTAAATAGTAACTATATGCATTGATTTTTCCGGATTTTTTATTTGGATAACAACTACTGAGGTTTTTTATGTAACAAAAATGATTCTGTGTTTAGGTTCCAAAATTAGCATTGTAAAATCTTAAACAGATTTTTAAATATTTTAATTATTAAGTTCGTTGCTTCACGAGACATATTTTATAGAATGTTGTATTTATAAGTGTTAATTAGTATATGATATTTTGATAAAAGGTAATAAATTGAACTAAAATCACAGTCACGGACAATTCAATTAGTTTGTAGAAATACTTTACAAATAACAAAAATCCTTCTCAAGAGCTCGTATACAATACTCAGATTGAATCATTTTCTGCAGTTATTTTCCACATTGAGTTTCACATATCCGTGTAATGAAAAAAAAAACACCTCTGAATGAAGATGGATGCTGGCAATTTGTTCGGCTACTCAGCTCAGCATGTATCACTTGATAGCATCGGCAGACCCCATTCTTGCAACAATGTAACTCTTCCAACACAAATTGAACACGCTGCGCTTGATATTCACTTCTGCCGCTCTGACACGGTAAAAGGCAAGCAATACTTAAAGATGATGGATCGCATCACGTAAGTATTGTGAAAATCATCTCACTACATCCTATCGGCCTGTATTATTTAATTTAGGTCTTTAATGGGGAAAATACCCAACTGAGAATTAAACGAGCTCACGTGAATCGTAATTAGATTTATGGAGTTGATTCATTAGGCCTAGATTTTTTAAATAATTTTGTTATAAAATAATGCGTGGAAAAATAAAGGAGTTCATCGATGAAAATATGATTTTTTTTGTACACAACCTAATCAAAGAAGCTACTTTGCCAAAGATAAAAGCCACATTCAAATATTAACTTCCAAGAGATCCCGCTAATTGAAATCAAAGATTTTTTTATGAATATGAGTAATTAGTAAGAAATTTTTAAGGATCAAAACTTGTACTAAGCTCCTCTTTCGCGGAACCTAAAAGAACAAAATATTAGGCGGAAAGGTAATAAAAACGATGGTCAATGTGTTTATAAAAACATGCAATGAAACCACCTATTAAGTTTTGGATTTTAATGAACTTAACGACAAAATTATGTCATTATTGCAATTTTAAAGCACATTAATATACCTACGGATGATTTCATGTTATTTTAGCAATGGAATCAAGAAAACTAAATTCGAATCAATCAAAAAAAATTGCGCAAGCCATGTCAAAGGATAAACCTTGCCATTATAGAAACATAGGTAGTTTGACTTGCTTTGAATACTAATTTACTTTTAGAACACATTCTCTTATATTTAGAAAATGAAGTTCGTAATAATTTATTATAACAACAGTAGTATTATTTAAATTGGTATTTATTAAAACCGTTACTAATCTGCATTGCTTTGTACCTATTTGAACTTAAATGGATTATTTTAACAGGATAATATTTTATAGAATATTGAAATGAACACAATTTTTCATCTACAATGACTGGAGTGCCTACTCTGAATATTTTAGCCTTATTAATTTACATTTGTGTTTATGGCATAATCGCTCGCTTTATCATAAAAGGCAACGTGAAAAATATCAATTGATATGACAATAAATCAGTTTTGCAGCATAAACTGGTTTATGGAATACATATGAGCATCTAATCCAATGCCCTCTGTTGTTTTCTTCGACATGTACAATAATTTATTAGGGCGATTTAATGGACTAGACAAACAGATACCACCTAATCTATACTGAATTAGTAAATAATAAATAATTTCTTCTGTACACATAAGCTGCCGTGCAAGAGCTTGCTATCTCCGTACGCGTGGTTGAATCATTATTTCGACAATTAACTATTGTATCACTCATTCTCTCTGTCCAAAGATAAGGAGGAATCGCGTCTTCAAGGTAAGGATAAACCAAGGAGGTAAGAGGAAAGTGGAAGTCGGCGCTAATTAAAAAAAAAGCCACCTTCCAAGTGATTGTCAGTCCCAAAAAGCTAATGGATCAATTTTGAAATACCAACTTTTGCGAAAGCTTAATTAGTACTCTAACCGCCCACCACCGTAGTCATGTTTTATTCCTGTTAAGAATCATTAATAAAGGAAAAATATTTTTTTGAAGTTTTAGTCTATACTTTGCAAAGCGGGAATGCTTGTTTTAGAATTCTCATTTTCAAAATATAAATATATTACACCAGATTTATTGCATTAGCTTTTCTCGTCATACGACACATTAATTAGTAAAAAAGTAAGTGATAATACATTTCCTGAAATACAAAACTCATAAAACTTGATAAAAACTTGAAATATATGCGAATATAAAATACAAAATTTTCAAACTTTCTAAGTAAAAAATTCTCAAATTATTCAAAAACGCTTGGGTCTACCTTCAAAGAGATCAACGGTTTCACATTGCAATTCAGATTTACATGTTTTTTCTATTTGAAGTCACATCTACCTGCTTCTTAACTCCATGGGCTAAGTCGTTTGACAAATCTATCACGTACCACAGCAGCGACTATCGGAAATACATGAGGGGTCATATAGACGAGAATGCGAGATAGCAGTTGAGGTTGTGAGCTAAGTTCAGATTTGCCAAAATAGTGAATAATATGAGTTGTTTTTCTTGCTGAACGATGCGGGGGGCTTTTTAAAACCTTGAGTTGACAGTCTCATAGATACGGAAAGATAATTCTGTTATTAAATTTAGATACTGCAATAGAGACGCAGAGAGAAACAAGTAGGTTTGTAACATAAACTGTCTCAGAAATGCTTCCAAGTAAAATTCACGAGTCTATAAAAAAGAGCAAAACACAGAATTTAATTCAACGTAAAACTTTTAAACGTCAAAAGTTAACAAACTATTCTCTCCTCATCAGAAATTCCATAATTATTTCTTATCGTTTGCTAAAGTCTCGATTGGTGAATCAATGTCACGCGGGTACAGAGCACCGATCATTGGAAAAGTTGGAAGGACTACGTCACCTGAAACAAGCTAATTATATAAAGACGTCCGATTGTAAATTATAGATTCGAAAATTGTAAATCCTTATTCGAAAAAATATAAAGAACGAAGTTATCATAAGTTTTGCTTCTATTTTTAGAGTAAGCAATTTTACTAAATTTTTATTCTTTGAACTGCAAATTAATTTAGCAAACGAAGAAGTTTTTCGTTTGGTTTTTCGAAAGAAAGTAACTGAAAATAGAGAATTATGGTCACTAAACTTTTAAATTTGGACCAAATGCTGTGTTTGGTGATTTTTTCGTTAAGGTTTATGTATCGCGTGTGAAAGCAGTTCTAGGTGATAGTTAATGTTAAAAATTATTTGTTTCTTATCGTCCTTGGTGCTACTACGGAATTTTTTGTCTGAAGAAGGGGATTTAACTACCAAACTTTTCAACAATTAAACGACGCTATCAACGATAAGGTACAGTGGGTGCGTCCAAAGGGTGGGGTTGTAAGCTATTTATCATCAAACTTCGAAAACCCAAGTGATTAAAAGTTTAATTTACAATTCTTTTATCTTTGAAGTTAGGTCACGAACTGTAACGATTCTATTGGAGTATGGAACATAATTACTTTCGCAGTAATGCTAAGTTCGGAGATATCTATAACAAGATTAGCTTAATCAAGTTACCCCAAAGCAAGCGATGGGTCTGACGTGAAATTAGAAGTCATTAGCAAAGTGTGATAAGAGTTTTTTTTTATTCACACGATAATTTACACCATGAAAAAAGCTATTTTTAAATATTTGAATAATAGATATATTCTATACGCCAATTAAAAGCATTTATTGAATATAATTTGTAGTAAAAGCTAACGTTTTGCTTCAAATAACTTAAAGTACTTTTACCAATATTTCTTATTTAACAATATTTTACCTTCAGTTCGAAAATAAATCTAAAGCTTGGGAAAGAAAAATTACTTTTCCCTTGTTAAAAAAGGAAATAAATAGGAAGCAATACAACTACACAATGGACTGATAAGAAACTTATTAACTACGATCTCACTTTTTATGATGCAACACGGACGCCAACAAAATGCAGCCAATTTCATTTTCACTTTTGAATCAAGAAAAACAGTTAGTAAAATAAAAAACCAACAAAGGATTCGTGTACGGTAGCTCCCCCCGCACACGTTTAGTCACGCTTCAATTCGCGAGAATCACCCACGCAGTGAAGGAGCAGGCCACGAACAACACAACTCGGATATTATTTTTTTCGGTTTGACAGAGTTCTAACTGATATTCATTGAATTTTAATGAAATCAGTTTTAAAATAAGAATAGCACTGTACACATATGAGATAAAAAACAAACTAACGTGGTTTTGGTAACTATCACATTTTCCAAAAAATTCACCAACAATTTTGTATTCAAAAATCCCTTAAACAATGGGAAATTCTATTTGAGAGTAAAGCAGTTGTGAGAGACAGAAAAATAGTTTGGTATATATTTATAATCACTCGATAAAATTGGCTTGTTTCATGTGACGTATTTCCTTCCAGCTTTCATTCATGGCTTTCTTCGATCTGTGCTCCGATTGATGCTCTGTTCCCCAGTGACACCGATATTGACCAATCGAGGCTCGATAAATAATTTATTTTAATTTTTAGCATTTCCGTCGCCACTCCAGACCTGAAATATCTTCATTTGATAGGATTTAATATTAACATTGCAAGAGTGCAGAATTAACTGCACTCTTGCAACGTTAATTCAAACTGCTAAGCAGAAATAGCCAGTACTATGCCAGGACTATCTTTTTCTCGTAATGAACGTGTTAATAGTTTTGAAATAAATATAAAGCTCTTTTTTTAATCAGTTACAGGTTTGATAAACTAAACTAGATCTTCTCCTTCACGCAGCTTGGCGTCAATGGAATAGGTTGAGTTGGTTCGTGCTTCCATTGTTTACGAATCCTGTTGAGGGTTTTCAGGGGTCAAATCCTACCACTAAGTAACCTACTTGCTAAAGAATTAGTGTTTTGATTAAGGTTCTTAAGAATCTTAGGGTTGAATTGATTATTAATGAGAGTTTGTAGAAAAGGGAATGGGGATTAGAAGGGCTAAAGTCAAGAGTATGTGCAAATCGTTCACATACATTCTAGGTGGAATTTTTTTGTGTGAATTTTATCAACATTTTAGTCTATATGTTTTAGCAGGTTTGCAATCTATTTTTGAAGTAAAATAAAACAGGTCATTTGACTTTTTTCTTGCACTTTTAAATTCATTTAGAGTGGAGTCGTCGCTCATAACAAAATATAAGAAAGGAAAATAAAGTAGTAAGTCTACAACCTGACGGAAGAATACTTTAGCGTAACTATGTAAACAATTTTTACCTTATTTTGAATACTTCAAAATTAAAACTCACACCGTTATTACGGTTAATTGAAATCTAATCTAAGTAAATATTGAACAAATAATATTAGAAGATCTATAAAGAAGGTAGTTTCTTAACTTTTCGTAAAGAGTATAGCTCCAAAATTTTCACTTTGTATACTATTATATGGTCCCTACCGAAGGTGTTGATTCCGTTCTGATTAGATTGTTATCTCAGAAACGAGCTTTTCAGGAAGATGCAAGCAATTTCTTAAAGAGCAGAGGGCACAATTATCATACCAATCGGTATTATCAAAGGCAACCTGTTAAATTTATCACCAATTTCGAGAGGCCACTTAATTCTCCGTCCTGTGAAGTCTTTAATTCTCTGCAGAGTCCTTATTAATGAAAGTTGGCACTTTCCGATGCTCAAAGCCATCCGTGGTCATTTTGTCTGAATCAATTTGGTCTAATGTAGAGATCATTGGACCGCGCTTGCTTGCTGAAATAATATTTTTTTTATGCGTGAGATTGATTAACCTTAAATGCTCAGAAATGTGTTAATCGGTGAGGCTTATAAAGACATAATTAGGGCCTCTTTCAAAGAAGTAGCCCTGTATTGTATGGCGTTTAACGTTTATCGAATAGTTTCTTTGACATAGCCTTCAGATTATGACAAGTAATTTTAGGTTTTAAATAACACTCAAGGTACTATGAAAACTACTTTGACAATGTAATGTCTTCTAGTTTTAACTAATTAAGTTTTAAAAAGACTTACTGAAGGAATTAATAAGCATGCAGCCTGTAATAGGCGCGGATAATAATGCTGGGTGATTTGTTATTGCATAATTTCATCAAACCTTTTATTTTTAATGATAATGAATATTTTTCTTTTCAAAATTACTTTACAACTACCACTTTATCATTATTTGAATTTTAGCGTAATTATAATAACCTGTCGTATTCGTTTTAACACCATATCTTTTTGAAACGAAAGCGTAATAAAATCTAATTTGAAGCTTTATTCACAATATGCTCTGACCATTTTATATTAAATGAGATTATTGAGTTAAAAAAAGCTGGGCCTATGGCTTTGATCTTTAGAGTCGTAGTTTAGCTTTTTGTAAACTCGTATTATCTATTTACTATTTTTTATTTTATTTTCCAGCACATTTCTCGGTAAAAATATATATTTAAAGAACCCAAGTACTTAATATTCTACCCTTAATATCTACTCTATAAGTACCCTTAATATTCTAGAAATAAAGAAGAAAATATGAATTTGAGAATGAAGAAATTTTTATTTACCAAATACAAATGGTGAAAATTGAATTTGAAAATCAAAGTCTTACCAATAGGTGTAGAAGTTAGAAGATTCTTGAATTAGAGAATCCTTCAGTTAATTTTTAGCATATGTTAGTGCAATGTTAGACAACTGTAAAACTTCTAAAATTGAAAACATACAACTGATTTATACCGAGGACACTAACCTTATGAAATCTCGAGAAAACCGAGTAAACATATTTCTTGTTTAGATTCTACTTAACTTAAAACAAGATATTCCCTTTCCAAATTCATAAATAACCTGGAAAGAGGGATATTTTATGTGTGCTGCTCGTATTTTTGAAATGTCTGTTTGTTATCAGAGAGTAATGCGCATCCGCAACCCACACAAGCACAATAGTTACTATGTCCTTTTCAAATGGTGTGTGGCATTTCTTCGTTACAGTATAACCCTTCAGAAAGTTTTTAGAGAAGTGAAAGAAACATTACTTGGCTATTTTTCACTGGATTTCCACTTTATATAGATTAAAGTTTTCCATAAATTTATTGAAAAGCATGGTTGTGCTTTAAATATTTGAGTTAGTTTTGCTGTTTGCACTAAGCGGAACATTTTGTAATGCCAATGCCTTTTTAAATAATCTCCATTTATTGTTGAAAAACATGGTAGAAAAGGTTATATAATTATGCCGATAAAGAACTTATTTCGAATCAAAGGAGTCTTTTCCGACAGAAATCTGAGTCAAAAACAGAAGTTGAATTGCACTAAAGAAAAAAAAAAGGGAAACAATCATCTCTATAATTTTTTGGTACTTTAGTATCTTTACCACGTAGACAACTTTATAAAATTAAAAACTAATTTAAAAAGGCTTTTTTATAAATAAAAACAACGATTTACATAGTTTTAATTGTACTACTTCTTCCGCATACCCACTACAACTTGTTACAGGTTAAGGCTTTCAGCCTTTGAGTTTGAAATATTTTTTTACTCCGACGTAATATCTTTTGATTATCTACATCTGTTTCAGATTTTCATTTGCTACTAAAGTTACTAAAACAGTTATGCAAAAAAATGCATCAGAACTAAAATTAAGGTTGCATACAATGTAGATAAAACAAGCTTACAATTTCTGTATTTTGCTCCTTTTTATGTATACACAAAGCCATATTACAATACCAGACATAAATCTATACTTTTAACTACTCTTGATGAAAGTTAAATAAAAAAGGGTTAAAATAGGCTCCGAGTACTGAAGAATATGCCGAATCTGCAAAGGGCTTGCCACCAAAAAAGCAGCCCCGTTGGAGGAAAAAACTCTTGCTCAGTGTCAACTCAGTTTACTATTCACATTGTGTTAGTGTTTCAGACAAAGAATAAATGCATTTATATATATAACTGGGAAATGTACTATTTTTACATAGCTTCTAACTTAATTACTAATAAAAACTAGTAAAAAGAGGTAAAGTCCTTCGGGAAACAGACATTACTCTTCTGACTTTCAACATTTTAGTGAATGGAGTACCGAAAGCTAGCGGCTCAGTGGCTGAGAGGTATTACGAACTCATAAGTTTGCGGATTCGAGCCCCGGCTGAGTCGTTAGATTTTCTCGGTTAAAAAATAGTGCGTACGCAGGTCATATGATTATGTGACATGTAAAAGATCCCTTGAGTTACCATTTGACTTGGGTTCTCTCGGCAAAATTACATCTTGGCAAATTTTAACATCCACAGAGAGCTCAGATTCATTATAATTTGAGCGTCAAAATTGGTATCGAGAGTCGCCTAAATGGTGCCACAAAAAATCTATATCATTTCTGGGGAATATGCCGAGTCTGCAAAGGCTAAGCCGCCAATAAAGCAGCCCCGTTGGCGGAGAAAAAGTATCGAAAGCTTTATGTGGCCTTGGCTACAATCGATTCAAGAAACAGCAACAAAGTAAAACAGCTATTTACAGAGTACCCGCACTTTAAATCTCTTGCCTGTCCGTAGCAGATTACCGAGACAGAATGAAAAATGGCTGTTACAAGAGCGCAATGGAAATCGTGCTGAACTCCGCTTGTAAGACGTGCTACCGTGATGCAAGAGCTTCCTTGCGTTACGATGGAGGTCCATCCAACGAAATGTTCAATTCGTGTACGGATCGGATATTAGATTCTTTTTTCTTTTACTTTCTTTTTGATGAGGATAATAATAATAATAAACAAGAATAAAAATGGATGAAGCCCATTTACTGGAGCGGTTATTTGTGCTGACTTCTAACACTAGAAATCTCAATCTCACCATGATGGGCCATAGGAGACCCTCGGGTGCAGATCCAAAACCCCAGCAAATTGAAATTTGTGCTGGGGTTTTGGATTTTTAAGTATTTAAGCATATTTTTATTGTGAGAAAAGCTTGATCAGATTTATGTGTATACAGTAATTGTAATTAAAGTTCCTACTCAATTAGGATATTAATGAGATAAATGAGAATAATTGTCAGGATGATGTAAAAGTTCCAAGGAACACTAATGAAATTTTGTTCGAAGAAACTCAATAGGTCTATTGCATGAGACAAAAAGTCCGTGGGGGTACAATGTATATCATCCTAATTGAAGTAGGAATATCTCATGTGAATTCATATGGAGCAGGGCCTTCTGATCTGAGAGAGTCCTAAAAATATATATTTTAAAACGTTTTGAAATTTTTTTTATGCATAAAGATCTCTTATAAAAATCTATTGTGTGTGTGTGTGATTCATAAGTTATCATACATTCTCATAAGTCATAGATTGTGCAATAACTTTCATTTGAGATTTGTAAAAGCTCCATCTATAAAATATGGGAATATACCTTGATTAGATAACTCGTTATACGACGTTCAATGTGGTTAAGTTGAGTTCTTTAGAAAGACTAGGAAACGACGATGATACCATTGGAGTAGTTTTTTACTAATTGAAGTGAATAAAAAAACCTTTTCGATAGGAAGCACTTATATACCTGTAAAAAGTTCAAATATTTAGCATAATAAAATGTGAATAAAGAAGGTGGACAATTTCGGTCGCTGGCAGCGATCGATGTTTGATTTAGGGTAGAAATGAGTAGCAATGCATATAGATGGATTTTTATTTGTTCTGACTGCGCAAAAAAACATCGACCACCATGTTCTGCGCGTATTCTAAGGCTTTTTTGATATAGTTTATACTATTAAAGTATTTATTATTCAGGTAAATATTGTCTCTCTCACACGTCATGATACACTGTGAAAAATTATTGCAGTTACTCTATAATGGATTATGCTGCCTTCAGATTGATGGAGTAAACTTACTCACAAAATAAGTGTGATCTCACCAAATAAAAGTAAGTTTGAATCGTACTTTTATATTGTGGTGCAACGGTGTAACTTTACTCCATGAAGATGGTAGCTACATAAACCTGGATTCTTGTGTTTTTATGGTGTGACGTTACATTAAATTTTTACAGTGTTGAATCTATCATAGTAGGATTGCTGATTATTCTTCTGCACCCCCAAGTATCTCCCCAGCAGATCTCAGCTGCCGCCAAAGTCTGACATTAATCGTCCGGCATTGTTAGAAGAAGGGGGACTCACAGGGTCATGAAATAATAAAGCTATTGCTAAATCAAAAAGTAGGAATCATTATTTGCTTATGACGTATGTAAAATGCTTGTTATTCGTGAAAAGTGCCATGTTATCGTCTCCTTTGTGGGAAGTCTGTGTGGTCACGATGGACCAAGAGGTTATCAGTACCATAGGTGTTATTTGTATAGGAAATCCACTTTTCATGAAGGTTGATGGATTTTTAAGGTATGTTTGGATAAATGCGGGGGATAAGTTTTATATTGGAATGTCACTTTTAATTCACGAAAATTGAATTTGTGTAAAACGTGATCGTGGAATCGTGGAAAAGTGTTTAATTTGGAGAGATTTATAGAGGTTGGAAATTTCGAATTGTCATTCATCTATTTCTATTCGATTGCATTTCAGATAAAGATTCATTGCGTGCTTTTAAATCGAGCGTTCATAGGATTTGTGGTTGTTTTAAAATTTATTCATGAGTTTACAAAGAAATTATTAATTTTGTTTAGATTCGGAATGCCTTTCTTGATCCCGTAAATGATTTCGAAAGAATTGAATGGAGCATTGCAGTTTAGTATGTCAAAAAAACACAATTCCTTTCAGATGCAAGGTCCATTCAAGTATTCCAATTTTGGAATGGTAGGGGCATTTTACTTGAAATTTTTGTTCTTTTATTCAATAAGTATGGAATGATTTCAAAAAATAAAATCGTACAACCTGTCAATATACATTCCTTTTGTAAAACTTTCGGAGTGAAATATAGTGCTCTACAGTATGTAACTATAAAATAAAATAAGAAGCCCGTATACATTAATACATATGAAAGTAAAAAGCATTAAATATATAAGAAGTGAAAAAATGTTCATTATTAAATGCATATTTTACCAACATAGTTTTAACGTAAACTATGCTGCTTAAAGTTCATATTTTTTTTAAAAGAACAGTACTTATTCAATGCAAAAATGCGCCGAACAAGAATATTTAGTTATTGCTAAGGCACTACAAGGCATTCAACGCAGCCAAGTGACGCTTTATTGCGTCGACTCAATGAGAGAAACTTCGCTTTTCTACCTACCTTGAGAAAAAAAAAGAAATATATGTTGTTCATGAGTGTATTCGTTAGCAAAGTAACGCAATTTTTTTTTATTTGAAGTACACCACATGCCATGAAATTCCCGTTAAACCACCTGTGTAAAGAAAAACAAAACAAAGTACACTGCAAAACAAGTTAACAACTGTCTACTGAATGCTTATCAAATCCTGAAACATAATTAATGTGACAAAATGGCACATAGTTAAGAAACAACGAATTCTAATGATGCTGCAAGAAATTTACTGAGGTTCGGACACTTAATAAGTATGAAGTTAGGCTTTTTATTCTTTATGTGTTTTGATCATGCCACCGAAGATATCCTACGTGGTTTGAAAATTGGTTAACACTACAATTATTTCCTCGATAGTCAATTTATCGGCAAAAACAAGGGCTAATTCCTTTTTACAATTCACTTAATTTTTTAACTATACGCTCCAAAAAAGAAAGAAAATGCTAACATTTTCGTAATAAGCAATTAAGCATACACAAATCACAAGCGTGTAAGGTGATGAAACAAAACTCATCTAAAAGCCAAGTAGCCAACAAGTTAACGAGCTTCCTAATGAATATGCAAAGAAATCCGCCTACTAAATTATCCAAGTGACAAACCAACAAAAATTAGCTATCCGTCAATCAATAACCATCACTCACCAAAAAACAAAACCTAGTTAGGAGACGTCGCAACCTATAATGATGATGTTCCGCAGCAGATTACTGTTGTTTGGACACCTAATGGTATCAGGTTGGTCTTCTTCTTGTGTTTTATGAGTATTGACCTCGTCAGCACGAGACTGACCCCCAGCGTGTGAAAAAGAAGGTCCAGTAAAGGGTTAATCGCAGGGGACGAGCTGCGAGCTGTTCCTACTGCCAGAAGCTTCGGGAATGAATGACGCAGAATTGACGTGTCGTGATGTACGGTTAGGTAGTCTTTGATGTAGTATATTACTGGTTTGTCTCCTCGTTTAATGGTATCTTTATGAGTTGGCACTTGAACTCTCTGCAGTCACGATTTCACAGCTTCTTGTTGGTGTATGTATTTATGTTCTGTGGGAATCTCATGGTTTAATTTTGAATTTTATTTGGCGCAAAGAAATATTGCCTAAAGTGTTGCAGAGGCGTGGTATTTGTCACCACGTACATCTTGCGGTTGTTTGTTGGAAGCTAATCTAATTGCTATTCAAAGTTTTTGTTTTGTGTGGGATTTTCGTAACGATATCGTGTGCTATCAGGAAAAGGAGTGGTCTCTGTCACCACATTGAGGTATTTGCATCTGAAACATGTTATCTAGTATCATTACTGTGACAGATTGTATCAGTAGATGGCCGACAAATCGCTCTTATTTTATTATTTTTTCTTATTAATTTTATAATATATGCTATACCTTAATCTTAGTTTAAACTGTAGACAACGTCCCAAATTTTTCACCCTGTTATTTACCCCAGAAATATATAAAATATTTTATTCACCTTTAAAGTACAAACCGTAAGCATTATGAATTGCTTATAAGAATCTTTAAAGTTATACATATGTAGTCTTTTGGTTTTACTTCAAAAACATTAATTTTATAAAAGCATTATTTTTTTCATTTTATTAAAGTTTTCATTTTGAAATTTAATAAGTTTTGTGCATTATTTAATAAATTTTTCTGATGTAAAGGATTTCCACCAACTACTGATATAGGTATGATTACAGGGAATTGTTATTATCAATACAAGCAAGTTGACGAAATAATAATATTCTTACATAAGATACGAAATATATAAATTTGCTCATATTTGTTACGAACATCATTCACTTGGTCAGCTAAAGTTATTTTAAACTTCCGAATTTTTTGTATGGATAACAATCAATTACAAGTTGTTTTGCTAAATCTTTTCTTGATGTTTTCACAAGCACAAAAACTCCAGTTAACAGTCTATAAAATTATTTATTACCGAAACGAATTAACAACCCCAAAAACATTAAAGAGAAAAATACATTTTATACATTCTGCAATACAAAATAATTACGAACCTAATCTACATTCATTAAACAAAACAATCATACACTCGTCCTCTCTCCACATAGATACGAAAAAAAATACAATTTCTTCATGACAATTTCAATCAGGACACTCGAGAACTTAATCCTAATATTTTTTTCTACGATGCTTCAATGTATTCTTGTCACGTCGACGAAAAGCAAAGGCAAAAAACTGGTAGTTTACCTTAGCACAACCGCAGGCCAGCTTTGTTAACATGGATGCGGGTAAAGGGCTTAATGAACATAATGGGATGGCTGCAACCACAATTATGAACATATCGCCATGAGATTGCGCAGCGGCGTGGAATTCTTATTGGGGAGGGCCACTACAAAAGGAATTAAACCGTTTGATGTGTTTTGGTATGCTGAAGTCCTAATTGGTATATGTCAATTCCGGCAAATTATGATGGATTTATAATATCGGACTTTAATCAAAAGCAGATAGTTTTATTATTGTTTTATAGATTACATTACTTAATACGGTACTATTTAATGATAAAAAGTGAATTAAAATAACATTGAGTAGAATGAAAAGTAAACTGAAAAAAGAAACTGAATATGAAATAAAAAAAATAGCTAATATAATGCTAGATCTGTACCACGAATTTTTAGATTAAAGTTTTTGTCTCACAGCATGGATATAATACTGTAGCAATAATATTATTAAATGATGGTTAATCATCAAAAAAAATTCTCATTTGGTTTATTATGTAAAAAAAAATTGAATTATATTTCGAAGAAGTCGGTTCTTCATGGTCAATGATGGCCTAAAGCGTAGCCAACTTTGTTAACATGGATGGGGGTAAAGTACAAATGGCCATGCTGGTGCAGCTTCCGTTACATTACCTTAACAACATTTTTATCCTATTTTCTCCCCAAAATATCCTATCCATATATTCTTTATAAAAATATATTTTTCAAACAATTATATATTTAGAAGCAATTGTTAAAAAATTAGCGTTGAACATTTGTTGAGGGCCACGTGGAATTTGAGGTTTTGAGCGGTAAAAATACACATTGTTTGTGTGCTATGAATAAACATAAAAGCTCTGTCAGTTAGTTTTGTGTTCAAACTATTCAAACTTTTGTTTTAATCCAATATATCGTATAAATTAACTGCTGAAAAACTTTTTCAAGACCTCCAAAATCTGATTGACCTTCTTGGTAAGTAATTTTTAAATAAAATTATAAATTGCTTCATTATCTGTGTTTTTCCGAAAGGTTGGACATTCTAGTTTATAATAGAAAAGTTAGTATTAAGAAAAATTGTAAAATGAAGTTATGAAGTGAATTATACAAAGGTTCACGTATGCGTACCACTGGAGCGAAGAGGCTATAGTTACTAGAAATAAATCAGTGAATCTCTATTTTTCTAAAGAAAGTACAATGTTAGGATGATTACATCGCAAGGTCTTAACGATAATCAGCCTCCTCTGTCCGAAAAATTTATAAAAAAATAATAATAAATAAATACCACAAGGTCGAGACGGGCTATTATCTTACATAACACTTCAGAAACCCCTTGACACACCGACTTACGCCATTACTAGCTCTATTATCACCCAGAGAAATGCGCTCCCATCCCATTGATTGATGCCCTGCTAATAACAGTGTGGAGAAAACGTCTGACTTAACAGAGGGAGTGTGTGTGGTCTAACAATTCCATTCACCCCTTTTGCGAGCCACTTATGACACCGAATGAGATGCAATTAAGAAGAGATCCAGCATGCGTTTATTGAATTGCAGATCCGGATTAAGCTTCACGCGTTTTAGAGAGTTTTCATAGAGAAGTGAAGGTTTTTATTGGTCAAGAGATGGTCTTTTGATGGATTAGGCTATTGTTTATGTCTTGTTTTGATGGGTTTAATTGCAATTTCGCCTTCAGCAATGAAATAGTTGACTAGATTGGCGTTTATTTTCTTCACATGTAACACGATTTTCTAAAACTTTTATTTTCAAATATTTTTTGGAGGAGATGATGGGTTTAATTACAAATTCTTCTTCAACCATTATACAGTTAACTAAAGTAGAGAATAGTTTAGCTCTATGTAATACGAAATTTTGTGTTTCTTGAAATGTAGATCCAGATTAAGCTTTACGCGTTTAGATAGTTTTCTAGAGAAACCAAGGTTTTTATTGGTCAAGAGATAGTCTTTTGGTTGATTGGGCTATTGTTTATGTCTTGTTTTGATGGGTTTAGTTGCATTTCGTCTTCAGCAATGAAATAGTTGACTGGAGAGGTGTTTATTTTCTTCATTGTAACACGGTATTCTAATACTTCAATTTTATAACATGTTTTTAGAAGAGTTAATGGTTTTAATTACAAATTCTTTTTCAACAATGAAAATGTTGACTTAAGTGGAGATTACTTTCGACTTATGTAATACGAAAATCTTATAACTTCTACCTTGTTACATTTTACGTGAATATTCGGAAAAATATGCAAACACTTCAACGACAAGAATTATAACGGGTTAAGTTCCAATATTTGAAATAATATATATGGCTTGAAATATAATTTGTAGATATTTAAAAAGAAGTTTGAAGTGCAAACTTTAAATCATTTTCGTCTCCAAGCAAAAAACTTAAATTAAATTAAATTAAAAAAATTAAATTAAATTATTTTTTTTGCTTCTTTAAATCAGTGATGTCACAGACTTTAGTTTAAGTAAAAAATTTTCATGTATAAAAATTAACAGGATATAAACTTTGTCCAACGTTACTCTACCTGCTTGCTATATAACCGCCGTGTACTTTCGATTGATATGTTTTGCATTATAGAAGATGTTTTGTCACCCAAAATGCTAGGGCTATAATATTAATATTTCTTCCATGTATGACCGAGTGTATTTCATTAAACAAACACCTGAGTAAAACATGTTCGGTCAGTGAGAATAGAACTGTTTCTTAATCTTCGAGATAGAAAATGCGAATACAATCCAACATTTTTTTTTTAAAAATTTAATCAATAAACAGATTTAATTACTAGAATAATGAGTGTTTACTTCACTTTTAGTTTTACATCCTCCAATTGTTTAATAATGTTTTTCGTAAAAAGTGACAAATTTTATGAATTTTCATTTGATATCAGAGAGGCGAAAGTAAAATACAAAAACTTGTTTTTAAAAATTGCATATGAATCTTTTTCTCAGAATATAATTACATTACATAAAAAAACTTTCTGAATCGTCATTTTCAATAAAAAACACCAAACATTAACAGAACAACAAAAACAATCACAATAGGAAATGCCAAAAGTAAATTTATTAAACGAAAATTAGCACAATTAAATTTTTGAATGAATAATTCATCATTATATAAATATTCTATTCAGAACTTTTTAATTCAAAAGCTTTTTGAAGAAATTCTTTTAATAATAACTTTTGATGAAAGTTTATTACGCATCCTGTCTATTTTTTAAAAAGTTTATAAAATGGAAATAGAATTTGTCTATTCTTTCTACTTCAAATTAGTAAAATTAGCAATTATACTTAATTTTTACTTTTAAAAGAGTTTTAAGTTTATTATGTCATAGGTAACATATATTCATTTAAAAGTTTATAATAAATTAACAACTTTCGATTGTGCATAAAATAATTATAATGCTTGAATTGTAATATAAAAACTACTTTTTATATGTATGTGAAATTTATCATGGTACCTCTTTAGAAGCAACGATATTTCTAAGTTAAAGATCAATGTAAAAATCAAATAATACAAAATATCCATATGATAGAAAAAAAATCAAGCAATTTATAAACGGAAACTTCTATAAATGATAACGACTATCAATGAAATATTTCAATCAAAATATTTCATGGAATAATTTTTATATAAATATGAAAAATCGATATCAAAATGCACCAATGATTATAAGGAAGGAAGTTCAATTTCCCTACGGAATACCGTCTAATAGAGTCCCGTAAATTATGATATTGCAGGATGAAATATCCGGTCGTTTAGATTGCGAGTGAAGGTGAAAGGGAAAGAAAAATTTACAGGCGGCGCACAGTGGGGTATTTGACCCGAATTCTTGGCAATAAATCAAAAATAAATAATAATTTTTTTTTTAGCTACAATTATAAAATTGGTGTCTTTTTATAGCTAATTAAGTGGTGCGTCTATTCATATAAAGAATTAGTATCTCATACAAAAACATTCGTTTTTATAAGCATCGAAAGTCGGATTTTTGCTAAAATTATTGTACTTTTTTCTTGCGTTTCAGCGTTTTTTTATGTTTACTAATTAAGTTTTGGCTCGTTAAAAAAAATTTTGTTCAAAACTACAATAGGTGCATGTAATAGAGGAACATTTGAGCTTTATTATAAAATAAAAAATGTTTTTTAAAAAATAGTTTTGACTTTAAATTTAACAATTAAAGTTAAAAAAGATATTTTTTTATAACAAAAAAGTTTTAAAATGTGATATTTTGTTAAGGTGCCCGCCTGAATCCGGCACATCTACTACCACAAACATATTCCTCAAACATTGGTTTTTCATGTTCAATAGTCAAAACTTGCTACTTTTTGCTATATTTGCAATAAAATTGCTTTTTTTTTGCAAAATAGCAAATCCAAGTATGTGCTTAAAATTTCCAGCAACAATTGGATCTTTGCTGGAAATTCTTTTGAGAAGTCTTATGTATGTTTTCGAGGATGCTGAATATGAAAATGAGGTTAATTAATTCAAAAAATGTGAGTTTGAATAAGTATAGGCAAAAAAAAAAACATTTTTATAAAGTACTTTGCTTATGGCATTATTTTGGTCGGATAGTTTGACCACGCATGTCTTAAGGTAGAAAGCTTTCGATCCAATTTAGAAAACACAATTTTTTCTTTACAATAAATTGTTAAAAATAATCCTGGGACATATCATCATTTAAAAATATTCTTCTACAAAAAAACCTTTAAATATGTATGATACAGAAAAAAAAAGTTAATTCAATGAAATACAAGTAAAATAATCAAACTCTTTACTTTCTAAAAAACAATTAGTTAAATACAACGTTAAGTATTAAATATATATTTCTTTTATGAAATGCATTAAAGTAATATATGTAAAACACTGACATTTAACAACTTGAAAATAACTTTTCGCAAAATTAGTGTAAAAGGATCACAGCAATCAGCATACAATTCATATATATTATATGGTATAAGCAAAATTGTTTATAAACACATAATAAAATTGAACCATAATTAGGTTTTTAAGTTTAAATGGCTCTTTTATATACTACAAATAAGGTTGATTTTTACTATAAATGAATTTTAACAATATATATTTTGACTTTATTTATAAATGGATTCAATTTTTTGGACTAATAATGAAAGTGATAAAACAATAAAAAATAATGTAATAATATTAAGGTTATTGGTTATGAATTATCGCTATCTAAATCGGTAGAAACATCGTTTTCATTTTCCGAGTGGATAGTCTGTTGATTTGAAGGCTTCAACATTTCAATTACTTCTTTGGGAAGTTTAGTTTTTTTTGTTTTTTTGGTAATTGGTCGGAAACTAGTTATGTATGGATCAGAAGATATAAGTAAATTGTTTAATACGTCTTGGTTTGTACAAATCCTTCTCTCCTTTCTTTCTGGAGTATTGTTTTCTGTACTCTCTAAAGTCCTTATTTCTAGCTTCTTGTGCTTCCTCACTAAGTTGACCAATGGGAAGTAAAGCATGTTTAATAATAATGGGTCCGCGTGCATCAGAATTTTATTCACCGAAGTAGGCATTGGATACCAAGGATATTTGGACACAATCATTGTGGCTGTCGTGTAGCAGTAGATTTCAAATTTGTCAATTTTGATTTCATATCCACTTGAAATTGTTTGCAATATTTTATGAAAACGAGTAATAACTGTCTCATCGATTTGAGTTATTTTTGCAGTCAATTCGGGATTTGCAAAGAACCGCCTTGCAGTGTTGCCATCATTACTATTTCCAAACGCTTGGCTTTGGTTGAACAATAATTAATCCCACATAACATATTGGGTTTCAGTGCCGAAATGTGAACGATTAAGGGGGTAAGTGAAAGTAAGTCTACTCTTCCTGCTGAAAACAGTTGTAGGAGTAGGTTTGTTTCGGGGCATGGTGAAATTATATGGCAGTGGTTATTGTTTAAAAATGTGTATGGTGATCAAAGTTATAAACGAATATGCTTTTGAAGATTCTGAAAAGAAATCGAAAATTTTCAACTTTAAGACATGCGTGATCAAACTATCCGACCAAAGTAATGCCATAAGCAAAGTACTTTATAAAAATGTGTTTTTTTATTACCTGTACTTATTCAAACTCAAATTTTTTTAATTAATTAACTTCATTTTCATATTCAGCATCCTCGAAAACATACATAAGACTTCTCAAAAGAATTTCCAGCAAAAATCTAATTGTTGCTGGAAATTTTAAGCACATACTTGGATTTGCTATTTTGCAAAAAAAGCAATTTTTTTGCAAAGATAGCAAAAAGTAGCAAGTTTTGACTATTGAACATGAAAAACCAATGTTTGAGGAATATGTTGGTGGTAGTAGATGTGCCGGATTCAGGCGGGCACCTTAACAAAATATCACATTTTAAAACTTTTTTGTTATAAAAAAATATCTTTTTTAACTTTAATTGTTAAATTTAAAGTCAAAACTATTTTTTAAAAAACATTTTTTTGTTTTATAATAAAGCTCAAATGTTCCTCTATTACATGCACCTATTGTAGTTTTGAACAAAAAAAATTTTAACGAGCCAAAAATTAATTAGTAAACATAAAAAAACGCTGAAATTCAAGAAAAAAGTACAATAATTTTAGCAAAAATCCGACTTTCGATGCTTATAAAAACGAATGTTTTTGTATGAGATAATAATTCTTTATATGGATAGATGCACCACTTAATTAGCTATAAAAAGACACCAATTTTATAATTGTAGCTAAAAAATTTTTTTTTTGATTTATTGCCAAGAATTCGGGTCAAATACCCCACTGTGCGGCGTGTGGCATTTTATGAGATACGTCAGAGAGGACATACGAGCGTTGGATCAATTACTTATATGCGCTTTAGTAGAAAAAGGCATGTTTCCTAAGTTATAATATTGAATTTCAGTCCTTTCTGTATTAATATAAAAATATAGAGGTTAGTTTTTTATAGGCTTTAGTCGTTTTTTTGTTGTGTTGATACCTCTTATTTCAATTACGGAATAAATGTATTGATAAAATGAAAAAAAAGTTTTTTTTGGTGAAACTTACTTTTGTATCATTTGCTATTATAGGATGAAAAAGTAATGTAGATTGGTATTATGTGATGGAAAGTTGTAATAAAAATCTTTATGTTTGAAGCAATTATATAGATGTTGTATCTAAGAGGAATTAAAGTATATTATAGGATTACTACGGTTATAGCATTTTTATGGAGTTTTATTTTAAAATCATTAAATATCCTAGACACACAAAGCCATAAAATAAGAATTCCATATTTGGTAGCAGTATATTTTGAACTCAAATATTAATTTATAAAATTTCCATCGCAAGTAAAAAGCATCGTCGGATTTAATCGCATATTACATTTACATAAAGACATGTTAACATACCATTTAATTACCAATATTTAAAAGTTTATTAAATGATTTAATAACAGTTAAAATCACTTAAATTTTGAACCAAAAACTTTACATTTTATGAGTTAGGAGGTTTTTTTATGAGTTTAGCCACTTTTTATGAAATTGTTTAATTAAAATCAAGTTTCATAATCAAACTTACAAATCTGTTTTCATTTGTATCTTAATGTCTTCTATAAAGTATATATTTCACAGTTTCATTCCTATCAAACAATATCGAAAATAATTTGAGCTTCTGAAATAGGTTTTGTAGCGACAAATGTCTGTGTACCCGTACTATAGCAAAAATAGAAATCAAACGGTTCTTTGGTCTGCTAAGAGATAGAAATATGATTTTCGTTCTAATTGGTAATCGACATTAATTGATTTAGTAGGACATTTTGTGGCCTATCGGAACAATCTAGAATCAAGTCACTAACAAGCACTCAAGGCAAGCAGAAACCAACGTCGTGCAATTAAGGAACAACTTTTGATAAACTAATTAAATGCATAATAAATCAGAATTTACTCCTGCTGCCATATACTGCGTTCCGGTGGTCGTCAAGAAAGGCTTAATACCAACAGTCATATTAAAACAGAATCGTGCACTGAATTCACGAATGGCCTGAATTTTAAGTACAGAAAAAATAATCAAACAAATCAAAGAAGTATAACATCCCGATTTTTTTTTGTCAGTGCTGTTGAGCAATTTTTTGTGATTGTTGTGTTTTGTAAGATAATGAGCACCACGTCGGGATCTCAACAAAGAAGCTGACATGACAAGTGGTGATTACTGACAGCTAAAAGTGAAACGGGACTATTTGCGAAATGAATATTACTTTTTGGTTTGTTTGATCAAGTTCACTTTCGCACAGAGAAGCATTGTTGTGGAGTGCTGTTACTGTTTCTCTAATGTGTTCACTATTGTTCTAAACTTTTCATTACGCCAAAGACCTTTCCGAAAAAGGGATTTAATCTTGCAATAAATTTCGTTTCACATCTATTATGTTTTTATTACTTAATTTGCCTATATATTGGGTGCAGAATCGTAATCAGTAACTTCAATTTATTTGTAAGTAATTTTTCTACCATCCTTAGCTGCACCAGAAAAAGGAATTAAAGGGAATACATTTTTGGCACAAACCTTTTTAATTTACACAGGTTGAAATGATGTAATTTCCAATCATTCACTTACCCAAATTTATATCAAATTTTCAAGTATTTTGTCCATGACTCTTTTTTTAACAGATTACTGAATAAAGACACAAAATTGTGAGGTGTATTTCTCATAGTATAATGACTATTCAAATATATAAAATTGCTCTACGTAGTTTCAAAGCATTATTATAGGGGTATGTCTTCCGAACAATAGTTAACTAACTGCCTAACTTGTTCTATATTACAAACTGATCCAAAACAAATCATTGCTAAATCGATCTAACATGAAACAAGATTGCTGGAAAATAAATTTGATTATATTCATAAATCATAGCTACTATAGTATAAATTCTGTTGTTTTCCCTTCTTATCTAACATTCATTTAAAAGTTAAAGGTTCGGATCTGTGTCTCAATAAACACCAGTTCCCAAACTTCTATCTTGCAACTTGACATTGCCTTGTTACAACTCTTCTTTGACGTAATTAAACAAGCCCATAAAGAAACCATACACAAATTTTGCAAGCCATCTCATGGATATTACAAGCAACATACTGCAGAACCCATTTTGTTGACGGACATGGACAAACCCTATATCCGACCAAACAAGCAAATCTTTGTGGGGCCCATACAATCAGCATAATAAGATCTTGTCACAGTCATACGTGCCCTGAGTTCACAATCCCTGTTGACACAAGAGGATCAGTGCTTATAAATATTGAATTGCTTGCTGTTGTGGATGGGACTTGAGATAAGAAATGATAATGGGAGATGCGCAGACAGGATAGGTCAATATTCTTATGATTTAACATATTGATAGTTTTTTACCGAGTAATGTTGCACTTGAATATTCAATATTATTAATAGAAACTGGATATGGTAATTGGGAAGGAACGAATTTTTTCATTCGAATTTATGATGGTGAAAGGACCGTATAAAGTGTACTAGAGATGATTTATTATTTATTAGTCCACACGGCAATGATAACAAAAATTTAATGTAAAGTATTAGATTTACTTATATATACTTTGTGATTTTTACATATTTCGTAATATCTTATACAAATAATCTTCTTATGTGGTCAAATTTAAAAGGAAATTTCTATGCTTGGAATGGCGACACAACATTGTCAATTTGCCGCCAAATTAGGCTTAAGGAAAAAAATCACAATCAGAAACTATGTAATTTAAGAATTATTTAATTTTATTTTAGTCAAATATGTATAGTTTGTTCAGCTTAAATGATTGTCGGTAGCTTGGGTCCCGAAGTGGCTAAAAAGAATTTCGTTAACCAATTTCAGTTGGTCGGCGGAACGTTACGGAAGCCAGGAGCGCAGCCTCCTAGTTAAAATTTAATCCAGATAATTTAGTTTGACATCTTTGAATTTTGCCTTCATTTTAACAAGTTTAAGTAATGAAACTTATATTCTAATTTAATCCAGTTTGGGAATTGATCGACATTTTACGTATACTTATTGTAATATTTCTGATATTCGAATGACTCTCTTAATTTACGAGGTTTTGATGATAAATAAGATATATGATTCTCTATACGATTCTCTATAAGAAGTCATTACTCTCTTTACGAATTTCTGAGTTTTATCATTGAATTCTAGATTTATGGAAGATATAGTTATTTTTTCTTCTAAGTACGGGTAAAATCTATAAAATATGTTAAGAAAGATGATACCATTTATTTAACATTTGAATTAACTTCAAGATCAAAAAGCAGTTAGTTTTCTATTTACATACCTTCTACATTTTATAACTACGAAAGTTTAATTCGATATTAGAATAATAATTATCGTAAACGTTTCAATAAACTAAAGCAACTTTCGACCCGAACTTTCCTCAACTTTGCATATCTGGTAATTAAACTTGAAGGCAGACTTTTCACGTCGACACCATGCATAAAATGGTTAACACTAGTCGTAAAAACCTATTGCTTAAATCGACAGTATCAATAAAAACAATAAAATAGAAAAAGTTTTCGAAACATTTCCGAAAAGCATCAAAGGAACATTACCGCGAAACTACATGTAACACTAATCGTGGAATAGTGGCATAAAGCATCAACTTAAAAAACCCCATCGAGTTACTAACTATATAGGTTTTCAATATGCTCTTTTTAGGCAAAAATCACTTCAACATACACGACGGTGGCGTATACTGCAGCAAGAATTACCTAACGATTCCCCAACTAAAAAATCAGCAACCATAACAGCTGTATGTGTCTCCGTAGTGGAGCTGAGCCTATAGTGTTAAATTTAAATATTTTTAATTAAATGATGAAATCAAACAGTGGAGTTTGTTTGCAAATTTTATACCAACCAGATAAATAAATTGGCTTGTTTAAGATGACATATTTCATTCCAGCTTTCATACTTGTCCATCCTTTGATCGATGGTTTGATTGGTGTTCTGTTCCCACATGGACATTGATTCACAAATCGAGAAAAAAATATTTTCATTTATATTTCTGTTGCCACTGAAGACCTGATACATGCAACATTTCCTGCAAATGCAGACGTTCTACCAGATGTACCTTTCTTCCACTTAACTCAGTAAATGCTATTAGGTTTAAATCGCTTCTGCAGAAGGGACCTATTTGAATCCCAGTCAAAACCTATTCGAACAAAACCTTAAATTGTTTTTTCTGGGGGGTAACTCTGTTGCGTTAAAACCTGTCATTCCAAACCAATTAACCTAGACGTGCGAGACTCCCTTGATGGCGTGAGGCCTCGCAGTTTGACGATTGTCGCCTGCCATGGCCTGGAGTTGCTCATTTCCCGTTTCCTGTGACATGGGAGAAGACGTGCCGTTGCTCTCGGTTACCATGGATATGATCAACATTGGGATTCTTTGTTGCTCAATGCAAAACGATGAATCAAATCCACGTATTAATTTATTCTTGGTACTGTGATTGGTACTACTTCCTTTTGAAATCAGTGGTCGCCACAGCTGTCGTTAAATCGCCGCTACTGTTCATTGTTGTCGTAGTCGTAGCTGAACAACAATCTACAGTCACTGTAATTTTTTCATAATATAGTACTGTATCAATTAATGTGCGAGGCTTTAAACTGTTATAAGTATCATTGTTATGCTGCTGTATCCCAACCTGAACAATGTGTTTTATTTACCGTGATTGTTTCAGGTACTTTTTCATTCATTGTAATTTTTAAATTTTCTGGATATTACAAGGAAACGTTGTTTGGTACAGCTAATTATATTTTTAAAAAATTCGAAAAAAAATTATAGTTTCTACTATTACTTGTAAATATTACTACAGTGAAAAAAAATCATAAACGTTTCTGGATATGGGACAGTTATGGTACTTGTAATTTTCAGAAACGTTTCCGAGTGATTTATAAACCTCTTTCTGTAATACTCAGAAACATTTTTATTTCATAAAGGATTTTCTACTATTTTCAGTACGAATTTGATTAATAGGATGCATACCTGAGAAGATTAAATTTCAAGGCAGACGCTTGAACCACTTGCCCACGGATGGCCAATGATAGTGACTTCATTCCCGCTTACTCAGTCGTATTGACAAAGGTTTGATTTAATCTTTTGAATAGGGTAGGGTGGGGTATAATGGGTCACTTTATAAATATTCCAATGTAACTTAATATAAAATTTATTTTTCTGAACCAATTTTTTTAATAATATTTTAATAGGTGTTTGAAACATATTTCATAAGATAAAAAGTTTATTTCATGTATCTGGCAACCAAAAAGAATCCTTTTAGAAGCAGTAAATTGTGGAGAGAACCATATGGCTTTCTAACTTCTGTAAAAAAAACTAAGAAAACATTTCAATCTTGCACTGTAATTTATTTATATCATAGAAGTACTTACTAGGCAACACCTTAGGCCAATCATTTAAGAAAAATATCGATTTTCCTGTTTATTATCTCAATTTACTTTGGATGGGGTAAAATGGGTCATAGTTAGGCTTAGCTCATATGAAATAACTTTTTGAAAGTTTAAGAGCAGATCATGCTGTAAAGGTCTTTAAAGGTGCGGGATTGTTTCCTCCTGATAGAAAAGCAGTAGAACACAGGATTGCGTTGACTGAAAAGGAAAGAATCCCTAATCAGCCGGTTGTCTCACCACTGAATGCAGTTATATTACATGATCCAGTTATTTCAGATGATGCAGCCGTTCCATCTTGTTCAACACGAGCTACATAAAATATAATTCTCACCCTGCCTTCCTGTTCAACATCAGCTATGTCGGATATTCTTGCAGCGCTTAGTTTATTTCAAAAAGCCAATTTTGTATCTTCTCCATTTAAAGCTCTCAAATGTTGTGCTATACTGACAAATCTGTCATCTATGCCATCAAGTCTTATTAAAGCAGTTAGAAAAGTCTAAACAGAAGAGAAAAGAGTTCGACACATAGCTGACGATGTAATGACGGAGGCAGATGTAATGGAGCGTTTACAAGCGGAACTTCTACGAATGGTAAAAAACCCGAGACAATAAAGAATTTGGATTTTCTTTCAAAACCTAAACGAAAGAAACCAGAGTCAAAAACAGTGCCATCTAAACCCAAAATTGTTGACGATAGCCAAGAGCCTTTGGCTGGAAAATGGGTGGTAGTTGAATACAAAGGAAAAAAGTCAATTAAATAATTTGTTGGTCAAATTACACTTATAGATGCGAATGATTTGCGTGTAAAATATGTTAAAAACCTTGTACAGGAAACTTTTATGTCTTTCCAGATAAAGAGGAGATGGATATTGTAGAAAAGTCAGATGTTATAAGAGTCTTGGAAGAGCCGTTTTGTAACAACCGCAAACAACGTTATTTTGAAAACTTAAAACATTGTAATTATGTATCATTACATTTATTTTATGTGTTCTCGACCTACTCTCCGTATTTAGTGTATTTCCTAATAAATAGATTATTGTATATTCATCATTTTGCATTATAACCCATTTTACCCCATTTGTGACTCATTTTACCCCGTGGTGGGTTAAATAGGTCTAAATTTATGGAACAAAATTCAATCCATTTATAATTTTTTAAAAATTACTTAAACTGCATAAAAATGTACTGAAAAAATGCAATGTTAAGATGCAATTAAAAAATCTGAAAAAAATTATGGTTTTATTGAAAGAGAACTTTAAAGTGAAAATAGCTCAAAATTGACCCATTTTACCCCACCTGACCCTATGCGTCAGAAGCATTCAGCTTCTTAACTTTGAAAAACGTGCTATTAGTAGGAGGTGTCTTATATTTTCAGAAACATTTAAGTTAAGTCTAAAAATGGGTTTATGGAGTTTTTTTTAGTATATTTATTATACAAAGAGAAAGAAAAGATAAGTATTTCGTTCTTGGGGATTGCAAAATCTATTAGAAATATAAAGAAAATAATATAAGTATATAAACAAGTTTAATTAGTAACTTAAGGAAAAATGCGAATAAGTTTGAATTTTAAATACCGAGAATTTATACTTTAGAAGCAATAATGTAAATTAAAATACATTATTAATGATTTTTTTTTCAAATTTATAGCTACAAAGAAATAACAGGATCAATAAATATAACAAATTAACCTATTAATAGTAAATGTTACAAACAGATCTTTAAAATATTAAGTCCCTGAGGGAAATTTATGTTGCCAGAGTTTTTTTTCTGATATTAAAATTAAATATATGAATATAATTTCTTTGACTAGAATGAAAAAACTCGTATATAAACTATTCGTGACATCTGATTACTATTACAATTCTAGGCACGTTGAACTTAACTAAATAATCGCCGATGATTAAAGCTGGTTTTCATTTTTTCTGTCGAATTACTTCTGTTACGTGGGCTGGTCGGAATGATTATGCTTCACGCTATTAAGGACTTCAAATGAATCATTCATATGCAAAATAAATTCAACGACGAACCTGGCATTAAAAAACAACTCGATTTCAAAAACCACTTAAGACGCATGCATTACTTCTGACTACTTGACGGGTCGATGGGCGACATTTTATTTTATTTTCAAGATATTTTCGATCGAAAAGAATTAAGAGATTAGAAGTGTTATTTAAAGAGCAAAAAATGCTTCTTTAATAGTTAAGAGAGGTCATAGACGATTCGTTACGTGCGTCAAGAAGTGAAGTGAATTTTTGGTAATTAATTACTATCTTAGTCAGAAAGTGACAACCTTAATTATATTTTTAAGAGATGAATAGTGTACAAACAAATAGTTCATCATTCGTTTTAATGTTTGGTTTAAAGTATTCTCCTTCTATTAAAATGGAGGTCAAACTAAATTGGTAATGATAGTAATGAAATTGGCAATTGATTAAAATTCATTACGAGATATTTTTCTTATAGTTATAATTAAGTAACAAACAAGAAATAATGCCTTAAGGTTTGAAACACAATTTGTTTCGGAGAGTTCTAATAAAATTATCAGTTAAAAACTTAATTCATATTTATTTTCATAATTAAAAGTATCAAATAATCAATGGACGACCATCGTCCAAGCATCATTTAAAAAAAAAAACTATTTCGTCGGACTATGAGGCAGGGTCAACCGCGTAGCTCGGCGTTTATGACCTTCAAGTGTCAGTAGACGCGTTGTTGGGATATTTCCGCATGAGACCATTCGCAAATCGTATGAGACTATTTACCGGTGTAATGCCACGATATGTTTGTTGTGTTAATCTTACGGCGAAGAACCATTAAAATAATATTATTTTGAAAAATAATCCATCTGAATTTCTGAATTTTTGGTTAACCTTGTGTTTATTCTAATTATTATTAGAATAGTGACTGTCTTAATTTTTTGTTTATGAGACAGGAGGGAGGGAATGGGGGGGGGGGTAACTACGCACTTTACCACTTGGCTAAAACCATACCAACAGTTTGATTGTAATATCATTCTGAAATAATTAATTTGCTTCATTAATCATTAATTTGCCTCATTATAAGTACATGATTTTTTATGTTTTTCATGGTAAGAGAATTTTGAGGGGCAAACTCAATTTATTAAAGTTCGAAGTTGTGAAAAGTAGATTTAAATAGTAGTTGCTAATGTCGCTGACCAGTAACCAGCTTAGAAACTTATATAATAATACCTGTTAAAAGATTTACCTGTGGTAAATATCGACAACCGGTTTGTAATTTTAGGGTTAAATACAATAAGTATTTATCGACTATTTTTTTATCGGAAACGTTGAGAAAGTTAATATTCAATAGCTTTTAAATAAAGTGATCAGAACATCCAGGATTTCAAAATACCAATGAATTAAATCTAAGAGTTTCGCATTCATGTAATACACATAACAATATGAAAGTTCGGAAGTTAAGCTAATGTTTATTTTTAACTTTTTTAAATAGGTTGAAAAAGTAATAATTTTGAGTAAATTAATAAATCGTCTGTCACTCACTCATGTTTTAGTTTTACTCAAAGCAATAACAAATTAAAAGTTGAATAATGAATTTGAAACATCAAAATGCCTTTCATAAATAAAAAACAAAACAAAAAATAGAATGTTTGCAAAAACGTTGAATGCTCAGTTTTTGCTACAAGTTTGTTTCTGATATCATACTTTTTTCAAAATATTATGCACTGTATTCAATTCTTTGATTGTTCTGCACATCCATTTTATTTTAAAAATGGATTTTACTAAAAAGTTTTATCGTAGTAAATAGGTTTCGGAAGCTTTTACTTTTTTGGATACTCAATCTTTGTACTTCATCTCGCAAAACATGATTTTTCGTAATATATTGCATTTTTTGCCCTGGTTTCTCCTCGATTGTAAAATATGCAAGAGAAAAATTACGTACTTTTGTATGTTTTTACCATAAAATCAGACAGAAGCAATGAAAAATTGTGGATTTGTTGAATAATTTTTGTATATTATCTCATTCCGCTGGTCGACGTATTCATTTGTCACGATTCACGAAAAATGTAGTTCAGGGTCACTTTTTGAAGAAATTTTACAATGGATAGTTACTATCCTTTGCTAACCCTATAATTATCCAGAAAGGATTTGATGAAGCAGTCCTCCGATGCGATAATAAAGCTGCTGCATATTAATTCATTCCAATTTCTATATTTTTACCCTCAAAATCCAAGACAACATCAACAGATCATATTACAAACTCACTACTAACCAGCTTCAAGAGAAACAACAATAAAAATAGCGGCCTTCAAGAAAAAAGACTTGGCTATCAAAAAAAGGAATCGAGAACAAAAGGTTTGGAGAAATGAGTATTAGCTAAAGGTCATTGCTGGAAGTTCTTTTAGCGTTAAGTTTGGTTTGTGATTATAATAAATTGATCAGTTTGTTTCAAGAACACGACATCGCGTATAATCTTTAGCATTACAGAAGACGGTTTTCTGAAAGAAAATCTTCAATTGTGTTGAAATGAGTTTTGTTCCTCTGGCTATTTGAGAGTTTCTGGGATAGTTTGACAAACTTGTTACTTACACTAAACTGATTATGCGTTGAATGTCTAGTTTAAGTTTAAGAATGATATTATAGACAAATCATTAAACAGAAAAAATAAACTTAAAAGTATAATCAAGCTTTAATTTTTTTATTTGGATAATCATATTAAATATTAAAAATAAAAACGTATGAACTGTTTTTGATAAAAGTGTAACGTACATGGTCCTCAATCCAACATAGCAGAAGTGGTTAATGGTCAAGCCTCAAAAAAGAGTCGCTGATACAGTTATTGTGGTCGGGATAAATGCATCTGTGGTAATGCGAAATTGTTTCGGGTCGTGGATTAATGGTGGAAGGGTATTTTCTTAGATGATGAAGATGTTGAAAGCTGTGTGTTGCAATTCAGCTTTGTGGAAGTCAGCTTATGGGAGGTTCTGTTCTTTATTGAGGCAAATTGGATGTTGGGGCTGTCTCTTATTTAAGCCGCTAAGAAATTGTTTGAGTGGGTAGGCGGAGTGCTATATATGATTTATCTTTTTTTATTTTAAGAACCTTTAATTGCATCTTTTAAAAGGATTAACTGTCGGATTACTTCAGAAACTTCATCAAATTTGGAAGATAGTAACGCATGCATTAGGAACTGTATTCGTAAAACTAAGATAAGGTAAACTGTACAGATTTAAAAAAAATAGAGGGTATACTCGTAACTTTTAAAACAAATCAAACGGTATCCTATTTTTTCGAAACTTACAAAAACGTATACCTCAATATTTGCCCATAGCAAAATTGCATACATTGTTTTTACAACTTTTTTTTATAGTTTGTTGATGGACTGAACTATTTTTCTTAATGAAAGTACCAAAAATATATAAAAATAAAATAAAGTATATATACTTACGTTTGTGGGTAAAATGCATCAATAAAGATTCATAATACAGTGTCTATACAATAATCGTTGTTCTAAATATAGAAAAGGAATGTCCCATAGAAAAAACGTAATTAAAAGCATTTAAATAATAAACAAAATAATTCTGCATTAAAAATTATATTCAATTCAATTACAAATACTTCATTCAATAAAATTGGAAGTTTAGAAATAATAGCATTCGAAACCTAACTTTTACCTCTACAAATCATTTTTGTATAAGCTAACCTTCAAATTCCACTTTTGATTTTAAAAAAGCAAAACAGCAACACCAATTTCGTAGTTTTCCAATCACCATGCAGTTAACCACAGGTTAATTGTCTATTTTAACGTCTTCATTAATAACTGAGCTGTAAGCTAAGAATGGACACTTGAACTACAATTCATCAAGTCTTAAAAGAGGATGGGAGAAACAATTGGTTGGCTATCTTTTTAAAAGTCATTACTTTTTCTTGAGTAATATTTTACTGTTGTACTTCTTACCGAATCTAATTCTGTTCAACACAAACCGCCTACTACTCATTATGTGGTCTCGTACTGGTGTAACTGACATTTTTCCAGAAATGAAGATTTTGATTTTCGTTTCCAGGTTGCGGAAGTGCCTCATTGTTAAAAATGAAGTTCTCAAAAATTCTAATTTAAATTCATTAATATAATTTAAATTCTACATTAATCTAATTTAAATTCATTAATCTAATTTAAATTCATTAATCTAATTTAAATTCATTAATCTAATTTAAATTCATTAATCTAATTTAAATTCATTAATCTAATTTAAATTCATTAATCTAATTTAAATTCATTAATCTAATTTAAATTCTACATTAATCTAATTTAAATTCTACATTAATCTAATTTAAATTCTACATTAATCTAATTTAAATTCTACATTAATCTAATTTAAATTCTACATTAATCTAATTTAAATTCTACATTAATCTAATTTAAATTCTACATTAATCTAATTTAAATTGTTCTAATTTAAATTCTTCGAAATCTCAAATTTGAGATCATACGTGAGAACCCATTTTTAAAAGAGTAACGTTGAATCAATTTTATAGATTTTGCAGAATTGAGAACAATTTCATAGAATTCATTTAACAAACAACTTCTAAGAGTTGTTTTCGTTAAGGGGAGTCGGATGGTACTATCTCGACCATGTTAATTTTACTAAATTTAGGAAATTTTTTCAGGAATCTATATGAGATATCATTATGAATTTTTTATAGTTTTCTCCTTACATAAGCTCTTTGATTAAAACTAAGGATATTCACAGTATAAAAATACTTTTACAGTGATTTTTTATAAATATGTATTAAACCTCCCCTCCCCCCCCCCCAAAAAAAAAATCCGATTTAAAGTTATATAATTTTTTTGGGCAGGTATATTTAAAATTCCCCTGTTTAAATTAAAGAAAAAGGGGAAGAAATAATAAAACAAAACATCTTGATATCTTTTATAGTTCCTGAGAAAAATATTCCTAACTGTTGAAAAACCTTATATTTCAGAAAAGGTAAAAGAAAAGTAAGGTATAGGTAAGAACTGATATACAGAGTTTCTGAAAAATGCTTATAAAAAGAAAACCACTAAACAGAAATCTATAATATTGGTGTTAAATGAAAGCAATAGATATGCAGATTAAAAATAAAAGAGAAACAGAAATTCGACATTTTTGACCCAAACACCCATCCGACTCCCTTTAAACTAAACGGAGCATTAGAGTATTAGCATATGAGTTGGACATTAAGTCCTTTAAATATACTGTTGCCTTGTCAAAGTCTAGTGGTAATGCTTCATTTGGAAACTTGGTCATACTCAATAGATACATCACTTTATTACACGTAATTCCTTCGCTTCATTGCTTTAACTGAAAAACATGGTATAGTGAACATTTTTGTAATATGTTATTCTATTCTTTGTAACCAAATTACGTATTTATAACTTCCTTAAACTAAAACTTCAAGACTACATGTACCACTTTTTAAAAAATGAAGCAGATGACTATTTGTAAAAAAAAGTTTTTATAAACATATATTTTTTTTACCTGTATATCCATTAGATATGTAGTTTTCATTCATTTATTCAAAACTATCAACTGTAAGTTACAATTTCGCCAAACTACCGCATCGTACTAATGTGTGGCATACCAAGTCCTCTGCTAACATTGCTCATCACTCATCGCAACATTATCTCTTTATATGTCTTTATACAATCAGGGGTCAGCTTCTCATGGTAATGGGCCTAACCTGTTCTGTACTTTATTTTTGTACTTCCTATTTAGACGGGATGAGTAGATATTTAAACCAGTTAATGTTTTTTTCATTATTTAACAGACATGCAATATATTGGACGGTTCAAAAAGTTAAATTTCTTTCTAGTTAATAATGTGAACGTGTGTTGGTATGTTTGCGTAAATTTTAGAAAATATGAGACCTTCATGTTGTGTGAAGTAACCGAAAAGAAAAATTCCAAGCAATTATAATCAGTTTTAAGTTAAAATTGAAATGAGTCTTTTTTACTGATCAAACAAAAATAAATACAACAACATTATTTAACTTTTTAACATTTAGTTAACATTTAAAATTCAGAGTTCTTAATGATCACATAAAATAATGTGCATAAGCATAAACTAACTTGCAGTGAAGTAGCTAAGGTTGCTACACAGAATTAAAATAAATAAAAAATAAGGGCGTGAAACACTACACAATTCTCAATTACCGTTCAATAAATCAATAACACATTTAAAGGTAATTATCTACTCTATAAGGTAATTTCAATAACTTTAAAACCTAAAAAGTTGTACAGCAGCTCCCCTTTGCGAAATTTCATCAAAAACCTTATTATTATGACGTCCGACAGATACTAGGAACTTGTGTACTAAATTTGAAGACTTTAGCTCCTTTAGATCGAGCACAACAGACACCAACAGACAAACTGGCAGACGGGAAAAGGTTCAAAAACCACTTTTTCGGAATCAGTGTTCTCCAAAACGTGTAGAAAACACAAAATTGCGATTTCGGATTTTCAACCTTATAAATAATAAATTTAATTAAATTTCAAACCTTATATATGCAATACTTTCATTACCTTGTATTTCATATTAGGTAATTGAAAGTAAAAATAATAATGTCTTTTGTTTTTTAAAAAACAACTTTAGATTTAAAAAAAACCTTATTTTGGGTTACCTGACCTGAAGAAATTTACTTTTAAAATTTCCCTTTTTTGCATAATTGTATTGACCCCTTTTTGCATAATTGCAATTGTTATACCTATATATTACATTAAATTCAAAATTAATTGCACATGTCTTTGAAGCTGAAAGAAACTCAATGGTTTCAATAATTAAACATGAAAAACTCTCCTAATTACTTATGAACAAGTTGTGCATAAAACTGATTATAGGTTAATGTTATTTGGGGATACTATATGTTTGAATTTTTCTATATTTTTATTTCATAAAGTGAATTGACTACAAATAATTTCCAGCAGTTATAATATTGGAAACAAATTACATTTTAAAATTTAGGATTAGTGGAAGTTTAGTTGGCATAGTTTTTTTTTTAAATGACACAATTTTTCCGATCTTACTTACTTATTTCAATACATATACTGCCATGTATTGTGGAATTAGCATAGATGTCCTCAAAAATAAATCTACCAAAGAGAAAAACATTTGTGGAAAATAATAATTTAATCCAAGCGAAGCGCCCAGGCGAGTGAGATATCAATGAGAGTGATAGGCGAGTGAGATAACATATGAATGCAGTTTTCCCTGCAATGTCCTCAAGATGGCGCCATGCGGTAGAATCGAGGAGATACTTTTGTAATTGCGCTGCTGGAAAGTCAACATTCAGATCATCCTTGAGGTATGACTTCGGAGAACATTGCTGGATGAAGTTATGACTACATAAAAGCAACGTCATGTTGTCACTCAATGAACGCATTTTGAAATTATGTCAACGATAGCATATGAAGTTATCAATTAAGAGCCCACAAAATAAATAAAGTTAATATGGACCTTGCATTTCCAGTTAAAATAAAATCATATTAAAATAACACAGCATTTTGTGTGCTGTGTAACTGTATTATTAATTAACTAAAATATTTGTATTTTGTTGAAACGGTTTAATTCCTTTAGTCATATAGGTTATACTGCATTTCTAAGACTTTATTGTAATTTCTACAAAAAGTTTCCACAAATAAATGAACAAGCATTTTTCACTCTCTTGATGATTTTAAGATGCCTCTAAAAAAGTTTAGTTATGAAATATGAAACTACTGCTGATTGATTTTTAGCTGTAATTATTGATAGATAATAGTATGAAAAGAAAGTAGTACGTACCCAAATACCCATTGGTTGACCCATATTCCAATCATGAATCTTTAATTGACCACGTATACAAAATGATTAATAAACCCTAAATTCTTTATGAGCTCCAGCTCAATATTAATATCAATTGTGGCAAGAGGCGTGGCCAATAGTTATCTAACTGTGTTTGAGAAAGCTTTAACTAACGTTTAATATTAAAATAAATAAGTGTTTTAATTAATGTCCATAAATATTGAAAGAAATGTTATGATTGGTTAGCTTTAATGGTTTAAGTGCTAATTTATTTTTAAAAGAAAGTCGTATTTATCTTAAAAAAACTCAGTGGTGTAGTATACAAAGGTGGACAAGGGCCTGCTGTGTATATTTTAGCTCTCCTGACCAAGAGAGTATCTTTATCAATGATATGATAGAGTTTCCATTCAAAATTAACAAGTTTAAGGAATTCTGTTCTTTCATTATTGTGCTCTAACTGTATTTGGGGGCTTATTAACGAGAATTTAAAATAAATTTGCTTGGTTTCATTCAAATAAAAAATTTACAAACCAAATTTGTTAAATTTAAAATTGTGTTGATTTTGTAAAATATGAAATTACTTTAGACCCGATTATTGAAGGGCCTTGTACAGAAGTGAAAATCTTAGAGATATCAAGTATAAAAGTAGAAATTTTTCCACAGGTTTTGTACATTAATGAAGGTTTTTATAAAAACAGTTCTTTTAAATGTGAGAAATGAGTGAGGCATGTGAGCAATTTAAAAAATATGTAAGAAATTTAGGGTACTCGTACTTAAAAAATTCTATATCGATTTTTTTTAAACGATATCAAATCTATGATTTTTTGTTGTTGTTCAAAATACTATTAAAACTTCTAGATGTTTTTGAATTTCAAGCAATTGTAAAAATTTTTCACTTCAATTAAGTTTGTAAGGTTCCGGTAACATACTTAAAATTAATGTAAAACTCCAATAAATGTTTATGGAAAAGTTCATTTTTTAAAATATTTTTTTTTTTTTAACTGTATTTAGGGACTTATTAACGACGAATTTAAACTAAATTTGCTTGATGCATTCAAATAAAAACATTACAAACCTATTTGTTTAAATAAAATTGTGTTGATTTTGTAAAATATGAAATTATACTTTAGACCCGATTATTGAAGACCCTTGTACAGAAGTGAAAATCTGGGAGATATCAAGTATAAAAGTAGAAATTTTTCCACAGATCTAGTACATTAATGAAGGTTTTTATAAGACAGTTCTTTTTTAAATGTGAGAAATGAGTGAGCATGTAAGCAATTATAAAATAATATGTGAAGAAATTTAGGGTACTCAGTACTACAAAATTCTATATCGATTTTTGTTATCGATATCGAGTACTATCGATTTTTTTGTTGTTGTCTCAAAATACTATTAAAGACTTCTAGTATGTTTTCGAGTTTCAAAGCAATTGTAAAAATATTTTTCACTTCAATTAAGTTTGTAAGGTTCGGTAACATACTTAAAATAATGCTAAAACTCCAATAAATGTTTATGGAAAATGTCATTTTTAAATATATATATATATATATATATATATATATATATATATATTATATATATATTTTATATATATATATATATATATATATAATATATATATATATATATATATATTATATATATATATATATATATATATATATATATATATATATATATATATATATATATATATATATATATATATATATATATATATATAACTTTGATTCTCTTCAAAACTTCCATCCCTAAAATTATTAGGAATATTTCAGTGCTGCTTACAAAAAAATTCACAGAGAAAAATTAAATCTGAAGTAGAAGGAAGGTTTTACAATCTGCGTCAAAATAAATGAATTAAAATATCAAAATTTTCCCTTTTAAAGAAAAATAAACTCTCTGTCTGAAGCCCTTTTGCACCTATTTATCAAAAATAGTCATGCCAATCTCAATTTAAAGAAAAGAACTATATGGCTTCCTAGTACCCTTATCCAGTTAAAACCTTGTAACACCAACACTGTTGACTTGTTCACAAGATCAACCACATAGGAATAACAGCATTAAAACACAAAACCGCGTAGTTAAGAGTGATCTCCAGGGCATCACGAAACGTCCCTGACATTTTAAAAAGTCCTTTAAGTATGGAGAGCGTTCGAATATCTGATGAGGCCCATTATTGATTGAGTTTTCCAGTCTATTGTAAAGGGATCTTTGACAGCTGCCGAGAACAAATAGCCGCGTAATTATAATACCGGGAACGAGAGCTCTGATTACAACAATGCCTTAAAACCTATGTCTACGGTTTCTCCTTCAGGAAAAACTTTTGAACATAACAACAGGTTATTGGTTACAGCATGTTCTTCTGTACAGAAACAAAAGTCACATGTTCTTTGAAATGTTCTTTGACGTGAATGTCGGGATAATTTAAAGACAGCATTTAGTTAATGACAACTGTAGCGCTCTATATGGAATCCTAATTCCGTTTTGGAGATAACTTTTAGGAATCCAATGAGAATATTTTTTTTTAAATGTCAACATTAGATTATTATTATTTGCCCCATTGTAGATGGCGACGGACAAAATAAGCTACTTCATGCGAGGGAGCCCTAACGGTTATAAGTCCGACAAATTATTGAATAGTTCAAATATGACATAGGAAAACTGCTGATAGAAGCTCTTCTCCATTTCTAGCCTGACCAGATTTGTTTCAGTAATTTACTTTTCGACTATGAAATCATCATTAAATTTTCATAAATCATAATTTATTTGCGTTGTTTTTGTTTGAAAATACTGTCAAAAATTGAAAGGAGTCTATTCGCATAAATTTAATAGCTAGATAAGTTGAATAACAAACTAAACTCTACTGCAAAATTTAGTAAGTTTGGTCTCTCTACCAATCTATTTTACTACTACAATCTACACTACATACCTTATCTATTTCACTACTATTATGCATGTATATCTAGATTAGCGTCAGTAGAAGGACATTCAATTGCCCCTAGAGCTCTATTATATGGAAGCCCGTGGGAAATTCTTATATCGACCCCTTTCAGATTGGAGCTTAATAAATAAAAAAACACCTGTTTTTCAGCAAGAACTACAGTTTGTTTACTCTAACTTTCGATAGTGCAGTTCTTTTGTTCTCTTTCACCTTGATGTCTATATTCCTCGGCCAAGGCATTTGCATATCTTCCGTGTTACACGTTACAGGCCCCAACTTTCTAATTATCGCCTTTACCAATAAAACGTGATTTAAATCTAAACTGCCTCGTTATGGCGGGAAATTGTCACGTTTTGGCGTGATCGAAACTGGAAGCTCCGAACGTGAGAATTTCGGGAAATGTCCTTGTCGTTGTTGCCACCGGAAGGGCAGAAATTGGAGGTTAAAAAGAATTTTTCAGAAGGTTGAGAATTGTATTGAAATTGGCTTTTGTTTGATAGAAAATTCTCACGATTAGCAAACAATAACATTCATTGATTAGAAATCAAGTATGCCTGAAGAATCAATAAACAAGCATATTTAAGGCTGTGAGAATCTTGTAAGAAATGTGATTGTTAGCTTTCTAACGTGTATTTATTTATAACTGCAGGCGGTAAAAATTTAAAAGACATTGTTAGTACCAAGGCCAAATGTTCAACAATTGCAAATTTTTTTAAAAAAAGTCGCCAATTACTTTCATTCTTATCAAACAGAACTGATCAAGATTTACGTTTAATATTTGTAGATGTTATTCGTTGTTGATTGATTGAAGAAAATAAAATAATAAATTAAGCGAAAAGAATTTGGACTCATTTTAAATGTGTAGCTTGTATTTTTTAATACTTATTTCACCGCGTTTTATAATTAACTACTAATTTCAAAAAAAAAATCCCAATCGTTATCTTCGTAGAAAGTGACGCTTCTGTTACGTTAATAAAATGGGAGAAACTTGTGCAGTGTACCATATTATATACAGATGCGGAAATAAAACGCTTCAATTCTCGTAGAATTAACATACAGAAGTGTCATATTTCTGAATCATATCAATATAATCAGCAAACAACAACAACAACAACAAAGGGTGAGTAACAATACAAGAATTTAATTACCATTCAGTAAATAAATACATTAAAAAAATTATGTACATATTTGTATAGGTATATACCCTATAAGGCAATTTTAATAACTTTAAAGCCTAAAAAGTTCTATGGTAGCAACCTTTTGCGCGTCTGCAATTTTCTAGAAAACCGTATTATGACGTCCGGTAAGTACTGGGAACTCATGTACCAAATTTAAAGTTAGTAGATCTTTTAGATTGACCTGTATAATGGTTTCAAACAGAAAGACAGACGGACCAATGGTCAAAACCCAATCATTTTAGAATCATCACCTTCCAAAACGTCTCCATTTTGGATTTTCGACGACCCCATCGTAATAATTTCATTACATTGTATTTGTATTTCATATTAGGTAATTGAAAGTAATTAAACAATCAAGCGTTGTTTTTAAATATTGTAGTTATTTATAAACCAGTTTTAATAAGAAATATATTAACGAATATACTGTTTGGAGATATGGTTTTAACTTATAATTTAAACAAATTCTATGACGAAAGAAATTTTTACGGATAGTATTACAATAACCAAGCATTAAAACCCTAGCATATTACCAATGCAGTACCTTCTTTCAATCATCTCGATTCGGGTTTAAGTTACAGAAAATCCCCAAGGCCGTCCAAGGTTGTAAATTTTATGACAGACTCCAAATACAGACGTTGGTTAGCTGACTCAATTAGCTATTCAAACATACCCCTAGGTCAAGAAGGATGTACCAAACATGCTGCGATATATATGTAAGTATAGCCTCATCAGAGCTAGAAAGGTGCAAGTCCGGCAATCTGTACCTAAGAGGCTAGAAAGGTACATGTCTGTTTTACGCCAACAGAATAGAATAACAAGTGTAAATGATTTCAATCCTTCTAAACTTGTATTTCTATTATAAAAGTTCGCCTTATATTAAAATTTGTAACTTTAAGAAGTTAATTTTAAAGCCAAGCATGTATTTTGAAACTATATTACAGACGCCGGCAAATACTTAAAAGCTACATTTTTAGAGGTAAAACTCTTTGATACAAAGTAAATACCTATTATTTTCTGATAGTTTTAAATTTTCTTATACAAATAAAACTATTTGTTTAAACTATAGAATTCTACACTTCTAGAGTTTAAAAATAACTTTGTGTAGAGTAACGATGTATAAAGAAGAATTGCTTGTAATTTTAGTGTTGTCCTGTGATGTTGGAAAAATATTAGTTGATAATGCTTCTGATGCTTATTTGTTGCATCTTTGTGGGGTTCACACTGCTAATTTACGCCTTCAATCGTAATAAAGTGAAGCGGTTGATATTTCTTCCAACACCCAAATCAACTAAAATAAACAATAAGGCACATGCACCTAAACGTAATGTGCTCGTAATGTTCAATGCAAACAATGCTCCATTTCAATACACACTTGAGTTACTTATTGGTAAGTTTTTATCCTGCAAAATCCGGTTATAGGATGGTAGCGATGAGGACATAACCAGCGAAGTCATCCTTTGTGTCATGAGTCTTAACCTATCCACCCTTTCCAAACTTGTGGAAAATAAGACATACGTCTCTATGGCTCTTAGGTAGAAGGTATAAGCACAATTGGCAGGAATCCTGTATGCCCAGAGCTTACACTTTCCTAATTGCTTTTGCAATGCCCCGTAATTGGTGGCACCACAGTAGCTCAAATAAACGACGCACAAAATGAAAACTTATAATAAATGGTCCGAGGAAACGTCGGATACGCATAATTGACATTCACATCGCCGCTTCAATTTCATATTGTGAATGTGGAGCAGGAATGTTTTTCAGCGTGTGGCAGAATAATGCATGGGAATTCGCTAATTGACGACTGAAAGTTGACTTTCTGTTTTACATGCGTGCTGTTTATCTTAATGTTTCAGAAAATAATTCTGCTGTTTTTTCCAAAAAATAGACTAACTCACTAAATTATGATGTGCTCTTTAGCTTCATTTTAAAGAAAATGGGTATATTTATAATGTTAGGACATAGGATAAAGAGCGTAATGGTTAATCTATAAATATTTGTATACCCAAACAAAAAAAATTATTCAGATTTTATAAATTTTCTTTTAGGGTACAAATATATGTATTCACCATTGTTTTCTGTGCAATTTTTGCCCTACACTTCCTAAAAATAGCTAGGGGTCCATTTTTCTTCGAAACACTCGTTTTTACTATACGATATAATGACTTGTAATCATTGAGTGTTTCTAAACAGAACAGGCTGAAGTAATTTCAATCTTTAGTACCATTTTTTTTCAGCTGATAATGGTGATTCAATTTACGTATATATTGATTTTTTCAACAACGCAACCTGTTGAAGCTATTTTTATAACCTATAGAGTGCTCGTGTTATTTTAGCTTCCACACTACTCCACACTATGATTATAATGTAAAAAGTGGAAGGTATTATAATCCTTCAGTCCGTCCGTCCGTCTGTCTGTCTGTCCGTCTGTCAAACACTTACACAGAACGAACCGCAAGTCGCACAAACAAGTGGGGTACGTCATTTTGAAGCAAACAATCAGGCTAGGTTAGATCCCAAATTTCATTAAAAAATTTAAATTAGAAGTATATTTTAAAATTTAAATAACTAAAAATTTAATCTACATTGAAATAACGCGCAAATTCCATTTTCATTCAATATTTTCGCTGTTGCTATTTCGTCAAACGTACGAGAAACTTTATTTAAAATAAAAATATATTTCTTGAAAAATATTTATTTATGTGATATGATTCAGTTTGGATTGATGTCATATCACAATAGAGTTCTTTTGATGGTTCATTATAAATGTATGAGGAAAGATGCATAGCGAATTCTAACTGAGAATAAAAAATATGTAAAAGTTCGCTTTTAGCTTCCACACTACGTTTATAATGTAAAAAGTGGAAGGTTTTATAATCGTTCAGTCCGTCTGTCCGTCTGTCACCCACTTTCACAGAAAGAACCACAAGTCCCACAGACAAGTGGGATACGTCATTTTGAAGCAAAAGATCAGATAAGGCTACATTCCAAATTTCATTAAAAAATTTAAATTAGAAGTTTATTTAAAATTTAAATAACTAAAAATTTAATCTGAATTGAAATAACATGCAAATTTCATTTTTTTTCAATACTAGCTGTTATACCCGACGTTGCACGGGTAGAGGTGGAAAAATAATTTAACAGTCAATTTAACTATTTTTTTTCTTTCCAAAATGAAAAATACGCTATAAACTGCCCTCATAAATGTCATCACAATTCCCTCATAAATATAAACCTTTTAGCTCATTTGGGCGGTTTGGGAAAAAATTTGTCGAGAAAATAGATATAGCTACAAACACACCCATTATACAGCTCTAACACAATGACCTTCGAACAACCAACCAGCTTATAAATTATTTATAAAAAAAATGCCCATTTGGAGAGTTTTAGTTAATAATTTGGCGAGTTTGGCAACGTATTTGGCGAAAAAATAAAGACATAAAACCCTAATATGCGACTCTAGTGCGACGGCCTTTATTAACCATCATAGTTCAGTAATAGCTTAACGATAAATTTATTGCTTAAATATGCATACATGCAGTCAACAGAAAAATCAATGAAAAAATCATCAAATAAACCCACAATAAAATCCGGGAATGGAGACTGTCGGAATTACGTCACTTAAAACATGTCAATTATTTTTCAAATAATGAATTTAGTTTCTGAAGTTAATGGCACCAGAATAAAATAAACATTTTGAATTTTAAATGTTTTCGTTAAAAGTTTTATTTAATTTTTTCAGCCGATGGCATCAGGAAAGTAAAAAAATGATCGGATTTGAGCCAAAGTGGTGTAGTTTTTTCAGAAAAACGTTCGAAACGATAGAAGGAATGGTCTGATTCGAAAAATTCTTAGCCTATGTTTGTTCCGGAGATGAGATGAATTTTTGTGCCAAATTTCGTGACAAACTGTTGCGTGGTTCTTTAGATCTCGTGTCTTATACAAACAAACAAACAAACACACAAACAAACAAACAAACAAACAAACGGAAGTTGCCTTTTATGTATATAGATTTTCACTGTTGCCATCCACAAGTCCCACAGACAAGCGGGATACGTCATTTTGAAGCAAAAAAATCAGATTAGGCTAAATTCCAAATGTCATTAAAAAATTTTAATTAGAAGTTTATTTAAAATTTAAATAACTAAAAATTTAATCTACATTGAAATAACATGCAAATTATATTTTTATTCAATATTTTCGCTGTTGCCATTTCGTTAGACGTAGGAGAAACTTTATTTAAAATAAAAATTAAAAATAAAATTTATTTATGTGATATAATTCAGTTTAGATTGTTGTAATATCACAATAGAGTTCTTTTGATGGTTTATTATATATATGTATGAAGAAAGATGAATAGAGAATTTTAACTTGGCATAACAAAAATATGCAAAGTTTCGCTTTTATTTTTAAAGCATCAATTGTACTAATTATATATTTTTCGAACTGTAAATTAATTTAACAAACTATAAATAACTGAATTTTCGAAAGAAATGTAAATGGGAAATTGTGGCGACACAAAGATATTTATTAAAAAAGATTGCATCATTATTCTTCGAACTTCAAACAAATTAAGCAAACGATAAAGTCTAATTATTAAATCTGATAAAGAAGATTAATAAAAATTAGTTAATTTTGGCGTTTAAAAGTTTGAATTACAAATAGCTAAAGGCCCTGTTTGTTATTAGAATTAAATCACCATTGCCATTCGCAACAATCGCCCGAGAAACTTAATTCTTTGAGACAATAAATTAAAATTAATTTATTTTTGAGACATCGATCAGTTTGAAATGACGTCAATTATATTTCACTACGAGATTCTTTGTATGTTGATATGAAATGTTTTCATTCTATTTAAAAGTGAGGAATATTACATATTTTTTCTTTAAATATTAATTTTTGCAAACGATAAGTTATAATTATTGAATTTTCGAAATAAAATAAATGAAACAAGCCAAATTTAGCATGTAAATGTTTAATAAAGAATTAATGCTGTGTTTGGCGCCTTTTTACCTGTTTAACAAAACTGTTGTGTGGAAGCGGGTTAAGTGACAGATTCTGTTACAAACCTACTTGTTATTTTTAAAGCATCAATTTACTAATTGTTTATTCTTCTCTTTCCGAAAGAAAATTAATGAACATTGGAAATTGTGGCGACTAAAAGATATTTTTTAAAAATATTGCATAATTTTTCTTCGAATTTCAAACAAATTTAGCAAACGATAATGAGTAAATATTAATTTGCGAAAGAAGATTAATAAAAATAGTTAATTTTGGCGTTTAAAAGTTTGAATTAGAAATGAATTATTAGCTAAAGGCCCTGTTTGGCGAATTTTTTTCTGAGGTGTATAAATAGTTCGTTTTGTTGTTGAGCACAAATATTGTGTGGAAGCGGTTTAAGTGACAGATTCTGTAACAAACCTACTTGTTTAAATTTAGATTGTAAAGCAAATATTATATGGTTAAAAAACTTTTAAAAGAAACAGAATTTTTCTTGGACTAAATATTTCGTTTCCACTCTGTAAGCTTCCTAAAATAAATGATCTGGTTATGTTAAGAATATGGAAAACCTCATTGCTGTTATTATTATAGCATTGAGTGTTTATAAGTTAGTTTAGCTTAAAGTGTTTAGTTTAAGAAAATTGTTATAACCTTTACATACAGACGTCGACATAGAAAGTGATAAGTAGAGATAATAACAACAAGGAAATAAAACATTACTATATATCGAGAAATCATATCAAAGTCATAGGGTTTGTGTATATATTTATGAAATGTTGAAAATATAAAGAAGTTAATTTTCGAATCAAGTAAATATTGGAATATCTTGCAAACTTTCAATATTTTCATTTAAAGGTTATTGTAACACTTTTATCAATGAATAAACAAACACGTCTATAAAGTTGTGATTATTTATTTTTATGGTTCAGAAAAATTTAAATGTATGGTTTGTAAATGGATTTATAATCGCAAAGGGCCATAATAAAACAAACATTTACTTACAATGTAAGTGGTTTTATATTGATAGTTGATCTGATAGTTATGTGATTGATGTGATAGTTTGAACAATTTTATATTTACCAACTATATGTTTAAAAAAATTTCAGTTTAAAAGTTTACAGGGAGTTGTTACCTTAAATATATGCAATGTTTCGATTTCCTCTATTTATTCCACTTGTTTAAACTCTGCGAGATGCTAAATTTTTGCTCTGTTTATAAATGTAGAGAAATTAGAAAAAATGTGACACTTCACATGTAAGATTATTTAGATCGGCATATTTATAGTAATTTTATTCTTTACAGCTTACACTTTTCAAAGGCAATCAGTTTTATAATTCAGGGATTATTTTCATGTTTAAAAGTACTCGGTAAAAATTATAATTATTCATCTGGGCCACATACATTGATCAGAGCCCCAATTTTCAATACACTAATTGACTATTAAAAATGTTTCGTTTCTTTTAACAGATGCTATAAGCTGCCAAAAGTGGCAACCTTTTTTTGCGCAGAAATACCTATTACATTTAAAAGTTTCGTCGTTGTGAAAACTCGCTAAATGTTCTAATCCACGTGACTTTGTACTAAGTCACTTTACTATGCGGCGGATGCTTTTAGATTCAACAATGCACAGTCCATTCTATTTAATGTATCTCATTTATTAAATTTTCTGTTATTGAATCATAAACAAGCTTCTCAGGTTAAATACAGTATAACCAGGTTATAGCGTCATTTAAGAGACCGCGATATTTATGACGTTATAAACGAGTTAAGTTATAGCCAAGGTTGAATATTAAGTGTATTAAATCGTGTAAAATACGTATTTCATCTACTCATATTTTTAATTAAAGTTATAAAATGACATTTATTTAATTATTTTAAACACTACGTGCTATTTGTAGTAGTTCAATTTCTCCTTCTCTCTGATCAATAATTTTTAGGAGGGAAATATATTTTAAATTTGGCAGCTTTTTGCATCATTTGGCAAAAGAAATGAAATTTAAATAGTAAAAACGATATAAAAAATGTTCTGTGTAATGCATTTTGCATATAATTTTATGGTTAATTTTTTGCATTATAACCGAAGAGTATATTAAAAATTACAGTTGTTTGCAAGATATTATAACAATAAGTCGATGATCACTTAAAGAGACCGAACATTTATTTCGTTTAAAACGAGTTGTAGTTGTAAACTAAGTCGTTGTAACCAAGTTTGACTGCATTTTGTTTGTGTTATTTAATAACAATTTTTCATACGCAATGCATATCCTTGTTTAACTCATGCAAAAACACTTTATTTTGCTTTAAGTTTGTTTAAGAAATACTGATTAATATTTGAATTTTTCCTTAGCACGTAAAATAGGTCATGTTAGTTGCATATATGATTTTACTTTTTATTACATTTCCTGGTAATTAAATTGGAGATTTTAAAAAAATGTAATAATATTCCCACGCAATGTAAATATAACTTGAGAATTTTATTTAGAAGTATGAAAATAATTTTTTATTGATATATTATTTTTTATTTCATATGATTTTAGTTACCTTGTTTACGCTTTATAAGATCCAAAATTATTACTGAATTTAGCTTGATATATAATAATGGATTTTTAGGGTGTGTGTGTCACAATAAATATTTCATCCCAAAACCCTAATATGTACTAAAAATAACGTGATATACTTCGTATTAAATAATATAAAATCTTTTATCTACTGACTAATCACAATAATAAAAAAACTGCACGAATTATATCTAGCGCTTTCTACCGATAGCTAAAAAATTACCACTGGAGATTTCTACCAGATACCTCACTTTTTATCACCGAAGATCTCCCAACCTCTCTCTCTCTCTCTCTCTCTCTCTTCAGCAGGTATCTATAAATACATCAAGAAAAATACACTCTTAATAACGATCCAGGACTATGAATCGATTGTTAAAAACCCCTCCAATTTTCATTACAATAAGTAACAAATTTATTAGGTCTCGGGCCGCGGCCGCTTTATGAAAATGCATTTAAAATGGGACGCCTGGGATTTCCCTATGGAGCCTAAACTCGGTATTTCCGAAGATGGATGATTCCTGGTGTCACTTATTTTAGCGTTTAATTTTTCCTGCTTGGTAATGTTTTAATAATAATCATGGGGCCTCGGTTCGTTTGTGGCTTGGAGTTTTCATATTGGGGGATTTTTTTTGATGGGTTGTTATCATAGAGTTAAGAAGAAGAAGAAGGATATACTTGGCGAGAAACAAAGTGAAGCCGTCAGAAAGTCGCCAAGCAGCCCTAGTAAGCCCAAACAAACCGCTCACTCAATGTAAGTTCAAGCTGAAACGCATTATTTTTTTCCTTGAAAAGCGTTAATTAAAATAAAAATATATTATTTGCACAGTTGTAGGCTGTAGCACGAGATCTGAATTTAATCTTGATTTTTGTAATTTCCTTCACAGGTAAGAAAAATGCGTTGTAATTACAATTTGTATTAGAGAGTCGAAAATAGCCAAGTCGACGTAGAAAGCCTAACAAACTCTACTGTAGAATAGTGTCAAATACTTCGGTGAGAGCGTTTGTTTGGGCGTACTACAGAGCGGTCACTTGGCCTCACTTGGAAAACTAGTTTTGGTATTTATTTTTGCCTGACAGCATTTCCGTCTTCTTCTTAACTCACTGGTTGTAATGGAAATGGGATTGGTATGGTGGATATCATTGGGAATAATGAAAGTGTAGCGGTGTTTGATGGAATACGTTAAGATACATTAAATTTTTTTGTTAAATTTTTGTAAATGATATTTGGCTGATGCTTTTAACGTGGTTATTTATAATTTTAAATGCCATGGTTCATTTGAATGATGATTTATGCGTATATAGAAGTTTTTTTTAAAATAGCTTCGACTGAGTGATTTTTTTTACATTGTTCATAAAATTTGAACACCTTCTATAAAGTTTTATTTGCTTGACATTATAATGGATGCTCTGACCTTAAGTTTTTATGACTATAAGTATTTAAAATAATTCGAAAAATTTTGTAAAAGAAAATATTCCTTTGTAGAAATGCCTTTTACTAATTTTTTTAGAATACGAGCTGAAGAAACCCCAAAAGCGAATTTTGAAAATTCTAAAATCGAGGGAAGCAGCAATTGAGAGATAACAAACAATTAATATCAAAGCTCTTCTAAACCACGTAAAAACTTATTACAAATAATTTCTTAATGTTTATCACTCCACAAAAGAGGGTCCACTTATATTACCAAAATATATTTATACCCATTGTAATAAAATCTACCCCATTAAACTCGCTACACTCCATAAACGTCAAGTTCAATTACCAGAAAAAAAATCCCCTCTTACCTTGCATCGAGGGTGATTAATTTAAGTGGCATATGCCCCGTAGTAAACACAGTTTTTCGAGGGGGTTAGCGTTCACCCGCACCCCCATGGTTTTATCTATCCCCATCCTCTTCAAAAGGCCGAGGTGTTTTTATACCGCTGAAAAATCAACTTGCCCTATTATAATGGGCGCCGGAGTTTAGAAAGGGGCCGGTCTGATAGTGTAGAATGTCTAAATTGTCGATCGTTGTTAATAGTTTGGATATAGTTTGTAAATAATATGATCTTTGTTAACATTGCTTTTAGCATACTCTTTGTTATATTTAAGTTCAATGTATTTATTTCTTCAAGCAATTAAAAAGAGTAGGAACAGATTTAATATTATAATATTGAAGATTTCATTATAAAATTTTCCGTAAATATGTATTAAATATACCGATATTATTAGAAGATCAAAAATATTAAAAAGTAATTTAATTTTTGAAAAAAAAATGAAATATATATAAAAGGGACGTTCTCCCTATCTTTGATATAAGTAAAAAAAATATTTATTGATAAACAAAATGAAGCACTTTTATAAACAAGATACTGTAAAAACTTGTGAAGATGTATTTAACTTTCAGATTTTTGTTATTTGTAATCGACTTTTTTTAATTATAATTTTTAAAAATAGTTTCATTTTTTAAAAACTATAATAAAAAAACATCCATTACTACTAATCCCCAAAACGAAATTAAATATGCATGTTTCAAAAATATGTATTTAAAATTTCGTATCTTCATACGAAGCTTTTGAGTTTTAGTTTCATTTAAAGTCAGAAAATCATGGAAAAAACGATCAAGGAGGGAAAAAAAGGACTCTGGAGAATATAAATGCCTATATAAATCTTTTGAGGTGCCATCTTTAAGATTCTGTGGCACATTTAACTTAATCTTTGCAAGTTCCAATTTATCGATAGTTTTTAAAGGTAATTGTTGCTTTCATGGCTGTATTAATGCTAGGTATACAGATACAGCCTGCTAGGTATACAACCGCGAAACACAGATATCATGAACCAAGAAATTAAAGAAGATAGTTTAATATGAAATTAATTTTTAATATACATCTAAAAAATATTTATAACGATTATGTGTCCCATACTTCCAACACCCTGAGGAATGCAGACGTATCAACCCTTCATATGAATGTCAGATTTTCCAGCGACATACGTATATATTTTTTTAACTTATACATTTAATAATTTATTAATTTTTAAAATTTAATGCAAGAAATAGCCATTTATAACCATCTATTACAGCAATATAAATTTGAAAAAAATCAATAAATCAAATTTCCAGCAAAAGCTTTTACTTTAAATCTCATGCAGTGAACACAAGTTTACACTTCAGCCAATTTGCTTATGCCTCAGAGGGTTAATGCAACGAAGTGATGGAATGATAATTACTTTCGAATAAGGTTGATTAATTTTGTTTCGAAACTAAATATTATTGAATAATTAATTTAAAACTGTCTTTAGATAGCTAGAAAAATTATAATCTAGTATTTAGTAGTAACTAAATATTATTGAATAATTAATTTAAAATTGTCTTAAAATAGCTCGAATTTTTTTAAACTAGTATTTAGTAGTAACTAAATATTATTGAATAATTAATTTAAAATTGTCTTAAAATAGCTAGAAAAAATTATAACCTAGTATTTAGTAGTAACTATTGAATAATTAATTTAAAATTGTCTTAAGATAACTAGAAAAAATTATAAACTAGTATTCGATTAAAAAATAAAATGAAAATGGCATTGAATGTTTAAAACTGATATGTTTCGTTTAAAACTGATAATTGTTAACTAAAATTGTTTCGTTTCAAACTGATATGTTGTTTTAATGTTTAACGGTTAGGTAGAATCATCTTTATATGCAAATACATTTAAACTCTTTGGATTTTTGGCAGACTGTTAAAAGTTTATGTAAGAATAGCTGTGTTACATGTTTTGGTATGTAAAAAGGATACCGTAACTTTTAATTTTTTTTATGTAGCTCCGATAAACTGCAGTCTTACTCTTTCGATTTACAACTTGTACGATTTCAAGTGCTTAAATATTCGCTCAAGTATGTATGAGTGTATGGGCAAAAATATGTTTTTCAAATGGATAAAAATATTTTATCCATTTTGAATTATTAATCCTTAGTAATCCTCCATTATTAATCCTTATTTATATATACCTGTTATTATCTTTAGGATATTTTATGCTTAAATTGCCCCTCACATACACAATTCTACAAATAAAAATATAAAAGCCAATTTCGTTTTGCTGCATAAGTGTATTTAATTAACGAACTTTTTAATTAAGTGATAAACCTAATTATTTCGCAATTGGTTTTCAAAATAATGACTTTCACAACATAATCATATTAGAATAATAATTCATTTTCTTACAGCATTTATCAAGAAATTACAATTATAGCTATTAACACATTCCTTTCTTAATAGCGGTGCATTGTTGATGCTTTGTATTTTTTGCTTTTTAATAATTATAAATTATTCATTTTGTTCTCTTGCATGATAATGTGTATAATTGAAAGATTTTTTAAGCCCATTTCATCTGAATTTAAATATTTATTAGTAGATATCTTAAAGATTGCATATGTAAATTTAATTAGATTTGTAAACATGGAAAAAACAGATTTCTTTCATTTTAACCATACAACCATAACCTCCACATTTTTAATTAGTTGATCTGAAAAGATAACCATTTTCAATTTTAATTATATTTTAAAATCTATTGCCTGTAAAACAAGTTTCATTTCAATGCAAGTTAAAAGTAACGAACTCGGAATGCTTTTCTTTCAAAATGTATTTATAATAAAATAGAATTGTGGTTTTGAAAACTTTAATGTATTAACCGTTGCATTTTTAATGCGAAAATAATGACGCAAGTATTTGTTTTGCTTAGATATTGTTTTAGGTTTGTGGAAAACATGTTTTTTTAGTTCATTAAAACAAAGCTTTGCAACAAAGAATTACCTTGAAAAATAATGAATAGTGATTGCGTTTATGACAATATTTAAATTATTGCTTTTAAACTTTAAAAAGTTTAATTATTTCCCCCCTGCTTTTGCGGTTATAAATTTATTATCCAATCAATTTAGTTATTATGCACTACTAATTTGTTGAACTGATGTACTAGGTTCCGCGTTTTCAAACCATACATGTGCTTTATGTCTTTTTACCGCATAAATATCCATTTTGTTTATTTTGATTTTATAGACTGACTTATTGAGGATATATAAAATATACTTGTTTAAATAAAAAAAATCTAGTATCTTATTACTAGAATTCCGAATTATAGTTAAACAAAACCCCGTGAATTCTGGTAATGTTTTACACCACGTTCTGTAAACTATTATTCCATTATTTAAAAACTATTCCATTGTTGCAAAACTATTCCATTATTGTAAAACTATTCCATATTGCAAAACTATTCCATTATTGTAAAACTATTTCATTATTGTAAAACCATTTCATTATTGTAAAACTATTCCATTATTGTAAAACTATTCCATTATTGCAAAACTATTCCATTATTGTAAACAAATTCCATTATTTTTAAACAAAATACTAACTCTCCAAATTTATTTCCTACATGGTGGGATCCTTTATACCAGGGCCTTTTATGTTTACACCATCGCCAAAACCCCATCCCCGCCGTATGAATACAGCCCCCCAACACCAAAACGAGCCCTAATATACCTAATGCCTCTCTGCCAAACCGCATACACACACGGGGCATCTAAAAAACCCAGGGGACCAGAGATCGGAAAGTGCTCTGCATCAGGTAAATTAAACCACACTCGTATTCCGTTACCTGTCGGGGAGGGGGGGGGGGGGGATAACAGACGATATCCTAACAGGAATCAGAATGGAATAGAACGAGGGGGTGTTCTATGGTTAGAATGTAAAAGATAAGAATTTTGTTTGACATAGCAGACCTGTTATTTAATTTATAAAGGTGATGTTTTTCTAGATTTGAGCTTTTATTAAATTTTTGTTCCATTAAATGTAGAAAAATTCAGTTAAGTCGTAAAACAGTTATTTAAAAAGTTAGTAAAGAATTGCACTCATAATTTATTTAGCCAGTTGTTTCCATAACTTATGAAACTTCCACATTCGTATACTATAAATAACTTTGAAATGCTGTTAATAGGTTCTAAAAACCTCTAACCAGTTTGTTTCCGAATAAACTTAAAGAACTTAAGTCTATGAAGAGTTCTCTGAAGACCGAGATTATCTTGTTATATTTTTTTTTGTCACAATCTAGTTATGAATTTGATTAAGCAGGTCTAGAGTACTGCTACTGATATTGAAAACCGACATCGTCAACTAATCGTGGCTCAAAATTCTAATACCTATATTACTATATAAGAACTTTGGTCTTACTAGGGGTATATAATGACATTGGCAACGAAATTTTTGATTTTGAACCACATTCAACTGACAGTGAACAGAACTCAGGCAGAAATTAAAACTTGCCACATAGAAACTAAACATTCAATCTGAAATCGTATTTTAGTTTAGTTTAGTTTGAAATATCGTCGCACTAGAGCTACACGAGGGCTATTGGCGACGGAGGTCATATTTTAGAACCACAGTCAAGTGACGAGCCGACACCTGAGTAGGCACCCAACGCAATCGTTAAGGGCGACATCGTACGCAGCGTTAGGGTTTTGAATGATATTTAACGTGCACTCCCTCTACACGGGGTATTATCCGTCGGACATTTTTGGCTGCACTGGCCGTTTATTGGTCGGCAGTTATTTTGGCGATGCCCGGACCCGAACCTGGGACCTTTCGCATGCTAGGCGAATGCCTAACCGACTGGGCTCCCCAGCCCGTTCTGAATTCGTACTCAAAAGGTTAAACGCTCAAAAAGGAACATAAACAGTAATCAAACGTTCTCTTTAAGTGTCGTGCCTCTCACTTGTGCCTTTCTACGGTCTAGTGGCGCGGAACACGAGGCGCGGGCGAGCGGTCCATTGTTGTGGCTTGATCCACGCGGCGGCCATTTAATGGATGAGTTGACTCCACTGTCAACTGTGGCTTTGATCCCGGCTTGTTCTTTTTGTGGTGGTGTTTTATATAGAGGGGGAAGAGTATTGCTGGTTGTTTGGTAGGAAATGGTGGTATTTATTGATCTCGAAATACGTGGGTTATCGAGGTGTTGGTGTCAGGGGTGGCTTTGGGGAATAAAAGATAGCGTTTTGGGTGGGTATAGGTATTGAATATTTAGTATATATTATTGTTTTTAAAATTCTATGTTAGATAAGTGTTTGATATCAGCGTAAAAATTTAATACATTAACTTTTAGATTTTGAAAATTTATTTAAGATACTTTTAGACTCTTTTAAACACATTTGAAACGCATGGGTTTAGTTTTATGATTACAGAATATTTCTAGTCGAAAGGAAGTGTTCTAAACTAGAATATTTTTGCAATTGATCCAATTTCTATTTCATTTGTATATTGTTATTCTATTTTAATTATTGTTATTCTATTTTAATTCTTGTTATTCTATTTTAATTATTGTTATTCTATTTTAATTATTGTTATTCTATTTTAATTATTGTTATTCTATTTTAATTATTGTTATTCTATTTTAATTATTGTTATTCTATTTTAATTATTGTTATTCTATTTTAATTATTGTTATTCTATTTTAATTATTGTTATTCTATTTTAATTATTGTTATTCTAGTTTAATTATTGTTATTCTATTTCAATTATTGTTATTCTATTTTAATTATTGTTATTCTATTTCAATAAAACAGTTTTGGTCATGATATTAGTTAGACATTGGGAGGTTCTTTTAATCATTTCAACTTTATTGATGAGCACGAAAAGAGGAGTTGACTCTACTGTCAACTGTAGTTTTCAGTTATTACGCCTGGTTGGCATTGTTCGTGTGGTCTTTGTAGGATAGACTATTGTTGTTTATTTTAAAGAAAATTTTGGTATTTATTGACATGCACTAGAGAAGTTCATCAAGGTGTTAGTGTGGATTGTAGATAGTGTGACTGTTGGAAAACCATGGAGAATGAAAACCATGGTGTTTCATTGAGGTTTTCGTACAATAAATTCATTTCAATAGTAATTAATATTTACATTTTTATCATTATTTCCTATAATGGAGATACTTGATATGGACATTTATAGAAAAGAACATAGATAAAATATCAGATTTCATTGTCAAAAAATCTATGCTTTGGCAAGTTAAAATTTTTTAAAATCGATTGTATTAGTTTTAGTTTAAACATAGAATAGAATGTGTATTTCAGCTTTCCTAATAAAAAGTAAATCAATATTTTTACTCTCCGTTTATTTAAGTTTGTAACCGGTCTTTTTTTCCCGCTGCTCTTAATATATATTACCATGCATATTCTTAGACAGACATTTCATTGTAGAATAAAAACGAATTAAATGACAACTACAGATGTTTCATTTTTAGACAAAACAGATTTCAGACAAAACAGAACCAATTTCTTAGAACTATTGGCGTTCAGTATGCACAACGTTTGGAAACATTTCCTTATCATAGACGAATAACATCAGCAGTCATAGTTGTCTTTCTACACAGCATTTTAAAGAATAAAAAAAAGTTGATAGGATGAGAAAATACCTTCTTATTTACCCACACGTCCATCCGTCTGTCTATCATGTCACGTCCTTCAATACTGCTATGTGAGAAGTGGCCACGGGTTATTTTTATCTACGGGCAATCAACATGCTTGCTGAAATGATCACCAGCATAGGCTGTCTCGTCTTCATTGGTGAAAATGGCATAAGTTATGTATGTGACCTTAATACCTATAAGTTTGTCAATACGTATCGAGCTGACCAGATTAATGTTGAGAAAATATTTAAAGTTAAATATTAGTTAAAGTACGGGATTGATACGGACTCGCCGAGTAAGAAGAAATTTCTTTGAGTTGGTTGTAACTTGGTGTATAACTTCTAGTATGTGGGCCTACTTTTGTTGACCAAATGATGACTGTAGTAATTTTAAAATTGTTACATTCTAATAACGATATTTTCAGAAATGAGAAAATACACAATTCTCAGTAATTTAATCAAAATGGCTCCGAGTAAATATGACTCAAGTTTGAACTTGCGTTTCTGAAAACATGCTTATATTCAAGAATGAAACACCTCAGACACATTTTTGAGCATTTCTATGCTTCAAAAATGACTTGAATTTGACATTGTATGCAATTTTTTTAAGTATGTTTCTATTTTAAATTTGTGTAGAAATTGATTAATAAATACGTGATTAGTTGTGAATTATTTCTACTATTCGTACTTTCCAGCACATGCGCGACTTATAGGATAACTGACAATATGTCAGATACAAGCCTCCGTCTTCCAAAGAAGATCTTATCTAAATTAAAATTCGATAACGATTAAGCCAACAGATTAAGCCACGATTAAGCGACCCTGAAGAACGATTAAGCCACCCTGAAGAATGCAACTACATTTAACGCATCAAAAGTAATTTTTTTAAAAACTTAGCATGTCTGGTATTTCAGAATTGAAAGCATTAGGTTATCATATTTGAAACAAAATGTTTCATTTCAAAATGACAACAGGGATTTACTCATACTTCAAAGTGTCATTATTCTCAGTGTATGTATATGAGTGCAAAATAATTAATAAAGTTAGTTAGAAAATGTAAATAACTAAAATTCATGCTTAGTATAAGTTTTCCAAAATGTTGATGCAAGTTCTGACTAAACAGTTTTTCGTACTTAAAAGGAATTACTTTTAGAGCCAAACGTTGTTTTTTGATCTACTAGTCTTCCATTACACTGGACACCGAGGCAATTTATGTCACGTTTAAAATGCCATTGATCTGTAACTTGGCCATCACCTTCTTGGAATAGTAATGTTTCTTAGATATCACTGTGATGGAGTGGTAAGGATGTGCCAAAACGAGATATATTTTATGTGTTTTTTTTTTACCTGGCTATGTATCATTGGTGACAATAGTATGATTACTTAATTAGTAGTTAGGGTTTTTGATTTTCTGTTTTGACCCGTTTATGTGATTCTAACACATGATTATGTGATTATAACATCTTGGTGCACGCATTTATTTATGCGTACAGTAACACCGAAAACATTGTTTAAAAGTAAATATGCGTTTTAGTTATGCGCTAACAATTAATTTACATTAGTTATGCGTCAACAATAAAATTACTGAACCATATTGTTTTATTAAAAACTATTTATAAATCTAAAATTGACTTATATAGTCAAAATATTTAGGTATAAGCAGTCCTAGAATCAAAAGTTTGTATTGAAAGCCTTCGGAACACGTTTATGTTGTTCCAAATTACTTTTAGAGACGACGAGTCGGCTTTTCACACCAAAATAAGTAATACTTTCTCTTTGTGAAAAAAAGATTACCGGGTTCACCTGTCTGCACTGCGATTCATTCGTCTGAGACCTAACGAAAAACACATACCTTAGGATATAAGTACCAACGATACGATCTCCATAAGACTCCGTAATAACTGACTATTGTTGGCCAGAGAAAGTGTGTCAATAACCAGGCCTTTTCTACAGCCTTTCGCTGAGGGAAATTAAATAACAAGACAAACAAAAATTTCCCTCAAAAAAAGTTTACTCAATCGCAGCTGCTATCACTAAAACAGAAATATCAACACTTGTTTTTGCTGAAAAGTAAAGTAAACTAATTTCAAATGTCACAACGAGGCATGTAATTTAAGAGATATAAGAAAGTTAAAGTTTTGATGCTACATAGATGGAATTGTGGGGTGATAAGTATTTTTTAGGAAAGAGTGATGATATAAATTTAGGTGTTAAATTATATGATTTAAGTTTTCTTTTTGGTCACGATTTGAGATGAAATCGAGTTTTAGAAAGTGTGGTGGGGAGTAAAGATGTGTTTCAGAATTATTTTCGAAGATTCAATAGTTATTGTTTTGAGTTTTTGAATTCCATTGTTCTGAATAGTATTCTTGTTCAGAGGTTAGGCTTCTGAATTTCACCGAGGAAGTTGTTTTTTGTAAGTCGTTTGATATCATGTTACATAAGTTTGAGTAATTTTGTATGGTGCACATTTTTAAAAAATAAATTTGTTCATGGTTTTGATGACACTATGTATTTCTAATTAAGGGCCCAACAACTGCCTCTTTTTCCAAATTATCTTTTAAAACTCAAAACCATCTAGTGGTAATTAACAATAAGTGTGTAAAAAACTAAATTAATATATCGGAACTACATGTATTTGGTAGTTAAATAAAATAGGATCATAACAAATACATCAAACAATTCCTTACAAAGTTCTTAGGATCTGATTTCAATGGCTTTGAAAAGGCATTTTGCCTATTTCATGCACGATACAAATTCTTTAAGAACTAACCTTTACATCCTTAAAAATCTATTAATAGATCGTATAAAACAGAACAACCAAATAGATATTTCTAATACCCAATTACGGAGATACGATTTCTAAAATTCGACGTGAAAAAATGCTGAAATTGAAGCGTGCGCCAGCCATTCCATTCTAATCTCTCTTACCACCGCCAATTAATTCAAGAAGTCGAAAAGGACATCTGTGAAAAAAATCTTCAATATTTTTTTTGTTTAAGTTCTTTTTAACTCTTCAGGATATCGCAACGGTAGTTCCTGTCAATCAACGAGATTCACAACTTGAGTTAGCTTTCGCGTTCCTCAGTCTTAGAAGAGATGGGGCAACCTGATTTACACTCTCGCGTTGAGATTGTCACGTTGCGGATGGGGTAATTGCTAAAAAGGAAATGCAGAAATAGTAATTGTAATGTAGGTAGATCTATTGCTGTATCAAATGTTGGGGATGTCGTTGATTTTTTTTTCTGTTGTGTTTTTGCGTGACGTGAATGGAATTCAGGAAATATTTTTTTTTGTTTGGATATGATATGTGCCGTTTTGGAATTTAATAGTCTATATTCTTGACATTTAGTTTCCAAAGAATAAGAATAAAAAATAAAAAAAAACGCAAATTAATAAAAAATTCAAAATAATGAAGTTATATTCTATATAATTGGTAATGAAGTTAAATTCTAATATCAAGTTATATCTTATCCCAGGAGCAGGCACGGGCTATTGACGACACATTTTGATGGTGATTATTCTTTTAGGGGTATCTCTGCCGTAAAAAAAAATTTAGGATATAAGTTATCGAATGACTTTATAACCAATTCTAAACGTTTGGAAAACTTTGAAAAAAAAGTAATATAAGAATATTAGTTCTAACAAAAATCCTTGGGGTATAAAATACTCCCTGCGCCTTTTGCCGGGTTAATAAATAATATTCTATTCCACTTTTTCCCCAATTAATTTAAGCTTTGGTTGGCTGTAAGAATTTTTAGAGAAAAATATCACTTTTTAGGTAAGATAATTATTGCAAGAGAAATGCTAGTATTATAAATGTACATATGATATATAGTAAGCTAATATATAGTTTATTTAAATTATTTATCTCTAACCCATGAAAGACTCATTTGGAAATTTCATTAACACCTTCCAAACCAGATAAAAAACATAAATTTAAGTTTTAAAAATTTGATTTTCGTGTAACCTAATTAGTCCTACATAAATTTCCCAGTACTATGGTCTTTAATATCTTATATTTTTTTAAAAATAAACTTAAGCAGAAAGCTTAGTTTCACATAGCAAGTTTTCATGTCAATTTTTGTTATTCAGTTAATTATTATTATTTTTTTAGGCATTTTTGGGATCAAGCTCATCTTGCCCAGTGTACGGCTACATGAAAGTGAGAATTTTCACATGGTACGGCTCTTGCGTATACAGTGTCAGCCACTATGTGTCTGTAACAGATTCCACCGTGAAAATAAAATGGCCGCTGTAGTCCCTTGAGTGGTTCAATGAAATGTTTTTTTAATCTCAAAATTAAAGTAATTATTTTAAAACAATGCTTGCTGTATTCTTTTTTGTAGTGTTAGCCACATGTGCAGTTCTACGTCTTTTATTGAGTTTAACACAATATGTTTTTCAATAAAATATTCGGGAAAAAATCTAAAATGCATTTAAGTTTTTATTAACTGTGAAATATTTTTCATACCTGAAAAATAAAAAGACTATTCTCTTATGCATTAATTTTGTACACCGGCACTTGTTCTTCTAATAATAGAGATGCTAATAAGTACCTTAAATGTTTCTTTCGAAAACAAGTTTTACCAATTATAGCATTTTTAGATAAACATCCGCATCTTCCTGATTAAAACAAAACAAAAAAAAAAACGTTTAACGAAACATACACAAAGATTAAAATAAATGTATTTTGGCTCTAAAAAATTTAGTACATAAACCATTATGTCCTTTATCTCTTTCATTATTTATTTCAATTATTTTTTTTTTACTTTGAATGTTTATTACTAGCCTTTATCGACTAAATCATTACTTATTTACTTAGCAAATTTTAAGCGTATTTATTTTGTCCTAAAATAATATTTGCTTGTTTAATAGTGTAATTTGGATAATTTTGCTTTTCCTTATTATTTAAATACCAAGTTAATTCAGTTTTAGGAAATAATTTCAATAAATTACTTTATTTTTATTAAAATAGGTTTTCATTTAGTATAATTAAACTGTTTACCGGAATTATCAAGTCAATAATTTCATTTTATTTGTATGTAAATATCTAGAAATTGTTTTTGGAATAAAGGAGATTTATGTATTGACTATATTGTTTTGAAGTAGATTCAATAATTATTTTACCTGAATGTGCTGTAGGAGTGTATAGGGGAGAGGGAAGCTAATGGGACACATTTTGATTAACCTCTGGATTTCAACAAAAATACAAGAATTTGATTTTTTTTACAAGCTCATAAACTGAACATTCGTTTACTTAAAAAGTTATTCGACAGATGTTTAAACATTACCATATTTTAGTTGTTGAGCATTTTAAACAATTATGTAAATGTCCCATTAGCCCCCATATGTGGGGTCTAATGGGACAGGGTGCAGGGCTAATGGGACATGGTAAATGTTGCCTTAATTAAAATTTCAAAAAATGGAAAAGGAATCAGGAAATGATCAGAAAATAAAATTGTAAAGCAAACACCATTTACATTATGTATATATAATGAAAATTTATTTTTTAAGACAATTATTCCCCACTGAAAGGTGAAATATCAAAGTTAAAACTCAAAATAAAAGATGCTCCCATAATTTTTGTTCATTTACTGGAAATGATAGTTTTATAACTAAATGTTCTAAAATTTATTCCAAACTTGTCCTTTTTTTCAGGGTACGTGAATTTAACAAGAAAGTCTCTATCTTCAAATAGCTTACCCGAAGTTCATCTTCTATTTCAGAAATTAATCCAACGTAATAAAGTATAGTTTGCTTTCTAGTGAATTTTATCAACACTAAGTCATTTACCTTTACCAAGCTCACTTTTATTTATATCACCAAGAATTTTCAGATAGAATTTATGAATTTACTGGTGGCAAAATATATTAACCCCAATACAGCTACTTGAACTTTCACTTGTTATACGACGACAAAAGTTCAAAAAGTTAAAAATTATTTATTTAAAAAAGTTTTTGATAACTTGACTGAATAAGTTATTAGATATTTATAAAGATGGTTCAAGAGAAGCATACAAAGCTAGGTTTATTCGTGTCCCATTTGACACCTCAGTTTCTGTCCAGTTGACCCCACAGTTTATGTCCCATTAGACCCCACCGTGCTATTATTTATAAATGATTCAACACGGAATCACTTGTATTTCACATTGCTCAAAACAATTAGGGGAGCACTTTGCGCACTTTTGTTAACCCTTTCAGTTCCAACTGTTTTTATTTTTTATTCTAAAAATCTAAAATTTGTGAAATAGATTCATTATACATCCAGAATGGAATGGTAAAAAGCAAGAAAAAAAATCTTAATTTTTTAACTAAAATTTAACCGGTAAAAATTGAAATCGTAACTTTTGAATAAATTATAACAATACTTTTTTTCAAAACTTTATTTGTTAAAAAAAGTTAAAATCAATTTTTAAACATCTAAGAATGCAAGCGTGAAGAATGTAGGGTCAATTTATGTCATAAATTTTTTTAAGGGAATTTTATTTTACCATGTTTTTCATATTTTCATTTAATTAAAACAAACATTATTTAATTCTTCAAAAGACACCATTCTTCCATCTAACGATAAATGAGAGCTAGCTCAACTTAGTGGGAAAAAAATTGCGAGCTGATGATTCCAAATGGAATCATTGGGGTGAAAGGGTTTAAACCATGCGCTCCCCTAATTGTTTTGAGCAGTGTATTATCAGTTACGACTATTTTAGTATTGCGCTTTTGTTATGTTTCACTATGCAGCTGCGCAAAAAACCTCAAAGAATTAACATGAAATTTAGAACGGTTTTTTTTGTCTGCAGCTGTGCCTTTGTAGTAAGATAATGATAGGCCTGGCATAATGCATTGGATAAAATTTGTAGTTTTTCAGATTTTTTATAAAAAAAATCTCACTTTAGGCGGGGTAAAAATCATAAAATATTCTTATTAACCACTCTAATTTGTGTTAAAAAATTGTGAGGACTTTTTAAAACAAAGAAATAAATCAAGTATTCAGTTTCGCGTACAAAGTATGAAAGTTATCCTTATGGTCGCATATGCCAAAATTGACACATTTTTTAACAATTTAAAATACCTAGCTTTCAACGAGATAAAAATTATCTTATTCATTATTGCCAAATGTGTTATCCGCCAATGTTTGAAGATAATCATTGTTGGTATTAGGCCATAAAATGTGCCCCATTTTTCATTAAAATTAATGCATAATTTAGCCTAATCATATATAATGCATAATTTAGTTAATTTTAAAACAAATTGTTCTCCAAAAACATTTTTAACGCTGGTTCCTGCTCCGAGTCTAAACACACACAATTAGCAGCTTAAATATACGGCACAAATCAATTTCTTTTTTTTTGTCCCTTAAATCGTCGCTCAACTCATTTGTTAATCAATAAAACGCCTCAACTTATGAGAAAATTTGCACCAACCTGCTTCTAAGAAGTTTATAATAAAAATCCATAGTATAAACTTTTCAATTATCAGTAACATGAAAAAGCCATCTTTGTGAGTTGCAACGAGCTACTTTTAAACAACTCCGCTTATGAGCGGAATGTTATTCAGAATATGATGCTCTAAATATAAGAATACCTGATAAAGATTTACGGAAAAATACCTGATAAAGATTAACAGAAAATACCTGAAAATACCATAAATGAGAAACTCGTTTCACCCATCTTCATTCGTCAAATTAAGAAACAAGAAACTCATAGGAAATCTTTGAAATGAATATCTGACCCTTTTTTTACGTTTACGATTCACAAATTTTCCTCACGTCCTCAAGTGCGGAGGGGATTTGAGTACATTCATTTATATATTACCAAGAGGGAATATTTTTAATTACAGAATTGACAGATATGATCGACTGGTCGATTAACCCCTTCAGCACTGACCGAAGAAATAAATTCAATTGAAAAAAACTGAATCTTCCCCATTGAAGATGATTTCGGACGTGTGAAAGGCTTTATAACATTGTATTTACTTTAATTAAAAACATTGTTGCATATAATATGATCTTGTTACACTTTTATAGGCACGTACACCTGTCTTATAATGACGTTTAACACCATTTATTTTGTGTTATTTTTTCTTTGAATAAAAAGCAAAAGAATTTTCTTTTAAATAAAAGATCATTAATCCTCTTTAATTCTGTACTTTTTGGAACACACTTAAAAATGAGCTATATGTAAAGGTTGAAAGATCTGTGGAGCGACAAGGTAAAGACAGTATTTTTTCCTACATACACACACGTTTTTTCAATTTTTTAAATGAAAAACCTGTTGCAAAAAACCATGTAAATTATGTAACGAAGTACCTAATGAATAAAAAAATTGTGTATAACTTTATATGTATCTTTAACTAAAACATTACAGCATAGTCATGCTGTTTTATGATTTAAACATATTTCCTTTTTAAGTCAACTATTTTTATAATCAAAGATCGTAATTATCGTTTTATAAAAGTTTTTAGAAAACAGATATAGGAAATGAACGAAATGAATTTATTTGGGATGCAATATATAAGAATATAGCAAGAGGCCATTGTGCATCTGAAATTGAACTTTTGATTTATAAAACAGTAAAAGCCTGCATAATACACTCTTAAAACTTTTGTTTTAAGTGTGTATTGAGTTTGTGTAGTGTGTAGTGTGTATTAATGGGTAGTGTGTTTAATGTTGTAGTGTGTATTAATGTGTGTAGTGTGTATTAATGTTTGAGTGAAATTCACTCCTATAGGAGAAGTGCATTTTCGGCACCGGAAAGGAGTGGAAATTAACTCAGACTGAGTTAAAACCGCTCGTTTTAAGAGTGTAGGACGCAGATTGTTTTCTTTTATTTCTTTTACCCACTCCGAAAAAGAGTGAAATTCCCCCGTATAGGAGAAGTGCATTTTCGGCACGGAAAGGAGTGGAAATTAACTCAGACTGATTTAAAACCACTCGTTTGTTTTAAGAGTGTACACTGTATTTAAGGATTGGGCGGCTAATTTCACAAAAATTGTCTAGTATGATAATATACTGATCGATTTTATAAATGAAACCTACAATATCCATAAATAGACTTTTAAATGACCTTAATGCTTAAAATACATCGATAACAAGCATGAAAAAATTACCTTAATTTTTGAAATTGATGGACAACGACCATTAAAAACCAAAGTAAGTGAATTTTGCCAAAAATATTATTCTTTAAAATTATTACAATTTTATAGTGTTTTATTGAGATTAAATGATTCTAAATTAAACGTTTATAAGAGAAAATACAGTTCTAAAATAAAATATTACTTTGTCATTAATAGTATCAAAGACTTGTGTTCAGGTATCATCAATACTTAAAATAAAATAAGCATTAGTACAAAAATAAATGCAACAATTTATTGATCCAAAAGATTCCTTATTGTTTTAATTGTTGTGATAAAAACATTGAAATTACCAGATTAAAGGAAATTTACAAACTAACTTTTTCCGACTTGACCTGGATGATATATATCAAGTTCACATTTTAATACTATAAATCAACAAAACAAGTACCTTTTCATCAATCTAACAAAAAAGTGTCCAACAACAAACCCTACTTTGAAACGAATTCAAATTATCAACGCATTCTTTTTATTTCATTTGTCAAAACCCGGAATCCGACCAACAGCCACATAAAAAAGGCGAAAGAAATTACCATTTGAAAAGTAACATCACCGTTTGACAAATCTCCTCAAGGATTAAATTAATTACCGACCCTTCTAACTTGATACTACAGTCTGGACCTAATTTAGTTTCAACCATATCAAAAGTTTTTTGTTGTTGCTATTATGTATATTTCAGAGCGCAAAGGACGTAAGTCCATTTTAACATATTTTAAATGGTATCACAATTCCTTGCTTGTCGTCGATCTGATCCGAAATTCCTTAAATTTCTGTAAAAACATGTTTGCGCAGCATAACACTGATAGTTTGAACAAAATATTCATTTTGATACCTGAATAGTGTTTTGTCTGAAAAGGGGAGGGGGGGGGGGTAATTATTGCTCTTAAAAGCCGTGTTACGTTACTTTTTCTCGCTTTTTCGTTCAAAAATGGCATTTGGACAAGCAAGTGTCATTAAGTTAGTCTTGTCTCAACTGATAGTTTAAACAGGAGTTTTCCACTTCAGCTAAATATTCACCAAATGTCAACGTTTCAATATACTATATACTTCATAAATCAGTTTTGCATTGCTAAAAAATCCATAATAACTCACTTTCAAGTTCGAGTTTGTTCTACACCCGCGTTTCGCTAATGTCAACGTTTTAAAAATACTATATACTTCATAAATCAATTTTGCATTGCTAAAAAATCCATAATAACTCACTTTCAAGTTCGAGTTTGTATTACACCCGCGTTTCACTAATGTCAACGTTTTCAACATACTATATACTTCATAAATCAGTTTTGCATTGCTAAAAATCCATAATAACTCACTTTCGAGTTCGAGTTTGTACTACACCCGCGTTTCACTAATTTTTTTGACTAGTGACAAAGTTTTGACTAGTGAAATTATAAAAATACTAAATGTTTGAGTTATGCCCTTTTTCTTCTGAGGTCCAGAGATATCGAAATGTTTTTTACTTGTATATTCAATTGCGTAGCTCTTCAAATATGTTGCCTTCGGCTGGCCATTGCTCATTGACAAGGCTGCACATTAAATGTCAATTTCGATTCCGACTTAACGTATATTTTCTTTGATAGCGCTAATTCATAAATTGATTCCACAATCATCTTATGCAATTAATCAACTAGGCAAAATTCCGTCATCGGAATTATCGAAACTGAAGTAGGTTTAGGTCTTCTAGTTATGGTTGCTGAAACATTGAATTCCTTCGATATTAGGATTGAAAATTTAGAGCCCTTTGCATAGCTTGACCACATTTGTTTCAGTGATTAAATTTTCTACCATGGAAAAATCATAGAATTTTCATAAATAATAATTAATTTACGTTGCTTTTGTTAGGAATATTATGAAAAATAATCTATTTGAGTAATTTTTCTAGCTAAATAGTCGAATAAAAATTAAGCTGTACTGCGTCTGGTCACCTCATTTGCATAAGATTTTGCACTTGATGTTGTAGTTTTTTTTATTAATTATTTCAAATGCTATTTGGCATCAGCAGGTTTATTATAAATTAAAAACACTGAAGGGCATTCTTTTAATATTTTTGTATTAGTGTAAAGCATTATATTTAATAATTTCTCAGAAAATATATTTTTTAGTCTCTGAAAGCTCAAGTTTAGAAAAATAACTTAATCGTAAAAAATTGTTAAATAGCTAATTCTCAAATATTAAAATTTCCAATTTATCAAATAAATTATTTAGACCCTTTGAATTTATAAAATCACATACATTAGACTAGATTTTTTTATTGAAATTTACTTAAATATCTTTCATTTTAAATTAATACGAAAAGATAAAAATTCATTAAAACCTTTTTAAATAGACAACTTTTTCGAATATATTAAAATTTCTAAACTATAAAATGAATTAAATGGAACCTCTGAACTTAGAAAAACACATATATTAAACTAGATTTTCTATTGAGATTTAATTAAATATTTTTCATTTCAAATTACATTTACATTTAAAAAACCCCGTTTTGATATTTCTTATATATCATTATTTCATAGATTTTGCAAGATATGGATTGATTAATTAGTTGGAACACAGGAAGCATACAACGAGACAGTTATTGGAAAATAAAGCGTGTATCTATTAGCTAGAAAGTCTTGACTGTTACTGAACAACTTGGGCGACATTTAGCTTGGTCAACCTATAATGATACGGAAATTACCTCTAATTGTAGGATGTGAGGAAAAACGATGATAGATGGAAGGTTTGTGTTCGGATATTTCAGAGAAATAATGGTTACTTAAATTTGATTTTTATTTATGTTTTTTACTTTCAATTGTTTTTTGAAAATAAAGTCAAGACAAAATAATAGTGGTCTTTTTGTTAAACGAGATAAATAAAGACCCAAGAAAATAGGAAGGAATATTTTGAGATTCTAATTATTATTTACCATTCTAGAATTAATTTTGAAAATGAGCTATTGATATGTAACAAAAAACATAAAAGTATTTAATTTCATATTTGGAGTAGATAAAAAATTAATAGAAAATACAACATTTCTTGAAACTTGTGAAACACGTTTTTATAGGTTCAAGTAGTAAAACGTATATTATCTGTGTAACGCGCTCCTATAATGCACCATGAGAGGCGCCACCATTGGCATCACGTTTTGTCCAATTGTGATTGCGTCACCAGAGAGGGCCTGGCTTTCAGACTGTAAGCATTGAACTTTTGTCCGTCCAATTTACTAATTTCATTTTGGCTTAATTTACTTAACTTTAATTGTTTTAATTGTTTTAGTTGTTATTGTTGTAATCTAGTGTTTGGTACATGCTGTGCTTAGCTAAATTAAATATTTTCTAAAGTTTCCCCGAGATTTTCTTTTGTTACGCAACTAGCCATTACAAAATTGGCGCCCACGTTGGCGCCAATTTTGTAATGGCTAGGTTGCGTACCAAGAAGAAAATCTGGGAAACTTTGAAAATATTTATTTAGCTAAGCACAGCATGCACACAACACTAGATTACAACAATTAACAAACAATTAAGTTAGGTAATTAGCCAAATGAAATTAATAAGTTGACGACAAAAGTTCAATGCTTACAGTCGAAGCCAGCCCTTTTCTTCTGAGGAGCCACGGCAAAGGTGTCTGTCTGGGCCAGCCTCACGTATTCTTCGAGTGCTGACACGTGATAAGTCCCAATCTGTCGGATGCTGGGTCGGCAACCCGTACGTTTGTGATCTCAAGGAGAATGACTATCCTCCGGCATAATTCTTACTTTTTTTTCGCTAATGGGATGAATGTCACCCAAACTTTGTCTCAGGTTTGAGTATTCCGTCTTCTTCGTGGTCAAATATTCCTTCTGACGATCTTGCTTTTGTCAACCTATCTTTGACGTCGAGGATTGAGTTGGCAAACTCTTGAGATATGGTGTGATCTCGGGTACAAAGTTGCGTTATCTATCACTTGTCTTAGATCATGCGTCTGTCTTCCGAATTGGAGATATGCAGCCGTGTGACGTAGGTCACACACTGACGTATTCATTGCACTTTCATCTGTTAACTTTTATTTATTAACTTGTGAATTAAAATTGGCTGTCGTATTAAAGATTAATTTTCTTCTTGATAGCCTAAGATAAAGGCAGAGAAATCGCTATCATTATTAAAGTCGCTTGAAAATTAGTATTAGTAATTTCTAAGAATTCTTATTAAACATTTAATTATTTGAAAATCGATTAAAGTTTTATTTCTTCATGTGTTTGTTCAAAGAAGTAATAACTGATCTTTGAACATTTAGAATGACGAAACTTAAATCTAATTAACTTTTTAAAGTCTAATCCCTGCTTACTTTGATGAATTTACAGTTAATCTCTAATGGACCTTTCCCAAACAAAAGGGAGTGTGGGCACACCCAATTGTTACAGTTGCATTTTCACATTAACGGGTTACGTTTTCCGCACAAAAGCTTCAAACTTAAATTGCGCTGGGGTCAAGTCTGATCCAATTACTAATTTTGAAAGGTTTTGGATTTTTTTTAAAGTACCCAATTTTGTTGTTGTGGTCGTGTGTGTGCTGTGAAACAGGGTAGGGTAGAAGCTGGGCAAATTGAGAATGTAGTCACCCTTCAATCTCTTTATCCGACACTTGGCAGGGTGGGGTGATTAATCGGCAGTGCTATGATGGATTCGAGATCGCTGTTTGGGGATTTTCCGAGTGAATTGGTAGAGATGGAGATATAAAAGAAATAAAACTTTTATTTTCAACTGCTTTTTTTATTTGAAAGGAATCTATGGTTCTAAATTATGACATCCGTCACCAATAGCCCTCTTGTAGCTCTAGTGCGACGTTGATTCAAATAAACTTAACTTGCAAGAAATTGGCCAGTTTAGTTTTGGTTGAACTAACGTTGCGCTAGAGCTAAACGAGGGCTATGGCGGAATTGGCTGTTTTTCAACACAATCAATCAAACAAAAAATACGTCATTTCAGGAAATTTTATTTGAACATCATCTCTTTAAAAATGATCTTGTTATTATACTTTTCCACAATAAACCCATAACGCCTTAATATTTAAAAAAAATATTATACTAATTAATAGAAAATGTTGTACGTTAGTAAAATCAAAAAATAAATGGTAGTGGGTAATGGGGAACCAGGGACACATGACCCAACTTGTAGTTTTTGGCTTGTAACTTTAAAACCCACCCACTATTTATGGATGTGCAAATGCAGTAAATTTATACTTCATAAAATATTACACAATATATATTAGAATTTTTTTGAAGTATTAACTGCAATAGTAGTAAAATATAAATTATTTAAAACTTTAGTTTTGGGTCATGTATCCCAATGTATAGGGATACATGACCCACCCATTAGGGATACGTGACCCAACCCATATATTTGGTAAAATGACTAAAAATTATCAAAATACTTTAACATTATAAAAACCCATTAAAACCCATTAATTATTCTTATATTAACGAATTATTCAATTTTAAACGTAAAGTCTTGTTTAAATACCTAACTGAAGATTCTTTAATTTTGCAGAGAAAACAGAGAAATCACTTCTATTTTATCAACATCAACTTGGGATATATTATCTATTTCATGCCTTTTAAAATATTATCCATTGATTCTTTTTTCAAACTGAAATGCAATCTCGTCAGAATTTTTTTCTTGTACATTCCCAACAAATCTTCTTATGTTCCATTTTTTCAAAATATTTGGTAAGAACCTCGTAATTTACTTCTGGGACTCTTGTGAATTTTTGCAAAATTTACTTGGTCTGTTTCTGTCTACTTTTTTGTATTATTTACTTGGGTCGCATATCCGTAATTGGCTTGGATCAAGTATCCCTAGTTGCACTTTTTTTGCTTAACCCCAAAACAAAGTATTTTGCAAATAAATACGTTGAAACTATTATGCACGTAATCATAGCTAAAAGCATTAACAAAACAAGTAACCAATTGAAAAATCTTTCCTTTTAAACCAAAAAATGTAGACCGAAAAATCTTATGGCACCAAAAATTTACTTTCAGTGCATGAAAACGTATTTCTTCGTATAGCTAAACACGTATTCAATGATTCATTTGGGTTTTTTCACCATGTGGTCGGCTGACTGAAAGGAAAAAAGTGATGCCACTTTCAACTTCTAAAACTTTTCCAATGCTGAGAAAAGGGCATTGGGTCATGTATCCTTATGGGTCAAATGTCCCTTCTTCCCCCTATTAATATACAGTAATTCAAATCACTTAATTTTTGAATTTTCGGAATAGTTTTTCACAACTATTTTTTCAAAAAGTATAGGAAAATATTGCAACTGTTCTTTAAATCGAACATGAAGTCTAGAACTCTATGACTTTGTCATAGTGGGGGCGTTTTTGTGTTAAATTAGTGTACTAAACTAGTGAACTAAAATGTTATTTAACTGTTCAGAAATAACTTTTGGATATTGTTACATCAGTCATTAGCTTTCCTCGTTAAGTTCCAGGAACTAGCATTTAATTGTTTGCAAAGCATGGACAAGCAGGTAATTGCAAGCATTTTGGACGTTTCATTTGCAATTAAATAGAGTTGTTATTTGGAAACAATGTTGAAACTTGGTAATGGTTCTTTGGGTGATAAAGTTATATTTAATTGTACCGGGGATATTTTCAATTTGTTAAAATACATTTTTTTAAAAATTGTATTTTTATTCTAGAAAATACTCCTCCCTAGCAAAGCAGTATTTGAAATAGGTTGGTAAATGGTTCTCAAAAGGGTGATTTCCTGTGCAATAAAGCTCTCTATCTAAAAAGATTCATTTATAAAAATAATATTACATCAGTTGTTTGTATTTCGTAATTAAAAGTACTTTGAACATGTGATCGGCAGTCAAATTGAGTTACCATATTTTTAAACAATTTTGAAAGTTTGTAATGAATTATTAGATGGTATAATTGTGCTATGTTTATTAGTTTGTACCTTGGGTATTTTTAGTTTGCTGAACAATATTTTTTAAAAATTGCTTCCTTACATTACGAAATACAGCTCACAACTAAAGCAATATTTGAAGTAGATTGATGAATGTAAACTATTTGCTATATAATAAGTTTCTTGTTGGTTTTATTTATAAAAAAGAAGACTCTTTATTCGAAGAATTCTATGCTTTTAATATGATTTTAAATTAAACATTACTGGTAAACAAAATAATGAATTCAACTTATATATCAATTAAATAACTTACAATAATTCTAATAATGATTTTATCTCTGATTTTCGTAGTGTAGATCTGTTATGCAATTAAAAAATAAAAGAAACCTCTTCCTAGTTTTTAATTGTACCCGTTTAAAGTCCAAATCACCAATGCTTATCTATAAGATAGCAACGTTTAAAATATTCATGAGCGTATTTGATAGGCAATGGATAACAAAAACCTCAATACTACCTCTCAATGGCTCATCCTTGCTTTATCTACCTGCACAAAACCAACCCTCTTCTTTTGAAGCAAATCAATGACCTACAACCATTTCATCTCTCGATGCTCAACTCTTTGTCTGTGAGTGATTCATTATCTCTAAATTATCTATAATTCAGGCGCTCGCGTCATGTTAAGATTAATAATTGAAGTACGATTCGTGCAGCAGACTGGCGATGCACTTCCCCAGTTTTTTCTTTTGCGAAACGTAATTTGGCGATTCTGGTTCGGGGCCAATTTTTTTGAAATTGTCGATGAAGTCTGTTTTGTGAAGAGGCTGGGTGACGAAGTGCATGTAAGGTTTGCTGGCTTAGTTAAATTAACCCTCTGAGGGATACAGGCGTAAATTTTTTAAAAAATATAAATAATTTTAAAAAATTATAAATTTAATAGTTTTATTAGATTTTAAAATTTATAGAACGGATGAACCATTTATAACCATCTACTATAAAAATATAATTTATGAAAAAATTAAGAAATTAAATTTTCAGTTAAAAATTTTAATATATATCTCATGCAGTGAAAACAAGTTTACACTTAAGCCAATTTGCTTATACCTCAGATAGTTAAAGTTCCACTGGAGCTACAAAAGGAATATTGGCATGGACTTCGTAATTTAGAATCTTAGTCAAGGGACGAGTCCGAAACCTGAGAAGGACATGTTATGTTTGAAACGCGACACTTTTTCACAATTTAAATTTTAGCATTAATTATATCTTCTTTGCATGGTATCATTCCATAGATATTATAGATAAAATAGCTTCATTTCGTGCATCAATTATAGATGGATCATTGGATCGCCTTAAACCACATAGAATTAAGCTAAAAAATGACATATGAGAAAATCAACATTTTACTCATGCTTTTAGTTTATGGATGTGTTGTCTCTGATTAGTTCACAGTGTTATATAACTGCCTTTGATTATCACCAACATAATAGTTTATTTTTGTTGACCAACAGAATAATTTGAAGCCATTATTCTTTAACTCTAAATCTGAAACGAACAAATTAGTTCCCGATAGTTTATAACAATCCATATGGAAATGGTAGAATAAACTTGTTCCTGATGACATAGAGCCTAATGGTTTCCTAATCTTGCCATGACTAAACAGTACGAACTGTTAAAAACCAAACACGAACCAGATTTAAATTAGTCGTTAATTTTTGATGGCTTGTATCAGAAGACAAGTCTATTATCCTTTTGTTATTTTGCGATTGACCTAAACACTATCATGATTAATGGTGATTGATTTTTTTAAAAAAATATATCAATAATTGTATGAATAAATTGAAAGCACCTAATTAATTCCAGCGTTTGTTGATTATTAATTTTTTAAATTGTTAAACTAAGGGCTATTATTTTTTTTAATTAAGTAAATGCTTTTCATAAACATTTTCTGAAATCTATACAGGAAAAAAAATCTATAAAAAAATGTTTAAGAAAGATTTCAAAATATAACTAATGCACACTTGAACAATTTGTTTAAAAAAATAGGATTCCCCGGGAACCGTTTAAACACCAATTAATACTTATTTTAAAGTAGAATTTGTGAACGTTAGAGTAATAATCATAGGCTAAATTTGAATTTTATATGTCTGTTTCAGACATAAGAATTTAGTGCATGGAGGATTAGGTTCTGAAAAAATAATTATGTGTTGGGAATTTTTCCTTTGCATTTTCGCAACTTCTAATCATGTTATAAAGAAAAAAAACGACTATAAAGTCGTTAAAGGATGGGTCGAGTTGGAAAAACTTACAAACTCTGTAGTATCACTAAGATATAGGGTCCGGGCTCTTCATTGGCGACTAGGTTCAACTGAATTTACGGTTGTCAAAATTCGCCAATGAACGGACAGGATAATGTATCTTTTGAGAACGTGAGTTTTGCATAACTATAATAAAATCTATTATTAAAAATTGATTATTGTGAAACACTGGCATTCTAACTTGCACTGGTAAATATACAAATATATTTTGGGACTATTATCATAGAGTAGGAACATCAAGAACACAACACAATTGCTAGATTTTGATCTTTAAAATTTGTTTATATCGGTGACAGGTCATCGAAGCCGCCGTAAAAATGGCACACGATCTCGATAAATAAGGAAAATACGATCTCAAGATACGTTATGAAAAAGAACGACCTTAAAAGAAATTAAACTGTTTTCAACAAAACGCTTCTTCCATTTGATAAATTTCCGCATATAAATATTCCTTATCGCGAGTAATTATCTTTTAACAAAATATGAGAGATCGGTTATCGAATAACCGAACGAAAAAAAAAATATTCGAAACGAATCGGGAATCTATTGTTACCGGTTTAAACCGGTTTCAGTAAAAGAATAAAATGGCAATAGCTTTAATCGTTCATGAATATCGACCACATAAAAAGAAGACTTTAATGATAGATTGCATTAATCAAGATTTTTTCTTCTCCTCCATTTTACATTTTGGAATTTGCGTTCATTTATTTCAGGCATTGTTGTGATCGATAAAAATGTTTGCGCGTCGTGACGAATCTCACGACTTTTAAAATAAAATTTGATCATCCTTTTTAATAAATTGCATCCTTAAAAGTTTTTTAGTTGGGTTCATTGGAAAGTGTGAGGTAAATTGAAAAAAAAAAAAAGTTTTGACCCTTCATATTGATAATTGCTGCTTTAATGGTTGGGTCAAATAGATAATTTGCCAATTAAAAATTTTTTAAGCAAAAGGAGTACATTCCGTATTCCATTTTTCTCCTCCTTAATTGACGCTTACATTCACACGGGGAGTAAATGAAGAGCGTCATTCAATGAGGAAATAAAAGATAGGTCCAGTGGACTTAGTCCCTCCATGTAAGCCTAGCTTTGGATACCAACATTTATACTTTTAGCTTACTTTTTTACGGTTATCATAACCTGATTAGAAAAGTAGATTGATGCACTTTAGGCGAGAAATACCGTTAATCTTGATGAGTTAACATGGCCGAAGCGGCATGGCCAAAGAGGGAGTGCGAAATACTGAGTGATATCTAAGGATTGCGTTGCACTTGTTGGCTACTTACCAGGGCAAAGACATTCATTTTAAAGTCATTGTATTTGAAATAACTCAAATAATTGTTCTGGTCAAACAAGAAAGGGGTAATATGTCGTTATTATGTTGCATTATGTGCACTTTCATGATGAGGTCTCACCACTTGATTGCGATTCAAAAATACAACTCTCTCTAATAGCTATTTGTAGCTGCTAACCTTTTGTAACCAGTTTAATTAAATCAAACAAAAATCAATCAACTCTGAAATATTCCTCCTAAACTTCTCGTTTCAGACGACGACAAATATCTTCACAATCGAATAACGGAATTCTCCTGTTGAAGCAAGCATTCTGGACAGGGAATAAAATCGATATCTGCAATACGTGCTTTTCGCCATAGTTACGGCACACCAACAGCGCGCATGCGTCGAATTTAATATGATAAACACGGACAAGAGTGCTCTCAATGGTTTTGCTTCGATCGATAATGCAATGAAGCGTTTACATCGTAGCATGACTCCCTCCTTTGATTCGCCACCCGCGACTGCGGAGTGCCAATCGGCCATTCACGGGTCGTGGTAAAACGTAAAGATTTTTGAGACGATCCTCGCGATTGGTGGAGACGGATTTTCCTGTTATGGTAGTTTCCTGGATTTTGTGCAAGATTACGACATGTTATCTAAGATATGTTGAATTACACTGACATTTGGGAAATTCCCACCTTTATTATTTATATTTATACTGTGGTGTTTTAAGGGATTTTATTTTTCTTGGGGATTTCTCAGCTTCGAACACTTTGTAACGTACTAACACTAAGTGTAAGGTATTATAATCGTTCAGTCCATCCGTTTGTCCGTTCGTCCCCTACTTTCACCGCTCAAACGATACGTGCTACAGACAAATGTAGTAAAGCCCTGGTTCGTAAGAAATCGGCCGCTGAGCTGTGCGTCAGAATGTCCTGTTTTCTTATTGGACCTAGTTGTCACGTGACCGGAGCTAAAAAAATAACGTTGATCTCAACGTTTGTAAATCTCGAATCAGTCGTGGTTTGATCAGAGCGTCCAAAACGTGCGAAATGGTCGTATACATTACAAGTATCTACTTATTCGGAAGAGATAACAGTGGTCTTCGCTCACTACGCATGCGTTAGATGCAGACGCATCGATAGACGTGAATTATAACAAACCACCCAAGCCAAGATAAGACGTTGACATCGCGGAGCAGGGCGATTTTTAGCGCCTTGACGTGCGTTTTCAATCCTTACAAACCAGGGCTTAACACGTAACGCCAAACTGAAGCAAAAATTAATTCTATGCTATATTCCAAATTTTCTTAAGAAATTCGAATAAGAAGTACCTTTAAAATTGGCGACTAAAAGTTTAAACTCGAACTATATGCTTTGTTTGACGGTTTCGTTTCTAAGGTTTTTAAACTGTGTGTGGAAGCTGTTATAGGTGACAGTTACTGTTACAAACCTACTTGTTGTATGTCATATTTAACAAGAATAAGTAGGAATGGGAAGACGACCTGAAGAGATGAATAACAAATTCCTGTACTTCAGTGCAGTTTGACATCATTCTGAAAAGTGCTCTCATCTTAGAAACATTTGAAATCTCTCACAAACTTAATTATAACCACCAAGTAGTCATAGGAAACCTAATTTTAAAATGAAATGCTAAGTAATGCGAAAAAAAACTAATAAATTATATTAAAAAAAGGCTTTCGAAATAGTATATAGTTCTCATTTTACAGCTCTCTTAATGCGTACTTTAGTTCTAACTACTCTGTGCAAGTGCAAATTTTGATTATAAAACAACAAATCTTACAAAAAGAAATTCCCGTACTTATCCACCTTCTAACATAGTAAAACCAGAAATCTATTCAAACGCGATCCATGCCATTTCATTTTACCTCATTTTCTCCCCTATTTCACCTGCCCCATTTTAGCACTCGCACCGTCGATTTCGATTCTATTGTTGCTGGGGCCATCTCGGGTTTCCGTTTTATATTCCCCAATTCATCCCCCACACGGAAAACTTAACAATGGTTGGGGAGGTACGGAAAATATAAATGTTTTTTTTTAGCTCTCAAGTGTAAAAAAAAGTTAAGTGAATGAAACTGGTTCAAGTGTATGGGGGTCTTTTACCTTGTTTTTTTGGTATCGGGAATAGATTGCTCTTGAAATTGGATACCATAATTTAGGTTGTTTAACCATTTATGTTTTGAGCTTGCGTTTTACCTACAATATATTTTGGGTATCATTGATTTGTGTTGGCTGTTACTTATTGTGTTTTCCTTTTAAAATTGATGTGTTTAGTAATGTGGATATGCGTCCAATGGTAAATCTATTTGGAATTCAAAAGAATCGAAGTATCGGCTAACCATCGTTTCATTTTATATGATTAATTTAGTGAGAAAATTAATATTAAACTTTAGGTAGTTAGGAATATTAAATTGTCCTTGGATGATATGAAGTCTAATTAAAGAAAAAAGTATGGTAATAATAAATGGTTTTATTTTAAAAAATAAAAGACAACCATTCTTTAGATTTATGTCAATTTATTATGTTTGTTGTTAAATTAACTTTTTACTGAAAATTTTGCTGATTGAGGAAAATTTCCTATGTTTTGAGCTTGCGTTTTACCTACAATATATTTTGGGTATCATTGATTTGTGTTGGCTGTTACTTATTGTGTTTTCCTTTTAAAAAAGTTGGTGTGTTTAGTAATGTGGATATGCGTCCAATGGTAAATCTATTTGGAATTCAAAAGAATCGAAGTATCGGCTAACCATCGTTTCATTTTATATGATTAATTTAGTGAGAAAATTAATATTAAACTTTAGGTAGTTAGGAATATTAAATTGTCCTTGGATGATATGAAGTCTAATTAAAGAAAAAAGTATGGTAATAATAAATGGTTTTATTTTAAAAAATAAAAGACAACCATTCTTTAGATTTATGTCAGTTTATTATGTTTGTTGTTAAATGAACTTTTTACTGAAAATTTTGCTGATTGAGGAAAATTTCCAGAAAAACGAATTTCTTTAAAAATGTTTTATGAACATAAAAATATGATAATTAATTGTATGAATATTAATAAAAGGAGCAAAATTACGAGCAATATTTTTAATAATTTCTATAACATATTTCTCTATAACATATTTATGTATCGGAATACGTTTAATCATAATTTGAAAACATATCAGCAAAAACAAACAACACAACAATTTGCACTTTTAAATAAATGTTTGTGACACATACTCATTTAAAATAAAAACTTCCTAATAATTGACGTCTTAATGTAAAACTCTTATTTATCTCTAAAATCCTGCAATTTGTCATCATTATATTCCGAATGTACTTTCTTTTGAATTTTTTCAGCATTTAAGTTTAAATTGTAGTCTCCACAACTTGTTTGGAAATATGCTTTGTAAAGTTATTTTTGAATTACTTTTTTCTATTTCGTTTGCTTACAAATTCTTAAAACGAATGTAGGCCAGTATAATGACGTTCTTACTCAATTTTTTATTAAAAAATAGTTTACGAACTGCAAAACACTTAGTTAGATCACTTTCATACATTTTATTTGTTTTATTTAAGCAAGCAAGAGTCCATGGAATTTGTTGTAATAAGGAACTGTAAATCATTATTCTTGGGATATTCTAGGCCACACTAGAAAAATGGCTGATGTAAAGAGTTAGACCATAGAAATCGGCCAGTTTTTTCTAAAATATTTTATCTACTGTTTGCTTTCCTTCTACCATTTCAGAAATATTCGATAGAAACAATGAGAATAAAATCTTAAAAAGTTTTGGAAATAAAACGTAATATACATTTTTGGACAATTAGGACACAGCAAAACAAGAACAAAATTGGGTACAGTATTTGTGTGAACTTTTCAGTTTCAAAAAATTATTGATAGGGCAATTTAAAAAATAACTAATAAAATTTTTAATTGCATCATTGCCAAAACCTATAAAATTCAATTTATTATGAAATATAAATGAAGTATGAACACTACTGTCTATTAAGAATTATTTTTATAATTCCTTTTATACTACAGAAAAACTGTTTGACTTATTTGAACTTTTGCAGATAAATGAATAAATACTAAAGCTAAAAATGTTTAAAAAATACACTCTTTTAGCTTTTTAAATGTTTTGTTGGTTCTTTTGGATTGATTTCGGGCAGGTTGTATTTTTCCTAAAATGAATACCGTTGGACGTAGATTTTAACTTTAAATATGCGATAAGTTAAAAATAAAACCCCCTTTTGGACTAGCATTGAACACATGATAGTACAAAGATGGACAAAAATGTGATTAGATGCTCTAAAGGTGGTTAAATTTTGTTCTGAAACAAAGACAATGATGACGAAATATGACGAAGCTTTAGATTAAGTTTTAGCTTATGCAGGCAAACAGAAAATTATTATTTTTGACTGTTATGCTTTTTTTGCTTAAAAGCACAAGAACATTTTCTTCGTTTCCGCGGTTAAGAAAATTTACTTGTATGCCCGACGTTTTATTATTGACATTTAATTTTTCTATTTTTGAGTTATAGAAAATTCTTTAGCAATTTCTTCTTTCGTTGGCAATAAACTTAGCCATCCCCTCCCACTTATAAAGCAATAAATGCGGGCAAGTTATTACCGTGTTATCCTCAAATATTATTTTCCAATGAAGATATCTGCTAGACAGAACGATGATGAGATTCCTCTAATTGCTTAGTTTGTTCCTTAAATTTATTAATTCGGATTAATTACTAATACAGTTGGCGTGTTTCTGGAATAAAATATATATATCATCATCGTATTCCCCAATTCTACGACCATCATAGTTGAACAAATGGCTGACATTCTGCTCTTCGGATGGTCTGCCGACACGCCCCACTTACTATATAAACTCCGTTGTGTAGTTTTGCGGAAAAAACTAGGAAACATTTTTTCTTCTTCTTTTGGAGACTAAAAACGTCTCTTCAGTGGCACAAAAGACTACGTTTTATTCCATTCCGCTCTAGAGAGGGAATAAAATAGCGATGAACAAAGAACCTCTTTTGGTCTGTAAAGTTGTCGCATCGTAGGACGAGGAGGACATTGACGCTGTCCTTTTGTTTTGATCGGAGTCGTGTGTCGAGGTTGAGCGGAGGTATTCTCGAATTCTGCCATATTTCAAGAAGTTTTGTGACCTTGAATGGCAACAAGTGCATATTTCATTTCAAATTGATATTTCAGTACGCGTTTTCATTTTGCGCTACGGTTTGGACATTTATTTATATCTTATTACTCTAAAGAGACACGTTCGATTGTTATTGATGAATGGTGAACGAAAATAGAGAATGATGTCGTTAAAATAGCAAGGTTATTTCAAATAATTGAAATATTATATCGCATACTTCAGAAACAAAAAATAAATGAAATTAATAACAACATCCATAAATAAAATAAATAAATAACAGGTATTTTTTGTGATATTAGTCTCTTAAACTTTGATTATGAATAATGTTTTTAACATTTTTGTAATTCGTTAATATTTGGTTGCTTATGAGTTAATACATTTATCCTGTTTGATGAAAATAAAATTTTTATCCTTGATTTTTAATCATTTCAGAGAATGACCCTAGGTACAAAAGTTAACGGACCTAGGTAAATTCGGTATTGTACTGATAATGTAATTTTATTAGTCTAATATTTTGCCGGTTTATTATTTTAAATACATAAGATAGTTCCAATACTAAGTGATTGGTCTAATGATACTTGCCTAAATGTTACTACAACTTTAAATCTTCTCAGTCATAGACTTATGGGTAAAATTTCACCCCAAATACATACTTAGTACTTCATTTTGCTTACAATCTTCAAACAATAACCATATATACTTAGAGCTGATCTCTCTCTTTCGAATCCAGTTATTTAGGTACACTTTCAACTAATTTTATCAGCCTATTATCCCGATCACTCGACTATAACGGAGAGTTTCATCACTTTCATTTCTATTTCCTTCATCATAAGATGGCCGAATATTCGATAAGTATATCCGAACCAAATAGAAAGAAAATTACTCAGAATCAGAGCAAAGAAATAGTATTTTTTCACAGCTCTTTCAGGAACAAATATTTCGGAACTACACAATTTCAATGTCTTTTGCTGTTCAAAAAAGACCTAAGGTCAATTTTTTAGGCGTTTTCCTAGAATTTCTATTGTGTTTCTTTAAAGGAAACAGATTTCATGTCTTATGCAGTAGACAACAGTGGAAGCTGGCTTAATGTTTTTTTACAAGATGACTATTTGTGTCCAGATGCTATAATTATTTATTCAGAAAAAAATATGCATTTTGTGATTATTTTGATTATAACAATTTCAATATTTTACTGTGAAGCAGCTATTTTTCTTCTTAATATTATATTCTCCGAGAATAAGGAAAATTATTTAACGGTTTTTATAAAAAAAAAACCCTGAATTTTATTTATTTATATTTTTTGGTAGACATATTAATCTTTTTAAATCGTAACCTTGAAATTCAGGAATTATATTTTTTTGTAGTAAATATACTCCAAACTAGGGAACATTCTAAAATATTAAGTAATGTTTGTGAACAGCTTTGGTTTTAGTAATTCTCAAAAAATATTACATAATTTCAACTTATTTTTCGAGCACTTATAAGAAAAAGGTACTGTTGTCGGATAAAAATTCGTTTTAAGACATTACAAGTATAGTGATTGTTTTTGGACAAATGGTTCACTAAAATTTTAGTAATTGGTCATAAATTGCTAATTTAAAAATTGTTGTTTAGTTAGTAAATAAATGGACAATTAGTAATCATTTATCTAATTAATATTCAAAACTAAAGGAACAATAGTTATCAGTTGTAGAAAAAGAGAGGAATATCTAGGTTATTGGTTTACTGTCTTGTCAAGAATAAAATAATATTGCAGACATGTTGTTGTTGTATTGTTGTTGTATTGCAGGCATATTGTTGTTGCAACATATTATTGCAAATTAAAAAGTCGGGTTGGAGTTAGAAACTACTAATAACTTTAGGATTTGCTCGAGAGTGGTAATAAATAGAAATAAAACAAACACAAAATTGATGCAATAAGAAATTATAATTTATAGATAATCTTTCTACATCTGAAAAGCACACAAAGCACAGCGACTATCAATACTCTGTATTTGCACATTGATTTACTCACATTATTTATATAGGTATACAGAGTAATTATTTAGATAACCTTGTATATATCAATTAAAAACATGAAACATCTGTGTTATTTACAAGTCTATACAGCAGTTTTTCACAAGTTGGCAGAAGTATAAGAATAGAAATGTATAGTATAGTAAAATCAATTAACACTTTTTAACCCAATGTTAAGTTTTCTTAAATTACGGTTTGCATGATTGTACAATGTAGAACGCTATTTCTATGAAATTATTTAGCGATATTTCTTTGGTCAAAATGTAGCGATTGAAATTTTAAAATTTCTTTTAGTTGAACACGTTTTGTTTAAAGTTGATCAAAGATTTGCATTAAAACGACCGTCTTACTAGATCTTCATAACATGATTAATACGTTTTATTTTTGTTTTGCTTCTCTTAAAAATATTTGGTTAGGTCAGGTAGAATCATCGTCGCGGTAGAACTACAAGATAGCTATTGGAAACGGGCGTCGAAATTTAGAACCACAGTCAAGTGACTAGTCGACACCCAAATAAATTTGGGGAGTGGTTTTAAATATCCTGATTTTGATATGATATTTGTGAAGATTTAAAAAACGATTATTAAAAAAAGTCTGATGATTTGAAATGATTAATAAATTATGATTCAAAGTTTATTCCGAATAATTTCAGGATTATTTTTGTATTATTTTGTTACTATAAATATCAATGCTAGGATTTTGGTATGAATTGTGTTCAAATAAAATTAATAAACTTTTAAATAATTTTCATAGTTACTCTCAGAATTTTAAATTTGATAAACATATTAGCATTTTAATTAATGTTGTGTAGATTTAGTCTGAAGCTATTTTAATAAATATACGAAAATCTTATTAAATGGTATAAAGCATCAAAACTATTTATTAAAGTTGACTTAACCAAGAAATTACCGAGTTTTCAAAAAAAATAAAGTTCTGTTTAAAACATTAAAAAATGTGGAGATAATTTTATTTGTATTTACTTAATACTGTAGTGCACTTTCTTTAACACTGTAAATTTTGTACAAGATATAGCGAGATAAACTTCGGAACCCATCATCAACGGTCTAAAAAAAATGCGAGTAAATGGATGTTGTACTAAGTTCCAGTATTTAAAAATATTCTTTTAATCAAAACTTCAATATTGGGCATGTTCTTCGGTTTTGCACAACTATTTCGAGCTTATAGTTTATCGGTTCTGAAATACCTCTAACGTGCTTGAAAAGTAATATAAACATACGTTTTTTTAAATACATGGGCCAAACATGATTCGAAATAGCGACAATTCCTTGTCCGACCGTTGTATGTGTGGTTTCGTAGTATACCCACAACGCGTGCTAAATAAATTTTTTTTACAAAATTTGAATTCATTAAACATAGAACATTGATTATTGTCAAAGATTTCTGATATAGTAAGACTGAGCAATGAATATCCTAAACTGAACTGGTATTGTTATAGCTAACTACTCAAACCACGTCGCACCCTACACGGAAGAGAAAATATATAGTTTTTTAAAATCCGGTTTGTTAGTTTGTTTTGCTTTTCCGTGCTTAGCATTTTCTTAAAAATAATTTTTTTTTAAATAAAAGTGTTTAATAAAATATAAAACAACAAAATGCTCAGACTATCTCAATTTATAGTTTTTTTAAAATCCGATTTGTTAGTTTGTTTTGCTTTTCCGTGCTTAGCATTTTCTTAAAAATATTTTTTTTAAAAATAAAAGTATTTAATAAAAATTAAAACAACAAAATGCTCAGACTATCTCAATTATTGGGTCTTTGGCTGCATCTATCTAATATAAATATTTTACAGATTGCCATTTACGACTTTGTTCAGACACATAATACTATGAACCTTTCTTTTATATCCAACAAGATGGGACGAAAAAGATGATTACACTTTTACATTTCACAAATACAAATTTACACATTAATTTTTTTTGAATTTTTGTTTAAATTTCGTTGAACAATTCTAAATTTTATTTTTTGTAAACAACTAAACATTAACAGTACAAGCTTTTACTTACCTAAAGATATATTATACTAGCATTATTTGGAAACTGGAGGGAAAAGCAGATCAAAGCAAAAGTTACTGAATAGCCATTTATTTTAAGTAGTATTGTATTATAAGTTGCTATAGTTCAGAAAATTTCATTTTAAAATGGATTTACTGTATTAAGAAGAGGATATTTTCAGCTTTTATAACTGTAGTTAGTTTCCCATTCATTTGTTTATTTAAACATAAATGCAGCCTTCAAGTGAAAATATTTCAAGAATTCATTAAGTTAAATTATGATCTTCGAACATTTATAACATCTCTTGAATAAAGTTTTAGAAAGCAATTACAAGTTTATACGCATATACAGTTCATTAAATAACTACTTTTTATTTTAAAGAACTTAGAAGTTCTATTAGAAAAGCTTTACTAAACAGATGAATAGCACAAAATAGTGAAAAATAAAATAAAACTCTTTTTACAAACATAAATAATATATTCTAGTCATAAAATAAATCTGTAAATTAAACTCTGAAAATATACAATAAATGAAATTCAAATATTTATAGTCAATATTTAAATTCTTATAAATTTATAAACTCTTTTAGCAATAAAACTCTAACTTATAATTTCCTTACATTTTTAAGGAATGTGTTCGAAGTTAGACTAGAAAACGTTATTGGTTAAGTTTGTTACCTCAAAATTTATAAATATTCTTAATCGATTTCTTTAAATCAAAATTTATCTTGCCATCTTTGAGGAGTTTGAAGAAAATATGATTTTTTCACATTTTTAAATCGTGAAAATAATTTTTTTGATCAAATTTACAATATTTGTTCATTCACTGACTTGTTCGCGCTAATACACCAAATTTATACCAAATATTTCAACATTTAATTACTTTTTGAATTATTATGGATAAAGATAAGAGCTTCATTTTGTTCCCTTTAAATTCACTTAATTTATATTTTTGATTGCTTAAAATGAAATGTTACAACTTATTTTCAAATATATAGCAAATTTTAAAACTTTTGGTTTTCCAGAAAAAAAACATTTTATATTTAAATAATTTGTTAACTTACTTTCTAACATTATGATAGCAATCAATTTAATATACCAAAATAAAATATGAAATATTATTCAATGGCAAAGTAGGCAATTGACCAGTTTTCAATGTAATCTAAGCGATTCGTTTAGATTTAGAATAACTTATCGCTGTCGCGCAACAACAAGAAGCTTATAATATGTCAATTAGACGGCTGTGTGTCTTTTCATATGTAGAGATAGGTGATCCGACCGAGAGAAGGCTCTTTCGCACAGTCTGCACTGAAACGGTCTGTCCCCAGTGTGCTTTCTGTAGTGTCGTGTCAGTTCATCAGACCTTGCGAACTTCCAGCCACAACCCTTCCAGTTGCACTGGTAAGGCTTTTCACCAGTATGAGTCCTAAGGTGGGCTTTCAAGTGAGAACTTTTAGTGTAAGTCTTTGAACAGCCCGGATGGGAACAGGTGTGTGTCGTGATCTTCTTCCTTCCGAAGCTTCTTCGACCCCTCTTAGCTTTGCCAACCATATTTTGATGTTGCTGTTGGTCGGGTACTTCGGGTGGTAGGTTGGTGAAGACAGTCTGGTGTGGTGTGGTGGTTGTATTGAACCCGACGGTGGCACGGTTGTTGCTGAGTAACTCGGCAAGGTGAGGCGAGGACGGTGGCGTGACCATCCTCAGATGCGGAGGTTGCTGCTGTTGGTGTTGCTGAAGATTCAGTTGTTGCTGACCAGACGGCATTCCTACCAGTGGTGGTCCGAACTGCGTCTGGGTGTGGTTCATGACTTGGGGGGACATGAAGGCATCCACCATAACTCCTGCTTTCATCGCCAGCTGACCTGTCCGTTCTGGAGATGCAGGTGGCGACATCTGACTTGCGATCACGGCGTTAGTGGCGTTGTTATAAGTTACCCACATGTTCGGGGACGTCAACGTTGTGGTAGTGTATGGCGCGACCACGTTGTTGGTCTGTTGTAGGGGAGAAACACAGTTGCCGATTTGTGGGAACCTGCTGTCTTTGACATGGTCCATCAAGTCTTGGGTAAACCTGTCTTTGCCTTGGTCCATTAGGTCTTGCGAGAACCTGTCTTTGCCGTGGTCTAGCAGGTCTTGGGAGAACCTGTCTTTGACGGGTTCCATCAGGTCTTGGGAGAACCTGTCTTTACTGTGGTCTAACATGTCGTTGTCTAATTCCATTGGTGGATTATTTATTTCCTGTTTGACTCCATCGTCAAAACCGACGTCGTCAGGGTAGATCACAGAAGATTGCGTATTGTTATTGGAGGAATTACTTAACACAAAGTCCATGTAGTAGATGCCGATGTCTTCTTGTGGAGCGTTTAGAGGAGGAGCCATCAGTCTTTTTTGAACATTGTCCATAGAGGTTAGATGAGATTGGTTTGATTTCGTTGAACAATTCGAGATAGGTGATTTCATTTGGTGTTCGGAGGGGTGAATGTCCCCCAGTAGAACACTTTCAATGTCTTGCCACATCTAAAATAAAAAAATTAAACTAGTTAGTTATATTTATAAAAATATTTCGACATTATCCTCTATTACTTTACCTCTAAACGATCATCACAATTGTTAACTTTTTTAATAATATACTGTTTTAAAAATAATAGATAGATGGAAGATTCTAGTAAAAAAATATAAAACTAAGTTATCAATAGAATAGTATAAAAGCATTTTACATTTAATTACAGGTACAATTTTAAAAGATGAATTAATATTTGAACATTTCTTCGTCTTCATATTTTAACATTTAGCACAAGTCGCATTCCTATTTTTATAACAATTAAACGAAATGTCTACAAAATCGATTCGAAATAAAATATTACTCATTTTTTTAACTAATTAAACCAAACATCTCCACAGGACTCAACTCATTTATATGCACAACAAAATGGGAAAATGCGTTCCCATTCTTCTTTAGTGTATACCATTCTGTTTTTCCCATTAACAAAACTCATTAGATTCTAAATGACTTCCGCTCTTTAAAAGACTTTCCTTCGGCGTTCCGGGGGTAAACAAATATTGAACATCATTTTAGAAAGTAGTTTAAGTGGTCATTTTGTACTATTTCTATGTCTGACTTTCTAACACAGTGCTTAATTTATGTGCGTATTATCTTATATCATATGTAGTGAGAACCCGGGGCTTGTTTTCCGGATCGTTACATTTAGGGTTTATATTTATATTTTTTATATTTTAGGAAAACATATAATATAATGTTTTTCTTATACATCTACAAAATAGCACACGTATTTCCCCCAATATGTAAATACATTTTTTGATAGCCAATCATCAAATGAATGTATTTGAGTTGGAATCATGGGTAAGTTACTCATCCATAATGTGCTCAGAAATAGTTTCGTTCAAGTTTTGAAAATTTGCAATACAAATATAAGCTTCCTGCTTAAGTTTATCTATATAAAATTAATATAAGACAAATAAAGACCACAGAACTTGAAAATTTATGTTGGGTAAATTAATTTACACACACAAAAAACAAATTAAAAAGCTTAAAATTTAACGTTTTTATTCAGAAAGGAAGCGGCGCGCGCTTTTAGTATTCACAAAGGGGTTGTTAATGGGCGAATTTTGTAAACAAGTTAATAATGACACATAAATTTACTCACTGTGTTTAGTTCAATTGCTATAAACTAAGTCAGATTAAAAGTTTTAAAGTAAATTTTCATTTAGTATAGAGTTCAAAGCATAATAAACAAACTTAAATTAAATTGAGAAAAGTGCGAAACAAATTGTCATGGAATTAAGTTAAAAGACCTTGGTCCATTTGTGTATCGTAAATTGCTATTCACTTATTAGTCACCATAAAATTAATTAAAATATATAATAAAGTATTTTCGTAAAATAAAAATAATTAATTTTTTTTAACAATATGCTTAAAAGGCAATTTCCTGATAACTAGTTTCATGAGTACAAGAAACTTTTTCATTCATTAAACCAAACATTCCCACGGGCTGGATTTTCCCATACCCGCATCCACAACAAATAACATAAATTCAAATCGAAACGTCATTTTAATACAACCTTCGTCAAGGCTGGTGTCAAATCATGATCGATCTCAAAAGATTTGTAAATTATATCTTATTTATTTTCTCGCAAAAAAATAATAAAATAATGAGGGAAGGAAACCTTAGAAACCACAGTTTCCTGTCATTTGATTTCGACAATTATACTTTGAGAAAAGTTGGTTTTCTCACGTGCTCATAATATTATGATGACGGAAGAAGTGAAAATATTTAGTTAAATTCCCAGTGAAATTCTGAAAATGAATTCAGTCATTGAAAAAGAAGTATGTGCTGACCTCGTTTGAGAGAAATTTAATAGCAATGTATGAATGAAATGCATACCTTTCAGAGGAAAAATAATTGAAATACGATATATTTTTTTTATATTAACAACAGCGTACTTTTCAACAAAATTAGTCATCATAAAATGCAATAAATACCCGTACTTGTAGTTTTAAATTTTTTATTTTGTTCAATAAAACATGTTAAATAATTTAAACTTTAAAAACGATTTAAATCTTAGAAATGTTTTGAAAGGTTACTTTGCTTATTTTCTGTGGTTACTTTTTAAACAAAGGGGTTTAATTAAAAAATTATAAATGACCTATTACATTCTTCTGAATATCACATTTTAAAAAAGATATAGACTAAAATCATTTGAACTACAATTAATTATGCATGGACCCATTTTTGCTCCTTAACCAAATCGACCTTTATCAAAGGGTATTGATCTTTGAACTGAACTTTTATCGCCAAATAAACACCATTCAAAATCCTTCTCCTATTAAACAGCAACAAACGGGATTCATACCTGATACGCGGCGACAAAAACAAAAACTTATTAACCATCTATGCTTAATCTTCGTGACTGTTGATTCGGTTAGTTTGGAAGAAATTTAACTTTGAGTTTATTAATTTTGACTAAAATTACGTTTGACAATAATGTAGGCCTGTATAGAAACCCTAAGAATATTGTCTTACGTTTTAATTACAAAATAATTTCTAAATATTCACGAGGATATAACATGACTGCAAAAAGACAAACTCTCTGGGCTTATTGATGAGGATTTTTATACTCCTAGAGCGATGGAACTTTGTCAGTAGAATAATAGTATAAACTAGAGTAAAGAAGTAATTTTACAAAAACGTTACACCGAAAATTCAATAAAAGCCCTTTTTTAATTTTTCCAATGATAAATATGGTCAGGTGGCAATCCAGACGATATTTTTTCTCACTTTTTTTGAGAAATACAGCTAACGAGCTGTAGTTTTTGTTCCAATTCATTGCTACATCACCCCATTACTCAATTATTGTTTTGCTGCAATTGTTTTTGCTAAATTATTGCCATTCCTATATGAATGCCTTTAACAAACATGACATAATTTATCTATCACCTGTGCAGTCATTTTATATTGAACTCTTACGACTCTGCGCTTAATTATAACGGTAAAAATATATATCTACTAGATTAAAAAGATATGGGCATTTTATTTTATAGCATTATGACTTATTTAATTTCCAATTTAGACATTGACAATTAACTAATATTTGACAGATATCTCATATACAATTTCGTCAAATTTACGAAATGGACTGTCTGCCTTGCAAGAGCAAAAGTCTGACCCGAAAATGGTCTGTCTGATAATTGTCTTCTTTGCTTACATCATCGAACTAGTTTTATGCCCACTGTGTCAATGGATGGGGGGAATTCCAGTTCCGATTGGAAAAAAATTAGCTTAGCATTCTCCCACTGGTTACTTCAATATGAAATAATGGCGAAGAGAGTGACTTGTCATTGGGAACGTCTACGGTGCCCTACAAATCGTATGGGAAAAGACTTGGGTTTCGAGAGGGTTATTTTGTGAGAATTTCAATTAAACTTTAATGAATGTAAGTTTATGATTGCAGTTTTGTGAGAAATGAAATGACGCATCGAATTTTGGTTTGGCAACACTAAATGTGACTGAAAATTTGAATGAAAATATTTTAAATTAATTTTGTAAAATAAGAAACAAACATTCATTCAAGTAAAATTTGAATATTGTCAGAGTACATTGGGAAATTCTTTTAAACATTAATGGTGTCAAATTCTGCTTGGATTCCGTTGTAGTTTTGTGAATGACATCAACGTACCTTATAAATCTATGGGAAAGTCTTGATCTATATAAATGGTTTCTTATGAATGAGATAATTTTGTGTGAATTTTATGTAAATTTTAATAGAAGTAAGTTGTGGCAAATAAAGTATCAGTTGAAAATTTTGCATGACACCATTATTTTTTAAATGAATTACAATGACTAGAAATGTGTCGAAATGTGGCTGTAATTATACAATTGTAACACAGAATCTTAGAAATATAATAAGGGCAAATTATAAGATTGAACGACACAGTAAAATGCCAATTTGTATAAAAATATGTAATTTTATTTTGGCACAGGATTTACTATAAAAAGTCATTACTTATTTTGGTTTTGTGATTTTAATATTTTATTTTTGTATTTTATATATAATGTAAAAACATAGGTACTAAATACTTAACATACGTTAACAATTTGAATATAAAAGTTTATAACAAGCAGTGTGTAGCAACAACTTCACTTACATAAATGAAAAAAAAAAGGTTTTAATTATTGGTTGCGATAATGAAAAGTAATGCTTCAATATTTTTTCAGTGTACTTAATGTGATGATACACAAAGTATTCATAACTTCGCATTATTTAATTTTATTCATTTGAAATATGATTATCCTTATAATTAGTTTTTAAATTTAAAAAAAAGTAATCGCAAATATTTTTCTTGATATGAAAATTACTTTTTAAAGTGTAGGTAGCACTTTTAATTAAAATGAATTATGTTTGCATTAAATAATTAAAAAAAAGTGATATAGTAACTGTTTTTAAGTAATAGATGTTGTTTTTTATGTAATTGCTGTAAGACAAAGGTCTGTAGTATTTACAGATATCAAGTTACTCATCTAATCTGACTTACTGTGCATAGAGAAGGGATGAAAATTGTGAAATACAGCATGTTTTTAGGTTGTTAAAAACGTTGAATAACTATTTTAGCATGAATTTAAAAAAAAAAATATTGTTTTATTGTCAAACTTCAGTTGGAAAATATTTTTTGGGTTCAAAATGTTCTATTCCATTTTCTTGTCATTTTTTTTATTTAACTTTATTCTTTTATTATTTTATGTTCTCGTTAAATCCGTAAGATACATTCAAAATATATCAGTATGTTAAATTAGAAAAAAAGGGATAAGATGTAGTTGAATATAGCAAAATAACTGTATTCACAAAATACAAATTGCTCCTAAATTAGGCCTTCTCTTTTGTAAGAAACATAATTTAGACCTTGATATAATCACAATTCTTTCCAGTAAGTTTCTTAACCCTTATTTAACAATCGAGATACCATTTCTAAAAGCAATTAAAGCAGGATTTAATGACAGTTTCTTGAGCGATAGTTTGTCTTTTGTTTGTGTAATGGATTTGTATACGTAACTGCAAAAAGTGTACGACCTACAACATACTAAGGTTTTACAAAAATATATAAGAAGTATAAGGTTACATTGACTTTTCTACTTGGAGAAATTTAAATTAGTGTTTAAATGATGTATAATTATTATCTTATAATGTCCATTAAGATTGATTGTTATAAAGAAAATATAAATAAACAATTGATCTTTTAAAAATTCAACACTGCTTTTAAAAATCGTGATTGATGTTCAATTTTAGCAATTAATTCGCTGAAGAGTTATCGATAGTTTCCAATTAATTAGCATTTTATTGAAAACATATTACTAGATTATCTTAAAGACCTTTGAACAGTTCATTTTTTTCAAAAAGTTTATAATACTGCATTCATTATAAAAATATTTTTTTCATCGGAATATTTTAATTCTACGGATTGTTCATTTTATAATGGTGATTGATCTTCTCACTGCATAATATAAGCAATTAAATTATCGATATTGGCATTTAATTATAAACTTAGCATCATATAACTTACACCATCCAATTACTTTAAAATGTATTTGGTAAAAAAATAATGAAATTTAATTTAGATTAATCGTCGGCAGTTACTACGAAATGTATGTTTTTAAATTAGCAAAGAATTAAAAAAATACTTTGGTCATGTATTCTAAAACAAAATGAATTATAATCATTAAATAAAATCAGAATTACAAATAATGTATAACGATGAATTGATAAAATATTGAAATCGCGTAGACATGAATAGTAAAAAGAGTTCCTTCACGGTACAGAAGATAATCACTTTTTCAAATTTCTACTGTGCACCATTGTGGAGAAACGTTACACAAATAAGGAGCTCAAAACTATTTTGCATAGTAACGTTATTCCAAAAAATTTGGTATAACTGCGTTACTTAAGGGGGAATGGGCGCGCCGGACCGGGGGTCTCCAAAGCAAAGTGCATCAGTGTTAATCCTATGGCGAAAAAAATATTTTCTCTGCCACATTTCTCCGGCTGTATTGAATATTTTTACAAGCGGATTTTTTTATGTGATAAATGTAGCTGACTTACAGGTCCCGACCCTCCAAACTTTTAAAATTGGTTCGAATATTTTTTTTAGTTTTCAATAAATAATTTTACACAAAATATTCGAAGCAATTTCAAAAAGTGGGAAGATAGAGACCTGTAAGTTATTTACATTTATTATTTAAAAAAAAAACCGTTTGTAAAAATATTCAATACAGTCGGAGAAATGTGGCAGAGAAAATAGTTTTTTCGCCATTGGATTAACACTGAGGCACTTGAGTTTGGAGACCCGCGATTCAGCGCGCCCATTTCCCCTTAATAAAACTAGGAGGCAGTACTTGCTGTCACCAGTTTAACAGATTAAATTTTTTATTTGTGTAACTTTACTCCGTAAATAGTAGTAGCCGGAGTAGCATTTCACTAAATTTTACAGGGTAATACCATGCACCAAATGTATTATGTTGTTATCGAGGTAGTTGCATCACTTAAATCACGCCAAAATACCTGGTCGTAACTCACTTGTTATATTTAGTTTAGACATCAAACATTTTTTTACCACCAAGGTCAAAGTAAAATAAATACTATTAACTAGAATTTTGAAAAAAAACCTCACAAGTTTATATTAAATGCAGACCACGAAAACAATACTTTTCGCATAAGGTTGTATCCTTGTCTTTAAAAAAACCACAACTGAAATGACTAGTCAATGAATTCCCATTGAAGTCTGACCTTGCGTCAATTACAAAAACTTTGCTAACAGTCCCTACTTTTGTGTATTAGTTTGAAAAAATGTCAAATAACTTATTTGAGAAAAGTTCGTTAGAAAATAACAAAATAAATTAAGTATCAAGGAGACCGAATAATTAGTTTTTGGCAGGTCAACACAACAAACAAAGTTTAGAAGTAAGTATACTTATTTTGATACACCTGAGTGTTTGTATGAAATAAATTCTAAATGGTTGACTTTTCACAAATGTTAAGGGAACGCATCTAAGCTGCAAGGCATACTTATGTTTAGAAGTTGGGGAGAAAATAAAGAAATTATGATTCAATTTATGAATAGAAGAATGTTAAGTAAAAGAAAATCTTAATCCAGACACAGAAATGCAAAGTTTCCCCCTTAACTATAGAATTAAAAATATCAATTTGTAAAAAGGTTTCGCATACTTAGTGGGATACCTCAACAATTGTACCAACAGTAATCTCTACATTAACAGTAATCTCTACATTAATTCAAACGAATCTTGTTGCAAAATTCACATTTCCAAAGTATAACTAAGATATAGGGTCCTATTCATAATCTGGTGACCTCGTCCAGTTGAATCTGCAATCGACAAAAGTCACCAATAAACGGACTGGACCCTATATCTTAGTTATACTTTGTAGAATGTTACTTTCACATCTCTAGACCTTTCAAATCTCAAACAACAGTTACAAACCATCTCAGGTGAACTTGAGGAGATAGCCTTTTGTACAAAACCGTTCTTTATTGGGGCCCTTGTATACGCGTTCCGCTTACAAACATATTAAAGCCAACTGTTTACATACGTCGGGCCATAAAAGAAGCTGGCATTGTTAAGTGCCTTTTTTACTTCCTTTGTTCGGTATTGGAGCGTGGCCGGCATTGCAAGCGCGTGTGGAGAACGTGGATATGTCTTCCCTTTTTTTAGATTTACTTTGGTATATGGAGACGTTTTTACAAGTTATGGAGGTGTTTTTTGTATTGGGTTGGGAATACAGATGGGTTGTTGAATTTGGTTTTATAATTTTATTTATTATGAACAGACAAGACATGGATCTATGAATACTTATGTGTAAATGAATTTTGTATAAAGTTATCAGCAAAGTTAGTTACTAATATACGTTGTAATATATTGTTAAATAATATAAATTAAGAATTATTTTTTCCCGAAAAGCGGTGATATGTAAAATACGGATTGTTAATGAACATTTCAAGGACATTCCACCTACACGATGCACATTGAAAGTAATGTGCTTTATTCCAAAGCTTCACAACGTAGTTGAAATAAAATAAAAATTTTAATTATTCAATTATGTAAAAAATATAAATTAATGCAACGCATTTTTTTAATTCGTCAACAAATACGGTGGAGATTGCGCAATTAATTTCTGTTGTTTATTTTGTTTGTTGTATTGAAAAAACTAGCAAAAAAAAAATACCATTTCATATCATTTATGAAACTTCGAATTAAAAAAACACACAACTGCCATACATTTTTCTAGTATTAATCATTTCTCTCTAATTTTGTGTTGCCATATTTTAAAAGAATATGCATAATCAGTAGGTGATTCATAGCTACTATCTTTAAAATTATTGTACTTAGACTATTTACTGCATCATATTCTACTGCATATATGATTTTAAGAAACTCATTACATCCCTGTTATACTTTTGGTAATGTAAAATCAGGAAATGAGTTTGATTTTTATAAAGCAGCTGCTATTTGTAGTTATTTGGTTCAGAATTATTAGCTTGTATTAAGATCACTTGTCTCTTATTGGAGATAAAAAAAAGAAACGTGCCTTAATTTTTCATGATTTTATAAAAAGTATAAGGCGATATTTGAAAACGATAAAACATTTGTGAATTTAAATACAGACATATATTTATTTGCCAAAAACGTATGCAAAAAATCATCAGAAGACATTTACAAAAAAAATGAAACTATCAACTATTTTATTTTGAAATTGCTTATTCCTTAATTAAGAAAAGTTTTAAATTATACTCAGGTAATGTTTTATGCAATACATTTCGCGGCTTATCTAAAATTTCCAAATGAATACATGCCTATCCTTTTTCTTTTAATGAAAACATAATTATACATTGTCGTAATTTCAGCTCGTCAAAGTTACAGCAACAATTTATTTGAATATTTATGTTCAGAGGAAAACACCTCTTTAAAGCAGCAGTTACCAAAGAGCTTTAACACATAATCAATCGTTTTTCGTGACATTTGGATTATCCTAGTCATGTTTTAAAATTAGTAATTGGTTATTTTTTACATGGGTGATAAATGTGTCAAGCGAGGAAGTGAATAAATTCTTTAAAAATATTCAGTTTTTGCGTTCGCTTCTTAGGACTTTTTATGTCAAATTACCCTGCTAAAAGTTCTTTCGTGGTTGTAGTGATTATAATATTCAGCACCTAATTAAATTTGTGATAATATTTAATAAATTACACATTTTTTTGTATTTTATTTTTCTCAACAGTTCGCTTCTTGATAAATTATTGTTGTGCTTAAAAAACATAATAATATTTATCGAGCTTTAATAGTTTTTCCTACGCCGTAAGAAAAATCGGTTAGAAAAGAGAATAGTATAAGAATTACCACTAAACCGCTACCACTGAAAATCTGTCGACATTTTTTTCCTGCAGTGTTATTTCCGTAGATGTTACATTCCACTTGCTGTTGGGTATTAAACAAATATGTTTTGAGTGAAAACGTTTATCAAGGAATTTAGATAGTAGATATAATTTTTTTCTTGATAGGTTACTGATAAGTTACTGTATCATTAAATGACGATACATCAGTTTATATCTGTCTAACCATTCTCGGAAAAGGTACGCTTTTATAACTCATTGGAAATGAAGTCTTTTTTCGTATGATATAATGATGAAAAGCAAAACTCGTTTTATATTCTTGTGGGAGAAAATATTTTGGAAATTTAGATTTTTTTATGAAATAATTAATGATATGCATAGATTTCAAAAGTCTGAAATTTACACCTAAACTACTTATAATTACGTAGATAAATTAGGGCCAAATTAAACTAATTAGGGTTATATTAAAATTTAAATTATCTTAAAGTAAAACAAGGATGTAAAACATTTGCCCCAAGGGAAAATATATAAGTCTTTATCATAACTTATTACCCAAGAAATGCACACAAGTTGACACACAATAACAATCCTTTCCTGGAATACATAGTTTCAAATCCACCCTTCCAATTCATCACTTCATACTGATACACATACACGCCCATGCTTTACAACACCGCTCGTAATCCTAAACTGAATGCTAAATGCTACTTTGATGCAGTACCTATGTTACACATTTTATTGACTACATTAAAAGCATTTGAAGCCATAGAACCATCACAAGGGATATCTATGAGGTATTTGTTTTTAGAAAACATTGTAACATTTTAAGCTTTGAAATTTATTGTAAAATTAAAATCGATCAGTGAAGAAAAACGTTAATAAAATTGATCATTTTTTCAGATTTAGATTTGTTTTATCAGAAAGAAAAGTTTCCACAATACCAACTTTAAGAAACCGAAACAACTAAACTACAAGACCTACAAAATCGTTTTAGATTATTAACATCCCTACCGAGTTTCTAACATCCCTACAGTGTGAAAACTAAGTTATTTTTGCCTTAAGAGAGAGAGAGAGAGAGAGAGAGAGAGATCCTCTTGAATATTTGTTTTCTCATAGATCAAGGAAGAGTTACCAGTTTTTGAAAAAAGCAAGCACATTTTTAAAGAGTATACTTAATGAAGTACTAAAAAACTTTAAAGAATATACTTAATGAATGCTTAAAGCTTGGGTCAAAGTTTCCTCCGGGGCCAAAGTTAGCCTATTAGATGGTAATTAAAAACTACTTCAAGATAACTCCTCCATAATACTAATAGATTATTAAACAGAGTAATTAACACGCTTTAGCTTGGTGTTAAAACTGAGACTTCCATGCCGAATCCGCGAAAAAGCCAATCCTTTCCCGAAATCCGTGGTACGAGATCCTCCCATCGCATTCATCAAGTTGCAATTAAACACACGGGAAATGCACGCCCCTGCTTAAGAACACGATGCTGCTGCTGACATACATACAGGCGGCTACTTTGCAGCAAGATGGATCAGATGTAGTCCGTCATCATCCTTCAGAGGGCGAACTTTCACGTCATCGATGAGGATTTGTAAATATTTTTTAATTTAATACAGGATGGCTTTCACAACTCATTTGTTCTGAAGAAGTAGATGTACGAATGTCAGTGTTAAATCTATCATTCGATGTAGCAATGATGGTGTCAAAGATGGATGTAGTTTTTTGTAATCAGAGTTTTGATTGACTGTCGCCAGTAGCTAAGGTGTAGCTTGAAAACGACATTAATCTAAACAAACAGAAATATTTTCAATTGAAAATGGGTCAATTATGAAACAGTGGGAGTGCTTGGATGAGTGCTTAGTTTCATTAAAATGTGATAACAAATTTTCAAAATTACCTTTAATTTAATATCGAAGTATCTATCTGTGGTTCCATGAGCTAAAACAATAAATTAAATTAAGGGATAATGTAAATTACTCTAATCCAATTCAATATCCTGTACTACTAGGGTAATACTGGAATAAATTAGTTTAGATAAGATAGTTTATGAGTTTTAAATTATCAAACAAAGAATATACGATGCAGATACAGGAATTTGACGTAGAATAACTTTGAATGTTGCATGACAATCTTAAATATTACCATAAATGCAATTTAATTATATGACATTTAAAAGTTTTCTTCAGTAAACGATCAAAAAGGCTATTATTTAATATTGAAGTAAAATATATCTTGTTGATTATGCTTATCTGCGTGTCGAATAAGTGTTTAGAAATAATTTAAGCTACCATTTAAAAACAATAATATTGATTTAAACTTATGATTTGTGTATTTTGATTTATAACAAAATAATTTAAGAAAGCGTTACAAGTTATACAAATATTTTTCTAGAAGGAAACATTTTACATGAATAACAGAAAATATTTATTTTACAAGTAGAATACTTTAATTTTCTGACGTTGCGTGGTTAGACGTTTGATTTAAATACGTAGTGGCTTAGATCACTGTATAAAATTTCATTATTCATTTAATTTTGTAAGCGCAATTAAATATATTCAAACAAATCACTTAAATATACATACAAAGATTTATTAATGCAATGAAAATATTTTAAAGTTGTTTCTGTTGTTGTTACTAAATGCTTTTAAAATCGTAAAAAAATATTTACGAAAACATGTATTAAGTTTATAAATTTTATTTAATTAAGTTTTGCCTGTCTATTGTAATTATTGTGTGTTAAAATGATGAATGGTATTGCTTATTTAGTATGTGGTTATTATGATTACTTTAAATAACTTTAACTTAGTATTTACTTTTGAGTAAGATTGCTTTATGTAGTTTTCCGTGAATAACTTTTGTAGAAAAGGGAGAGTCCAAATAAACAGTTCCCAAACGTTTGACTTATTACGTCAGAGTAATTTTTTCACAAGATACATAAAAAACTTCTTACTTAATGACATTACTTCCAATAAAGTTACCAAAAATGACACCTATAACTAGGGTGATTAGCGACGAAATCCAAAATTATTGTAGGAAACGTGCTCATAAATCAGTGTTAGCACGCTTGGTATTTACGAGTAATTAAATTCATTTTCAATTGTGATACGTGAAACAGATGATAAGCGATAAGCCTTTTTGGGATAATTATTAATGTTATCATCTTTGAATCTGAAAAGATGGGATGAAGATGAAGTTGTTTTTCTCTTGAATTATTTTATAGTGTGTTAGGTGATAATGAGGTTTGATGGAAAACCAGAAAATATACTACTAAGTTTAAGTTTAGCAAAATCTTATTGTTGACTACATATATTTTTTTATCTTACAATTTTCGAAATGTTTTAGGGGGAAATTATGCTTATTGTGTGGTATTTGTGAAATTTGCACCTTTTCTCATAAGGTGGGTAATAATTTATACAAATATAGGTATTGTGTAATGTTATATATAAATACTGTGTAAATTTATAAAACAGAGATTTTTTAATTATAAGAATGTAATAGAATTAATTTGATAATTACTACTATTTTTAAAAAAAAGTACTGCTTTAACCAGACAGAACGAGCACGAGTTGTTTCACACCACAAGGTTTCTTTTAGAACTAATATCATTATGTCCCTGATATGTTTCAAAGTGTGCTAAATATTTAGATTTGATTAGAAGGTAACTTATTAAAAATATTATTTTATAAATATGTTTACGGCAGCGATATGTCCCAAAAATATACTTTATTAAAATATTTCGTCAAAAGTCCAGCGTGTGCTCTTGAGTTAATCAAAATTAACTAGAAGTATCAGTTCAAACTTTTTTGCAAAATGTGTAAGATAATTTTAAATTACACGTAATTTTTAAGTTATATTGATGAAAGTTAACTAACTAAATTATATTAATTACCGAGTTTTAATTATTATCTCAATTTAAAATGGATTAAAATATCAATTTTAACTGAAATAATAACACAAAATATATAATGACAGTTAAGTAGTTTTTGGACGTTCAAATTAAAATATAATCATCCCCAAGAAAACCAGCTTTTAGTTTGATACAAAATGTTTCATTTAAAATATGCTTATATATCTTAATGAAGCAAATAACAATAATTTATCAAGGACATAAACTATTCTAAGGACATAAATCGATTCGTCACCGGTAAAACAAGATACCATTTACTTAATCCGCGACTAATAAAACGGCAAACCCAAAACACACCGCTAAATGAAATCCTGATGATCAATTTCTGGACCTAAATTATGATTCCTACCATTAATGATCTTGACTTTCGATGACATTTCTACATTGCGAATCGTGCATCTGCATGCCCACAGTTTCATTGGTAACACTTCGTACCATCATCGATGAGTTGAGACGAAAAGATGTGAACGATCTGTTTTATGACACCAGTTTTTCGAGGGCCCGGTTGGTTAGAGGTTGGCCTTCAGAATTCCATAGGCCCTGTTAGAATATGGTATTCAACAACAACATCGTGGATAGAAGTAGAAACAACGAAACACATATATTGTCTCAACTTTAATACAATATGGATATTGAAGGTTAATGAATGTTCTAAAAGATGTCGATTTACATTGATTCTTTACAAAGTAATGGCATAAAAATGTGGCATACGTCAAGTCATGAAAGAGCAGTTAGAAACACGTTCAATAAATGGTTAATATAAAAAAAATATTTATACTTTTTTTAATTATTTAAGACGCGCGTTTATTTAAGGTCAAAGCTATACCTATGGTACCATTTGATATTTCTTCAAATTACTAACACACTATCACCAATATTGTTGGAAAACTGTTTCAGTACATCTGAAGGCATAAGGAACGACGGTGATATGTGTACTTACTTTGAAGAAATCACGCATTTAGTTTTTTGAACTTTTTCTTAGGAATGTGTAGGCTGTATAACCATTATCCATTATGAGAAAACGAATGTTTACACATCCATCACATCCAATACCCTTTTCAGAAAGCAACATAAACAAAGATCATCCGATACTTCAAAAGAACCTGCTTCCCACTAATAAAGCCCTCAAGGGGATGCTTTGGCGGGAAACCGGATCGCAGCTGTGTGTAACTGATTTCTTTTTTTATTTCTGCTAACGTTTTTCCTTTCAATCGGGATCACACTACTTGCATATCAATGACTTTCCCTTCCCGAACCGGTCAACTGTCCAGCGCCATCAATATCGACAGTTGCCATCTTTATCGGAGGCATAACAATAAGACAATGAAAATATGCGAACTTCAGAGCTAAACTGTAACAAGTCCTGTACTGGGAATATGGAAGAATTAACAGTTTACTTTTGAGGTAGAGTTATATGGTCTACTTTATCCGTTGGTGTCCAGTTATTCGAAGAATAATAATACTCTATGACGGCTCACTGCTATGTTTTATTTTTATGGCAGTGGGATGTGTTATTGTTCTTTGAAGTCCCACACCTGGATTTTTCATATATTTAGAAAGGAGAAATAGATTTTTTTAGTTTTATGGAAATGTTTCCTCATATTGGGAATGAATTGCGTACTCAGAAGTATTGTTGACCCTGCGGGTTTCAGATAGTGATGAGGAGGCTATAGCTGAGTATATACTTTAGATGAATATTTTAATATAAAATGAGTGTAAAGGAGTAACAATTTATATTATGTATGTTTAAAAATGACCAAAAGAGCCTTTTTAGAGTAAATAATATAAGTATTTTGTTTGAAAAATATTTTTTGAATTCTTTTTCCAAAGGCATTCTTCTTTCATTCAAAAATTACAGGAATAAATTCCTTAGGAATTTTTCTGTGAACTTCGGATTAGGTGGGGTTTCGCGTGAGGCTGACCACCTTACCGGGACTATGCCTAGCACCATATGCCTAGCCCCCTAAGAGCCCTTGGTCATGTAAGCTGGAATGGGCACGGCAGGACTTGGCCCACTAACGGTCTGTTGTGCTGATGAGTTTTAGAACGTAGGAGTCGACAATAAACAGTGCATATGAAAACCATGAATTAAAATAAATGTTTATTGTGTATAGGTGATTAAGGTAATTTAAAACATTTAATGGGTATTACATTTTGTGTTAATCTTTTTTTAACAGTTTATCTATGTGAGACTGAATTTTAATTATAGAAAGTCACATTTTAATTTAATTTTGTGAATGGATTGTTTTTCACCATTATTATTTGTGTTTATAAAAACTAACCTCTTATAAATATGGTTACTTACACAATATTTTTGCTAGGGTCACTTATTTATTAATTTTTTTTAAATATGCAAGTAATAAAGACAATTTTAAGTTCAAAAGAAAAACGAAAATGCGCGTTTTTGTTCAAAAAAGAGAGAAGGTTCATCTACGTATAATATTTGCTTTTTAAAACTAAACAGATGTCAACCTTAAACAACACGTTAAAAATGTATCATAGTAATAAATTATGGTTTTCTTACATGCTTATGTAACTTTCATTCATATCTTAAAATAAACAACAAAACTATTCTTTAATGTGTGGGCTAAACGGTTTTCCCTCATTGGGGAATTTTTTCACAAACGACATACAAAAAAAAAACACATCCATGTCGAACATATACAGAAACGTTGTTATAAAACAAAGAAGTAGTCATAAAAACTATTGCGAAATGATTACTGTAATTTCACTTTTTTTTTCAAAACTTGTCTTGTTATTTTGTTACTAAGGAAACCTTACATTTCACAATCTTTTTTTATTTTTAACTAAATAAAGTTATGTGCTAAACTGAATCTTTATTGTAGTTTGTGTTAAATTATGTTTTACACTAGTATTGCTCAAACCAGCGGCGTCTGCCTTAATAAAACAAGGAAACATTCATATTTTTCATTTTAACTTTTCGAAAGGTAGTTTAAGAACAGAGGTTTTTTAAAAATATAAATTTTAAAATATATTTTTAAAATTGAAATATTTTACAAATGAATGATACACATTTGGTTTACTTTTACCAGACCTGTACAGATTTTTAAACGAATAACTACATAAAAAGTTTGAATTAGACAGAAATATTTGGGGGGGGGGAGGGGGGATTCATAAGATATTTTTAATGATATCTTTTGGGCCGCTAGTAAAAGGGTTCAAATGGATTAAAATTTGTAAACATTCAATTTTAATGAGTAAAATTAAAATGAAATTTTTTTTGTAGTGGAAAAAAAACATATCTAAAAAAATTAGCAATAGTTTTAATATAAAAAAGGCCGTTGCTGTAATTGGACATGTATATTCCTTCCAAAACTATTAATAATTTAAAGGAATCTTAAATACATCGAACACAATTTTTAAATACGTATTAGAAATGAAAACACGTATCAAGCAAGTCACAAATTGATTCTAGAACTTTCTTTCAACAAGTAAAAGGTTCAGTAGCAAAACTCATCATTCTCTAAAGTTTAACTAAGATATAGGGTCCAGTCCTGAGTTATACTTTAGAGAACATTTCGCAACTAAACCTTAGTGTCCTGTTTGATTTCCATGTAACATAAATCAAAAATCCTAAAACATTACTATACATCCCCCTAATACATATTCTACAAAGAGAAATTTGAATTTCATTTGCAAACCTAATTAAATTAATTATAGAAAATATACATGTGTCTATAAAACACTAGAAAAGCTAATTTACATGCAATAAAAGTTAGTTAATTATAGAATAGCTTGACCTTGGTCAGTAACGGACCGTTTAACTCTGAAGAGGTACCGAGAGACGATGTTTCAGGGTTGTGGACTTAAATTGAAGGCCGAGAATTTATCGACTCAGTTTAACAAGGTGGTTTGCCAAAGTTCTATATCTGTATGAAATAGATGAATTGGTATAAAATGAGCTGTAGGGAATTACTAAGGCAAGAGACGCACCATATGCATATTTTAGTCGCTTTTAGGTAAAATGTTGTGTAATTTACAACTTTTTGTGGTTTTATAAAAAAAGGTTTTTAGTCAAAAAATTAACTTTTCGATGCAAAGTTTTATCATTTATATGTATTAAATTATTTTTTCATTGTGTCAAAAAAAATCAGAAAATTTTCATTCAATGTTGTAAAAAGGGATAAAATATATTCATATTAGGATATTCTACTCACTTTCCACCTAATTTGCACCAACCATTTTAAGCTAGGGTGGTCTTACGCTAGGAGTAGATTGTGTTACAAGCTGTATTACACACACACAATCACCGTTATGCAAGTACTTTAAGGTTTAGGGTTCTCCTGTGGCTGACGTGGCCTACAACATCGTATGAGATACAGCTCTACAATTGCAATCAAGAAGCAAATTTTGTTTTAACAAATATATCAGAACGCATTATATTATCTTCTAGGTTGTGTAAATCATTTACAATTAATTATTATAATTTTTTGTTGAATTAACGTCGCTTTTGAGCTACACAAGCTACATTAAATTTTTTGACTGCTAAAAACTTGTGTCAACACAACGCGTTCGGATAAGTTCTGTAATATCCAAGATGTGCTTTATCTTTTTATATAGACCTGTCGAGTGTCGAGTTTCTACAAATTTTATGTTGATACTTTTTTAAGAATAAGAAGCTTGCGCCATTTAAGGCCTTGCCTTGCCAAATGACGATGGAACAGAGACTAGGATTTGACTCAAGCAATTTTACATAGTTATAATAGCACATAGCTAAAGAATATTAATTTAATTTGCGAAGAATAATTATGGAAAATAAAATCAAACCAGCCAAAGCCTACAAAACTAAACCAGCTTTTAAAGGTTAAATTTACCACTAACTGCTGCATTTTTTTTATTTTAATGGGGCATAAAACTTGTGTGGGAGTGATTCTACCATGCAGTTATGTAATTGGTTTTCGACAAGAATTTCAGTGAGTATTTAAGTAACAGGAAAGTTGGCTATTTTAGTTCTTTCAGAAATTCTTGATAAATTTTACGCATTTGCCTTTTAGAAAATGCAACAACATATTGTAATAGTGTTTCAAAAAGTGTTTCGTTACATGTATCAAAATGGTTTATAACGAATTTTTGTAACCTTTCAAAAACGAATTTAAGAAGTAAGTCCACCCAAATAAAAAATCTCGAGACGCAATAGTTAACGAAACATGTATCTCTCTGAAATTAACCAGATAATTTTCGTCAGAAATGCTAGTTAACATTCTATCAGACAAATAAAACTAGCTGTCGAACTGGTTTGTTTAATATTTCCGGCTATACCCAATTACCTTGTAATTTTTTACTCTATAAAGTATGTGTAATATCTCTGTACTTCCACGCATATATTGGTTTGCACCGAAGAAAGTAATTGTCTTTTTCATTACGGTGAAGTGTGAGTTAGTGATTAATAGTTAAAGAGTAAACCACTAATCTGATTACGTAAATGTGTTGTGTAACGTTGTTAATAGGTTATTATGTTGGATTAAATAGTATTATCTTTTTTTCTGACGTTTACAATTTTAATTTTCTATAATTCTATTCTCGTATCTTTTTCAAATCAGTTGGGTTACTGTGTACGACAGAAAAGAATATCCAGTTTAATGCATTTTATAAATGTCGGATGGATCTTAAAACATCATAAACATTGAAGTTTACCAGACGTCAATAAAATATTAAGAAAAAAAGTTTAATTACCACCACTTGACAAATCTAGGACTTATTTTGCACACGAATAATAATTTCTTTGATTTTTATAAATAAGGAATCTGTATGCAATCCATAAAATGCTGGGACTGCATAAATTAAATAAATAAAAAACCATGCTCTAGAAGATTCAAGACAAGAAGCATGTCAATAGCACCCAGAAATAAAATTTAGTGACATAAAAGGTTTATGTAAATAGAAGAGTACAATAATTTTTCAATGGTTTATTTTAATATAATATGGATTAAATAAAATGGCTAACACACCCTATAGACTTAGCCATTTTTTTAAAAAAACTTAGTGGCTTGAACTATATAATATAACGAGATTGCTCTTCTAGATACTTCTTTTTATACAAATAATCTATGTAGCCCGCACAAACTCTCTTTTACTTTCCTCTTCTTTTACTAACTTTTATAAACTTTTTGATTTCTATTATATGTAAAAAATACGTATATATCTTTAATCTAGGAGTTACTAAGATTCCGGTTAAAGATATATTTACAAGCATGTTTTCTGAATTTTCAAATACCCCATCGTCAATCAGTGACCCATGATTATATTCCATAGTAAAAGAGAATAATGAATTGTAGTTTTTCTGTTCGACTAAAAACACTTTCGAGGTGGGTGGTAAATTGACTTGAGCTATGCACTTGAACTCTAGAACTATGTAATCATGCAAATCGCAGTGCATACTGTTCCAGTGCCAAATGTACTCTATATATCATCAATTAATCTTATATATCGCAGTTTTAGGCTACAAAGTGCTTTGAAAATTGATTTCATCCAAGATTGGGTTTTCGTTCGCCCTTGAAACTCCATGCCTTCGAGGCTGATAGCCTTGAACTGAGAGAGTCCGTTGAAAAATAAAAGAGTTTGAAATTAGATGAAGAATATTCTTCTTTTTTTCTTCAAGACTAATTTTGTGTTCTCATCTTTTATTTTTCTTAAACGAGCAGGCATTTGTAATTTTTCGCTATTATATTATTGGTCTTTCGCTATTGTATTATAGGCCTTTTATGAGTATCTTCATTTCCTTCCCAACTATATCGTAATGCTAGCTGACTTATCTCCATATAAAACGGACCATATGTGTTTCTTACCATATTAAAAAACTCCAACTGAGATTGTGACTTAAAGTAACATTCTTTTACAAGTTATAGGTCTACTGTGGTTTATGATGGAAATTATGATGCTGGTTCAAAAATTGATATTGAAGATGATTATTTTATAAGATTTCGCATAGATATATACTAGTGTGTTTTGTATGAATTAGTAATTGAAATTTTAAGTTAATGTTAGAATAACCTAAATTGACCAAAAGCATAAATTGTTGTAATACTTTAATACAGTTTAATTCGGATTTTTTTTACCGTGTGAAGAACGAGTATCAACTGCTAAGTAAAAGAATCGATCAATTTATAACCGTGTTATATGTAATTGTACTAACATTTGTATCGTATTTGAATAATTTAGACAAAACTGAAAATGAACTGAAATTAATCGAAATTTTTGAAATTGAGTTACTTACTAAAAAAACATGATATCAAACTTTCCCAAACTAATCCTTTTCGAAACTAAATACAACCACTACACATTCAATTAAACAAACGCAAGGCTCTTGCATCGATATGTTTCCAAAAAAATACTTCCCTGCTAATTACAACGTGTGACTGAAAAGGAAAAAAAGCCAATCTGTCTCAAACGAATGTCGATAATATGAAATCGGTTCCACTCGGTTCCAATCCCCTCTTCACAAACAATGTGAATGATTAAAAACCTCCTTGAAATCGAAACCGGTCCAAGTTAGCCTCCGAAGGTCATAAGATGGTTAGAAAAAACTACCGGAATAGTTTGATGTGGTATATATATATTTGAATTTATCTATTTAGAATTACGCAATGGTCTATAATGTGTACTGGATGAACTGGTTTAATATTAAGAAAACACGACCGATGCCAGATATCTGGAAACAAATATTTGGCTGCTTCTATAACTTTTCGGTGGTTTTTGGCTCTTTTTTTACGATTCATCAACGCTCATTGAATACTTTATAGCTATCATTTCACAATAAGGTTGTAGACGGGTGCCAAATGATATAACTTTTGCTACTGCTCTTGCGCTCCGATATTTTGTTGGAGCCAAAACTGATCGCACTTTTTGAGATGCCTTAGCACTGGGATCTTGTATCCTTTAGTGTCAATACATTTTCTGTAATGGAGACATGTGTTTATTGGGTGTTTATTTTTTGGAAGAATTGACTTACCTGCTATCCATTAGTGGAATTATTATTTTTTCTATTATATTCTTGTATTATATTACATTCTGGTTTTAAAATTTTATCATGCTCTTTAAATTTTAAGCACCTTAATGATTTGTACTTGGAAAGTTAATGCTATCTTCATAAGAGAATTGCCGCTTTTACATACAGTGCGATTATATTTACCTTTTAAAGACTCACATAAAATCACCAAAGATTAATTCGCTTTAACATTTCCTCGAAAGTTCTGTTTTCTTTTAATAAACTTAAAATATATTTACTTTTTTTTAATTCCTTAAAATAAACCATTTAATAAATGGCGAAACGAAAAGTTTAATGCTAAATAAGACTCTTTTTTTTTGAAAATAAGTTATCAAAATCGTTATTTTAAGCTTCCAAGAGAAATTATTTTAAATATTCTAATTTAAAAAAACATTTGATGAAAAATACATTTTGAAGAAAAACAAACACAATATGTAGCCACTTGCTTTATTCTGTAAAACACGAGTTTCATACTATCTCCAAAAATAAAGTTTTGCATTTCGTTACGATAGCTTTTGAAAAAAAGTAAATTAACCTCTTTAAAGTTTCTTTCATTCAGACATTATTATAGTAATTTTTTCCATGAAACAGTTTCTTAAGTGCAGGTGAATAACCTCAGAGAATTAAATCGAAATTAATTAAAATTGATAAGATAAAATAAAAAAACAAATTTTTCGAAATACTTTAAAGGGTATTCATCCCTTACCTTATCCGTTTTGGTATTCTTAAAATTGCAATCATTTTACTCAAATGCTTTGATAAAACTAAGCAGTTTAGATAATTTCTAGATAGTTTTTCCTTTTAAAAAGCTTAAGAAAATACTTAAAAGTATAAATAAACTTAATTACGATTTAAATGTTAAATGAAAATTTGTTTAAAAAAGGCTATTTTAGAATGTAACTTTAAAAATGAGAAGCGTTTTATTCAATAGATTTTATTTCTTCAATTGCCATTGAGAAGTAGTTAAAGTTTCTGTATTGAAGGTTATTTTTTCTCTTTCTTATATATATATCTTCGAGCCAAAGAATTTAAAAGACATTTTTATGAGTGTATATACGTAAGTTTTAACAAAACACAGTAGATAAAATTATATAAAATTAAAAATAATAAAAATTACAAATAATCACAACTAAAAAAACATTATATGACTTGCATTTTTTTTATCAATTTATTTAGATTTTAGTATGGATTTTTACTTGTTATATATTTGTGTTTGAATTTTTAAAATGCTATTCTGAAAGCAGATAGTTTATGACTTATAATAATGCTTTATAAAAATGTCATGAAAATTTTTTGACAAAAAAACAAGCTACTATAATATTCTAAAAATACAAATACATCGATATGAAATTGTTTTGAAATCTCTAGTATTAGAATTTAAAAAATGAAAAACAAATCAAAATGTAAGATCAAACGCATGCAGGTTTTACAGTGATTTAAAACAGTTGTTTCGTTAGGTACAGTTGTTTGTAATCGAAAAAGTTTAAAGCAAAATTAGTAATAGTTAATGCCTTTTTTACTACCTATAAACACTTCTAAATTTCTTTAATACTATTTCTTCTACAAATTGAAACAATTCTTTCAACATACAGATAAACGTTTTCAAAATAAATTAGGGTTTGTGTTAATTTTGGAAAAAAAACTTGGTTTTCTAAAAGGATGCAATACACATTTTAATATTTAAGTTCTGAGGTCCCTTTTTCTTTTCAAATTTGACATGAACTGACACTTTTCGTTTAGAAAAAGATTTGGATCTCGTATGTGCTTTCGATTTTTTGGAAACCTTCCAAAGTCTGTGAGTAAGTTAAAAGCGTTATGTGTGCAATAGGGTAGTAGATGTTTCATGAAAATTTAATTCCTACAGAATTATCTAGGAAAAGCTGCGAAAGGACACAGAGTGAATCACGCAAAGCTATGTTAGAAAAACAGAGAAATCGTCGAATATTTCGTATGTTTGCTTTTGCTTAGAGTTTTAAAAGTGGTATGTGAGGTTAATAATGTGTTTTATTCAAAAGAATTAAAAATAGATTAAGTACGTATTGACAAGTTGTAAGTGTCTGTCAGTCCTTCCGTACTTCCCAAAAAAGATTTCGAAATATCAACACTTTAGTACGAAATGAAATACAAAAAACTTATGCAACATAAATTAGCTTATGTATTGGTGCTTATGAAACCAATTTTGGTACTATCACGGTTTAAATAGTTTGAATAAATATTTGCATTTAAATGACTCATTTTAGTTAAAGTCAAAACAAGCTAAATTAATCCGCAGCAGAAATCAATATTGAAACTTATTGTAATTTTTTTAATTTATTAAAAGAACATCGCATATCTCATCTTCATTTCCGAATAAAAACTTCAACTTTAAGTTTTTTTTAATTCAATTTTTCGTGTAACTTAATTTCTTCAACATAAATTGTTCAATACTACGGGATTCATTGGCCTTATATTTTGCTTATATTTCTATTGACTTAAGCAGAAATATAATTTTCGAATGACAAATTTCTCGCCAACCGTCTCGTTAATGGGTAAAACCAACTCACAATCAGACTACAGCCAGACGTCAACAAAAGTAAAAAAAAAATATGTTTGACATTTGCCTCTTGTGTAAAAAAATGCAAGAAAAATAGCATAACGCATTCCGTAAAAAAACCTTACGGTAATTCGATAATGAGAAAAACCAATACCGAGTATTCAGTGACAACCACCATTTAAGCAAATTAGTTTATCTACCTACAGTTACGTAAACTCTGGTGTCCTCAGGGGATGAGATTGAAATTATTCAATGGTGATGCCATGTACGGAATAGCTCGTTCTGTAACAATTTTTCTTTAGACATTATTAAGACTTCTGAGTTTGCAAAGAGTCAGTTGTGAAAAAAATATGGGCGTTTTACTAAATAACGCAAATAAAACAGGCTCTAAGTTACTACACTGATTAAACAGGCTCATTACACTGATTTTATAAGATTAACTAAAAATTAATTTTTAAAAATATATTTCGAAAAATGGATATTTAGTCCTATAAAAAACGTCACTTTTCGAAAATATGGAAAATCAGCCTATCTTCTATTAAAAAAAGAGGATTATAGAATTTTTGGGTAGACTATAATTCTGTAAACTTGTTTTCCATCACATCTAAATCCATGTCTATCGGTCATTTTAAAGAATAAAATCAGAAAAATACTTGTGAAAAAATAATTCTAAAGACCAGCCATACTTCAATAAAAACACCGGCACTTTTGTATTAACCTTAATTTAGTTAAAAAGTTTATATGATTATAGTAATAAGTTATATATATATAAATTGTTATAAGTTATGGACATATAGTTATAAGTTATGGACATATAGTTATAAGTTATGGACATATAGTTATAAGTTATGGACATATAGTTATAAGTTATGGACATAAAAGTGATAAGTTATGGACAGAGTAAAATAGTTATGATACATTAAATAATTTGAAATTTGAAACTTTTGTCGCCTAGTGTCATAGCGCAGCTTACTATGTCGCTAATACGTCAGAAAGTTTATGATTATATTAGCGTTTAAGATGTGGATAGAATATATAAGTTATGACAAATTAATGAATTTGAATTTTCAGTTGGTTGTGTTCTAATGTTCTAGCGCAGTGTATTATGTCATTGTAGCACAAGTACGAATGCAACCAACCAAGGCATTCAAATGAATGATAAAACAGCTTAATATTTGCCTTTCCCCCTAACCCATCCCCAGTGGTCAGCTGGCAAAAGACGTCACAGCATTAAGAATTCCCCCGGAGAGGTGTCGAGCGTCTGCATAGGCAAGTGAACCGCTAGGATCAAACCATAACTTGTCGCCCGGGGCATCGAAAAAGTCGAGTAACCATCTCTCATTATATGGAGCACGGGGAAATCGAGAACCTAATTTTTTCCTCGCCGTTCGAAGATTTTGCAATAACTGGGGCAAATAGCCAAAGAAGTAATTGCGTTTGCCTTTTGTGTGGTGATCGCATACGTAAATCATTAAAAAAAAACCTGCAAATGGGGATTAGGTATAGTTGGTTCATTTATTATGGTTGTTAAGGTGTTTGTGTGCGAGATGCAACCGTAAAAAAATTATTAATAATTTGTCATAGCTGCCATTTTTTTTATTAAATGGCAATCGAAAGTAAATTGGTGGTCAAAGGGTATTGGATATAGTAATTTAAATTTATTTTTATTAATTGCCTATTGTCTGAAAATGTTGTATGAGCAAAATTAATTTGCACTCATAAAATCGATATAGGTTTTAGGAAATTAATAAAAAACAATTGTAGGCAGTATGTTAGTATATTTTCATAAATCATTTGACTTTATATTAGCAATAACGATTAATAATACTACAATTTATTACTAAACGATTAATGTTCATAAACGTTTAATCAGAAAGTGTTCGTATGACAAATAGATTTTTGTTTAAATAGTTAGCCAAGACCAAACTGTAATTAGACCCAATGTAATTAATAATTTGAACTAAATTATTGAAATGAAAAACTGAAAATGAGGATTAAAATGCACATAAAACAAATTAAGTAAATTTAGATAGTCAGGACGCATTAATTAGGTTTATTAAGTGAATTTATGCAACAATAATTAGATATTTCTGGCAATTTTGCAAATGCAATTCGAAGTATAATTAGCGGTGTTTTGAAATATCTTTACAAAATGTTGATCTTTAAAAAAAATAACATTAGTTAGTAGCAATTATGAAAAGATTATTATACAAACTTTAATGAAGGGCTAAAAGTTAATTCATTAAAAAGCGATCAATTTTAAAAGAAACACTCTGAACAAGCTTCCCAACCATTATGCGTCCCCGTAAATATAATATTTTCAAAGATTCTAATAAAAAAAATCCATTCTAACTTCTATGAATGTACAATCTTAACTATATATCAAAGCTTAAGAAAAATCTAATTTTGTATTTACAGGTAAAGTATGCATGAAAGAAATGTGAAGTATATTTTATTGTTTTTAATTTTTTTTATGTAGCATATAGTTTACATAATTTTTCATTATTCAGTTAAAGGGATATTTCCGTTAAAAAGTACTTAATTGACTGCAAATGTCAAAATAAGTTGTTTAACTTTTGATTGAAATTATATAAATTAAAAGGAAAAGGAGTTGCATTAAAATAAATAATCGTATAAAACTGTAAGTTAGTTATCAATTTGCAACAAAAGTGGTCGCTGTATTTTGATTATCATTTTTTTTAAAGCAATGGTATAAAAACTACTCTCTTTAATTTTTTTTATATTTTAAGAAAAAGTTCTGCACTTGTATCCAATGACTACATTAAAAAACTTATTGCTAAATTTAGGTTTTTCAAAAGTGGTTATTTAACCGATTGAATATAAACATTTATGTGTAATTTTTTATGTGTAATTTAGCTTTTCAGTTGGCTTATAAAGGGTAAAATATTTAAGCCAAATCTCTATCTCTTTCTCTCTCTTTCCCTCAAATGAACCCATTTAAAAAACAAGTTACAATATACTCTAATTTTTAAGTGATAATCAGTTTATAAAAAGCATAAAAAGTACAATAATTTGGCAGAAATTATGCGAAATAAATTTATGTAGATTATCCATCCGCGATAGAGGCCAGAATACAATAGTGGGATATTTCAACCCCTGTAATAACAGTTGACAGCACTTCATTGTGATAATCTAGTTAAGTCTGGTTAAAATATGCACACAATTGAAAAAAAAATAGTTAAACAGTTAGACGAACACAGAATTATAATCATCATAAATTCCTACACTTCAAAGTTCCCTGTATAATTTTTGTTACAACAACAATCCTATCTGAAGCTGTGATCTTTATTAAGTGCATTTATTCTTCAATAAAAACATTCGAGTGAGTGGTCATTATGAAACGTGTCCACATTTTTTAAATGCGAAATTGCCTTTCTTTGTGCTTGTATGCAAATTGGAATAATTTTTTCGGGGATTGAGCACTAGACACCGATTAAGTAAAATAGAGTTTTAGAAAAGAACAGATGTTTCTTGTTACTGGGATTTTTTTTCAATTGCAACGTACTGCAAAGGTTTCATTAAAAAATATAGATCATTTCTCATAATTTAAGTAATAACTCATGTTTTTCATTTAAAAATATAGGTTTTGAAAAAAATGATCATATATCAACAGAGGTTTTCAAATTTCGAACCGTATGCGTAAAAGAGAAGTATTAACCACTCATATGATTTTTTATATAAAACTACGCAAATATTCAAAATTTGGAGACCTAGCTACTGAAACAAATTTTAAATGGAATAATTAAACATGGAATAATAATTTTTAATAATTTTAATAATTAATGGAATAATAATTTTTAATAAAAAACAATGAAAAAAGCCAGACTTCACGCGATTTTACTGAAAAACATATTTTTGACGCTATGCCTTTTTTTCTCCCGAAAACAGTGTATTATTACAATAATACGCTACGGTTGTATTCTTACATTAAAAACTATTTGTTTCTAAAAATATTTGTCTCTTAAAATTAATTGATTCTTATGTTTTATTAATATAAAGAATAAGATACTTAAAATATCAATTATTACATTCTGAAATATATCTAAACACAATCATTCCAAAAGACAAATTCAGAGAACCATTTAAGCAATGTAACATCAATGTATACGAGTACACATTTTATAAACTAAACAGTAATTTTCTCAGTTCAAATTCTCATTCTACAGGTATGAAACAACCCAAAAATCTTTCTTTTACGTCCTTAACTTTGACGCTCCCATTGGAGTAATGGTATGAAGATGCATATTATGCACTGATACGCATATATTTACTGATTATTAAAAAAATACTGAATAAGAAGATAAAAATGGTAGTTCTTTTGAGATTGAAGTGGCAAGGTGTAAAATGCGGAAATATAAATTGATTTTCTTAGTACTTCTGCCTTCGAAATACATTGAGTGTTTTTCTTGCTTATTTGAATTAATATTCTGATCAAAATTTGAATTTTTGGTCGCGATTGTGAGAAGAGTGTTTGAACAATAATACTTAAGTAATTTATGTATTCAGTATTCGTTGTGCATGCGTGTACCGCTTTAATTATGTTATTTTAAGCGAATAATTTCCTATTTTTCAAATATGGTAATGTGTAATGTGGGACAGATCTATCCTAAGGAGTGTAAAGTTATTAGATTGAAGTATTGTATTCACGATTTTTTGTCAGAACTACAAATCGCATATAAAAACCATGATATTATATTTCTCAAATTATGCTAAACTCAGTGAAAAGAAGATAAAAAATATTGATTAATTTTCTACTTTATCTATTTTTGAAAATACGAATTTAATTATCCTTCAAAAACAAAAATTCAAACATTAATTTTGAAACGGTTTATGTTACGGGCAGAACTAAAAGGGAAAAAAGGATAAAAAGCAATACGTTTAATTGAATAAAAATTTGGAAACGGGTATTTAAATTTGCTAAGCGCAAGTTAACTTTGAAACTAGTAAAAATGTTAGAGGGGGATAGTTTACCATGTTTGCTTTCTTATTGACTGTAAGTTTATAAACTTTTTTATTTGAAAGTAAGAAAATTAAGGTTTTTAATCATTTAAAAATAAATACATATTTACATAGATAGAGGAACCGCCTTTTTCATACGAAAGGGTAAAACTAAGTTTAATAAAAGTACTTTGCATCTAAGAGGTTTGAAGAACATCACAAAAACAACTCTAACGACAATACGCCAACACCAACTGAACAAAGATTCATGTGGGTGAAATATAACGCATTGCTTCATAAACAAAGGCGCCAGTTGGCATCTGTCATTTCCAACCTAACGTCAGGTGGCAAATTTGCCCCATTGGCAAACTAGCACTGATCTCCCCCTCCTACCTTAACCTACCTTAAGGTATTTAAAGGTATTTTCAAATAACTAAAGGAAAACATATAGATTTTTTTTTTCAAATTCTTATATGAGTATCTGATTTACGAATATTTTCGTTAATAATGCCAAACTTGTTAATTAATCACTTTATGAAATAGTTAAAATAGCAAATGTAAGGCTTCAAATAACCGTTAAAAATGTGTGCTTTGATGGCGATCAATAATTAATACAATCAGTCATCTTTAGCCAACCATTTCCCCATATTTAAAAACACACACATTATTTTTATTAATTCCAGTCACAAAATATTAAAAATTTAGTAAAAAAAGTTTAAATAAATATTTTCAATTCGCATAAATAGCTTAATATATGATTTTTTTTATGTAACTGTTACTCAAATATACTACATTAGGAAAACAAACAAGCCGTTTATACGGTAGTAAATGAAATTAGAAAAAAAAACAAAGTAAACTAATAACACAGTTCGTTGCAGTTGTTCAATTTTTAAGTAGACTTTTTATAGTGGAAACGCATCTCAAATTTCCTAAAATTGCTAACAATACCTTTATAGCTATAAACAACTTCATAAAATAAAAAACTATCTTCACATCCAAACTATTTCCTTTTAAACTTATACAACAAATTGTATACATATAACCTTATTTTTAAATATCCTTGATTTGTTTAGGTATGATTTAAAAATATGAGGATAAAATACTTACGATAAAAAAATCTTGGTTTAGGTCAATCAACGTTAAAAATAAAAAATTAAGATAATGTTTTCCCTTTAAAGTAATAAGTTTCATAATTAACGCAGTTTTAAGTTTAAAAGAAACATATTTTATTTCAATGGCTAATTCATTTGTAGAATGTTTTCCATATTTAATAACTACAAATTTGAAAAGTTTTTTTAACATAATAAATACATAATGAATATCTTTGTATCAAAATACCTTTGCGTATTTCTGCTACAAATGTTATTAATCTGACAATGGCAAACTTAAAGTTTTGAATTCAATTTTATTTCATTGTCGTTTAAGCAAGAATTCATCGTTGCTAAACCTTTTTTAATTTATTTTACAATGTGAACAAAATGATGAAAATCAATTAACTTCTAAGGAACCTTTAAGACATTTCCATCTGAAAAGTATTGATATGTTTTTTATTACCTTGAATCTGTAATTAATATTTACTAGAATTAATTTATAGGCATACTAGTAAAAAGGATTTCATCTTTATATTAATAAGCAAAATGAATGTTTGAATTTTCCGAACTTTTGTTAATAATTTATGTATTTGTGGGAAATTCGTTGAATAAAAATCAAATAACTATTAATTTTTTTTATCGTATTATTGTTTTTATCATAAAAAATATGCTATAATCGGAAAGCAATTTTAATGTAAATATTTCTATTTTTTTTAATTTAAGAAGACATTTATGCCTAAGTGAATAAAAAGGAAAAAAATCATTCGTTCTGAATTGGAAAAATCTTATTTTTTAAAGTATCTTGAATATACGTTTTTGTGTTTTAAAAAAATACTCTTGATAAGAAAATCGTTATTATATTTTTTATGATTCAATTGGTACATTCAATCTAAAGAAGAGAAAAAAATTATAAATAATTCGAATTCAAAATTATATTTCGAATAAAACTGAAATTATATTATTTTTGAAAGATCTTTAAATTGTATATATTTTATATTGTTCTTAAAAAGGTAAAACACGAGTTATTTAATCATATATGTTTAGGATGCTAAATTTTAGGATCAAACCATCAATTTAATTTACATTCTGGTCTCCTTCCATTTTCCAATCATTTTGTTGATAGAGCAGGTTAGTGGAGCAAATGGGCGGAGTCAAGTGAAAGCAACCATTTTATGGCATTTGATCGTCAATTTCCATACCATTAATTTTTCTTTTAATTTCTAATAGCAAACATTGATTTACTTATAATTATATTATTAATAAATTATAATATTGATAATATTTTTATCTAAAAATTTAATTTCAAAAGTAATTTTGCATTATAATCTTTTCGACCATCGAATGATTTTGCTTATAATAAATAATTTTTCACGATTATAGTTTACATTTTATTATAATCTATATAACGATAAAAAATGAGCATTAGATGCCATTCTTCTTTAAAATTAATCTAAAATCTCAAATAAGTGATTGTGTTTAAGGATGTTAATCTTTTCAAATGTTTAAAACTTATTAAGTTGTTGAAGAAAAGAAAATACAAATTAAAATATCGATAAATACAAGATAATAATAGAGTTTTATATATACAATGCAATTACTTAAAATATAGTGGCAAACTGCATTCATTTTTTTCCTTTCACACATATTTTAAGCTGAAAAACACTTAAATATCGCGATAACATAAAAACAGAAAAAGTATATCAAATTTATATAAAACTGGTTTTATATACAATTTTCAAATCCAACTCACGATTCGATGCTATCTAAAATAATTGCAATCATAATTTTAGCCCAAAAGGTCAAATTCAAAGGAGTCAGAAAGAATCTAACAAGTCATCAATAGTTTACTTGCTTAACCTTTCAATTCCGTTATTTTTAAATTATCTCTTTCACCTTTAGCTTCTTTCAAAATAATAGCAATTTGTGTTAGATGGAAATATTTCGTTGTTCTGTAAGTAAAATAGTGCGGGTCTCTTACTTTATAATTTATATTTGTGGTGTGATGCATAATCTTAAACTGGAATAAAAGGTTGTTTTCTAATATAAAGAAACAATGAAGTATAGGTCGTTAAGAGCATATATATCTTTCAATTTTATAATTAGAATTTCGAAATAATACTAAAGTTATATATACAAAACAGAGTATTTATTTATTTGGTTTGAATTGATTTAAAATGGGAATTTATACTTACAAAATAAATAATTATCAAGCAAAAAGTTATACAGTTAAAGAAAATAAGTAACCACAATTAAAGCCTAGAAATAAGTAGAAAAAAACTAACAAATATCGTTAAATAAGTTTCCTGTTTAAAATTTTAAACGAGTATTTATGCTATATAATTAATGTAATTGATTTTTTCACTTTCGTAGTTAGTTTTTTGTGATATTTTAAAAAGTTTTTTAAAAAATGTTTTTGCGATTACTGTTCTTTTTTTTAAGACACAGAAAATTGTAGCAAGTAATTTAACAGGAAGTAATTGATTTAACAAGACAATAAAACTTTGAAATAATCACAAATCTTTTCGAATAATCGATGAAGAATTTTAAAGAAAAACGAGGATTAATATTAAGGTTTTTTTTATCAAATGATTAGAACGAGTAAATGTTATGTCAAAGCATGATTTGCATGTTTTAAATTTTTTTCTCCAAATATTGGGAAGGTTGTTTATCAACTGTAATTAATTCCAAATTAAAAAGTTTTGAAAACTTTCAAAGGCAATAATCATACCTTTTGAAATAGCAATGAATATACAATACATTAAAAAAATATTTCTCCTTATTTCTCTTAAAAACTTTTCCTTTCGAAACTCCTTTTTAAAAACTATGAGTAGTACAACAGCTTTCAGTGTTCAAACTTATGTTACTTGATGCGGCGTAAACACTCAATCAAAATGTCTCTACTACTACACTGTTAAAAATTTTGGCGCAAGATTGTACTGGAATCCTGGAACTTTCTAGCTGCCACACCACTATTTGGAGTGTGAATTTACCAATTTTGTGGTAAAATTTTAACTTTTATCGACCGCAAAAGTGGAGAATCAACGCTCCAAATACTGGTGGCAGCTAGAAAGTTCCAGTATTCCCTTGCAATCTTGCGCCAAAATTTTTAACAGTGTAGTGCTTAAGTTTAAGAACCTTAAATATTTACTGAATATTCAATTGCATTTAATTTAAAACTTTACTGTGTTTTGATAATTTAAATTTTTCTTAAACAAATAAATTAATACTTAAAATAGCATTAATAGCGTAAACACATTACAAAACTAAATATGAAAAAATAATAAAATGTTCATCAAAACTTTCATTTTTTTATCTCGCTTGTTATGTATTTCACAAAAAACTCTCTCTAAAATAGATCTAAAAAAGCTGACATAATGGTATTCTTACAATACATTTTCTTCAGAAACACATCAACACTTTCCCTTAAGCATCATACTTAAAGTCATTTTCTATATCCATCAACACCATATAACACTATTAGCAAAAAACTGGCTCTTCTCCTATTGGAACGACACGCATAAAAAGCCACTTTTCTACTTTCTTTTCGATATATCTCACTACAATACACTCCATAAAAACACAATAACAATCCCAAAAGAAAAAAAAGAAAAACAATTACTCCAAACGACAAAAGTCGGATCAAGACGAAATTACTGTCCAAAAATTCAGATTACCAACAACAATGGATGTATAAAAAACTATCGCGATCTATTTCTGCGCAATACCGGTAATCAGGTTTTCACTGATGCCGTAAACGCGACGGCAGACGTCCGCCTCGTGGCCTGTCTTTGTTTCTGCCAACAGGAAACTTGTCGATTTCGTGGGACGATTTCTTTATTGTTTGTTTCTGTGATTGAGTGTGTTTGGTCTTGTTTTGCGAGAGGATTAGAGTTGCTATTTATAGGGATGAATGGTGACGTTTATTTATAGTTGTGGGATGTTTTTTGTAGGACTGTGAAGAAAGTTGTAGTTAATGTTATTGGAAAAGGCGATTCTTTGAATTGATGTTTCGCAATGGATGCAATTACATTTAGTTGAAAAAAATGTTTACGTAGTTGAGTAATTATTTAATTCAAACATGATGTATTTACTAAAATACATACTTCGGCACTTTTTTTTCCAAATTAAATTTGTTCTCAAATTAAGAAGGTTTAAAACAGAATCCCGTTTCATGGTCTTATTCACGATGTGATAAACAAATAATTCAAAATACTTATTATAGTTATTATGTTCTTTTATTTGAATAACTATTTCTTTACATTTTAAATTATTAAAAATGTTTTTTAAATTAAAACTGCAATCTATTAATTGAGCCTAACAAATTTGAGATTTAAATTTTATTGAAATACATATTTAATATTATATATTTGAAAATTTATTTAAAGAAAAATTACGTTCCTGAAATTATCCCTTCTATAAAAGAAAAAAAAATATTGCGTAAATCACGAGACTTCAGAAGTTTTGGCTTTAAGCTTAGTTTTAAGCAAATATTTTATGTTTGAGCTTTTCACGGTTAATTTTTTATATACAAAATTCCAAAAATAAAAACGAAATAATGTTTTACGAATGGCATTACCAATACCTTATAAGCACCATATAAGCACATTTTGTATAAATTATTATAAATTTTCAAATAGTCAGAAAATTTAACTTAATACTTAGAGTGAAATGTCACGATGTTATATAACAAAATTCAATATTTGATAACATTTGAAAAATGTACTGCGTCAAATATTTTGTTAGACATTATGTTAGGCACTTTTAGTTAAAATAAAAATCTGAATGACATCCGAACAACAGTTTCAATAATAAAATGTACACTTCCTCCAGGTTTAAAATTTCAAGTAAATACTGCAATATGTCACGGCAAATGATAAAGCTGAATAGTTATATAAAAACTTTTTGGGAAAATTTCCATTCTCATTACAAGTAAAGAATTAAAGTATGTTTTTGAATTATCAATAACGTTAAATGTGGGTTTTAGCATATACTGAATAATTTTTGAATTTAATTTAGAATTCATTAATTACTTGTCAGAGTAAAATTGTGACAAATCTGTCAAATCTAACCCCTGGATGCATAGAATTTAATTTATTATTTTAAACACACTTTTCAGAGTAAAATTGTGACAATTTTGTCAAATCATGCCCAATGATTTATGAAATTTAATTTACCACTCAAAACACACTTTTCAGAGTAAAATTGTGACAATTATGTCAAATCAGACTCCACGATACATAGAATTCAGTTTACTAGTCAAAAAACACTTTTCATAGCAAAATTTTAAAAATTGGTCAAAACAGGCCCCATCAATTTTTACTTGTCATTCCCTTTAAGCACATAAAAAAATTACTCACATCTTGAAACTCAGCCATATCCGTGGTCATCATGAGCTGCTTCACCGATACTCCACTATTCATCAGCAAGGGGGAGAGAATACCAGTACACTCAGTACTCATCCCAGTACCCGCGACAATATCACATCACACAGATAAATCCCACAAACAACAATAACTCCCACGCACAAGTGACCAGTGCTGGCCACCGGTCAGGTTCGGTCGCACCTGTACTTGTGCATGAGGTGTATCTGACTACCTGGGTTTCATTAGGAACCGCTTGTCCGAAAGTAGGTCGCCCCCTGGCGGCTCAGGTAAGAGACCAGTCGGAAGGTAACAATGCGGAGAGAGTTGATGCGGGGATAGGAGTTTGTTGGGTACTTTTTTGATGGAGTAGTGTTGGTTTTGTTTGGACAATTCTCATAGTTTAAATATCCATAGTATAAGTAAAGCTTTTTCTCCCAATAAGGTTTAAAACGATAAACAGTTATATCTTTTTCTATAAGACAATTATTTTTTATACATATTTGTCTCTGGAAAGGTTATAATGCAGAAAGAGAGATGAAGTAGGTATCGAAGTTTGTTGGGTACTTTTGGATGGAGTAGTGTTGGTTTTGGACGATTCTTGCCCTCGCATCGTTTATATATCTATAATAAACGCAACGCTTTTTCCCCCAAGAATGTTTGAAACTATAAATAATTATGACATTGTGTTTACGAATGTTTTTATTTCTCACTATATGAAAGGTAACAATGCAGAGAGAAAGATATAGTTGTTGTCTGGTTGATGGGAGGGATAGAAGTTTGTTGGGTACTTTTGATGGAGTAGGGTTGGTGTTATTTGAACAATTAAATTACAGTTTAAATATTCATAGTTTAGGCAAAGCTTATTTCTCCTAAGAAGGTATAGCTAATACTATAGTAGACTATACTATAGAAGGTATAGCTAAACTATAAACAGTGACATCTTTGTTTTTGTAAGACAATTATTTTTCCTCAATAGAATATGTCTCTGGAAAGGTAATAATGCATATAGAGAGTTGAGGTGGGGATAGAAGTTTGTTGGGTACTTTTTGATGGAGTAGTGTTGGTGTAAGTTGGACGATTCTTGCTTGCTCACAGTTTCAACACCCACAGTATACGCAAAGCGTTTTCCCCCAAGAAGGTCTTAAACAATTTACAATTATCAATGTCTTAAAAACTATTATTTTTAATTCTAACTTTAAACTATTATTATTAATGCAGAGAGAGAAAATTTGATGCCTTGTTAATGTGAGGATCGAAAAGTTTGTTGGGTACTTTTTGGAGGAGTTGTGATGTAATTTGGACAACTCTGGTCTTCTCACGGTTTAAGTATCTGTAGTAAATGCAAAGCTTCTTCTCCCAAGGAGGTTTAAAACTATACACATTTATCTAATTGTCTTTAAGGTTTTTTTTTTCAATTTATGTCTGCCTCTGGGAAGGTAGCAATACAGAGAGATAGAGAGTCGATGTCTGCTTGATGTAGGGATAGGAAGTTTGTTTAGTACTTTTTTGAAGGAGCAGTATTGGTGTAATTTGGACAATTCTGTCCCTTCCACCGTTTCCATACCTATAGCATACGCAAAGATTTTACCCCAAAGAAGGTTTAATACGATATATGAAATTTAAAACTTTATCTTCTTCTTATTATTTTTTTTGACTTAGGAGGAAATTATTTTTAAAATTTATATTGGTTAAGAAGTAAGAATATTGATTTTTTTGATCGAGGTTTGCAGTGGGTACATTTTGATGGGGTACAGTGTGTGCTAACTGAGGTTCTGTCAACTTTCAAATATACATATTTTATGTGTGAAGTTTTCCTCCAAAAAAGCTGTAACCCTAAAGGATTATTTTTTTTAATAATATATATAGAAAATTTGCAACGTAGATCCACATAACAGTTTATATTTTAATAAGTAATTTACTTTTCATACATTATTTTAAGTATAAATTAAGTTGAAATCAATTATTTTAAAGTTAGAATATTGATTTTACATTAGTTATCGGAAATTAAAATTGAATTAATTTAAGTATAAGTTCTTGAAATTTAGAAATAATCTAACAGTTATTGGTGCAAAAATTTTATTTGATTTTTTTTACTGGGTTTTCTTTCTTCAAATTTCAAAAGTCTCTTCGTCTCCTAGAGGTTGAGTTAAGAAATGGCTTGCAGAGAGATCATTCGTTGGATAGTTTGTCAGTCTCTCGTTCTCCTGAAAGGTAACAACCGAGAGAAAGTTGTAATAGGAAAGAGGAACTTAATATTTGACTTAGAGTTGATGTAGTTTAAAAAACTTGAAAGCTATTCAAAAAGGTTTTTAAGTTAAAAGTATACTCGGATTTTTAAAGTAAACTTGTTTGTACCCACAAATAAGTCATACGCTCATAAATATTATTGTATTAAATGTTTATATATTATAATACCTAATTTTAATTGCAATTCGAAAATTTTACAGCCATCCCTTATTGTTAGCATTTTTAATTCTTAATTCAAGATATTCTTGGGAAGTTATTTAGTTAAATCGAATTTCAATTCTTTTTCGACAGATATGATTTTTTATGGTTTTTAAATGTTCATTTTAATATAACTTAAGATAGTTTTAAATTTTGCAGTCAAAATAGATAAAATTTTAAACTGTGAGATAAAAAGTTACTAATACATTACTTCTTCCTAAATCTTAATATCAAATGGAATTTTCATTCAAAGTTTAATGTTTCTACATTTTATAAAATTTTTAATTATTAGTCACTATAAGCATAATTGGAATAACTAAAACTAACTCATTTCAAACAACTAAAATTGTCTTCTCCAAGCTTTAAATTATGCATATGTTTCAAGCCTGCCAAGCTGAAACTTGGCACGTAGGGTTTCTATGTCACCGTCCTCTCGCAATGAAATATGTGCTGACGCCTCCCTCCTACCAGATAAATTTATCATGAAGATAAAGCAATCATAGAACTGTCATTTTACTAAGGGTTATTAGCAACATCTCAATTTGTAACAGTCTCGAAGCAGTGTCCGTGCTTGAAAACGGCGAAAAAATGTCTTAATGTAATTTGGAGAGTATAATTGTTTTCTACTTATTTGTTGTTGATTCGCTGAACCTGAAATAATTTATTATTTTAATTTAGAACACTTGTTCAACAGAAGTAATGTTACACCATAGAGTTCAGATTTTGTTGCAGAACGTAACATGATATAGTGTATTTGTAACATTTGAAACTCAATATTTTCTGCGTCTCGACATAAACATCACAGAATTATTAAGATAAATTTATATTTTATTTTAACTATTTGCGTATCATCCGAAATATACAATATTTTTTACGTATACGTAAGATTTTATATTTTCGGAAAAGGTATTTTGGCGTAGATATTTTATTTTTGTTTGTTTCTCCTTTTTTATTTATCTAACAAAAACACAATTGAAATAAAAATAATAATAAAAGCTAAAATAACCATAAAACATTTTTAATTCTTCATAATTGTATGTATCGATGTACAGTTTTATTTTTGATTTCCTATTCAACTTATTTTTTAATGTCATTGGTGCGCGTTTTTATAAACAAAAATACGTATTTGATAAGTTTTTGAAAAGATGACATAGAAATAGTTAACTTGATAATTTATTTAATTTTTATTTATAATTAATTTCGCTTAGAAATTACTTCATTGAGTCAAATCTAATTAGAGAGTTACACATAAATAAACTTCTTATTTGTCCTGTCCTCTAACATCTATTTACTAATCTGGACTTTCTACAAAGGAGATAGTTCTGCAATTTTTTTAACCGTTATATAATTTATCCCGCAGGAATTATAGTCAACAATTTAAATTATGTATTCTATATAAGTATAATATTTGTTTATTTCACTAATTGTTATGTTACTTTCTCTTATTCTATAACTTTTGTACAATGACTAAACGGTCATTGAAATAGCCCTCGGTAATTACTAAATAAAGTTATTCTAAATAGAATTCTAGCATAGTTGTTCTTGGAAGTTTGGATTTAGACATCAGCTATGGTGCAATTAACCATTGTGTAGTTCTCCAAAATAAAATAAGCAACAATTTTGTAATTACATAAATATGAACATGGTTAACATAGGTGATAAATTTAATGATTATGGAAAAACCTATCCAGCAGTAATTTATTTTCTTCACGTAGCACTTTCACTCCCGAAACCCCCCCAACTCACATATTCTTTTTGAGAACATATTTTTTTAAACAATTATATGTTTAAAAGAATGTTAAGTAATTTCGAAAAAAAAGTTTAACATTTTATTAGAGGCATGTAAATTTAGTAGATTTTGAGGTTTTGTGCGGTAAAAATAAATAATTTTTGTGTGCAATGAATCAACAAAATAAGCTCTTAAGTTTATTGTAATTAATGGTCAATTCTAACATTTGTTTTCGTTCCAAATGTCGTATAATTTTACCTCTGAAAAAAAATATTTTTCTCAAGGCCTCCGAAATCTGCTAACCCTCTTGCTATGTTAATTTTAATACAATTAAGGGGATACGGTACCCAAAAATTGGTCAAAATATCGATTTTTCAGTTTTTACTTCATATTATTTACTATTTTTTCTGAACATTTACTGAAAGTTTCATAATGATATCTTTAGTAGAAAAAAAGTTAATAAATATTTTCTGGAGTCATTCCTATAAGTTTGAATACGTATTTCGTCTGCTTCCAACCTTTTTTCTCGGTTTCGCGTTTTTCAATTCTTGTGTTTAATAAATTCTTAAGGCTTTTTTGGTAAGTAAGTTATAATTTTAAAATTTTTAACCTGTGTTCTTATATATATGCTGCACAAAACTGTGCATGTAATAAGGTCTACTATGTGTAGTTGATTTTTTAAAAAATGTTGAATTCAATAATTTGTAATTTTTTGTATAAATTTCAGTATAAATGCATGTTACTTTTTGAATGTAGCTCACATTTTAAAATCAATGCACATTTCTTGAACAAATAGTACTAAAAACAAACTATAAAAGTTTGGTGGAGTTATTCTCAAAATTGAAAGAGAAGTAGCGTTTTAAAAAAGTTCAAAATTTTGACTTTTTTTTTAAAAATGAAAAACTACTTGTAAATATTTGCTTTTATTGCTAGAAAATGTTTATTTAGATAAAACATTATATAAAACCACTATAATTTACAAGTTTATGTTATTATTTCTAGAAATAATGTTTTGGGTACCGTATCTCCTTAATAAAACAGTTGCTTCGGTATCGGTATTTTTCGAAAGTTTGAACATTCTAGTGTATAATAGAAAAAGTTAACATCAAGAAACTTGTAAAATGAATTTTTGAAGTGAATCCTACAAAGGTTCACGTATGCGTGCCTCTGGAGATAGTTATTTCTGAAGATGATAAGTTATACTAAACGATATACTTAATCCTAAAAAAGCCTTATTGCCAACCACAGTTATAGCATTTGTCCTTAGATCTGTCGTTACTCTAACGCCTTTAATGATGTTTCAAGATCTAGAGTGATAAAAAAACCGTCTCTATCTGTCAGTGGAGCATGGATAAAACGACCACAGACTGTGTTTTTTCGACTTGTTTTGCCCATCAGATTAGGCTGCATTAAAGCTGAGTTAACGGGCACTTTGCGAAGATTTCTGGTTTTGGACCCCAGAGCGGAGCAGAAGAAATAGCGAGATGTCATTTTGTAGACAGTCGCGTTTGTAGTAGATCTGTGTAATGAATTTAAAGTTGGACTCGAAGTTGTTTGAGCTAAATTTGTTTCTTTGTGATAAGTAATTTGGAGGAATAATATCCTTATTTACTATTCTTATTCCCTATCCTTATTTCCTATCCTTATTTACTATTGTAAAAATATATAAATAAACAAGTAGGTTTTTACAGAATCTGTCACTTAAACCGCTTCCAAACAATATTTATGCTCAACAAGTAACACACTATTTATACACCTCAGAAAGAAATTCGCCTATCAGAGACTTCTAATTCAAACTTTTAAATGCCAAAATTTACTATTTTCATTAATCTTCTTTCGCAAAATAATATTTACTCATTATCGCTTGCTAAATCGGTTTGAAATTCGTAGAATAATGATGCAATTTTTTTTAATAAATATCTTTTAGTCGCCACAATTTAATTTACAGTTCGAAAAATAATAATTAGTAAATTGATGCTTTAAAAATAAAAGCGAAACTTTGCATATTTTTTATGCAAAATTAGAATTCTCTATACATCTTTCTTCATACATATATCATGAACCATCAAAAAACTCTATTGTGATATTACAACAACCCAAACTGAATTATATCACATAAATAAATATTCTTTCAAAAGTTTTATTTTTATTTTAAATAAAGTTTCTCGTACGTTTAACAAAATGGTAACAGTGAAAATATTGAATAAAAATAGAATTTGCATGTTATTTCAATGTAGTTAGAATTTTTAGTTATTAAATTTTAAATAAACTTCTAATTAAAATTTTTTAATGAAATTTGGGATGTAGCCTAACCTAATTTTTTGCTTCAAAATGATGTATCCCACTGAATTGTGAGACTTACGGTTCGTTCTGTGAAAGTGGGTGACAGACGGGCAGACGGATGGACTGAACGATTATAATACCTTCCACTTTTTACGTTATAAACGTAGTGTGGAATCTAAAACTGTTTGTTTAGAATGGAAATATGGCACGGTTTTGGTGGAAGATGTTGTTTTTTACAGCAATAAATAATATTTTTCATGTTCCATTTTCAAATTGTATTTCTTAAAACAGAGGACAGGATACAAATCTATATTGTATTAAGATAACTTAATTATTACTATAATTAAGGAAAATATTGTAAGGAGTTTAAGTGTCTAATTTAAATAGTTTGAGAATACTTTAGCCTTTACAATGGACTTAGTAATAATTTCACAATTTACATATAATAATATTTTGTCTGGTAAAACTAACACAAGATCAGATCTAAAATGCAGTTTATTATGATAATATATAATATTTTAGGCAGCTTTTTGTAAGCTTTACCAGTTTGCATACAGTATAATAATAAACAATATCATTATAAATAATATAGCTTTATAGGAAATGCTCTTCTTCTTTCGAATAGCCGAGCTAAGATACGATGCATTTGATTCATAGTTTAGAAGTCATGTCGATGCGTGTGGTTTATGTTTCAAATGCCTGTAACCAGTTATTAGGAACTGGAAAATCTACTACTTAAAAGAGGAGCGGCCATTTGCAGCCATTTATTCTTTTGTATAAACCGATTGTAAGATCAATAGAATTGCTTGGGTTATTTATATTTTATTTAAGAAGAACAGGGGAGTTTCAATGTTTGTATCCTGGCAAAGTTAAATAAAGAATTTTTTTTCCAGTTTTCTTGTGAAATATTTCAAAAAAGTAAAACAAAATATTTAAATAAATTTTACACTCTACCAAAACGCGTAAAATTGATTTAATTTTGATTTTGTTTTAACCTACTTGTACTGAAGGAATTGATGTTAAATTAAATTACGTTACTAGAACAACTAACTATTCATACACTACCCCTCTCTTATTTTAGAATAAGTTTAAGAAACAACCTGAAATCTGATGAGTATTTTATCTAATTAAGCTCAAGTATTTCTTGTAAATAAAAATTTCAGCAACTTTTTGTTTAGAATAGGATTTGTACTATTTTGTTTTTAATGTTTTGGGCATTGAGTAATGAAAAAAAAATGGTCCATGAGATTTTTTTTATCTTAAGCTAAAACTACACACGATTGAACTAAATTATAAAATATTTGAAGATCACTTAAAATCAACTTCTAAGCCCTCGATTGGACTTCATTGGAAAATTCAGAAAAAAAGAAACAATATATATTTTATTTCTTCTCCCCTAGAATTCCTTAATTTCTTACTATCAAGAAATCTAAAAAAAGAAAAATTGACCTGTTTTCTACTTCTTCTGTTGGCCATCACATCTGAACATGGCATTTCGCACTTTTACCACCCCCACGTAACTCAATGCCACAACTATTATTTCTTTTTTATACTCTGATCCAGGAATCCATAAAATTTTCTTTTCTTTTTTGAAAAAAAAAGAAAAAGAAAATTCTGGTGCCCTTGGAAGGGCCCCCTACAGACCTACCGCTCTTTGTTCTAAAGTGTTCTTTGTTGTGCCATACGACAATGTTAAAAAAAGTTAATGCACCTGTAAAGCATTTTTTCTCACCAAATGGCCAATTGCCCTAGATTTCCCCCGTTTTATACTTTGTCCTGGAAGGTTCAGATTTTTATGGGAGATTTATATGGAAGTAATAAATACACACAAACGTACCTTTAAGAAACCTAAACTATCCAACTGAGTTAAAATGTGACACGTTGGTAGATCCCCAAAGTTAGTTTGTAGTATGTTTTGCGTAAGAGGTGGAAAAAATTAAAATTCACATTTCAGTTTTTAAAATTAAACTAATTAAGCTAGCCAACATCTCAGTTAAATGCTATTCTCCATTACGTCACATTGAAAAAAACGGAAATTTTTACTTAAACCTGCATTTTAATAAATTGGAAACTACTATTTTTGCAATTTGAATTTAATTTTAATTTCTGAAGTTTTTTTGTTGCAAAATTTTAACTATCTAAAAAGTAAAACCTACAATCTTCTTCATTGTTATATGAAGCCCCTACAGAGTGTTTAACTTAGTAACTAGGTAGGACACCAAAAGTATGTGAGAAAGGTTTTGAAAAAGTAACTATATTTCAAGGAAAACTTTCTTAGAGATAAATTTATTTATTTGCCTTGCTAAACATTTTCAATGTGTTTGGACAAAAAAATTAAAGTCATAATTACTTAAAATTATATTTTACTGTTAGAAGTACAAAAATATCTTTTTCGAAACTTTTTGTTTTAATGTTTTTCTCGAAACACATAGATTTATTGACGTAAAAAAACAAAACTGTTTTTTTTTGTACCATAAAATGATTTTCCAAACATTTTAATATGAGTCCCAAGGAAAAATTTCAAAAATTGTTTACAAAATTTAAAATTCGGTAGAGTCTTTTTCTTAAAAATACCCCCTGAATCGGCAAAAAAACCCCAAGCATTACTATACTAAATATATCATATTTTTATCTAAATGTCTCAAGGTGCATATGAATTTTTTCTTTTTATTTTTTTTTATCTTATTACAACATGTTTTAAATGTAGTGCTAGTTTCCATAGAACGTGGCTTATAGTAATTTCAATTTCAATTTGTTTTTTTCTACAGTAATTAATATCGAATGGGATATTTCAGCATTATTTCTTGCAGTTCAAACATGTAGGATTTAAATTCTATATTTTAAGCCAATGCGAAAAAGCTCGACTATAATAACCTTTAACAGTTTATTTGTATAGTTTATTTTATTTATAATATGTTAATTTTACTTTGAACAGTTTCTTTCATTAATTATATAACGAACCATATGTACCATTCCTCTTCATGAAACCCTTGATTCTCAAGTCAAGTTTTAAGTCTCTAAGCACATTATTTAAAAAATTAAAAATAAAGAAAACTACATATCTACATTCATCTCTATTATTTTTTAAGCCTTCATTTATACATCATGATCAATAATGCTCGATTGCTCCTATTCTTTTCTGATTCAATTAGCAGCTGGGGTATTTCTGAACACCGGCCAAAAATACTAAATGTTGATTCTAAAGCGGTATTCTTGTAAATTGTCGGAATGTTAAAATTGAATTAAACTAAATGCAAGAAAGGTAATACGTTGTAGCGGAATAAATATTGTTGTTTTATTTATGAAAAAAATTATTGTGTTTTCTAAGATACATTTCATAGAAACTGTAAAGGTTATGACATTGGTTAACCATTTTTTCCAAACCATTATCACTGAAAATTCAGTTTAAATTAGTGATCCATTTTCTTTACTTATATATCTTCTTGTATTGAATAAACGCATAATAAATTTACAGAAGAAACCACAATAATTAAGTTTATCAACGAAACATACTGTTAATTTTCTTATTATTCACGTTTCGTACAGTTCAAAAAAATTTAATAGATATGAATTTTTTTTAAGCTTTATTAAATAAGTCGATTTTTCATAATTTGGGAAAAAAAAGTTGATTATCAATTTAATAGTATTTTAATTAATTTAATATTATTTTTCTTTGTAATCCTATAATAGTATCTAATGTTTTCACATTTATACTCTCGCATCACAATGCAATTAATTTACCACAATAGAAAGCAACAAAGGGTTTATTATTTTACTCATATATTAAAACTCATATATGGTAATAAACTTCAATAAATTTATGTTTCCTAAAAGTACGAAAAAGGTTTAACTGGGATAATTTCCCCAACTAATTCTAACTCAATTCTGGAAGCGTACACTTAAAAACTATTACATTATTTTAAGAAATTATGTTGTAACTCGGTAATGAATCGATGTGTCCGGTTCAAACAACGTTTTGGGTCATTACACAGGGGTACTTTGTACCAATAACCTAAGGCTATGTCCTCACTACGACATCAAACGCCACAAAGGCAACAAACGCAACAAAATTTGGCGACCGCCAAGCGCGCCAAGCGATGCAATAGCATGGTGGTTGACTCTGCCAAGTCGCCGAGTTTTGTTGCCTTTGTGGCATTTGTTGCCTTTGTGGCGTAGTCAGGACATAGCCTAAGGTTTTTCAATGTTTTGCAATCCCCAATAAGATTTCGAGGTTATTCTACAGGGAACAACACTCAAACAACCCATTTTGCGGAAATTCACATGTTCTCAAAGAGTAGACATTGTTTCGTTTTTTTGTGGGTTTTGAAGTTAAAAGTAGAGATGTTAAACAAAATATTGACATTTTGGTTTTTACGTGTTCGTTAAATGAAGAAAATTTGTAACTATCCACGATAAACACTCTTCGTTCAATTTTAAAATGTTTGTTCACCTCTTGTAGTCCAGTGCAATAGATTCGTATTAAAATCTAGTCAACAGGCTCTTCTTTTTCATCACAAAAGTCTTATCGATATCTTCTATAGTCCAGTTGATATTAAAACTTTCCACCAAAATAGATTTACATTCTTTTTCACAATCTTATCCCAGTATATCTGAAAAGGTATGCAAAATAGCATATATTCTGGACTGTAGCTCAAAGTACAATACTGTTTTACGGATTTATTTACTATTTATTTTACTTTTTCTCAATGCATGTGTACTCTATTTTATGTAAAATGCATTGAAATCGTCGATAATTTGTATAACACCGTTTTCTCATCTCTGATTTTTGGTCACATGAAGGAATAAAGAGAATACGTTTAAATTTTTGTAATTGGAGTCATTTTAAATTTTCAATGCATTACTTTTTGAATTACATTATTTTTTTTTAATTCAAATAAGTTATATATTTCCAAAGGATTTCAAAAGTATTTAAATTTCTTTCAAAAATGTTAGGGATTGAAATATAAAAAATATGAATAGACAGCTTTTAAACAACGGAATTCTCGCATGCCTTTCTAGTAATCAAATAATTGATATTTTTGTATATAGATGTTTAAAATTTTATACTGGCAAAATACTTTAAAAATCTTAAATCTTTTTTTTTTAAAAATCTTTAAACAGATTCAGGAGAATAACAGTTTTTTGATAAGAATTAAAAGTCAAAAATACAATTAAGCTAACTTCCTGGATATTTGAGGGAGAAGGGTTTCTTATTGGGGTGTAGAACACAAACCGATCGGTTTTAGAACACAATTACCTCCTTTTATTAACTGATTGAGCAAATGTCTTACGTGACTTTTGTTAATTATTGGGCAACAATGAAATGGAACGGGATTTTTAATATTTCGGTCTCTTTCGATATTTTAAAACATTTCTAGCATCACGAAACTGGAACAATGGTTTAAAGAGTTTCGGTAACTTTTCAATCGTAAATATATGAACCATCTCCCGTTTAATCATACGGTTAAAACCATTTTTTATCGATAAGACGGGAAACCGTATTTTTTTTGAGAGAGAGAGAGAAATCAGGATTTACCATATTTCTTAGCAGAGACCACAAAAAATACGGAAACTTTTCGTGATAATAAAACTCAACATTTTAGCCCTTATGGATTGGCTAGTAATAGTCACGTGGATACGAGATTTTATTCTTGTCGATCGCCCGCTAAGAACAAAGAAAATATACACTGCTCAAAACAACAACTCTTTTAACAAAATTACGCAAAGTGCTCCCCTAATAGTTTTAAGCAGTGTACATTTTAAATGAAAGAATCTTTAGCAATTATGTCTTAATGGTCGAGTTGTCAGCACGTCCATTCTTCATCTAGAAGGTTCCTGGTTCTAATGCTTCTAAACCCTGCCATACTACAAACGTAAATGTGCTGAAAGAAACCCTATGTACGGTTTAAAATATTATAACATTTTTTTTAAAATATAAAATAAAAACATTGGCTATTATCAGCTACGTCAAATTATGTATTTCAAAATAAAGTTCTTAACTCTTATAAATCAAATATAACCCACTTTCAAACAAACTTCTCAAAATAATAAAAACTCTTATCATTTGTTAAAAAATATAATAGAATAAAATAGTTATTATTTGACTACTTAATAACATACCAAACTCTTATTTGAAAACCATAATATTTCAATTAAAACTTAAAAATTTAAAATAAAGCAATTCTGAAGTCTTTAAAAATGTATTTTAACAAGAAAGAAAATTATGATTGATGCATACTTGAATGAATGAAATTTTAACAACAACAATAACATCAGATTTTATTCGGGAGTAAACACACTTTGTATATCAATGGACACTCATTTATTTATCTGAAACATCACAAACATATTTGAAATCATTTATTTAAAACCTATTGGCAACCACAACAATAATTAAGGAAGTATTTTGCATTACCGGATTAAGTTTGTTTGTCGTCAAATGAGTAGGAAGTAAATATCGGTAATCAAACGTTTGTATTAAATTTTCATCAGATAAGATACTTTTTGAAGATAACACTGGCATACATAAACTAGTCCTTGTTGAATAGCAAAACTGATGAATTGAAAGGATACTTTATTACATACGTGTTTGTGTATGTTATCATGGATTTAAATATTGATGAGATTTAAGATTGATAGTGTATCTGAACATAAAATAAAGATTCTATATTGTTATTCGAATATACTAAGATGACATCACTACTTTTTGTTGCTTTGAGTAATAAACTAAAATAAATCTTTGAAGTTATGTTTAGTAATACACTTTTTATATATACATTTTAAATGTATATTTTAATATGTGATGTATTTCTTTAACGTGTAGGTATTATATAATTAGTTTTAATTTAATGCATTTTTCACATATGTGCAGACTATAATGTCAGAGAGACAAACCTAATTTGAAAAATAATTATTTATACACTTTGATTAAATTTCAAAAATGCATAGTGAGAATTAAGTACTTTTTACTAACTCCCCTTTGGTAACGTAAAAAATAATTTTATGTAGCATTGGAAAAATCTAATTCGCTATTTCAACGAAATTATGAAATTTCGTACAGTGTCCCATCTATCCCGTAGAAAACGTAAAAAAGCTGAAATTAAGCACATTTGCATGTTAGGAAAATCTAATTTTCTATTTCAATGAAATCTTGAAGTTATGACATCATTCATCTATCCAATCCATCTCATTATCCATCATCTCATCTAGACATCATCTCATCTATCCAACATTGAGTTTTTACGAAATGTTTTTGGTAGAGAAGTAAATTGAAAGTCTTTATCAAAAACTGCATAAACTTTTGAAACTGATTAAAAAATCACATTCATTGACTAAATTTCCGATCTCGAATTATTCACCCCTTCCAAAGTATCTGATAACAATTTGCTTCAATCCTATATAACAAACCAACCTCAACAAGTCATAAAAAACACTCTTCACTATCGTCCCTCTACAACACAAGAACATTTCACTTCGCCAATGCCGTAATCCCAAACCTTCGTGACTCTGCGTGTCGTATTGATCCGAGAGGTAAAGAACCACAGAAATTACGCAATTTTGTATATTACGAAAATCTAATTTTCTATTTCAACGAATTTTGATTTTTTGGACAGTGCCCCATCTATCCAGTAGAAAACGTAAAAATAAGGAGATTAGGCACATTTGCATATTATAAAAATCAAATTTTCTATTTCGACCAAATTTTTAAATTTTGGATAGTGGTAATAGTGACATATATGGTAATAGTGTTTTTTTAATTTTTTTTCAGAGAAATAAGTCTTTATTAAAAAATTGTATTAACTTTTGAACCTGGTTTCTAAAAATTTATTCATTGATAAATTTCCAATCTCAATTTATACGCCCCTTCAAAAGGATCTGATTCAACCAAATCTATTTTTAAATCTTTCAATTTGCTTCATTCCTATATAACCAATCAACTACAACAACTCATACAAAATATTCTTCACCACACATACATCCCTACAATACGAAAACATTTCACCTCACCACCAGTGCTGTAATCTCCAACCTTCGTGACTCTGCGTGTCGTATCGATCCGAAAGGTAAAAAACCACCGAGATTAAGCACATTTATATAGTGATTGAGGTGAAGCGTACTTTATTACCTGTGCGGAAGGAAACAATTCTGTGGGGCCTCGACGCTTTTTGGCCTAATCCATCAAAGGCAGCCGGTCGGGCCATGGGGGCAGATGCTTTCGGGGTTGAGGTTGCAAAAGAAAATTATCGCCAAACTCCACTCGCGAAAGCTCACTTGAGCCTTATGTATTTTAGAATTCTAATAGGTTGAATTAGGAATGGTGTTTAAATGTAAAAGTGAAAATACTGAGAACTTAGATTCTAACATAAACCATCTCGTATTCTAGGATTTTTCAATAAAAAATTCAGGGAATAACTGCGTTTAGCAGTCAGTTACTTATTTACAAGACTTTCTACTAATCCCATTTTTGAGATAAACCAAGTAGATTAAGATTTGTTGAGGTTGACTTAAATGTGCTTTTTTTAGTGGATGTTGAAGATTTAATGACTTTTTACATGTGTGACTTTTGAAAGTGAGTTTTAAGCCAATATCCTGGTAATTTAAATTGCTTAAAGAACTGGAAGGTTTATCGCTTACAAGAAAATAAATGTTTGAGGAGGAAATTAGTGTACGTTTTAAATCATTTGTATTCAACACATGTCAATGCCTACGCTTTCGTAAAACCTACTCATTAGCATACTATGATAAATTTTCAATAGGGTTCTATCTAGTTAAGAGTGGTGTATCATGTTTAGAGTGATAAACACATTTTAGCAAAAAACAAGAATAATAATTAGTTAATACCAAACAAAAACAGATTATTTGTAAATAAATGAATTTAGGGTCACAAGCAACAAACTCATAATTCATGTATATAATATTTATTTATAATGTCATATTAGTTCGAATAAGCTTGCCTTACATGGGTAAAATTTATCCATACTAAATATATTCTATAACTATAATTGAAATTAAGGGTAGGTTATTGAATCTAGCTAAAGTCCTAAAAAAAGAAGTTTTCTAATGGTACAGATTTTGCGAGATGAAATAACATTCAATTTTTAAACTAAACCATCTCATATTTTTTTAACAAAATAAAAATTAAGAAAACCCATAAACCCCAAGCTTCCTCAGCTTACATCACCACCTTACTATAAAATATTAAGAAAAATAATCTTTAACATGGCGATTATGCGCCAACATCAGTTACCGATATTATCTGATGTCGGGGATGGTGGAAATTGGGGGAGGGTGCGTTTAATCCCTGGATAGTTCACCTTTTGGTTTGAGCTCTGATCGTATTTGCTGGTTCGTGTTTTAGAAATGTTTGTATTCGGTGTGGTCTGAAGTGTGTGTTGTGAGTGGTAACCTCTGGCCTGATCAAGATGGATAAGGGTGTTGAAAGGATATTGTTACGCGTAAACTAACTTTGATGTGGATGGATTTTGGAGGAAGAGTTTTCATTCACTGTATTAAAGTTCCTTTGGACACGATAGCGTAATTTTACGAGAATTTTGAATGAGAACACGATGGTGGTTGATTAGAAGAACATTGGCAATAACGTAATGAAATGTAAAGGGCTTTATTTTATAGAAATAAAATTGCATTCCCATTTTACTTTGATTTCATTTTATCACTTAATCCCTATCTCATTACACTCACTCTGAAAGCAGAATTTTAAAAATTATCAAAAAATACTCAAATCTGAGCATGTTGCACAGTCAAAAAAAGCTCCGAGTAAATTTATTGAAATTCGAAACTTACATTTACCCTTTCTTAAACCAACAATGCAATCAAAAATGATATACCTGGTGTTTATTCTTGAGAATGTCTATGTTTGAAAAATGAGATAAAAAGTGATATTTGTTTTAAAAGTGATCTTTGTTTATACGTAAATGTTCTATTGAAACTTTCTGTAGTCAACAACAAGGGCCAAGTACACGAGTCACATTAATTCACATATCAATAAAAAGTCTCTCGAAAAAAGAGCGTCGAATCCCCATGTGGTCCAACTTCAAAGCTCAAGTCCAACATTTTCATTTAAATACATCTGTCAAATTCAGTCCAAAAGTGATATAAAATAAATACTTTTCTTCTCTGCATTACCTGTTCTTGATTAATTTTAGTTTTAGTGTTTCTTTATGGAATGAAACAAACAAAATTATTTTTGAAATTATTTTATTAATGAGTCTTGGCATGCGTCTCGCTGTTTCCTAGAAATATCTAAGCACAAATAGGATTTTGATTTACCGGATTAAACGACATTTATAAATAATGTAAGATTTTTCTTATTTTATCAAAAATATAGAATTTCTTTTATTTTTTCTAGTTTTTAAGAATATATTTAAGAATATATATTTTTAAAAAAGATACTGTAGTAACCTTGATAAAGACTGATATAAAATGTTCACTTGATGTACTTAAATTAAACATCAAAGCCCCTGATGTCACAACTAAAGAAAATTTGTTGTAGATTAGTTTCTTTGTTATCGGCAATGTCTTTTGGAGCACATACAAGGTGTGTTCGAAAAGTTCGGTGATTGGTCTCATAATTAAAAAACTGCCCCGTTAGGATCTTGCAATCAAGCAAACGCAGTAAGAGAAATATCTAGATTCACCTAACTGCGTTTGCGCGAGTGTAATTTCCTAACCGGCGCGGTTTTTTAATTATGAGAACAATAACCGAACTTTTCGAACACACCCCACTCTGACTAACATAAATTCACGAAAAAATCCTCTTAAAATAAAATGGGTAGGTTTTACGTTTTCTGGGCTGTCGATTTCTAGTCTCCATGCGAAGCTTGACCACAGCCAATTACGCCTCGGGATTTAGAACCTTGTCCAAGTGACGAGGACGACACCGGAGCGGGCAACCAACGTGACATTCGATCGGCATCGTACGCTGAGAATCTCCATAACTTTCGACTCCATAGATTTTATGGGCACGTAAGTCGCAGTGTATCTAGGACAAATACGGACAAGCACACAACACAAACATCTATGCGCATATGTCAGGATTCGAACGCGGGACGTTCTGACTGCCTGTACAGCTTCCTGTCCCTTCAGCCTATAGGTAGAAAAATAATATTTATAGTGAATAATAATCGGTGAAAAAATGCACGGCAAAATAACAAATGGGAAATCATTGTTCCTTAAAAAGAATGAGGCAAAATATCCAATTCGCAGCACGGTTACAAACACTGTTACGCAACAAGAAACGCGCGTCCATAGATCCCGGTGTCAGATAAACGTGCAATGGGTCTGCATATGTCCCTAAGCTGCCCAAGCGGAAACACAGTTGGTTTGTGTGATGGCTAAAAACGCGACCTTTGAACCGTTTAGTTTGAGGTGCCCATTGTTTAATTGACATTGTATCTTCAGAGAATGGGTTATTTAAAATTCTTATTGGTGCTATATATTTTCTGATGGTTAGGTTGAGGTTGGTGTCTTGTACTTATTAATTTCGAAAGAAATAAATTTTATGTGTTACATTTAACTTCTTTAGAAATGAAAGGGATGTTGTAAATGAACAATTTTTTTTGAGTTAGTTAAGCCTAAAAAAACTGAGTACTCTATTTCAGTAGAAGTATTACAGCTTGATGTTAAGGTTTGGGTATAAAAGTGGAGAAAGCATTTTTGCAAGAATATTATATTTAATCTTTCTGAACTACGATAAATTATAAAAATAAGTGTATTGGGGATAATACTCTCAATAAGTGGAATATTTTGGAAATTTCTATAAATCCGAGATAGAGGATGAAATCATTTTTCTAATTTTACAGAAAAGCATAAAACAGCAGCCTAAGTCAGTATTCTTCTTAGAAATCTAGGTTTTCTCCTTTAAACACACTTATATATTTAACTTAAAGTAGTAAAATGTACGCAGCGAATTTTAACCTACATCTGCGAAAACTCGTATCCGGCCCAAACATATAGTTTATTTCAGTCATTATGGGAAAATAAATTTTAATTTAAATAGTAAATATACTATACGATAGAGTAAACCCGGAAGAAGAATCAAAATATTCCAATATGCAACATCCTTTCAACTATGGTCTTCGTTTAAGTTGTTAATTGATTACATTTTGTGTGCACAGAAACAATCGTATCTGCACCTGTAAATTCAATTGTTCCTCATCGAACAGATGATGTGCGAGATTCTCATTCAACCGTTGAACAGCTTCAGCAGACAATTATGTACTTAGCCAGCTGGAAAAATAATAGGCTAGGATTACTTTTAATTGCTTAATTACTTTAAATTGACCTTGGATATCAATTATGATTAAAATTGATTTCATGGGTACTTTGATATTTGCGTTAAAGACGCTTTTTTAGGTTTAAAATATTCACAACTTTATTCAGATTGAATATTTGAAATGTGTAAAATAATGATAGTTACTTTTGTTATTTATATGTTAATAAGGCTTATTTTGGACTTATACTCCATCATTTTAGTTTATAATGAGATGTTCAGTGCATCAAAATAAGTTTGTTGGTCATCGTTGCTTAAAGTCTGCCCCTGTGAAGAGTATAGTTGCAAAACTCACATTCTTCAAAGTATATCAATAGGTAACATATAAGGTAAGTATATATTTTTTTCAGATGTTTAAATGTATTTAGCCATTAACTTTAAATGCTCATTATGTGGAAAATGATATTAAAATAACAATCAAATGTTTACAAGCATAAACATAATTTACGGAAAAATAAAAATAAAGAAGGATATTGATTCTTGGTATGTAAGTTGTTTATTTATGTGATTATTTGTGAGATGCTTAATTAAATTATTTCCGTGGAGTAACGTTACACTGAATTTACGGAATAACTTTACACACATTAAGAGTTCACTCTGTAAAACCCGTGCAAGAAAGTGCTGCTCCAGTTCTACCGAATAACGTTGCACTAAATTTATGGAGTAACGTTACAACGCAAAATAGGAATAATACAATAAATGTCTTCTTTGTAACGTTACTCCGTTCATTTCTTGCAGCCTTACTTCATAAAACTAAAGTTTACCAGGCTTCTACCATTTTAATGGAGTAACGTTACGCAGTACCTTTGTTATAGTGTAACATGAGTGTTTATTTTTAGAAGGAATTCTAAACAATAAAAGTATTTTTGATTCACTTTCTCTGAATTTCTCAGATGTGTTCCCATTTCTTTCTTCAAAATATAAAGAATTAGGAATTCTTTTTGTCTATCCTAACACGATACGTTATATTGTTCATCTAAGCTGAAACATTTCTTTCGTGACAGGAAACTAAATTCCATGAAAGAAAAGTCACAGCTTATTAAAAGCCTTGCATTCAACTGTTTTGACCTTTAGGGAACAAACTCTCAATACGTAAATAAAGAAAGAGTAAATGTCTTCTATTCTAGTTTTGGGATTCGGCCGTTTTTCTACTTAAGTATAGATCTATGTGGCTTTGGGGATTTTTTAATCTATTATATCAAAGACTTATAGGCTTTTAAAAGTTTATTTCTAATTATCTACTTAATAGTATGTCTTTAAGTTATAGTATTCGCTATATTACCGTATAATGTGGCAAAACATTGTCCACATTCATTGATGAATAGAAGTGAATTGCCTTTTCAATTTTTTTTACGAAACAAAACATTGATTTATTTTGTCTTGTAAAATGTGATAACCAATATTAGTCGTGCCATATTTAATGTGCTCTTGAAAGGGAATATATATTTTTTAAATTAAATTTCTAGTAAATGCATCTCAGTAATATGTCTCATAGTATGTCTTTAAATTATAGTATTCGCTATATTACCGTATAATGAGGCAAAACATTGTCCATTCATTGATGAATAGAAGTGAATTGCTTTTTCAATTTTTTTACGTAACAAACTATTGATTTATTTTGTCTTGTAAAATGTGATAACCAATATTACTCGTGCCATATTTAATGTGCTCTTGAAAGGGAATAGATACGTTTTTTAATAAAATTTCTAGTAAATGCATCTCAGTAAAAAAGAACCCACTTTACATCAGATTCTAAACGTTTTTCAATAGAGGTTTTTTTTTAACCAGAATTGTTAAATTACTAGAAGGTCAAAGTACTAAATGTTGAGTTGGTAATATGTTTATAGAGATTTGATTACTCATGTATAAGTTATATGTAACCAATGTGAATAGAAGAAAGATTTTGAAATAAATCTACATCTCAAAAATAATGCAAAAAAGGGTGTATCAACGCTAAATAGTGAGGCAGATAGAAAATTCCAGGATTCCAGTGCAATCCTCTACCAAACTTTTTAACAGTGCAGTTCAGTAGATCACTACTTAATGGATCGACACTGTCCAACAATTCAAATTTTTTTTAACTCCAACGTCCAGCAGCTTTCGAATAACGAATTTAAAGCTTGAAACTCAAACTGAAGAGTGGATAGAGAAAACCCAATCGCATTTGAAGAGCTGATCAATCAAGTGGGCAATTTGACTGTCACACAAAATGCTCTACGAGAAATGCGAAATATCTCGCGATTGAGTGCCAAAACAATCGCTATTTTGCTATGTTGGTTTGACAAAAGTGCTAGGGGGAACTAGGGACATTTGACCCATAAGGATACATGACCCAATGCCTTTTTCTCAGCATTGGAAAAGTTTTATGAGTTGGAAATGGCATCACTTTTTCCTTTCATTCAGCTGATCACATGGTTAAAACAACCAGCTGAATCATTGCGTACGTGTTTAGCTATACGAAGAAATACGTTTTCATGCACTGAAAGTAAATTTTTGGTGCCGTAAGTGGTCAATAAATTTTATCTAGTTACGAATTTGTCTAAACAAAAATAGAGATTCGTGAGGATGTTCTTTTGTTTCCTGGATTCTAGGATGCACCCCATTGGTCGTAATGATCACACGTGATCAAATCGATGGGTGCGTCGTCTTGCAAATGCCATAACATTGCGCATCAATGAGATTCTATGGCTGCATTAGGTATGCACACATTTTTATTCAATTTGCGTCAAATCAATTTAGCGCATCTTTAGGCAATGTTTTTTTTTAAATTTAAGTTGTGGATAATTAACAGAAGATTCACCATTAAATAAAAAAAATCAAATTTCAACGCTTTCTAGATTATTTTTAAAAAAATGAACCTTTAATGTAAATTTCTAATTACAATTTCCCTTTAATAATTTTAGAAATCGACACATTAATACATTATTTTTTAATTAAGTTTCATTAGTAGCTGCAAAACCAAATAATGTATTTTAATTATTCGATACACATTGAAACATTTCATTCAATAAACAAATTGAAATTAAATATTTTGAAAAAGTCATTGATGTTTAACCAAAGATTCCTCTCGCACATCACTATATATCACAAAGTTAATAATTAATTTTCAATGCGATGATAACTAAAAAATTTTAAATAAAAAGTTATGGAATATTGATTAGATTAGTTTGATCAATTTTATTATATTGTAAAAGTGATGAAACCTTAATATAAATTAAATTTGTAAGAACATACATCTAAACCATTTTCAAAATGAAAATTTTATAGTTGGTAAATAATTTAGCTTTGCCAACGTTCATGCCATGTCTTTAGGCCATGTTTAAAAGCTAGGTCACTAATCAACGATATCAGTTAATTTTATCTATGGACAAAGTCACGCAAAAATCTACATCGCTATTAGAATTATTTCAAAGACGTTTTCGATTTGCATAATTCAAAACGAAAATGTTTAGTGTTTAAAGTATGGTTAAATTGCAGATACGTGATTAATGTTGTAATTCATACTCATAAACTTCTTTAAAACAATATAATTTGCCACTTAAAAATGAATCATTTTAAAGTAGTTTGCCCCATTTTAAATTCTTAGAATTTGTTGTAATTCATCTTAATCTAATAAAAATGATTCATCTATTATCAGTTCATCCCCACATTTATGACGGATCATTAAGCATAATTCTGAAAAGTCCTCTTGAAGCACTATATTCAAGGAGGTAGGAAAATGTTGAATGTGCCGTTCGTTCAAAAACTGGCTTGTAATGTGAAGCCGCTTACATACATAAAAGAAAGCTAAAATTCAATCCAAATAATGATTTTCAAATTAATTGAGCTTACTGTTATCTACATTTTTTATTATTATTTTGTGCGTTTCTTTATATTTCAGGAGTTTTCGCAGTTAAGGAATAATTTTTAATTGGCTATCATTTAGTTTTCCTTAACTGTAGCTGTATCTGTTGCAAGGATGAGTGCATATGTTCAAATCTATTTAATAAAACTTGTAATAAAAATATTTCTTGCAATAACAATAATCTCATAATACATCCTCAATCAGTTCAAATTACCATTTCTTATATTTTAACTATATATTTTTAAACAATAAAAGGACGTATTCCCAATTAAATACTCATTAATAGCTAACATTTTTAGGGCTTACTTTTTCTGTTTGGTGGAGGTATCAATTGAAGTCCCGCCAAGTTATTCTTACCTTTAAGAATACATTTCGTGTCAACTTTTGTGTTCAAAAATCGTAATTATCGGTCAATATAAGTTATCGATCAAATTCGAAACTATTCATTTTCGCGTAGCAACAACGTTAAGCTCTAAGCTTCACAGTTAGGCTTCATCTCAAGTTTAGGTGATATAAAGTATTATCCAACCTAAAAATTATTTAATTAATAGGCGATTTTTTTTCGCTTATGAATGAATGCATAAATGGCATATATTTGATTTTCCTCCAACATATGTGACTTGTTTTTATGTGGTGATATTATTGCAATGATGAGAAAATATTCTACAAGGAACCGGGTTTAATTCGTCAATTCACAGTGTTATCGGCATTTCATTTTAGAAGAAAAGGAACAAAATTCAAAACTTTTATTCAAATTATTAAAAAATCATTTTTTACTTTATTTAATAACACATATTCACTTTGAAACTCTTCAAACTTTTCATAGTTTATAAACTGTAATTAATTATTTTATAATGACTGCGATGTTGTATAAAACAAATTATAACGCTGCAGTACCAGCCGCTGCTTGGGTTATGGAAGCAGAAATGTTCAGTTTGGGGAAAGAAAAACACGAATTAACTTTTCAAAAGTAATAATTTCTGTTATCAAGTAATAATTTAAATAACATTTTTTTTCATCCCAATAAAAAAATCATATACACAATATTCAAATTTATTTACGTTTACTTACCGAAGTAAAAGATGCCGGAAAAAACAGTTGGTCAACAAAATCTCTTTTCATTCTACACAAATCTATGTCAATTGACTTAATTTGATATTTTTATAACTTTTAAACTACTAGTGGCGGGACTTTTAACTCACTAGTGGACACAGAAAAAGGGCTTGATTTTAGTTAAAAATTAAATTTTATTATTGCATTATAAAAAGAGATAATTAGTTTTAATTTTTGTTTAACTATAAATATATGTTTAACTATATACTATTTGAAACTTTTATTTGTTATTCAAAAATATCCGTTTATTATTAAATATCATACCTAAAAATATTAAATGTGCATTTAGTATGATTTGAGAATTTTTTTCACGGTATAATCTTATTGTAAGATTATATTGTAGATATTTGCATTGTAATAATTTAAAAACTATAATTTTGACTATAATTTTGACATTAAAAAAAAGTCTTCTCAAACTTAACGACTACTTCAACTATATTTGACGATGCAAAAAATATACGTTTTCGTTAAAAATGATATCAGTTAATGGTATTAAATAACTGGTTGAAAAAACAATGTTGATAATTATTGGATTGTAATAATTAGTAATTATATTTTTTTTTCAAAAAATAATTTTAAATATGTCATCTAAAACATAACGTTTATTCCCACAATTTGACAATGTAAAAAGTAGTAAAAATTTTCTCGTAACGTGATATCAATTAAGCTTTTAAATGACCTTAAAGCTTGTTTGACGTCAATATTTTGCACTTGACATTTATGACACGCAAAAAACAAGATTATTATCGGTTTTACTTATAGTCATTAAGAAGTTCATGTCGTATTTTCATCGTTGTCATAGTCAGGGACTAATTAACACATCACGTCAAAAAATATGGTATAAAGAACATTAAATAGCTCTTTGGCCTTGATGTTTATATAATTTATTTTATTATAAGACATGAGTAATTGTTATTTATTTTCAATAAATAATTATTTCAATGTTACAGTGTTTTTTTTAATTTTACTGAACTACTCTTATGGGTAAATAAAACTTTTTTTTTTAAGTTTGAGAATAAATGTTGGTTAATTGAAATTTTTAATTGAGTTACGCATTGTGGGACCAATGCTTACATTCATGAACTAAGCGTTCTAAACAAAACCTCTAATTTACTAATGAGATCAAAATAGTGTACATTTACATAGAAACTGGGTTAAGATGATTCATTTCGAATATGCAAATTGTTACACTACATAAGTTATTACCATAATGTTCCAGAGAAGAAATAAACTTCAGTCTCTTGCGTAAAAACATTGAATATATCAAGCTGATAATTACTATACCTCTCGTAAAAAATAACATTAACCAGCCTGTCGATTTAAGCTAGTATAATTACTACCATTCTCTCAATGAGACCAGGAAATCTAACAAGAATTAAAACAAAGCCTAAAACATACTTTTCATCTATAAACTTCTTGACACGCAATTTTAAATTAATAGGAGCTCCGTGCGCGCTCACTGCAACTCGTCAACCCTCCTCCCCCCTCCCCCCAATCCCCAATGAACACGTGACATCGCGTGACGTAGTTTGTGCCGTAATCCTTTGCGTGATTCCTCGATGCCTTTTCGGTTTTTCTTTCAGATTCGTCTGAACATGAACGATTACTTTGCATTTACACCGACCACAATCGCTTTGGCTATCCCAGGGACTCGTTGAGCGAAGCAGGGTTGCCAACTTTACAGTCACCAAACTAAAGAAAAATGGTCAATTGAGAGAACAGGAAACGGTAAAAAAAAGATTTTTTTTGTAAGTGATTTTAAATCAATTTAAAACAAGCCCAACTAGTCAACGAACTAGAAAAAATCGCCAAATTAAGAGCTCGAAAAAAGTTGGTATTTTGTTGGGGAAGGTTTTTAGTATTAATTATTTTTCTTGAAGCAAGAAAATTAGTTTTTGAAATGATTTTTTTTGTAAGACACCATGATATCATGGTGCAATTTTGGTATTTTGCTTGAAGATAAACAAAAATACTACAGGTAAGATTCTTTTTAGAAAAAAAATAGCGACTTCTCGATTATTAAATGTAATAATTAAATCAAAGCAAAGAGTAACTAAAAATACACGTCAATCATTTATAGTGTGAATTACATTTGATTGGGGCCAAGATGTATTTATTTCAAATTCATTCATTTAGATGAGACATAAATGTCATATTGAGTGACACAAAATGTATTAATTTCTAAACCTGTCAATAGAATTTTTTTATTATTTATGGATAATGCTTCAATGGCTAAAGACATGTTTTAGTTTGAAATATTTGTTTTTGGATACAATTGTTTTCTAAATTTAATGTTTTATCTTAGGTGAATTTAATATGATTTATATCTGCAATTTATAGTGATGGAAAAAAGTGTGCTTACTAAATTTAGTCTTAATAACTTAGAACTTCATACTAGTTCATAGGAGCTGCTTAGAAATTTGAAGGGGATGAAACTTACATTGAGCAGTTCCATAAAGCTAGATTCGCACCCAATAGTTCCGGTAATGATCGCCGTGCTAGAAGATCACAGTGGCAATTATAAGTCAATGGGAGCTTCACATACGACTGAAGAGAGAGTCGTACTTAAGGATTTATTTGCGTTTTTCAATAAATTAGTAACATGTTAAACGCAGCTGAAATGGAAATGTAAAGCAAAAAAAAAATCAACTTTTAAATTTACTTAGGATTTCCACTTCTTGATTGAAAACCAGAACTAAAACTATTCAAACTATTATTGCTTATATTGCATATGGAAGATATAATTGCTGTACCATATTGCCCTTTCGAGCATAGTTCGCACCATATGTACGGCGAACATTACCGTAATTAATGCATGCAAATGTAAAACGAACAACATGCCACATACGCATCATTTTTTTTTAGCTAAACTAAACTGCGGAGTGTATAGCTTAAATGCGTCATATCAGTCCAGGAAGGTTGGTTTTGGCTCTTAGGTTGTTATTTACAATCAAATGTTTGCGCCAACAATGAAAAATTTTCTACATGGCTTGCGCCTGTTGCTACTTTTGTATATTTCCCTGTTGTTATTACTAAATTTTCATGACCTAGCAATAGCGTATATTTCCCTTATTATGGTTTTAAATTTTGAGCCTCAATTTCTTGGTCTCTTATTTAGGATCCAAAGTGATTAACTAAACTTAAAACTAGCGACATAATATTTGTTTCGATTCAGTTGATTTATTAACAAAAAAAGTACTGTTACATGGTTTTAATATTTTTATTTAGTTTTCGTACGTCGCCAAATCGGACAATCGTCCTCCAAAAACAGTTGACAATTCCGTCTGCGAGGAATGAAGGCATTTTCCCAATTCCACACGACAACCGAGCACAAGTCAAAATACCATCAGTCGTTTCTATTGCGTGGACATCGATCGCGATATAGGCACGAAGACATCACAACGCATGTGGGGGAGTCATAGTGGGAAACACACGTTCTTTTGAAATACTAGATCTTCTAAATGGATATTTTCTCTTTATAAATGTATGTTAGTTATGATAGTTAGTTTATTCTTGAAACATAATAGCTTTTTGGGTGTTTTAAAACAGTGCACACCTTCGTATGGTCTGTCTCAAAAATTTATCTGTAAATAAGATTAAAAAATGGTAAAAACTTTTTCACATTAAAACATTTTAACTGTTCCGTCATTATTTATCTTTTATCGTGTACTTCATAAACATTGCTCATGTAAGTGTATGCAAAACATGTAAGATTTTTGATACCCGTAGCTATGACATATAGAAAGCATCAAGTAGACTTCATCAAACAGCATACTGGAAAATATTTTTTATCATGTTATTTCAAAGTATAAAGAATCGGTTTTCAAAAGCATATTTAACTATTTGCATGCTTTGTTTGAAATTTTATACATTTGTCGATTGGAAGTCAATAAGAGGTCTTGGAAAAAGTTGCTTCTCGATATTTTTCATAACTGGAGATAATAAAACAGAATGTTCCATTCTTTTGCATACCTTAAGCCAATGCTCAGCTATACATATTGTTTCATTTTTAGCCGAACATATTATTTAATTTTTAGTATTATTGTGTCGGCATATCAGAAGATTTATATGACCAATGTCAAAGTTCTACCTTATTCGTGTAGGGTTGAGTTTTGTAGCATTATATCATCGATTGATATTACTGTTGGATAGACTGTTGATATTGGTAGTGTGACGTGTGTCAGTATGTGATTTTGATATACTGTGTTTAAATGTGATTTGAGCAGGTATCACACGTAATAATGCAATCAATGAATTGCAAATTACGTAAATGTCACACTGTGAAATTTGTGATGTCATTTCATTCTGTTCGTTTCGTTCAAAAAGGGGTATTTAGGCTGACAAGTCGTGCTACTATGATAAAAAGAAAAAATCTAGGATATTGTAAGGTTTTAATTAGTTGAAAGACTGGATCTATCCACTGATTTTAGTGTTGCAGCAGATTTTCGGTTATCTATCGTTATAAACTTTTACAGATTTCAAGGCAGTGAAAAAAATTAAAATGTAAACATTTATCAAGTTATGAGGTTTTTAATTAACAAATGCAAACTAGGTTCTAAAAAAATAATAACTTTGCCTCGGGCTGATAGCAGAGTAAAATGTATCCTGGAAAGACATAACAATCCTAATCGTAATATATTTTATTTCTTTGTCATGAGGTTAAGAAATATTAATTGTTGTTCTACTTCAATTAAGATGTCTCGAATCACTCATTGATATTAGGTGAACAAAACGTGAACAAAACGTGATACTCGTTAGTACAGATTATCACTTCTGGTCTAAAAGTAGTTGTTCAAAGACAAGTTTGATGACATAATTAGAGATAAAATGTTTGTTTTCATTTAATATTTCAAATGATAACATACATAACCGTAGTTTAATCAGTATCCCGTTAAATCAATTTTCATCCGAGCAAAAAAAAAAAAAACAATCGCACTGCAAGTGTAAAATTAAAGCAACTGAAAAAGTTGCCCTCTTGGATCAAAATAAATGAAATCTATTAAAATATGAAATGTATCAATTTGTGCATCTATTAACTACCTTTCAAACCACTTCTTTATATTCGATTTCGTTAAAAGTTTGATACCAACATTTCAAAGCCTTTTCTGAATTTTTCAATGCTTTTATTTGATTTAAATATTTTTACAATAACTTTACATACAAAATGTTCATTTGTTCTAAATATTTTCTTAAACTGTATTTAATGATCTAACAGTCTTTGGAAAAAATAGTTATTCTATTTATTGGTCATTATTTGGCTACAATAAACAATTATTTGCTTGTAAATATAATACATATTAGTTTAAAGCATTGTTTTCCATTTCAAATTTCAAAATCATGGGGAAAAAATAAGTAGAAGAAATCATACATTACAATTTGTGCTGAAACATAACTATTCATTTTTCTTGCACATAATTCTATTTCTTCTTCATAAAATTTAGGAAAGAGTGATTACGGAGATTACTTTGTTTTTTTTTACTGAATTTCAATTTTTTTAAGTTCTCGTATGTTTGTAAAACTATTAAAAAAACGTAACTCGGTTTCTTAATATGACAAGAAATATGTCTTATTTTGTTCAATCAAAATTATTTTTTATTAGAGTCAAAGGAGTAATTTGGTTTAAAATAATTAAATCAAGGCATTTAGGTATTGAGCCTGAATGTACAACTAAAGTGGAATGTTTAATCCCGTCATTAATTTTATTTTAGTTAGTTAAAAATTCAACCGTCTAAAGATTTGCTTTCATAAGCAAAAAATATTCTAGAAAAACCTAAAACTTTTGATATTTTAAACAGCAATTAAACAAAATTCCAAGTAAATTTATTAGATTTATTTTAGAGTTTGTTATGAAACGCACGCAAGTGGCCGTTAGTTTATGTCATGTAATCTTGCTAAAATAAGAAAGAATTGAATAAGAAAGAACTGTAATCCCAAATACTTTTCCGATTCCGGCCGTAATCGACTCAAATATACTCCTGAGTCAACGAACTCTTTTGTTGTTGCAGAAAACTCACAGTAAATGAGATTTTGATCGCTTTTGCCTGCAATAAAAACGCAGATATTTCTGTAGATTCTTTTTTATGGCGTGATAACGCATTCCATTAATCTCAGAGAACGAATCTTGACCATAATGAAGATCGAAAAGCTCATTAAACACAATAGCATAAACAAAACACAAGAGATCTTAAATATAATATTTACCCCGCATTCTTTACTTGTTAGTATTAACTGTATTCCAGTTTGTGCAAGATTTTTAGGATTTATCCCAAAGATTTGTCTTCAGGTCAAATTTTGCATATGAAAGCATATGTAATGTTTAATTAAGAAAACTTTATTTTGCATGGTTAAAACTCTAAACATTCATACTTACTCAGACTAAGCAATATTTTACAGCTCATTTTCCCGGCATTTTTAGAACTAAACTTCCACTCGTTACTTTGCCATTGTTTAAAATTACCTCAGTGGAATACACTTGTGAGGTTACACCAACCAAACCACACTCAAAATATTCAGAAGCAGAACTTGACCTGTTTTTAGGGTGATTTTCGTATTAGATACCTTTTTAGTACAACTTTCGGAATAAGTTATATTTGTAGTTTTCATTCATATATAGAAATATAGATAATATGCAGGAACCCTATATACATAGTTAAACTTGCATATACAACCTTAGAATTGTTTTAACTCAAAGCATGATAGTCAGCAACTATTGTTGGTTTGAGAAAAAGTAGTAGCGTTAAAAACTGCTTTTTGAATGGAATCTATTTGATACTCTTCTTACAAGCAACACGATGCGATGGGCTGATCGGTAAATCCCATCGCTTTCATGGTGCACATTCAAAGCAAATAATAATGATTAGGACATGCTTTTAACAAGTATCTGCAATAGTTTGACAAAATTATAACTGCCATTTTAATTATAAAAAATTAATCTTATAATTAAAATGGCCGATTAATATTTAATAATTTTATTTTAAATAAACAAATTCAGGAAATATGTAAGAAATTTTTTAACATGTAATAAAATAAGCATTTATTTTTTATTTCCATTAATGCTAGGGAAGCTCATGCATGTTCTACCCATTTTGTAGTAGATTCCCGAATGTGGCTTTTAAAATCAATGTTTAAATAATAAGACAATATTTTTGTTTCATCATAATTGATATTTAGATTGTTTGAATTCAAGCAAAATAGTTTAATATTCTACAAATACAAATTAATATAGTGAATCACGTGATGCTGATGACATTGTTAACGTAATGTTAATTTGTGACCCAAAAAAGGGGTCTTTTATCAAAGAACAATTTCTCTTGTAAAAACAAGTCTGTGTCAAAACATGTGTATTGTAAATCTTATTTTCGAATATATTGTAAAGACTTATTTCCAATAAATTTTGCTCGAAATCGTTCCACGGATGTCAAACCAGTTTAGTAAATCTATGGTCTTAAATAAGGGTCCACACGCATAGGGTTAAGCGGCTTGGTATTGCTGAGAGCTACATATTGAAGACTTTATGCGTTTGACCTTCACAGAATATGTTACAAGAACCAAACTTTATCTGAAATGGCACGAACTTTCGTGAGGTCTGAGTATATGGGCAATAAAAAATGCTTTAATCTTGTTGGTGTCAATAGTTTATAGGAAAATGTTTGTTCTAAACAGGCCTTTTGCATCGACTTAAGTAGAAAAGGCACACCAAAAAATAAGAAAATATTCAAGAACTAAAAAGTTATTATCATTTTAATATATTCATAGATTTAATTTGAAAATCCTTTAAATTGTAATTAGTTTTCGAATTAAGGATAAAATTCATGTATTTATGAAATATTCTATAAAATTATTTGTTAAAAATAAAAACCATTTTCAACTCGTATGTTTTCTTACAAATAAAATATTTTACAAAATCCTTAACACTTTTTGAAGTTTCTCTTATATCAACGCCAAAAAGATTAACATGTAATTATTATACATTTTACATTTTCTTTACAGCAAATAATGAAAGTACCCACTTTCCGAAAAATAAAAAAAAATTCTGCAAACATTAAACCAATTATATATTTAAATATATTTTAAAAAAATTCAAAATAATAAATGACGTATGTAAAATTCATTCATATCGAATGAAATTCAAAGATAGAATATTTCAAATGAAACGATAAAAAAAAACATTAAATTATATTTCTTGCAGTTTATATAATATGACCTATTATTTGTGCTTTTAAAAATACAGAAGAACAAAAGTATGACAATGTAACTGATATGATTTGAAAATAAGTATAAGAATATGTTTCGTTCATAAAATAGACTTTCCTATTTTTCTCTATTCTAGTTTTTAAAGGAAAATAATACTGATAAATTATAGGAATTTTATTAATTCTTTTAAATAAATAAAATTAGCATGTTTTAAAATTTGCTTAATAAAACTGTTATAGTGTAGTATATAGTACCCAGTCTCTTAGACATTAGGACAGTACGAATCAATAACTTTGCAAATCAGTCCCATCGTATCAAACGAGGAGCTAGTAAAAGTTAATCAAATATTTTATACACAATATTCACATGTTGTCTCAGTTCGCTTAATAAATCTGTATTGCGATTAGCAATAAAAAACTTCGTTAATAAGTCCTAATTTATCAAACAGCATATAGGAGTTATCAAAAATAAATCGAATGATGTTAAAAAAAAAATTCACATATTTCAAATACTTTTTTGTCTTGAATAGTCTTAGTAGGTGGCCTAGCAGAAAGTGAAAATGACGCGATAGTTATCTCTAACTACATATTTGTATTTAATACCTCATATTCCTTTGAAATTTGACAACTTATAGGAACAAAACTCTGAATATGACAGATATCTTTGTGATCGCGTGTTTGATATACGTTCTATCGTTTCCGACGTGTTCGAAGTCTTAAGACATTCCGTTCTTTAAAACGTTGCTCAACTTTCTGTGAAATAATGCGGCACAAAGTAGGTCTTTTTGTGAATGGTGAGTCTTGGCGTGCGTCGGCTGACACTTACAATACGATGCATGTTTTTATAGAGAGAGCTGTGTGATATATTAGTTATTTTTAAAAAATTGTTTCTGATTCTTTTTTAGGTTGTTATTAAACTGTTTTTTTTAATCTACTAGGCAATATGTTTTGTCGTTATAAAAAAGTTTAATACAAATCATTATTATAAGGCATCTTTGTTAGTTGATTGTAATTTTTTTTGAATTAAATTTTTTAAATAAAACTTACTTTGAAAGGACTAAAATTCAAGAAATATTATACTACATACTGCTAAAAATTTCGTTGAAAAATATAAGAATTTAATTAAGATATTAATATAAAACAAGCTTTGTCAGGTTTTTTTTTGTTAACTACACAACACTTATACGTGAAACTTAGAAGCTTTTACAAAGGCTAACATTACCCACTTTCACAGTCCAAACTACAAATACTACCTACAAGTCGGATGCATGAAGAAATCCGCACTTAGAAATATAGAATTAATTAAGAATTTAATATACTCGTAAAACTAAAAGCTGTGTTTGGCGTTTTTTTCCCTGTTGAGCGCCAATATTCTGTGGAAGCTGTCTGAGTAACAGATTCTGTTACAAATATACTTGTTTATTATAATACTTTGATTCAAAAACCACACAAAAATTCAATTGCATTACAATTCGTTATAGAGGACTTATAATGAATATTTTGTTGCAATCCATTTTATACTTGTATAGCATATTGTATCGCATTGTACAGTAGGGTTCACCGCTTTATATAGGAACTTTCAAAAACTAAAATTTGATTTTTTCTGGAATAAAAAAACTATTTATGGAATTTTACGCAGTTTCTTTTAATTAATATTAACCCTAGTTCTTGTAAACATAGTTGCGAGAATATTCAACTACTTTACTCTCATTTTTAATATTTAAAAATATATAAATATAGTATTTAAAGATAAATATATGTGTTTACAGTTTGCTGAGTTAAACTAGGCAATTAGGATTTAAGGGGCACATGTGAAAATACAGAGTATATATTTCTTTTACATCCTTGCTGACACATTTATTTAAAAATGTACCTCTTATTTTTTCTGGTTAAAAGTAAGGACTATTAAACCACCCACGCTATCTTTCAATCCTTTTAATTTACTTCTATAATTTGTCCATATTTGCGTTTAATTAACATATCAAAGTGCAAGAATTGACCTTTTTCAAAAATAGGTAACATTTTCTTTTCAGGAGGACTGTTACTTTCAATGGGATATTTTAAATACATGTTAAACTGTTTCTTCTCCTTGAACTTAAATTGTGAGTGTTTCGCTGACTGTTTCACAATAAGGTTCTAGTTGAATTGTTCTATTTCTTTCTTTGTTCTGTCGCTGATTAAATATGATATTATAACGTAAGATGTTTTAAAGAACGATCAAAGATGGCAATTACGCTATATCCTTATTTGATATGAAGATTAACAAAGTCTAATGATACGAAATAATTTGTTATACAATGTTTTAAATGCTATAACATTTAATACGAAACTTTTAAATCTGAAAATAACACTTTATGCATAATTTTAATTATATATTAGTTTTACTGGAAAGCTTAATACTAAAGCAACTTGTCTGACATCATTTTAATATTTCAGTCGAGGAATACTATCCTTTTTTCACTCTACGTATTTTGACATCTTTTCCAATAAGCCTGACAGCCGAATTCAGACAAGCCAGAATCCCGACAGGTTCGAAAACCCGACACTAGAAATACATATTTTTTGTCGATTTTTTCATTTTTTCGAATTTAGAATGTTTATTAAAAAAATATATTGATTGTTTGTTTTTGAAAAATGTTGTGTACTATTAAATATTTGAACTCAGCGGGTAAAACAACATTAAATTACTACATTATCTATATTATTACCTCGAAACCAGACCACATAATAAATAACTCCAAATTATAGAACGAAAACACTAAAAAAACATAAACAATGGAACAAAACAAAACAAAAACATAAACAATTAAAAATACTCCGATTTATTATAAATGGGATACTCGTATATAAAATTGGTTTCGAATGTAACACATTTTTTTCAAACCAAAATCAATTCATGTTTACATAGCAATTAAAGAAAAATTCATCTTCTCAAATACAATAATATAAATGCAAAAATTAGTAATTAAATTGCCCCGAATTAAGCATAAGTCATTAAATTATTGATTTGTCGGGATTTCGTCCTTGTCGAGTTTTCGACCCTGTCCGGTTTTGGCTGTCGGGTTTATGTCCGGAACTCCTTTTCCATATGTTTCGAAATTCATATGGAGATAAAAGTCAGACAAACATACAGATGCACAGTCACACATTAATAGTATAAATGATACAAATTGTAGAATAAATTTTTATAAGAAGTACCCCACTTATCATTGTTCCGATAATGTTCCGACATTGTGTCCCTTGGATGTAAATTATTCGCCATGAACTGAATGCTAAAACTACTTTAGAGCTGTTTGTTCTCGATGACATCACTCCATTCTAAAATCGTGTGTCCATTTTATCGAAGGAACAACGACAGTTCCTGTTTCACTTTCTCCGGCCATCAGGTTAAAAGCCGCCATTGTGGAAGAACAAACATCCGATCCCGTTTTTCGATTGTGATTATTTATTAATCGTTATATCCATTCCGTCGCTTTCTTTATTGTTATCGAAATACCGGGCTCTGTGTCGTTGCGGATGGCTGGCCGCTAGCGATGCAGCCGATGGCACACTTTTGCCCTTTGTGTCGTAGAAAGTGACCGTTTGTTTTCTTTTCAATGCATAGGGTCATTAGTGATTGGCAAGATGGAGAACTTTTATATCAGAACTCAATTAAAATGATATTTAGGGATTATGAAGGGATGTTCAATTAATAAATGAATGTTTATAAATTGATCATTCAATAAGATATTAAGAATATATAGATGATTTTTCTATAAGACTATTTATTTCTTTATTAGAACCTAATTTACAATCAATCGATACGATAAAAAATCATTAAAAGATTACGTATTTCCATTTGTAGCTAAACAGTATATTTATAATTTGGTCATGTAGTAAGTATATAGAAAAGTTCGACTCTAATAATCTCTGAAACTATGGTTAAAAACAAAGATAACTCTGCTAAGATAATCCAAAGATTATCTTACAAGAAAGTTTCTTTCTGAGATAAGAGCAAAAAAATTCGGAACTTTATTTATAAGTTAATTTAATGAACTGTTAACTTCAACTCTAACAATATTTTTATTCAAGCTTTAAAAAAAATCACTATGTCATATTTGGTATGCAAGAAAAGCTTCACAGACATGGATCTAAAGAATAATTATAACACAATGAATATTATTTTATTATTTAATTAAATTTTACCGCAACTTAAATATTAAATTCAAGCTAAATGCACCATTACATTATATTAGAATAGACATACAAAACCTTTAAGAATATTCAATTTGTAAATTATTATTTTTTGTATTGACAACTGTCAAATTCGTTCCATTTAAATGTAATCCACACTCGCAGTATCATCATTCTAGTTCTACATTAACAATCCAGCGGAAACGATGACACATGACGAATATCGTTTCCATCCTAAACCCAGATATGTCATAACTTTATTCGAGTGAAAACTATGAATACCATAGTGTTTTAAAAGAAAAATGAGCTGAATATATTACCTCAAAACTTTTGTCGTATTTAATAGTGTCTTTATGTGCTTAGTTTAGGAAGTATTTGGACAGATATGGGAATATTTAACTGTTAAAATAAGGAATCATGGTACAATGAACAAGTAGTTTTTTCAGGAATCGATGTAAAAATGACAAGTATTTAAAAAGGGAAAATATTTCAATGCATAACGAATTATATGTGAATTATTAAGTTATTTTTGCGTTTCATAAAAAAACGATAAATTATTTTCAAGTGTCATGCTATTTTGCAAGGTATCTACGTTATAAATACATTAAAAATATTTGCTTTAAATTCAAAGATGAAGTTTAAATTTTGGGTTAGTTTTATGCATAATAAGATTTTTACAAAAATATATTTTATTTCAATATAACTCAAGAATTACTCTATGTATTTTGGTATTTTCACTTCCAATTGAATAGTGGATTTGTTGAACAGTGTTTAAGTAATTGAATTATTCATCAACGCTGGAATTAATTCAGCAGTGTAGCATTATGTTAATTTATTCATCACTGCTTTCCATATGGTAATTGAAAGTCATAGTTTGATACCATAGATAGAATAGCATTGCAGTAATAGTACATAATGGCCCCTAAGAGATTTTAAAAAAGAACTGCTAAAAATCTTTTAGAATAGGGGTTGGGGTAGATTTCGTTTTGTTTCATTTCGCTTAGTTTAATTTCGTTTCGTTTTCCTTTGTTTTTTCTGTTTTATTTTACTTCAGTTTTTTCATCTGATGTGCTCAGAACTCATGAAAAAAATCTTCAAAAAGTAGAAATATAACCCTTATATTTTTGCACTGGAATAACTTTATTTGTTAGAAAACATAATTTTGAAAAATTTCAATGAAAAGGACAAGACGGAAATTTGCGTAATAATGATCGGTTTACTCTTACAATTGAATCTCTTGAACTTGAATAAAATATAAGTACCATTGAGGCTAAACTATACAGTATTTACCACAAGATATGCCACAATGACAGGAATTCGCCCAAAAGTGCATTCATTTTTATTGATGTTTTGCAATATAAATCTATTTTAACCTTAAATTACTGAAAGAATTACTGGAAAGAATTTAAAGCAAGCTAAAATTTCCTAACCTAACCAAAAGGTAATAAACGTGTCAAATATTACATGATGTATTGATACTTATATGCTAATATAGAGACTTAATGAAAGTTTTTAGTTTCAAGCAAAACCTCAACTCATTATACTGCGGTAGACATATTCCCAGAAAGTTGTTGATCCTTTGCATGTATCATCAATATAGTAGATAGGTCTGATTTGATGTGTATCTCATTCAAACGCTTAGTTGCATTTGAAAAGGAATTTAGAAATTTGGGTATTTATCTTATTGCAAAAGTTGCAAAATACCTAACATGAGGAGTCCATGTTAAAGTATATCAATAGAATATGTTCCACTCCCAAATTTAGCAAAGGTTATGGAAATTTACAGTCGAATTCTAATATTTATATACCAGGAGCAAGAAAGTAATTAAACCACGTGAGAAAGGTCAATGAAACAATCCACAGTAAAATGTTTTTGATAATGAGTGAAAATACCTCTCAATTTATAAGTCATCTTAAATATCAATTAAACATAAAAAAAATTAAAGTAAGGGAATGCTTAATTCATTTTATACATCATTTTCCAGCATAACTTTTTCTAGCCAAACCTTCGACACATTTTGAAATATCAAAGTATTCTCTATTTTTTGAGTTTGTAACATATATTTGCTCTATTTATATTGAACTCTCCCGTATTATTCTCACTTACAGTCATTTTAAATTGCATTTTGGTTTATAACCACATTGTACCACATATTTGCATAATCCAAATTCTTACAATTTCTTTGCGGTCCCTTTTCCAATGACGAAATCTAAAAGCATGAAGCTCCCTTATGAATAAAACCGCAAAACCGAATGACAGTCATCAGCACTGCAATGCCACACGTGATATCAAGGTAAATGGAACAATGGGGGAGGTATGAGGGTAAGAACGAGTCTAATGGAGCATTATTGTCCTTTATTTAACCCACTGAACTTCGACCTTCTTGGGATTGGAGGGGGGCTGAAGAAATCTTGACGTAAATCCTCTTGCTTTTGTATCTGCAGACAATACGTTTGTATGGGGATTGGAAATCGCTAAATCAAAATATTTTCGTTCATTGCTTTTTGGTGGAAATATTTTATGATCGTTTAACTTAACGGTTTGAATATGTATACAGCCCGTCTAATAATTTTTCAGTTGTACACCTGACTGTTTTCCAACAACATAGATAATTTTTAAAAACTTTTTTGTATTTGTTATTCTACATTTTGTTATTTTACTAAATTTGAAAATTTGAAGTATGGAAGAGTCATTTATAACCATCCCCTATAGAAGTGTAATTTTAAAAAAAATTAATTTTCATTAAAAATACATTTTAATCTCACGCAGCGAAAACAAGTTTACATTTCAGCCGATTTGCTCATCAATCAGATGGATATTTTATTCAATATTTAACGTTTCCCTTTGTTTACAACTAAAGAAAAAGAAACTGAGTATCTTAAATAAATGCTTGTTTGTATAATTAGTAAACACTGCAGAATTGCTTTCCTACTTAAACTTGAAACTACAGGATTTTGATAAAAGTTTTATATTTTCCCATATGTATATCTTTAGGACAACTTTCCTAGTCACAAAGGTAAATGATACTTGTTTAGAAATAAATTCAATTTTACTAAACTTATATATCCATTATTCTGTTTTGATTAAAATGTGTGATACTTCACGAAACGAAAAAGCTGTGTCATAAAACGTCGGAGGAAAAAAAGTTTAAAAAATTTGTTGTCACATATCCTAGGTAAAATTCAAAACTACTTTTTTGTTTATTAAGTAAGAATTAGTTTTCTTAGGCTAAAAAGTTTTTAAAAAAAGAATTTTGTTCGAATGGTTTCACTATCAGTTGTTTAAAAGTAGACGAAAGTTAATTAGGCTTGAGCGTGGGAAATTTAATCGATTTGTAACTTTAAAGTAAACAATTACTACTTCTAGTTTAGTAAAAGTAAATATTTTCATCACAATAAAAGGTAAATGTGTGCTATAATGCATGTATATTTCCTGATATTGATAGTTAATATTAAAACGTGAATACAATTTAGGAAGTATTGAGGCCGTTAAAAGTTGTTTCATAACTAAACTTATGGTTGTCATTTGAAAACACGTTATTTTTTTTTACCTTGGATTGTTTGTTTATCGGAATCAAAGATTTTGGAAAGTCAAATATACACTGCATAACTGTTAATACATTATTGGTTAATGATAGTAATTGTTTATGTTGCCTTGGAAAATTTTCATTTTAAAAGCAAACACCTGAATATTTTGGGATATTTTTTTCGAGAAAGGTATGTTAACATATTTATGTCATATTTAAACGTCGGTCGTCTAGCTCAAAAATAATTTGAAGACTGTCTTGGTGTACTTGAAGCATGTTAACTAAAGAGTACAAAGTTTTTTTTTTTCATTTTGCAGTTTCCAAGGCATTCGAACTACATTCCTTTATTTCAAACATATACCCAAACCAACAGCAAATCTCATTTCATATTCCTCAGACAGCACTCTGAGTCATCGGTGACCCAAAATTAACTCAGACCTGCTGAATTAAACGAGACCATTTAATGTCTTAAAAGCGAAAGCTTTTATAAAAAAAAACCTATACCGTTGTTACAGGCGCCAAAGTAGTACACTTAAAACCCCCCAAAACATGCGTGGTTGCCAATCCAAGTTCCATAAAAATCACTCCCAGAATCGCTTGCACCAATGGTGTCGCTCCATTCTTTGATCCCAGAGGACTTGCGTGGGATGGATTTCCGATTCTTAAAGGAAATTTACGAGAGTTTTACGTCGGATTAGGTGATCTAGAACCTTGGCGATATAATTTTTTTTTGTTTGGCGCAGAAAGCAACCGGTAAATAATCCACTGTTAGCGTGACTTAGCTTGTGCTTTTCACCTCATATGTATGCCGATCATGTTGTTCCTTTTTTTATGACTCCCACGGCCCACGAGATTTCGCGTGAATTTAGAAAAGAGACAATTCTAGAATGTCCTGCAGCTTTTTTGTGACTTGCAAATACGATTTGTTTGTAATTAAATGAAATTGCTTGCACAGCAAATGAAATTATTAATATTTATTTGCCATCTGATGTAATTAAAATATACTTTTCCAAAACCAACTCAGTTATTAACCATGAAATTCTATGCGTTAAAACTTTCATTACATACCATAATTCCTCAAATCATATGGTGAAACCATAAAACCCTATAAAAGTTTAAAAAGCAACGTATAATACGCAAACGGGGAAATGTTAAAAGCTCAAATCATACAGCCGTTTATTGACTTAAACGAAGTCAAGTGTTCAGTGCATATGCACTGAAGATATATGCATTTATTTATATATGCACTGATTTATATGAAGGAGGGACATCTTTTAAGAAAGGGGGCTTCCATAAATTACTTGCTTAGGGAGGGGAAGGGGGTTGAGCCGAATATCACAAAATATCACGTGGTGAGAGGGTCTGATCAAATCTCGTAAATATTTTTCTGGGCTTAAAATTGGCATATTTTTACATGATAATATACATCGTGGCTCTCTGAATTGTACTAATAAGTTTTAGAGGAAAAGAACGATCCGTTCTTTTATACAGATTCAATTGACATTCGCTTCTTTCTGTTCTCTTTATTTGTTTTAATTCAGATCGAAGAGCACGTGTTCAAAGTATTTTCACACTTCACAAATAAAATGTTGACAAAATATGCATCGTTTGCTATAGTGAAGTACTTTCTCACCAGCATTAGACGATGCAGCTGATGTTTGGACATCCATGTTTGGTGTTGGACCTCTATTTGTTATGTGTTTCGAGGATTTCCGGGTATCAAACGTCCAAATAAAAAAGTTTCGGTTGCAGAAAAAAAAGACTGTCTAGTGTATGCTTCTTTTCTGACTCCATTTACTGACTCTTTTATAATCACGTGATGGAGCGTGTGAGTCGAGTAGCGCCTCACAGACAAGCTCCAGTCTGCTTTGCTTCAGCAGAAAATATTCCGTTAAATCCAATTCAAAACTTTCAGGAATACTAATTTTGAACAATGTCACGTGAGATTACGGGAAAGAGGGGGGATCAAGCCAAATGTCACGAAATATCACCGTGGGGAGGGAGGGATTCAAAAATTCGTCAAAATCGCATGACGTTATTTATGGACGCCCCCAAAAGTTTAACTGAGAAGTTTCTGTTCCTTTTTCTATCAAAACTAGGCAAATCTTTATTCTTAATTTTCAAAGCAAAAAACAATTTTATTGAATCTACGTTTATGCGTAAAAATATATTATCGAACACATACTTTACAAGCAATTGAATAATATTTCTCTTAACTTCTGAGGGAAAATGTTATATTTTATTTCCTTGCAATTTAAGCATTAAAATATAAGTTTCTTATAAATATAACATTCAATAGCATTCCTGCATTTTAAATGGAATTACAATTCCTTTTTTTTCTTTTACATTTTATAACAGCATATTATGACCAATTAATATCGTAATTTCAAAACTCCACTTATCCAAGGTTTTAAAATATTAAGAATATCAAGTTTTTAAAATGGTTAAGATAACAATTATATAGAAAAACTAGTAATTAATTCCAATGATAAATGCCGTTTATTTATGTACACTTCTTCCGAACTGTTTGTTGAAGTATAATTATGTCTTTCAGAGATAATTCCGATTGTATATAAATTTTATTAAAAAAAAGGTGAACTGCATTTGTAAAATAAATATTTATCTAATGGGTATTCTGCTAAGTTCAAGCAGTTAACTTTTTTAAAAAAAATTAAAAACACAAAAAATTATTCACGTAAATGAACGGGTTACGACAATAATTTTAACAACATAATTATAAAAATTGATCTGGTAAATTAAATCAAGAATAAATACACCATCCAGACACATTTATAATGCTTATGCATTGTTAGTAAACAAACACTAGTAGCTAAAATAAATATTATTGTATTCAACTTTCTTCAATAGACATTTCCGATAAATTAACAAAACAATTAAATTTATAGTTAAAAGTTAACTATTTTGTTAGAAGCTATAAAGCTTTTGTAATTATATACTTATATGTCAAATTATTTGTCAATATGTAACTTTCCAAAACCATCAACAAAAAATAATTGAAAAAAAAATTAAGAATTTGAATTGGTAACGATAAACCATGAATTTAATGATTTAAATTTATTTACATGAACAATATTTTTTAAAAACTTAAAATTATTCCAGAAGGATTATATATATTTTTTTTACAAATTACCTAATAATATATTTAATACATTTAATCATTTATTCTATAAACTTTAAATAGACCACAGTAAAAGCATCATATAATGTAAATTTTGAATATTCTCTGTTTATCAGAGAATTTAAGTAGGGTGAGTTTGATACACCACACTCAACACAAAAAGGTTGCTTAACTTGCTTTCGATTTTTAAGTTTACATTATCAAATATGATTTTTTTTTAATCAATCGATTAATTCAAATCTTCAAACAATCTATATAAAAATGTGGCAGCACTAATTAAAGAGACTGGTTACTTTACCTTATATGTAATGACATGGAAGCGTAAAATAAAATATCTCTTGTATTTTCACCGGTAAGTAAATATTCTGAACACATTGGGATACAAGAATCTCGGGTCCGTTTCAATTTTTAATAGTCATCAACAGATGTCGCCACTAATCTGATTCAAAATGTATTTTACTTGTGTATATACTTGTTTTTGTAATTTATATCTAAAACAGCTATTTTTTTAAAAATGTAAATGGAAGTTACCAATATCAACATTTATATTTTCTTATTTTTAATATTAAAAATATTGAAAGAATCAATTTTGAAAGAATTCAATATGTAAATATTTTAAATTGTAACAATATTTTATTTTGTTGTAAACCGTTGTGTTTCTTCTGCGTGTAGTATTCTTATTATTTCATTTATCTTTTGTTCAATAAGCTATTTTTGTGTATTTACACATTCTGTTATAATCTTGGTGGCCTTTCTTGCCATTTAAAGAAAAAGTTAATTCTAATTATAATATCAATTTTTTATTTTTGAGTTTATCTATTATTTCATTATTATTCATTATTGAGTTTGAATAGCAATTAAAAGTTGTAAGGTGTTTCACACCCCTAGATTAGTTCTATCTTTATCGAAAGAATGAATATTCTGTGTCGATCTTAATTCATAACTGGTATTCATAAAGTTAAAATATTTCAGCTAAACATAAATAATTTCTTATACGTAGTTTTCCAAAAAGTAAATATTGTTTCATCTCTAAATATGTGTGATTTTTTATTTATTTGGTTTTCCAATTTCCCTTTTTTAAACGTATTTTTGAGTGGTTATCACCTCCTCATGAAACCTACTCGTTTAACATCGACAAATTCCATTCTTACTTCACAGATACATAACTTTTCAATTTAATAATTTGCAACAACGTTTGAAATTAATATTTTGTATGTTAAACTAACTTAAATAGCTCATGGGTAGCAAAATCCACATCGAAATTTTCTCAAAATAACCAAACCCTTAAATAAGGAATAATCAACGTTTTATCGTTGCATTCAAACACGCATTGTTCAACAAGAAACTTTTTTTACCCTTTCAATTCCAACTTTTTGTGTTTTATTCTAAAAATCTAAAATTTGTGAAATAGACTTATCTAGATGCATCCAGAATGAAATGTTGAAACGCCTAATTTTTAACTACAAATCTAAAGAGAAAATTTTTGAATCATTACTTTTGAATAAATTATAATAATAATTTTTCGAAACTTTATTTGTTAAATATAGTTAAAATTAAATTTTTAAGCATTTAAAAATGCAAGCATGAATAATTTAAGACAAATTATTTCAGAGTGAATTTTATTTTTACCATGTTTTTCATATTTTCATTTAAATACGACAAACATTATTTAATTCTTCAAAAGACATGATTCTTCCATCTAAAGATACAAAAAGAAAATATTTTTTACAGGAATATGTATGCAGAATTTAATAAAATTTATTTGAAATAATAGCGAGTTTAACTTAATGAGAAAATGAGGAAATGAGGTAGTTGATGAGTCCAAATGGAACCATTGGGGTGTGAAGGGGTTAAATAATTACTTCATTTCAAATATTTCTTTTAACTCGAAAGTAAACTGACAATTACACATAATAATGACGTTGATCCCGAATGACCCTACACGCGCGACTGAAATACAAGACGGTAGGTGTCACTCCGTGCATTTTTCTGTGCTGCTGCACTGGACGAAACAGCTCAACTCTGCTCAAAAGCAAGTAGGCGTATTGTTATGAAGCTAGCTTTTTTTGTTCTTTTTTTATTCTGTGCCATTATTGAAGCTTATGTTTGCAAGGAATATACTGAATACCTCAGAAGAATTGTAATCACAGCGCCACACAAAGTATGAAGTAAAGCAACAAAACGATAAAAAAAAAGAAAGCTGCTGAAATGTTAAAAGCAGAGATGGTGGTGGTGGTGGGGGGGGGATCGTCAGGGTTGCCTGATTAGTCTTTTAGGCTTCATTTGGCCATTATTTGAAGAACCAAGATTTTAAAAGATATGGTTACTTTTATAATAGCTCACGCTACTGACAAATTATGGTACGTTTCTGTTTTGTTCAATTCATTTTATGGGCTTTAATAGTTAGATCGGGATTTAGTTTTATTCAGTTTTTTTTATCAAATAAATGCATATCATAGCGTCGTTAGTCATTTCAAAGTTCACCAAATTTAGAAAACAAGGAACAAATTTTAAACTAAAAAAAATAATGTTCTTTTGATATGAAGGGTTAGTGTGTTTCAAAACTCAAATTCCCCAAATTATAACGGAGATATAGGGTCCGACCCGTTCATTGGCGACTACGTCCGATTGAATTTACGATTACCAAAAGTCGGCAATGAACAAACCCTATATCTTAGTTAATTATGGAGAATATGAGCTTTGCAATTACACGATGGTTGAAGTTTCTATACGTCTATCCTCATCGCTTCAAACGGTAAAACCTTAACATATTATTCGTCTCTCTTTGTATCTAACGTGTTATCAAATTAATAAATCTGCAAATTATAACGAAAATTGTCAAAGTATCAAAGTATTTTAAATATTATGACCCTATTTTAAATATAGTTGTCATTCAACTTATTTAAAAAAAATTATACTGCTATATTTCACTTTCATATTTTCGAAAAAAAAAAGTAGCTGTAGGTATCCTTATTTCTTTTTGGTACCAGCGGAAATGGCTTAGACACTACCCTTAGGAACAAACTGAATCCTACAATTTTTTCTCGAAATCGTCTCACTATCATGTCCGAAGGAAATAAGTAATATCATACGCTATTATGTTCTGTTATTGATACTTGAACTCAGAATCCAGTAGTACTCCGAAGTTATGTAGGCCTGTAAATGACTGAATAAAAATACAAAGGAATACAGAAATAATATGAATATCTAATGCTATAAATTAGAGAAGAATTTCTCTAAAACACTTTGTAACGAGATTAATCTGAGTTGCTGACATTGCCAAAACGTAAATAGTTTTATGTTTCCTATGCATTATATCTAACAAGTACAAGTTCGTGGTCAAATTATATAATTTAGAACATAAATTGAGCCTTTTAGTTTTAATTTGACTTAATTTTTTTTACCATTTTGATTAATTTAAATCTTTAAAAAAAGCACAACGAGAACTTATAGAATTTTTACATGTGGAACCGCGAAGCTGTATGCACAATACAATGAATTACTGCCTAATGAACTAATTTAATCTAATTTAACTTTTGCATAAGGAATTTCTCCCGGGGTACCTTAGACAAGTTGGTAATTATAAACTTATCTAGACCAAATAATTAGGAATCTCTAAAAAATAAGGTTTTTTAAGGTATTAATTTAGCACTATGTGGCCTGTACGTATATGAATTCGGCTTCATTTTACAATTTTTTTGTTTGGCAACCCTATGAAGAGGGGGGGGGGGGGACTTCAAGCCTACGCATTACCTATGAGCTTTGAAACAGGAAAAAAAAAGGTCATACACAGAAGTTTTAGTTGACTACACCCCTGCATCGCAGACATCCATTTCCTTTAGCAATTAAGATTTTTTGACTAAACAAAAGACTAGGGCACGAGCCGTAAGAGGGGGGTAAGAAATAGGGGAAGTCATTTGAGACATTCTAACATACAATGAAAAAATAAAAACTGACAATTTAAGTTGCTTTTGCAGTGCCCTCTGGTGGAGATTCTTGGAATGTGTCGTATGCTTAGCTTGAGTGACTATGTGGTTTTATTTTTGGGATTTTGTCCTTAATTTGTTCCTTTGTGGTTTTCTGCTTTGTGTCTTTTGTCCGATAAATACCTGTGGTAGCAAGATGACGCCTATTCATTTGGGGATAATTTGCATGTGGATTGTTTGGATGGCGCTGAGGAAACAGTTGCAAAAGAATGTTTTATTATTTTTAAAACCAAATGAAAAATTCCATTGCTGGTGTATGTGCACTTCCTGAACCCATAGAAGTTTCTATAGGATGTGCAACTTTATGTAAAAGCATGCGATAACAGCAAGTGTTTTTTTTTTTAAACATTTACAGATAAATTCTGTAATGTGTTTGACTACGGTTTAATAAATTTATACTCTTTAAACTAAAAAAAATACTTCATTACTAAAAATGTTGCTGAATATTACATTCTTGCTATATTGTTGAAGTTTTTGCAAAATAAATAATTTATTTCTAAATAACGATTTTGGGTGATTCTGGTGAGTGTAGAGGCTTTTTTGTTCCCTCTGAAATGTATTTTTATGAAATTAATTTCATTTTTTATTTTTAGTTTCTTCTCTTTTTGAATTTAGGGTAACATGAGTAGCGTTACTATCTCTCTTCTTATAATATCAGCACGTTGAACTGCGTTACAAAAGATCATACTAACAATAAATTGAAATTGCATCAATTGTATAAATATTGTTATCTTGTCTAAAATAGTACCAATCAGTTAAATTATTTATTACTAAATGTTGTTTCTAATCAAGTTAGATATTTGCACAAAATTTATTTAAAAGTTATTAAGAGATCAACAAATAGAAGTTTAATTTTAATGAGAGAAATATAAATCGAAATTAATTTTTTTTTTGGTGTTTGCAACGGAATTGAAAATACCTTAATTATGAAGATAATCACCGATCACTATGCATTCAAAAACTATATTTCCGAATCAAAAGAGCTTAATACTAAAGTTGAAGGTCTTCATTGAAGATTTCATTTTTAGTAGTACGTGTAGAATCTAAATTTGAATGTCTTCTAGTACCAGTATGTAAAATCAATCAATGAAATCGTTTGCAGAGATCACAATATCCTATAAATTAAAAAAAAAACAGCGCTCCTCGGCCACCGATATACAAAACTACAATTCTATTAATTTTCAACAAAAGAAGAAAAAGGACCAAATAATTTGTTTCTATTCCAACTGCCACAATCAAACTCGTTCCTTTTCCAAGAACAGGAAATGGGATGGCAACAAAAACAGAAAAAATTACAAAATCTCGTGGGTGGTTTAGAAATGCGTTCGAATTGAACATAAAAATCAAATAAAAGCGCAGCAACCGAAATTCAGACAGCTTTGCACCACCCCATACAATGTCTATCTCTCAGAAAGCGGGTGGGAGCAGAACCTTAGTATAGTAAGGTATTGGTGGGGGAGAGGGTCCATAATGCCCCCTCTGTAATCGTGATATAGAAATGACAACATAGTAAATGATAATGTCTTGAGAAACCTACGCCCTACAGGTGGATAGGGTCCCCTGTCAATATTAACTCTGTGCAGGTGCAAAGGCTCGATGTGTCGCGGAATCTTTTCTTCTTTAATATGGTGCCATTTTTTTCCTTCTATTTTTTTGTGGTCTTTTGTCAAAGGTTGGGTGGTATTGAATTGTATGAAATAAAAAATGGTAACGAAGAAAGTTTTTTTTAAAGAATATTAACGGTGTAAATTTTAGTTGTGAATTTTAGTGTGAGTAATTAAATCTATTGTGACTGAATGATTTGTGCAATTGAAATGTTATTCCTCGCAGTAAAAACTTTACAATCATAATCATACGTAATAAATTTAAAGCCTTGTGAGAGATTAGACAATAGGTCCCTTTGGAATCCTTTTTTTTATTTACACAGTTTCAGAGCAGTCGAAGCAAAACCCTGACCAATTGTTTGAACCTAACTGTGTTTCAGTTTGGTTAAATTAAAGTTAATTTTTAATGAATTTTAGTTAAATTTTAAGTATTTAAAATCCTATTAATTTTAAAACTAACAACAAAATCCATTTAACTGACTGAAAAGCAAAAGTTAAATTCTATATTATTTCGCACTTTCATTGTTCGTGCAAAGTTTCGTCCAAAGCAAGTATAGATACCTAGAAACATTGCTTGTGTAAATTTAACTGTGGAAAACTTTACAAGTTCAAAACTTTATGTTGTGACCTCTTTAATCGTTATATACCCCGACTAAATAGATTTTTGATTACTTAGGTTTTAAAAAGTTACACCACTTTATTTAAAGTGTTAGATGTTTTAAGTTTAATAAAAACTCATTTTGCAATCTTAAACCACTTTCAAATTTCTCGGCCTTCGTTATAACGTTTCACAGTGACTTTTGAACTTTCATAATATATTCCAACAACACAAACTGTAACATAAAAACGATGATAGAGTACTAAACAAGACAACAATAACAATTTATAAATTATTCATCTGGACACTCGGAATAATGGTACCAACAATAAAAAAATTACTTTTTTATATTAAAATATTTTTCAAAGAGGATTGCAGAAGTCTTATGAATGAAAAAAAAAGTATATCGCCCAAGAAATTATAATCATGTCAAGAGTTCAAGTTTTCTAATTTTCATCCCTTTCGTCAGTCACTCGCTCATCTTCAGGATGAAAATTCTTAGAAATTGAAGATGAGTGTGGGAAGTTGCATTATGAGGGATCATATCTTAATAAGTAAAATGTTTATTTCATAGTATAAAAATTAACTGGTCATGGTTATTAATGTTACGTGTGTGTATGTTTATAATTACGCCTTAAATTTCACGAATTCCCACTAAATTTGAAAAAAGTGTTTCCGTAAAATGATCTTATGAGTAGGGGAGAGTGGGGGCTAATGGGACGTAGGGCTAATTGGACAAGGGTCCTAAACCGGGAGAAAATATACTTTTTTACAAATACTTCTACACTACAGCATTTTAATACTTAGACTTCACATTTTAACAACCAAAGATCAGCCATTAAACGTAGATGTTGAAGTGGAGAGAAGAATTGTTGTTTTGGAGAATCCAAAGTTAGTTAAAAGTGTATCTTTTATTTCCCTTTTAAAGTATTAAATAAAAAATTTCTATGAATTAAACTATAGTTTTAGGTAGATGACATATCACAGAATAAGATATATATGTCAAATATACTGTGGTGAAATACACGTGCTTCTGTGTTGGATCATTTATAAAAAAACAAAACTGTTCGGTCTAGTGGGACAGAAACGGTGGGATCAAATGGGACACGAATAAACCTAGATTTGTATGCTTCTCTTGAAAAATCTATATAAATCTCTAATATCTTATTCAGTCAAGTTGCAAAATTTTTTTTAAACTTTAATTTTAAACTTTAAAACAAATTTTCGTCGTATAATAAGTGAAAGTTTAAGTAGCTTTATTGGTGACATTTTTCCTCCTGCAATTTCAATAATTACATCTGAACAGAGCTTGGTGAAGATAAATAATTTATTCTTGATAAAATTTGCTAGAAAGCAAACTATTCTTTATTACCTTGAATTGATTTCTGAAATAGAAAGTTATTAACTCCGTGTAAGCTATTTGAAGATAGAGACGTTCTTTTTAAATTAACGTACCCTGAAAAAGAGGACAAGTTTGGAATAAATTTTAGAAGATACAAACACAAACTATTCTTACTACAAAATACACACACTATCCTCTAGGGATTCAACAAAAATTATTGGAGAATCTTCGATTTTGAGTTTTAACTTTGATATTTTATTGTCAATGGGAAATAATTGTTTTAAAAAATCATTATGTTTACATTATATAAATGATGTTTGCTTTAAAATTTTATTTTTATGCCATTTTCTGATTAATTTTCTCTTTTATGAAATTTTAATTAAGGGCAAAATTTACTATGTCCCATTAGCCCTGCAACCTGTCCCATTAGACCCCACATATGGTGGCTAATGGGACATTTACATGCTTGTTAAAAATGCTCAGCAACTAAATTTTGGTAATGTTTTAACATCTGTCGAATGACTTTTTAAGTAAACGAGTTTTCAGTTTATGATCTTGTAAAAAAAAGAAATTCAAATTCTTGTATTTTTGCTGAAACACAGAGATTAATAAAAATTTGTCCCAATAGCCCCCACTCTCCCCTATTATGAATAAGTAAAATGTTTATTTCAGAGTATAAACAGTTACTGGTCATGGTTATTCACATATGCTTATAATAAATATAAATTTCAAGAATTCTCCTTAAATTTCATTAAATTGTTTCCCGTAAAATGATCTGAGAGACTATTTTTTTCAAATTGACGAAATTAGTTTTGTCACTTTCTTGAGAACGAAAATTTCTCCAAAAGTGAAGATATCTCATTTGCATTCACATTATTGATTGCACTTTCTATTACTAATGAATTTTGATTGAGCTTCTACTAAGATAACTATCTGAGGGATACTACTTGAAACCCTATATATTGTACAGTTTTACATATTTTTGAATTAGTAAGGGACAATATTCTTTAAATTAATTTTAGAAATTTCTTTATCATGCATATTTTTCAATTTATAAGAAAAATGCAGGGTCCAATAAACTAAAATGATATTTTTCAGCCTCTATAAGCATTATAAGTTTTCAAGATGTGTTTTGAAAGACATCTGAGCTATATATCTTTTCTTTTAAGGCATACTCATAAAGTAAAAGTTCTAAGTCGGTCTATTAGTGGATAGAAAGTAATAATAAGTTGTTATTCATATCACAATAAAAACTGGTATAATAATGTTAATGAGTTATTCTATGTATAAAATAATGTTATCGTAAGTATATCTTATTCATTAATAAGAAAATATTTTTTTTAAGTCGTCGTAAATATAACTTTTTTATAATTAAGAATTTTTTTTTGGATACCTAAGATTTGTATACTAACATTAGCAGCAACTTTGTAGGTATAATTAACTTGATGAAATAAATTACGTATTCGTAAGAATTGTGTCTATAAAAAATAATTTTATTTTGTTGACAGTCCATTCAGTTTTCACTTAAGAAACTATAAAAATGATATTGACTTCTAGCGAAACGCGCCCATAACCTTAAAAATTCTAGTCATTTACACCTGGAAAATTACATTACAAACCTACAACAAAAAATCGTAATTGTTAACAATTAAAATGAAATAACGTGGGTGAAAAAATGTGAGCTTTCGAAATATCCGAATTCTCAGGTAGTTATCTGCAGTCCTCAGACTTACTGATGAGATTTGGAATCTAAAGAAACGACTGGGCGTTATGAGTTAGCTACTGAAATTCCTATTCGAAACGTGATGAAAATAATATTGTAGTTAGATTGTTGTGTCTGTGAATTTTTCTCATTGTTTAGTAGATCGCAGTGGATGTCTTTAATTTTTTAAAGCTTTTATTCACTCTATTTCGCAATGCACAATTTCTTTTAGATTGCACATTAATATTTATGAAAAAAAGTTTTTGCCTTGTTTAAATTTTTTTAGATTTTTTAATTTTTCTTTCTTTAAACTTTATGAAAAACATTGATTGAAAAAATAAATATTTTCATTCAGTTGTTTGCGTTAAAATGTTTTACCTCATATTTTACATAGCAAAAAAATATTATATTAATGAGAATCCCATATTTCTAAACAAAATTAAATGTAATAATAGTTTTAAGGTTGAAATTCAATTGTGTTTTACTTTAACACGTCAATCCAACATTTTAAACAAACATTTCTTAAATATCAAGTAACACAAATTAATGCAAGTGATTCAGTTCCAAAAAATAATAATATAAAATTTCAAGTATTTATTATTATTACAACCCAACCTGCAGGGATTGGAAAGTTACTTAAAAATAACTCTGTTGCCAGTTACAGTTACTTAATTAAAAAAGTAACTCTGTTAAAGTTACAGTTACTTTATATGAAAAGTAACTTTATACAACAGTTACTTTATATGAAACGTAACTAATCACAGTTACTTTTAGAAATTTCAAGTTATAAGAAAAATGGAAATCTAGCCAACTCACCGTTTTTCAAAGAGAACCAAAATTAAGAAATAGGAGAATTAGAAAAAGTTAAGAACGAAAATGAATTGTTATTAAAAGTTAAATTTTAAATAATTAAATTTAAGCCGAGTACGTTAAACTGTGTCGAAAAAATCCGTGAATAGCGGCATGAAAAGTTACAGAAAAGTAACGAAATATTTCTTTACTTCGTTATAGCTAAATGTAACTCAGTTACAGTTACTTTCTGAAAAATCCAGCCGTATTAATCAGCGTTACCTAAAAAAAGTAACTGTTTTAAGTAATGCGTTACTCCACTCCCTGCCAACATGTGCAAAGAAGGATAAATAGAGAAGGAGAATATTTTACTGCTGCCATCTGTTGCTATATAAGTTAACTTTCCTTCTATAACATAAGAAATGTTTTTAAGTCGAAAATCTTGTATCAACTATTTACTTTTAAACAAAGAATGATGCTTACTTTAAAAGTTTTAGAATTGTCGCACTAATCTTTAATATCTGCCATACAGAGAGTTGTTACATATAAAATAATTTTAATGGAAACATTTTAGGGTTAAAACTATTTGAAATTACTTTCTGAAGCTTCAATTCCCAATTTAACTTTTTAAACTACATTTATTCAAGAATAAAAACATATAGTTGAAGAACAGACATAGCTGTTTCTTTGCTAAAAAATTGAAACAAAATTCTGCCAGAAATCCTACCAGAAACAAAGCAACAGAACCTTATTCAATTTTAAAAAGGACAAAATCAATCATCTTGCATATCTTTTTGTCAATGAGATTATTTACAACATAACTAATACGTAACAAAACGTAAATTCATTTAGTTTTTAAGGTTACTCATGTAAACGTGCCAGAAGGATTAGTGTCCCCATAGCATTCATTGGTCAAACTATTTATAAATTCTTAATTAAGGCGCAGTAAAAATATATTGTTTACTACAGGTAAATTTAGTTTTTGCTAGAATAGATCAACAATAATTTGGCTGTCCCGCGACTGCACATCTAGGAACTGCTTCAGTCCTGTATCACTCCGCGCATGGTCAACACTCATCACTTTACTTTTTGGTAACAAGAGCAACGGATGTTAGCTCCTCTACTGGTGGAACCTAGTATTGATAACTGTCCGGTAAATAGCCCCAAAATGCTCCAGTAGAATTTAAACCTAATTTAATAGTTTCAGTCATACGTAATAAATGCCTTCGCTTCTCGAAACTTTGTGCATTTGTCTGAATAGCCAACAGTTTTCTTTGACGATCAAATATTTTAGGAACAAACGTTCAGGATTGGATGAGACATGAAATACATTTTTAAAAAATACCAAAATATTTTACAAAAAAACCCTTCAATAGCTACAGCTAATATTTGCATGCTAACAGCTAATATTTGCATGCAAAAACATCAAAAGAAAGGTGCGTGGTGAATATTTAAATAAACAGTGTAGTATAAAATATGGCATTATTAATAATTGACTGCATTTTCTTTTTCTATGTCAAAACCTAAGACACATGCAGAATATTTATTAAAATAATAACTAATTTTTAACCCTCGACCAATAGTAGAAATTATTTCCTCACTGTAAAATTAAGTAATTTGCTTTTTGAGATATATGAGTGCTAAAAATAATAAAGGAAGGGTGTAGTTGCAAAACTTACATTTTCCAAAGCATAACTACGATATAGGTTCCGGCTCGTTCATTAGTGACTTCTTTCAATCAATGGAATTTTCCATTTACAAAAAGCCCCCAATGAACGGACGGGACTCCTTTAACTTAACCCTCTGAGGGTTTCCCAGCAACACACATAATTTTTTTAAAATTTATAAATTTTGGAGTATGGAATAGTCATTAATAATTATCTTTTACAAAAATCAATTTTAAAAAAATTAAGAGAAATTAAATGTCAAATAAAAATAATTAATTCTATAATATGCAGTGAAAACAAATTTACACTTCAGCCAATTTACCAACTCCCTTAGAGGGTTAGTTATCTAGGAGAATGTGGGTTTTGCAACTACACCCTTCAAATAATTTGTAAAATAGAAGTGAAGAAACTATTTAAAACTGAACACTAATGGAACTGAGACTAACTGTAAACTAATTTTCCATATACAGTGATTCACTTTTTTCCAACGATTTTTTTAAAAATTTAGTTGTTACTCTGAAGAACCCAATCCCATGTGAGGGTGTAAGTGAAAACAAATTTACACTTCAGTCAATTTACCAACTCCCTTAGAGGGTTAGATATACTTACGAGAATGTGAGCATTGCAACTACACCCTTCAAATAATTTGTAAAAAAAGTAAAGAAATTATTTTAAATTGAACACTAATGAAACAGAGCCTAACTGCAACCCAATTCTCGATCTACAGTGATTCACCCTTTTCCACACCGCATTTTTCAAGATTTTTTTTATTATAAAATCTGGTTATTAGTAAGAAGAACCCAATTCCATCTCGACCCGAAAAGCCGTCCATCTTTTGTTGAAATCTCGACCGGAAATCCAACCGTCACGAGAAAACAGCACTTCCTTCAATTTCCACAATTACATTTTAAATAAAAGAAAGTAATTAAAATTTAAATAAAAACTTAAATTCTATTCTCTTACAGTAAAAACAAATTAACACTTCAGCCAATTTACTTATCCCTTAGAGTTCCAGTTACAATCACGAGAAGGTTTGCTTTGCGACGGCATCCTTTAAATAATTTGTAAAAAAATAAAGAAATTATTTTAAATTGGACACTAAGGAAACTGAGACTAACTGTAACCTAATTTTCAATATACAATGATTCACTCTTTTCCAAAGATTTTTGTAATATAAAATCTAGTTGTTACACTGAAGAGCCCAATTCCATCTCGACCCAAAAAAGCAGTCCATCTTTTGTTGAAATCTCGACCGGAAATCCAACCGAGACGAGACAACAGCACCTCCTTCAATTTTCACAAAAAACCATTCATCTCGAAGAATGCCATTATGTTAATGAGCGTATTCACAACATAACTAATAACCACACTATTCTTATGTCCTCGACCAATGAGAGGCAAGCATCATCTGAATCATTGTGCAGGGTGGGCGAAGGCACCTATTTGTCATTAAGTGACTTCGTCAAGGTTCCTGACCTGGAGCAGAGACATTTTTGTTCGAAAAAAAGAACGAAATCTTTTGTTCTCTCTTCTTATTGGATCCACTTTTTTTGCACCAGTATATGGTAATAACGACTTTTTAATCGCTGGGATATTTTTCTATGTCAAAGAATGGATGGTTAATGATGAATTCGGCTTGTAAATGAGAGGGAATTAGTGAGGGTACCTCGTTTAATTGATTGTCTCTCCTGCTCCATTTAGGGTGGTGTGCGCCATTGTGGAAGATTAAGAAGGAATCGTTTGAATAATACACCGACAAATAATAATATAGGGTAGTAATTTAAGTTAAAGAACAGCACAAAAGTTTCCCGTTAAGAAATGATAACCTTTTAAAAAATTATCTAAATAAAATATCATATATTTTAGAAATAACAAAGCTATGTCGAAAGTCAGAAATGACTGGCATCTGAGGAGATGATCGTTATTTTTTTAGTTAGGACTGATTAGTAGTGTTTTTCGGCCTTTGATTTGCACATTTGACGAAGGCCCAAAATAACAACTTAAATTATGAAACAATCGTCGAAGAAGATTTTTAAAAAATTGAAGATAGAAGTCTGCATCAATTTCTCCAGTTGAGCTATGAAAGATTGAACAAATCTCAAATCAGTAATACACTACTAATCATTACTTATCAATATTACTAATCCATAATACCACGCAATATTCTTTATCCTATACACGGGTGAATATTCTGAAAACGAACCATTTGAAAACAAAAATATCGAAACAAATATTGCTGAAAGTTTTTGAAACTTTGGATTTGAGTTACACTTATATACTACATTGAAAATATAGCATCGGTCCAGATCATACAATTAATATTAATTATTCTGATAGTAAGTCTTAATTTAATAATGTTTCATTTAGAAAAGTTGTAATCCCCAAAATCAACAAACAAATATTTTATTAGTGTGTTACCTTTAATAAAATGTCAGCTTTACTTTATTATATTAAATCACGGCAAAATATAGTGTTACTATAATGCACTGCACTTATATTTAATCAATTTATTCTTATATAATTAAAACATCATGTCCGTGGACACATAAATCATAACCGTGGGCCAAAAAACCACGGATGTGATGTCCACAGAAGTGAGAAATTACATGTTTCATCCTTATTTGAAACATTAGTTAAAAAAATTAAGCTCTTTGTATCTAATGCTACACATAATTAAGTAAGAATACACATTTCATTAGCTTACCTAAGTTCTTTCTTAGCCACAGACGTGATGCACCTATCTTGACCTTTCACTAAATCTTAAGTTTAAAGAACAAAAAAAAATGACTTAAAGCTATAAACAAACTGATTTTTGTATTTAACTATATAATATGACCTCAAATGAAGCTAAAATAACATAGACACTGCGTTGTACTGCCACATATTGAATTCAATATAAGTTTTTGTTCATGTCCACAGACCTGACTTGAAGTGTTAGGGACAAGCATTTAATACTCAGTCAAATAAATACAAATTAAAAAATAAACACAAAAATTGTCTTAATATATTCCCAAAATGTTCTTTTCTTCAATTGTCTAATTTAAAAAGTGAATTCATATCTTAAAGTTATATATAAACTGCCAAAGTCCACGGACGTGACGCTGGGGCACACCACGGACATGACGTAACACGCTTTGTGAATTAAAAAAAACTATAACAAAATAGGAAATCATGTATATTTCTTTCTGTCCTAAAATCTATAAACTGTATTCTCATTTTCTCCTAAGTTACTTTGCTTTTAAAAGCCTATATTACTTTTAAAACTGGCTGGGACAAGAATGGTTCGTTTTCAGAGTTTTCAGCTACACATGTCAAAGTTATACTACATCATCATCATAATTTTTGGAAACTTTCTTTTCAAGCAGTATTTCATTAAGTATGCCGAAAGGATTGTACATTACTGAAGCAAAATATTAAAATAAAAACAAGCGTTTACCATTTCCATTTATATTTCTTTTATATGCTTCTCCCATATCCATTGTTCCATACCCGTAGGAGTAGTTGCACAGTAACCACCAACAACTAGGCTAATGACACCCAGTGAAAGTAAATTGACCCTTAAAGCACCCTGTGTTGGTGTTCAACTATCTGCACGTCTATATTCATATATTCCACAATAGAAAACTGAAACCAAAGAATAATATATTCATTAATAATGGTTCATTCGCTCATGCTGTATTCATTAACCCTTAACCCTTTTCGGTAGCATTCACCTTTTTGAGGAAACCCACAGAAAACCCACGTTGGAAGACTCATCCAACCCCCAACAAGAAAGCGAGAAAACCATTGTCGGATTCCCAAGTCATCGAAACTTTCATAAGTCACGCCTGACCATCAATAAATGAAGAACTCGTTGCAGTAATGGTGCAACTCGTAATTTATAAAAATTTTGCTTTAAGAGGGACTGTCAGTCTAATAGAGCTAATGCATTAGTTTTTAAATCGCAACTTTAAAAAAAGCCATATTATCCCATTTTCATCAGGTATAGAAATCGTCATGACATCAATTTCAAACAAAATTGAAACGAAAATAACATACGGTTATTTAATTATTAATTGATAAAGTTTTGAATAGTGTCACCATCTGCTGTATATATTTTTGGCCTTTTTAAACTTCAAAAATATATAATTAAATAACTAGATAACATTTTCGTTCCAAATTTGTTTCATTTCGATGTTAGGTTGATTCCCATACCTGGGGGAAAAGAGCTAACTTAGGCAGAGCAATACTTCTGTGGAAGTTGTGATTCCAAAACTAATGCATTAGCTCTATGGGACTGACAATCCCTCTTAACGTATTTATGTTAACTAAGTTCCTTTATGTTTTATAGGCGGGTCATTCCTGAGAAAACGTACAATTTGAGGCGAAAAATCTCAAAAAAAAAAAATATATATTGATGAAAGTTTTTGAAACTTTGGATTTAAATTACACTTACATACTACATTCGAAATATAGCATCGGTCCAGATCATACAATTAATATTAATTATTCTGATAGAAAGTTTTAATTTAATAATGTTTCATTTAGAAAAGTTTTAACCCCCAAAATTCACATAAAAATATTTTATTGATGTGTTACACTTTAATAAAATTTCAGCTTTACATTATTACATTACTTCACGGCAAAATACTGTGTTACTATAATGTATTTCACTTATATTTAATCGATTTATTCTTATATAATTAAAACGTCATGTCCGTGTATACAAACATCATGTCCGTGGGCCAAAAACCACGGACATGATGGCTCACGGATATGATGAAATCGTAAATAAGGGCTCACAAACAGAAAAGTTTTAGGCTTAAGAGAACGAAGCATGCAAACTAAGCTTATATAATATATTTCTTTCTACAAATAACAAATTATACGTTCAAATCATTGATTTACCTTCTTATATCTTGACCACAGACATTACGCTATGATCTTGTCAGAAGCCTTTTTTTAACTTTCAACTTCAAATTACTTTTTATCTACTCCGGTATTCAAATTATCGACTTGATACAACGTTTTGCGTGCACGGTTGAATAATAATAAGACTGAAACAGAGTACTGTTGTCATTTCTAGATAGTTATGCAAGCTAAAGAATACGTTGTACACGGACATGACGAAAATATGTGGGACATTTTATTTTCACAGAATTTATAAATTTATAGTATCTATAATAATTTTATTTTGTGTTTTGTATGTTCTAGTAATGCCAATTTTTAAAAAAACTTTATTTATTATAAAATATAGGGATTTAATTATTGGGATTTACTAACCAAAACAATCCACGGACATGACGGTGAGACATCCCACGGACATGATTTGTCATAGTCTGTGGACACAAACTTTCACACAAAATAATTAATTTTTTTAATCGTTTCAACGCTAGTAAGTAGATAAAATATTCCTTATCTTAATTTATTCAAGTGGAAGCATAACTTTTCTTCCTGTGAAAGATATTTTGCGGGGACATGTTTTTGTACGTTTTGTCAGGAATAACCCAGGCATTAAACTTTTTGGACAAATTTGATGTCATCTGATAGCACTACAAAAATGTGCTGTAACACAGTGTCCTATCGAGCTTCAAATCGTTTGAGACGTTGTATCTCGAAATGAAGCCAGGCAGAGTTGTGCCACTTTTAAAGTAAGATATTCGAATATGATTCTTTATCTGTCCCACGCGAGTCCCAAGGTGTTCGACCCACGTCCCATTAGTGAGGGCCCATTGTATCGGCCGGAGAAATCAGCAAAATCGCAAAAATAACCCTTTTCTTCTCGAAAATGAAAGGGTTGATGACGCACCATCCCGCCCTGCATTGAAAAGATGCACAAGGAGAAAGAAGGTGTCTAAATGATGAATCAAAATTACGTGCCTATGTTCGTCTTACTGTCCCAAATAGGAATGCAAATATCAATTCATTTTTCTATTATTGGTATACTACGTTCTCCTTATTTGGGGGTATCTACGAATGATGTGGGTATTGGTGTCATGAAATGGGATTGTGATTTGTTGATATTGGAAAAAGAACACTTAAATGAAGGATGTGGTGTGGCTTTGTTTTATATTTCATTTTGTTGTTGGGTCAGCAAGGTCTTTTGGTTCAGATAATGGGTTAATGGAACTCGAAGATAGTACAGTAACTAGTATACCAAATCGATCTTTGTTTGGAATTTATAGAGAACATTTCTTTTGGTTAAAATCAGCCTTTTAAATTTATACTTCATTTTTTTATACTATAGACCAATTAAAATACAAATTATAATAATATGACTTGACTATTGCATTTCCAAATCTTGATTTTTTTTCGCTCATTATTTTATGCATCAATAGTGTACTTAGAAAAATTTGCTTTTTAAGTTGATGCTTACATGCATTTAGGTTTTGGGTCGTTTATTTTCCGAATGAGAATTTGCTCTGAACGAAAGTATATTGCATGCTAACCAAGAGTATTTATAGCTATGTAGTCAAAACTGTGGTAATATTTTACTCATACGGCACAAACAATTAAACAAATTTGAATTGCTTCTTTAGTGCCAAATAACGTTAAAAGGACGGAAGCAAGACTTAAATATATTAACCTAAAATACAAAAAATGTATTTCTTTTTATTTTATAGACATTCACTAAACAGCTATTTTGAAGTTTTTCTATTTCAAAAGGCATAATTTCTATCACCAAAAACCTCTACTTTTTTATATCCTTCTTAATATGTAATTTTATTTGATTGTTTTCAATAATTAACAAATAAATTGTTCAATTTTTTTTAAATAGTTGCCCTTAAAAATTAGTTTAAAAACTGTTTATTCTAATTACATCACTGTTTAATGTTCAAATAGAAAATCTCTATGTGATTACTTACTATAGATATCTGAAGGAATCTAGTAATAATGGTTTTACAATTCGAATTGCAAAACATAAATCATCATTTGATTCAAGTTACAATAACCAAAATACAAATCTTTATGCTCATTAGCATAGCTGAACGACAATCTGCCTGAATTATGAATAAGTCGAAAATACGAAAAGATAGAAAGCAAGGGAAAATAAGATTAGATTACCAAACTGCACGAAATTTGAATTTCTTTTCAGATGTAGGTCACACGGAACGATTAATTTGTGAATATCGCCAGAATTTAATGGCGACTATAGTCTGGCAACAAATCGTTTTATTGGCGACTTCAATCTAAGTATTATTATTATTGTTTTGAAGCATTGTTGTTAAAACTGTATTTTCTTTGACAATGAAGCGCATGTTTAACTCTCGATTCCCCAAATTTCTATTCTCTAGTGGATTGTAAATAAATACTCCGCTACAAACACTAATTTTGGATATGAAACCCCTGTACAGTTAAAAAGTCCATGGTTGCAGGTGAAAGTGTATAGATCAATTGAAAATATATAATTTTCCACATATCACGTGCATACAAAACTCTGCCCGTTAAATCCTCTTCTTTTCTAGAGACTGAGTGTAGGTGCAAATTTAACTGACAACATTTTAATTTTATCGTATTTTAAAATTTAATAGGCAATGTCAAGGTTCTCGCCTAAGACATGCAGTTTTCTAAAACATTCTAAATATACAGTTATTGTGGGACCATAAACTATCCGATCTAACCAAACAGGCTTTACATATTTTTGATCCATTAAATAACTCAAAAAAATGTGACACTTATTCAAAAACAAAACCAAGTTATAATATAGTAATAATAAATAACAATAATCACAGCCAAATAGCCCTTCTATGTAACTTACAGCAACTTCACACTTCGAAAAACTCACCCTCAACTTCGCTTTTCACCTGGCACTGTTGAGTTTCAGAAGAAAAAAAACTTTAAAAAACGGAAAGTCTCCGTATTGATTACCATAAATTTCAGTTAAAATGCGTTTATTTCCCGCTAAATATTCGTGCGTTTTAAAATTGAGAAAAGGTCTCGCGTTAAGTGTTATTCGAACCCGCAATCTTCAAGTTGCCAGTCAAGCGTAATACCAAATCGACCATCAAATCTCTCATCAGATTGAAGAATTATCTTAACACGCCCCCAAAGTGACATCATTGAGCATAAGTTTTAGATTGAACTATTTGAAACCGCAAACGAGTTTAATAAAACTATCCTAGACCTCCAAGTTAGCTATACGGTTTTAAACCGCCGAAAGTATGCGAAATATCCTTAAAAGTAACGGGTATTTTTTTGAGTACATCAAGCACCCAAATCATCAACGCTAAGAAACTAACCCTCACTCCCCATCCTCCCAAATCCCAACACCATCCCTATCTCTCCCACATTTTCAGCAACCCTACAAAAGCGCCATTCCGCAATCGATCGCCAAATTATTCCCCGGAGAATATCACGTTAAAGCCGCTAATCGCCCCCTCGGGAAATCTGCATCCAAATCCCGAGGGGGGCTCGAACTTACAAACGCGAGAAGGTCATCTTTCGAACGCTCTGTGCGTTTATCGTATGCGCCTTATTATTCCGAGCAGCCCTTTCACTCACCCCCTCCTGTAAGGAAATATACTCTTTTAATAATGAGTCTCCGCTCCAATGAGTTATTTCCCCAGAATGAATGATAAGCAGTGGAAATGGGTTGAGTATTAATAATGATGACTATCGTTTTGGGTTGTTGATGGAATATATTTCGATTTGTAAAGCTGTCTGTGTAGCATCATAAGGAAATTCGTTCATTTTTAATGTTATGATATAGAACATCATCCGTTTTCTACTGATACAGATTTACACGAGTAATTTTTAAGCTTTTAATCGATAAACAGTTTTTTAATGTTTCTTTTTTTCTCAGATGTTATACGGAAGCTCTTAGTAGTGCGTTTACTAATACATCTACTTTATATTCAGTGAAAACTGCAAATTTAATTTTTCAAACTTTCGTAATTGTAAAAATTATTACAAGTTTAGCCTGGAGGCACTAGAAACATTTTCCATGTTAGTCAGCAAGCTTAATTTTTTTCTTTATGTTATTAGTTATGATGCTTGAAAAAGCGTTATCTAGAAACGTCTGCAATAGAATTCGTTGTATAATATTTTAATCACACCATGGACTAATTTACCTCTCCTTTAGAAAATTGTTTACTTTTTCAAAAATGAATTAATTATTTTACACTCCATAAGTTTCTTTTGGAGTAAATAAAAGGTAAAAATTTTGTATGGAAATGAACTGAGTACTAATGATAACTGTCTTTTTTCAGTTTTGAAGATTTTATTTGGGATTTGTGGGATTTGCTGGGTATTTTTTTTCCAAATTCTTAAGCTTACCAAACAGTTCAGTGTTCAACCGAACAATTCCACAAAATATCATTTTTTTTTAATTTCTTGCCGTTATATATCAATTAAATATTTCATTAAAAATATTAAAGTGCTCTCAATGTTTATAGCTTTGTCTATTCCAATGTACAAAAAATGTTTAATTTTTATTATAATATCTGCATAAATTATGAACGTCATAAATTTGCTATATGACATCAGAAGACAGTCTCAAAATTCATGACAAAATGTCCAGTCCCCCCCATAGGAAAAAGCAATTGTGCATAATAGACTGATGGGGGTTACTTAAGGGAATGAAATGTCATCTTTTTGTCTGGATCGATCGCCAAGTTCCTTAAATGACGCCAAATGGCCGGGGGTTCCAAACGTAATACTCGCAATATCAATTTATTATTGCATGACGGCCCTTTTCATCACTGATGCTCTATGCAGTCTCCCGACTCTCCTTCTTTTGGTTTGATAGAATTGCAGCTGTTAGTTTATGATTTAATGATAAATAATTTAGAAAACATTTAGTTAAAATTAAGGTTCTTGGAGATTAAAATAAGTCTTGCTTTTTTCTTATAAATATTTCCCAAAGTAGTTTTGTTCCCAAACGTTTGAAGCATATATCAATATAAAACTGTTGAGTTATATGGTTATAGATGTGAAAATAAACCATAAAAACAAATTAGCACATTTGAAATGAATTCTATAGTAATTCATTATATACTTAAGGAAGTTTCAAAAGGTACTTTGGGATAATCCCTTTGACCATTTTCGCCAAAACCAATATTATCGCCTGGCAATAATGTATATTATTATTAGTTACTGCTTATTGTTTGTTTGTTAACATGATTTGATAAATTTATTGTCTTTACAATGTTTATTATTTAATTTTCAATGTTTATTTCAAATGTTAAATTTAAAATCTAGCACTAAAGGAATTGGCTAGCGTTTGCAGGTCGACGAGATAGTCCCAAAGTACCGTTTAAAGAAAAATGCTGCTTTGAGAATTCTAAGGCTTCCATCATCATTCACCACATTAAACAATTAATCTGTTTGTAAGATTTATTTCTTATTGGTACTAAAAACTAATTTCTAAAGAGAACAACTATTTCGAAGTTTGGTGAACAACTGTTTGAGTAAAGTTGAAAAGTCGGTAAGAATGTAAAAAAAAAAATTACAATCACCGAATTTAATCTTAGGATAAATGGCATTAAACTTTTGTCAGACCAGCTAAGTTCTCTGTCTCTTTGAATATTTGATTCGAAATATGCGGCACTGAATTTGGAATGCTCTCTGTATGTGCCCAAGTGCGTGTTACTAATGGAGTATTTCTCGTACGTATGGAGGACTCCGTTATTGGATTGCAAATGGTTATTTATGATGGCCGGAATGGGTCGTAGCATGTGTCTTGCGATGATTTCTTGGGTTATTTCACTAAACAACGATCATTATTCGCGAATTTTCTCTACGTGATATCCGGATTATGCCATTCGATATTTGGAAAATGGTATTGTTATTATTTTGTCGTTATTGGATGCGTATTAGACTAATGCATCAATAATATTGAATAGGTTTTGTGGTATTTGAGAGAATTTAGTTTTGTTTCTCGATGTCCAGATATCACGAAGCATCTGCGTGATTCCTTTAAGTTTTGGAATTTTATGGATATCTTCGAATCGCAGCAAATAAATTTTAAAAAAAAGTTTTTTTCAATAATAAAATAATACTATACATTAATTTCACTTTCCCCTAGATACTGATATCTATCTCAAAATCAGAAGAGTATTTCATTATAAATGATGGTTTTTCATTTTATTTACAGTTTCGTATTTAGAATAATACTTATAATATTTTCTTTCTAATTCTCCATTTGGCCTCAAAGTACATTATTGCAAATACATTTTGACTTTCTGTGTGCATTCAGAAGACAAAACTTTTGGATGGTTTCTCCAAATTTTGAACATGGTCAGATGCTGTTCATCTCTTGATCCATACTTGAAGTAATTCTCCATACTTGAAGTAGTACTAGATCTGATTTTTCTTACGGCTCTTTAGACATGGGCCTACGGCTTCAAATAATTAATGGATGCAATATGAATGGATTTAAGTGAAATATTCATCAGAGTACCTTCATTTTAGATCTTGAGTCTTATGATTGTTCGCGGTATTATCTTGTTGGAAAAAGCCAGGAACAATTCCTCGTATTTTTTAAGGCCTCGAAATAAGCTTTTTACTTTTCCCGAAATGAAAAAGGGAAAATGAATTCTTGTTCATCCTGGTTTTAAACCAATTCGTTACAATGAAGTCATATTCATTGTAACGAATTGGTATAAAAACCAGGATGTTCTTCTGATACGTCCGTTTAAATAATGATTTAATGATTATTTGAAGAAACGTAAATTTTGTAGTGTTAAAATTTTTGCTCAACAACAAGATATTTTTAAACTTAGATTGACTTAAGAGACGAATTTAACGTATTGCCTAAGGTAAGTTCTTGAATTCTCTTAATATTTAAAACTTACAAATAACTTTGACTCATTTTGAGATGCATTCCAAAAATATTTATTCAATTGAATCACTTAAAAAATATACAAAAATTCCGTCTCCTAATTTACATAAGAATTTATGTTTGAACAAACGAATCTATTGGGCATCATGGGAGTCGACAAGTTATTTTCTCTCGACCATAGTTATTACCTAACTCTCAACAATCAAATTTACCCCCACTCACCAACAATCACGTTACACAATTACCATTATCGAGCTGCACATTATCGTTCTCTTTCCAGACAACCAGTGTCCTTTTATGAATGCTTTAAAAGTACCACCCTCAGCTTCCGGACCTGATGACCTCATCTTGTTTTTGTTAGAAGAAAAAATTAACAAAAAACAACAACATTCGAAAATGAATCTTTAAAAGCAACCATGTCTAAAAGAGGATTTCCGTACAAGCTTTTTTCTTTCACTAAATTTTATGAGAAAATAACGTGCTGGGAAACTCTCCAATGACGTTACCCCTTTATACAATTAGCGATGTAAAGTATGTATAGGCGGAATGAATGTATCGCAGCTATTATGCCACCAAACTAAAACAAGCACTAAATTAGATGAATCGCTTTTTTTTTTGTTTTCTCACCAAAATATTGTTATTTCTGGTGTCCTCGGCGTCCCTGTGAATAAAAAAATATTCGAAGATGATTGGCCTATTGGGCGTTTTTTGTATTTCCAGAGTATATTGCTCTTTCTAGTTGTTGGGTCTGAAGGGTTGACCTTTCAGTGGGCACCTCGCTCTGGGTGCCATGTGTTTGGGGTCACCTACAGATCTAATTGTTAGGCAAACGCGTGGGATCGGCTTTAATTATGATAAGTTCTTTGTTTTCAAAAGGTATCATTTTAAAAGATGTTGTTGTTGTAGAGGAGTGGATGCGGAAAAAAGTGTCATAAAATGTGAATATGATATGAGGTAATGAGGCTAGTTGATTATCAAGTTAATTAGTGTAGTTTAAAATATGCGTGTTTCAAAAGTCATTCATTTAGTTTAGCCTTGATATGTCATAATCAATGTCTGTAGGACATAGTGAAGCAATTACATAATTTTTTTTAAAGAAAAATGGTAATAATATTCATTTTATTTGCAAATAACTTATATCCCTCTGAGCAGTTCATGGAATAGTTTTACAACCACACACAGAATTGAGTCATTAAAACAAAATTTAATGCTTTTATAATAAAGTTAAAATTTACATTTTTGTTGAGACTTTTAAACAAAATAATGCAAAACATTATAAAAACTTTTTAAAAAAATATGCGCAGCTAATTTGACTAATATACACTTCTCAAAACAATTAGGGGAGCACTTTGCGTACTTTTGTTAATCCTTCCACAGTTCCAACTTTTTATTTTTGATCCTGAAAATTTAAAATTTATGAAGTAGATTCATTATTCATCCAGAATGAAATGGTAAAAAACAGGGCAAAAATCTTAATTTTTAAACTAAAATTTAAAGGGTAAAAATTGGAATCATAACTTTTGAATAAATTTTAACAATAATTTTTTCAAAACTTTATTTGTTAAAAAAAGTTAAAATCAATTTTTCTACATCTAAAAAGGCAAGCGTGAAGAATTAAGGGTTAATTTATTCCATAAAAATGTTTTGGAGTGAATTTTATTTTACCAAATTTTTCATATTTCATATTTAATTTTTCATATATAATTTTCATTTAATTAAAACAAACATTATTTAATTCTTCAAAAGACATGATTCTTCCATCTAACGATAAATAAGTTCGAGCTCAATTTAGTGGGGGAAAAAATCGCAAGCTGATGATTCCAAATGGAATCATTGAGGATGAAAGGGTTTAAAACCATGCGTTCCCCTAATTGTTTTGAGCAGTGTATATTGCAGAATATTAAGTTTTCGTTTTTCTTATTCAGTTATCTTCAATTGTCCCGAATTGTGATTGATAATTTAAATTTTTAACTACACACAAAATAATTTCAGTAAATTAAGTCTAATTGGATAATGAAAATAGTATCTAATAATATCTATATTCAGTATATTAACTTTTTAGTTAATTTAGCTAGCATGTAATTACTCATGAAAAACAATTTAAATTCGCTAAAATCCTTTTAGGTGTTCCCTATAAAGCTAGTAACTAAATTTATTAATATAACATTCTCTTGACATTGTGAAAAAAAACACCCAAGAACTAGTAAATATATTTATTTTTGTTATTACTAAAATAAAGTTACATTATCTTCTGCAATTGCACCAAAAAAGAATCGTCTACGAATGACCTTTGCACGTCTTGAACATAGATTAAGATGAGTGAGCATGTAACAAGGACTTGGATCATTCATTTATATCATTACAACCTAAAAGAACATCAGAAAACATCATTTAAGTATCTTTTTTCTGGACTCGTGGCAGACTCTTTAATGCGTGGATGATGCATAAGGGAGGTTACCAACTTGTGTAGGTTATAAAAGAATTGCCAGATTAAAAGAAAGGCGCCAAACATAAAACCTTTGTTAGTTTGATGTTTTATAAATTCAAAATACAAATTTGATGCTCCAAACAGTAATTATGAAATTGAAATTTATTTTTAAAAAATTGCAGGAGTGATAGATACTTAAGGTGATCACATACAAAAAATTGTATGCAAATTAATTGCTATTTTGAATGTATATTTATCGGTGTAGATAGCAAATTGGATTAAAATATTTTTAATCAGAACTCCAAATGTATAAGAAACAAAGTACCCTTGTACATAATCAAGGCTACTCTGGTAAGGGTTGGGATGATAAGGTTTAGGACTTTTTCCTTCAAAAAGTAGTGACTTTTATATATATTTTTAAAGTATACAATTGAAAGCTGTATGATTATTTTTAAGTAATGGTTCATACCTCTTAAAAAAGTCGATTTTGGAGAATTTTACATGACAACATGGAGATAAACTTAGATATATCTATGGAGCCAAGAATTATTCCATGGTGGCCCTTACGTGTCCAAGTGGTTTAAGCGTCTGCCTCAAGATTGAACCTTCTCAGGAGTGCGGAGGTTCACATCTCACCAATTTCCAGTCAATGAATCTGATGCATATTTCAAAATAGTAGAAATTTTTTTCAAAGAATTTTTTAAGTATTAAAAATGTTTCTGGATATTACAGAAAGTGGTTTCTGAAATACAAGAAAACTTGTTTGAAAATTCACGCACCTTAACTGCGCCATATATCCAAAAATGTATGTGATTTTTTTACAGTGTTGGTTCTGGCAGACTTAACAATAAACGAAAAAGTTAAAAGCATATAAGAACCTCCGACATTGTATCATTTTCAATTACAACCACTACCATCGACCACAGTATTAAATAAAAACTTAGGGCCACCTCTGACATTATTGCTTTTCTCAAATGTCTTATTCAATTACAAACTCCGCAACAAACCGGCAATTTCCGCCAACTTAGGCATGCTAGTGCCCGGGCGTGAGGGGGCCCATCCGAAAAGACAAGTCAGGGCGGCCTTAAGTATTGTCATTAAGGACGACCTTAAAGCCCCCCTCCCCCATGTTCTATAAATCACAACCTTCTGCATCCTCCGTGAATAATTACAGGTGCACTATTGACTCATTTCTGAGTTTGCCATTGTTCGAGTTTCGTACACCCACCGAATTTCGATTCTTAATTTTAGCCCTCTGTGGTTATGGTTAAGTGCTGCTTTTGCAAGGAAATGCGGCTTTTGGGTGGCATTGGTTTTAATAGCGGGGGTGTAGGATAGATCCTGGTAGGGATATCGTTGTGGTGCACTTTGAGTGAAAAGTGGTGTTCTTTTTTCGGTTATTTTTGAGAAATATTCCTAGACAAATTTTAAGGGGACGCATTACCCAAAATTTAGGGCTGCCCAGAAAATAATTAAACATGATCGAATGTTGTGAGCTAAGGATATTGCAAAAAAAAGAAGGAATACTTAATAATGGTGGAGGTTTATTGAAAATGATATAGTGGTTTGGTAAAATGGTTTTTGAAATTTTATGTTGATTTTTTAAATTTTAATTTTTTCAGCTTGTGAATGGTTAAAACCCTAAGGCTTTTAGGTAAATTAATGTAGAGCTCCAAATTTTTTTTCCTGTGTTGAAACATGTGCGTTTAACAAAAGTTGGTATGGGATAAGGTCTAGTGTGAATATATATTTTTTTAAAAAAATGCTGAAGGTGAAAATTTACAAAAAATCTTATTTTTTAGCCATTTTTATACATAAAGCTACATAACTTTTTTTGTTTAACTGATAGCTCAATATCCATACCAACTTTTATTAATAGATGTTGTGGGAACATTTTGAAAAAAAATCCAATTCAAAATTCTTTAAATTGTAGGAAGAGTAGCATTTTGAAAAAACGTTAAAAATTTTAAATTTTTTAATTTTTTAAAAAACTTACGTTTTAATATTTATTATTTTTTCGTATATGTTTATTGAATGTTAGTTCTTTGTAAAAATAGTTTAATTTGAATGCTAGCAATAAAAGTACTGGATTTAGTTTTTTGGGTACCGCGTCCCCTTAAATAATTTTTTATTTACGCAGTTAAAAATTTTGGAGCAAAATTGCACCGGAATCCTGGAATTTTCTAGCTACCACCACTGTCTAGAGCAGCCACTTTTGCGGCACATCAAAGTTAAGTTTTACCACAGAATTGGCAAATTCTCGCTCTAAATAGTGGTGAGAGTTAGAAAAATTTAGGATTCAGGTGCAATATTCCGTGCAATTGATCAGTGTAACTTTTCTAATATTGTGCGGCATATTTAGGTTTTCAATTACAATAAATGACAAAACGAAAATCTAGCAACAAACTTTCAATAGGTAAAGTTTTAAAAATATTTTTCACATGTTAAATATTTATAAATATCAACTTATTATTGTTTAAAAAAACTTAACCCATATTTAGGAAGAAAACTAAGCTAACGTGTTCATTAGTGTTTTGAAGAATGCATTAAAAACATATTCCTATGTTAAGAAAACGTGTTGGATATCCGTTCGATCGCACCATACAGCCCATGCCGTTTGCTTTCAATAATTAAATATTAATTCTAGATTTAATAATATTAACAGAAAATAATTACTTTAGTATATTCTACTATTTATATGTATCAATACACATGTATTTGTAAGCTTAAAATATCTTTATTGACACAAATTTAGCAAAGACCAGAACTACAAGTTTATATTATATAACAAAGAATTTCTAATGGGTGGTAAAATGACTTCGACAAATTGAAAATGTTCTTCTTGAACATTTAAAAAGAAAATTACCTTATTTCTTTTACATCTTTAGACTTTGCTCAGGGTAAATATTAAATGATGTCAAAAAACAACTCGCAATTGAAGAGCTTAGTGGAAGAACGTGCTAAGTGACATTTTTGAAAAAATTGAGATTTGTGTGTCAATGAACATATTACTAACTTCTTTAACTATAAAAAGTTTCCCCTTTTTCATAAACTTTAAATTTAGTATATTTTTAGCGCTTTTCAAGTATCGTTTTCAACAGATCCGAGTGCAAACGAAAAACTTTAAAGCTCATTTTCTCGTTTTCTTCTTTTTGTCACTTAGCACTTTCTTCCACTAACCTCTTCAATTGACGTTGTCCCTTGGTAGAAAACTATCATCAAGTGTTCAAACTCTTTGTAGGATGTATACAGTGATAATATCTCTTATGCTCAGGGATCCTCGGACCACACGTGGTGTTTTTACACGAGAACTAATAGTTTAAACGAGTTAAAATAAAACTTAAGCATTTTAGGTTTTCTAATTTAATAAGCATTTATTCGGAAATAGTTTTTTCAGAAATGTGCATGCTTTTGCAAATTAAAATAAATAAAACCTGAATCTATGAAAACTTTTTAGTGAAGATAAATGTTCATTATTAAAAAATAAACCAAAAATAATAAACGTTGTTGAGATTTTAAATGTTTTATACATCAAAACATACCTTTATACGTTCAAGATGTTTTGTTCAAAACTAGAACTTTTAGGCGATATAACATCGTATACACCATACAAATAAATCAAAATACTTTAGTTTTATTTCAAAAATTTGAAGCAATAAGATATTGCAGCTCTTTTTCTTGTTTAAAATTGTTTTAATATCGCCTCATCTTCTGAATATTTTTCTGGCATCTCTTTAAATCTTTAAATTTCAGCTTTCACACTACTCCAATAACGTAAAAAGTTCCGTTCGTATGTCTGTCTTTCCGGCCGTCTGTCCATCATCCACTTTCATAGAAAAACAACAACCGCTACAGACAGGTGTGAAACGTTAAAAAAATCCGTCCGTTTGCCTTCCGTACCCCCTTCCAAATTCGGTTTTATCCAACGGATCTTAATTTTTTTTTGCTAGAAAGGTATAATATCAGAGATTGAACTAAACTTTTTGTCCGTCTGACTGTAAATTCAGACGGGCATCTGTTTACTTGTCTGTCGACAAAATACATATTTAAATAGCATTGAAATTTAATTTTGAGCAATTTGAATAGCAGTTTCCAGGTAAATAACGAAGTGAGAAATTTATTTATGTAAAATTATTATTTGAAGGAAAAAAAAATTTTGTCATATAAATCAGTTTCGAAGGATGTCATAAAATGCAGCTCAAAATGATTCTTTGACAGTTCATTATTTGTTTCCTAAGGAAGTGACAAGGTTTTCCATTTTTGGCATAAAAAGCTGGTTAGTTTTAACTTACATGTCTTTATTTTCTTACTATAATTTTAAGTTGTTTCATGTTTTGTTGTTACTAAATATTTCAAAAATATCGAGTATACTTATTTAAGTATTAGAAGCTCGCGTCATTTAAGGCATTGACGACATTTTCCAACGTGCCAAATGCCCGATGCTAACGGTATCTTGAGTGGAAGTGGTTTTAAGCGACAGTTACTGTTAAAAAAAACTCTTTGGCTTTCGATAGCAATTTCAGCAATTATTTTACTATTAGGAAAGTAGGCTATTTTTGTTATTTTAGAAAAAAAATTTATTTAAAAATTTCGTTAATGGTCAATCCATTACAAATCACCCAGACCTGTTGCTCAACATTTTTGATTTTCCTAATTTTTTTACCATATATATTTCCTAATACTAGGTGAGTTCAAAGCCAAAGTAAAACATTTTTTGGATCACATAATTTTTATAACGGTTATTTTAACTTTGCTTGAAAGCCGATTTTCGGCTGAAAACTACTTTCACTTAAATGCATATAACTCTGTTGATTTTATAGATATCAAGACGAAATAAAAAAGAAAGTGATCAGAATGATGCTATAAATAGTTTGCTTAAAAATATTTGCTTTCTATAAATTCAGAAATTCTATGTGAGTTTAAATAAACAACTTAAAACATTATAGGCAGGAGATTTTTTTGGTGTAAATGCTAATAACTCCATTCAATTTAGAGCAAATATTCTTAATTAACTATTGCAAATATTTTTTAAGCAAACTATTTTTAAGTGTTTTTCAATACCATTGAATAGTGCTAAAGATATCTTAGAAATTAATTTCTATTTTATACTTGGTTAACTAAGGAAAAAAAACTGTTTCGTCTTGCCTAAATTAAATTTATTAAATGATAAGCAGTTTCTTTTGCAAACCTACTTATTTAATTTAAATTTTAAAATAACTAGTTGCGATATCAAACTGAGTCAATAAGCCACGTGATATTCTACCGAGTGTCGTAGGAGTTTGGTGAAGTTGTGTTTGTGCAATAACAGTCCTTCGAAAAATTTCGTCCCGATCATTTGGAAGCGTGTAACATTCCCGTCTATTTTTAAGTATTTAAAAACTAATATCATTAAATATATATATTTGTATATATTTGTGACATAATTATAATTCTGATATTCAGATTCCTCATGGCATTTTCTACAAAGAAACCTAATTAAAATGAAAACTAAACGAGCAGTAATTCCCTATTCTTGTGCAGCGACTGTCAACGCTGCAGTGGACCACCCTGGAGACATTATAATTGGTCAACACCGACGGAATCGGCAATTACCTGCCGCTACCATATAATTACCCGTGTTTCCATATAAACATTCAATTCATGTTACGGAAGCACATTGAGATGTATTGGGCGATAGCGGAAAAAACGACCCTAATAGTGGAATTTTTCCAAATTGCATATTAAGGCTAAATGCATGGGTTGGAAGAGGAATTGTTTTTATTTACTGATGTAGTTTTGTGCTTATTAATTGCGAGAAAAGTGGGCTTTTAGACGAAATTGCGTCATTGATTATTTTGTTATTAATTGAAAAGATTGAGGGTTATGGAGGCAGAGATAACAAAATTATATAAGAGCTTGATTTGGGAGGTAGGGCTCTTGTCTAGTTACGGAGTGTGAAAAATGTATTTTTAAATGTAAAAGTTTAACTATGAAATCGACTGAGCTCTTTTTATATATAAATCCGATAACTTTCTCTGAATTTAAAACATAAGAAATAATATAAACTAATTTAAGGTGTATCTCGGATTATTCTTGATCTTTTAAGTCTACATATACGCTCTGAAAAATTAAGTAAATGTGCTCTGATATTTTTACAATCCGAAATAAGCTCTTATATTATATACTAGCAAATAAATACCCGTTCTTTGTACGGACTAAAAAAATTCAAATCGATCCAAGTACGTGTACCATTTAATCCGTTATAGGATAATAAGGTTGTGGTATTGTTCCCACTTGTTACAAAGTATAAAAACCCGTTTTATTATCTTAAAATTTCGAAATGAAAAATACGGTATAAATGTCATCGGAATTTCCCTCACAAATACATAATTTTTTTTAGCTCATTTGGCGCGTTTTTGGTAAGAATTTGTCGACAAAAGAGATATAGCTACAAACACACTTATTATACAGCTCTAGCACAGTGACCTTCGAACAACCAACCAGCTTATAAATTATTTTTAAAAAACATTTGCTCATTTTGCGCGTTTTAGGTGGTAAAGATTTGTCAGAGTCATTCGGCAAAGTATTTTGGCTCAAAAAATAGCAAACATCAAAACACCTAATATTACAAATAATAGTGTTGCCAAAGGAACTTGAACAACCATCATAGTTATAATTCACAGAGAAATTGCTTAAATATGCATATATACAATAAACAGAACCATCAATGAAGAAATCATCACCTAAACCACGGATCAGAGACTGAACGGAATTACGTCACTTGAAACATATAAATTATTTTTCAAATAATTAGTTTCTGAATGTAATGGCAACATAATAAAATAAACATTTTCAATTTTAATTATTTTAGTTAAATTTAATATTTTTAGCAGATGGCAACAGGAAAGGAAACAAATGATCGGATTTGAGTGAAAGTGGTGTATTTTTTTCAGATAATTCAAATTTTCTCCAAAAATAAAACATTTTAAACCCTGAGAGTTCAAAAATCGTAACTTAAATATGAAATACACATTTGTACCAAGTTATGAATCAAACAGATGTCTATTTTAAGAGTCTATAAGGAACTTACACACAAACACACACAAAACTTCATTTTTATTATTATAGATTAAAGCTTTTAGTCACAATTCTGAGTTTACATTTTAATTGATTATAAAATTAAAATAAAATAAACTATAATATGAATAAAGCAAAAACATTTTTTGGAAGTTAATGCATAAAAGTGCAATTGTACAAGAATAAACTATATTCTGTGGATATTTATTGAAACATCCGCTATTCAGATGTAATAATACCTAAAAGTGATATCATGACCCATTTGTCTTAGGTAATATTTATATTTTTACACAGGAATACTTTTTGCTCAATTTGTCTTTAAAAGAAAAATAATTAAATGTTTATCTATATGCATAATATGTTTGAAGAGTATAGTTGAAAAATTCGCATTCTCCAAAGCTTAACTAAAGACATACATTCTTAAAAAAAAGAGTGAAATCCACTCCTATAGGGGAAGTGCATTTTCGGCACGAAAGGAGTGGAAATTAATCATACTGAGTTAAAACCGTCGTTTTTTAAGAGTGTAGGACCGGGCATTCGTTCGATTCATACGCATCTATTAGGTTGTTTTAGAAGTATTTGCAACTATCCTTCATTTTATTAAACTGCTGGGGAATTAGTTACATGGAATTTGAATAAGACATAGGATCCGGCCCATTCGTTGGCGACTTCGTACTGTATCTTTTAGGCGTGTTTTTAGAATGTAGGTTTTGCAACTATACCCTTCATTTTATTAAACTGCTGGGAAATTACGTCTACAACTGGAAAATTTGAATTGTGGCCAATAAAGTTTGCCATTGAAGACACTGATTTTTACGGTGCATCAGTTTATTCAAATTAAAACCATAAATAGCACTATGCCATGACTAGACTAGACACCTAAAATGGAAACAAAACATGTTTTTCTGGAAAGTCCTAGCAAAATATCTCGGAGGGTAGCTACACATAAAGGTGCTTTATTAATATTGCTGATAATGCTTATCACAAAACATGTAAGCATTAAATGATTAGAATAATATAAATGCATATAAGTTACATAAAATTATGTAGCTTAACATCAGCATAATTTGTGCCTTATTAAATAAAACAAAAAAAAAATCGCATTACAACATAGATCCAGAAAAGCATCCAGTCTTCCATTGATCATCATTCATCATGCCAATTAGTGCAAACCCCAAAATATGCCAATTATTTCCGATTACACCTACCGCTGAAGCCATCCACCCACTCTGGTACTACAACACCACACCAGTACCATCCAGTACAAGAAATAAAGCAATAATTACAACAAAGGCAATGAATGGGCATGTGTATCGGGCGCGCCTGTGACCTCTCAAGACAGATCGTCTTGTTCTTTGTCGTTTTCTTCTTGGGCGTCGAAGACCACGATCTTCTGAATGAATCCTTCAACCGCAGGAAGTGGTTGTAATCACAGTGCTGCGTGATGGGGACGCGAGCCGGCCACGTGGCATCGAAGGGCCACCCCCTTGAACGAATTGGGTGTAGAAATGGGGTAGAGTGGTGCAGTTGGGTAAAGGGACATCTAGCAACGTAATAATGAGGCTTAAATTAACAATTTTGCAATAACCTCTTGAGACGCTCAGCAAAATCCTATAAAAATTTTTTCTTTATTTCTATATAGCATAATTACATTTTTCACATATATATGTATTCCAAAGTATGTTTCGCAATAAAAAAATGACTATTTAATATTTGCTTTGGAGAAGGGGGGGGGGCATCAAGTTTGAGGATGTTAAGGTCTTAATCTCAAAAAATGAAAATAAATTTTATTATGGATGCAAAAGCATGATTTGTCAGTTTTTCGTAATTAATTATCAATTGTAATTTTAAAAATATATATTTACTTCTGAAAAGCTTAAATTTTTGCAAGACTTTAAAAATCGGGCTTGGCCCTCCTGATATTTCATTTTCTTCTAACGAGCAGTCAAAATCAATTTGCTGCGATCGACATGAAATTTAGTAGTATCGAAATAATATCAATACATAATTGTTTCTGCACACCCTTTCGTATAATGACGTGGACATGTAATGATTATCATGAAATACATTCATTTTGTAATCACGTAATCACGCCACTGTCAACCTTATTATGTGAAATACGCTTACTTATTACATTGCAATTGACATAACAAAAAGCTGACATTTTGTTCTGGTCCAACCCTATACTAGAGTTTCTGATGCACTTAATGGATGGATAAAGTCTTTGTCTCGTTTATTGCAGGTTTTATTTCATTAGGCTTTTATGTCCCTTTTAGGGACCATTAAGTAACTAAAAATTAGATTTTTTTTTAGTTATGTATGGTAAAAAAGCGGCACAAACCATGTAATGAACCACGGATCAAACCATTAAATCTAAAGTTCTTACTCAATAAAAAGATCATTTGGACTTTTCATCCAATAAAATACATAAAAAAATATTTTATGCAAAAATTTATCGAACAAAACTTGATACAAAATTTAAGGAACGATTCCTATGCTAGCCACTTTCATTCAAGAAAAGGTCTCAATTTATAGACTGGGAAAACTCAAAGTAAAAAAAAAAGATGGTGTAAATTTAGTATTTACATGCTCTTAACCTTTTTGCCATTTATTATATTTAGATGATACTTACAAAATGAATTATGTGGCTGTTTCTTTCACCTTTATTCTATTGGAAAATATCGTTGCGATAGTAGGGGGTCTCTGCCAACTGTGTACGTGTTTTCTTTTCTGCCAAGTTTCCAGTTCTCTTCGCCAATAGCACTTCATATCCTACAATTTTAAATCACTTTATTTTAACGGGCAAACTACGTCCAATATATTTAACAAGAAAGAAATTCTCTAATAGTTTAATACCGGGTGGCCCAGCGGGTAGTGTTTGAAACAAATGAAAAAATAAAAACAAATAAGAGACATGAGAAGAATTTAATGACGTTTATTGAATGGACATATTGGGCAATTTATGATAAAGAGGTTCGAAGTGCCCGCCATCTTTAACAAGGACAGCAGTTACGCGGTTCTCTAATGCAACCATACTCCATACTGCTTACAAATACCTTCCTCATTCCTCCATACTCCTTTTGTTTGACCAATTCTTTTTGTGGGAAGCTTTTTTTAGCTTTTGTGAGAAGTTCCGCAAAAAGAATTTTCCAAACAAAAGGAGTATGGCAGGAGGATGGACGAAGGTATGGGTAAGGAGTATGGAGTATGGTTGGATTCGAGAACCACATAACTGCTGCCTTTGTTAAATATGGCGGGCACTTCGAACCTCTTTATCATTAATTGCCCAATATGTCCATTCAATAAACGTCCTTAAATTCTTCTCATGTCTCTTATTTGTTTTTATTTTTTCATTTGTTTCAAACACTACCCGCTGGGCCATCCGGTATACATAATACTATAAGTAAATTATAATGTATGTACTGTAGCATTATTTACAATTGTACTACGTATTGGCGACAAATGGAAAAGAAAAAATATATGAAAACTATATATAAATAAGCGGAAAGCCTTCCAAAAACTATGAGTTTCCATAGGTGGCTAAGCGACATTCGTATAAAATTATGGGGGTCTCTTGGATTTTCGCGCCGCTTGTTACCTAAACTGCGGTTTCATACTGTGTGGATGGTTGTTAATAAAAATAGATTTCTGTCTTTCTGACATAAATGGGGATTTTCTTTTGACTTATGCAGTACGGGGTCGTTTGATGTTTAAGATGAGTTTTGAAACTCTTATTTGTGTATTATGTATTTGTGTATGTTATTTGTGTATGCCAGTCGAAAGAATTTTTGTGAAAACGCATTAAAAATCTTAACTTGATACTAATGCACTGCAAACATTTTGAACGCATTGAACATATTTTCACCATTATACATATTTTTAAGTTCTTGATTTCGTCGTATTTTTATACCTTTTGCCAGTTATATGCCACCATAGTGAACGCAATCATAAAAATATCTACAAAACACTAAAGAAACAGAAAATAAAGTTTTTTTTACCAAACAATTAGTGCAAAAGAAACGCACTTCTTCTGAAGTACATTTTTTGTGTTACATAGCAGTAAAGAAATGCTGTTTTTTATTTATTTTTCTAAAATTATTCATATTTTGCTTAAATATTTATTGGCTCTTTGCTTAGCCCCCAATGGCTCATCAAACAAAGTCCTGAAAGAAAATAAAGAAACAACTTTTATTATAAAAATTAAAAGTTACTTTCTTAAAATGTTTTTTTTATTTGATTGAAAAACGCATTATTCGTTGGTTAAATTGGGTTTGGATAAACTTATTTCTAAAATTTGGAATGGATAATACTTTTGTATCTGGAAGAAAAAGCTAAGATAAAGATAGCATTTAAAATATTTCAAAAACACAAGGAAAAGCCAAAATACAAACAAGAAAAATTATGAAGGTTAAAACTTTTATTTTTAAAACAAAAGGTATATTTATACATATATTTTTTTATCAATGTATTTCTTTTTTCTTTGATGATTCTACCGGAAATCAAATATTTAACTACTAACTCTTCCCCATCATTTTACCAAAAACCAACTCAATGAGGAAACACAACATATAAAATTAATTCTTATTGATAATGAAACCACTCTATACCTCCACCGGAAATCAATATATTTCTGCCTCAAGGCACAAATATACAATAAAAAATCTTGACTCACTCCAAACTGCAGTTGAGGTAAAATACGATACAAGATGGAGAATTATTTGATCATAACAAGCGTGCAAACCACGTCGTTTTTTCCGTTAGACTTTTTTTTTCAGGTTTGAGTGCAGTAATAAGTATGCAAGTGTCTCCACGTGGGTCCTGCTGTGTCCTTCTGTGTGGTTTCTTTCAAGAAATAAAATAACAGCCATGGTATAAATACAGGAATGTGAGAGAGATTTGTCGTGTGAGGTGTTTTTTTTTTGTTTTATATAAAATAAAAATAGTTTAGTGAATTGTAATATATTTTTCTATAATATTGGTAAAAAGTACTTACTTAAAATCTTTACTTAAGAGTAAATGAGGAAAAGTAGAGAAAGGGCTGCCAATAGGGAAACCAAGTTTGTATTAAGATTGATTGTAAAAAATAAAGAATAACAATTTTAACCGGGATTTAAAAAAAAGTCCTAATAGTGTTAGAAATGACAGTAAGACAAAGGTCCAAAAACTAGATATTTAATAAATAAAAATTAAAAAATCGAAAGTTTACTACATTTTCGATTTTTGAAAAGTGAGAGTAATGTAGAAACACACTAAAAGGAAAATAAATCAATGTTTGAACACATTATGGTGTTGGAATATTGAACTGTTAGCATTTTATGCTGATCCCTCTGTATTCCTTACCGTCTTTTGACTTTTGTATTCCTTGAAGATGTTATGGTTTTAATCATATAGGGCGTATCGTTCTTCAAAAGAGCCTAAAACATCTGCATGATGTGTTCCGCGGCATCTCAAACAGATATAGTCGGAATTCCAATAATTGGAATGCTACTGTATATTCAAATACAACTTCCGATTAAGGCTACATATAAAATAGCATACATTATTCCTTTCTACAAAATTAGCTTAATAAACTTTTAACAAAACAGCAATTAAAAAAAACTTATACTTTACTCCACAGCTCTAGTTCAACCTCAATATACCCAACCAAGTAGGAATCCGCGATGCCTTTATACCTGCCAGTAGGTGGCGACCCCTCACGGCAAACAGGCAGATGCCGTTTCTTTACTGTTTTTCAATGTGTTTCCCCTCTCTACCAGTAGAAAAGGTAAAAAAACATAATTTAAGGCAAGCTGTGGCGGCGTGCGCTCACAGCACGCGTTCGCAGTCGTTGTAAATGGTTTGTGATTGGCCTTTTTTTTTTGTTGAGATGTAAAATACATTGTTTTTTAAATAGTAGTTGTTTTTTGTAACTGTTGAGAATAAAACCAAATTTTTTTGGCAAAGTTAGCAAACAATTTTTTTTTTGGTCCTAGCTTGTATGTTCACAGCTATAATCATTTTTTAAGCAGTATGTCCAGGTCAAGTAATTCATCGTGTAGCGAAAATCATAATTGATTTTTAATCAGTAGGTCCAGGTTAAGTAATCCATTGGGTAGCAAAAAAATATCGTTGATTAATCAAACATTCTAAGCAAAAAAAATTGAAATTTTTTACTTTCTTTGATTTCTATAGGATATTGTAAATTTGCATAACCCTATTCACAATGAGTTTAAAAAATCATTAAAGAAAAGTCTAGTGTATTTTTAATATTTTTTGTGAAAACATAAATTAAAAATGTACCGACAAAATATCAGTTGGAAATTTTATGATTATTTTAATGGAAAAGTTGTGTATTGCCGTAAAATATTAAGTTAAATAAGATTTTATTATTCAAAACTAAAATGTTATCGTACATAAATATAAAACTTAAAACTTTAAGTAACAGTCGTTCAAAAAATTAATTTCTTAAATTCTAATGAGATATAGAACATAAAATTAATTTTAGCACTTTATTTATTAATCCCATCCTTTAAATGATAGGAGGAACTAAGGACATTTGTCCCATAAGGATACATGACCCAATGCCTTTTTCTCAGCATTGGAAAAGTTTTGTGACTTGGAAGTGGCATCACTTTTTTCCTTTCATTCAGCTGATCACATGGTAAAAACAACCAGCTGAATCATTGCGTGAGTGTTTAGCTATACGAAGAAATGCGTTTTCATGCACTGAAAGTAAATTTTTGGTTCCGTAAGATTTTTCGGTCTACATTTTTTGGTTTAAAGGAAAGATTTTTTCAATTAGTTACTTGTTTTGTTCATGCTATTAGCTACAATTACATGCGTAATAGTGCTAATGTAATTATTCGCAAATGTCTTTGTTTTGGGGTTAATAAAAAAGTGCAACTAGGGATACTTGACCCAAACCAATTAGGGATACGTGAACCAAGTAAACAACACAAAAGTTGACAGAAGTAGACCAAGTAATTTTTTTAGAAAAAATAACGGGAGTCCCAAAAATAATTCACTGGGTTCTTCTGGGAGTACAAGGTTTGTCGGGAAAGAACAAGGGAATTTTTTTTAACGAGTTTACAATTCAGTATGCAGAAAGAACCGATAGAAAATGTTTTAAATGGCCTGAAATGGATAATACATATCTCAAGATGATATTGATCAAATAAAATATTCTTCAACCACCTGTGTTTTCTCTGCAAAATAAAATAATCCCCAGTTTTCTATTTAGATAATTTTACGTTTAAATTTGATAAATTCGTTAATATAAGAATAATTAGTAAGTATAATTAACCCTATGCATTGGGATACATGAACCAAAACTAAAGTTTTAAATAATTTATATTTTACTAATATTGCAATTAATACTTCAGAAAAATACTAATATATATTGTGTAATACTTATTAAAGTATAAATTAACTGCTTTTGTACATCCATAAATAGTGTTTTTTAAAAGTTACAAGTCAAAAACTACAAGTTGGGTCATGTAGCCTCGGTTTCCCCTACTATGTTAGAAGTATAAACATTTTTGTTACACACTGACTAAAAAAATTATCCAACTAGACTATCACATTTTTTAAATTAAGCATTCTGGCAAACTCTTACAATAAGGAGAAATTTAATTTGAAATACAAATTTGTTTTATTGTCGTTAGAGAACAGGTGTAAAAAATTGGACCTATTTTCTCTTTTGCATTTTTTTCTTCTTTGAAACAGGGGATGGAGTAGAAAGTTAACATACAGAACATAGCGGTAGAAACAAATTCACAGTTACTTTTTTTCTTCTTGTGAGTCTTCTTGATGTGTGTGGCATTTTAGGTATGTTGTGAAATAAAACGCATACATATGTTTATTGAATTTCCCCGGTATGCAATATTTTAAAACTAAATTTCATAATGCATCAGACATTTTGTTAGTTTGAAACCACTTGTAATGCCATAAAAATAATTTATAAAGGAACTCCTTCTTATCCGTTTTTGCGATTACAATTTCTTCTCATAAATATCTATAAATTTACAGTTAGTTTTTTTTTAAGTGAAAATACTTTAGCTATATTTTTGCTCCACATAAAACTAATATATATAGGGTTTAGGCACTTTTTACAAGAGTGCACTCTCAAAAATACTTCCTTCAAATAAAGGAAATTTCAATGGCGACTTTGCTGCCTCAGTATTTTCGTGAATCGACACCATTTTCATATATGACGAATACACATGAGCATGCATGGTTCCTTCAAAACCGCAAACTATTCGTCAGGTAACAGAAATCTGATCACAAAACGGAAATTATTTGTGAAAATGGTGGAACATTTATTGAAAAATGAAGAGGTTTTCTGACTGTGTAGACTTTCCATACACTTTCACTGTGTAGCTGCCTCAGTAACCCATAGTCTACCAAAAGGATCCTCAAGGTGAAGATGAGTTACTTCGGCTTATATACTACTATTTTCGTTGTTATTTAGAATACTGGTAGGAACGCAGTGGTAAATCAGCGCCATCTGTTGGTGTTTAAGAGGTCGCATGTGAGGTGAACCGCCACAACTGTATGGTTTGCGTGACACTTGTGAGTAATCCCATAACAGAAAGAAATTGGAGTCGAACACTTATAACTGACGATTGAGTCCTCATTTGTAACCAGCTCGAGAAGAAGTGTAATTATAACTCAGTGTCAAGTGTCACGAGTTAAAATGAAATAATACAAATCCATTATTACTCAGACACGATTTAGGTCCCTTGGGGATCTTTAAACATGTTCAGATCTTTTAACATGTACAACAGGAGGGAATTGAAGTCGCATGCGATTTGGATATAAAGACTGGTGAAATATAGAGGACCATATGCTAGAGTCTTTAATATCTGGACTGTTAAACCAAGGGTGATTAACTCAAAACATTTTTTTTTCTGTGTGTTAAATTATTTATGTAAGAAAAATTAAAAACAAATCTAGTTGAAAAATTCATTTTGTTTAAATAAAAATATATAACTTCCATAAATGTTCCTTAGAATATTTCATAATTTTATTTTAGATTAACACGATTGCATGAAAACGTTACTACAGTTATTGAAAGTGAATCATGGATATATTTAGGTTGTTCAACATAATATTTGGACATTGAAAATAACTTATTTTGAAAAAAAGCAAATAAAGCTTTAATAATAACAAATTTACAAATAAAATAAAAGCAAATTTTTAAAATGTTTTCCAACATTTTAAAAATTGTATTAAACTTACGACAACAAAACAACTATTTATATCCAAACAAAGTGCAAATAAAATAATAAAATTTTCGATATAATTTCTTATTAGGTTAAAAAGTAACAATAATAGTTTTAAACTATATTTTTCTACTATAAAAAATTTACTTGCATTTTTAAACAATTAGTAAATAATAAAAAACGTGTTAACTCCCTACACATATGCAGTAAAGTTACATAAACAAATCCACCATCCTAACGAAACAACATAAAACTATTGATCCCCAAAACATTGAAATAAAAAATAACCTGACCTCATCAAAAGGCAATTTCTTACTCAACAGCACTTTATTACTAATTTAGTACAAGTTTCATCGGATCAGCCCCTTGTAAAAGCAACATCAAAAAGTTGCGATAGCAAATCAAATGAGCAAACAATCCATCTATGTACAACAATGTAACTCCATGTTGATAGGGAGCTTCATCTTTTTACGCTCCATGACTTCTGTGAACATCTGTTAGCCTTTACCGAAAATGACTATGTTATTGTGATTAATGGTTGTAGATAACTTATTTTAATTATAGTTTATCGATAACAGTTTATGATATTGGATAACAAAATATTAATTAATCAAAGTTTTTAGTTATTACTTAGTAATAAAAAATGTATTTCTATCTGCCTGATATTTAACAAAATCTAGGACTTGCAAATTTTCTTAAATACAGTTTTAAATGGAACATGTTAATTTAATTTTGTAAGAGTTCTTGGACATCATTGCTGATCTGATGGATAAAGGCCCTCGATTTTAAAGATATGTGAGTTCTTTTTCTGCTATAAATAAGGTAATCGTGACTCAAAGCACAGACTATTGCGCTCGGTTTCAAACCAAACCAAAATTGTTATTTAAACCAAACAAATAATATTTTATGAAACTAATTAAAACGTTTTATAATTATAAATATCACTTTTTTACAATGAAATAAAACTAATTACTATTTACTTCTTTACAAACAACACAAATGGCTATGCAATCGAAACCCTCCTCAACACAAAACCCTACAAGCTACAACAACCCCAGACTCCAACAATACCACCCTCTCCACTAACCCCACACACCAACATTAACAACCTCCCCCTAGTAAAAATAACAATGAAAAAAAAGAGTGAATGTTATTATAGAGTGGGCAAACATTTCATCGATTCGCAACAATGTACTCCAGGTAGATTATTTGATGCGTGCGCCCCATCCTTTCACGCCCCGTGACTTCTCTCGAAACAGCTGTTTACCTGAGCCATCGTGGAGTCATTTTGGGGGTTATTTGGGTGATTGAATGGTTGTTGGGGGGATTCATCGGACCCTTTTATATGGTGTTGTGGTTGAATGCTGTTGTCGGGGTTTGTTGATATTGATGTTTGTTACGATAGATTACTATGGTATATTATATATATATATATATATATATATATATATATATAATATATATATTATGTATATATATATTTATATATATATATATATATATATATATATATATATATATATATATATATATATATAATATATATATATATATATATATATATATATATATATATATATATATATATATATAATATATATATATATATATATATATATATATATATATATATATATATATATATATATATATATATATATATATATATATATATATATATATATATATATATATATATATATATATATATATATATATATATATATATATATATATATATATATATATATATATATATATATATATATATATATATATTATATATATTTGCCCTGGAGCTTAATTATATAATATTTTGAAACATTGTTATCGCCTTGTTATAGCATTGAGAACGATGCATTAATGCATTAAATTTGGGGAAATTGCATCGTTTTTATTGTATTTAACATAAAATCAGTTTTTTCTTTAAATAGTTAACTATTTTATTCTAAAAAATCAATATAGCTTCCAATAAACGACAAATTGCTGAAGTTGCCGAACATCAAATATATTTTAAAGTATTTAAGTGTATGTTGCCAAAAGGCAACAGTATGATGCAACTGCGCCTAATTGAGTTTGAGAATAGGTGAAAGTGACAGTTATTGGCGGAATGGTGGTAAAAATCATGTTTCAAACAATAAAAAAATATATTTTAGCTACTAGCGCTTTTAAGAAGAAAGAATATCGATTCTCATTCTTAAGGACATTTGTTTACTACAGGTGAATCAGTTTTAACTGATCTACGGTTTCTTTACTATGCATTTTAAGTCATAATAAAACTTTCCAACAGCATTTTGAGATTTTAGAATACGATGAATAAATTCGACATGGAATATTTTTTTTACATTAAATACATATCTAATATTGTATTTACAGTAACAGGACGTATTTTGCAAGAATTTACCCTTCAATGAACAATTTAAACCTGATCAACATTTAATGACACTTGTCATTTAATATAAGCTATTAAAATAATTATTCTTGACAATTAATGACAGAACCATTAAACAACATAAATGATATTTGCAAGAAAACAATTACACAGGCTACGGTATTTGTATGTAACACTGTTCTTGCAAACGACTTAGACTCAAAATAAAAAGTAAAACCTATAGGTAATCATACATTAATTACTTTATAGTGTAATTAATTGCATGTTAAGTGGTTTTTGCTCATGGGTGGTTATCTTTCCACCTAATTTCTTTCAATTATTTCTCCAAACATATAATCATATTTCTAATTGCTGAAAATACAGTGTCATTAAAAGAGCAGACTTTGGTGTAAAAATCCTTTAAGAAAATCCATACAAAAAATTAATTAGTGTTCACGGAAATAAACCTTATTTCAAATACTTAAGCAACTAGTCCAAAATGACATGTTTTTCACTTGTAAAGAGTGTCTTCCTACATTACAACCAATGTTCAAATTGAAATTAACGTTAAACTCTTTGAGATTTCAATTACACTCACAATTGACATTACTATTTATCCCTAAAGTCAAATTTAATGCATATTTTTCAGAGTTAAAGTTATCATAAAAATCGTTAAAGTTTTTCATAATCTGTTTCAACTTCTTTTATTTTGAACTTTACTAGTAATGGCGTCGAAGAATTAGATTGATAACATACACGGAAATATTATTAAGAGAAAAACAAACGTTAACATATTATTTTACGAAACATAATAGATTTTTATGTATTTTGATTTTTAAAGTAGTGCTCTTAGATAAACCTGAAGAAAATCACTTGATATTATTAGAATAAAATTCAATGACTTTAATTTTATCAGTACGTTTGCTTTGGTGGACAGCAATTGCAATTTTAAAATTGTCAGTCATTAACAAGTGCATGGATAGCGTCGCAGTTATTTGTCTACGGATTAAGTTTTTCTCATAGCAAATATTATTTTAGTATAGATAGTCTGTAAATCTATTACATTTCAATGTCTTGAAGAGCATTTTTTGTAAAAAATTAATCGTTTAGAATAATTTTGTTCTGTTTTAAATAAACAATGATTACACATTTTAACTGCTGCATTTTTTAACGACCCCTCTTGTGAACAAACACTTGTTCAGCGATTATCTTATTTTCACCTCAGATCAACAAAAACGAGCCTATTTTGAATATCACTTTCGTAACCCTTGATAAATGATCTTCACCTTTGGCAGTCCCGTGGCGATCGCCAAGGTGAACGTCCAACAATAAAAAAAATCACCAACCCCCGTGTTAACTAGAGACTAGACATAGAAATAATTCTATGATATTTCCCCCATGCTTTTTTCAATTTTGAAAGAAGTACATTGTATCTATATTTCCATTAAAACAGATAACATTTTATGCGAATGTTGTTTTATCAATAAAAATATTTATATTTAAATTAATTCAGTCAAAATTAATTAGACTTGACGTGAATGATTATTTTACTTTTTAAGTAATTGTTTTGAATTCACAATGGCAGTGTGCCTCTGTTATAGTTACATGAAAACAATGAAATAGAAACATTAACTAGCTGCTGATATAGATTAGAAAAAAGGGGGCAAGGAATATATTGTATGTAACTTATATTGTATGCAATGAAAAGTGTTCTTCGTAACTTTTTTTTATAATTGACGCGTTAAAATTCAGCGTTTTAACTAATTGTGCAGTACATTGATAATTTTCTATGATTTGTGATTATATAGTGATTTACCAAATACATGTATTGAGCAGAGCTGATTTTTTTTCTGCATTCTATTGAAGCTCTTTTATCCATAGATATTTTTTTCCACTCAATGTGAAAGATTCTAATACATATTATTCATTGCAAATTATACTATTTCTTTTAAAGATTGGTATCGCTAAAACTGAGCCACTACTTATATTTAAAACACCGCTCTGAAAACTACTGCAATGGGAAACAACCATTCTTTCAAAGCACACATTGCTTTGCATCTCTAGTGCTAACAACACATGCTGGAAACACGTCACCACATTCAACAACATCCATGAAGCTCATCCATATGATGAATAACGCGATCGCCTTCTTTGACAAATCACCTGACGCGAAACATCCATCTCCAGCGAATTTGAGTTACTCCACGATATAGAAAAGGGCCCCTGTCGCAAGGAATCAACAGCTAGGTTTCCCTAACCACTCTTCCGTACCAAACAGACAATAAGCTAGGTGTCTGCAGGGAAATCTTACTATTAACTTCTTTGCATTATTATTTTTTTCTTCTAAGGTCCAGACTGAAAGATCGAGATCTTTTTCGACCCCTTCTTTTGAGCGAGTAAAATAGGTTTCGAAGGTTTCTTTTCTCTTCATGAATGAATGGAAGAGGATGAGTAATGTGCTTTACTACTGGCAGGGATATTTCCGGCCTATTCAGGGTGGTAGAGACTTGATATTGACGGCGAAGTGGTGTAAGTCTTTTAACGAGTTGTCGATCATGGTTTTTGCTCATATGTCGGCCTCGTCACCTGACCGTGGCTCAAAATAACGAGGCCCGTTGCCAATACCCCTGTAGATCTTGGCCAGGTTAATTCAACCCAACTAAAATACCAAGGATTTTAGTATACCTGAGATTGTCAATAAAGTTGTAAAACATTGAATATCGTGTTGGTTCTATACCACAAATGGATAAATTGCGTAGATTATTCAAGTTTTGACACATAAATTCCTCTAATGTATTCAATTCTAATTTACCAGTCCTGAGAGGTTGGCTGATTATCTGTCTATATTCTTATTCATTTTTTTAAATTTCGCTTTACTTCACCCAGTTTTTATTCAATATTTGAATTTATTTTCTACATTTTGTATTTCAGTAAAAAAATAATTGGATTCTTGTTTCATGAGAAGTTGCACATTGCCGATTAGTATTGTAGAATATATGTGCTAAGATAATGAATTTCTAGAACTTTACTTTCAAATAATTCCTTACTTTAATACGTTAAAACTTTACAAATCTGACTTGAGCCATTTTTCGTTTACCCGACTTTAATCTAAGATAAAGGCGTAACGAAGCATAGGCCACAGAATCAGGAAACCCGATGTTCATCAGAATACTTTTGTGCGTCCCCATCCTTCATCCGCCGCCCCCGCAACGGCCACTCGCCCGCCGACCGGACCTAAAAAAACGGACTTAGAAAAAGTAGATTTAGAAGACATATAAATGCAATGACTTACCTGTTATTCGACCCACAAAGCGTCGATAACTCTGTTGTTATCAAACCTTGGTTTCAATTCGGTTGTTTCAGGTAACGAAGTTCCTACCAGCTTTCATTTTGGCTTTCTTGCGATAGGTGCCGAATGGTACTGTGCTCCCACGTGCCATGGATTCACCAATCGAGGCTTGAGAAGGCATTTATTTTCATTAACATTTCTATTGCCACTCAAGATCTGAAAGATGCCCATTATTAAATGCACACTCTCAGAAATAAAAGTCTCACTTTATTAATAATTCCTCAAACGTCAAGAAAATTTCGTTGTCATTGATAATCCTTTCCTTTCGATGTCACATGACTTTTGACGATGCGGTTACTCTTAGCGACAAATCGAAAGATTTACTCTGGAGCATTTTTCAGATCATTTCGTCTAAAATGATGAACTTTCAGCAAAATTTGAGCATAAATTTCTAAGAGTGTGGTAAGCATAGTGGTGAGTTATAATATTGTTTTAATTTTGCCCATTTTTATATTAATAGTAAGTTTAGTATCTGATTCATAAAACATTTGTGGTAGGTCACCCAGTTTTGATTGCATATGTTTTTATTATAATGTTTTCGCAATATTTTACTCAAAATTTAAAATTAAAAACAATATTTTTTTAAGTAATAAATTTTTAAGACGAAAACCATTTGAAATTAAAAAAAAAAAAATACGCTGTGTATTTTTCTTAAACTGTGAAAGCATTGAAAAGAACACGAACAACAAACCATTGCTACTTTAAAATGAACATATCTTCACAAAAAAAGCCCCAAGAAAACGTGATTAACTTCCACAACATAAGACGTTTATGATTCATAAAACACCTTTAACCGGCCGCCACTTCTTCATGGCAGAATCCAAAGAGGGCGGCCACCAAACCAACTACTGGACAGAAACGAAATACATGGAGATTGCGATCTTCGACTTATTAGTTCTGGTTTTCTAGGTGAAAAGTGTTAAGTGTGCCTTTGTTGAGGGTTAACTTGTTTAAGATAAGTAATTAAAATTATCAGGGGCGTCAATCTGGGAGCTGGTGGGTGGAATTTTATGGTGTGTTGTAAATTGATGTGGAGCAACGGTGTTTTATGTAGCGTAAGTGGTAAAGTGTTAAGATTTTGTTGTGATTTGTATCTTATGATGGTTTGATGCTGTTTCACTTTTTTTTCTTTTTTTAAGTACATATAGTTTTAGTGGGTCTGGAATCGTAGGTGGTTTCTAAGAAATTTAATTAATTAAAGCCTAAAAAATCTTCCGTTTCTTCCTTAGATGCCTAATTTAACTTATCAGCAGCTAAGATCTGAGAAAAAGTGGGAGAAATTTTATTGACAACGAGGCTTGGAGATGTGATAAATAAAGATGGAGCAATTGTGTTTTATAAACTGTCCGTGTTTATGTAGCTTATGTAAAGCCTTAAAAATCTCCCGTTTCTTCTTTTATTAACACTTTGCACTTTCATTAATGAAAAGATCATATGAGCATCTAATAACATATGATACTTTATTTCATACTTTTTATTGTGGTTGTAAATAGTGTTTAGCTTGTTTATGTAAATAATTTGTTTTTTTAAGGTTCTTAATTTAACTTATCAGCAGCTTAAGATCTGAGAAAAAGGTGTTAGAAATTTTATTGACTAAGAAGGCTTGGAGATGTGGTTAATTAAGAGGGAGCAATAGTGTTTTACAAACTGGCAGTGTTTATATAGCTTTTGTACCACTTGTTTATATACCATGTCAGGATATTTTTTTGAACTGTACATTTTAAGAGGATTTCATATTGTTCCACTCTAATAAACTTTCATTAACTTTAGTAGATTTTGGTTAAAATTATCTTAATCCTGTGCATGATGCCTAATAAATTTTCTACTATTGCTACCTTAGATGCTACCTCATTTTTTATGTAACTAATGGTTAAAAATCATTAGTACTTTAAAATGTATATATCTCTAACAAATCAAATTTCGAATTACATTTCAAAGATTACCCTTGGAAAGCGTTCTCTAGGTTCTTTATTACACGTATGTGTGCAATATAAGGCAATAAGTATCCAAAAGCTCTAATTGTGGTTTCATCTACTTCTTCTGACTCATCTTAATTGAGTTCATTTACCTCTTAGGGATCATGCAGTATAAAGAAAACCTAACAAAAGCACTCGAATATAATACTCATCCTCTTTCTTTTCAAGACTCCATTGCTACTAAGTAACATTAAAAAATCATTTAAAATCCAGACAAACAATCAAGCGTCTCCAACTGAAATTAGGAGCCACGCGGCATAGTGCGTTGAGAAACCATGAGGGCAAAGCTGTATTATCCTGCACCAAGCCGGCACCCGTATTATCATAATTGGGTCGTTTAGATGATCATCTTTAATTCTTTGGGTGGTGGTTACAAAAAGCTTCAATGGTTGTCAGAGAGTGAGCAATTTCTTAGACTAGTTTTCGTCGCTGAAACACAAAGAAAAGTTATTAACTAAATTTTGTAGGGTTATCTTCGCAGAAAATTTATTTTTAGTCAGATTTATACTTCTTATTTAGGTAAAAAATCTAAACTTTTATGGTTACTTTGAAACTTAAAACTATCTAATTAATGATGTAAGTCTAAATTCTCCTAATAAGAACATTATATATACTGAGTTCTCTTTATCTATATTTTAATTTCTTTTGAAAAAAAATCTTGTGTGTTGATTTCTTTTTTAGACCATCTTTAGAGAAGATAATAAACTTGTGCAACTGTTTTATCCCTGATACTTTTATATTAATTTAACTGTTAGTTTGTAAGAATTCTAATTCTTCGTTTTCAAGTATAAATTTTTTAATAAATGTGTAAATCCATTAATCTTGAAAATCATTTTGTTTTTAACGGTATTGAAGTAAAAATATAACTGCTAGACCATTATCAACCACACTTATCTCTCACGATTCTTTCAATAAAACTTCTTTCCATTGCACCTTACAGATAAAAATCAAGATTCCACAACTCCTCCATCACATAAATCTCGTCAATTTTTAATTTCCTACCCATCAGTTACTTACTTCAGAAAAACAAAGGCATATCTCATGTGTAAACTTAATAGGAGATATGCCTCTATGGCTCTAAAATCCAGAATAGCTTCATTACACTTGGCGCAACCTTATCTTCTGCATCAACATCTGATAGGTTGTATTCATACAAAAGCTGTCATCTTCAGATCTCAACGGTCTGATTGGATGATCTGCGATTTTCTTTTGTTTCAAGCACTCAATGTCAAAGCACAGGAAACGCCCCCAAGGCAACTACTGATGATGGTTGTCATGTGACGATGATGTAGCCAATGAGTGGTTGGATCATAAGTAGGAGTCGTGTGTGATTTAGATTATGCCGTAGGGCATAAATGATGTAAATGGAATGCGACTATTGAAATTTCTCATCTTAGCTTCCACACTACGTTTATAGCGTAAAAAGATATTTCAGAAAGAGATTCTTTGATTGAATGTCGATATGAAATATTTTGCTGCTATTTAAAAGCGAGGAACAATATATATTTATTCTTTGAATATAAATAAATTTAGCAAACAATAAGAAATAATTTTTGAATTTTCGAAATAAAATAAATGAAACTAGCCAAATTTAGCGTGTAAATGTTTCATATACAATTAATTAAGTGTTTGGTGCTTCTTTTCCTGTTGAACAGAAATGTTGTGTGGAAGCGAGCTAAGTGACAGATTCTGTTACAAATCTACTTGTTTAATTTTTGTCGAAGTAATAATGGTTTTAACAATGCTCTTTTTAAAATTAACAATATTTTGTTATTAATACGAAATGCAAAATATCTTTTTATTTTAATTTTGACTTTGAAATCTAAACTTTTTCAAAGCATAGGAGGTTTACAAGATGCCATTTAATCACCTGAAAAATACTAAGGCAGTTGCGCCTAGCCGTAGTGTATTGACAGTGGTAAATTGAATCAACCGCAAAGAATTAAATTGTGTGGTACAGAACCAATTTTTATTTGCATTGGAATTTTTCTGCATATCTGGATCACGCTACCTCTTTATCACCAGTTTAGTGTCTCAAAATGTAATCAGGATTTCCTTTCCCCCGGTTCCAAAGAATTTTTTGAATGTTTATTTTTTTATATCAATGAAGTTGATAAAAAAAAGCTATTCCGGGAAAGATACCATTTCTTTTTCTTTAACTGTATAATTCGAAGGAAATGGTAGATAAATTTAAAAGTGAAGCACAGTAAATTTGCATCTTTCTTACAATTAAATACAATTATTTAGCATGTTAAAATGTGTAAATTTGGTTTAATGAAACGAATTAAAACACATTTTATTCCTAAAAGTATTTATTATTTGATATACAATATCAAATAATAAATACTTTTATTTCTCTATGGCTAACATCATCTTTATTTAATCCCTTTTTCGACATTCCGGTTAATGGAGTCAGCTGTTTTATTGGATCAAAATGTACTGATTAAAATGTACTGATTGGATCAAAATGTACTGATTCATTTAAGCGGTAGCTACTGTCTTACTGGATAAATTGGGTGTTTTATTTTAATAATATGATCAAAAAATTTCTTATTTTTCGATATTAATTTATCTTCCCCTTTTTAAATATGTGTATCCAAAGTTAAGTTTTAATTATGAAATAATGAAATAAACATGATTTAAAAACATAATTTTTCAGATCCCCTGTAGAGAAAGGTTTAATATCTACTGTTCAAATATCCAACATTAGTCTTTTCTACTACACACATTGGATACTATTATAAAAACAAAATTAATTTCCTTGCACTAAACGAATTGAATTGCCCCTAAATTGATTTGTTAAGCGTCTACTGTACGTCTTATGTTACTCAATTTAATAACATAATTTAAGTAAAGAAACCCAAACCGCGTACACTCTACATTACAAAAGTCATAAATATATTTCCCATCAGGCCTCTGCAATTACACGTAAACAAACTATAATTGCCTATCGTTAGTAACAAAGGAAATCAATCCATAAATTTAACCTCTCTTTATTACTTCTTTAACCTTTCCCTGTGACCCTTTCTCTTCCCATTAAGCGACTTCAAATAAATACTTAAAAACTAAAAAAAATATGAGTAAAAAATAATATTAAAAATTACTTTTTAACTTCAGATGGATCGTATTTTTCTGAAAGGTACTAAGATCTAACGCTTCTTTTCGAAAAACATGAAGTATTTTGAAATGGTATCGAAAAGATTAAATCACTCCTAAGTCTCTCTTTTGAAACAAAAATAGCTCGTAGCAGATAAAAAAAGGAAATTAGTTAAGGGACACAAACCAGTACCATTTTCAAACACAGAGCTGTGCAAAGAAGGCATCTAACTCAAATGCAAATTAAGTCCGTCCACAAATCTACACTAAAAAACAATACTTCTAGCTTGACTTCGTTATTTTAAAATGGCTATCTAATGTCTAAAACACCACGTTAAAAAGCATTCAAAATGGTTAATCACGACAAGAAAAGCTAGCGTAAAATTCAGATTCCTTAGATGTATTTGGTACCGTCTGAAATTACTTGAAAAACCACTGATTAAAAAAAATATCATGACAAACTAATACATATACTTTTAAAGGGTGGCAAAGACTTTAACCATGCTATCCATTTTTGTAATAGATCCTATAGTACCAGCACACTGGAGATATTTTTCGTTTTGCTGTTGTTAGCATTACATACATCTGGCTTAGAGAACGTCAAACTGGATCAGGGAGTACCTAAACTTTGTCAAAACGCTCTTATGGTTCCTTTACGATAAACATATGTTCAGTTGAAACTGTTGAAGATATTATGCTCATCCACCTACGAACGGAAGCGGTGGAAGAATATTAAGAGCCTAGGAAACGACTGTTTTTTGCTTAAGGACTACAAGACTGACTTTTGACCTGATAGTTGTGTTTTTCAGGGTAGGTTCGAAAGGGAATGTTTGGGGTTTCCACCAGCAGGAAAAGGATTGGCATTAGCTTGTGGTCAACTTTGAATTAAAATGAATTCAAGATGTACCTTTTGTAGTATCTCAATGTCATAACTTTTTTTCACCTCTGTTATCAAGGCCATACCATATCCTTGTAAGTCTTCAATGAAATCTTCATTTAAGAAGAATGTGGATGAGATATTTTCATCTATATGATATCAAGAGGAGCACAACACGAAACATTAATATTTCAGCTTATAACGCAATTTCAGCTGCAATATTATTGATCGAACAAAATTATTTTCTTAAAATCAAAAATATATATATATGAGTCTAATTCCAGCTAATATATATTGATTCTTAATGGCTACTGGTTATTTGCATACATAAAAATTTAAGTATGTGAAGTAGAAATATTGTTCATTGAAAAGTAATTAAATAATTTCTATATAGCTGCCTATTTGTGGCTCCACAGAGTTAATGCATGTTGTATTAACAACCATATTTTGTGTATCTTTGTGCTATAAGCAATGAAAAAAAAACGTCTAAAAATTACCTATAGCAACCACGTTTATTGGAGTTATTTAAGATGCAAAAAAATATAGTATTTATGATGGATTTTTTTAGTTATGAAAAATATTCTATCTCTTAATTTCATTGTTAAAAACTATATTTTTCGTTTATTCAAAGAAATCGTATCATAAAAGTCAGTTAAACTATCAAGAATGGTTATTTAAAAACAACAACAAAAATTACATTTTAATGAATTATTTGAAGGCATCTGCTCTAAAAAGTATATGTAATTTTGATAGTCATCAAGTGTTCGTCTAATTAGTGAAAGAGACTAAAAGAATACATTTTAAAAATGATATATCTAAAATAATAAAAAAATTACTGCAACTAAGAAACATTAGGGCCTTTCATAATGACTAAAAATTTTCTTAAAATAGTTTTTTTTTTACAAAATAAATTATAAAAACGAAAAGAGGGACTCACCAAAGTCTCCTGTACATATTGAAAATATTAAAACTAAGAATAACAATCTTCTTACGTTTCGATTTTTTTAAAAACTAATATAAATTCAATCCTTTATTTGGCTACCCTAGATTTGTGGGATATAGATATAAAGAGTATTTCAATATCTGTTAGAGTATATTCTCATTTGGCATTTACTATTAAAATATCCCTTCCAATATTGTGTCCGCTACAAGATGATACATATTTCATTTAATGTATGGTAATAGCATTGTAAATTAATTTTAAACCTTGAAGACCTTTGAAGATAGTGTATAATTTAAATTTACCCCGCGTCGACGATTTATGAGTGATGCATTATTTAATATCCCAGTTTCACGGTCGTGACATGATTGGAAAATACATTATCCTCCATTCTACCCCAAAATCCAACCACCATTAAAGGCAGAATAATAGAAGGATGAATTTATTCCGTTAAAATAGCTCAATATAAATATGATTAAGCGCTTAAATCGCCCTTCCCAGAGAGCCTCGTATGGTGTTTTCGCTTGTTACCCCACAATCTCCGATTCCATTATACTTGGGCATAAGACCGTGTAAGGACGCCTACTACATCTAAACCTTGAGTTCGCGCCCTCTAATTATGTAATTTGGTTTCGATAATGTAGCAGTTTTGGATTCGTCTGAGGACATTGAGGTATAGGCTACTATTTGGATCCGTAGTTGCTGCCGATGCTATACGCTGCTACCACTGGATAGCATGACTGCCGTGGACAGGTAAACTGCGGTATCTAGACTAATGACTTGTACCATTTTTGTAAGAACTCAATAACTTTAACCTATAAAAAAGTGTACTAAATAACTGATTATTTCAGAGTAAAAATTGTCCAATTCACTTTTGTGGTTGCTGCAGTTTTCCTGCCTAAGGCGGTAAGCAAAATGAAGTAAATCGCAAATGAGTATAACATCACTTTATCTCTTAAGGTGTCGTATCTTAAAAACAACATGATGTGAGATTCTTTTGGAGATAAAGTGGGGTAATACTGCATGTGGGATACTTAATTCAGCTACCAAGCATCTTGAACCAGGTTCTATATGGGAGAGTTAAGGTTAAGTTTTGTAAGTGGGGTCTCGTACTTTCTTAAAAGTTGAACGTTATAAATATTGTAATTTTAAAAGGTTTCGATTATATTTGGGTTCGGACACAAGCATCCATTTTCTGCTTTTACCTCAGCTATATGAGAGAAGTAATTTTTGCGAAATTATAAAATTAGTCTGGAAATCTTCTGTGTACATTGAGGTATAAGCTAGTGCATAACTAACCACTGCGCACAATAGAATTTTAGAAGCAAAACGAAGTAACCAAAAAAAAAAAAAATTACAACTCTACTCCCCATGTTTATAAGAAGTTTTGTTTTGATCTTTTAAAGACTCAAGTCGCACTATTATGCCCATTAACGGTATATAAATGACAATATGCGAATTTAATTTATAAAAGAACTAACGGGTCACATTAGAGGAAAAGTTATGTGGTCATCCTTTTGGAAGTCAGAACAGTGCTTATGAACACTGAACTTCTCTTTTCCGGTTAATAATTATATTACATAAAATTGCTGTCATATACTTTCTTTGTGGTAAACCGTTAAAAAATTCTTTTGTCCTTTTTATTCGAGAGGGTGGCAAAAACTTACATATATGTTTGAAAATTGAAGAGCTTAGTGCCACAAAAATCTCATTTTTTTTTTTAATGTCACTTAGCACGTTCGTCCACTAGGTTCTTCAATTTACGTTACTAGTACATGAAATATAAGTACATTTAAAATAAATGAGTAATTCTACGTATTTGAATTTAAACCACAATTGTCTTTTGATTGTACTTTTGGTAAAAATGTAAACGATTTTATTTTACTATAATTTAATTGAAGAATGTAGTTTCAAAACTCACATTCTTCTAAAGTATAACTAAGAAACAAGGTCCGGTTCGTTCATTGGCGATTTTTACGATCGTAAATTCAATCAGACGAAGTCTCTATTAGACGAGACGGGAACTATTAGCTATACTATGGAGAATGTGAGTTTTGGAACTACACCCTTCAATTGTGCTTCCTACATTGCAGCACTATAAAATATGCTGGAATACATTTGTGGAATATTAAACAATGAACAAATTTAATTGGCATTGCTACTTATACAAAGTAATTTTTTACAATAATGGTATCAATTACAACTTTTCAAACAAAACCCTATCTCTAATTTTCTTCGAGCTAGGTATCGCCAATCACATGGCAACCAGATTTTAATGTATTCGCTCGGAGACTTCCTTTGCATTTCTGACAATGAAGATGAGAAATTTGCATACTGAGTCGATAAATACAGGAAACCAAACTCGTTTTTAAGCATAAGAATGTGTTTCAAACACCGATGCACTAACGGCCAACGTCGCATCAACGTCAGGTTCACTCCGTTTCTTAGATGTGTAACGAATATTTATCGATGTAGCAGTTGCTATTTTATATGTAGAACTGTTTCTTTAAATTTATTATATCATATTTGTTTTTCTGTAGTTTTTTTCTTATCAGAAGTTGAATAGAAATTGCCTTATATTTCTGCACTTCAGATCTAAAGGGGCACAAGTTTATTTTTCTAATTTTTTCAGAACAGCATAAAAACTGACGAATATCTTTTATATTTTTCAACAGATACTCACAACGACAATTACATCATGACACATATAAACGATGGCTTTTTAACTATGTTTTACTTCTAAGGAAAAAATTAATTAAAAAACCACTAATTACGAAAGGGTACACTCTTAAAACAAACGAGCGGTTTTAACTCAGTCTGAGTTAATTTCCACTCCTTTCCGTGCCGAAAATGCACTTCTCCTATAGGAGTGAATTTCACTCTTTTTCGTAGTGGGTAAAAGAAATTAAAGAAAACAATCTGCGTCCTACACTCTTAAAACGAGCGGTTTTAACTCAGTCTGAGTTAATTTCCACTCCTTTCCGGTGCCGAAAATGCACTTCTCCTATAGGAGTGAATTTCACTCTTTTGTTTAAAGAGTGTAGGTATCGCAATATATACGGTAAAGTGACGCTACTCGTAAAAAGTTAATGCGACGGAATTGACGTTTTTCCTGTTACGGTGTGATATCATAGAGTAACTGTATTGGAAATCTGCAATATTTACTCGAAGCCATTTTTTTTTTTAATTTCTACTGTATTACTTTTTTTATAGTGTAGCAAATTCAATTTTCCTAACCTTATCCCACAATATTTTGATAACAGATACTTTCGAATTCTCGAATACATAAAGGCCTTTAAAAAATAAAAATAAAAAATCTTACAAGTGTTACATCTAATCATTCGAAACGACTCCGCTTGTAAATTTGTGCCTCTAATTTATATGCCTTAAGTATCGCATTAAAACTCCCCTCCACTTATAGGTGATAAACCATAATGAAACCGTGTATTGAGTGTCCGAATTTTTTTCATGATCACTTTGAAATTCAGAAAGTGTAAACCTGGCATAATAGTAGCACTTTACTAGGTTGAGAAATCGACAGCTACTAAACCTCTTATATAACGCGTCGATACATAGTTATTACCATTATTAATGACTTGCCTTGAAACGATCTTAACACGAAAATTCCGAACACTAAAAACAACTCTCATGTTTTATACATTTGGATTATTAATTACCATTCCGTACAACTGCAGATTATTGGGGAATGGTACGTAAGGAAAAATCTTCCCAAGTAATTAACTGTCCGCAGAAGCTAAATGGACACGATTGAAGATACGTCCGTTTGTATCTAATAGAGATATTATTTTAATGTTATGTTTAGTGAACAGGTATCTCTGTTTTCGTTATTATTCTTTAAAACTTCTTTAAATTGGCATTTTAACTCAAAATTCCTATTGATAAAAAATTAAACATGATAACTAAAAGTTGAAAACAAAGAAAACCTATTTGGAAACAACTAAAACTTAAACTTTTTATTGCTCTATAATTCAAATAAATATCTATATATTAAGTCCGAATCGAGTTAAACTAGTGCTTCAACATAAAACTAATACATAAGGAATTTTATACAACATCGAATAAATAAATGTGGTTTTACGGATAGTTGAATTTTTTCGTTTTTGTCGAATTTTATTTAAACATTAAAAAAACCGCATATAGTTTTTAATATTAGTTCAGTTGTAGGATAGCATCCTGATTGCCGGTTCTCGACATTCTCTATCCTTCTTCCCCTTTCATTCTCTCTATCTCAATTTTTAATAGTTTTCCCAAGTTCAGTTTAAACTATATTAATGTCGCCCTGCAGTTACACGTGAGCTACTGGCTACCTTTGCATCAGGAACTGTAATTACAGCTGAAGTCATTGGATGAGTTAATATAAAGCTCAAAGACGAGGTTTTCCCCATTTGTGCAATATCATAATAGTTACCATGCATATTACTATATGCATAGTGTAACAAAGATCTTCAGTCTAATAAGGGATAATACCCTGTGCTGTGAATTTACATATATGATATAAAATTTATTGTGTGGTACGAAACTTTTGCTTCACTGGCACTGATTGGATGCTATTAGAGTAAGTTGTTCATGTGAATCTGTGAGTAGTAAAAGCATCAATTTGCTGTAAAACAAACATTACAACAGTGTACTGTAAAAAATAAATGCAAAATATGCCTAATTTTACGAGGTTTCTTTACAGTGTAAACCAAAATTTAATCATCGTTTTTAAAAAGAACCGTTTACTACTTATCAGTCTCTTTCAATTTTAGACAGACACTAGTCTCAGAAACATGGGTTAAATTCTGATTTAAAAATATGTAAAAAAACCGAAGTACGGAGTAATTATTTACGATTCTAAATATTTTAATTTAAATTTGGGCTTGAAGTTATTAATCTCTCTCAATACTATTATTGTTATTGAGAAAAATAAATTCTTTTTTTACAAATTAACTCTGTAAGCCACTTCAATCAAAATTGCATTTAGAATCATTTTAATAAACAGTAAAAAACTAGCACCATTTTGAATAACCGGTATAAAGCACTACAACAGCATTTCTCTCGCCTCAAATATCTGAATGATATTGATCAGAATCGGAAGAGAGAGAGAGAGAGAGCACCGCATCAACGAACCTTTCGGCAGATTGCTAGGGTCTGTCCCGGGCCAGCTCTATGATAATAATTAAGGATCTAATCGACCCTCCGCATCAGCAATTACTCTATGGGCACTTTTGAGTAATGGGTGTCAAACATGGAGCCTTTTTTTATATCCATGGGCCAGGTGTGTTGATTGCTCCATTTATAATGATTGGGGTTTCGAATGCGTTTTGTTATCTAAATGAAAGGATCATCCGACCGGGTGGTTGATGCATTGGGGGTGGTGGGAGAGCATATTGTAAAGGGGTAAGATGTGTATGAGTTATAAGTACTCATATCTTTTAATTATCATTTTGTTTTATCTTTGTTATGAGACGATTGGGCTTTTAAAAATATTTTGTCTGTTAAAAGCGATGATACATTTCGTATAAATTTATTTGTAATTGTGTTTCTTTAGAGTAATATCCCAGATAAAACAGAACGGATTAAAAATGTCCCAAACTGGTTGCATTCGTTGCATACCAGTTTCATATTAAGATGACGTTGCAAAAACGTTTGGTTATTATGTACAAAAAATTAGTTGCACTTTGGCATTAGTGATAACGTTTTTGCAATGGCTGCACTCTCAAACACCTCAACTTTTTTTTGTCAGATTGGTCATTGTTGTTAATTAAAACAAAATTTAGTTTCCCTAGAACCTCGTGTTGTCAGAGATGTTAATTCGTCAAAGCGTCGGACAGGTTTCAGGTTCAAAACTATCTATGTCAGTAAAAAACACTCGACATAATCACAGAATTCCACGAGCAGGGACAGTTGTACTATTTAAATCTCTGGAGTCACAAAGTCCGGCGGTGTTGACGTATACGTTGCTGTTCCTAACAAGACACATTTCCAACACTTGAATGAATTTTCACAACGAAACGGCATTTCGTCCCTGCGAAGTTTTAAAAACGAAACAATTGAAAATAATTGTTTAGAGTTAATATTTTATTCAAACTCTGTGTGATGTGGGTGCGTGCCATGGAGATTTGTTTGAGATAGATGCTGGCGTGAAAAAATTGAAGCCTTCTGAAAATCACCAAATCGACCAGAGCCAGGTGTGATCAAAGTGATCGACGATAATTCGCGAAGTTTGAAACCGAACATCAATTGTAAGGAAAAAATATACAGCTTTATTGAACATTTATGTTTCTAATTATAAATTGCAATAAAGTTTGTAACCGTTAAGCATTCCCAAAACTTCACCAAATTATAATACTTCATTATTTTTTTTTTTTTCAAAATGATCAGCAAATTCTGCAACCTTGGCAATAATCCTATGGTGTTAAAAGAAACAGCTCATACGACACTATTGCCACCTGGCGTGATCCATATCTAACCATCTCTCTTAATTTCTCTCCCCAAAAATGAAACATAAACGAATCCACAGCTATGCGATCTGATAGCGAATACATTCACAGGTGAAAAAACAGTCATCTGAAGCACGTAGCAATGATAGCAATTCGATAATTCTTTTTCACCCGCGGGGTTTTGCCATCAATAACAAGGGGGCTACATTCTAAGTAGTAATGAATGTTACCACGGATAGGTGGCGCTTTTTTTTACTTGTTTGTTGTTACCTTGTTTCTTGGGATGACCCCCTCAGGTGATTTTGATTGGTTGAAGAGATCAATCATCGTCTGCTTATCCCTATTGTGGAGCCACTGTTGCCACCTTCTACTGGAAAATCAACAAGTTTCCCTATCAATTGAATATTCACTTCAAAAAAGCCGTGGCGATGAATTATGCAGCACGCATATTGGATTTTTTTGCTGGTGTTGTTCATTTGAGTGACAGGGGATGATTGCAGATTAAGATCTAGATGGATTTTATCGAATAAGTTGTATCATTGTGAATTTTAAACTCTAATTACAGTCTTGCTTTACAGTAAATTTGGTCAGATTTTACATAAAACTTAGTCCGACTTTATAGTAATCAAGAAATCAATCAGAATACATATATTATTTTCACCTAAGGCAATATGACCGAGCCGACAATTTTTTTTTTCATTCTCGTTGGGTAAATATTTAAATTGACACATTTAATTCAAACTAATTGCATCACTGCTGTCTTTAACTAAATTACTGTGATCCCATGAAAAGGGAAGCTGTATATTTTTTTTCATAAAAAGTTGAGTTTAATAAACATAAGATAAGTAGCTGTATTTATCAAGTTCCAGCATAACTTAAAATGTGATGTACAATATTTTTCATACACACTAAACATGACTTATATTTCAGTTTCGTTTATCAAAGCTAACTATGCTAAAAAGAAATATTCCATTTGAAAACTTTTTCGCCCAAAAATCAAATTCAGAAGACAAATTTTCCTTTTTCCGATCCAACAAGAGATTCATAATATCCCGTGCTCCTCCTTATCCCAATATCCAGGAGAGTTTGCCCACCGGAAACGGTGTGACAAAACGGGAGTTTGTACATTGTGCCGAAAAGCGATAACCTCTGAACCGGCACGGTCTTCTTGCATCTCCTCATTATTCCGAGATGATGCTCACTCCTCTTCTTCTGAAACTTGTTTGGAGACAGGATGGGAACTAGTTGTTGTTTTTCATCCGTTCTTTTGATGAAGAATCTTTTTGAAGAGATCTTGAGTATTTTATTAAGTAGATGTTTTGTATATAGGATATTTTTTAAATATATTTTATCGCAGAATAAACGCACATGTATGGGAGGGGGGGAATAAAAGTTGTAAAAGCAAAAGGTTCAATTTTTAGCGAGAAGACTTTTTTTGTCTTCAACAGAGCTGCCTTTTTGGTGGATCAAACTTTTTGTAGACTCGGCATATTTCCCGAAAGCGATAGCCATTTTTTGTGGAACCATTAGGTCACTCTAGCTACCAATTTTGTCGTTCAGATTACAATAAATCTGTTCAAGTATGCCGATATTGAATTTCGCCGAGAGAACCCAAGCCAAATAGATACTCAAGGGATCTTTTACATGCCACGTAATCAGATGACATGCATGTCAACGATTTTTCATCTGAAAATCTGCAGACTCAGCCGGAGCTCGAATCACTAATCTTATGGGCTTATGAGGCGGGCACGTAATGCGTCACAGCCGCTGAGCCGACATTTTCAGCGGGCCAATCTAAGTAAATCATTAATATTTACTCACATTATTTAATAATATTCTTTCATCTCATGTGCAACCTATTTTCAAGCTTAGAAACTTAAAAAGATGGTTAAAAAATTTGTTAGTATTCGAAGAAAGATACGACACCATGTCACAGCAGCAATCTAAATAAACGGAAAGGTGATTGGACATAATTGCATAAAACTTTTAAATGGTTGAAAAGTACACTTACACGAATAACAACCAGATGAAGTATTTGTTCAATCTAAAGAGCAGAAATATAACTCATCTGCTTGTTGTTGTTGAGGCGAAGATCTCTAATTGTGGGTCACGCCATTATTCACTGATCCACGGGAGGGAGACGCAGCACTAAGTAGCCCATTATGTTGTGCATAAACATTTTACTATATTGTTCGGGGGCGAGTTTTTGGACGAAATACCGTGATTTACACTTGCATGAATGCAGGAATTAATGCAGCTGAGTTTTTTATATTAAAAGTTTTATTATGCTACTGAATTGTTTTATTTTCGTGATAAAGTTTTGAGGCATCATTTCAAATTCAGTAGAAAAGGTTAGGTTGTTATGACTCCCACAGAAATTATGGTGATTTGTAGTCTTTTTAAATGGACGTTTTTTATCGCCGATTTCAGGTTCTCTTCTTTTGTTCATTTCGTTTATGGGTTTTTTCTTCTGTACAAGTTTTTTAAAATTTACTTTAAAATTAATATAAAAACCATTTGTTAGTTCCAATTCGATAAAATTTTCTGGAACGATGGGTTATATGGATACAAAATGTAGGAGAATAATTGTATTTTCTCTCACTCTTCTTAGGTTAGTTATTTTTTTAATTGGTTTGAATAGACGACAATAAAAGGTTATGGTCGAGTTGACGAAATTGGTTTAATTATACTTTTTTATGAATTTGAATTGAAATGATAATTCATTTTCCTCCCATAAACATTTTAGGATTCTTTGAATTACACTTAAATTATTGTTACAGAAAAAAAATTCCTGTATATGTTGCTAAACTTTACCAACATCCTCATTGTCTTACTCAAAAACATTTATCTAAATATTCTATCAAAAGTCAGAAGAAATTTATTTCTACTATTACAATTTTCCATCGCGAATGCGTTCGGCTTAAGAAGCAGTCACATTCATCAGCCAATAATTGAGCTGTCATTGTTGGCACAAATCATATCTTACGCCTTCGCCTTCTTCCTTCCAGAACCATCCATACCTTCTTATGCAGTCTTCAGATTCCTAATTACACCTATGACCGCTCCCGATAGACATTCCCATACATATCCTGGAAAAAATTAGCCATTCTTTTCACGGTTTCCGGTAAAAATGAAGCTATTCTTTCACTTGATGGCCATTGAAGTGAAGGATAGAATGGGAATCTCTTTGTGCTTGACCTCTTGAGTTGTAAACTTGCCTCCTTTTCTTGGACTGTAGTTGAACGTGTGGCTACTTCATGTCTATGGTAATAAAAGATTGCTGACAGGTTCTGATGGTTCTTATTTAAAAAAAAAATGGACAAAAACAAGTTGCTCAAAGAAGTGAATCTCAAATTAATTTGATATAGAACTTAAACAAAAAGTATGTGGAAAAGATTGATGACATCGTTAAAAGAAGATGTTACTACCATGGTAAATTTACGAAACTATGAAAATAATATATTATAATAAGGTTTTATATAACGATTAAGCCATTCTCTCATTAGATTTATCATTACAAAATAAAATAAGATGGTCATTAAAAAATAAGATCCAACTTCAAATATATTAATATTTTGAGATTTTTTTTTGTTTCTTGGACAAACTAAACAATTGCTAAAAATAATAAATTCTCTAATAGTCTGAATTGCTGTTTGTTTTGTAATTTTTTTCTTTTATTGGAAAGAACCTCCAGGGCTTTATTCGCAGTTCTTTATTTGTTATTTAGCTAAAAGTAATAATTTGGGCTTTTAAATAACCACCCATATTAATGGAATTTCCAACTTAAAGATAATAGTTCCTTATCACTTTCAAACGTGTTAAAAATTCAGAGTAGCAAAGTCTGGGTTGAATATCCCAGAGCAATGTACCGATACTGTCTATTCATTCCCACGCTTCCGATTAAAACGTCATTTCCCAACAGTTAAAGCAGCTTAACTTATTGTTTTTTTCCTTCCATAACTATACCATCCACGCTAGTTAAGACTGGTCACCTTGATTTATCTTCCACTGTCACAATCTAAACGAAATATGTCGCGGGAGCGGTGGATTATTGTGTAAGAAAGTAAAAAGCTAAAATCCCAGATAATACAAATGACATGAGGAGGCGAAAGGTAAACAATAATTTTTTCTCATTTCCGCAACATCGGGAAACAAAACAGAATTGCCAACATGGAAATGCCCCTGGTTTGTAGCTCCGTCTGTGTGACAAAGATTTAACTGATAATTTTATCCATAAAGAGTTTATGTCCCCCCTGTGTGGACACACACACTATAAGATAATAATATATTTATTAAATAATAATATATTATATACCATAAAAGAACTATTAGGTTGAAATAAAAGGGAGATTGTTAGATAGCCAGAATTATGTTTTTAACTTCCATGCTACATTAAGACATGGGACATTAGAATAGTGGCCTCTTTTGAACGATTGTCGACCATTGTCATTGAAAAATTGCTAAGAACTCATAAGTGTGATACTTCCATATCCAGATGACCAGACAAAGGTTTTTTAAAGATTTTATTTGAAAATTCACACTAAAAGTTAATCCAATATCAAAATAGTTGTTTATCTCAAAATTCCTGATAAAATTGACAGACTATTATTAACTTTACTTAAATGCACAAAATAAAAGTTTTCTTTTAGTTAATGGTTCGAAACCATTTTTTTTTTTTACTTTCAATCCGAAGTACCAAGTTTAAGGGTTCACCTGGTCCAAAAAGTGCCAAAACATTAGTAATAACTTGATTTTGAGTTGAGCGTCGGTTTCAACTCTTTCAAACCAAACATGCGTCGTGTTAAACATCGCAACTGACTGTCCATTACTGAGGCTGATGGTTCATTTGCATGGCAGGGGGTTAGGATCGCATTACAAAAGATTTTCTGGCTATGAGGGTGTAGCAGCAAGGACGTTTTTCCTTAGACAGCGCGTGGGATTGCAATCACTGAACCTACGCTGCAGAAAACGGTCAAGGTTCGCTGAGAGGGGGTATTTTTAAATTTGAAAACATTGTCCAAATGAAGATTAGTCACCCGGAAGTTAGCAAGAATAGTTAACTTTTTTAACTGGTACAATGTCAGAAAAAATTTCATTCAGGTTATAGCATATCTAGGTTTCAACGTATCTACTGAAAATATTATTAAAATAATAATAAAATCACTTGTATTGACCTGATGACTAAGATCTATACCACAAACAGATCTATTCACAATTATTTGTCACAAAAGTAATTAAAATGTTTAAAATTGGTTTTACATTAATTTAATGGCTATAGCTTTCTCTAGGTCAGCTAGGTCAGTTATCTGTTTAAACAAATGTGTCTTTTGGCGAATTTGGATGTAATTTTAGAGTAATTAAAGAAAATTGAAATCTATGAAGGAAAATTACAGAAATATTCTGCTTTCTAACCGAACTTTCTTACAGTGTAGTTTCTAGCTTAGTAATGGGACCTTTACCATAATTATTTCAGTCTATAGAAAAGAGCGTTTTTTAATTGTAAAATCCTTTTTAAATTGGCAAATTTTATTGATACACCACAACTAATACTTGTTTAATAATTATAAAAAACATTTTAAATTTTATTCACACTAATACTTCACTTCTTTATTTTAAATTTTAATTGGATTTAGATACGTAAAAATAATAATTTTAATAATACAATATGCTATTAAAATATTCATGAATAATTTTGAGCAAAATCTACAATTAAAAGACCTAAAATTTTTACACAAAATTTCATTTTTAGAAAATTTATAACAGTATTAATTTGTTCGTTTTTTGTACTTGAACATTATAAAGTCATTATTATATGCTCTCATCTTTAAGATAACAAAATAAACTATTAGAAACTCTCTGACAATGTAACAATTACAGTGTTTGGAAAATTAACAATGTAAAAAATGCCTAATAGTAAGTTTCAAACTTTAAATAATAAATCATATTTCGTGTGGGAATGTCTAGTTACATATATTCTTTGTAGTATAGTAATAGTAAATACACTTAAAATATCATCATCGACAAAGCAAAAACTGAAAATTGAAACTTCTTTTAAAAATGTTTTAATGTAAATTATTCTTAGCACTTGATGAACAACGTGTCATTTTATTTTGTAGCTTAAACGCCTATCGTAGGATGCATTTTTTAAACTATTCAGTGTTTCTCCCATCTCCGAAATCCGAGCCAAGTTCCATTAGATAAATCTATGCCACTCAATAATCCTAATATTCTTTTTTCATTCGAAATGAGCCACGAAATCATCCATCAAATTATCACTTTCCCACTAGCTATTTTTTAAATGCCCGTTTCGTTTGATTAATTAACCCGTTGTAGTATCTTCCCTTCATGAGGATGTCGAACTCTTGTTTGGGGGAACCCACATGTTATGGTTTTTTGTGGCCTCTTTTGTGTTCGCCCGCCTTCGCTGTGATTTGCATGTTGGCACCGCTCTTGATATTCAGAAATAGGAGAAGAAGCAAGAAGAATCTGGTGATGAATCACATGCCACGACCTCAAATCCGGCAATGGGAAAAGTGAAATTGGTTCCATTTTATTAAAACTTCACAGGAGGCTTTCAGGGCCTAGGTGGTTAGTGTGTGGACAATTGAAGAGCTTAGTGGAAGAACGTGCTAAGAGACCAAATGGTAAAACCGAGAAAATGAGCTTTAAAGTTTTTCTTTCGCAAAAAACGACACTTACAACAGGTAAAAAATATAAACTTAAAGTTTATGAAAAAGGGAATCTTGTTATATTTACAAAGGATAGAGTAACATGTTCATTGACACGCAAATCTCATTTTTTAAAAAATGTCACTTAGCACTTTCTTCCACTAAGCTCTTCAATTGTTAGGTGGTGCTCTAGTTTGATTTTAACCTGGTGCAAAATGTAAACTTCGAAAATGACATACTAAATTGCTGAGTGTTAAATGTATCGTGGTGTCGATTTCTTGTTTTCTGGGGAAACCATTTGCTGGTTTTGGAGTATCTAAGCATTAGTCCAACTTTACCATACGATTTGCCGTTTGGGACAACTCTTGGTATTTATATAAATAAGTGACTGACGAAGCAAGAAGATTTCTATGATAACATAAAATATGGTAATGCGATATGGACAATGTGGATTGTGGAAGCACAATATGGAAAACAAATTCATTTAAGCCTTTTTCAATAATTAAAAAATTGCAAAAACTTAAATCAATTTTTGGGCAGGGATATTGCTCAAAGAATGCATGTCCACTTTATTTTATAGAAAACATAAATGTATTTGATTTAATTTGAGGTGAAGTTAGATTTTAAGTACTATGCGATTTTTCTTTCGAAAAAAATACTTATTTCTTTTAAATTCATTGCGTTCAAATTTTGTAATCTTATGTTAAATTATTGTCGATGTTAAACTGGAGGAATTGAATACTCAATGTAGAAAAAAGGGTTTGATGTTCTCCTTTTCACCTAAAGACTTAGGTGTATGGAGAATCCACAACCTTTTATTGAAATAGTTAAACTAAACTAAACTTAAAAGTAATTGTTCGTAAGTTATTATGTGCCCAAAAAACCACCAATCACATCTGTCATCTTAACGCCTACGCGTATCGCTATGCACAAGTAGCAGATTTGCCCTGGTTACCGAGATTCAGGACACAGTGTTGCTTCATGTTGAATAAATAAATTAATAACTCAAGGAATAAAACTTGTAAACGAATGTTTTTCCAAATGACAAAGAAGGAGCGTTGGGTTGTGAAAGTGAAGAAATTCCATTAATGGTTTGGCATTGTGAAACAACTCGGAATGCCTTGTGTTTAAATCCGCATGGGAAAATGAACTCTTGTGAATGTGAATTTGCATTTATTGTGAAAACAAACACTTGTGGCTAGAAGACGGCACTTTTTTGTATTATTGCTCTTTGAAAGATGACAGAAGTAAAATTTTAGTTTTTAAACTGTTTTATACTAAAAAAGTCTTTTTTCTAGTTTTTTTTTTATTATCACACAACATTTTTTAAATTTACGATTACTAAGATAGTTTTATTTTCAAAATTGTTGAGTGTTTCGCTTTGTTTACCCAATTTTTTTGTTAACATTTCTTTTTATTTCTTTATATAGTAATGGTGAGAAAAAATTAAGAAATACTTTTAAAAGATAAAAAAAATTTAAAGCCTTAAAAATCTACACAAAAATTACTATAAAACATATTTTATCCAAATAATTGGCAAATAACGAAATGCAATGTAGGTCAGTACTAGATTACCATAAATTTCTTTTTACAATGAATTGCCGTCACATTTAAATAATTTCTTCAATCTCTCTACCATAAAAGACAGATGAGGTCGTTTATAACGAACGGATTTACACATTCGGCGACTTTAGTCACCTTCCACATCTCGGAATGCTCGGAATACTCTAATTTATCTCGGAGCATTTATCACAACTCAATATCGCCACAATGTCGAAAAACGAAAAGTGGGAACAATAACACAAAGAAAAGGACACGGCAGAGGCTATTTAGATATCGGCAATTCGTCGTTTTAAGCTCTCGCGACATGGGTGTGTCGGTTTTACAAAGCTGTAACTGGCTGGTTTTGATTGCAATATGTTTAAAACTACGAATTCATAGTGATTGCAATTAACGTTAAAATTAATAATGTTAAAAGGACAACTAATTTTAAGAATTATGTTAATTTTAACCATAAATTTGACACACATCAGGTACTTGAATTTTTTAGGCGAAAATTAATAAAACATTAGAAAATTACAGTAAAAGAGCAATGGAAAAGGTAAAAATGTAACAGGCATCAGCGTTTTCACAAATCAGGTTTCAAGTTTTTCTCTACTATGGATTCAAGGATGAGTTTCTGACACAGACAGCGCTCTCTTGGTGGATAATCTAGCTCTACACCTTTGCTCCATCATTCCAGTATAGTCGTGCTCCATTGATTTTCATTAAACTAAATTGTATCAATTTCACGACATTTCTTGGTTAACTTCCCTACTTGTTTGAAAGTAAAATAAAAGTCGGCATACGCTGCTAAAAAATTGATACTAAATTTTTAGCTCAAATTTTTTTCTGCAAATATATTGCAAAAAAATACTTATTTAAGGGATAATGGTAATGCTGTTGTGAAAATATAAAAATCAATCCTTTCCAATCGAACAACATAAAACTCACTCTTTACTCCCCCTCCAAAAAAGAATCAGTTGCAAGCTTTCCAAGCTATCTGAGGCACTACGGTCGGTGATTTAAAACCCTCAAAAGAAGTGTAAAATATAAAAGGCTACGTGAAAAATAAATTATACAAAAAAATAAGCAAAATAAAGTGCGGTCACGCGATAGAGATAAATAAAAGAAAATTTCAGTTGTGTTTTGCGGAAGAGATTTATCGCGCGATTGCGGCGAGCCACAAATTGTTGTTCGCTCGGGTGTTTTGGGAGGAATTCGGGTTTTCTCGCTTTTTTGTGACATCTTCATGCTTGTGTTTTGAGAAGGCGACAATTGATAAAGTTACATTGATATTTGTTACAGGACTTTTTCTTCTTTAGTTCCGAAAAATTTCCATCGTAATTTTAGAACATTTATAACCAATACTGTAATGAATCTTAGTCACAGAGTTTATTTATAATTTTTTAGAAATGGTAATTATTATCGAAGCTCGGAGGTGAAATATAAATTCTCTGTTACATAAACAACAATTAACCAATTAACATAAACATATCTTTGAATAATTAATACGAATTATATTAAAGATTAAAATTCACTTTTTAACTTTGTCAATTTAATTGCATTTTATATTATCTTCTGCTTTGAAATTAAAATGAAGTATTTTTAAACGTGAGCTTCTTCACCATTAAAATATTAACTTCCTTCTTTTTATCTTCTCTTAATTTATTTTCCTTCTTTTTATCTTGACCATGCTATTTTATTTGGTCTTCGGAAGAGAAATTCATTATTGCAAATTCTTTTGCCTTAAGAACTTCATCTTCCTGAATTTTACTTTTATATTCTCACAATTTTACTGGTAAGCAGAAACTTACTATAATTTTACAATCTACTTACCGTCAATAAAATGATCAAGACATAAATGCATATAGCTACTTCAAATTTACATTTAAAAAACATTTTTGATTTGACAAAAATAATCTATGGGCTTGTTTCAACACTTTGCCACAAAAAAACAAAACAACCAATGAAATCGCAGTTCGGAGCGCGTGACATTTTTTAAACCAATGAACTGTTTCAACACTTTTTCAAAGAAAACATCCAATGACAGCGTGACGTCATAAAAAAAATATTCTCATTGCAGTTTAGACAAACATTGAAAGTTTTAACGAAAAATATTAGCTTGAAAGGAAGCCGTACATTGTTGAAAATACCTCTGTTATCAATTTTTTGTTGTTTTATTATATCATTCTATTTAATCATCAAATTACATAATTATATACGCTATAGTTTTAAATTAAAAACGTAGTTCCATTGTTGGTATAATAATGCTTGAATTTTTTAATAAATCCGTTTAAACAATGTTGAGCAGAATTATCTACAATGTGAATAGTGATTTAGTGGTTGTCCAGTATACTACTAAGCAGTTTAATTACATAAAAATATTAGTACTCTGTTTAGTTTAGTTTGAATAATCGTCGCACTAGAGCTACACCAGGGCTATTGGCGACGGGCGTCGTATTTTAGAACAACAGTCAAGTGACGAACCGACACCTGAGTAGGCACCCAACGCAACCGGATTAGTACTCTGATATTTTTTTAACACAGATTGGACTAGAAACGGTAAATCGTTAAATATCCGCAATGTTCATTATGATATAATAACTGTTCTATTGTTTTCAATGTGGTCATCGAAATTGGAACTCAGATATTCACTTGACATAGCGGGAATCGGACAAAATTGTTTTGTTGGAATAAAACAGTATGTCTAAAAATACCTGTAAACAATCAACTGTCTTAAAACAACGCTAAATTCAAACTAAACGTCTGAGGGATACAGAAGTATAAACCCGTCAGCTGAATGTCAAATTTTCCAGCGACACACAAGATTTGTACAAAAAATTATAATTTTTGTTAATTGAATTGAAACTTATATATATAATATTCAAAGTATTTAGGAGTTATTTTTTTTTTATTTGCCCAACCGTCAGATGGTTAAACTGTGCATTTTAACCATACAAAATTCATTTTGGCAGATAGATCACACAGTAACACCATCATTTATTTTTTACTACCAAGCACTATATTTTCATAACTGACATGGCACCATACTTTATTTTATACTACCATACTCAATACTTTAATAATTGACATGGTAACACCATACTTCAATTTTTCGTAGTCACATTTTGTCTACCCTCACTACCTTTTAACCGATAAATCTAAAACAATACCCTAAACAAATCTCCCCCAAACCCTACCAACCACTATACTCACCATCGACTCATGGGTTTTATATTTATGAAGCGGTTGATCCCCCTTCTTGTAATTAAAACCCCTGGACGCCAGGACGCCATCCATAATGCACGTCCCTCATTCAACTAATGGGCCACTCATTTGTTTCACTTTGGGTTGGCTTTGCTGCAGTGCTCTTTCACCTGCCGCCGAGGCTTTCCTATCTACTTGGTGTGGGCTTTGTGCTTAGGTTATGATTTTTGCTGTTGTAATGGGATTAGTAAATTGTGGTAAAAGAAAATTCTTTGTATGAGGTCTATGGGTAAAGCGAGTGAATCCAGTGTTTTGCTGGTTAAGTTATTTAAGCTGGCCATAGCTGATTAGGTTAAGCTGGTTATGAATATTTTTGTTTTATCGTTTATAGGTTAAAAAACGGAATTTGGTATTTATACAAAAATGCATAAGTTGGGTGAAATGTCCAACTCTTTATTAGCTGATTTGTTTCACTTTGGGTTGGTTTTGCTTGCAGTCCACTTTCACCGGCGTCGATTCTTTCCTATGTAGTTTGGGTTGGCTTTGTGCTTAGGTTATGATTTTTGCTGTTATAATTTGATTAGGGAATTGTGGTGTGTTTTTATGTGGTAAAAGGGAAATTCTTTGTATGGGACTGTGGGTCTATGGGTAAAGAGAGTAAATCCAGTGTTGCTGGTTAGTTATGACTATTTTTGTTTGATTGTTTAAAGGTTCAAAATTTGGTATTTATATATTTCAATAAAATTAATATAATAATGTATTAAATGGGTGAAATGTCTTACTCTTTATTAGCTTATTCGTTTCACTTTAGGTTGGCTTTGCGGCAGTGCTATTTCACCTGCCGCCGATCATTTCCATGTAGTTGGTGTTGAATTTGTGCTCAAGTTATGATTTTTGCTGTTGTAATGTGTTCTTTTTTTTGTGGTATAAGGGAATTCTTTGCATGGGACTGTGGGTCTATAGATAAAGAGAATGAATCCAGTGTTGCTGGTTAAGTTATGTAACGATTTTTGCTTTATCGTTTATAGGTTCAAAAAACGGAATTTGTTATTTATACAATAGTTTATTGCATGGGTGAAATGTATAACTCGTTATTAGCTATCATTTATTTTTGTTTGGGCTGGCTTTGCTGCAATCCCCTTTCACCTGCCTCCGAGTCTTTACAATGTATAGTCTATGTTGGTTTTATGCTGAAGTTATCATTTTTGTAGTTTTAATGGTATCAGAGAAATGAGTTTCGTTTTTTGTGTTAAAAAATTGTATAAGGTAAGGGTAATAAAAAAGTGATGATTTTTTTTAAAAAAACATAAGAATATTTTTAAACAGTCGAATCACAGGTCATTTGTTTGTCCCTTGAAATTGGATTTTCTAGGGACATTGACTTTATTATTCTGAAATAAAATTCATATCAACCTAATAAAAGTTTAGTTTTTACTCTTTGAGGGATACGCACGAATAAACCCGTCACCTGACTGTTATTGCTTCCATCAACACACAATTTTTTTAATTTAGAAATTTATAATTTGAATAAATTTTTTAATTAAAGTATGGACGCGTCATTTATAATCACCTGCTACAGAAATATAATTTTAATAGAATTTAAAGAATTTCAATTTTCAGCTACAAATTAGAATTATTTTGATCTCATAAAGTGAAAACAAGCTTACATTTAAACCTATTTGCTTATCCATCAGAGGGTTAATTAAAAATGAATTTTTTTCAAAAATTACCGATGACATATACCAATAATAATCTATGCGACTCAAAATCGAATTAAACAATACGATATCCAATTCTAATTTACGACGACACAAATATCATACCAACAAGTTCTCACCAATTTTATCTCCATGTCTAATTCGCAATAGAGTCTCTCTCTTAATGAAGATTGTTTTCCATTTAGGACGGCATCGGAACATGGCACTCTCCCTTAATTAAAGCCCACCTTCGCATTCTCTCACCTGCGCTCGAGATTGCATGGATAAGCATCGAGCACGCATATTGTTGGGACTTAGCGGAAAGGTACTAGAAGCTTGATGGTTATGTTTGAGAGAATTTTTAATGTACTACTTCGAAGGGGTCTGGGAAATCATAATCTAATTATAAAAAGTTATTTTTTTTTAAGATTTGCTAAGTTTATATGCCATTCATCTGAAGACCAATTCCATTTTTGTGCCGCATGGCTTGGCCATTTTTCACGTCTTGAGTGGCAATAGTTAAACAGGAATGAAAAAGGTCTTGATTGGTTAATCATTGTAGCTTACCATGCCATACCAGAAAACACCGAAAACCATCAATGAAATTCAAGAATAAAAGCAGGAATGATTCTATGTCACACGAAACAAGCCAGTACACTGCTCCGTAAATAATCACAGTGCATGATTGACCCCTTCGTTTACAGAAACGTTTTTAAGATAAAAATTCGAACCATAATCCCAAAAAACTTAGCAATGTCTTAGCAAGAAAATCAATTGTAAACTATCTTTCCATTCTTCATTATTCAAGACAAGTTGCATTTTCAACAGGGTATTTATGTATAACGTATCCATTTATGCAAATCAATAAACATCATGGTAATGCCATACTCTCCATAGTTTTGGATGTTTTAAATATTCTTAGATTCATTGACACTTAGCCCAGAATTATTAAGCCTAACAGAAGTAGCATTTCATGTCAATGTTAAGACGTTTTAAATATTTTTGCTAGCACATGTATTTCAATATGATTTTTATTATAAGACCAATTTTTAAGTTGGTCATCGTGGAATATAGTTGCACATCATTTAAATTCGTGAAAAGTAATTTAAGTCCAACATTTAAAAATACTGTTTACTTGCTTCAAAAATGATGATACTACATTATTAAACACAAGCACAGAGCACGAAAATATTGCCTTGTTATTTTACAAAAAGAACGTACCTTTTTTTACCACAATACTTAATGCACTTTCCTTTTATATCAACTCTAAAACACCATATTTATAATACCATTCTGAGTAACCTATCTAAGGCGCCCCTCAAGAGAAATTAGCAGTTCCCTCCGCCATTTAACGATCCAAGCCCTATCTCCTAATATTATCTTTTCCACTCGGAAACAAAATGATGACATATGGATTTTTGAATAATAGGGTGATAATTAAAAACCCTTAATCATCATCGACCATTAGAACATAACACCTGACGCCAGTGCGACTTTTACTTTTAAGTGCTCTCATTCCAGTTCATTCATTAAAATACCGTTTTATCTTTTTTTTATTGGGAATGAAGTATAATTCTCCATTTTTCATTTGAACCCTTTTTAATGAGAGTTTTGTAACAATAAAAGTGGATTGTGAGACAGACGTTAAGATGGGCAATTAAGCGATTACGGAGAGGGTATTTGGAAAATTTATTGCTTGCTTAAGCTTTGAAAGAGAAGATAATGATAAGCGAGTGCTTTGATTTCATTAGTAGTTTTCTTTTTAGTTGCAATTAATATGAACAAAGGTATGTAAATTGATGATTCTTTAAGGTCGATAATTTGTTAATATGTATTTAATTTTGGTTTTATAATTGACAACTTACAATTATATTACTGTGTATGGTTTATATGATAAATTTGCTTCCACGTGCACGATGGCCATTGACTAGGAGATAAAGCACATTGTTTCTTTATACCAAAGTTAGAGGGTTCAATTCATATTTCGTGACAATTCAAAATCTACTGAAAGTTGTAAATCTCTTAAGATTAAGTCCTGGAGTACAAAAATGAAATGCGGCAGTGTTTAAATAAAAACATACTACATAGAAATGTTGTTTTCCATGCATGCTTATAGTAGTAAAATTGTTTTACAAGTAGGAATCATATAATGAATAATGTTTTCTTAATTTTTTTAACAATCATTGAGTTAAATTTATAATTGTTTATTTGAATTTTTTAATATTTATTATATGTATTAAATCAAGTCAAAATTCTCAATAATATCACAAATAATATACTGGCAATAAAACCGTTGAATAAAATGACAAATCTTTTTACTTTAAACCCAAACATATAAAATGAAGTGTGTAGTTACAAAACTCACATTCCCCGAAGCATAACTAACACATAGGATGCGGCTCGTTCATTGGCGACTTTTGACGGTTGTTAATTCAGTTGAACTAAGTCACCAATATACGGCCTCGGCCTTATATGTTAGTTATACTGCAGAGAATGTGAGTTTTGCAACTAAACTCTTCAATTATTTGATGTCCGTTAAAAAAAAATTAAAAAATGATTTTAACTTAATTAATCCCCAAAGAATTTTTGAATTTGTGTGAAATATTATGATTCAATTTAAGATAGGGGACACCGGGGCTAGTTTTCCCATGGGTTAAGTTTTCCACCAAGCCTTATACAAGAAATGAGCCATTAGGAGGCACTAAATGGCTGCTTGGTTTATGAAGCAACTCGTTTTATGTCACCCAGAAGAATGTTTGCTCAGTTGTTGTTGTAATATTGCCGTTAGAGCTGTTTTTGTGACTTTTTCAACGTTGAGTGAATTTTCATGCTTGCATTCAAACCTAAATCAAACGTACTTTTATTAAACTTACAGTTTTATCATTGCTTATACAAAAAGGTGACTCCTCTATCAACGTAACTATATTAATTTTAAAAATAATTTAAAATTCTACTCGTCAAGGTACTATTAAAGTCAAAATATGACGACGGGGCATGTTTTCCAAAATTTCACGGGGCAAGATTTCCAACAATTCTTTGTAGAAAAGCGTGCTCCAACCTTTGTATAAATTAAACTTACTATTCCAAAAACCAAATTTGTTTTATCATATAAGCACGTATTGAAAAAAACGTTTTGCTCTAAATTCAAAATTGTCTTCATAGCAATGAAAAACGAAGCTAAATGAACTCATACTATTCTTCAAAAAATATATGTCACTCTATAAATTATCAGGAATGGATGTAGTAGTCGAAAAGCATCCAGTAACTTAAATATTCCCCATAGATCGTGAATACTTGCACTGTAAAGTAGTAATGTGCCATGTTGCACCGAAAGTTTTGAGTCAATTGGCTTGTTTAAATAAAAGGGGGGAGGGAAGCAGTCGCACCAAACTTTAGTCAATCAATTTTTTTGTAATCTTTAACAATACTTAGATAATCTCTAGAAAAGAGCACCAAAGTATAGTTACACAAACGGAAAAGTTTTGTGTAAGTTTAAATTTATCCAGATGATAATGACCTATATGGAAATTGGTTAAAATAGTCTGATATAATAAAATGGCTTTTTTTAAAAGAAAAATACCTATATTCTGGGTATTCCCTTTTGAGCTATTTAGTTTACAATAATTTACGTAAAAAATACAAAATGATTTTCAAATGTGTTAAATCTTTTTAAAAAATAGTGGAAAAATTTGCCCCAAATCTTTTTGGCAGTGTTGGAAAAATTACCCCGCATACGGGGCACGTTTTCCCAGCTCAACATGCTTGCATTTAACCACTTGCTGCCAAAAAGTAGATGTACTTTTTGGAAAAGTAGTAGTTTAAAAAATAGTGGGAAAATTTGCCCCAAATCTTTTTGGCAGTGTTGGAAAAATTACCCCGCATACGGGGCACGTTTTCCCAGCTCAACATGCTTGCATTTAACCACTTGCTGCCAAAAAGTAGATGTACTTTTTGGAAAAGTAGTAATGCTAATTTGAAGATATGCATGTGAGGAAGAAAATGACATCCTGTTTACTTTGAAATAAATAAAAGTAAAAAATATACAATCAAAAAGAAGAAAACATAGAAAACTAGCCCCGGTCTCCCCTATTCAACGCATGCTTTCAAATGATACATTTAAAATTTTGTTTAAAAGAATATTTCTAAATTCACTTAAGTTTTGTCATCATGAGATTTTTAATTAAGTTTTATGTTTACTCTTTCATAATAATGTATTATTTTTTTCCATTAGAAAATGACTTGAATTTTAAATAAACAAAAATTAGTTTTTTCGCAAAAGTTTCATCGTTAACCTAAGATATAAACAAAGTCAGCAAAACAAAACGAATATAAGCACCTCACGCCTTCTAATACAAACATCAATTTAATAACAAATCAATCTTAATCTAAAAAATAAACACACAATTTTCTGAGAAATGAATCAATTGTGTTCTACTTTTAAAGACCTACCACCGACAATCCTATTATAAATAAGCTATTATTCGTGAACTCAAATTTTTAATGCCTCTATTAGCATCCTAAAACGGTTTTAATTACCGAGGGCCACAACAAATTACTTCTGTAATAACTTTAAGAGTGATGGCTTCAATTAAACATCCTGATAAATTAATTTACCACGCCGTTGTTTCTGTTTCGTGATAAAACTAGTTGGAAAATACACGTATCCATCAAACGTCGGCATGCTTCGTAGGTCAGTTAGAGTATAAGATTATCTTTTTTACACTCTTTCATCTTTCAAAGCGATGAAGATATTTCTTATGTCTGTTTTAAGTATTAATTTAGACATCAACAAAAATTCAGTAATTTTTTACAGCATGTGGCTTTCTTCCTTTAGGAAATAGATTGCTCAGAATTTGCATTAGAACTATTTTTATTTCGAAATAATGGTCTTTGTTTAAACCAGTATAGTATTTCTTAGACTTAAGTGCAACTTCTGCAGGCTCGATATAGAAAATGCGTTAAAATGATTTAGAAAAAAGAATATCTTAAAAATTTAAATCAGATTATATTTAAGATACAAATTATGTTTTCCGAACAATTTCCCATATATAATTTGAATTACAGTTCCATAGTGTTTTAAAATTTATACTGTGCACAAGAACTAACAAGCTACTTGATTCGAAATGCATATTTTATGTGGTTGATTTGAAAGACCAATGATTTAAAATTATAATTGATCTTTGGGGGATGCATAATGAATTTTTGGATACAATGATTGGCGTTAAGTTTAACTAATTCAAGGGCATTTGTTATTTAAAAAAATATTTTGCTTATCATCTATATTCTTTAAAACCTTTTCTTACTAGATCTTGTATGTTACAGCTACTTAAATGAACGATTTTGCTTATTATAAATAGTGTACGAAAATTTTGAATTTTAACATTTTACTTTGTGGTAAAGTATTTAATTTGAACCCAAAAAATGCGAAAGTAGTTTAGATAAAGAGTCTTCTTTTTTTATGTATTGAATCGATTTCGTTTTTTAAAATTTGTCGTCTTCAATAACTTACTACGATTGCGACTTTATGTTGTACCAGATAAAACACAAACTCTTTCACCTGCACAAACCCCTCACAAAACAAAAAACGATCAACGCAAACCCATTGTTATGATTGCGAGGCGACAGGTAAACCCCCTTGATACCTCTAAGCCCCAAAGGATTAAAGTCTTTACCAGACATAGGGTAAAGGACTCATCGGGGTCGTAAAAGCAGGGGAAGGAAGTTGGTAATTAGATTTTCGACTCTTAATGACCACCTGCGTTCATTAATTCGGTAAAGGGGTACATTATGGAAGTCACGTGACCTGGACGGATGCACCTGATTGGACGGCACCTGATGGATGGGTCGCGAGTTTTCTTGGGGATTTGCGGTTTTGTCTTCAAAAAGTTTAAATGCATTTATCATTGTACCAGCGTGATTAGGGATCTAGTGGTTTTGGGTGTTTGGCACGCTTAAGGGTTTTTTTATTTGTTAAACTGGGGTTAGTGATAGATTGATAGAAATCTGTGCTTATTAATATTTAAATGATGAGGGATGAAGTAAATGAAGGATACAGTGTGCAAGAACAGATTTTCTTAAAGTGAATATTTTTATTATCAATGTTAACTTCTCTTTATTGTGCATCAATTTCCTTTGCCTTTCAACATGCTTGGCGCTTTTTCGCAATGCTTGGCACAAAAAGTTATAAAATTCTATGACATGGAGTATTGATATCATTGTCATTTCCGAATTGTTCCATATTTAACAAAATTTATTAACAATAAAAATTTTCAATAAACAATGCAAAACTTTCAACATTCTTAGACAAGTAATATAATTATGTGTGTCATTCAAAAAATATATTCAATGCTTTTACCATTATAACTTTTATTAGAAAATATATGCGGCGCAACGTAGATCACGAAACTATTAGTAGCCAGAATACAAACGATTTTTTTTTATTTCCCTCGTTAAATTGCTTTTTTAACTTTTATTTTAAGTTTTATTTTCAAAATACAGTTCTTTATCATATTGTCTAGGAACTTATAGGAATATTACTTTTTGATGACTTGAAAATAATCTAACGTGCTTGAAAATACTTTCATCAAAAAAAATTTATCAAACACATCTCTACCTCTAATAACTAATCTACTTTAATTTAAATTAATTAATATTGATAAAATACAACATAAATCATATAACGTAAATTACTTTCAGTGGTACTTTTTAGAGAACCAAAGGTAAAACCTCAAAATAAAGTAATCAACATTATTATTTATTTTAAAAATTTACAAAAGTTTTAAAGTTCACTATCAATATCAAGTCCTCAGTTCCAACTTCAAAGTCACTTGATTAATCACAAATCGCTCCTCATCGGCGATCGGAAGCGATTAAAAAGGGAGGTCCATTGAAAATCCTCCTGGCTGCCATACGACCTTTTCGGTCGTCATTATTTCATTTCATTTTTTCCCTTTGAAAACGATGTCACGCACCTCCTAAGAACTGTTAATACCCCCTATGAAAAAAAATCCATGAAAAAAATCTTTTCTTCTCATCTCCGTAAATGGACATTTCTCTTCGGCTATCAATCAGAAGAATTAATAAAAAATAAGGGGCTCTTAAGTGTGGAAGACAGTATTAGTAGAAGAAACTGTTTAAAAATTATTTTATATATCTTAAATGTAATAGTTTTTATTTGTTTATATGTTATTGTATTAATGAATTTTTACTATTGTATCGCTTATCTGTAATATTACTAAGTAACCTTACAGATAAGTGATTAAACCTTATTGTATACTATTTTTTAGTTTTGAATTGTGACTTTCTATAGGTATGCTGAAACTTGACCGCTGAGAAATACGCTGTCAAAAATTCTTAAGTATAAAACATATATCTTCTTAACATTGGTAAATTGCCTTCTCAACTGAAGGGAAAGCCAACCAACTTCTCATTAGTAAACCCAACACTTTTAACTCAACAATTAACAACCTCCTCTTTCCTTGGTCTTCCTCCTTTAGATAAATGTCAATATTTCATATGTTCAACACAATATTGCAACTTTAATTTGTCAATTTTTTAATCAATGATAGATTTGATGAGAACCGGCTTACTAACGTAAATAAACATGTACGGCCAGCCTTATGAACCATGTCCAAGTGTGCATTTTTCCATAAAAAAAATAACTGTTTATGTGTATATTTTCCATTTCTGAATGAAAGAAATCATAAAAATGTTTATTAAAATTTTAGATAAATGATTTGACAGTTTTTGAATAAAAACCTATAGTATCTTTAGTTTTTGCCATGTATTATAATATGTCTTCAAAAGAACTCATAAGGTATATCGCTGAATCGGCGACATTTTTCAGTTTTGAATGTAAAACTTTAATTAGATACCATCCCCCTTCATTTTTTGTAAAGTTGAAAAAAATTTGCAGGTGAACTCAATTTTAAGAATTGCATAGAAAAACATACAAATTGTCTGAAATTTGCATAGATACCATTTTAACTGTAAATATTTGATCTTAGAACCTAACAGGTAGTCTTGTTGAAGTTGAATCTTCTAAGTCATATCCTCCACTATATCTGCCCTCCTTCCCCCCCTTAAAAAAATCATTAGCTGTACAATTTCTTAGTCATCATTGCTCGAAGCCTCAAACAAAACAGTCCCCAAACCTTACACAATAGGAAACAAACCTCTCCCTAGTAGGAAATCTCGTTACGGTACTTGCTGTTTGTAGAAGATAAAGCGCTCGATACGTCGATCAAATCAAACAAGAACATACATCAAAGCCCGGCAAGCACCTAATGGCAGGCTTGATTAGAAATGATTCGCTTTTTCCTTCCTCGCTTGTTTATGTAAATGCATTTTTCATTTGGATGACGTTATTTAGAAAAGCACCAAAAGGAGACAATTTTATATGAAGAGCAGACGAACAAAATATGACTTGTCCGTAAGGCTAAAATAAAATTTGCTGCTATGTTAGTTCTTTAATAATAATCTTTAAAAAAAATAGCTTTGGCCAGTTTGTACATGCCATATTATAATCACCGTTGAATATTATCCACATCAGTCCATATGTCCTGCACATTAACTGAGATCATAAATCTATATTGTAACATATGTTGTTTAAGTTATATACTTACCGACTAAGGATTGAAGATCGATAAAATGCACACAAACAGATAAACATTTGTCCTAGCCACAAGAATACTTTAAATTTGTCTTAATGAAAGTTTTAGGCACAACATAAAATTTTTAATTGAATATCATAATGAAGGATTGGATAGGAAGGTATGGAAAGCTGTGGCTAAGGGTTATTTAATTGATGAAGAATATTACTCACATTTGACTTAAGGCATTAAAATTCAGAATAAAGCATAATATAATATTACTGCCAATGTATTTTTAAGATTTATTTACAAGTTGCTCTCAGAATTTTTTCACTTGTCTTTTTGTAAAACACTTCATTTAGTCTAACAGAATGCATTGAGCCCGATATGTTCACAAATTAGTATAAATTGGCTTTATGATTGGTTGGAGTAGGGAGGTTCTGACCAAAACGACTGCCACATTAACAACATTGAGACAATATCTCAGCGTTCAGGTGTTAGCAATGAGAGCGATTGTGATTAATGATTGGGTTTTCTTTAATTTTTCACTTTCTGTTGGTAGCCTTTCGATTGATGAATGATCGATAAAAACTATAAATTGTATCGATAAGTTTTATTGTAACTATGAATTTAATAGAGGTTTAATGGAATGTAAATGAAAAGTCTTACATGTGGCTACTTTTCACATTCAAAGGTAGCAATGACGTAATAGACTTTCCAAAGTTACTATAGTCATTTCATACTAATTGTTTTCAGCTTCCGTTTTTGACCTTAATAAAGAGAGCTTTAAAGCTCAAATTTTCTTGTCAACCTATTTTCTAAAACTACTCAACTGCTTTTTTCTCAACTGAGAACTTTATGGGAATTATATTAATTACTTAAGAATATTTAAACATCTTATTAAAACTGTTTAAAAATTACAGTAATTCTATGATCATAAAAATATGTTAAAGTAACACCACACAATTTTAACATACTCCTTAAAAAAACGCATCACATTTACGAAGCTGTATCTCTGATAGTTTACCATGCGTTTTAATAGAAAAATTCGCTTATCTAAAACAACCAAAATACATTCCATGGAATGATCTAAACGGACTTAAACATGTCCCTTAACACATAAACATATATATGTCCTACATAACAATGTCCATTACAACCGCTTTCTTTGACATTTAATGCGATCCTTAGGCACAACTTTTGCTTGTTACCTGTGAAGTTTACAGCAGGAGTCTGATTGTGCCTCTTCTTCTGCCGTCCCCTATTCCCTCTTGAAGACGTCACTTTTTACTCCCCCGAAAAAGAATGTTTTGTGTGAATATATCCTGTATCATGTATTGTATTACTTATCATACATAACCTTGACGTCTTGCCACGTGTCGCTTGGTACACAATTTGAGAAGCATTTTTTGATTAAACGCTCGTTTTTTCTCTGAATTATGTTTTAAATGATTAAGAAAAAAATACACTTACACAAATTACACTTACCCTTTGTGTAGAACTTACTTGATGTATACAAGAACTAATGGGTCCCCATCGACAACGTCATTTTTTTTTTGTATTAAAAGTGTCATTTCATAGCTCTATGGAAGTAAAATGAAAGCTTCGTTAGATTCCAAATTTTAATCAGTGACTAATAAAGTCCATATGAATACAAATTGTGTATGGAGAGGAACTTGTTAAGAGAAGAGACAACATAACATTAATAAGCTAAATTGAGAAAACTTAGTTAAAGTTTACCCTGATGTTTCTGACTCGTAATCCTTTCCATAACTTAAATGTGTGTTTCTTTCATTCTTTTTCTGGTACACTTTTCAAAGTCATATTTTTTGCGATTTTACTAATAGGAAAATGTCGAAGACATTTTAAAACAACTTTGCATTCAAAATAAATTTATATTTTCTACATTCTACATTTCTTTTATGTATTGCGTGGATTAGATGTATTGAAATCAATCGTAATGACATTCTACCAAATTCTTCATGTTAATTGAAGCAATTAGTTTGTGCTGCGTCTTATTTATTGCTTCTATTATCTATAAAGATCTTGTTCAATTTATGCTTCCTTATTTCATAAGATTTTTTTTGTTTGTCTAAACGTTATTTTAAATGGATTATTAATCAGAATTAATAATAATTATACTTCCTTTCACACAATACATTCAGAAGATAAACTACGCTAATGACTAATGAGTAATGAATGACCTTAAAGAATTTAAAACGTTCATTTTAATAATCCCCACACTTTTATTTAGTCCCCCACTCTTGATAAGAATCTTCGCTTCCAGAAAAGTGCTTTTATTCATCAGTCTAGAAAGAGCCTTGATAAAAATCGCGTTTTTATTTTATACACTGCAACTTCCACTCCTAATTCCACCTTGACTCCTGACAGCTTAAATAAAAACTTCACTTCAAAATATAAAGGACTCTTTCAAAAACGTTTAATTATATTCGTATAGTATAGCATTCAAAACTTCGCAAACTTTTTATTTATTAGAATCGTCAACGCCGTTTAACAATGTTGTGAATTTGAATTGTTTTAAAACTGTTATTCTGTATAAAGTTTTTATTTTTTTATACGTTATTTACATAAAAAGTTTCATACACGATTTCATTTTTAAACAATTCGCCACATAAATATATAAGAAAACTAACAATCATTTAATTAAATGTGGAATGTACGAGTACATAGTAACTAAACGATTAAAGGTCCAGCAAAAGATTGGACAAAAAATGTGAATAACATGTCAAATTTAATGCAAATTTTGACATGAAAACTTTCTGACCAATGTATATTCGTTTGACTAACAGCCTTTGAAAGGTGAATAAACTTATTTCTATACACTTGTTTCAGAATCGTTAGTTATTCTTCAAATAAATGTATAAACGGGAAATAAAAACCATTTTTCCTATTAAAAACTATTTTATTAGGAAATTAATAGCTTCAAAATTCAAACTAAAATATTTGACAATAAAATATAATTTACACATTTGCTTATTCGCAAACTCCTCACAGTGTTTGTTATTAGAAAGCAACGAAAACATCCTCCGATAAATATCGCTGTAGCTGTAGTAGTCACTGAAATGTTGCAAATGACTCCATTTTGCACAAAATATAGCATCTTTATTCAATAAAAACCGTGAGTTATGTATATTTCTTTATAATTTAACCTTCTATTGGAATTTAGCTGATCCATATACTATCATTAGTTTGTTGTATTATTATTTTTAATTCACCAAATACCGCTACTTCAAGAGTATTTCAGACAAAATTCAAATAAGTTAAATCATTAATTTGCACTTAAAATGTCAGTTCAAATTGAATTTTAATAATTATCACCATACATATTACATATACATCCATAACAACACAATGGTAGTTTTTTTTAATAAAATATATAAATATAACATAAAGACAATGGAATTGCAGACACTGTAGAGTGGAGCTGGCCTTTGTGCCATTTGACGGCAAAGATATGAATTTAATCACGTAAAAGCGCACAGGGCAACTTTGAGAACGCGTCTATTGCTCTCATAACACTAACAGGAAGGAAAAATAAAAAAAATCATCTTTTAATTTTCTATCTTTTGAGGTAGATTCGCATGGAAGCGTAGGAGGAGACACTTCATTGTTGCTATGGTTACCACGCGAGGTTTCAGATCCGACCTGTCACTAGTTATCACCAGAGTTGGCGAAGCGAACATTTTTTATTACTCTTATAAAAAGAAGTCTGTGGAAAATATTTGTGTCTAAAGGAAAAAAAACACATTTCTTTCTTGGTTTTATTCTCAATGGGTTTTGTTGTTACACGGATCGATATATCGATCAAAAAAAGCTGGCGGCCTTAGTGTTTTAAATATTTGATTCGGGATGAGCCTGAAGAGATACATTTTGAGGCTGCTGTTTTTGCCAAGTTGGATGAGGGTAGGCTCTCTAGATGAGAGGAAAGTCGGCGACGTGCCAGTTATGAGAAGTGGATAAAGAAAAGCTTTTTTTCGTACTCTTGGGTTTTAGTGTTAACACACAATTTTTCCTTGAAGATAGAAAGCCTGTTAATGATTTGAGGGGAATCTTAGATCCTACTCTGATGTTAATTCTGTCGTGACTAATGCCATTCCAAAGCATTAGCGAGGGTCATATCAATTAAACTAAATCTTTTTAAGATTATTATGAATATTAAGTAATAAATTAAAGAATATTTTAGAAGAAAGTAAAGCTTTCTTATAGTCGAACTATTATTTTACAAATTCTAGACAAGTTCTGCTTTTATGACTAAACAAAACGGTACCAAATTTATTTTTTCAATTACCGAATTATTAATAATATCTCATTGAGTAATATAATAGAAGTAATATAAAAAGTCATTCAATCTAAAAAGCCAAATTTAAAAGAAACTTCCAAGAGTTGATTGTTTTTTTTAAATACTAAGGAAAATAGAGAATAAACCTCGTGGAAATCTAGAGTGCGACTATAATTGTAACCAAACCTAAAACCAATAATGAAAAGAAATACGAATACCCTACTATAGTCATTCCGTAGTTATACACAAACAAAGTAAAACACAAACAAAAAAAGCTGTAACAAAAAAAACTGACTACTTAACGAGACTGAGATGGACTGAACTCTGAAACCTTGTTTATCTCTACGTGTCTGACCAAAGGAATTGATAGCTAAACCCCAAGCAGAGGACGGGGGATCAAAAAGCGAACAAGAACCCTGTTGAGGATCTTCATAGCTACCGAAGCCCTACCTCCCCCCCCCCCCCCTGCATTTTTTTCAAACCTGGCCCCCTATGGTGCAATGTGCCATTGCCGAAAACTGAAGTTCAAAGATCGGGCTTGTCCATGGATTCAAAATGCGTTAAATGTCACGGGTTTCAAAAGCGGGATGTAAAAATAATAATAATGCAGTCCGGTGTAGGGGAGTTGCAAGTGGTTTTTTCTGTGTCGATCTATCGTGGAGTTGATACCTTGTCTTGTTTAGGGAATCAGGATTGTTTGCTGTTGTAGGGCTGTTAATGTTGAAAGGATAATAAGTGGAGATAGAACAACGGAGAGGTTTTTTTTGCAGTTCAAATTGGTTATTGTGGAGGAAAAAGTAACGTGAGTAAGGGTTATGAAGATCGTTTTTTAATGCCATGAATTGTCTCTTAAGTGTAATTTTAGCCAAATTATGAAACACTACTACAAACTCTACCCTTGACTAGTTTAATGCTTTAAATACGACATTTTTTAAAAATATGAGTAAAAAACTCAAATTGGTGAACGTCGCTTTATTCAACTGGAAATTTTACTCAAGTTCGAAATTTGAATATACTCATTTCTGAAACCCTGCCTGCCCTCTAGAATAAAACAACTGGAGTTCCTTTTTGAGCATGTCTAATATTCAAGTTTCGAAAAGGAACTGAAATGGACCTTGTATGCTCATTTTTTAGTATGTTCTTGTTTGAAATTTGAGTATGTCCATGCTTCAAAATAAAGTATAAATTTGAGTATAATAACACTGCTAGTAGGTGGTATACAAACCTCCTCCCTCCAGAACAGATTGTATCTGGAGCCCAATACGGAATTCGGCCAACTACCATGGTCGAGTTTACTACATTTAACAAATGAGAAGTAGTTTTGTTTGAAACTAGTTTGAGTTATTGGGTGGTCATATTTGAAACAAAAATTTTCATTTCAATTTGAAAAATGGATTTACTCATATTTGAAAGTGTCATTTGTATTAGTATATAGTGTTGACACTGATTAGAAAGAAACAAATAAAAAATAAATTTAAATGTGAAGTTTATATAAAGATACGAAATAAAGCTAAGGTCCAAATTTCTCCAATTGAAATTACTGTGATATTTCTGTTAATTATGTGTAATTTTAGTAATTATGCTTCTTTGAAAGCTATCACTCAAATATAGCATGTTCCTTAACTTCACGGAAATATTACTGAGAATATTGTTCCCTGAGTTTTTTCCCTCTATTTCAGATAGTGTAATATTCTTTAACTGACCCAGTGTTTGAATGTATTTTTAAATATTAATATTATCAGCACAAACCGTTTATAGAAAAGCCGGCATTCGAACCCGGGCTTTTTCGTCAAGATCTTTCCTTGTACACTTAAAAAAGCAAGTAGGTTTGTAACAGAATCTGTCACTTAACCGCTTCCACACAATAATTGTGATTAACAGGTAAAAAGGCGCCAAACCCAGCAATTATTCTATATTAAACATTTACATGCTAAATTTGGCTAGTTTCATTTATTTTATTTCGAAAATTCAATAATTATTACTTAACGTTTGCAAAAATTAGTTTATATTTCAAAGAATAAATATGTAATATTCCTCTCTTTTAAATAGAATGAAAATATTTCATATTAACACACAAAGAATCTCGTAGTGAAATATATTTGACGTCATTTCAAACTGATCGATGTCGCAAAAATAAATTTATTTTAATTTATTGTCTAAAATTGTATTAAAGAATTGAAGTTTCTCGAGCGATTGTTGCGAATGGCAACGGTGATTTAATTCTAATAAAAATGGCTTCCTATACTTTTTAAATGAGCATTGAATTTTGCAGTTTCTTAAATAATTGAAGTACTTCGAATTCTTTTCTGAAATTTTCAATGTATTCTAATTTCGATGCGCTGAATTTTTTGACGTATCACCCTTGTCCGTAGCATTTGTAGTTTGGGATGTGAAAGTGGGTGACGGACGGACAGACAGACAGACGGTCGGACTAAACGATCGTGTAGTGTGGAAGCTAAAACAGTCAAAAATGAGTAGATTAAGTGCACAAAGAACAGTTTTTCTAACAGCGACTTGAAACAAATGTTTATATCTGCTGATGAAGTGATTTAATTTCGATGAGTATTTATCCGATAGATATAAATTTATAGCTGATAAGACATCATAGGTATTTTAGATTCACTAGAGTTTTTGACTGCCCATTTCTAGCCTCTTTTTCGGAACATTCATAGTTTTTTGACAAATATATTAAGAGTCCCAATCTACAAGTTCATTAGTTCAGGCGGTTGATTAGTATATGACAAGATGCAGCTTTGACAGTGCTTATTTAATAGTGTCATATTGACATACCTTATTTTACATTTGATTCATGGAATATTTTTAATGTCATTAAACGATACTTTCATACTTTGAATTCATCAATAACGATGCTTTAATTTTCATCTACTGTGAGCTTTCACGACGTTATATGTATGATTTAATTGTCTTCTAAATTTTCTTAATTCCCGAAAAATTTCCAAACAGTTAAAATTGTTCATAAGATTTTAACAGTCATATCTCCTGCAGTACATCTAACTCTAATGAGCATCCGATCATCGTATAGCTTGAAACAATCGTAAAATTCTTCAATCCTCACCAACACGGTGATTTTTATGTCGACCACAAATCGATAAACGGATAAATAAATTCCACGTGGTGAACCCCCGCTGAGACGGTGTTGGAAATGTTGGTTGGCTAAGTTGGCCACAGAGAGTGAAATCTGGGGATGTAGACTAAAATAACGATGTTTTTCTTTGCTACTTGTTAACTTACATGAACAGTCGCCTATGTTTGATTTGAATTCTAGTGCAAACGAGAAAAATGAATCGTGAATTTTAAATATTGAAAAAGTTTTGTTTATAAGTATAAAAAAATTTTGGGAGACATTCACATAGCTATCTATTTTGATCAGAATATTTGAAGTGAATGCAAAATGTGTTTTAGAATCTTTTGACTACTATATGAATATCAATGAAAACTTCACAAAATATTAAGCGAGTACCGTTACAAATTACGATAATTTTTTTACAAACCTACGATGTGCGGTTTTATTTGTTTCAATCAATTGTTTTGCAGCATAAAAATTTCTTTAATTGTTTTTAACTATTTGTGATATAATTGGGAATTTTCGAGAACTTTTTTTAATGTATCTATGTTTTGTGAATTAGAGAATTGTATTTTAAGTGTTTGAATTTTTTTAGTGTTATGCAATTTTATAATACTTAAGAATATTTAAACCATTACTTATCGTATTTTACTGTTTATGAATAAAAGAATGCTCTGTGGATTTAAAAAACAACAAGTAAGCGGCAACTAGTTTTCCAAAAGGAATCATTATACACACAACTGAAACTTCACCAATTGAATATTCATCGTGAGATTAAAACACTTTTGCCCGGTCTCTGCTTCGGGCCGTACAAATGAGGGGGACTATAAAGTGGCGAGTTTATATGCCTGGTGCGCTGATGTTGACTTTAAGGTAGCCATTCCATTGGTAATGAAATACAATCACTTGTGCAATCGTTTTTGATACGAAAATGGATGGTGACGTGTTCGCTTTGTCGATGAAATTGGATCAGTGGTTCAAGTTAAACTAGAAATAAAAAATAAAAACATTCAAAATGTTCAGAAATGTGAGTCTCTTGTCTGGTCAACCCTTTAATACATGATTTTTTATTTTTGCTCCAAAAATATATTTTGATCTTTGATGATCATACGTTAAGCTGAAACATTTTTAAAAAATCTATATGCAATGGAACTTAATTATTTAAATTTTAAAAACTTTGATATCACCTTAGACAGCATTAGGCATGACACATTAAATTTTGGAAAATTGTATCTTTTTAATTTTATTAAATATAAATTTAATTTTTCGTTATATAGTAAATTTTTTATTCTAAAATATCAATATAGCTCCAATAGATGACAAATTGCAAAATTTACCGAACGAACATCAACAATATTTTAAAGTGGATTAAAGTGTATGTTGCCGAATAGCAACAATATTATGTAGTACAGAGTTTTACCAGGAACTTTATTTTTGCTACACAATGCTAATTAGTAAAGAACTCATCACAGCTACGGCCTCAATAGCAGGGTAATTGTCCGAATCTTGCTTCTGGCACACTTTAAAATTGTAGCTCTAGATTTCACTAAAAACACGGTTCCTAGTAGCTGCAACTAGGCATCAACCGGCTGTGGGATGAAATTTTTCTCCATGTTTTCTGTATTTGGTCCAACCATTTATCAGGCTTTTGTTTCCAAAACCTGAAAATGGTTCATCCGAATACTAAAAATAAGGTAAAACATTTCACCACACAGCCGTTGCAGCTACTAGGAACCATTATTATGATGAAACCAAGTGCGAAATTTTTAATTGTCTATGGTTGTTCTTAACCGATTCAAATTGGCCGTAATTGGTAGGTATTGGTTTAGTTTGCCTTCTTATATAATATAAAGACATGCACGGTCATAAACACTGCAATATTTTTATTCTCTTTACTGAGTTCATTCTGCTGAAAACAAATTACAGGAGGTTTAAGTTGAGAATCACTTAAATTACAAAATAATATATTTTCCCTCCACACATATTCAGTTGTTCTGTTACTTATTATATTTTTTATAATATTTTTTTCAAAAAGTAAATATTTTATTGTCTTTACTTGAAGTCTATTGTATTTGAAAAAGTTTTCACCAATATAGAACCTAAATTCTTATGCACATGACCATTAAATGTTCTAGAACTTCCATCAACAAATTTGATTTTAAAACATTTAAAAAAAATATTTATAAACATTTCAATTTATAAATAGTATTTAATTCTTTTCAAGAGTAAATTTATTGAATATATTCTTATGGTCTTAGTTTACTAATACGTGTTTGTAACAAATGAGAATATATATAAAAATGTAAAGGCTTCATTGAATTTGGCTCCATTAAATAAATTTCCAATAATAAGCTAAACCTTTTGTAACGTGTTTCTTTTGTCATTATCAACTGCGGGTATTTTCTATGCAAAACAATTTTTTAGCTTCCACTCTACGTTTCTAACGTAAAAAATAAAGGCTTTTCTAGCGGTTACGTCGGTCTGTCCGTCAAACACTTTTACAGAACTTCTTTTGATGATACATTATATGTGCATTAAGAATGAAGCAAGCAAATAAGAATATTAAAGATAATATATATTTTTTATTCAGATATTTTTTAAAGAATAGGAGAGACCGGGGCTATTTTTCCATGTTTTCTTCTTTATGATTGTATATTTTTTACTTTTATTTATTTTAAAGTAAACAAGATGTCATTGTCTTCCTCAGATGCTTGTCTACAAATTAGCATTACTACTTTCCCAAAAATATATACTTTTTGGCAGAAAGTGGTTAAATGCAAGCATGTTGAGCTGGAAAACGTGCCCCGTATGCGGGGTAAATTTTCCCAGACTGCCAAAATGTGATGAGGCAAATTTTCCAACTATTTTTTAAAAAGATTTAACACATTTGAAAAACATTTTGTGATTTTTTACGTAGATTTATTGTAAACTAAAATATCTCAAAAGAGTATACCCAGAATATAGGTATTTAAAAAAAAGCCAGTTTACCAAACTATTTTAACCAATTTCTTTGAAGGTCATTATCATCTGGATCCCGTTAAACTTACATAAAACTCCCACTTTTGTGTGAATTTACTTTGGTGCTTTTTTCTAGAAAGTTTGTCTAAGCATTGTTAAAAATTACAAAAAATTGATTGACTAAAGGTTGGTGTGATTGCCCCCGCCCCCCCCCCCCTTTTTTTTCAACAAGCCAATTGACTCAAAACTTTGGGTGCAACATTACACATTACTACTTTACAGTGGAGTTATTCACTATCTATGGGGAATATTTAAGTTTCTGGGGGATTTTCGGCTACTACATCCATTACTGACAGTTTTTAGAGTGACATATATTGCTTCAGAATAGTACGAGTTCATTATTCAGCTTCCTTTTTCATTACTATGCAGACAATTTTGAATCTGGAGAAAAAAAATTAGTACGTGTTCATACGACAAAAATAATGTAATTTTTGGAATATTAAGCTTAATTTACAAAGATTGGAGCACGCTTTTCTACAAGGCATAGTTGGAAATATTGCCCCGTGAAATTTTGGAAAACATGCCCCATCATCATATTTTGACTTTAATAGTGCCTTGACGAGTAAAATTTTAAAATTATTTTGAAAACGAATGTATAGTTACGCAGAGAGAGGAGCCAGTTTTTAGTATACGCAGTTTTAAAACTGTAAGTTTAATAAAAGTACGTTTTATTTAGGTTTGAATGTAAGCATGAAAATTCACTCAACGTTGAAAAAATCACAAAAACAGCTCTAACGACAATAATGCAACACCAACTGAGCAAAAATTCTTGTGGGTGATATAAAACGGGTTGATTCATAAACCAAGCAGCCATTTGGCGCTTCCTGATTTTGGTTTTGTCATTTGGTTCTTATTAACATTTACTGTTTATATACTACGATTTTATGATAATATTGACTAAGTTGGTGAAGTATTATTTTAATAAGTATTTATTAATAGGTAGCATTTTTTTATAACCATTCCCACATAAATAAAAAAAATTCTAAAGTTATAAATATAAGTACCATCAATTCAAATTCAAACCAAAGAAACTGAACATTCTATTGCTGTACACATTTTTTATTTGTAAAAAAATACAAAACATTTCATTTTAAATAATAACAAACAAAACCGAAAGACGGTGTTCAACATTCTATACAATCTTCAAAATCTTCGACATATAGGCAAAATTGGATCAATAATAACAAAATAACCAGACATAGTTTTTAATTTATTAAAGTAGTATAAAAATTCTCAAAAGAAACCTTTCAATTAATTATTGTTTTTTTTAATCAACAGTTTATATGAACGTATACAATAATGAAGATATACAAAACTTTAAAGCTTTCCTTTTAAACAATTTTCTTTGTTTCAATTACTTTTTTATTTAATTTTCCATTTTTTTAATTCTGAAGATTACAGATTTTTAGAGGCACACATTTAAGATTTAAACTTTTAATGATAAGAAAAAATTTAGTAAAAAAGGTTTGGGTTTCTATAAACTTGTTTAATTAAAGTTTACATATTATTTCTTACGTATTTATTTTCATATTTTCATGTTAAATATTGTTTGAATGAAATACATTTATAACATAATCAGTTATATTTTATTATTATTTGAGTGCTACTATCAGTACTATTTTAGCAAATTTATTCATTTTAGTTTACTTAAATACACATGAACAACATCGTTTAACTATAGACTGTACTGAAATGTAATTTGTTAATTTGATCCTCTTAAAAATGTAATCATGAAGACTTTATACAAAATAACGAACGCAGATTATAAAACGTAACAACAACTTTGACACTTATGTACACAAAACAAACTGGCCGTTTCACCATTTTCACAACGAGCTTTCATACGAATATTTGATCTCTCATAGAGGTAGTTGTTCAAACAAAAGCAGCAAATACTTAATTTCAAGGTTCAATGAACGACATTATGAAAAAAAAATTGCAAAGAAAAGGGTTTTTTGAAAAAGCAACTGAAACCTTAAACGTACTATTATAAATTAATGATAGGCTGAAATAAATTCCCTTACAACAGTCAATGGTTTGCTTAGTCATGTTCCATATCATATGACGTTTAAAATTAGATGTTAATTTTATTAACAAGGAATTCCATTTTTTTTTCTGAAAAAAATTTACGTGATCCATCAAAAAAGTTATCTAACGTTTTTTTTTTAATAATATTTTTGTTGCATTCTTAAATTCAAAAGTTAAGTGTTTCATACAAATGAATAAGAAGAGAAAATAAGTTGTTGAAACAACCAGATAGTTAAAAACATTCTATACCACTTAATGCAAGTTAATATTCTTCAAACGTGCAAAATTTATTACATATAATATAAGTAGTTATGTAGAGGAGATGCACGTACCTAATTCGACCGAGTACTTTGGTTAACCACCGGTAATTGATGGTAATTGATAGTAAAATATTAGTAAATAATTGCTTCAATTATCTTTATTTTAAATACTTTTATATCTTAAATGATATTCCCGTGGCAAGTTAAATGTGGAAGAACATTTTTGAAATGTAAAAATAAAATTTTTCATCGTGTTTCTTTTCTTAAAATAAGGTTCAATATTTTTCATTAACTCAAGTATAAAACCTATATTTTAAGTCCATGCATCAAATCATATATCATCTCCATTGCATCTATGGACAATGGTCCTGTTACAAAACGAAGCCTCTTGCATCTGTAATCACGCATTCAAATTCTAAACTAAATTCTGTACTATAATTAAGAAAAACGTAATAGATTATAGTAACCCAAAAAATATATATTAATCGAAATTTAATTTTTACTCTTTGCAGAGTTAAAAGTAAATTTTAGAGAAAGGTCCTAGGTACAAAAGCTAACGAACCTAGATACAATGCCGGTATTGAACCTAACGCTATTTCGTTTTTTATTGAAGTATTATATTTCCCCATATGTATTAGTTAAAGTATGTAAATCAGTTCTAATAGGTGGTGATTAATCTAATAATATTCGCTCAAAATGTTGAAACTTTAAGTCAGCAACGTTGTAAATTAGGTGTTAATTTATAGGGATTCGAAAAAATACAGCCCTAGGTACACGCATCTCCTTTATATAACACAATATAGATTTTGTTATATTCAGTTAAAAAGTTGACTACCGTATTGAATAAGCAACTTAGTAAGTTATAACTGACCAACAGTGTTAGTTTTGCACGAAGATATTTTTGTTATATCATTTATTTGCACACACAAAAATTATATTAATTAAAAGGCACGATATTTAACAAATGCGTTTCATTGAAATATTAATCATAAAAAAATAAAATTTAGCCCAATGTTTTCACATCTCACTCACAAGATTTTATTATTAACCTATATCTGAAACTCGCTCCAATTCATTTCACTGGAAGACATAATATAATTGGAATTGAATATAGTTCTGAAGGGACCAGTTGATTCTTGTTTGTCTGCTTTGTGAACCTAAAACAAAAACATATTCTGTTAATAAACAAATAAAACCGTAATCAAAGCACATTTTTAAACTTATACGTAATCAAATTTAATTTCAAATTATCCTGAAGCCCAATATTACACTTTACTTTTCAAGCGCAATTTATAACTATGTCTGTATCTTCAGTTTCAGTTTATTTTAGTTCTATAGGGTTTATTGTAGTGCTATAGGGCACCCATAATACTAAGTTCCGTACACTCTTAAAACCAGTCTGAGTTAATTTCCACTCCATTCCGGTGCTGAAAATGCACTTCCCCTATAGGAGTGGATTTCACTCTTTTGTTTTAAGCGTGTAGTGCTATGGGGAACCATAATACTAAGTTCCGTAAAGTTTTCAATTGTTACGATGAAATATGCGTTTTATTAAATTAGTATGTGTATATTGTACGCCAAAACGTAAAGCTGCCTTCTTTATTATTATTTCTATTTAGGATTACAGACGACTCACTGTTACACATACTTTGCGATACAACCAACACATATTTAACCCAAATATTGATAAACTAAAAATCCCCATTAGAGAAGCGGATACAATATTTCCTGGTTTCTTTTGTAAATTTGACCCCGAACACACATCCCTCTTCACAGTCAATAGCTGTCGTGCCACTAAACTTTGGAAATAAGACATTCAACAATGACTTTTGCCACATCCGTAGTAGGACAAAAGTCTTTTAGATATTTCTTTTTAAAGACTATTTTTCTTGTTCTTCAATGATGTGTAGCGTTGTATGTCCGAATTTTTAGTTATGTAACTGCTTTGAAATCCTAAAAGTTTAAAGAAGTATGCAAGTATTTTTTAAGATCTCAAATTTATTTTCAGTTCAAAGTATAAATATTTGTTACATAAAATTCTTAACAACTAAATTTATTGAATTGATGTTCAGAAATAAAATATCTTTTGTAAATATTTTAATTGAATAGTAATTCATAAATAATGAATTGTTTAGGAAAATATTGCACTGTAGGCAGAATATGAACTCTTTTATACGATTGGATTAGACGTTATAAGCGTCAATTTTCTAAGTGAGAAATTTTGATAAAAACAAGTACATACAGTCTCTATATTCGAACCCTGTTTATAACATCAAAGGTTTCTACAATGCTTAAGCTTCCTAAATAACACATCATAAATAAAGGCTAAAACTAGTGGCAAAAAGTTACAAAACTTACACTCTTAAAACAAAAGAGCGGTTTTAACTCAGTCTGAGTTAATTTCCACTCCTTTCCGTGCCGAAAATGCACTTCCCCCATAGGAGTGGATTTCACTCTTTTTGCGGAGTGGGTAAAAGAAATAAAAGAAAACAATCTACGTCCTACACTCTTAAAACGAGCGGTTTTAACTCAGTCTGAGTTAATTTCCACTCCTTTCTGGTGCCGAAAATGCACTTCCCCTATAGGAGTGGATTTCACTCTTTTGTTTTAAGAGTGTAAGTCTCCAGAGCGTAACTAAGATATAGGGCCCATTTCATTCATTGGTGACTTTTGATAATGGTAAATTCAATTGCACGAAGTTGCCAATGAGCAAGCCAGACCCTACATCGTAGTTATACTTAGAAGAATGCAAATTTTCCAACTACGCCCTTCATATAAAAACATCTGATAGTGTCAGTATATTAAAAAAAATAAAAATGTCAATATATATTGAAATTTAATTAGTTTTACAATTTTACTTCATCAGTTTGAAACGTGAATCACCGATCGTTCTCAAATAAAAGAACGAGGTTATTCTTTAAAAAAATGAGCTGTTGTAGATTTCAAAATTAAAACTTATTTAAAAAAAGTTAAACTCAGAGACATTTTGAGTCAGGTTAGTACTAATATTTGACAACATTAAACTTTTTAGTAGTTTACCAATATTTATAACTATTTCAAAAAAGCATGAAATTATGATTGTATATTTTTCATTTTAATGCAATGATTTGCATACAATTATTCAAAAATGGATTGCAATAATCTCAAAACGCAAAACAATTTGTCATAGTTAATAAATAATTAAAACAAGGCAATTTTTTATCAACAGTTGATTCATATATTACTCTACTTCAAATAAAATATTTTTTTAAAACTCATTTCAAAAACTAGCTATCACCAAAAGATATTTATCATTCAGCTGAATTTTCATCAACAAAAAATGTGAAAATGTAATTCATTCTAACCTTCAGAAAAAGAGAAAGATTTGTGGGCATTCGCAGATTCAATTAACACTTTCCGGACTATCTTTGGGGTTAAACGTAAAGATCGCGAAATTCATTTCTCCGTTGGTGGCCAAACGATGATTTAGTATTAAAAAAGTAAGCAACTAAAGTTTCAGTTTTCAGTTTCAATCCTTTTGATTTTGATTGGGAATAAATGTAAACTGAAAATGAATTTAAAGTTGTAAATTAAAAAATAAATTAAATTTGTTTATAAGAAAATATTTTATCACCAGAAAGGTTTGTTTTATCAGTAAGTATTAACGCGTCATTTGTGTGTGTGGTTTCCATTATTTTTTTTTTAATTCATATTGTTGTGCGTGTGTGTTTGTGTGTACATGTATATGTAATTATCCAAAAAGTGTATAATTTCAGTCTATAATTTAGTGATAAAAAAAGTTAAATTTTCAACTAATTTTTACCAAAAATAGGTAAGGTAGCATGTTTAGAATAATATACAGTTGTACATTGACAGTTGTAACATGGACAGCATTGATCAAAAAGTAGCAAATACCCTTTTGTATTTATTATAAGTTAGACGTAGGAAAACTACCACATTATATTTTGTACTCATGTATAAACTATATACCAACGTAGCATATTGACTGTGTAGTTTGACGTAGATTTCAAAAAATCGAAATGTCCTTAAAACGGTAAGAGTAAGGTATAATTTCTTTTCAAATCAATTATATTACTAGATGTAAAACTTTCTATATTTTAAAATAATATAATATATCCTCATAACCATATATTCGATCATAATAAATAAATAAAGTGCTTTAATGACTAAAATGTTATGACTAATATTGGGTAGAAATATTCATTTGTATCCGCTGCGTTCCACTCGCTATAGTTAACAGAAAGCAAATTTAACAATAAATATTTATTTTGACACAGGCGGGTTATTTGAAAATATTGCAATCAGCTACATTTTTAAAAACAGTTAAATTCGATAAAATTTTACGTTGTCATATTCACCTCGAAGAACCGTCAACGCTAATACTACCATAGATAGTGTTAATTAGTTTTTCCACGTTTCTTTTAACAAAAAGTATTTGAAAAAATTCCAACAATTTCAAAATCTTAAAATAGACAATATTTGGCAAGTTTTGTAGTGTAATATGATAATGATTACAATTAAACATTACGGAGCCTTTTTAAATTGCTTCCTGAAATAAACATCAATTCAACGCCTCACTTCGATAGAATCATACATTAATCATCTATCTAGAATTGAAAGGGATAGCCACTAGTAATCTTCGCTATTCATCATTCTGCTGTTGATTTTCAATTTACAGCTTTCTTCCACGTCTACGGAAGAAAAGTCTAAGGTAATGTTGATTTATAAGATTGCTGCTATTTCATAAATATATTTGCTCGGAGTGTACAGAATCATTTAAATATGAAAATATCAGTAATAGTTGTATAGTTGTATCGGTACAAGCTTACATAAAGTATTAAAACTACCGCAATTTTAGTTGAGATATAATTTTTGGGTTTGACAAATTATTTTGCAGTTATTTGCTATGACAGTACTTTACAACTTGAATGGTATTTTTAAGCACTATTTCTTTATCACAGTAAATAAACAGCGCAATAAATGGAAATGCGACGATCAAATCATGTCAACTAATTTTTTAAAAAATACATTTCTGCTTGGTGAACGCTTAAATGTTTTGGACTTGAGAAAAATGTTATTTGCAAAAAATATTACGAATTTTTACCTTCATTAAATTCCAGAACTTTCCCAGAAAGAAATATTGGCTCTGAGTGGACAAAATCATAGATAATGCTAAAATATATATAATAGTTGTGATAACAGCTGACACATGACAATATTAAAACTACCGCAATTTTAGTTGAGATATACACTCCTAAAACAAAAGAGTGACATCATCCTATAGGAAGTCATTTTTCGACGAAAAGGTGGTGAAACTTAACTCAGACTGAGTAAAACGCTGTTTTAAGAGAAACGCAGATGTTCTTTTATTCTTTACCACTCCGAAAAAGAAATTCATCTCTTGAGTGAAATCATTTTGTCACTTAAAGGAGTGGAAATAACTCAGACTAAAGTTTAAAACACCGCTCTTGTTTAGAGTTGGGTTTTTAAATTTTACAAATTCTTTTGCGGTTTCACTTTGACGGTATCTTTTAATATGAATAATAATTATTTAAAAAAGCAAATTTTTTCATCATAGTTAATAAATCTCGTATTAAATAGAAAAGTGAAGCATCCACGGTAAACTCTATGAAAAAAGTGATTTTTATGCCTAATGAACGGCCGGCATTTTATGGATTAGTAAAAAATTTTATCCGCAGAAATATTACGAATTTTTTCCAATCCCCAGAGTTATCTACAAATCAAATTTGTCCAATAGAAAAGTTTTAGACTTTTAGTACCAATCAATATACCCAGGAAGTTCTAAATGTGAGCTTTTTTCTAGATAAGATATTGTCTCGATAGTAATAAAAAGAAAGCTGACAGAAGTTCGTACACTTCTGAAGCAATATATGCTGCTATTAAAAAAAAAAAAAATCTAGTAGCATAAAAACATCAAAAACCTAAATACCTTTAGACCAGACATCTATGAATTAGTTAATACCACCGAAAAGCACTTTTAAATTACTTTTCGACCAGACATATGAATTAGTTAACACCACTGAAAAGCACTTTTAAATTACTTTTAGTCCATACTTATATGAATTAGTTAGCACCACCGAAAAACTCTAAAGTTGCGATTTACAAATATTTGAATGTTTAATGACTAATCGACTTATATGAATTAGTTAAACACACCAAAACACTTTTAAATTACTTCTCCAAATCACATCCATCCAACCTCACTTCGAAAAAAAAAACATAGATTAATCCTAACATCATCCATCTTCAAATTGAAAGCGATCGTCCGTCCATAATCTCCAATGTTCATCATTTTCACCATGTTATTCAGGGCTTTCTTCCGTGTCCATGGTCATTGCATTGGCCATTTGTTAAAGTGCCGCCTGGCATCAAAGAGATCTGCCGAGTGGACACAATCATTTGGAAATGTCGTTAATGGCTAAATCGATTAATGACCGTGTAAAGGGCCTTTGGGGGACTGGACACGTTTAAATGGTCATTTCTAGTGACAAATAACTTTACGTGGTGAAAATGGTAAAAGTATTAACGATTTCAGTTTTGAGTTATTATGGCCGTATATTTCCCTCTGGGGAAAATTCTTTTAGTACTTTTCTAGTTGAAAAGATAGGAAAATATTATCTATTAATAATAAAGAAAGAGTCGTCTGTGTTTGTTCTGTTTCGGATCGTAAAAAGACCTACTTATACTGCCCTCAGAAATTCGAAATTTTAAAAATAGATTCCCTTTAATACCAACGTGTGCACCTGAGGCTTAGTTTTTTCATATTTGTTCCATTTTTAGAGAAAATTCGAATTTTCTGAAAAAAAAATACACACTTTCGCTCAAATCCGATCATTTTTTCTCTTTCCTGATGCCATCGGCTGAACAAATTAAATAAAACTTTTAACGAAAACATTTAAAATTCAAATTTTTATTTTATTCTTTTGCCATTACTTTCAGAAACTAAATTCATTATTTGAAAAATAATTGACATGTTTCAAGTGACGTAATTCCGCCAGTCTTCATTCCTGGATTTTATTGTGGTTTATTTGATGATTTTTTCATTGATTTTTCTGTTGACTGCATGTATGCATATTTAAGCAATAAATGTATAGTTAAGCTATTACTGAACATGATGGTTAATAAAGGCCATCCACTAGAGCTATTAGTGTTTTTTGTCTTTATTTTTTCGCCCAAAAACGTTGCCAACTCGCCAAATTATTAACTAAAATTCGTCAAATAGGCAAATTTTTTTTATAAATAATTTATAAGCATGGTCGGTTGTTCGAAGGTCATTGTGTTAGAGCTGTATAATGGGTGTGGGTAGCTATATCTATTTTCCCCGCCAAATTATTCCCAAAACGCGCCAAATGAGCTAAAAGGTTTTATGTATTTATGAGGGAATTGTGATTACATTTATGAGTGCATTTTATAGCGTATTTTTCATTTTGGAATTTTAAGCCAATGAAACGGGATTTTATAACTTATAACGAGCGGAAACAATAATAAGTTTATGATCCTATAACAGGGTATATGGTACACATATTTGGAATTTATTTGATATTTTTTTTATTCCGTGCGAAGAACGGGTATAAATTTGCTAGTGTTTTTAATAAAATAAAAGTCTATTAACGTATGTGGTGTTTATTTTTAAAGTAAAAAAAAAGTAAAAGTTTGAATAGAAAAGCTTATAAGGCTTCAGAAAAAACGGTATTCCGAAAATAAACCTCAAATAGTTATAACAGAAGATAAAAATACTCAGTAATTGTTTGAATTGTTTTTTAGTATTTAACTATTATTAACAGAGAGCTTCATATATTTTTCCAAAATATTAAATCGGTCAACCAAATAGAAACTACAATTTTTACATTGTGTTCATAACTGTTTAGACTCAAAGAAACTATACGGGTTTTTTTTTCTAAACCTGCCTTTTCTAATCAAGCTTTTTGCGGATTCGGAAAATTCTCCAGAACTGAGAGACATTTTTTGCGGCAACATCCAGGCGGCTCTAGCTACCAATTTTGAAGCTTAGATTGTAATGAATTTCAGCTCTCTGTGGGTGTTAAAGTATGCTGAGATTTAATTTTTCCGAAAGAACCCAAGTCAAATGGTTACTCATGGAATCTTTTACATGCCACATAATCATATGAAATGCGTTCCATAACAACTGCCGACTCAGCCGAGGGTCGAATGCACGATCTACGGCTTTTGAGACGGTCACGCAGTACTTAATATTTTTTTTTTAACTTGCATCGTAATTAAAAAAATACACAAGAACTTACACCAGTTTCATGTTAGATAGTAATATGAAAAATGATTAGAAGTACATTTAAAAAAGGTAATGGGTTAAGAGGGATGGTCAATTCTATAGAATTAATTCATTACTTTTGAAGTCCTTACTTCTATGAAAGTATATGGTTTCCTAAGTTAGTATTTTTTTACCAAGTACACCATACATCTTAACAATAAAATAAAACAAATTTGAAAGGAAAATGTCATCCGGTTATTTAATCATTAATTAGGTATAAAAATAGTACCAAAATATGTATAATATTTTGGAACATTTTAAAACTTCAAAAATTAACCAAATGATATTTTCCTTAACTTTAGTTTCATTAAGTTGCTATAGCCGTTCTCAAAACAAGCTCAAGCTTTCTTTCTCTCAAGCTATATGGGACTAAAACTCTTACGTAGATAATTCGTACTTAATTAGGTAAAATTATCTAAATAAAAATGCCTTCACACGTTTATCAAGATATTAAATGTTTGCCTTGAACTTTTAAATGAAACTGTTTAACACTTCAACAACAATTTCCGTGTTCTATTTTCGATACTTTATAAGTTCCGTTCTGAAATAAAATGTTAGTACAGATTTAATATATCAGTATGTAATTAATAGATTAAAAAAAACTCTGACCTTTGATTCAACAGAAAAACTTATTTCAGCTAGAGATAATTACTCTCAGTCTTGAGTAATTTCAATCGTTATAAATATTTTTTTCCCTCTTGCTAATGAAGGTATCGTGTAACAATCTTCATTTTCTTTTGATATTTCCCCCTTTCTACATTTCAATGCAGGAAGCCATTAGGCGACATTTTTTCATGCCAAGGTACTGTGTCCTTTTGGTCATGAGATTGCAGGTAATTGATGATTTTTACCTATCACTAATGACGCTATTAAAAGTGTCGGTTATTAAGTGCAACTACAACGAGTTTCTAAAAACTCATTTACACTTCAAGGTAAAAGTATAAAAATATTTTTCAGAAAAACGAACATTTGCAAAGGATTTCGTCACCTTCGTTACTTACGTATATTTGATTTAATTTCTTTTAACTGAAATTTTTCATATATTGGAGGATATATTTTAGGTTTTCGTGTAAATGAAATTAATTTTTGATGCTCATCCAAATGAATTCAACGTTTTGCGAAATAATTTAAGCTTAAAGTGATTAATTATGAAATAATTTAAGCTTTATAACCTAAATATGTCTTAATTTTTTACTATTTATCCAAATAAGTTTTAAAAATTCCTTAAACGGTTCAAAAATATTGCAGAATACAGATATTTGTGCTAGATTTTTAGAAATCTTACTTTTACAATTGCAGGTTTTAAAAGACACTGTTTCAGAACTTTTCCTATATAATCTAGTGTGTATACAGTTTTCTAATTCTATCCTATATTAATTGATATTTCAACCAATAGAAGAAGTTGAAATTTTTGCAATACAAGCGGATCTTATTATATTGAAAAAATATATATATAATTTTAAATAAAATATATGTTTCAAACAAACAAAAAAATTCCATTTTTTTCATAAAGAACTGTAAAAGCAAACGTTAAACGAATTAAAAAAGCAAAGAATTCGAAATGCAAACAATTTTTTTCAAAATTTAAAGTACGGATTTATTTGTCTTCGACTCTGCTCACCGGGTCTTTTTTTACTGGGATATTTCATATTTTACCCCACTTTCATGACCGAATTCTGCGGAATTTTAAAAATCAAAACCAAACATACTTATAAAATCTCATAATTACCACCTAGCCATTTCAAGTGCAAAAAAATATAAATAATAATAATAGAAACTTCGCTTTGCGGGGGTGCAATCCAATCTTTTCATGAAACCCAGGTAGTCTGTCCACCTGCCTTAATTCACGGCGAGTTAAATAAACGCGCCCCACAAAAAGAGAAGAAAAAACATTGCCGCATATGGCTCAGATGTCTGATTATAATCCTGCAATAAAATACATATCCCACTACAGTATAACCACGAGAATTCACTTGTCTATGGATGTAGTGTTTTTTTAATTAATTTTTTTTAGACTCGATAATATTTGTGTTGTCCCGTAGTACAGATTTTTTACTGAAGACTAAATTCAGCAGCGTTTAAACTAATATTACCTCGGTTTTACGAGTTCATGTACTTAATGTTGTTTTTTTCGCAAGTGCTCGAAAATGGTAGCATTATTACTGGCTCGTTTTAAAAAAATCTGCATTTAAAGTTTTTTTTAACAAAAACTAAATGTGTAATAAACATAGTTCTAATTCTACCGCGATTTTTTTTAAGCGTTCCCATATTTTATGTTCCTTAAAGGAGGACATATACCGTATAAGTTTCAAGTTTCAATGCCATACTGCATTCGAATACTTTATTGCAATATTGATGTAAAATATATTTGTATTGCAATTTATTTTATTCATAGGATTTTTGGAGACATTTGAAAAATAGGTTAAATTATTTTTTATGACTAACTAAAAGGTTTTGTACTTTTTTCTGCTTTTTTAATCGCTTTTGTAAATTAATAATATTGGTTTGTTAGTATTTGATTGTTTAAAAAGACATCTTAAGAGCTTTTGGCCGGATCAAACCTTTTGCAGACTCGGCATATTCTTCAGAACTGAGAGCAATTTTTGTGGCACCATCAAGGCGGCTCTCTCTTTCAATTTTGACGCGCAAGTTACATGAAACTGATCTCTCTGTAGATGTTAAATTATGTCGAGACTTAATTTTGTGGAGGGAACCGTTATGAAGTAGTTAGGTCGATTCCACAAGACCTTACGGTGGAACTTGCATGTAAGCCTGGCGAGCGAAAGTGTTTTACTTGCAACTCTTCGCGCCATTCATTTTGTATAAGTGAATCCATCTTTCTTTTGGGCGCCCGACTTGGGTGGTCTGGAAACCGGACCGTTTTAATTTTCTTTGCACTGCACGCGGTGAAATAAATGACCATTTCCGGTATCAATCTCTTGCGCGGCGTTTCAAACCCGGCAAAATAACTTTTTGGGCTTTGTTTTTGCTTATTCTTAAATATTAGAGGTTTTACAGTGCTGCCTGTATCTGGAAGGAAAGCTTACGAAACAATCTATTTTAAAAATTAAATTGTTTACAAGAAATTTAAAATTAACTTCATTAAAAGCAACTCAGTTATTTTAACTGACTCATATTTAAAGTAAATTTTTTTATTTATTTTGGCTTTGTGTTATGCGTGTGCTGTACTTTCGATAGAAATATCATCGGGTTTATTAAAAAAAAAAGGTGAAATGAAAAGTTAAAACTATCCAGAGAGTATCAAATTCTTATATGTAATTTTTTTTTCCTCCAATGGGGCTGCAATATTGGCGGTCAAGCCTTTGCAGACTCGGCATATTCTCCAGAACTGAAAGCCATGTGTAAAATTCTGTCACACAATATCCTAGAACATCCTCGAACATGCAAACTGAATTTGTTATTTTAGAGATAAACAATTTACGAATTCTAAAGGAATGTATCGACCATTAAGGAAAAATGCAAAAACAAATTATCATGGGGAATAAAAAACGCTTATAATGTTTAACTGTCAAACTGAATTATTTGTTGAAAGTAAATCTTAATGATATCTATGTAGTAATTCTTCGATTTTATCTGAATTTACTGCAACTGACTTTTCATAATTTTAGTAAGTATTGGGTTTTCTGCATCAATTTCTTAATAAATCATTTAATTTTTAATGAAAGAAAACACCTACACGGTAAAAATTACCGTCACTCATTCTTTCGACGGTTCAAAATCGTTTCGTCATTAAACAAATCGGATAACTATTTAATTCTGCTATTCAAAATTTCAATTGTTGTTAACTTTTTGATTCAAAGAAATACACCTTTAATCCAAAAAGTTAAATGTTTTAAGTTAAATTTATAGGCGTAATTTTAATTGGTTTAAAAAATTTAATTGGTTTAAAATGTGAACTGATATTTTGATTGACAATTATTTTGGACCGCGCGATAAACTAAAACTATTGAAATAAGAGTAAACACTATTCAAATTATTCAAGATAAAACCGAACAATTCAAATTCAAATATTGCCATATCTGATTGCTTATAAGTAATTCACAAAGAGAAAGTTGAATAGATGTGAATTTAATGATGAATAATAACCTGTATTTTATTGTGTGAAATGCTTTTGAATAATAAGGCGAAATTATTCTTTGCAAGTAAAATTACGGAAATTATAATTCTTGTTCGTTAATTACAATGTTTGGGTCAAAGTAAATTATATTACATTTTGCCAAATGGGGTTTTATTCGAAAAGAAAACTTCCCGTTTATACTTTATAATTAATTGTAAAGCGTTTTTCTTTGTATGGAATAAGTGTATTTTATCAATAAAAAATCATTCATTAATTAAATAAAGAGCGCCTTTTGAAGTAAAAAACTTCGTTTCATTGTTGTTTTTTTAAAAAAAAAGATCACAATTTTCTGTATTTATAAAAAAAGAAATTATTTTTTCTGTAAAAGAAAGAACCTGAGGTATGTCAAATTATGATTTTATGGTAATGGTACGGAAACTGTTACTGAACATCATTCGTTGTGCTAAGAAATATTTATTTTTAGTAAAATTTGAGACCTGCAGCTTCATAAAAAAATTCCCCAAAACTGCAAGAAAACCTTTCTACATTCCTCAGGGGAAAAAAACCTATAAAGGAATACCCAGAATGGACTTCGCGTGACTCTAAACCAAGTCTCGCGACAGAAGGAGACAAAAAAATATCTTCAATCACTATAAAAAACGGGACCAAAAAAATTGCGGCACTTTCAATTTAGCTCGTTATTAAATGGAGAGTCCGTCAATTCCAGAGATCTGCTGTTCTATCAACGGTCTCCCGTGACTAAGGGACAAAGTGTGGGAAGATTGGACCGAATAATACATAAAGGGACGATGTCCTTAAAAATTCATGCTGCGCATCACTTTTTGTAGACTGCTTTTTGTGGTATGGGATGTGTCACTGGCACATCACTTTGACGGAAATGAGGTTGTGGGGATGTAAAAAGTGTGGAGGTGACGCTTGTTTTTGCGAACCCGTGTGGCACTATGAAATGCTTGGTAAAATATGAATTGCTTCAAAATATTTTATAGGGTTATTTTGATATCAAGATGGCTAACTATAAATAATATGGGAAACGATGTCTTTAAAGAAAATATGGGAAATGTGCTACACATTCCTTTTTGTAGACGGCTTTGAGTGATGCAGAATGTGTCACTCATCATATCACTATTAACAAAAATAACAAGCATTATTTTGGAAGAGTAATAAAGCAAATGTATAAATAAAACTTTTTTTAATAAAAAATTTTGAAAAAAAGACCTATTTGTCTGAACGTTTAAAATGTGTAAAAAATAATGCAGAATGGAAGCGTGTTGTTTCGAACTCGCATCAGGCAACAATAAAATAAAACCCCTTAATAGTAATAGGCCCCTTAAATAGAATTACTTATTGCAAGTAAAAAGAAATTCGCACACTGCACTAAGAAACAAAGCCCTCAAAATGTTTTGCTATACACATCCCATTTTTTTTACTGCTCTTAATTTTTTGTGATATATTTCACTGACACTTTAACGGAAATAAGGTTAGATGTTTTGTAACGTACAAACTACACAATCTCCTTTATGAATACGTGGTCCGTTGGAATCAAAATGATTCATAAAAGAGAAAATGAAGTCATGAATTAAAATATCTACATATATTTAGAACCAAAATTTAGTTCATAGAATGGCATGTTTCAGAAATTGAGCATGTCAAAAGCAACAACGACGCAAGTCTATGCTTCTGAATTGGTCCACTCATTCTTCTTCTGTAACTTAGTTTTTTTTAATTTAATGTGTAAAATAGATTTTTAAAAAATACAGTGAATTAGTTTAAACTATATCCAAACGACACATGACGAAGGAAAAAAACTTCTATTATTAAGCACGCATTAAAATGTTTAAAAATTACGCGTTCATAGAATATATATAATAAAACAATTTAATGCCCTGTATTGCAATATCCTTTTCTCAAAGCCTCCCGTGACTGAGGGACAGAGTATGGGATGATTAGATTTAATAGTACATGAAATAGAAGGATCTTAAAAATGTAAGCCGCAACTTCAATTTTTGTTCCTGAAAATGTGTTACTGGCACCGTAAAAGTTGAGTTGCAAAGTTAATAGAAAAACTATACAATAAATATAAACACAAACGCTAATGAATATAAACGCAACCTCTTTTAAATAACTATGAAAGTTGAAGTTTAAAAGCTTATGCTAATGAATGCCGTTTGTATAAGCACCATCTTTCTGTAAATTACTGCCAAGATTTTGCTTGTCTCATTGTAATAATAGCGTCGCACTAGAACCCAAAAAAACCAGAGTGATGTTTTTGAATAAGAATGGTTATTATACAAATTTCAACCGCGCTCTTTACCCTAAAAATCTTATTTGCCGCCCGAAATCGGAATTTCTATATAATAAAAGCTAAAGTGAAAAAATTTATGGATTAAAAAAATATAGATATATTCTATGCTATTACTTTCAGCATTCAATTCTATCTACCTCAGTCGTGACAACTGAAGCATTTAAAGAGAGAATGAAAAAATAACCCTTTTAAAATTTTTGTTTCTGCAACATAGAAACTAACCGTGAACTATGTATTAGTATATTTTAGCTTTAGATTGCTTTTTGTATGTCCGATAAGATGTCTCTAATGCGCCATATTATTTGGTTTAAAAATAACAATAAAGATAATCTGCAATATAATACTTTTGTAATTAGCTTAATATATAGAAAACCTTTGCTCTTTATATCAGTTGTTTTATATCATTAATGCCATATATTCGAGAACAGTTACGTAGCAAGATATTTCCGTCTATTTATTCGATCTGTTCTATCGATTAACCCGTTTCAACACAAGGTATAATGGAACATAAATTATAATGAAATTAATTTCCTTTACATAATGTCATTCTGAATTTTCAAGAACTAAACCTAATGCATTATACATTAAATTATACATATATGTATAAATACATATTAGGTACATGCATAAATCAATTTAAAAGTTAATGAAATATTTTCGGATGGATTTTAGATTTTGAATATACTCTAACGATAATCTATTAAATATAATTTGATTGCGAATTTGGAGATTTTCAAATTTAATTTTTTCATTCATAAAGCATGGTCTCACAACGTACCATTTTCTAATCAGAAATGCTATACACGATGACTCAGTAGTTAATAGAGTGCAGTCCCTCTGTACTAAAGTCTACGCGTTTAAATTCTACTCTAGCATGGATGTTCGCAGCTGTTGGTAACAGGCTTCAAGTATTAGACATCGATATATGTTTATCTCGTAAAGCAAAAAGACCTGCCAAAGCACTTTGAAATAAATCAGAACGATAATCAAAAGAATACTAAAATGAATTACCTATCGTTTTTGGTGTTCCAATGATATATAAAATGAGATGACCAATTAAAATTGTAAGTTTTGGTGGGTCGATGGAATTTGCCGCTAGACCATTAAATGAAAATACAAGTTTATCGTTCATATAAGTTTATAGTAAAGTGCATTCCATATTTTTTATTTGACTTTTATTCTGCATTAAAAAATTAATAGATTATTCTTCAAACATCTGTTATAAGTCTGTAAAAGCGGAAAGGTACCTAAATCTACAGTTAAGTTGAAAGAAAAAAATCACACTCTAAGCAGAAGAGTGGTACACTCTTAAAACAAAAGAGTGAAATTCACTCCTATAGGAGAAGTGCATTTTCGGCACGGAAAGGAGTGGAAATTAACTCAGACTGAGTTAAAACCGCTCGTTTGATTTAAGAGTGTACTTCTTCTATTGTCTTCCATTGAATTAACACATAGCAGAAAATTCTCTTTTCCACTGCTGCATGCTTTTACTTTGAGTACAGAGTTGTCACACGAATCTACGAATTCTCACCTAATGTTCATCCGTAAAAGTACAATGGTTCTAACACAGATAATAAGACCCCTCTAAAAATCCCATTATCTGAGATAAGGTGTCAACATTCCAACGGTATCGCACCACCGTAATAACCGAAAGACGGATACCTAATAGTTCACGACGAATTCGGCGCCCATAAAAGTTAGCGAAAAAGAAATGACAGTTAATGGAAATGTGCTAATCTGATTCCCTTGGTGGGTGTTTTATTGCTAGTCTTAAATCACTTCGGTCAGGGGTTGTGCACATATCGCAATGTAAGTGGAACACTGGCATAACTAAATACATTTTCGCAGTCACAATTGATCAGTAAGTAAACATAACAAGTAAAATTGCTTAACTCGTTGATGCATGAAACTTTTTGGTGATTGTATCAATCATTCGATAGCAACCAATGATACTAAACAGTTCGATTTCCGTAATATTTTTTTTACTGTATTTACCAAAACTTACAAAACTGTTCTTCGAAATACAGATTAATGTTTAGGTCACTTTTCCACGTAAGTTGTGATGCACGCTTTTTTTTTATAACATGGGTCGCATGTCGATTGAATGCAACCTCTAGTAGTGTTCGAATTTTTAGTGGGGTCGCAAATTGGAGCGTGCTTTAAAGTTCGCGTGAGAGGTGACATAATTGTGCTTTCTGCTCGTTCGGTCGCAAAATGCTGTTTGGAAACACGAGTGGAATAGAAACAATTCCGTTGGGAATAGTTAAGCGTTTCTCTCAAAATAAAAACAGTAGACAATCAAAGTAAAATATGCTTTGTTGATGCACATTAAAAATGTAATTAAACTTCCACATCTCTTCCCCTAAACTTTGACCAAAATAAAACAATTAACTTGTACGTTATTCAAGACAAATAATGCAGTAATATATTTATATGACATTTTGATTAAGTCACGATAATTATCGTAAAATTCGTAAAACAATGAAGTTATTTACATTCGAGATTACGATCAAAGTATGGTCGTTAATGGAGCAATTTAAGCCCTAATAAAAACTTAACCTAAATAAAAAGTATTTTCCTAGAAATACGTCACAATTTAATTTGTGGTAAAGGAGTTTTGAAAATTATATCTGAAATATTTTTCTTATCGTTTGCAACTAATGACATTTATATAGCATTCTAATACACAAGAAAAAAAGATGACTTAAGTAAAACGAAATATAACTCACCATTCTGTTTTGATGCACGCTTGAACACCACCCAATTGAGAACATGAAGATGTTTTCATACGAAAATGGAGAGTCAAACACTGCACGCACCATCGATCGCCACGCTTGCCATTGTTGTGTACGAGATCATAGGAGGAAAATCATTGAGGGAGAGAAATGGAAGAGAAAATATGTCGCACCTCCACCATTATTTTAATAAATTTAAATTTCAGAATTTTTGGTCAATGACGCATTTTAGCCGGTCTCTTATTGGATGACAGAGACCAGCAAGCGAATTATCAAACAATCTCTGTGTGTCTTTTCATGTGCAAGGACAGATGGTCCGATCTGGAGAAGGCTCTTTCGCACAGTCTGCACTGAAATGGTCTGTCCCCAGTGTGCTTTCTGTAGTGTCGTGTTAGTTCATCAGACCTCGCGAACTTCCAACCACAACCCTTCCAGTTACACTGGTAAGGCTTTTCACCGGTATGAGTCCTCAGATGAGCTTTGAGATGAGAGCTTTTTGAGTATGTCTTAGAGCACCCTGGATATGAGCAAGTATGGATTGTGACCTTCTTTGGTCCTCTGGACCTTCGACCCCGTCTAGCTTTTGTCGGTGGAGGTGGAGGGACCACTCCGGTGGCAGTTTGTTCGATTCCCATGGCACCTGGATTGGAAAGAATAGTCATGCCAGTAGTGCCACTTCTGCCAGACAGTAAATCAACCAGATGTGGCGAGTTTGGCGGCGTTACCATCCTTCCCTGAGTGGTGTAGGATGAAGGGTAACTCGTCTGCACCATATGATTGCCAGTCAGATGGTTAGAACGTCCAGCAGTTAATCTTTGCATGGGTGGGCTACTGAAATAACCATCGTATTGATTTATGTTATGTTGGTACCTCATAGAAGGTGTGTTGTCTGGCGTGGCTGGTGGAGAAGAGTGACTAGTGACAATAGGGGATGGATAAGTGTTCCATGGCGAAACAAGATAGCTATTGACACCCGTATTGTTTGTCATGTCCCTATTGTTTTGGATGGGTGGCGAGTTGAACATTCCAGCCCCAATCAGTTCAGGTTTGACGTCGACGATAGAAGACCCATACCTCAGATGCTGCTGATGTCCCGATTGGTAATCTTGAACACCGCCAAACATACCCAGAGTTTCCGGAGTCTGATGTTCAACAGTGGTATTGCTGACTAAACTAAGGTCGTATTTCGAAGATGGGCCCTGAAGAAGGTTCGTAGAGTCTTCGCCATAATGGTGTTTGGAAGGCGACTCATACACTACACCAAGTTCTCTCTCAAGGCGTAAGTTGCTGGGATCACTGGTCCGCTTGTGAACTGGATGGATTTGATGAATGTTCTGGACTTGTGATGAAAAGTTGGGTGACAGAGAAGCATTGTATTGCGGACAACGTCGCTGCATTATGTTGTTGGTGTTGGGCAGGTGCACAGAAGACAAGCTACCCCCGCCGCTGTCGTCTGTTGTGGGCGTGAAAGAACTTTGATTTGAACATACGTTTCTTATTTCTGTGTATCCAGATGAAGTATTCAGTGTCATGTCTCCAAGAAGGACGCTCTCGATATCTTGCCACATCTAAAATAAATTTTTAAAATAAGTTTTTAAAATCTTTAAATATTATTGTTTAAGAAAATTATGTAACAAATATTAAAAAAAGATATCAAATACATATATGTTTTATTCAATTATTTTCTCACAAATATTTTTTTTTCAAAATAATTCTATTTAAAATCAAATTAAGAGGAAATTAATCTGTAACAATGAAATGGCCTTTAAAAGTCCTTTTATTTCGCTGAAGGTCTTATCGATACGAAAACTTATAACGAAGAATTGAAATTACTGAAATTATTGAAGTTACTCCGACATCTCAAAGCGCTAAAATTTTGAAAGGTATCCTATTAAATAACCAATGGTCTAAGTATATGCCCCCTCTCTGCCATTGTGGCAGAGCCTTTGAAACCCAAATTAAAAATCTATTCTTAAGTATAACCCTTTTAACAACAACTCCAATTGCCATTTTTATGCAGCGGATACAAAAAAAAAATACTCTTTCATGCAGAGCAGATAAAATTCAGAGAGATGTCCGACACGATCAGAAGAAAAACTGCGGATTCTCGTAAACCATCCGAAATCGTCGTCAATATGACATTGATGGCCGAAACCAAATAAAAATGTGGGAGGTCGGCAATGTTAGGCATAGTCAGTCCATCCTTAGACATAACCCGGGGGCTACAGATTGATAGAACAGAATAAAAAGTGTTCGCAAACGGGTTCCTTATCGCTTTTTGTAGGAATTGACGGCTGGAAGTTACGGCTTTTTATTCGTGTTTCTTTCAATGGTCTGGTCAAATATAGACACAGCATGACAGTTGGGGTTATTCGGTCATAAAACAACTGGGGACATACCACAAGATAAAAGTTCCCTTTCCTCTTTACAACACTTAAAAAATGGTGTAATGTTACCATGATGTTTCGGTAACGTTACACCAATTATAGAGAAAGCTTACTAAACACAAATTATGTGAGAAGCCTTCTACCAAACGCAGTGTAACTCTTTGTAGCTTCCCACCATTTTTACAAAGACTACAAGCAATCATAACTGTTATAAAATTAAAAAATATATACATTAAAGAAAAAATACAGTTTTTCTATGATTCTGGCGTATAGGAGTCCGTAAAGTAGCGATCTTGTAATCGAAAGACGAAAAGATCAATTCTTGCCTTAGAGCGAAGTTTGATTTGATATATAACGACAGAATATAACTACAGAATTTCACTCTGCATGGATAAAATTAAACTCTAATTTAAAGCCACATTTTTCCAGTAAAAAAGTTATTCACAAAATATTTGAGGATAACAGATAATTTATATATTGCTGGGTACGTTAAACAAAAAAAAACGAACTTGTTGTCGAAATAAGAGCCATGCGCTCTGACTAACTATACATTATCGCAGCCACGGATGTATAGTACGTATATAGTTTAAATTGTCTCTTTAATCAAACAGAAATAATCTGTTTTGAACAGGTGGTGCATTCTGTGTCAATGGTTACAGATTTTATCCATTTAAAGGAGAAAGGCTTGTTTTGATAAATTCAGATGTAATTTTACAGTAAATTTCATTCAGTTTTTAGAAACCGAAATTTCATGTAGGAAAATAGCATAATGTTTCCAAACTGACTTTTCTTACAGTGCACCAAACGCAAAATGTATGGTCCATCGAAAGCCATTGCATGTGTATATACTTCATCCCTCGGGAGTCAGACATGACATCGGCATATTAATTGCAAAGCAGAATGAAAACACTGCGCGAGCAGAATGTTAATTCGCAGGTTGCCAATTGTAAATGTAATACTCTACTCGTATAGGGTTTCGTTATGCTCGGTGACAATGGCCATTTGCGCAGAAGACATGTCAATCACGAGACGAATGTGTTTTGATTCTGTATCTTAGAGCCAAATGAGTATAAGTCCCAATAGTGTGGTGACGATATCAGTTTTAATTGGATTAAGATTTAGAATTAACTTATTGAATCCATCTGAATTCAAAATTAAATTTACAGCAAAAGTGAGGGGTGTGTTTTTCTATACTAAATCGTTTTGATGTCTCAGGAACCAATTAGTTTTTAAAAAGCGCATTTATTTCTGGTACTTTGGCTTGAAGTATTTAGCCTAAACTACACTCTTAAAACAAACGAGCGGTTTTAACTCAGTCTGAGTTAATTTCCACTCCTTTCCGGTGCCGAAAATGCACTTCTCCTATAGGAGTGAATTTCACTCTTTTTCGGAGTGGGTAAAAGAAATAAAAGAAAACAATATGCGTCCTACACTCTTGAAACGAGCGGTTTTAACTCAGTCTGAGTTAATTTCCACTCCTTTCTGGTGCCGAAAATGCACTTCTCCTATAGGAGTGAATTTCACTCTTTTGTTTTAAGAGTGTAGATGAAATTTGAATGCCATTAAGAATTTAAGATAATACAATTTCTATATTTTGAACAAGATGCAAAAGAGTTAATGCGCGTCATAACTAGAACTTATAACTAATACGTCATAAGTTCATAACTAACGTAACGTCCTAACTACACTCTTAAAACAAAAGAGTGAAATCCACTCCTATAGGGGAAGTGCATTTTCGGCACCGGAAAGGAGTGAAAATTAACTCAGACTGAGTTAAAACCGCTCGTTTTAAGAGTGTAGGACGTAGATTGTTTTCTTTTATTTCTTTTACCCACTCTGCAAAAAGAGTGAAATCCACTCCTATAGGGGAAGTGCATTTTCGGCACGGAAAGGAGTGGATATTAACTCAGACTGAGTTAAAACCGCTCGTTTGTTTTAAGAGTGTAACTAGACTTCCTAATGCCCTTCAACATCTTTGGTCTAGTCTAGTATCGTTGAAGTATTCTACATTGAAAATATTTTCTGCATTAAATTTACATAACAATGGTATAACCATAATACAGAAAATGAATGGAAATAGTCTGGTTTAATATTAATTATAAATTACGCTCCATATTTTATTGTCGAGGAAAGCGCACTTTGATTTAACCCTTTATGCCCCGACATTACTTAAAAGTTCAATTAAAAGTCTCTGTTTTACTTTACAGGGATTAATTTAGAGAAAATGGGGGGAGGGGGAGCTTTTTAATTGACATATTATATTTTATCACAATTAAGTATACAAAGGTAAAGAGAATTCTTCAGAAAACTTTTACTTCAGTTATCATGTGCCAACTATGGTTATGCCCCGGCGACGGTACTAATAAGTGCCATTTGTAAGCTGTTGTTTTATACTTTTAATTTTTCGTTTGAGGCAAAATAGATGTTATGAGGTTTTTTTAATACCCTATTTGGTTTTAACACATTAAAGACTAAAAAGATAAATCATTTTTTATTTAAAAAAATCTCATTGATGGTCAGTGTAATTAAATAATTATAAATAGAAAGGAGATGAAAAAAAAAGAAATAAATTCAGGACATAAATAAAATTTCGTCACAAATATTTTTTTTAACTTTATAAACCCTTCACTCAAAGGATTAATTTCTGGAGTAAGAACCTATAGACCTTGCTTGCAAAGCTGTTGCTTCGTACGTCTTAATATAAGTGAAGGGGCTAATATATAATTATGTACTTGCTTTATAAATTCCCCAGACATTGTACTTCGGAAGGACTTCGCTATAGACCCCTGCGAAACTGCATATCTGTGAAGATGTGCACTGTTCAGATCTTTTCAGTCATGAGACGAAGTAGCAAATGGCTCGCAATTCTCAACAACATGTCTCACAAATAAATTCCCGACTTCCACAGATTGGTATAAATATAAACATCTAATCTGTATCATTACATGACTAAAGCAAAGAATGAAACAGGCATATTCTAAATTTCCATTTCTTTCCATTTGTAAACGTCAAATATAATTCGAGTTACTCTGATTGAGCATTAAAAATAAAATGAAGAATATTGTAATAAATACTTTTTTTTAAAAAATCAAATATTAATGTTCAAATTATAATCTTACAATAATTTCACGAACTTTAACGTGCTTAAATTCCTTATTTTTGCTCTTGCTGAAATATCTTTTAAATTGAAAAGAAAAAATTGCCATCGATCCGAAGCTTTCAACAATGCACATTGCTATTCCAAAGGAGAAATTGGCTCGCGTTTTGCCAGACCACTTTGAGTTAGAATTTTGAAAACTCTTTTTAAATAATGTCTTCAATATACAAAAGGAATAAGCTCAAAAAGTTTGATATGTAACATTAATATAGTTGGGCATTGATACATGAGTAAATCAGTCAGGACTTCTTCCGTTATATTTATAGATACAGATTTATTGCACAACTAACATTATAATATAAGCAAAGGCACAAAAAGTTAAATATAAATCTTAATTTGGGGCATAAGGGGTTTGGAAATTCTGCTTTTAGTCAGGAAGCGAATATTGGAAAACCTATACAGTATACATTTTTTTTAAAAGAAAATCATAAATTAGGGTTAATTGGAGTAATTAGTGATAAGCTTCCTTCACATTTAAGTAATGAATGTTTGAAAAAAATTAGTATTCTATAAATTATATCTTGGATTATAAAAAAATATCATAATTTCCAAATCAAAGGAAATAATATGAGACAGAGTGGGGTATTGTCAAAATTCATAAGGCCTTGTTTCAAAAAGGAGTATAAATTGACAAATATGCTCATTTTTGAGCATGTCCATGTTTTAAAAAAACCACAAAATGATTCATTTCAAAAGGAAAACATAGATTTACAGATATTTAAAAGTGTCATTTTTCTCTGTGTATATGTTTCAGAGAATCGTCAGTGATACTATTTTACTATTAGATAGTGAGCGAACTACCATATAACTTGTAAATTTTTTAATAAACTCGATTGGATAGTTTTTAAATATGTTATTTAATATAATGTATTGTATCTATTATGTATTGGGAAAATTACATTATTTGGTAATCATACTAAGAACGCAATGAAAAAGGAACTTTAGTTCTTATATTTTAAGATTTAATCTGCGTTTAACTAAAATGATTACGAAAATCTATTTCTACACCTTAAAGATCTATAAATTAGCTTAAAAGACTCCGGGTGATACTTGGGTTACACGATGATGTTTTCCTTCTAAAGTTATGATTTTTAACTACCTAATCACTCACAAAAAAAAGGGAATATTGAATTATTTTTAAATTTGATACAAATTTTCTCACTTTTGAGAAATCAATTGGTTCAAGCTCCGAATGCATTGTTCTCAAATCCGAGATTTTATAAGTCCTAATTTTTGAGAATATTTGCGAAAAAAATGATGGCATGGTAGTAGGGGTTATGTGTCGACGCGGGCTCGATCTCACGATGGGAGGATCAACGCTAAGGCTATAGTTCGCGGTGTAATCCTACTCTGACAGCCAGCGGTGAGGGATGTTTAGGATATTTCAAGTTGTTGACCGCCACCAGACATTTTAAGAACATGGGTGTTCTCAAATTTGAGATTTCAAAGTATGTATTTGTTTTAGAGCATATTGTTCTCACAATGAAATGAGAACATCCTAAATAAGTTCTCATTTTAGGGAGTTTATTTTTTTACAATGCAGACGTTAAAGTAAAAAAGCTTATATGTTTGACGAAATAAATTATATAAATAATAATTTATTGTAGCGAAAGATTTTCTATCGTTTTTGAAAACATCATATACCTTTTTTTAAAACCCTTAAATTGGAATCCCAAAGCCTTAAAATGCATGCAATGGTCAAGATAAATCGGCATTCTAATTTTCTATTCGTATTCCAAATACTTTTTCACACACGGTCATTCATTTTCAGTATATGATGATGGATGTAAAATAAACATCTACTGAGATTGTTATTTCTGTCCAACTAATCCAATACTTTCAAACACACAATATTTTTTATACGTTTTCAATTTCAATAATTATTTAAATAATTTAGAACTTTGTAGTAAAATATTATTCGTTATTGGCGATTATGTGTATAATATCGTCTGCAGTTACAGTCGTATACAGATAATGTTTTCATTTTAATATCTAATCCAAAATTATATAAATTTATATTTATAGAATAGTATTATTATTTTAAAAAAACAAGACACAAAAAAAGTAGAATAAATGACTTTGGGAAGGCAGTGCTAAAGTTTTAAGTTTCTTGTTCTTTTCTTATAGTATACTATGACTTTAACTTAACCAAGATAACCAAGAAACTTTTAAATATATTATTTATTTATTTTAAATTTCGCATTTCTAAATTTTTTTTTAATGATTTAAAGAAAAATTATAGAATTCATTAGACCAAAAACCATGTGTTTATTCTTGGCATAGGCAAAGGTTTGTCTCCCTTGAAGTTAAAAAGCATACTTGGTAACTATGCAATTTTTACAACAGTTTAGTCAGCCATTTGTTATGACAATGAAAACTTGCAACTTACATCATGGAAATCGGCCATCTCCGTCGTCATGCCTGCGCCGTAGTAACTCCGAAGGCCCTCGGAAGACGGTTCGACGGCCACACACGCGGACATGGACCCGGCAGAACAGCTAAGCCTAACCCCGTCGTTCTTTCCCCTACTTCCTCTCCGATCGAAATATTGAGAAAGATAGAGAACAACGGATCCGCCGAGAAACGGGGGAATCCGATTGGGGGGGAAGGGTGTACGCGCGCCGCCAATCAAGGGTGGCCTCGGGGCCTATTCACCAATTGGCACGCGTCGTCGTAGTTAGGGACGGCCTCCTTTTATTCGTTTCAAGTGTGCCACGTGCGATACGTGTTTTTTTTCTTCTTGGTTCGTGTTTTTTCTTAGTTCGTAAAGTATTTTTTTTTCTTTTTGAGAGTTTGTGAATGAAACTTTTTTTGTATGCTTGGAAGGTGGTAGTGGTATGGCCACTTGCTGCTTTTGGAGAGATTTTGTGTTACGAATTTGTTTCGTTCTTTCGATTTTCTTCTTGATATTTTTTTCTTGCACGCTTGAGTTATACGTTACTCATGATTTGATTGAAGATTGTTACTACAAATTCTTTCATATATGTGTTTTTAGAAATTTTGTACTACATCCATTATGTAAACTATTTTTGGCCCAAGATGACTTGAACGAAGACTATCAAAATTTTGGATATTATTTAAGCAGAAACTAATTCTACCCAGAATTCTATACAGAAATTCAAATCTTATGATTTACGGTCGAAATGAAAAACAAAGTCATGCAGATATTTTTTTTAAGTGTTTAGCACTCTTTGGTTAGGCTTTTATCAAAAAGTTCCTAAATTAACAATAAACAGGATCCTCCAATTTTGAACAATTTTCGTAGATGATTGCATATTATCACAATTAGCTAACCCTATGCCTTAACCCTATCCAACAGTGTTAGTGTTATTTGAAATTATATAATGAATTTACAAAATATTATGCATGCTATATCGTCTTCATATTTGAATCATCTGTATAATAACTTTAAAGTTAATTGCTTCATTAGGGTTCCGTATATAAACGGATCTTCATTATAGTTGCTTCGGTAGATCTTGGTTATAACTATCAAATATAAGCTGCAAGTCAAGCCTGAAGCAAACTCAACGATTTTCAAAATTCAATATGTTCTCTGTTTTAAACTTAACTCCATATAGAATCGGACTTCGGACTCAAGTAACCTGAACTCCACCAAACCACATCAGGTTTTAGGGCTCGACCCTCCTCTGAAATCCGAAGCGCGAAATTCGTCCTCATCTTCACACCCTGATGTATGTAAGAGGACATTACCTGGCATGAATCACCCGCATCATTTGTCTATCGCTTTGCCCCGGCGAGTCATCCCTTCCCATTCATTTCCACAAATTCAAACGAAGGTATGGTGTTTCTGAGAGAACATTTCTGTTGTTTTTTTAATGAACAAGGCCTTGTTGTTAAACTTGAATATAAGACTGTTTTTTTCTTCTGGCAGAATGATAGCAGGTGGAGTTGAAATACCGTCGCACTAGAACTGCACGAGGCCTAATGGCGAATTCATTATTTAGAACACGGGGAGGGGGAGGGGGAGGGGTCATGTGAGCTGATATCTTGAGTCGGCGTCGGGTCTTCGGAGAATATTTAACAGGGTATTAATTTTCGGACCCTCTGCACGGGGTATTTTTCGTCAGACTTATTAGATGCAGTAATTTTGGAGATGCCTGAACTTGGGACCTTCATGCAAGACAAAGCATCTTATACCGACATCGACACATCGATATAGCAATTTGGCTGAAGTGTAAACTTGTTTTAACACCTCATGAAATTTAAATTTTCGTCTGAAAATTTAATTTTTTAAACATTATATTTTTTTCAGTATTAGTTGTTTCAAATTTTAAAATTTAATAAACTTATAAAGTAGTTTATCTGCTTTTGCAATTAATGGGATTCACCAAGAGAACTGAGCTGGGTTTTGATTTAATGAAGGAAGTTTATTTACTAGCTAAACTTATAGGCAACGCGACTTATAGGCAAGGAGTTCATGTCATCACTAAGACATAAAATATACATGAAGGTTAAAAACGGAATTGCATTTTCATGAAATAGAACAAAAAATCCTGGTCATGATTAAAACTACAGACTCATAATCACTGAAATTGTATTTGATGAATAATATCCGGTTCCATCTCTTTTTCCAATTAACAAGTAAGAAAGAATATAAAGTTTCTTTTATACAGATCCTCAATTACAGCTCTGGTGAAGATTTATGGTCATCACTAATCGGACGAAAAGACTAAAAAAAAAGGCGTTGGAAAAAAGTTTTGTGTCCAATTCTCTATTATGGATACGTTCTTTTTCTTTTGTAAGGATCTGTGACTTATGCAGATGGCGCGTGGTTGCTCATGGTACGCCTACTGGAATTTTCATTAATCTTATTCTGTTGGCACATCTAATTATGGGATGCTCATATTGCATGGGCCTCGCGCGTGTTGATAAGGAGGCATTTGATTGGTGGGTCATATAACATATTTTATTCAGAAATATTCAATTTACAAGTTCAAGAAAACTTTCGCATGGTTGAAGGCCTCTTTTTGAAGTCAATTTAAACAGAAGATGCACACAAAATAAAAATTCGAAAAAATATTTTACACTCTTTTTGAAGCTAAACATTGTTTAATTAAAAACGTATGTTATTTTTCTATTCGAAAATTATTAAGGAACATTTTACAGAATGTTTGAAGTTTGTTTAGTATTTGTTTTCCTTGGAAAGAATTTCCTCTCTTCGTTTGCATGGCTCTTTCCTTCACATGAGCTCCACATATAATTTTACATTTACAATTTGAGATGGAAAAAAAGTAATATTTCAAACTATTTTTCTATACTACAAAATGATTTCGATAACCTACGATCTATTCTTCTTGAATCTCAACTAAAAAATCACTTTAGCAAAGTTAATGAAAGTTTTAAAAGTCGTTTTCACGACCATACCTGTTTCATGATTGGCAATCAGAATCTTAAAGATCTTAAAACTGGAATCGCAAATGGAAAAATAAATTACGTCCCCCATATATGAAGATTTCCATGTGTGCTTCTTCTTTCTCTGAAATGTTTAGAAGGTTGGGGAGCCCAGTCGGTTCGGCATTTTCTTTTTGAAAGGAAAAGGTACCAAGTACGGCCCGGGGAATTGCCAAAATAACTATAGACCTATAAACGGTCTGTGCAGCCAAAGTCCGATGAATACCACGTGAAGAGGGAGTGCACAATAAATATGGTCTAAAGTCTCGACACTAATTATGATGCTGCTCCTAAAAGTTGTGTAGGGTGTTGGTCATCAATTTATTTTGGTTACAAATTACGACGCCTGTCATCAATAGCCCTTGTGTAGCTTTAGCGGGACGATAATTCAAGTATATTCAACTGAAGTATTTAGAGAAAACTCTCCTATTAACATCACACTTTTTAACATTTAGCATTTCAATTAACACTACCAAAATCGTTAGTGCTTTGCTTTAGACCTGTGCGACATTTCTATCATCCAAACTCCCTGATGGTCTTTAAATTTTGACCAACTATATATTTAAACCCAACCAAACTCATGTGGGATATTATTCCCCAGCAGAAGACAGTTACAGAGTGATCGAGCGGAAGTTTGTGTGTGTTAAAATATACATAGCCTCGCCTAGTTGACAGAGGGTGGTGTGTCTCACTCACATCCATACCGCTACATTGCTTTTTAGCAGGGATCCACCCACCGCAGTCTATCCTGTGTTGTGTGTGTATATTGGGCCTCTCTGTCTTGCTAACAAGCAGTAAGGATGCTCGTTCGGTGGATAATCAGACATCTCTGGTAAGTTGCCTGATTATTTTTGTGTTCAATCTGTTTTTAAATGTGCTGTAAATGATAATGTGTTGTGTAAATTTAAAGAACAGCTTTCAGGAGTAATTTTCGTGAGTTTCCATAAGGAAGGGTTTTAATCGTTAGAAAATTTGGCCTTGTAATTGCTGGAAAATTTGGCTATGAAAACGATGGTTTTTTTCGTAATTGGGTATTTCTGGATACATACGTAAAAATAAAATACTTGACACCATGTATGTATAAACAATCACTTTGGCTTTACTTTGTTTTACTATTTGAAGAATAATTTGAGATGTTTTCACTGAGTTATGTTCATTGGTATATAGTCAAGTGCATGTAAGGGATGATAAGATATAGGATGGCAAAACGTAATCTTTAGACGCTTCTCCTCGAAGTCACGAAAGTTGATGACTCTTAATTGATGGTTGCGGATATGGAAGGTTATGTATAGGTAAACTTGTTTACAAAATAGTATAGTTTAAATAAAATGGCTGAAATGCAGCATATAATACTAAATTCACCGAGAACAAATAAATATATCAAATTAAAAATATAAAGAACTACCAGATTTAAACGTCAACAACCTAAACCACATTTTTTTATATATTACCATCTGTATTTAAATAATATTCTATGAAAGTTAAAAGAAAAATTAATCTATTTGTTCAATTCTTTAGGCCGTAATGTCCAAAAATTGCAAGAGAGATGATAGAAAACACTCTTTTCACTCTAAGTTTTTCTCTCTCTATATTTTCGCAAAAAGTCCCTGCTGGAATCATTTGCAGTGAACTTTTTCATTAATAACGCGAGTCTCCAAATCTAATTGTCACTTTTCTAGTGTATCTCCCAATTATGAGGAGAAATTCCATATTCGTCCAAGTTCTTCATCTTACCCTATCATTTTAAAACTGAATGAGAAATTTTACGTTGCGTATTTTATGAACATTTGTGAATAAGGGAAAATATGCATTTCAATGTAGTAGTGTGGGAGTGGTGAATCAGAAAAAAAAAACCTAACAATACTTCACCTTAAGATCCCATAGATAATACCACTTCTCTCCAAATATAGAAGTCAATTATACAGTTATTCATTTCTTATTCCGGCTGACAAAGGTGATATATGAAAAATAGTTCGGAAGTCAAAGGTCTTGACTCAAGATCCTTATATAAAACACTAAGAACTAATTACTATCTTTGTGTGCACCACAATACGAAGGCGTGAATACCAACCCTTACCTTATGCTTTTAAAACAATCTAATCTTATGCCCGATCACTCTCTTAACACAACCCCATATTTAACTGCAAAAAAGCAGAGGCTGTCAACACGTCTTGAGAGGCAACAATTTCTCTTCGGATGGGCCTACGTCCCTATAAAACGGATACCAATAAATCAAATGCGAATTATTCGAATTTGAAGATCCCTATTGTATAAAAGGTGTTGCTCAGTGGTAGTAGTAGTTCTTGGTTTATGTTAGTTTTTCCTCTGTTTAATGTTTGAGATTGACTTCTCAATAGAGCGGATTCATTGTTAAAGGTTAAGAGTCTCAAGATAAGTACATATAATGGTTTTGATTTAATTAAGGTTGGAGGAAGACTGTCTGTAGATATTATATTCGTTCTGTTGAGGCGTTATGCACTGCAAAATTGACGTTATTTAAAAATAAGTTTTTGAGAAAACTGTTTTTTAACTATAAACGAGTTTTAAAAAACGGTTAAAGGCCTTCTTGGCCATGAAGTTAACAAAACAGTTTTAAAGCATCGAAAGTACGTTTAATTGCCGCAAAAGTGAATAAATAAACTACTGTAATTTTTTGCATTAAAAATGGTAAATTCCAGTTAAATACATTTTTTGTTATATATCTGTATATTTTATGTCTTCGTGTCAGACGCAATTTGAACCCGCAACCACTCAGTTGCAAGCAAAGCGACAAAATAACTATACCACCGATTCTCTCGACAAAATGAAGGTAATAGAAGCAGTTGTTACGTTATTGTGTGTAGCTGGGGAAACTGACAATCCCTGAATAGGTTAATGTACGTCTGCATTTCTAATATTTTTAGTATTGCAATTTTCACATACGAAAAAAAATGGTCTAAGGTAAAATTATAAAATTCGTCGTGTTAAAATATCCAGATTCAAAATTTAAACAATGAATTTAGCATTTTGGCTTACTAACCCTCCGAGCGGCACACCCGGCTTTTCCGTATTTTGTGCTTTAGTCTTTCTTCCAATAACCTTAAATTTCAACATTTTAAAACAATAAAATTTTATTTATAATGAACTTTTTCATTTGGGAATTGTTTTAAGATCATCTCTTCAAAAAAAACCGAATTCTGATTTTTTTAAAACAAATATTTTATTTAAAATAAATTTAATTTAAAATTTATGCAGGAAAAACCACCAAACATTTTTGTTCCTTGCCAAGGCCTTCCGGAAGGTTGTAAACACAGTAAATATTCGTTCAGTAGAGCAGGTGAAAATACAGTGTATTTATCATTCTCATCCCAAAGAAATCTCGAACATGGAGAGAGAAGGACAAGCTATTTACCTTTTTCATATAAGGCGGCCATGTCTTTATCACATTGCGAAATCATGGAACATGGCTGTACGCGCATTCTATGGTGCCAAGCCTCCTTCCAGCAGCAGAAGACATTTATCAAAACCAACTTCGAAATTACACATGTGGTTATTCCCCCGCCGATGGTGTTATTAGATGTGTTGAAAGGTGACAAATTAAAAAAGTAAAGCGAGAGAAATAAAATAAATAAAAGCCGCCATCGGAATCAAAAAGGGCCGCTGTGTTATTTTGAGTGGTCATCTTTTTTTGAAAGGGTGGGTTTGATAAAGTTTTAACTCTTATTTTGTATCATTATCAAAATTTGTGTTGGATGTATCATCAATATCTGTGTTATTATAACAAGATAAAGTCAAAACAGTTTGTTTTTCTCCTAAAAACCTACATTTTTGCTACAACAAGTCCCAAATTTTCTTGCAGGTGCATCAAAACATGAAGAGCTTTAAAATTTTTAAGTCTGAAGAAAATATGTATTATTGAAGTTTAAACAAATTAAAAACCTATAAACCTTTATGAATTAGTCCCACAAAATTATTTATATTCGAGAAAAAGTTAATAAAAATATTTTACGAATTTTTTCTTTATTGTGTAAGCCTTAAATATTAGTGAGATAATTCTTTCGTAATAAGTTACTTTTAAATCTATAACACATCCGTTATAGAATTCATTAGTGAAACTTTTCTTTAAATTTGCATACGCTTACCTTTACTTTTGCGTTTGGGGTCATTTTCAGTTGTGTTTAAAAGCTTTTTATTGGGTAGGTAAAACATTTTGTTGAGTAGGTTGGGGCTGAGGTATTCAGATTTATACTTTTCTCTCACAAAATATATTATTATATGATGTTTACTTATAAGACTTTCATTTTATTTCTTACTTTCAAACCAATATAAACCAGAATCAAACAAGAAGGTATTACATTTTTGTCACTCCAACGCCCTATTTTGCAGGGGAGGGCTTGTCTTGGTGAAGATATTAATGAATGAAATGCCTCTTTCTCACATGTAAGGGGTACAGTTTTACCTTAACCTGTTAGAATGAAATGAAGCGTTTTTAAGAGGTAATTTATCGTATAGACTAAGGTTTAACTCTTCAATAGCGATACTCTGAAGCGTTGCGACATGTACTGTATCATCCCTATGTTATGATTTAAGGGTCTAACGCGTGAGGTGTCAGAAGAGTAGAAAACGTTCTGGTAATATAACATTTGTAAATGGGATTGTTCTTTGATATACCCTCCAGAACGGAGCCAACATTCCATGTTAGAATGGGATAGTTTGTGGTTAGTTGTGAAAAATGTATGATGATTTATCTATTTTTTTTCTCTTCAACACCCAATTTTGTAAACTTGTGTTAAGCTTCATATCTAAGTGAAGACATCTCTTTTTTTAAATTTATGATATAATAACTTAATAAAACTGACTCTACGGTATGAGAGGTTCATGCAGTACCAATTACTATTCTTATTACTTTCAATTATACCTAATATGAAAGTTAATAGAAGTATTGTGTGGTGGGGTCGAAAATCCAAAATGGAGATATTGTGTTTTCTACACGTTTTCCGTGGGAGCCGATTCTGAAAAAGTCAGGCTGTCGGTCTAAAACCACTCCCCAGCTCGAACTGGAAGAGCTACGGACTTCAAATTTGGTACACGATTTCCTAGTACCTATCGGACGTCACAATAAAGTTTTCGAGAAAATCTCCCATGCGCAAAGGGCTTCTGCGATAAAAAAAATTTTGGCTTTAAAGATATTGAAATTTTTTATAGGGTATAATTACCTTTAAATGTATATTGATTTATTAAGTAATAATGGAAAGTCGTGTAGTGTTACACCCCTAGGGTTTTGTTCATATCATAAAAAAAATTAGTTTATGAAATCATTGTATTTGAATTATTATCCAAGCAATTATCGCTTATTAATTTTTAACCTTATATTTTACAAATACCAAGCTAAAATATAAGGTATAATGCATTAATCGGGATATACTCTTGTGTTACGTCATACGGTGTTAACACACCTTCCAGTTATGATTTAACGGTATAACGCGTGAGGTGTCAGAAAGGAATGAACCGTTTAGGAAACACATAACATTTGTAAATGTAATTGCTCCTTAACATTTCCTTCAAAGGTGGAAAGAAAATGTTTTGTGGTTATGTATTATGACATTTTCTACTAACACCTCAATTTCGGAGTCTTGTTACGTAATGTTTCAAATTTAGCATCTTATGATGTATAATCTTTTCGAAATTGGTTCTATATCATATCGCACTGTTTCTGCCAAGTTAACTCGATTTCAGAAGCATCACGGGATATTATCAAGAGAAACTTCTTATTTACTGATTATATTTATTAAAATTTTCTTAGATTTACGAAGTCACACAATTGCAAATACGGTATTCTCGTATTGGTGAGTGAATAAATTTATGTATCAGTTATTAAATTCACAGATGCTTTTTAGTGGGGACGTTTCCGAATCAGCTACTCAGTATATAGATATCTCGATCCGCTAATGATCAACAAACTTCATTAGTGATATATTGAGAGTTTATCGAACTGCCTTTTCCAGTGAAGCTAACTTCCCATTAAATATAAATTCTTCGACAATTTAATTAATTCCTTCCTTATAAGTAAAATCCTTTTGAAGTTCATAATTTTTTTTTATTTCTTATTAAAATATTATTGAAATTAGAGGGAGATAATAGGCAATCGAAATAGCTCAGACCTAAAAGTGTAAAAGGTGCATGTGACTCAAAAATGTTATATATGGCATGTCACATAGTTTCGGAAAAGAAAATGTTATTTTTACTGTATATATTTATTCAGACATGTTCTTTAATAAATAGCATAAAAGATAGAATTTATTATTTTTCTTGTTTTGAAAAAGTTAATAATGAATGATGAATTCGTTTTTAATCAATGTAAAATACTAGCCAAAACGTAATTTTAGCACTCATTTTTTAAAATGAACGTTTAACAGACCATATTTGGAATTTAGATAAAAGGCGAATAATCAATTTTTGTTGTGTTGCCAACTTCGGTCAAGACTTTGAATCAATTATTTCCGCTTAAAATTTTCCAGACATCATTACTAATGTTTACTTCAAGTGTAGACTGTCTGGAAATCAAACAAGAAATATAAATAATGTATTCAAGTCAAATGTGGTGCTTTAATCATCTAAGCATTTAGAGCTTAGATTCAATAAAGCTCTTTTGTCATTTCTCTCACGACTATGTTTTAGCACGCGACATATATTTATATCTTTCTTTACTGGATTGTAATGCGTTTATAAGGAAAAGCCTCGGAACAGGCAAATTTTATAGTGCTGTGTTTTTTGTTTTCAAAAAAAAGATATTTCGTGTATTTTGAAAATATGAACTTTGGTTTGAGAAACATAAAAATATCAGGAGAATTTCAATTGCCCAGTTCTTTACACAATATGAAGATTGATTAGCAAATTTTCCCTATTTTGGCTAAAGTAACATAAGGTTAATTGTTTAGTTAGTTCAAACTTTTGGACTAAAATATTAATAAACAAATTATCTCAGAAACTTTTTTTAAATTTAATTTAAAATAAACTAATTAGGATATTAAAATTTGGTGTGCACATATCCAACTAATTTTTGTCCTATGAATACAAAAGATTATCCGATTTCCCCTTGCATATTTTAGAGGCCGATATTAATAACATCCCTCATTACTTTTTCATTCAAGTTCTTGTTCATAATCTACTATGTGATACGATTACCCTCAAGGGTTTTATATGGTAATGACAGCCATTTTGTATATGTGCCATCAAATATAGCTTATTTTACAATAGCAGATGTTCTTTGTATCGAAATTCTAACATTTTATGCCAGTTGAAATGAAAAAATTATTTTATTAAAGCAACTCTTCTCTGTTGTTAATTAAAAAAAAATAACTCGATGAATCCATTAAATAAAAGCTTAGCTTGAAAACGTACATATAAAGAAGCAATTCGTTTAGACTCCGGCGATGAAACCACAATACTACTTAAGCAAGGAATTTCAATAATCAATCTATGAGTATATTACACCCTACACATTTTATGCTTAGTTTCATCATAATAATGGTTCCTGTAGTAGCTGCAATGGCTGTGTGGTGAAATGTTTCACCAGATTTTCGGTATTCGGTCTAACCATTTTTCAGATTTTGGAAACAAGCACCTGAGAAAGGATTTTGTCGAATACCGATAATGTGGTGAAACGTTTCACCACACAATCGTTACAGTTTTATTTTTAGTAAAACCAAGCGTCAGATTTTTAACAGTGAACTAGTTTCTTGAGGCATTAAAATCGCGTTGCGTAAGCAGCAAATTGTTCGTTATTATCGATACTTTATATTTGAAGAAAATATAAAAAAATACCTAAGTCTTTTGTCATAACCATGGACATCCATCCTTTTAAAACTAAGGTAGAGATCTGATATTTGAGGTTGGTGCACAGAACAGACGGGAAAAAGGGTGCAGTGAAGACAGAGCATTTTCTTGTTCACTTTATCATATGATGTTTTTTAGATGTGTTATTTCTTACGCGCAATTGTTTGCATGGAAGATGATTCAAATTAATGGATTATTCAGAGACGGACCGTGTTTCAAAGTGATTGCCGTCATATGTTGGCTAGAAAAGGGATGGTTAGAAATGAAGGGTTTTTGTTGTTTTGTGCATATTTGATAAGGATGTTATATCGATAAATTTCCATCGATGAACATCGGTATCATTCGTAAAAAAACCGAGGGATGTTTCGTTAGATTTCGTACTAATCCTCTTGCAATCATAAAAATGAAAGTTTTGTACACGGCACTTCTTTTTTCAGACGGATACTAAGGATATTTTTTGATCAGATTAATGAAATAAAAATTAACGATTTATTTTTTAAAAAAATGTGTTATTCCCGAAACTATTGTTCTAAGAAATGGACGCACTTAAAGATTTTGAGGCCCATATAAAGGGATTGATGCTTAAATATTAGTGCCCTTATGCACTAAACAATATCAAGATATTTTTGGAAACGTTTATAAAAAGATAGTTAAGGATGATATAAATACGCAATGCAAATAATTATGCTTAAAAATTGAGCAGAACAACAATTAAACTCTTTCCTTATTCATCTGATGCCGAAAAGATCTTAGCTAGTTATAAATAACATTAAAATTCATACTATTCAAGGATGTATTGACTGTCTGCGTTTCTGATATAATAATTATATTTATACGATCCAATTTTCCTCTTGAGCTCTAACAAACACCTCTGTATTTTTCGCAGAACATCGCGCAATTCTCTGTCGTCACAAATACTACTACCTCATACCTTGCACGTCACAATAATTGTTTTCAGTGTTAATTGATCGTCCACACACTCTTTCCTCATCTTCCAAAAGAGAACAATTAGATCAGTTTGTATGAAAGGAACCAAGTGGTATTTTTAACCATAATTGAGTTATTGTAACTATCATAAGGAACTTACTGATTTAGCTTTTATAGTCATTCTTTAGATAATTCTAGATATAATAAGTATTAAATTTTACTCTTTGATATTGCATAGCTCTAAAATTTAACACTCTAAGTGATATACTACAATTTAATCTAGAATATCACTCTATATTACTCTGGCACTTTCTAATTTAGCCATTATAGTCTAAATATTTTATTCTCTGGGCAATTCTAGATACTATAAGCATTAAAATTCTACTCTTAATATTGTATATTTCTAAAATTTTACACTCTATAAGTGATATACTAAACTTTAATATTACTCTGGATTATACAGTCACCAAAATACTGCACTGAATAATAACATATTTGCTTTGCAATACAACTCTGGATAATGACTGTTGACAAGAAACAATCTCCTATTTAACTGGAGATATTTGCTCATAATTTTGAATAATAATTGAATGTACTTGATTATTTAAAATGGAAAATGTCAAGAAAGTTTTATTTACTTAACAAAAGAATGGACATTAAACAAGTGCATGTAACATCATAAATTATTTTGGGAAAGCGCATTTTAAAGCACACACGCACAAAAAAAAACTTTATTTACGTACATTTCGATTAAATAAAATTTTTTCTAAAATTTTTCTTACAATATAAAACTATATAAACATCGTTACACAAAAATGATTGCACGCAGTATAAAACTTCACGTTATAATTTTAGATGCTTCCTTTATCAGAAAAATTAACAAATTATGATTTTACCTCCTAGTACCTTTTCGATTAACGTTATCCAATTATTTTCAGCTCCCCTTCCCCTCCACATACAGCTGATTTTGGGGAAAATGGGGGAGGTTATAGTCCCTATGGGGATTGCGTGTAGACTCACCTGCGCGCATGCGCATCTGCTACGTCCTCGTCTGACTCAAAGCACTCCCTGTTGTGATGTACCTGATGAAGGGAACGCGTTTAAAGTGAGGGGTATATTTAACTTGAAATAGTTTTTTCCGAAGTTTTTTTTAAACATTGTTTATTCGAAAAAACAATTGCTAGAGTAAAGGAAGTTAGAGTGTTGCTCTTACAAAAGAAATGCTTTAAATAGACATATTTCAGTTTTTGGATGTTACATCAAATATTTCTTAGTTTTAATGTTATACAATGGGTTTGTTTCATGTCGTAGATGGCAACAGCTCCAAAGGTTTGTTTTCAGTTGTTTTCTAGAATTCTTTTATTTTGGTATTCGAAACTAAGTTTTCTAAGAATATTTTACTCATTAATTGTTTAAAATGACAACTTCTTGCTGTGCTGTTGGTTGTTCAAAACATTTGTAAAGAAAGCTTGCATAGAAGGAAAATTTTCTTTTCATCTACATACATCGGTCATTTTGAGAGTGAAACCGGAGCAACCAATGAAATCAGTACGGAGAAATATGAAAAAACAAGAGAATTACATCATCTGAAACATTCCCATTGAGAATCGTTTCACCATTTCCACCACAGCGGAACAAAAATTCTTTAAAACGATCAAATAAAATACGTAAAGAGTCGATTTTCGTATGATCCCTAGAGTCATCAATTTTTTTGAAGGTGGGGGCTTATTTTCAGAAGGGCACTTTTACGCAAATTCTGAAGGGTCCGGATTACCCCCAAGATCTGGGGGGGGGGGGGGATCCGGGAATTTTTTTAAATACCTGTAAATATACTAAATTTACAATAATGTTTTACAATCTTGACTGCTGGGAAAAACGCTTAAGAAAGTGAGTGGTTGATAAAAAAAAATCCCAGAGGAAACTAAAATTACTGGAATTCTGAAAATTTGCACGAAAATCGTTTTTACATTGGAATTGGAACCCCAGGGAAAATAATCGAAACCAACAAAAAATCAAATTTGTGAAAATGGGTGAAAAGGAGTAAAATGTTTTACAACAAATCTCTGATTTATTTGTCGTTTTTTGACATACGATTATGAAATTTTTAACAGCAATTCTTTAAAACTATGCAGATAAGTTAGGTTAGCTAAAAATTCGTTCATCTACCTAGAAATCGAATGAATTCCAAAAGATATGGGATAAAGCAAAATTTTAAAACTTGCCATTTTCGTCAATTGTTAAAAACAAACCCTCGTCCAAAAAGATACATTAAAATTCAAAAGCATGTTTCAAGTTTCAAATTAAATAATTTATAAAAGATATACAGTTTCTTCTTTTTCTTTTTATTATTATTTAACGATCACTGATGATTCAAAAGAAATATTTTGCCTGAAAGTGATTTATTTTGTGGGCTTCAAAATAGAAATGGATATGATACAAGTAACATCTTTGATGGTTTATTAAAATTCACAAATAATGATTGATAGAGCAATAAGTAGCACTACACAAACTCTTGTGATTAATTATCAAATTACAAAATTAAGTCCCCTTTTTTTGCCCTTAGTGCAATTTTATCTATTACTAGCTTTATAAACCCGGCGTTGCACGGGTGCACCCTTAATTACCCTAATTAGTAGGGTTTGTTTTATGTAAACTTTTATTTTATACCAATTGATCCCTCCACTGTGGTCCACTCCATCAGGATATTATAATCTCCTCCCATTCTGATATGAGGGGTTGATTTTATCCAGGCCCTTCCGGAGTTTGAGGGCTTTCCCATAGGGCCCTATTCAAATTGCCAGAACAGCTGTATGTTATAATGGCCTGTTTATATTTCACAATTAGCGCAAAACGAAACTGCCCAAATGTGGTAAACATTCCACCTCATATTTCATACAACTCGATAGGGCTGGGGGACCCAGTCGGTAAAGACTTTCGTCTTACATGCGGTAGGTCCCAGGTTCAGGTCCGGGCATCGCCAAAATAGCTGCAGACCTATGAACGGCTCGTGCAGCCAAAAAATGTCCGACGAATAATACCCCGTATAGAGGAAGGGCACTTTAAATATCCTCCAAATTCCCAACGCTGCGTACGATGTAGCCCTTAAAAGTTGTATTGGGTACCTACTTACGTGTCGGCTCGTAACTTGACTGTGGTTCTAAATTACGAATTCTGTTTCCAATAGCACTCGTGTGTAGCTTTAATGCGGCGATAATTCAAACTAACCCATACAACTGGATGGAAATAGCTACCCAACGTTAAATTTTCAACTTCGCCAAAAGCCGCCAATGTCAAAATTCAATCGACCGTTACGCCATCTTAACATCAGAAAAAAAACAGACACTCATCCTCTTGTATGGTTGAAAAAGTTTTATAAAGTACAAATTCCTTATTTATGTCGAATATATTCCGGTTAACCTAAAGAATCATGGCCGGCAATTTTACGCCAAATCTGGTAACCCCGATGGCAACCTTTGGCGAAATTAGCAATTGCATTGACAATTTCTAAATGTTAATCTATTTAAATCTTAAACGCATATAATTTATTCTGAACTTTTCTTACACTAATATTTTATCAATTAGATGCTTACTGATTTTAAATAATTATTTACTTTTTTTAATCAATTCTTCGTCATTTTAAAAATTCACTTTTTTTTTATAAATCTGGTCTGCAATTTAATGAATCTTTCCGCTGTTTTAAGTCTGCCATTTTGAAATTAGGTAGTAATTTTGGTCATTTCGAGATGGTAACCATCTCGGCAAGTGCCGGGGTTGGTTATCACTTCGACTTGGCGACATTTTTGAAAATTCGCCAAATCTGGCCACGATTCTTTAGGTTAACCTATATTCCTCCATTTCATCATTTCTTACCATTTGTAAATATCAATTAAATTAAATTCGGAAACATAATTAAAATCTAGTTGGGGAAATCTGATCCACCATAAAAAATAAAGAGATTTAAAATCAACAAATAAAATAATAATATTCAAATAACAATCCAGCAAATTAAACCGATGTGCTCTTTTTTTTTAAATTTTCGTTCACGCTGAACTCGCTGAAATTTCTTTAAATTGAATTAAAAAGTATAAATTCTAATCATACAATGTTATTCCTATGGGAAAATTGGTTCACGTTTTGCACTCCTACAACCGTTTGGGTTCGAATAAAAAGTATCCTATAGCCTATTCCTGGTTCTAAGCTATCTCCCCACCAATTTTCAGCCAAATCCGTTTAGCCGTTCTTGAGTTATAAATGGTCTTACTAACACGACTTTCTTTTATATATATATATAGATTTTTCCAATGTCAACCTTCTTCCTGTGAATGGAGATTAATGCCAAATTTGATAAACGTTCCTCTCTCATCGTAGAACGAATGTTCGACGCATTAAAGTGATAAAAGTCCTTTCAGCTTTTGCTGTTTTTACTGGAAGAACACAAAATTTTTTTATCATTTTCGCAACGTTTGGGAAAATGATATTAGTTTCAGGAACACTCAAAGCTTCAATCGCTGATGTTTATTTTATTGAGATTCGTCAAAATTTTCCCACTTTTTATTCCAAAGATCAACTTCACTCATAATAATTAATTAATCACTACTCAAATCACTCGAATAAAATTTCACAGCCCCACTTATATCATCAAAAGTAACCTTATTACAGTAACATGGAAGTAAATACTGAAATTTTTTGATGAAGTAGCCATACTACATATTTTCAAGCCTCCGCACAAGCTCACTTATTATTTGGTCAAAGTACGGAATAAATAAATATTTTCTGTAATATGATTCGGCAGTTTCCAGCAGGTTGGGTTTCCCTAAATTTTTTCCGTTTGGCCATTCGGAGAACATAGATTTCAAAATCGTATTTTAAACTAAGAGCCCTTTTCGCACATGTCTAAAAAATAATATTTAAAAACTCTCACTAGTTCTACAGCCTGAATAAGTTCTAGAGACTTCAGTTTTAGAAGCCTAAAAACAGGCAAAAGCAATTTTTTAAAGCCGTCGTCCGTTTAGTCAGTCGTTTGCATGTTATCAAATGATTAATTTTGGAAAGTTATTATAAGCAACGTTTATAGTTCCGTTTTGCAGGAATATTGTGCAAATTAGCTTTTTTTGCATTAAAATACATTTTTGTCGATTTCATTTATTTTAAAATTACACAAATTTGTGAACATTAATTTGGATGAAAGGGCACTTTGTCGCAGTCAGGGGGGGGGGGGGGGGGGGCTCGAGCCTCTCCCCTGGCTGCGCGCCTGAATTAAACCCATGTTACATCAAAAATCATTGTTAACCTTCTCTCGAATGTTAATTCGTAACAAATGTTAGTGAAAATAAAGTGTTAGTATTGATGGTGCTGTGGTTAGCACGTCTGATCCCCAAGCTCTCCTGGGTTCGTATACCAGTCTGACAGTTCTTTCTAATATATTTGTTATCTTAGAATTTTTTACATTTTTAAAGTCTCGAAATTTAAAATTGCACAAGTTTTAAATCATGTTTCTAAAATATTCAATTGAATCCTAATCGTAAACCAGCTGAAAAAAAAGTAGACACTAACCACTATTTCCACTATAGAATTAAAAAAAATAATAATAAACTCACTTTACAATAGTTCTACAAACAAACTAAGACAAATATTAGAACTTTCGAATGACTTCATTCTTTCTAACTTTTATCATTCTTTATGAGTTTTTATTTTTAACCATTGCTATATTAAAAAAATGAGTATTAGGTTTTTAACTAAAAAAACATTTTATTCAGACCATGTTTATTATCATATAATTTTTTTAGTGATAAAAATTTTGGAATACAAATAGAATCGTTTTCTATTTTAACACCCTTGTTAGGCTGAGAAGAAAACACAAAATTTCCTCACATTAACCGAGCGTAGTCAAGTATATATTTTTTTGTCTGAGATTAACTATTTTTAAATATATTATGTCGAACTGTTTTATAAAAGCCTACTGATATGAAGCACGAATCATTAATAATAAATAAATTATCGTCTCACATTTAAAAAAGCTAAAAGTGTAATACAATAAAACTCCAAGTCCTGAATGACAACTTCTGTTATGATCATTAACCTACTTGTGTCGCCATCTGTTAGCGAAGATCTAAATCGAATCGTGACTCGACAGAGGTCATGGATCATGATACGAGTTTGAAAGATAATAAATTTAGCAAAACAATGAAAAAAGAAAGTTCAATCTCCTATGCATAGTAAAACAATGGTAATACCTTTTAGTAATGAAATTTGTATATTTTAAAAATCCTGTCCAACACTTTAATACTGGAATATATTATGATGCATCTGACTTTCAGCCATCTATATAGCATGCAAATCAGATAACTTTATGTTTTGACATATTATCAAATCAAGGGTAAATTTTTAGCTAGTTTTAAAATAATTAAATAATATGATTAAATCTGACACATAATTGGAATTATGATATTTAATATTTTATGAAGGGTTTCATTTTTGTGGACAATATCGCACTCCTAATAGCGGAAGAAATGGACAATTAGAAAACCCGCCTACTTGGTCACCGAAATTTTGCTTTATTGCAATACTATAGCCGTAAGTCACCCACCCCCCAGACCGACCCATTTATATTATAACTGAATCCAAATAAGGAAACAATTGCCATCAATCAAACTCTCAACAAATAAAAATAGGATCGTAATAATATATCGTAATAGAATTTTAAATTTTGTGTAAAATTGCTGTTTTTTAACATCCATCAAGCAACTGGAACAGTTAATTGTCATCATCATGTCATGTTTATGTCAGTAATTTTTACATTTTTAAAATTTGGGTATCCTACTGCATTTATTTTCATTTATGAACATCTAACAAAATTAAATAGAAATGAGAAAATCTGACGAAGCATTAAAATCCAAATAAATATTTTTAAAACAGTATATATTCAAAAAAATCAAATTACAATCTTTCCAATGAAACCTAAGTGCTTATAGTCATTTCTCTTTTTTTATTTCACAAAAACAAAAAAATTACAACAGTTATATATTAAAACTACCATATCGCGCGTCTTAAAAAAAATCATAACTTCCGAAATAAAGAACGTAGAAACTTCTAATGTAGTGGAACAAGTTCACCGTTATATGTTGTGTAGTTTTAGTCCTTTATATATCTCCACATTTTGCACTATAGTCAGAGATAAATTTCAGACCGACAAACAGATTCACAGTCCCACATCAATAGTATAGATTATTAAATTCATTGATTTTAAATTTAAATAAAAGAAAATTCCAGTTACTTGGTAAAAAAAAAGTTATTAATTCTCGGCCTATGCTGCAGTATTTATTAAAAACTATGTTTAAAAATATGGAGTTAGAAAAGTATCATGGTATCACGTAACGCAGGTTAAAGATGACGCGTAGTTATCACATGCTTCGGAAATTACGTTCATAAATTTTTCTGCTCCGATGCGATTTTGCAATCAATATTACGGATCCCCCCCCCCCCAAGCGTTTTTAAGGACTTGAAAATGAACTTTTTTAATTCAAACCCTTTTCAAGGAGTGTACGAACGATTTACAGAGATTTCGCCGCGAACTAGCAAATATTACGATGTGTTGAATTTTGGTTGAACGATCTGTATTGAGCTACAACTACATTATAAAAATAATGGGTTCGAAAGTTTTCTGTTATTTTTCCTATAAAAAACATCGGCTTACATCGATGCATATGCATATGCCGATGTGGATGGCTAAGTTGAAAGCGTACTAAATGTACAGATTTGACTTTAGATTGAAGGCATAACCCTCGCATTAGCATAATTTTCACTACATGAGCTTCAAGCAATCACTGCATTTTTAGCTTAAATGTTTCTTGTTGATTAAATATGAAAGAATAGTTATTTTCCTCATACATTGCGGTATTACTTACTTCATAGAAGGCATAACATCGATGAATTTAGTGAAAGTTTCCTTTCATAAATATATGTCATCAAAAAAATAGATATCATAAATATATACGAAAGTTAGGAATTTCTTTCATTTTATAATTCATCGTACGAAGTTATTTTTTATATGTATAACCTATCATTTGTAATCATAAATTAACGTGTAAAAGTGTATAAAATTAATGATCTTTTTACCAATCAGCTGTTTAAATTCTTTAACACTTATGTATTAAATTTTTGTAATATTATTTTGTTTAACGCTCGTTGTACTTCTAAGAACTGTTTGGTTGCCCTATCTTGCTTCAGGTGTTAGTTATATATGTCCTACTTTTTAAAAACCGAATATTGATAAACGATCTTTCATTTAGGAAAGAAAAAAAAAATCAATAAATCAATTTATTTTCAAATAGGCTTTGCCAATTTAGATATTATCTGAAACAATTTTGTTGTCATATAAAAATGAAAATAACTGATGACATCCATCGGTAACCAAATTAGCGAAGATTGAGTAATCACAAAATTTCTCACATACAAAAAAAATCTAACACCATAACAATAACAAAAAAAAACACCATTATAAGGCAAAACTCAAATACCCCCTTAAAAAAATCCAAGAAAAATACAAAAGAAACCCACCGAAGCGTTCCTTTAAAAAAAATAGCAAAAAAATAAATAAAAACAACAATAAAACGCGACCACCCAAACGGGATTTACCCCAAAATGAAATAGCAGGTCTTGGCCAATTGCGTACAAAGAGTACAGAATAAAAACTATTTACCCGCTAAAAAACACTGTTATTTGTGAATCCACTGTGATAACAATGCAATCTGTGTTTATCTTTGGAGTCGTATTATTAGCTTGCGGGTATTATGGGGGAGATGACTCAAAATTTAGGAAAACCAAGTCTAAAGAAAGTAATGAAGAAATTCGATTTTTTTTGTGTCAGTTTTTGATTGCTTTGTTAAGCTTAATTTTTTTTTATTTCATGTTAATTTTTGTGTGGTTTTTTGTGCGTAGTTTATATGAGGATACGTTCTGGATTTTATACGAAAGAGCAGGAAGTTTGTTTTGTGAATATATTGAGTAGGTTGCGAGAATACCGAGATTTCTCATTGAAATAGCTAATGACTTTGAAATGTAATAAGGAAAGAATAACTTATGGTTATGGCATTAAATTGAACTAATATATGTTTCAATTAGCTAATTTTCCGCAAGATTTTTTTTAAAGAAATTCATAGGTTATTATTTTAGGAAATATGAAAATGTTTTTTTTTATTTAAACGTAATTGCCTTGCACTTTTATCATAGTGATGTGGGTGAGGTTTACACCAAACTTTCATAAAGCTAAGGAAGGTCGGGGAGAAGGGAGGGGGCAATTTGCTACACAAAATGTAACGTTTTAAAAAGTTTTAATCTCTAAATATCATCCAATAATATTATGTATTATCATTTTATTCCTACAAGTATTTAACAATATGACGTAGCTTTACTGGAAAGGAAATCAGAGGATTTACGTTTTCTTTTACTTGGTCCCACAAACTCTCAATTAAATCCCTATATTCCAACCCCAAACTTCCCAACCGTAACAACAAAGTCACAATAGGAAATTTGGACCGCAATTTGCTCTCTTCTGTATGAACCCCGATTACCCATACCCTCCACGACGCCCCCACACAGAGCAAATATCTATTAATAAACCCAGAAAAGAAAGAAGATTTGATACACAGACTAAGAAAGTCATCTCTCAAATTGATTCTTCAGAACATAACAGCCACCCAGACGTCATACTATAGCAGAAGTTCCCCATTGTATATTATGATGACCAACAGTATTGTACGGGACGTCTCAGTGTGTACAAAAAACTATAAGGGCGGTCATAAGGCGTACACAAACAGATCTCTACTCCATTGTGGACCGTAAAGAAGATAGCAAAGGGCCATTATTAACTTCTTCCTAATAGCCGGACCACAGTCATAGTGGAAAGCATTAGGGATCTGTGGCTTTTTCCCTTTGAGAGGTTATCATGGAAGATTGAGCCTCAATAAATTTGTGTCTGTGTCTTTAACTTAGTAGAAAAAAGGACTATTTTCACTTGTCAGGTCATCAAACATCAGCCTTTTAAATTATAGGTGTGTTTCTTCTATGGCACGAGTGTTGTCTTAATTGCTGCTGCCAAGGTGTGATGGATGGATGAAGGGATATGTCAGTGTTAATTAGCAATTAGTCATGAAAGTCGTGAAGATCGTAACATACTTCTTTTTTTCTTTAATTGGATTAAAATTATTGAAGATTTATTCAGCATATATAAGAAATAGTTGGCTTTTTAAGGATATACCATTTGAGAAATTTGAGTATTTTCGTTTAGCATTTAGGATTTTGTTTTGATAGGGATTTTTGGGAAAAACTCTTAAAGAACAGTTCATTCATCAGAAGTTGTTGGCTTTTAAAGTTATTTACATTTTTCTTTAGCTTTTTATATTTCAGTGTTGAAATTTCGTTAATTATCTTCCAATCTAAAAAGTTTTATATATTTTTATTTTTTTAAAATTAGCTATGAAGTTATAAATGTTTTTCAATTACATTTTTTGTGTAAATTACCTGCTAAAGCAACTGCCCTTTGAAATAAAGTTAAAATAATATGTTTTTAACAAATAATAATTCAAACGAATTATTTAAAGTTCATACTTAGAATAATTGTAGTTGTTTTTAGTTCTAATTTCCTTTTTGTCTAACGAAGTCCTTAAAATAATTTTAAGTTATCAATATGTCTTCTTACTTTACTGATTGATTGAATAGAAATGATCATTTGATTGTTTAAATGCTCAGCACCACTTAAAAAGTCCAATAAACAATGGAATAGCAAAATGGAAACCATTCCGAAGAAAAATGTCGTCCGAAGAACCCGCTAAAATCCATTAGCTTTAATACCGGCCATCTAGAAGCACATTGCATGATATTGTGAAATATATTCATTGCCTTTCATCTATCTCTGGAAGATGTTTGTTTGCTTTGCGAATGACGACTTTCTGATGCACTCAAAGGGCCACTTGAGACGGCCCCCACCGCGCCATTTTGAACCCTGGGGTCGACACTAATGGTGAAGTTTACATGTGTGGTCTGGCCACGATTCGGCCATTTTCAACGGCACAACGGGAAACTGTGTTTTTTTATTCGACGGAAGTTCTCTTTTTGCAGACGTATTTCACTACAGACCGTCATTTGGAAAGATAAAGCAAAGTAAATAGTAGTGGAGAAAATGTATTGTTTGGTGATGAATTCGATTATAATTTCGCAGCATTCAAAGAAGTAATAGAATTGATTTTAAAAAAAAGATGTTTCCGTTTTACAAATTTATAGAATTTCTATATTTTGATTACTATATTCAAAATTTAAAATGTTTATTCCTTTACCAGATACACAAATGATATTTATGTGGTTTATTTTATTTCTTTCGCTCGATTCCGGGAGAAATATTTAAATTAACTTATAACAGGTTAAAAGGTTATGGTACTAAAATTTTCATTTTCGGCAAAAGCGAACCGTGATTTTTTTGCTATTCGTTCTTATATTTTTATTACACTTTCATAGTAAGTTTTACCAAATCCCAAACTTTTATAGTTATAGTAATAACATATAAATATCATTAGAGCTACAATTAAGAATATAATCACTTAATTCCAGATTTTAATATGGTTTTGAATTTAATTTATCGAATTGAAATTGCCTCCAGCCATTAAGTAGTTTTGGTGGATAAAAAAATTCTTCCAGTACATGACTTATTAGAATGAAACTTTCTAAAAAACTTTAATGACTTCAATAAATTTTTAGGAAAACAATAATAATGAAATGTAAACTGTATCAATATTTTTTAGTACTACTTTAGAGGATTAATTTGATTTTTGCATGATATTCTAGATTAATTCGATTAGTTCAAATGGAGAATGCAAACAATATTTTTAAACTCAACCAAAACTTAATTTGAATTCTATAAGAAAAGTTTTTCTATTAAAAACACTTCATCACGATCAAAACAACCCATTCATTTAAATAAGCATAAAACTTATAAAACAAGACACAAAACAAACTTCATGTCTCATACATTTACCACAACATTTAAAATACCCCACGTTGATGCATTGTGATTTATAATGAAAATTTCGAAGATTTGTAAACTTGAATAGCAAACTTGGCACAGAACATTAAATCTTGAAGGCTTTGAGCACGCGTTCCCTAATTTAAAGCGCAATCAATTAGACAGGTAGTAATTATTGGATGTCATAAGCAGGTTAGTAGGCGGATGTGAGTATATCTCTCGCAATAATTAAGTTATGATGTACGATAATCGTTTAAAATCGTGCATTATTGAATTTCATCACTGCTTCGGTTTGAAATATTGAGATTGTTCAAAGAGGAGGCATCGAGTTTTATTAAGTTGTTAGTGTAGCTATAATTATAAATAATCATTAATTATCTTTATGGCCCCATATTAGCCTATGTATACTGCAGTGAAGATTCTAGTCCTAAGAATTTAAGTCGAAAAATTTAATACAGGACATTTCAATGTGTTTTCCATCATATGTTGTCTAGAGACATTAGATAATGACCAAACTCAACAGTCCTTTCAATTCCACTACATTTTTATATAGTTCTATTTATTACTTTCAATTACCTAATATGAAATATAAGGTAATAGAAAGTATTGCGATGAGGTCGAAAATCCTCAATGGAGATTTTGTGTTTTCTACATTTTATGGAGGATACATATCCCCAATGTATAACATTCCCCAATGAAAAACATATCAACACAGCAGCTAAGAACTATAATTATTTTTTTTTATCTTACTTGGTGGAAGTGAAGGTGAGAGATAAAACTATGTGTAGAAAAAGGAATGCGTAGGATTGTATATATATGGTTATTGTAGAGGAATGTGTAGAATATATTTGAATTCATTATGCATATCAACCATCTTAGAGAGCGTTTATGAATGACTATAGAATGCTCTAATAAATGGCAGGTCTTGGAATTTTATCGGTATCATAATCTATTTACGAAATCTGGAAAAGTTTTTTTTATTGGAGACAAAACTGCACATTTTTCAATTGGGGTGAGATTCTTTGATCTGAAATACTAATATTATTTTTTTAGTACTTAGGTAAGTAAACTCTATGTGGTCCTAATTAAGTAAACTATTGGGAATTTTCTTTTGTAAAAAAATTTCTAACAATTAAAAATTTTTGAAAAATATTCTATACCAGAAAAATGATTATATAAAATGTGATGGGAGAGAAACATATTAACATAAATCGATTTCTTTTCCAAAAATATTGAAAATATTTTGATTGAAAAACATTGAAGAAAAGTTTCAAATCTAATAATATTTTAAATGGACTAAAGGAACTAATTAAGTAATTCTATTGCATTTGCAACATTCGTGCTGAAAAAGAGTATTTTACATTTGGTCTGTTTGGACATTCAAACCTATCATTAAATTTTCCGGTCTCGTCTGTTAAAGTCCTACGTAGCTAATCTTAAAGTTACATAATTACACAATAAATTCATAAGATTTTCATCAGTTGCAGATCAATCATCCGCGTTCCAGGAATTTTTTTGATAAAAATATCGAACTTTATCTTCTCCATTAATAACTTTAAAAAAAAAACCTGTTAATTTCTGACTTTCTACAGATTTTTCATCGTGGTTTCATTTCATGTTAACTAATAAATAAACCTGGTATAGATTTCAAATAATAATGAAAAAAGCTTGGTAATCGAACATAGCACCGCACCTGTCTCGGTCATAGGTAATTGCTCAGCTTAAAAGTGACAAGTTTGTTTGGGTTACCAGGTTTGGCTTAAAATTGCTCGGTTGGTGAACTTTTAAATGCATATAATTTTATAATTAATGTTTTATTGGATTCCACATATTTAACAATGTAAAAAGTAATGTCTTTCTTACATAATTTTTTCATCTCTTCCTTGATATACTTCCACAGTTTCACATCGCAATAACTGGTATTGCGACAAATTTGATAAGTAAAATTGTAGCTAAACCTTGATTACAAAGCAATCCATTCCCCAAAACAGTTGAACATTTAGAAGAGAAGTTTGTTTACTGCCAAATAATGCGGATATTTAAGGGGCATTTAATTTATACACTTAGCCCTTTTTCTTTGAAAAAACTCAACTTTATTGCTTTTATACTCAGATAATCATTTTTAACAAATAGGTAATGGCTGGAAAAATGATTATAATATTTTTCTTTTGAAATAATTTAATTGAATAATTAAATGTTAAAAAAGAATTGAGTCTATTGGATAATTTCCCAATATTTATTTTAACATTTTAGAAAAAGATAGCCAACCCACTTTTTATAATGAAAACAATTTTCATTAACTTTGTTCACTTGATACTTTAGTTTCTATAACGATATGGCAATATTTCTTCCTAGTTTGGCGACTTCAGCTTTATAGCAACCCAGATTCGTTTCTTTTTGCATTGATGAGTCAAGAATAGCGTGAAAACGAAGGCCCCCTTTCCCATTACGCGTCCATAAAGTCGATGGTTTTTCACTCAATTTCTAATCTGGATCCAAATTGACAGGAGCGATGGGATTTCTGATGAGGGAAATAATGCCTCGCAATAATAATTAATCGTATCTCGATGATGTGGAATTTTTGAAAGATTAATCTAAAAGTTATCAGGAGGAAAATGAGGAAATTATCAAGCAGTGAATAGAAAAAATATCAATTTTGGAATTTATTTTGAAACTGCTTCGTAATATTTTGAGGAAGTTAATTTCTTGCATTCTTCCTATTGGTCTGAGGCACGAGTAGCTAGGGAAGGTTTTGGCATTCGGACTTTAAGGTGTCGGGAGCACTGGGTTCACGCACGATCTTCTACATCTTACCTTAAGAATTGTACACTGCAAAATAAAATCACAATCTACGCCAAGGAGATAAGTGTGCGATAATTCTGTGGTGGTTTAAGTTTAAAAAAAAGTTATTGGAGACTGGGGAGCCTTGGTCATAGTTTCAGAATGTTATTTTTATAAATTTTATTTTTACACTAAAAATTTCATGTAATAGCACATATTAAAGGAAATTTTATTGGCAACAAGTATATAATAGTGATAATAAAAAAACCGCATTTTTTCTTTTTTTAATATATTGTTTTTTAAAACATAGAAACTTGGCCAAGTCTCCCTTATTAAGGGAGACTTGGCCCATGCAAAAATACCTAATTTTAAAGGGCAAAATAATAAATATTTCAAATTAATTTTGTAAGCATTAAATGTTAAAAAAATTATATTATAATTCAACACTCTGGAACTCATTTAAAAATCATGTTTGCCGTAATATTTAGAGTAATACATTTTTCTAGTATTGTATGAATTAAAAATTCTAATATTGTCCATAACAAATAATTTTTTATATTTATGTTAAATATATTTTATTCAGTTTGTACACACATTAAACTGCACAAGATATAAGCCTCAGTTTGATTTTTTTTATTTTAACGGCACAAACTGTAAAAGTCAAAGTCAAAGCGCACTTTCAAAGCTACTCGTCCGTCCCCCCCTCCCCCTATAAAGAAAAAATATGATAATATCTAATATTAATCTGGAGTATTATTATACTTGAATTAATATCTTATATAGTTTTTGCAGAAAAAAATTGATATTTGGTCATAAATGATAAGTTTGATTTAGTTGAGGTTTTCGTTTTATTCTAAACAAGTACAAATACTAATAATCAATCTATTACCGTCATAAAGTTATTTTCATACGTTATTATTAACCGTGTATTTGATAAACATTATGTATAGATTTTCATAACTAGTTCACTTAGGGTGCCTTGGTCCAGTGGCCAACCCTCCCTTACAAAGAGTGGCCAACCCTCGCCACCTAGACATTTCGTAAAGAATTGCCCATGGCGCTTTGAAGCCTACTTCATTGCACAAAATTTATAGCTAAAATAAAAGCTTAATATAACAGTATTTTAAAAATAGCATATACTTAAACTTAATTGAATTGGTTTTTCTGAATAAATCTTACAAATTATGTCTAAAATGTTTACTTTTTGGGGTGAAAAACTTTCTTTTTTTATTTTCTCCTCAATGTAAAAAAGTAGCTCAATAAAACTAAGGTGGATCTGCTGACAACAGTAGCTTTGAGTACCATCTTTTGAGAAAATGCTAAAATGTTTTTAAACACTCAAATTTAAAGGTGGCCCAAGTCTCCCTTATGGCCAAGGCTCCCCAGTCTCCTATATTATTAATTAAAACTAATAAAATTTATTATCAAATATAATTATTATAATTAACATTATTAATAAAATAGTTGAAGAGTCAGTTTATAAAAATTCTTTTATAAACTGACTGGATATTCTATTAAAAATCTTTTTTATTAGAAATTTTGATGAAATTCCTAAATAATATTTTATTATGTACTTTAATTACTTTGGCAGAAATGCATTTCAGCGTTCAATTAAAGCGTCAAGTTTTTTGCATCCACAAAAACAAGTTTTAAATGCAATCAGTTCAACCAATTTATTTATTAACAATTTCTCTTTTACTTCAGTGGAAGTAATGAGTATGATGAAGTGGATAATAATTTGCAAAAACAAATTCACATTGAAAGTGGAAACTTTAAATGAGTAATTTAAACCTTGTGTTATTCTTTTCTCACGAAAATTGTATAGTTATGACTATAGATTAATCATATAGAGAAATAGTCAAAATGTCTATGCATACAAGACAATTATTCAATTCCACCAGCCTGTGAAATTGAACTTTTTGTCTGTGAACTGAAGTTCAATAGATTTATCCTTATGTATTTTCGGCCGCTGATTTTGCAAATGTAAATAGTTGTTTTCTATCACGTTTAGAATTGCTGAAAATTTGAATTTATTAAAAATTGAGAAATCTCACTTATATTTTCTTTAAAGAATTCCTACTTAATTACAATCTCTTTTAAATGAATTCAATGCATTTATACATTGAAACTAACTAGAATTTTTTTGCGGTAGACATAAAGATAAAGACAAAGCATGATAAAGCTTTAGAAAAATAAGTTGTTCATGAAATAATAGGAATTTGGAATAAGTTGTTCATGTGACTGTGTACGTCGTGAAAACATCAATTGGTTGTAAAGCAAACATTGCAACGCTGTGATGTAAAAAGTAAACTCAAAAGGTGAGGTAATTTAACAGAAATTTGTTGCAGTGTAGTAACTTACTGGTTGTAGGTATTGAGCGTTTATAAAAAAGGTCCAAGTTATTTTTGCATAGAAAATTATTTTGACAATTTTCGGTAGTTTACCTGTCCACCGCAGTGTATATATAGCCCGATAGTTGAATCGCTTGATTTAAGCTTTAGAAAATCGTCTTTTGTCAGTTAGATCACTTTTTCATCGAAGTTTCAATATAAACAATGTTTTTCGCAATAAGTTTATGTTTTATGCACGTTCGGCACTTTTATAATACTGGGATTGGCGCATGCGCTGCTGATATGTGATGGATCGAGATTTAATGTTTCACTTGGCGATGTTTGCTCCATTGATGGTCGTTTTACTTCGTCCTCGAGGGTTCGAAATTATCAAATGCTCGACTTATCAAAATAGATCCTGTTGATTATGAAAATTGAACGTTTATAAATTCTTTGATAATGATGGTTAAATGACATTATTTTGGGTGCCACAGTTTCCATCAAAAATATAGCAAGGCATATAGAAAGGTGTTTTCTTTAAAATTATTCTCGGATGACAAAGGTACCATTTATGCAATAACACAAATTAAGTGAACAAACCCTATTTTTTTTCACAGAGATGATCAAAAATGTATTCTACATGTGATCATATGTTTATTTTTCTTACAGTGAATAAGTCATTATTATTCAAATATAACATCCTGAAGCTCACAGATAATTTTCGAATGCAATACATACTTATGATAAATTATCAGCGTAAATGCTGGCACAAACAAAGAAATGCTCGTCAATTATGCAACGACTGGGGAATATGAAATATAAAACCTCACCCGGATTTCGAGTTTATGTGAATCTTAAATTCTATAATTGATGGATTTGAAATGAAATTTGAGCAAGTGCCATTACAGGTATATTCTTGTACAATGCAGAGTTTAGTAGATAGTTTTATTTATTCATCAATTGTGTAAGGGAATCGTCTTTTTTTAGAGACCGAATGAAAGCATCAAAATGAAAAATGTTTGAATTTTATGAATAGTTTAAACTTACTTTTCTAATTTATAGCTTGTCTGGAGTCATATTATAGAGTGATGACTATATTCGTATTTCGTTCCCATTCACTATTTGATATTTTTGAATATATCTTAAATATTCATCTAAAATATTCAGTAATAGCAATTGAAATAGTAAGAGCTGATAAATGGATGACGTTGCATGCATTGAAATATATTTATTTGTGGCTAGATTAGTACACGTAGGAATAAGTTAAGCTTCGAAAGTCTTTAACTACTAATGAAAAATAATTATTCCAATAAGCTACACTAAGTTTGCAACATTTCATGATATTTGGCTTCTATTCGCACCAAGCGATTCTTTGAAATATGACACTGTACTCTGTATCTACTACTTGAGAAGCAACTGGTACCAAAGCCACGCTTCTTTCAAGACGTTACCGAAAGCCTTTTCACTCGTGCGTCGGTGATTGGTTTGGCATGACAACTTGGCTCTCAAAACCTGGCGAGTGAAAATGCTTTCAGCAAGGTGTTAGAGGAAGAAAGGCGATATCTAACCAAGGTTCACATATTTATTTTCTGGTATTTTTGGTCCTGTCCCTTCGTGTATGCCTACCTTTAGTAAACAGAACCTGACTATAAACAATAAGAATTTAACAATACGCTCAGACCCCCATTCATTCAAAACAAAGCAATAAACTTTAAAATATGATATTGATAATAAATTAAACAAAAATAGTATAATAAAATGCACAACGATTTACGCATCTTAAGTATGATGATGGAACACATTCTTAATGGTGCACTAAACCAGAGTAATTAAAGAAATATCGAAGAAGACCATAGACTTTTCAAAAAATAATAATAATGAGTGCCATTACGTAGTTCCTTTGATACTCATCCATCTCCCTAATAAATAAACCGAAATCCGCCGGGACATGCCTAACGCCCACTGAGCCACGAGCCACTAAAGTGATAATTCACAAGGCCGGAAATTAGCTCTGCCCCCATCTTTTACACGGAATCTTAAATATGCAACGCATTTAGATGAACGCCATCAGTCTAAGAAACAACTCGTCGGGGCTCGAAGCGAGCTCGACCCACGCTCGTGTCCCTTCGTGACTTTAAAGTGACTTCTTTACTTCTATTTTCTTGTAATGCAATATATCTTGTTACGAGAGAAGTGCAATTTGTGGTTAAAATAATTCTGTGTAATTTTTTTGTGAAGCGTAATGGTTTTGAAATTAAAAGTCATTTGTCTGGAGAGAAATGAGCGATTTGTCCTTGACGCATTTTATTTTAATTAGTTCACACTTTTGAAAGACTATATATCTAAAAGTTTTTATATAATAAATTTGCTTTTTTTAGGTTAAATAAAACATATTAACCGTAATTGGTCTTTTCCAATAACAACGTCGGTTTTTAGTATACAAATGTGCAAATAAAGGTTATATACGTTAATAAATGCTTCAAATAAAATAACTAAATATCTGATTTTATAAAGTTAAGAACCAATTAAATAAACATATGTATGTAATAAAAAATATTCAGAAAATAATTAGGATTTCCTAACCATCGAGCAAGGTTTAGCTTTGTATTTTATCAAATAACGATTATGTTTTGAAAATATATTTGTAAGAGACGATTTCTTAACACTGAAATAAATTATCTGGATTGCAATATGTTTCATATCGCAAATACTTGTAACTTTTACAATATCGATAAAAGTATTACATACCATATTCCCGTCCAAAAACAATTTTTAAAAGTTCAGAATTCGAAACTCATTTTCTATTCAAAGATACTGATTGCATGTATGACATACCCCATTGTTCTTAAACTCTTCTTCAAGTTTGTTAATCTCTAAGACAACCTTTCAACGCCCAAGGTGTATTTCTTGGTGAAAAAAACATCTCTTGCAACATTCTACAAACAACAATACCAACAGCTCCATCCTGAAATTAAGTTGGACATCATCTGGACCATCACAATCCGGTCCGGCACGTCGAACGGGTGCAAGAAACCCCAACGTACCCATTACAAGACCGCCCCAATATCCCCTTCTGAATTATGGTAATAATGTTCCAGTTCCTCAACAATGGATAGAAAGTGTCAAAAACACGTTTATGCATAAGAAAAGACTGAATCGCCTCAGAGACAAAACGGCTTAACTCTAGGTTTGCATGATATTTGGAAGTTTCAAATATAAAACACCTGATTTTTTGCGTAGTCGCAGAAATAATACATATTTGTTAAGTCAACATCAAATGTTTGCAATCGATTGGTAGTTGGTCCAACCGTTTTACTGCAAAATTTTTGAATCCGTATACCCAAAAGACTGTTTGGTGGTGAGCTAACAACGATGGTTTTGGTTCAGGATCTAATATGTTGAAAGATTTAGAAAACGTTCTATTGTAACGAAATCCAACCAGGATACGATCTCTGTAATAATCCACACATTTACATGATCCGTAATCTTCTTACAGCAGAATTAGGAGAAAACAGTTTTTAGACTGAATTGGCGTCATTAAATGACACTATGTGATTGTAAAGAATTTGTAAGATCTCCCATAAAGCTACGAGAATGTAGTTACTCTACTATGGCTGTGAGTTACAGAGAGTTCTTGACCAACGGGCTTCCGGATGTAATACGAAAACGATTACGCAAGGATGGGATGGAGGTAGCATCGTCTTATGTAAGGGGAGAGTCCATTATGCCTAACCTCTCGAACGATCTGCGAATTCAGGAACGACGTGATGTGCTTGGAAAATGTCTTAAAAACGAATAGAATCAACTGATTTAGTTTGTTGATGATCCTTAATGTAATTGATTTTCTTGGTTAGGATTTAGTTTATAGATCAAATCTTTAAATTATTAGGCTGAGTTCTAGTAATAGTTAGTAAATTGCCATGAATTAAGAAAAAAAAATTCCACTTCCTTAAACAATAAATAAAAGTAAAAGAAAATCAGCGTTTATTTTTAAGATTAAGCCGGCCATGGTTTATGTTTATGCACTGGAGGCGAGGAAGTGACTCAAAAGATGTTTTAACCTTCAAATATATCCCATAATCTGTCAAATATACTTTTTAGGCCATTTATGGAAATTTCTGTCCTACACTGGTAAGTAATGACTCAAATTATTAGGCAGAGAGAGGAATAGACATTTGCTGCTAAATATCCATCTAAGCCACAATTGAGGAGATAAGACCAATGAAAGTTAACCCATAGTACAACCATTATGTTTCCAACTTGTAGTCAAAAGATTTTCAATGTTTCATTCAATAATTATAGTATGGCAGATCGGGAATTGAAATTCCAAAATGTGACTTAAAATTTATTATATTTTGAGTAACTTTTTAACACAAACACTCTTTTTAATAAAAAAAAATTGAGAAGCACTCATTAATTAAAAAATAACATAATGCTCATAATTTTAGTCAAGCATAAGCCCATCAAAAATATAAATCATACGAACAAATCTCCCAAAAATCCATAAAATGCATACATACGTTGAGTCAAGTCCATCCAATCCAAACCAAAGCAGAAATATCGAGAACCTCACGGGGTCCCCTTTTAAAAATATCAAACAACTAAAAAATTTATCATTTTCACAAGCGGCGTTTAGCCGATCTAAAAGTCCCCTCAAATTACACCTGGCCAGACGAGTTTTTATTTTCGTGTTGTTCTTTTTATGGGTGGGGGTGGATCACGTGACAGAGTTCGAACGTGTGCCCAAGGGAGCTCCGCAGTTAATTCCGAAAATACCTGGAGGGGGATGCTTTGATTAATAAATTGCTTACCACGTGACTTCAGTAATAAATGGGTATGCTACCAGAAAGTTATTGTTGGTTGCGATAGCGAGTTGCTTGTAAGATACAATTTCCAATTTTTTCATTTAATTTCTGTGTTGAAATTCGAAATAATTGGGTTTTAATTAACAATTTTAAATGCATGGATTTGTAATTGTTTAAGTGGTTTTTGTAAAAACTAGCACTCTTTGCTTTAGGTAACAAATTGAATTAAAAAAAAAGTAAAAAATGTTATTTTAGTATAGGCACTACCCGCACCGACTAGCTATGGGAAGAGAAACATTCTTAAAAAATTGTGCAAGAAATTACATTTTAAAAAAAAAATTATGATTGCACAACTTTTTCTTAAAATTTACTTTTAAAGAGGAAACTAGATCTCTAACATAATAGTAGTGTAAAAAAAAAGTTTTGCTACTTTTGCAATTTGAACCGTAAGAGATATATTAATAGTGTAAATGATCTTTTCGCAAGAAACTTTACATATATTTATGAAAATCGGATTTAGAATAATTTTATTTTTTGTTAACAAGTAAGTGAAGTATGTACAACCAATAAATAATTTTTTTGGAATGTAATTAAATTAAAAAAGAGCAAAAATAGCTGAGTTATGTACTTAATGAAAATTTTCTGTGAATGTTTACATATTCCTATACTTAATTATTTTGTTTATAAGAGACATGTTTACATAAACATTCTAAGGATGTCTAAAAAAATACTTCCGTAAAAATATTCCTATTTATACATACTAAAAATGTTCCTATTTATACATCCTAAATAAATTCAATTGTGTTGTAAAAATAAATTTAAAGATTCTTTCGAAATTCTTCTTCTCAAATAAAGGTTTTTACAAAATTAAACATAATCTATATTAACTCTCTACACCCCACAACCTACATTAATTCAATGTTAATTAGTTACCTATATACGGGCTATTGTTTTGATGATTTTTTGTAATTAATCTTCTTAACTACAAAATACACAAATAACACATCAAAATTAATCTCATTAATATCTCATTTGACAAACTTGTTTATTCACGTCCCTCTTCAAGACATTAGACGCCAATCTATTTCGCCAAGCCTTTAAAAATTCAAGCCATTATCAATTAAAATCCACGCCAAGTAAACAATCTACCCCGATTCCAAAGATCACCAAGACAGTGGTATTCATTTTCTCGAGTTCATAATTACTCACAGTCAGTTTCTTTTAATTTCTGTGGACGCTTGGGTTTCTCCAAGATCCGAAAAGTTGGCATTAATCATGACGGACCGCCAACTCTCTCTTGGCATGTAATTAATTGTGACTCCCTCGTTAATCAGGCGAGCTTGGCGAGTTTCTATTTTAAAATTGCTTTTAATCAGATGGATGTGCGGAGTTAATGGGCTCTTAGCCCAACCTTTAGTGGTCATCCTAATGAACGGAGGTTTGGCTAATAGAGGTTGCGACGAGATTGAGATGCTATGTCACGCCATTGGCCAACCACTTATTTTAAAGCTCAATGTTTACAGTTTACTTATTATTGCTGAAGGATATCTTGCCGTTTAAAGGGGAATGAGCCCGCTGGATCGCGGGTCTTTAAATCAAAGTGACTCAGTGTTGATCCAATGAAGAAAAAAAAAATTCTAATCCACATTTCTCCGGCTGTATTGAATATTTTTACAAACTGGTTTTTTATGTGATAAATGTAGCTGACTTACAGGTTCCGACAATCCCACTTTTAAAATTGGTTCTAATATTTTTTTTGAATATTCAATAAATAATGTTACACAAAATATTAGAAGCAATTTCAAAAAGTGGGATTATAGAGACCTGTAAGTTATTTACATTTATCATTAAAAAAACCGTTTGTAAAAAAATATTCATTTTCTCCCTTATTGCCATGACTTACATCCTTCCGAGATCTATATTGAAAGGAAAATAAGTATCATAAAGCTTCGCATTGTTGACATGAACAATTCAACATTTGGTCACAAGACTTTGGCATGAAGACTATCTGACCTGATATAATATCTGGACACTAAAATTTCCAACCTTTAATGAGCCACAATCCATCTACTTTTATTTTGAAGTTAAATGTTTGCTATGATATTTTTAAAAAGGTTTTTTTGAAGTTAAATTATGAATTAGACAGTTCCGATGGAGTTTTCTACAAGCTTTTGTATTTGTCTTTTTTGTATTTGTTAGGAATAACTACTAATACACACTATAGATCCTAATGTTTACGATGATGTATTGTCCTTGTTCAAATAGTTCTTGTAGTACATACTTTGTATAAAGGAATTTTTATTAATCATATAGATACATAAATGTTTTTTTTTCTGGTGTGTATAAAAAGGACAAACAAATTAAAAAGAAACGAATTAAATTGCCAAAGATCTTTAAAACTACAAAACTTGCTTAATTAAGGGTTATTAAAGAACTTATACTTTTCGTTGCAATCATCGTCGAAACTTCGAAAAGGTGTCAATAGCTACTATGAACTCAGTATTTGTATTATTTCTATAGTATTGTGTGTTTATATAGTTTAGCTTTCTTTCAAGTGTCAATGAACTACAATTTAACTATAAGAAAAAGGGGAATTTCCATAAAATAGGTGCGTAAAATGACAACTAAATAAAAGAAAACCTCTCAGATATTAAAAAAACACCACACCATTAAGAAAAAGGGGAAAAAAAACTTCGTGAAAAGTAAAGAAAAAAGGGAATGTTTTAATTTCTTTCAATTTAAATTTAGATATGCCCAGCACATCTTGAAAATCACTTACAAAAAATCATCGGCATTGTCTAGACCATAATTCTTGACAGTGTTCCTGCTCGGACCATTTAATTTTTTTATATTCTTTTCATTATCGATGTAAATTGCTTGTATCGTTATCGGCATAGCAGCGCCTCAGGGCCCGGTTTGGCACTTTCACACTCAGAGTGCCAAAGGAGTGCTATAAGCTTAAATAACAATACCACTATAGGTTGTAAACTATCAGTTGCAAGCTGCACTTATATTCAGTTGCAAGCTGCACTCTTGTCAGAATTAAATTGCAAAAAAATTTATTTGATCAATTTTAAAATTCTTGCATTATACTCAACTTTAAAAATGTATTCCCAAAATAATATCTGGATGTTGTTTAAAATAACTGAATTTTTCTTCTTTTCTCGGTCTGATGAGGCGTATGATTACGTACTTAAAAGACTTTAGTAACACTACTCGTCAATTACGAAGATATTAGGACCTACTCGTAATACGTTTAGTAATAAACAGTCTCTGTACGTCTTGTTGCAAAAGATACATGTTAGTGGCTGGAGTTTAAAAAAAGGTTTAAACCTAGCAAAAACAAGTGAAAATTTATTTGATACAATCGCGCTCAATTTCTCTGGCTGAACCACTGGATTCTACTGTAGGAACAACATTTATTCTTTCTATAAGTCGCGAGTCTTATCTTCTGCCCCCGACACACCCCTAAAAAGCAGTGATCGCTGGATGCTTAGGCAACTTAGACAATGGGGAAATAGATAATTGTTTTCCGACAATTGATATCAGCAGATGCATGGTGAATGGCAAAGGGCTCGGATGATCTTCTACACCAAGTCGTCTCCATTAACCGGAGTATGGGTTGTGAAATAACAACTTGGTTTTCTTCATCAGTTGCTGTTCTTTTTAAAGTGGACGTGGGCAGCGTGTTATTTTATTAGACATGCTGGGTGTCCCGATCAGAACTTTTTAGCATGCAATTGAAAGAAGTTAGAATTTTGCTAGTATCATTGGAGCTCCTAACTCAAATATCAGCATCCGAGGTTTCACTGTGGTTAAAGTTGATTTGCTTTTGTACTAAAATGAAAAAAATTAAACAGAAAATATCAAGAGGTTAATTACGATGAAGGAATGATGTGGGGGTAACTAAAGGATATTAAAAAAAAACGTTTACCCAGTAACGTATTGATTTGTTTAGGTATAGCTGACATATATTTGCTAAAATAATATGTTGCACTTGTAATTTAGAGTCTGTTGGTTGAAACAACAGCCTATAAATTTTAAGTCGTTTTGAAAAGCAAAATTTCAAATACCTAATATTTTTTAATTAAAAATGTTTTAATCTTAAGAGTTATTTAAATATAAATTTTGCAAAGACCAATAATCATCATTTTCATTTCAAAAGATGGTGGTTTAGAGCTGGACCTTCGGCAAAAGTCTGTGGTTTTGAATCCTTCTTTGTCATGGAGGCTCGCATACGTTTGACATCAGCAAACTTAGCACAAATATGATTCAAAACCGAAATTTACCACCACTTTGCAATATGATTTCGATTCACCCTACACTGTAAAAAAATTCGTACTTGGTTTTAACAAAAGAATGCTCCCAAGTAGTTGCTATGGCTGTGTGGGGAATTGTTTCACCATGTTTTCGAATTTTTTCGAACAATTTTTCAGGTTTTGGTTTTCGAAATCTAAAAAATGGTTCAATCTTAAACCAAAAAAATAGTGAAGCGTTTCACCAGATAGGAGTTTCAGCAACTAGGAACTATTTTTTTGTTGAAATCAAGTGTGAAATTGTTAACAGTGTAAGCAAAATAAACGAATATATTTTGACAAAAATAATCCGCTTCCGCTAAAAGTGTATTCAAAGTTGTCATGAACCAGGAAACCATAGACATTTGCAGACAGCACAAACGTATAATTTGAAGTAGATACATTATTAAAATACTTTGATTAATAACTCTTATTAAAAACACCCGTTCTATGTGAATAACGCAAGCACGTAAGCCCTGAATGTTGGCTTCATTACTCGGTTCAATCCTCCAAAGGAGTAACCATCCTCGGTCGTTTCGGTCCCGACCTCTAAAGGGCGAGATAGAAACAATTATCAAGGCAAGTGATTTATGCCGTAATGGATATGGATGTTTATTTTTTGATTTAGGCCCTTCGCTGTACCTTTTACCTCTGTGGGATGTGGTATTAGATACAGTTTTCTTTAGAACTGAGGAAAAATTGGTCCCGCTTGTGATATGCCCATTATGGTGCGTGGTGTATGCTCTTGAAGTGGAATGGGTGATCTTTAATTATGTTAAGTGGGCAAATAAATGGTGGGCTGTAAGTTTTTTGAAAAGTCCGGCACCTGGGAAAATCTTGCTTTAACAAAAAGTGAAGTTTTAAGGTTAAATAAAATGTTATACGGATATTTTTATTTATTGAATCAGTTTCTTATGTTAGTAATGTTACTATTATCAGTACGTTTGAGCTTGAGACATTTGGACTTAGTGATTAAGGCTTAAATTAAAAAAAAAAACCCAGTTTGTTATTAGTTAGAGAAGTCCCGATAAAATGGCACTGTTTTGTAATCTGTAAAAAACAAATAATAACTTGGCTTCATCGGTAATAAACATTGAGTAATGTTAACCAAATTGTTATAAAATTTGAAGACAACTAATAACTGCTTTAAAAAAATGTTTTTATTTGAATTTTTTTGCGTTTTCTGGGAGGCATTTCATATGGAGTAAGATATATTTAGCAATGATTTTTTTTTTGTTCCTCACTGCAGTCTGTTCTTAGTTTTGTTTTAAACAATTGATAGTTATGAAGCGTAATTTAATTCTAACAAAGACTTCTGCAATATGTTATTATCAATTTATGGTTTGCATTATTATTTTTTTAGTTCAGTTTAGGGAGAAAAGTAAATTAATGCAATGTGTGTTTGGAGTGGTTCCTGGTATAAGGGTTCTACATCAATAAAGATCAATTTTTGCAATTTGAAAAAAAAAGATAAAGTAAAAACACGAATATATATCTTTTTTACCACTGTAAAACTATTAAATTTGCTTTCAGGAGAAGTGAGAAGTAAAAGTTATGCAAATTTCTAATCATAAATTTAAAATTTATTCAATTCTAATCGACTTTAAGAATTATTTTCATTGAACCACATCGGTTTGTGAAACGTGCGGGGCATTGACAAGCCATAGTATTTTAAGGATATTATAAAAATATGGCCATCTAACCACAGGCTGCAAAGGCCTATAGGCGGCCTATCCTTAGAAAAAAGCAAAGACGCTATTAAATTCCCTCTACACCACCGTAACAGAAGTGTCTCAACTTTAACCTTCCCACTCCCACAAAGAACTCACATGGTTGGGGAATAGGTTTGACAAAGCCGTAATTCTCTCTCTCTCTCTCTCTCTCTCTCTCTCTCTCTCTCTCTCTCTTTCTCTCTCTCACGTTTTTAAATATCAAAAAAGAGTTATAAATCAGTACAAACTCGATTGAACACATCCTTTCAAAACTATGTAGCTTTTGACAGGGACAATCACGAAGAGATAAATTCTGTTTTATGAAATCAATGGAGCTATGGAATGATTGATCATGGTACTGGAGTGAAATCAATATTCCGCCAAGAGAGGTTGCACTGATCTAGTACAAAGAGGCAAGTCAAGGGCCAATTTATCATATTATACCGAATAGGAAATTATTACCTGAAAAACATTATGAATTAAACTTTTAGTCGTACTATATCGCTCTATTTGTTTCACACAACACCGAACCAAACCTCATAAGTGTTATTGTCATAATCCAACCTTTCTAACCACTAGATTTCCGTTAACTAAAACCGTCGATTTGAAGCAATTTTGACGTTTAAGAGTAACTTCACGATGTAGTAGTTCCTCACTAAACATCCCTTTTTTTAAAAAGCATTTTTAAATATTTTTTTTCAGTAAGTGGCTACACTACCTCAACTCAAATTAATGAATTTAGTTCAACTCATGAACAAGTATGTGTTGGTCAAACAAGTTGACTAAATCATGGGGGTTCTCCGAGTACACTGGAACACCGTACTCTACTCGTTAAATCTATGTAGTTTAAAGCATCGATAACGTTAGTTAACCACGTTGCTCGAAGTTCCATTGGGAAGCAGCTCAGCTCAGGTGTCGACCTCGTCACTTGACCGCGGTTCTAAATTACGAAACGTATTTGGATGTTTTAAAAACTTTTAGGAACGCTAGAAATAGACTGCCAGAAACGTTGATTCTGTTTTCACAAAATCAATTTTAAGTCAGGGAGCTGGCTAGGCAATCAGAAGGTCCCGGGTTTGAATCCCGGATCATGGGTATGAATATTTGTGTTGTGTGTTTGTCTGTATTTGTTCTGAGTATATTGCGACATATGTGCTCGTTAAACCTGAGGAGTCGATAGTCCCGAACAAACTCACGATGGCGCCTCTGGTTTGCTTTGGGTGCCCTCTCAGGTGTCGATCTCGTCACTCGATCAGGGATCTAAGTGACGAGGCGACCAATAGACAGCCGTAAAACGTACAACCTAACCTATTTTACTCAAAATCATTCACGTGAAGTTACGTCATTTTCAAGCCAACATATCTAGTTTTCGGAATTAGCCCTCGTGGCCAAGCTGTTCAACTTTAGCTACACCATCCATTTAAGAATGTATTCAGGAAATTATTGTTATTAGATAAGTGCGTATTATATATAAATCCTTACTCTTAATTTCGTTATGGCAAAATAATGTAAGCGGTAATTTCGGCTTTTAATATACGAAACTTCCTATTCATTGAGAAAAGCCGATCCGGTTTGAGAGGCACGAGTATTTGGTGGAAATACAACGTTAGAACGTAGTAAATGATTTTTTTTTAAAATTACGAGGTTTTAATAGTTTTTACTTGAACGTTTTTCATATAAGAAATATAAATAAATACACCAATAATATAAATAGAGATAAACCAAACTGACTCCAGATTCTCCAGTTTTTCTAGAAACCATTTTTAACTTAAATCTTGGGCATTTTGCAAGTTTTTTTTAAAAAAAAACTACCGTTAACCACTTCTTAAAGCCTATATTGAACAACTTCCAAAATTCGGTAAAAACCATAAATTTTAAAGCTAAATGAAGAGCCAAATATGCAATACAGTGCCAAATACAGTGTTTTCTCTTACAATGATATCGAGAATATCTCTTTGCCAAACTTTTCAACATTGCCAGTGAAATAAACGAGGAGATAAAGGCCATTAGGTATGAAAAGATTTCGCTCGAGCGTTTCAAAGTATCCTCCACAAGATAATTCTAAAATATCCTTGTTTGTTATTTTACTTTGGAACCTTCAATGGATTTATTTGTTACGAAGAGACTTATTTAATCGAAAAGGAAAATACAGTTATACAGTAATTCTTTCATTCTTTCTTTCTTTTTACATACAGTAATTCTTTAAGACATTTCCAACTTTAAAATTGAATCATTATACTAAAATTTTAAAATAATGTGTATATTTTTACTGAAGTGTTATTCGTGACAACACACGAAGCACGCAAAAAAAATTAAGGCATAAAAATTGAGAACATTTATTAAAACATAAAATAGTTTCATTTAAAAATTGAAAATGATAGAGCTTGCGTTTATGACTATACTGCATAAACATGTCATAAATTTTTTTACATGAAATTCAGTGAAGAATTTTATTGCAACAGCTTCTAAAACTTCTCAGGAGTTACATATAAGCGATAATAGGATCCCTTTAGTATAATTAATGTAACATTGTGTACTTAATTTATTGTAGTTCTGTATTGTTATAACTGATTTACTTTCTTATAGTTCTGCCTTCAATTAGAGCGTTAAATTAACTAACAAATCATGCAAGGTGCAATTTTTAATTTGGCCTTACCTGACATTATTGTATGGCCATTGTTTAGATTCCTTCATTTGTGACCGCCAAAAATTAATTGTGGCAACCTCAGAATCATTCTGTAGGAAACAGTTTTTCACGGTGGATTCTTCTCATCGAAAAAGATCTAACCATCAAAATTACGATTTATGAAAAATTCTGCTTTATGAAAGTTTTACCTTCCTTCCGAACGGCCAGGAAAGGGACAAATATGTATGGATGTTTTCACTGCATAATTTTAAATTTAAATTATTTCAGATAAAATATTTTTGAAAAATTTAGAATCCGGTTTATTTTTAAAGAGATTATCTGAAAAACATTTCCAGATGAAAAAAGTACATTATGAATAAAAATTTGTAAATTATAAAATTTAAGATTATTATAAGAAAAACTGATGTACAAAATACGGAAAAAGCTGGGTCTAACGATCGAAGGGTAAAAAGAGATTGTCTATGGCTTGCTTAACTTCGGTCTTCGTGACATCACGCTATACGTCCGATTCGGATTGTCAGCTTTTCATAAGAAAAAGTAGAAACCTACTTAGGCACAGTCGACTATACCTTTCAGGTTTAGAACAGGTTTAACAACTCGAACCAGACGGATAGTGTGACGTCACAGAGAACTTACCTGGCCTTATCAGTAGAGTCGGCTGTGGATTGTCAGTCCGATAGACTTAATGTATTAGTTTTATAATCCTAACTTAATTTCTCTAAAAATGTTTAAAAAATTAAGCATTTATTCACCAGGTACGAAAACAGCCAAAAAAAAAAAGTAATAAACTGAAAAGAATATTTCGGTTATTTAATTAATTAATGAAATTTTATAATATTTTTGGTAATTCGACTAGAGAAACATAAGGAATATATACGGGCGAAGTTTTTGTGTTTCGGGGATTTTTATTCGTCAGACAAGCAGTTCCAACCAATCTAGTAACATTTCTTTGGTCCTTTTTAGATAAATAATGTTCCAATTGTTAAATAGGAAGAAGAAGAATCGACGCAAGACGAAGATGCGACTTGTGGCATCTTATGGGAAATAAGTATGCGCGTGACACACACGTGGCAGGGTCACGCTCCGTCGCGCGTCGTGTTGCTTGATTAGTCTTCATCGCGAGCGTGACAGAAGATGTCACGCTACGGATGGGTTCATTCGTCGGGTTAAATGCTGTAGCATGAGGGTCACTGAAGAAGACCGCATTGTTATCAAAGGGATTTATCGAAAATTTGACGGATGGGTTATAAGAACTTTAGTTTAAAGCTGAATGTGTATATAGTTTTGTTTGAATAATTAGTATTGGTACTTGTTTTAAAACTTTTTTTAAATGTGATAATCAGACATGTATTTGATAAAGTACATAAAATCACCGCAGTAAAATTAAGTTCCGCAATTCAAAAAATGTTCATGTTTGTATTTTCATAATTATAAAAATGTGCTGTAAAGTTATTTTGCAGTTACCGAACATGCAATTTCTAATTTTGTTTCTTAATATAAGTTACGGTAAATTTAGTGAAATGAAGTTAATATAGAGCTTTCCCGATTACGTTTTTCTAGTGCGCGGGTTAAAAGTTATGAGTTTCTGTCGGCGAATTGCTTGTCCATATCTTTTTCAAATCTCGTCAAGATAATAAACGACTGTCGACTTAAAAATCTAAATTTTGAACATGTATGACAGAGCCAGACGTTGAAAGAAGATCTTGTTGAGAAACATGATAGATGAACATTTTTGCAATCTAAATTTGTATAAAAAGCAAATTCCGTTGTTTGATCAAGCAGCAGGGGCAAAGATGATCCCTCTCCAATCGAAAACCACCATGACACATTCACCACGGGTTAGTACTCAGCCCAACACATTTTCTTATTTTCACACCTATCTTTAACAGATGCATTTCCAAAACTTGCGAATCTACCACGACCTTTCTCTAGAAATAGACATCAGTATTCCCTAGAAGTGCTAAAAATTCAGAAAAAAAAGCCAGCCAACGGCGTTTGAGGTCTTCTCTCATCCTTCCGAAGTCATGGTAAATCCGACTAAGATCGATGGTGATTGCGATGATATGTTAGTGTCACTGGGCTTTTTGATCAAATGTACATGAAATATTTGGATAACTTCCTCCAGGGATTGGAAAGTTACTTTTAAAAAGTAACTCTGTTACGGCTACAGTTACTTACTTAAAAAGTAATTATAACTGTTACAGTTACTTAGTATGAAAAGTAACTAGTTACAGTTAGTTAATACGAAATGTTACTAATTACAGTTACTTTTAGAAGTTTCAATTTTAAAGAAAAATTGAAATTAAACCTTCTTACCTTTTTTCAAAGAGAACCACGGTTTAAGAAATAGTTACAATCGGAAAAAAGTTAAGAACCAAAATTCAACGTTGTTAAAAGTTAAATTTTAAATAATTAAATTTAAGCCGCACGTCAAACTGCCGAAAATATTCGTGAACAGCGGCATAAGAAGTAACGGAACAATAACGAATAAGTAACGAATAAGAAGTAACGAATTTTTTAATTACTTCCATAATATCATAGTTAAAGTATTAGATTGGCAGATCACGTGACCTCCAGTGCTAACGACGGGACGCGCATGGAGGACCAGAATAAGAGGGCAACGGGGCCAGTGTTGCCACCACTTTAAGGAGAAAAATGCTACGGCATCATCAAAAAAATAACATTTAATTCTAAAATTATAAAAAAATATGCTAGAAAAGCATTTCAAGTCACTAAAAAGATTCCAAAATGCAGCTAGTATTTTGGAATCTTTTCTTTTTTTTCTTTTTTTTTATTACTGCATTACCTCTAAAAGTAACTAAGTTACAGTTACTTTCCGAAAAATCTAACGGCGTTAGGCGGCTTTATCTAAAAAAGTAACTGTTACAAGTAACGCGTTACTCCTATTCCTGGCTTAGACCTTGGAAACCTTGCAATTGACTAACTATGTGGTTCATGAAGGAGAATTGTTAGATTTGTTTGACTAAAAAATCCACTTTTATTGTAACAAACACGTTTCTTAGAAAACACCTTATACAACACTAAGCATGTGATAAATTCGGGTTTTTAGAATCAAAAGACATAAGCTGTTACAACATTATGCGGTCCACAATTTTCGCTATGGTCCTTAAAATAAAATTTGGTATTAATTTTTGAGTTTCATGTGACGTTATATATTATTTGGAAGAACTCGGATATGCTTTAATTTATGTAGAGCAATTTTAGTCAACAAATATTGAAAATGTTCGGAATATGACTCCAATTACATCACTGCTAACATGAATATTTTAAATTTGAAGAAGTAATTTGTTCTTTTTTTTAATATTTAATTTTAAGTTTGCTTCACACTGTAAGAAAAATCCAAAATAGAACAAAAATGACCCAAATTGAGTAGAAAGGGGAAATCTCGGGGAAACCAAATTTTCCAAAGCGTCTCTTTGCGAAACCCATATTAAAGTTAGAGTTTAACAAAAATTGGTAAAATTTTAAACTTTCTAATTCGCAACATTTTTTACAATCTAATTTGGATCATATTTTTGTTCAATTTTTAATTTATTTTTCTCCGTTAAATTTATGGCGTGCTAATCGTTGCTATTTTCCGAAATTGAAATAGAAAATAGTTTATACCTAGTAAATCAGCTACAATTGAGTTCTAGTTACGTGGATAATCTGCTTTAGTGACGTGAAATATTTATTTTAAATTACAGTTGGCCGACTGTACTTAAAGTGGGTATCATTGTTCTTTTTTGAGGTTTTTATGACATTTCTTGTCGGATGATCAGAAAAAGTATGCCAGAAGTACTTCAATTTTTCAGTACAGTACTAGTTTTTAATGTCGTGCCCTGCCTTTGTCACTTGTATAATACTTATACAAAGATAAATGTGTATAGTAAAACACAAACTTCAGAAACTTACTTTTGCTATATGCACAACACTGCATACAAATTGTTGGAATTCACATTTTTAGACAAATACGGAAGTGGAGAGAGTAGATATTTTTCATGACTTTATTGCAGTAACACACTGAAAAAAAAATTTAGTAACCATTACCAAATTTGAGTAACCAGTACCAAATTATTTGGTCGTATATGAGTTAAGTAGGTGTTTTGTACATGTTACCAAATGATTTGGTAACGAAAATTTGGTACCAGCTACTATGTAATTTTGTAGCTAATACTAAATAAATTTGGTAACTATCACAATGTATTTGGTTTTCGTTACTAAATATTTAGTAAACCGTACCAAACGAGAAAAGTATACTTGCTATTAATTACCAAACATTTGTTTTCAAGGACCAAAAATTTGGTCGAATTTACCAACTGAACTAAAAGTATTAGGTATATATTACCAAATATTTGTTATCGAATACCAAATATTTGGTAAAAATTACCAAAACCAATTAAACTAATTGATTATGTTAACAAATATATTTTTTATCTAGTACTAAATATTTGGTGAGATTTACCAAACGATTTTAACGCATGTTATAATCTACCAAATATTTGTTGTCAAGTACCAATTATTTACTATACAGAACCAAACGAATTCAAAGTATTTGTTATACATTACCAAATATTTAATCACGTTTAAACGGGCCACATTAAAATAGATTGCTTAAAAACCCGTAATGAAGTAATTAAAATGGATGTTAAAACAGAGCTTTAAATTACCTTAAAAACAAGGTGTAGTCTAGTTGGACATCCGTCATAATATCTATAGGTACCTTTCAGCCCAACACACTAGGCAGTGTTAGCCTATTCATGACCGCCTAGTGTGTTGGGTTCAAAGGTGCCTATAAATATTATGACTAAGTCTAACTGAACTATATCTTGTTTTTAAAGTAATTTAAAGCTGTGTTTTCCATCCAATTTGAATTACTTCATTTCTGATTTTTAAGCAATCAATTTTAAAAATGGGCAATTTTTTGGTACCTGCAGCAAAAATTGTAAAAGTAGTTATTTAAACTAAATTTAGGTTTTGCATGTTATAAAAAATAAAGCATCATAAAACTGGCTTCCTATTTTGTTTCGATTGAGTTTATTAAGCTGGTGACGATACTTACCCAAAATAGCATCCATGACTCAGTAAAAACTCGTGAAACTATATGAAGTTAGTTTTAAATTGAAGGGCAACATATGAAAAATTTAATTTTTTAAATATGAACTTTAAAATATATCTTTTACTATAATTATCAGTCACTCATTAGCGCTGGAAAAACTAAAAAAAAAAAAACCCCAGAAAGTTCAAAAAGAGTATTTATTTCAGACATAATAAAGATACCAAAGGACAAAGATACTAAAACAAAGGTCAAAAGTCCAAAAAAGTATTTATTTCAAAGATATAAAAACAAAGATACTAAAAGAAATGTCTTACATAAAAATACATTTTTTTTAAATTAGACATTTGACCTGAAATATTGACCTCGGTACCAATTCAGCACATAAATCAGGCGTTAAGGACTTAAGACTCTTCATCCACATATTCATCTAAAAGCAAAACAACAACAAAAATCAGTTTCGATTTCATAATATACAATGTAAAAATTAAATATAATTTTAATCTTGATTCATTGTTATCTTTAGAAAATTTTTAATATAAAAAAATAATAAAGCTGTTCAAAAATATAATCACCAAAAGCATCTTAAAAATTGAAGTATATAATAATTAAGTTTAAATAAAACACAAAATTGCTTTTGTCAAATTATAGGTAAATTGACTATTTTTATGCAATAATTTAGTACAATTTGCAAAAATTAAATTTCGTAAGAGTCACAAAATCGTTGAATTCCAACACAAGCGAAAATGTTTTTGTTTAGGAAATTCATATTAAAATTAAATTGTAGTCTGACTATTTTTTCAACCCTGGCAATATAAAATTTAAAAGAACTAAATTTTACATTAAAAGGATTTAATTTATTGGAATTTTCAAATGCCAAATATTACTGACAGAGAAATGTATAAAGAGTGGAATAATACATACATTAAACATCAATAAATTCTTAAAAATTTAAAACGGAACTGCATATCTGCCAACATTCCTTAGAGGCATGTCCGTAGTCTCTTTGGCGGGGGGGGGGGGGGGGGGGGCGATTATTTACCAATTATATTGCGATTATTTCCCAATCACTCAAAAATTTCGATTGCCGGCTATTCTTATCTTCAATCGGCCGATCGATGGAAAAAAAGTCCGTCATTTTGTGGGAAATCAAACAGAAAATACGATTTCACCGCAAACCTTTCCGAATTTAAAAACTTCTTTAGTTTCAATTAAAAACACAATGAAATTCACTCAGCAACAAAAAAAAATCCAAAGTAGCGGGCCTTGGCGCCACGGATCATAATTTTGTGAAGTAACAAAGTACCTAAAATTTGGTTGACTGATATATCCTGAACTAAAAAAGAAACGAAACCCTGATCATACGACGATTACGCTGCGAACCAGTAAATATTGCGAGGAGTTGTGGTTTGATTAAGCGATTTTTTTCAGAGAGAAAACTTTTAAAAAAAACGAGATCCTACTGCGATTACGTTTACTACTGTAACTAGCAAATATTACTAGGCGAAGCGGCTGGTTGAAAAATCTTATCACAAGTATAACTTTAAAAAGAACACTAACCTTCTGCGATTACGCTTCTAACGAGCAAATATTACTGGGCGCTGAGGCTAGTTGACAAATCCGATCTCTTCATAACTAGAACTATAAAAAGAACACTAACCTTCTGAGATTACGCGGCTACTTAGCAAATGTTACAAGTCGTCGTGGGCAGGTTTACTTTCCGCACGAATAAGAAAAATACTTTGATCCGCATTAGGCATTTTATTTCCGCAAATGAAATATACATCGTTTAGATTTTTTTTTTTTAAATCCCATTAAAATCACCAGCCTTGTTTTCCTAGGCCGACGAACGATTGATTCATTAAATGCTAAAAAATTACTAATACCAAGGCGAAACAAATCTCCAAAATAAATTTTGTATTTTTGATCAAAGCTTATCCGTAGTTTTGACTGTGTTTCCGTAACTCCGTAGTTTGATACCCTCGTCCGTAGAAACTACGGACAATCCGTAGTAGTTGGCAGGTATGCGGAAGTAACCGAACAAAAGGAAAAAATACGAGACACGCCGACTTTAAACCTAATGGCTTATTAAAAATATATATAACTATAATAATATATTTAAAAATAGGTATATTGAGATAAAACATTCAATAGCAAACTATAAATATAACAAATGATTATGAAAATGGAAATCTGAAAATATAAGAAACATCTTACGTTTCGAAGCACATGGAAAGTAGTGTACAGAGTATATTAATCTGATGTGACTAACTTAAAATTAGAAAAGTTAAAAATGTATTTAGCTAATATAAACTACACATTTCAGTATTTTACCTAAATATACACATTATAAAACACAATAAATTATCTCTTACCTTGAAACATCTCTACCAGTACATTCGCACACCCTGCGTCCGCCATTGTAAATGTTGTTTATTGCCGCCAAACACCCAGGATTCCAAGCTGCCAGCCAATCGGAGCGGTCTAGATTTTGAGCAAAGGATTTTGCTAGGGAGTAGCAAATGTTTTTGTTAACCGCGAGCATAATTTGGTAACCGCAAGTAAATACTGATCACCAAATATATTTGGTAACGGTTACATACTTTTTTTTTTCCGTGCATTTAAAAAAAAATCTGGTAACCTTAATTTCATGTATAATTTAGTTGAAAAACCAATTTGGAGTTGTACTGTTTGGTTTTTAATTTTTACAGTGCACACCTATAAATTCTAATTTACACATTTATATTTATGGATTTGTTTAATAAAATGAAAATAAAGATATAATGAATCAGAACACATTTTCAATATTTTGATCTTCAATTCGTGTTTTTTTCCTTGTAATTTAATTTTATCAAGAATATTCTAGTTTACTAGTAAACAGAAAACGGTCAGTTAGTATTACTATTAACGGTCAGTTAGTATTTACTAGCAAACAGAAAACGTAGTTTTCCACTTATTATTCAAATTTATTAATTATGATATAAAAATACCTGACGTCATATCCCCGATTTATTAAATTTCTTTTCAACTATTTTTAACGCAAGTTATCTAATACAAAAATCCTCTTAAATTTTTTTTATAGATTTTAAAATATTTAAAGGTATTTTTAATTGATTAAAATCTATTATTATTTTTTAATGTAATAAAGTTCGTATTTTAAAATCGTTTTTTTTTAATCTTGCAAATTCTGTTTACAAAAATGGCATCTTGTATTCAATTCTTACTTCTTGTTCTCGAACGAAGTTTTTCGAGCTTCCTTTGAATTTTTTTAATTTTCGAAGTAAATATTTAATACAAATGGCTATGTTGTTTAAGGTAAGTGCATTTTATGATAAAGACTTTGAATGCTAAAGGAATATATTTCCTATAATCGAAATCCCTCTATTTTTGATTGAATTAAAAAATGTTTTACCCTAAAGTCATTACGCTATTTTGTCGCTTTACCTTACTCGAATGGTTTCCGAAACAAAATCTTTTTAAAATAGAATGTGCATTTGTTATTATTTCAAATCTATTTTATGAAACGAATAATATTTTTATTAGTTTTAAATTAGAAATATAGTAATGATTGGTCAAATAAGCGTTTAACTCATTGCGAACTCTATTTTCTATGAAGAACCCATTTGACAGGTGAAATTTAGAACTTGCTTCATTAATTACTAATTTTATTATTTAGAATTATTATTTCAAATAAAGCCAATAGCATAATTATACGTTAGATCTTTTTAAATTAGTCTAAACAATAATTAGAATGTTTATTTGTTACTCGAAATGGGTTTAAGAATTTTTTTAAGACGTTTGGAATAATAATGCAATAAAAAAACAAGAAGTTCTTAAAGAACTAAAATAGCATACTTTCCTGTTACTTAAATACGTACTGAAATTCTAATCGGGAAACAACTAGGTTCTTAACAGTAAATATCATTAACAACCGTTTCTACACTAGATTTATACATATTAGAAAAAAAATCGCTAAACACAGCATCCAGCTATAACATAAACTTCTAAAAGCCAAAACCAACTGTTTTCCTTACTATTCTTTCGCAAATTAACTTAATATTATTTATCGACTGCTCGATTTATTTGTAGTTCGAAGAGTAATTAAATATTTATTAATATCAACTGTAATTAAACTACTCCAAACTGCATTGAAAAAATACTGAAATTGTAAATTAAAACTTAAGGCATAATTGTATGCAAAAAAATATGCTTTTGCCAACTTTCTTGGTAAACAATTAATAAAATCAAATAAATCAATTGTGCTAACATTTTATGACGTAATTCCTAATGATTCATGAAAAAATTATTTTGCTTCATATATTTTTAAATAAAGTTTCTTACGTCATTGTTGATTTGGCAACAGTGATTTAAATGACTCAAAATTGAATTCCAATGCTAATTCAATGGGAAATTCGCTGACAGATAGTAAATTTATGTCCACCCGGACGTACAGACAGGCGGACAAAAGTATGAAAATTGGGTCTCTGAGGTCATAGCTTTCTAACAAAAAAAGAATTTTTAAGATCAGATGTATGGAACCGATTTTGGAAGGGGGGGGGGGGGGGGGTACGGACGGACAGACAGACGGACATCGACCGCATGTCAATACCTACATTTTCATTTTTTTTTCATTCTTTCGAATTAAAAAAAGAAAGTAGGCTAATAATCAGCGTAAAATAAACACATTTTAATTATAAAAAGATATAGTGTAGTGTTTATATGAATATATAATTATAAGCTGTAATGCCCCGATTGCTTTTCGGAATAAAATGTTCCTTGGAGACAAATTTTTAGAATATGTTTGCAATTATTATTTTATTATTTTCATTAAACATTTGTATATGTCAGTACTTAATTTTGTGTGTAACGAAGATTCATGCTTTCACTCATAAACGGTTTTAAAAGAGAATATTTAAATAAGACTATCCATTTATATTCTAAAGATCTTAATTTTAGTTATTATCTCTTATTTTCTCCCGTTTCTAGATTGCTGCTATCGTCTGCATTTTGGTAATCGGAGCCATTCCGATCCTGCGTGCCGAAGATGATGAAGATGCAACCCATGAGACGGCTGTGAAAACTGTAGTATATACTATAGAACCTACTCCAGCCCCTGAAACTGCCACAGAAGCAGTCAATGGAACTTCAGCCGGGTCTCCTTGGGGAGGATTATTTTCGGCTTCTTCCCAAGTTGTCAGAAGTGTATTTGCCTTAGAAGTTTGCCTCTTTGCTGGATTCGCATTCTATCTTGTAAACAAATAATTTTAATTGAGAACTTTTAAGCAAGTTGCTCTACATAACTTTTTTCTTAAGGAAATCTTCGTTTAATGTACTGTTTAAGCTTTGTGTGTGTGTTCTTAGTCAAAGTATATGTCAGTACTTAATTTTGTGTGTAACGAAGATTCATGCTTTCACTCATAAACGGTTTTAAAATGACTAGGCCTATATGTGAATATGTTTCAAATAAATATTTCATTATTTGAATGCTTGTTTTGATTATTCATTAGAAGGAAGGCATTTTATTTAATATTTAATAAATATAAAATTTCAAATTAAGTTTGTCATTAAATATTTTTTTAAATAAGAATTAGCCAAGAAATTTTTTAAATAATAAATTAGAAATCTTTGCATATTATTAAAATACATTCTCAGATCACTAGTTTCTATTGAGTCTTGATACTTTTATGAAATTTAATAGATTTTCAAGAAAACATTAAATGACTAACTCTGGTTAAATTTAAAATATTTTTTCTAGCAAAAGTGTAAACAATGTCTAAAATTATAAAACCAATATATGAGTTACTTTTAAGCAAAGTATGTTCTCATTTATAGGCCTATTAGTAAGTATAATAAAGGGATGAGTGCATAACCATTACGAACTACTCGACCGCTATTCGAATTCGAGCAAACTTGAGACTGGATGAAACAAAAAATCGTATATTGGTTCCACTAGTGATACTGCATTATTTGCATTTTCCTCCATTTTATACTATTGGCAATTAAAATTAAGCACATAAAATATTTTTCATATCTATATATAGAAAAGGCAAAGTCCTGACTGACTGATTCATTCATTCATTCACGTATCAACGCCCAGCCAAAACTACTGGAGGTACGGCTACCAAATTTTAGGAAAATATTCTTTTATATAGTAGGCGTCATTTAAGAAGCGATCTTTCGAAATTCGAACCCAAACGGGAATAAGAGGGCAAAACGTGAGCCGATTTCTCCATAGGAATAGCATTGCAAGATAAGAATTTATACTTTTTATTTCAATTTCAAAGAAATTTCAGCGCGTTCAGCGTGAACGAAAATTATGTATAAACACGTCAGAGCACGTGAGTTTAATTTGTATGATTGTTATTTGAATATCATTATTTTATTTATCAAATTAAATCGTTTGATTTTTTTTTACCGAATTTAATTTAACTGATGTTTACAAATGGTAAGAAATGAAGATATTTTTACAATGTCTCATGTCAGTAAAAGCAATAACTATTCTAGATCTGATGAATACAGGGTTCGTACGCCTCCTGAAATTCCTGAAAAACTCCTGAATTTCATTTTTATTTTTTAAGGTATTTTTTGTATCATCTCCTGTTATTTCCCCCCCTCTCCTGAAAAAATTGACGACATGAATCGTTTTTCTCCTTTCTCATTTGGTTTTTTCTCCTGTACTTTATCAGGATATCTACCAAGTCATGAAATTAGAACAAAGGTCACGAAAATTATTTTCCACAACATTTACACACCTTGTCTAAGTCACTAGACCAATACAATAATAAACAAACATATTCAAATTTATTTTGCGATACCTCCTGAATTTACATCGCTGCACTCCTGAAAAACTCCTGCATTTCACTATCATAAATATAGTACGAACCCTGTGAATATTTCTGAGAAATGTCAATTGGTCCCTACGTATAGCGTATGTACTTTATGTTTTTGAAACTGGCAATTTGGTACAGCTATGATATAATGGCCGATTGAATTTTGGCATTGGCGGCTTTTGGCGAAGTTGAAAATTTAACGTAGGGAGGCTATTCGCACCCAGCTGTATGGGTTAGGGTTAGTTTAAACTATCGTCGCACTAGAGCTATACACGAGGGCTATTGGCCACGGGCGTCTTAATTTAGAACCACAGTCAAGTGAAGACACGACACCTGAATAGGCACCAAATGCAACTTTTAAGGGCGACATCGTACGGGATTTTGAAAAATATTTAACGTGCACTCAAACCACAAGGAGTATTATTCGGTAACGGGACATTTTTGGTTCCATGGGCCGTTTATAGGTCGGCAGTTATTTTGACGATGCCCGGACCCGAATCTGGGACCTATCGCTTGCAAGGCGAACGCCGTTACCGACTGGGCTACCCCGCCCTGTCAAGTGGTCGAATATGGAGTGGACTATTTACTACATTTTGGGCATTTTCGGGTGTAGGAGGGCAAATAGAAACTGGCCATTATAACATAGCTATTCTGGCAATTTTAACACGGACTATGGGAAAACCCCTCTAACTCCTAGAAGGACCTGGATACAATCGGACTTCTTCGCCGTTTTTATAAAGCTAGTTATTTATAAAATAAGAAACACGATATTTTATATTTATTTCACAATGGGAATATTTCTTATGATGTCACGCGCTCCGAACTGCGATTTTATTGGTTGTTTTGTTTTCTTTGACAAAGTGTTGAAACAAGCCCATATTATAGAAAGATATCTTGGAAAAAAATTCAACCGTGTAAGTTTTTATATTAGAATAGACGTTGGCTAAGTTTCTGAACCCAATGTATCAATCAAGTTTAACCAACCAATCAGGTTTTAAACAACCAAAAACACTTAAATTTTTTAGCAAATAAATTCAGTGTGGCTTTTCAAGAACTGGAAAAATATTAATTATTTTATTTTTACCACGTTATAGGCACGTTGTTACTTTCATATAATAACTTCGAGATAAAAGTATTCAAAGTTTAAAAACCGTTCTGAAGAAAATAATTTTTATCTTTGAAGTGAACGTTTACCTGAGTTTTATAAGGAACAATTTGTTTCCATATTTTAAAATATTTTTGAAAGAGATTTTCGAGAAAAAGTCCAATACAATGAATGCCATGTATAAAGTAAGTGCAATTTGATTTTTGAATAAAAAAAGAGTTTTTTCTAGAATTTCAACGCACTGAACTTTATAAAATTTGAAATCATACTTTTTTATCGTCAGTAGTTACTTTTTCTCTGATATAAGTTCGAAAAAAATGTAAATAAATGTAAATTTTATATGATAAATATTAATAACCATCAATTTCAGTTTAATTTAACCCAAAAAATTAAAACATATTTTTTAAACTTTAAAATATAAACTATAGTAAATATTAACCGCTAGGAATTTTTGCTTCTAAAATCGTTGTAGTTGATAATGTCGTCACCAGCTGAACCCTAGATATTTAAAGCTACCTGGGGAAAATATCTAACCCTGTTTTTAGTTATAGGTTGAAAAGAAGTCTTAAGATTGAAAGGGCAATAAAAATTAGTAAACTATTTGTTTGGTGTTTTACATAGATAGTAATCAAATTTGCTTTCAAGCATTTTAAATGATCATATTCTTTTCTCCATACTAATTCAATTATTAAATTTTAAATGCTTAAAAACTTATATATGTACTACATGTACAAGAAAAACAACTGTTTAATCTACATAACAATCTAAATAGCTCGATTTCAAACTTTTAATCGCTGTAATGAGCTTTTCATTAGCATTCCATAAAACTATTCAGAACTTGCTTATTTTTAAAGTGTAATGGTTATGTATTGGTCGCCAAATCTAGTAGCCATGTTCGTTCTCCTCACGACCACGTGTGTAGCATCTTATTTCACGTAATATTTTTTTAAAAGAGAACATAATTTTATTAAAAGAACACCAAATATTGAAAATTTAGAATTTAAATCGAAGATGAAACCAATATTAACATTAGCGACCATTTGGCACTATTTGTAAATTTTCGCTAATTAATTCACTCTGAAATTTCATTTTTAATCGCAATTTTTAATACAATTATATTAAGTTCCTAATATTTCGCTAGTTTGTAACGACATTAATTATGATTTCGTTCACTTGCATACTTTTTAACAAGCACCAAGAATGACCTTAAGCTACTTCAACATTTTAATGCTTATTCTATTAATTCAAAACACGGCCGTGTATGGAGATTCGTTACGCGTACGTTTTACTAAAGACATGCTAGTTATTACCTTTGTACGCTAGATGATACGCCTGACGTACATCTATACACTTCGTCAACAACAAAAAATGTCAATGATATATATATATTGCTTGCAGGTGGTGATTTTTTCATGCTGCTTGTTAATATTGAGCATTCTCCAGAATGCTGATGGCTTTACGGTGGCGGTGGTGACAATACCAGAAGGAGCGACCGATATAAACACCGAAATAGCTACTCTTCGAGAAAAGCTCAATGAAAAAATTAAAGAAGCTCTTAGTGGAACCGTAAGCTTGACTCACTCAAAAGGAGCAATGGCAGCCATTTTTGTAGCTGGTTATATGCTGAACATGGCTATTAAGAAATATTTTCTAATGTAAATGCCTTTTCATGTGCCTACTCTTTTACACTGAAGTTTGATGGATAATATGCCTCCAAATTATGAATATATTGTAAAAAGAATTGATATGTTTGTCTTTTCAAACCTGTGGATATTTTGCATCTAAATGCTGCTCTTCTTAGTATTATTTATGTTGAAAATGGTTTTTAAAAAAGTATAAAACTTAATATTCTGAATAAATTGTAACTGTTCTGCTGTTAGAGGTTATTTGTTTTATTTAGAATATAATTACACGATAAGTATTTATAGTAATAATTTTTAATAAATTCTTAAAGTATGGATAGTTAATTAAAGAATAAAATCTAGTTTTCAATGGTAAAACAATTTTTTGCATTGAATATTTTATGTGTGGGTCAATAGCTAAATAACGAACTCTTCTTGTCCTCTTCAGTTTTTATAAGTAATATAGTCTTTTAAAAATATAGAAATTTAGGAAGAAATGCCAAAAAACAGTTTATAGAGCACGTAACAGAAAAAATTATGAAGATTTTATTTTTTATTCGATTTTTTTAGTCCACAGAGTGTGACCTATAACTCCCGTGCTATGTCCCAACCCTTAAGTTGCTGATTTTGGCAGTTTGTATCCAACTTATAAGATATGAATTCACTTTTTAAATAAAAGTGTTAAAAGAAAGCAAGATTTTGGAAAAATATAATGCAATTTTTATCTTTATTTTTAAATTTGTATTTATTTTACAGAATATTTAATGCTTGTACCCAATATTGAAGTCACATCTGTGACATAAACAAAAACTTATATTGAATTAAATAGGTGGCAGTACAAAGCAGTGTCTATTTTTTTTAGTTTCATTGGCAGCTATTTTGTATAACAAAATACAAAAAAAAGTCATTTTGTTGTTCATTAAATATCAGATTTAGTGAAGCGTCAAGATCAGTGCATCACATCTGTGGCTAAGAAAGAACTTAAGATTTAAAAAAAACTAATCAGACATCTATCCTTACTTAATTAGGTGTATACACATAATTAATCTTTTTGTATCTAATGCTATAGCATTAGATACAAAAATATTAATTTTTAAACTCATGTTTCAAATATGAACATACCATGTTTCATAAGGATAAGACATGCAATTTGTAACGTCCGTGGACATCACGTCCGTTGATTCTGTATGTCTACAGACGTGACTAGGTGTCTATGAATGTTATTATGATGTTTTGCTTGACTGTTTCTGGATTGTACTATGTTTGTAGTTATAAATACAACATGTGCTCAGGATAGAGTGACCTACTTAGAAATAAAAGCAATAACAATGGAATAAGATTTATTTAATTAAAAGAGAGATTATTTTAAAACTGGCTACTCTTGATTAGGAATAAATTATCGAAACACAGACAATTATAAAATGAGCTAATTATACAATGCATTCTAAATTATTTTGCTTAAGTTGACTGTTAATAACTCCCCACTATGTGTATGTTTAAAAGCGTATTCAGCTGTAAGCAGCTTGTAATTACAAAAAAAAACTTGTTCTGAAATAAGTTTTTTTCTGCAGTTCTGAAGATATTTTTTAAGATGGGAAAATCAAAAAAGTTAACAGAAATAGTCATGAGCATTTAAACAAAAGAGAGTTGCATTATGAATAATGATTATGAATTCCCGAGATTGTGTGGTGATCGTCATTAATATTGCTTGTGATTATTACAACAAAATAAACATGATTTGAAATTGCTATTATTTTAATGTTTAATTGTTATTATATTAATGTTTAATTGTTATTATATTAATGTTTAATTGTTATTATATTAATGTTTAATTGTTATTATATTAATGTTTAATTGTTATTATATTAATGTTTAATTGTTATTATATTAATGTTTAATTGTTATTAGTTCAATGTTTATAAAGTCAAATATATATGATGTAGCATAAGTTACCCATTGAAGTATCACGATTTACTATTTGCTTTAAAATTTTAAGCAATTACTTTTAGAAATGATCACTTGACTGTGGTTATAAATTATGACGCCAGTTGCCAATAGCCCTTGTGTAGCTCCAGTACTATGGTAATTTAACCCAACCAACCATAAATTCTAGTTAATAATTTTGTTGAAAACGAATTATTTTTTTATTTGACTCATTTTCTTTATAAATTATAAAACGGGGTCGTATAGTCGAAAATTAACAGAAATCATTATTTTTCAAGGTTTTGAAGGAAATAAGGATTTAACAAAAGGGATCATTTCAAAACTTAGCAGCAAAATAGTTATTTATGCAACAAGTGTGAAAAGTAACACTTTTTAAAACTAGTGGATTTTATTTCACGAGCGAGGTACGAGTGAAATAATGACACGTGTTTTAAAAAGTTTACTTTTCACACGTGTTTCATACACTATTTTTTAAAATTACGTGAAAAAAAATCAAATATCATTGGTTCAAAAATAATTCAGGTACTAATTTTTTTACGTAAAGAAGATCGGCATCGATAAATCTCTGGAACTACAAAAGGCAAACTTATTTTTTAGTTTAAAATCAAACATTTGAACATGGATACTGATTCAAAAATAAAAAAATAATAAAATTCACGCGCATAATATTTATAAATAAAGTAGATCAATAAATTTCTGGATTTTATGAATATTATGAAATAGAAATTTTACTTGAAATGTTGGCATCTTATGAAAAGAGTGAAAAAAATACTTTTTTTCACTGCTTTTGGGTGAAAAAAAGTAATTTTTTTATCACTGTTTCTAAAAAGTATAACTTTTCGCACGCGTCTGATATTAAAATTATAGTGTAAAAATCAGATTTTTTTCACGCAATTATAAAAAAATCTTTAAAAAACTGAAACATGAGTTGTTGACTAAAGTTCCATATATAAACTATCATAAAACCCTTCAATAGTTTTCTTTTAAGTAGAGATAATAAACCAAATAAATTGTCTTCTGGTATGTGGCAAGTATACAAAATTATTAACATTGTAAAGCTCATACAGTTATTTACAGGATCAACGATCATGTAGATGTTAAGTTGTCGATGGACGGGGAAATTTAATAAAAATCACGTGAATACTTTAAACTTAAAAATAAATGAGAATATTTCTTCTGACGTTAAGCTCTCTAAATTGCAATTTCATTGGTTGTTTGGTTTTCTTTGACAAACTGTCGAAACAGCTCATTGGTTTAAAAAGGTCACGTGATCCGAACTGCGATGCCATTGGTTAATTTGTTTTTTGTGTATATATATTTCATGTAATTTTTTATAAATAAAATTACAACATAAAGTATTTGCTTAAATTAGTGACTATGTTGTGGCAACTAAAATACTACCACTTTAATATGAAAGTTCTTTAGATATTTTTTCGAAACTACAAAGTTATATCGAAGTGTCCGCTTTTTTAATAAGCATCTACTGAATAAAATTCATATTGTGTATCGAAAAAAATTTGAATTTTTATAGAAAATGGTGAAAGTTGTAATGGTAAGTTGAAGCTTTTCTTAGAAGTATATGGCATTTAGAGTAACATCAGCCTAAAAAAGGAACAACTAACCATAAAATTTTACAAATTCCAGAAGATTCAAATTGAAGCTTATTTAAATTATAAAATTAGATTTTGTAATATTTAATCGATTTTATTTTGGAAAATATATTCTCACAATGAATTATATATCCCCAGATAATATGTATACTATGTATGTATTCAAAATTGCTGGTTAATAATCCTTGGAAATATCTGTCTTCACTTTAAAAACTTTTTTTTAGTAGAATACGAATTTGTATTTGACAGATGCATTTCATATTGGTTAAAAAGTTATCTTTCGAGGTCCTTGGCGATATTTCATCAAATCATGTATTAGTCACTAAATAATTCAATATGGTGGGATTTTCCTTGAGTATACTTTTTATGTATTTTATGATTTTGGTACTGCTATAGCGTATTATGGCCGGTCTCGATTTGGCGACTTCCTTTTATAGCCAAGTAGCAAAAACGTACTTAAATTGGTATACATTCCAGTTCAACTCAATAGATGTTTGCATCAATCTTGTTGCTATAGCAACCCTGTGTTTACTTTTTCATGAACGCCAAAGTCGCCAAATAGCATTCCGACCATAATACGCTAGCTGTTCCATGATTTTTTTTTAATATTCTTATTTTTGCACTTATATATTTCACGGGCACAAGTAACAAAGTTGCCAAAAGTGTGCAATCAATATTTCCAATGGTAACCTTTAACTGTGTACACAATATTTTGTCGCTAAAAAATTCCATTTGTTGCGAAAGATATCGTTTGCGAGATGCTTAATGAAAATTACTCAAATAAAATTTATGTAGAATATAAAAGAAGTTTAATTTATTTATGGAAAAAGTATACATTAAAGAAACCAGTTTTTATTCAGGATTTTATGTACGATTACTTTTATTTCTAGCATCCGATTTCGCTGATTGTGTTCCTTTTGTTTGAAGTACTAATGGGAGCAGAGACTGCTGAAATGTTATCGAAAACTCAAAATGAGCTTGCTAGTGTACACGTCAATGAGAAAACAATTCTAAGCGATCCAAAAACACTAACGAATAAAAGTCCACCTGGTGAGGCTGCAAAGACACCACTAGAAGCTTCTTTAATAGCAGCTATGGCTAGTGAAGACATCAAACAAGACAAGCCAGGCGCCAGCGAGGTTGATCCTAAATTGGCAAAAGGCGTCGTTGAGATGAAAGAAAACTTGAAGTACGTTAAAAGTGAAAATCCTGAAGTTCCCGAGAATGCAACGAAGTCCTTTGTTCCGGTTGAGACTGAAAGTTTGCCCAGCCTCCGTATGGACCATTTTGTTGAGAAAGTCACTATCCCTCAAGTCCAGAAGGAAAAAGGTGTGAATAGCAAAGATAAGAAAATGGAGGAGGTTGCTGTGGATTCTGCGGCTACCCTAGATTCTGGCCCTTTTACAACAGACAACCATTCAACTTCTAAATCGGAAGTAACAACTGGTCAACATTCAACAACCGAATTGGAAATTGAAGCAGCCAAAACTATGATTTCAAATTCAAAAACCACCAAAGCATCTCCTGGAGTGATAACTGGGAAAATCCCAACTGAAGGAAAAGGAAAGATGATCTCTTCTAAACTTCCAAGAGTCGAAACTTCTATTGAAGGCAAGAATCCGCAGGAAGCTTGTCAGAAGGATCGCAAAATGGTCAAGTTCGAAAGTTCCCAATCTAATTCGGCACTCCGTAGCATTAATAATCCTCTGGAATACGTCATTCTGAATTTAGCTATGGTGGTCATTCTTCTTCAGTTGCTTAACGGTTTATTTTAGGAAACCAATAGGGAGCATTAATTTAAAATGAGAAAGGTAGGATTTGTAAAAAAGGACCCATAGGAAAATACGTCTTTGAGAGAGCAAACTTTATTTAAAGAAAAATTGTTCGTTTTTACATCTATATCTAAATTTGTCTTTAAAGATAGAATGTTTTGGGTATCTGTTTGTGAATTTAAAAGGAATATTTTGGGGAAAAAAAACTTTCTTAGCAGTTTTAAGTTTTTATTTTTGGTAAAATGTATTTAAAATTTGCTAATAAAATTGTTCGGCTTATAAGTCATTCTTGCATTTAAAATATCACTGATTTATTATTGTCTCCTTTAAAATATTCACCATTACTTTTTATCTGAAGACAAAAATATAATAAAAACAATACTCATTCATTATCAAAAATCCATTGATGATGATGATGTCTTGTGTATGGAAATTGTGTAACTGTGCAAATATGGTTCCGAAGGTGTCGAAGACAGCCCTTGAAACCTCGACTAATAGTACAGTCGAAATAGAGTTAGAAGTAGAAAAAATTGGAACATAAACTATTCTTGTTGCAAATAATAGGTAACATGCTTCTAATGAACATACTAAAAATCGCAACCCGTACTGTCGCGACAAATATGTTTTTTTGGCCGCCATCTTGAAAAAACGTCAATTTTTTTTTTTAAATCACAATAAACCATAATAAGTCGAGTTTGGTATCAAATTAAAGGAAATTTTATGCTGACAAAGAATATGATATTGGTTTAAAACTAAAAATATTTACAAGCATGATTTTGGAAGTAAACGACGAGAAAACGTCCGAAAAATACCACTTTAAGCGACGGAACCATCCCTTGTTATTATTGAGATGTCCAACAAAAGTTTGCTACTTTGCGACTCAAAGCCATGATTCAACGAATGGATTCCCTAATAATAAGCAATATTGAACAAACTCTCATGAAATGTACTAAAAGAATGGACAAAGAATGACTGAAAGTCAACCTGGAACCTGGATTTTAAAACATTCGAAATGCAGTGAACTAACTTATGCAACGAGTGTGCTGACGAGTGTTTTCCGTTGATATAACTGATGCAAGGATGGCGAAAGATTGTGTCAATTTTTTAGATCACAGTCCACTTACTAACTCTTCATGTGTTTTGTGGAATATATTTAAATAAAATAACAGATAGTGCAGACAAGGCCAACGTGACATGATTGGAAGAGATATTCAAAATAAACTAACAAACCTTTTAGAGATGGAACTTTATTGAAAACCGACTAAGCAGTTACAATGAAACTATGGAAAAATGATTTGCGGTGAAACTCATCGTATAAATTAGAGAGGATGCCTGCTTGCATCTCCTTGGATAATATAGTACAAAAAAAGTTTTTCAATTACGAGTTATCTATGTATTACAAACTTCATTATTTACCATAACACTCGGCAAATAAGGAAATCGGACACATATTTCTAAAACTTATTAGATTCCATTGATAACAATAAAATTCGACAGTCTCCTTGTGCCCAGCAAAGTACTTCCTACGTTCATGATAATGGTGCATTAATTCACCTGGACCACTTCTACAACATTTAGGGATATCACAAGTCAATACTAGTATATATAGTATAATGTCAACATAATTTCTTAAAAAGTTGTAATAGTTTTTGATGGGTATGAAAAACCAAACAAAATGTGTATTGTGCAGCCTCCTCCTCAAATTACGCATTAAAAAGACATACGTTATAATTGTATTTGATGAAAAATCACCTATAAATGTGAAGAAATACATATTTATTTCCAATTGCTAAAACGACGCTTTTGCAATATATTAGAGAAAGCTATTTGTGAAAGAAAGTGGTCATTCCGTTGTTCATGTAGAATGTGATACAAATACAGTAATCGTCAAGGAAGAATTAAAAAAACACAAGAAAGGCAAGTAACTGTAGTAGCTGATGATGCGGATATTTTAATGCCACCTTTCACCCATTCTACTAAGAATACTTTTCACATGTAATCTGCTATAAAATATTATTACGTTCGAGATATTCAAGTTTTAAAAATTTATAATACGAGAGGAAGCTTTTAAAACTTTAGTAGCCCTTGTCTAGCTCTATTGCGACAATTATTCATCGACGATTATTCGCTATTTGAAAAAAGTAAATTTTCGGCTTTCAAGAGTATAATAAGATCAAAAACCTTACCGATAGGCTTGCAAATTTGAGTCATCCGACGATATTGGTAAAGAATATTTGGTATAAATTAGTTGTAAATTAATTGTGGTACTTAATGACTTAACACCAACTCAAGCACACTAAATACGCTGCGTTTCAACTAAGAAATGATTTGATATAGCTCGGTTACCCACAACACAAAATGCAGCAACATACAACCTCCTTCGAGTGCATTTCTATATAATTATTTGCAAAAAGCTTTAATATGCCATTCCCTGAATCCCACACTGCCGTCGATACAGACATCCATGCTTAGTAGTTTACAAAAACAGTTGTGGAAAGGACTGTGCAAACTCTGGATAGTTTTGATTTAGTTAACGATGAAGATGATTTTAATTAATTTAACTTTATTTTACAAACCACTGATATAACTTTCAACTTTTATATATTATGGTTTAATGTACATTAAAGTTTAAATAATGATTTTTTTTAAATTTATTTTTATTTCTTTAAAATCCATATTTTTAACTAAAAAGATTTTAAAACTATTGAGTTTGCAAAAGAATATTTGTTCGTTTTCCTGATTTGTCGACTGTTTTGATTAAATAATGAAGTTCGTAATGTAGATAACTCGTAATTGAAAAAAAAAATACAGTCTGTATTATATTATTCAAGGGAACACAAGAAAGTCTTCTTTGTTAAAAGACGCGTATCTAAATGATGAGTTTTACCAGCAATAACTAGTCCTTTTTTTTCAATATTTTCATCATAACTGCAGTTCAGTTAGTTTTCAATAAAGTCCCATCGCTGGAAGAGAATGTAAGTTTATTTTGAATATCTCTTTTAATCATATCACGTTAGCTTTGTATGCACTATCTGTTATTCCATTAAAAAATTCCACAAAACACTTGAAGAATCAGTAAATTTACTGCGGTCTATAAAAAATTGAACTGCCTTGTTTAGAACTACAAAATATTTCGTCATTCCTGCAACAGCTATATCAATGGAAAACTCTGGTCAGCAAACTCATTGCATAAGTTAGTTCACTGCATTTTAAAATCCAGGCTAAATGTTAACTTTCAGTCATTATTTGTCCATTCTTTTAGTACATTTCATGAGGGTATGTTCAATATTGCTTATTATTTTAGTGATTCCATTCTTTGAATCGTGGCTTTGAGTCGCAAAATAGCAAACTTTTGTTGGACATCTCAATAATAACAAGGGGTGGTTCCGTTACTTGCAGTTATATTTTTCTGACGTTTTCTCATCGTTTCCTATCAAAATCATGTTTGTAAATATATTTTAGTTTTGAAACCAATATCATATTCTTTGTCAGCATAAAATTTCCTTTTATTTGATACCAAACTCGACTTATTATGGTTTATTGTGATTTTTTTAAAAAATTGACGTTTTTTCAAGATGGCGGCCAAAAAAACATATTTGTCGCGACAGTACGGGTTGCGATTTTTAGTATGTTCATCAGAAGCATGTTACCTACCATTTGCAACAAGAATAGTTTATGTTCCAATTTTTTCTAGATAAAGGTGTTTTTTCGCTTATTTCTACTGCACTATATGTAAAGTAGGTACACTGGGTCTTCAATGCTGATGTTTATTAGTTTAACCTCAATTACTGAGCATTTGAAGATTGTTAGGGAGACATTGGGATGCTTTCTGGGCGAAGAGGACAAATTTTGGTGAAATACGTTGTCCGTCCTCAGAAATCCTCGTTCCTTTAAGGTGGTTTGTGCCATCCAACACATTAACCTATAAATAACGCAATACAATAAAAAGTTTATTCATACACCTAAAGTATAGGAACCATTTCCAAGCCCTTAAGCTATCAGGCGCCTGATTTTACCGCAGTAATCAATTAATAAAACGAAAATCTGTCATTCAAATCTAGATTTCAAGTTTAACGACTTATGTACTTCGATGGATAAAAACTTGCGACTTTCTAGATGTATATACAGAAAAAAAGTTCCCAGCTAACGAAGAGATCGAATTGCAATCAGCACTCTTGTCTGTCAGCGATAAAAACGAGCTATCGTTCAGGCTAGGGACAAGGGTGACACTCGGTGAACATATCTGTGTCTAGTTAGTCGACAATCGATAAGCAGTTGTCGTTATGGATGGAAGTAGTCGCAAATGATCGCTCACTGCAAGTTTGGTCCCTGACAGTGGTGTTTGGCAGAGATCGATGGGTGCCGTATCAATGGAAAAAGATTTTATACTTTGTATCAAGTTTATTTTTATATTTTTTTCAAAAGCTGGGTAGTACTATGTTTTTTTAATTGGTGCTTGATAAAATACTTATCGCTATTAAGCAATTTTGTGCTAATTAGTAAAAATGTCGATTCTGCAATAGTACAATTAAAAACATACAAACGAGGAACTAGTGCTACAATTAAGTCCGTGTTACGTCTGTACTAGTAAAAACTCGGCGCTTGGTTTCACCAAAAATATGGTTCCCAGTAGCACCAATTGTCATTTCTAAATTGTATGAAAAATTAAAAGAAAAGTACACAGATTCCTTTATTGCTTATTAAGTAAAAAGTTTTAAATATAGGGCGCAGTGGAGGACTTAAACAAAGTTTCCTACTTCGCAGTACTATATATACTTACCAATATGTTAATCATTTTGAAGTTTGACAACATAGTATTCTAAGAAAAAATTAATACGTATCAACGTCATTTCGTATTTTGATCATCATGAATACGAGTCGTTTCACAGAAAAAAATTTTGTGGAGACCAATTTTTTGTTGACGTGTTTTGTGACTAATTTTTAACTTAACATATTTACTTGTCAACAAAACGATATTTTCGCCACACAAACACCCGTTTGGTTAGGTAACTCGCCTCATTGGCTGTTATAATGTGAGTCATGGCGCTGTATCAACGCAAATCGAAGAAAATTAAGGTGCCATTCGCCATTATGTGTAAGGATTGTGCTATTTCAGTAACTTGGTCGTAGTGGTCTAGTGTCAGCATCTCGGTCTCGAGATCGGAGGTCCGCGATCGGTCCCGTACATGAGACTACGAGTAGTGCGATACGTGCTCTAATTGTTGTCAAGTCTGTGGTCGGTCATTGCATTTTTTGCGCATTTTGTGAATCACAAAACATTGTTGAACACAATTTGCAACAATAATGTACTGACAACAATTTGTTGCGCTAATTGACAAAATTTTGTGAACACAATTTTGTTCTTCACAATTTTTTCTGTGTTAATTAATGTTGCCAACGTTATAATTTCAGTTGTTAATTCATATGCCTGTTCCCTAAAAATCTAGTTTTATATACCTGTTAATTCTTCTAAATAGGAACATGTAACGACTAAAACGTTATATGTTAAAGGGCGTACTCTTTTAATTTCATTATTTTAATTGAAATCACTCAGTAAATGCTCCTCAACCTCAGTTCGAATTCTTCACACAAATAATCGGAAAACCCTTTTAAGTTGTCTTCCTTACAAATCATCTAAGGGTTGAATACAGAGAAGAAATTGGATGGGGGGGGGGGGGGGGCTCATTCATTCATCTGCCCACTCTTTCCGCTGGCCTCCCTTCAATGGCAAGAGGTGAACGCGAAAAATTTATTTGGACGCATGTTGCATGTGGTAATGTGAGGTGTCGTTTCCACACACGAAGAACAGGTTTTGAGAAAGGGTATTTTTTTTAAATGTTCGGTTGGCGCGAAACTGAAAAGGTAGAATCAAGAATTGATTAACAGTTTCTTTTAAAGAATAAGAGCTGAGCTGTAGTAGGGAGGTGTAATCGGGGTTTTGTAAATAATCTGACAATTTACAAATATCAAATACCGTCGAAGCGGGTATCTTTGGCCATGGAGGGTAACTTTGGTCCACCCGTCGGAAAAAGATTTGTTTCTTAATTTCTCTTCATAAAATAATCCCATCTTAAAGTGTTTGACATTTTTGAAAAGGTGGAAACATTGCCTTTCATTACATGTAACAAAAAATTATCATCTTAATTTTGGCAATGCGCATATGACGTTTGCATTCTTGTGAGCATTTAACGACAAAAATCTAAGTCTTCCAACTTTTGTCTGGAACACCTAAAAATTATTGAAAATAGCTAAATAAAACACTCTATACTATTCTTCTATTTATGGGGATGAATATTACACCATTTGTCATAATCTAAGTTTAATACTTTTTATGCTATATTTAATTTTTTGTCACTGGAAAGCTTTTGCCGGTGAATGCGGGTAACTTTGGTCCAAGATGTATAGATTTCTTTATGGAACTTTGCACTTTCAAAAATGTATGTAAAAGTGCATTCTGTGCAACTATTTTTGAAGAAGTCTTACTTTTATGATTACCCATTTTAGAGATGATTTTTTTCAAAAAATTAAACGATTTTAAACATTGAAAAGATCAAGATAAAATGCATGAAACGTACAACATTCAAAATCGCTAATGTCGAAATGTAAACATTTTCAAATTACTAATTACGAATATATTATTTTTTCTCTTTTATAATAAAATCTTTTGCTTTTTATAAAGATATTTGTTATTAAATCTTGCTTCTAAAAATAAGTTATTTTTCCTTATTAAAATTGAAGTTTACTTTTTTTAAAGCGACAATCTATACTGGTATTCATAGTATAATGTCATTCTACGATGCACTGCAATGTAAATTTTTAGTAATATACCATTTTTAATAACTATGTATCTTATAACTTTGTTGTTTTTATGTTTAAACATTTTAATATTACTATTTAATTCGGTAACTCAGCCTTTAAGGATGTTAAAAAGTATTTTTCTTATGTATTTCATGCTTGGACCAAAGTTATCCCAGCTAAAAAATTCAGCAAAAAACCTGCATGGAAAATGCAGAAATGCAGGTTTTTTGAAGAGAAATGAAGGTTTTATGAAGTGAAATGTTTTCAGCATTTAACCTGCAGTATTTATATAGGTACGGTGCTGAAAAATTCAGCAAACAAATTTCAGCAGGAAAACTGCATGTTTTGGATGAGAGATAAAGCTTTTATGCAGGAAAATGTTTTAGCATAAAACCTGCAGTACTTTTACAGGTATTATGATGAAAAATTCAGCAACTAAATTTCAACACAAAAACTGCTTCTTTCGGACGAGAGATAAAGATTTAATGCAGGGAAATGTTTTCAGCATTAAACTTGCAGTACTTTTAAGGGTATTGTGATGAAAAATTCAGCAACTCAATTTCAGCAAAAAAACAATGCTTCTGATGAGAGATGAAGGTTTTATGCAGGGAAAATGTTTTTTTAAAGGTATTGTACTGAGAAATTCAGCAACTGAGTTTCAGCTGGAAAACTGCATGTTTATAAAACTTTTTTAAGGTGATTTTTTTTTATTCTTAAAGAAAACTGCCATTTTTCTGAAGGATTCATCCTAAAAGACAAAGAATTAGCCGTTTCAGTTCTACATGAAAACAGCAATTTCTCTTAAAATTTTATGCTGAAAAATACCTTTATTTAACCTTATACTTTTTATTGCCTTTCTTTAGAGTTTATTTTTTAACCTATATTTTAAAGTACACTTAAAAAACTGTTTTATCTTTAAACTCAGCATTCAATAGCACTTAATGTGCAATTTTATGCAAAAAATTATCTAAACTTTCTGAGAAAATAAGGACAATATTTCAAACAAAGTATTTTGTCTAAAAAACTTTCTGCAGAGAATTAATACAACATGTGCATAATTCTTTATAGCATAGAATTACACATAAAGCCTGCAGGGGCCAAAATCGTTTTCTGCAACAATGTCGACAAGTGGGTTGCTGCTCAAGGGAAATTACAAACCAATAACTTATATGGTGCTGCATTATCATACCAGTGTAAACTTTTTTTTACGACTCTAATGAAGCGTCATTGAAAATAAGTATCAAGTGGGTTGACCAGTTGTGAGTTTATTTGAAGTTATTTTTAAAAAATAATGTGTGCGTTAACCCCAAAAATACTGTAAATTTTTTTGTAGTGAATCTTTATCTTAAAATTGCTCTTTATTTTTGAAATTAGTTTTGATATTTTACATTTGTAGTAATTGTATCCCAACAAAAATTGTTGGAATTTTTCGCGGAAAAACATTTAATTTTTTAATGTAAACATTTGCAGTTTATTAGCAAATTTTGCAGCAAATTAGCTTAATATGTTCAAATCGCAGATCTAGATTTTGTTAATCTGTAACTTCTAAAAATTCAGAAACCATATCAAAGCTATAATTGGCGATTCAAATTATTTTTTCCAATTTCCATGGACGTTTTTGATTTGATTTTGTAAAAAAGAAAATAATGCCACCTATATAAAGAGACAGTAATATTTAAACGAAAAAAAAGCAGATTTAAAAATTATTTGCTTAATATTTCAGTTTGCTCAATAGCTTTGCTCTCACCTTTTTATAGAAAATTTAAAAATAAATTAATCTTAAGGAATTCTTAAAGAATATTTTTTTTTCTAACTCACAAAATTTGCATCCAATTTATTTATTACCACCTTAGAACAATTAATTAAATCTAATTTAAATATTTTTAAATAAAAATCATAGGCAAATTGTACGCAAAATCATGAATCAAATTTATTGACTATAATCGAATCCATGAAGCGTGTAATTTTGTATGTTCTAATTATAAGATATACCATTCCTAATTTTAAAACGCGCTCCAATTTGCAAGCTCCAATAGCGGAGTTGGTAGCGCGCTGAACAGCTACACAAATACCCCCAGATCAAATCCCGTGCTCCTTCCTTCCTACTTGGGTATAAATACCACTCAACTTCAAAATCTTCACTTATCCTGCAGTTTTTTAAATGTTTTTCCAATGAAGGAAATATTAAGGTTTTTTGATGAAGGGAAAATGGAGGCTTTTGATGAAGGAAAAGTGAAGAAACTTGGTACCTAAAACTTCACTTTTCCTGCAGTTTTTATAAAGGTTTTTTAATGAAGGAAATATAAAGGTTTTTTGGTGAAGGAAAAATGGAGGTATTTGGAACCTAAAACCTTCACTTATCCTGCAGGTTTTCGAATAAAGGGAAAATAAAGGTTTTTTGATGAAGGTTTTTGGTTCCAAATACCTGCAGTTTTCCTGCAGCTTTCCTTCAATTTTTTTTCAAGGTTTTTTGCTGCTTTTCTTAGCTGGGTACTCGCCCGGTTTGTAACCGTATCCTAATTTTAGCTCCCACGCTACGTTTATAACGTGAACAGTGGAAGGTATTATAACCGTTCAGTCCGTCTGTCTGTCTGTCACCCACTTTAATAGCCCAAACTACAAATGCTACAAACAAGTGTGATACGTCAAAAAATTCAGCGCATCAAAATTAGAATGCATTGAAAATTTCAGAAAAGAATTCGAATTCGAAGTACTTCAATTATTTAAAAAACTGCAAAATTTAATGCTCATTTAAAAAACATGCGAAGCCATTTTTATTAGAATTAAATCACCATTGCCATTCGCAACAATCGCTCGAGAAACTTTAATTCTTTTAGACAATAAATTAAAATAAATTTATTTTTGCGACATCGATCAGTTTGCAATGACGTCAAATATATTTCACTACGAGATTCTTTGGATATTGATATGAAATGTTTCAATCTATTTAAAAGCGAGGAATATTACATATTTATTCTTTGAAATATAAATTAATTTTTGCAAACGAGAAGTAATAATTATTGAATTTTTTAGCATGTAAATGTTTAATATAGAATTAATGCTGTGTTTGGCGCCTTTTTACCTGTTAAACACAACTGTTGTGTGGAACCGGGTTAAGTGACAGATTCTGATACAAACCTACTTGTTTCAAACTAACACCAAATTTTTTTTAATGTATAAAATTTAACAAAAATGCTTGGAAATTATTCCTAAAAGTACAATACTTAGAATGCATAATGAATTGTTAGTGTTTAAATCGGTTTTGTTGCTTAATTTGTCTTCTTTTGTAAAAAACAACTATGATTTTGTGTGGACCAAAGTTACCCGCACTGGCGGTAATTCTAAATGGGGCTATTTCTATAAATCATTTCGCAGACAAGTAAACTAGTTCAACAAGACACAGTATGTGAATTATGTTATGTTTGAATATTATTTTTAAATCGATAACTGTTATTTCTTGTTATGAGTAATTTCGTAAGAGTAGGGTGTTATAAATTATTGCTGCTATCAATTTATGTTGAATGCTGTTATTTGTTAAATTAAATATTGTACTTGCGTATAGAGTGTAAATTAAAGAAGCATAAAATTATAAAATTAAATGCATTACTTACCATTGAAGTTCAATAATTCTAAAATTTGGTTGTTAATTTGTGTCATTGTTAAATTGTGAATCAATTTTTTTAAGAACTCTACTAAAATAACCCAGATTAATGAACATTTAATTTGTCTTCTTATTGTATGTTATAAGTATTCCTGATGATTTTTACATCATTTTGGCAAGTGGTTTTTAATTAATATCTCTACCCAGTTCGAATTTTTCGTGCACATTCTATTGCTTGAGCAGTTAAAGGAAAGTCCACCAAAAGTTTTAGAATCTAGATTTATGCCACAATGTATCTTTTTTAAAGTAACAAGTAGCCTAAAAAAAATTGTAATTTCCCTTAGTAGTACGGGGGGAAAAAACAAGTAGCGAGCACTGGACAACCTTAAATCTTCCGCACTTAACAAGACTATAAAAACAGACAAGAGAAAAGAATAATGTCGCTCCGGAGAATTTATTGTCCTTTAATTATGTCTACCTGCAGAAAAAGAGACAGAAAAAATGTGATAAAAATTGGATTTCGCTTGGAAAAAAGAAATGAATGGTTCGGCGTTTCGTCATGCTTGATTCGTTTTTCATTCAATTAAATTTAAAGCCGAAGATGAAAGATTATCATAAGACTGAGTCGAATTCGGAATTTATAGCGTTTTACAGGTAAGTGTTAGTAACTCCGACGATTTGATGAGTATTTTTGACCTCGGGCAGTTGGATTGCTTGGATTAAAATTGGTGATATATCTTCAAAGATTTAAAGTAGAATCCACATTAATCTATATGTTAGTAGAAAAAGGGCAAATGCTGAATACATAAATTTAATAGTTACACTATTCCTTCGTTCTATGTAGCTGAAGAAATCTTACTGGAGTGTATAAAGGGTGGTTGGTACACTGTTAGAAATGTCTTTGAAAAATTACGGTTAAATAAGCGGTAGTTGTGTGTTCTTCTATTTAATGGTAATTGTTACGGTTGAGGATTTTTTTTCTTTTAAAGTTTGAAATAATTTAATGCAGAAATGGTTAAATAACAGTAAATACCAAGCTACCATTATTCCACTGAGGGAATAAAACACAGGGGATATCTCAATATTGCATGGTAGAATAGTCTAATATTTAAATTTAAAATAAAATTGTCGTAGTGTTTCTTATATTGAAACCAAATTTAACATAAAGTTACGTAGAATTTTTCAAAAATATTGAGAAGTTTATAAGCAATTTATAATTTTTAATAAAAATAAGTGGACATTCTTTTGATTCATACTGATGTTGCGTATTTATGAATATACATTTCCCGAAAATAAAAACTCATTTGAAATATTTTAACAATCTCAGTTATGTTTTATGCTATAGGTTTCATGCTTTTTTATAGTATCTGGTGCCTAAGTGCGGCAGTGATACGACATGTAAGCAGGGCCCCACTTACAACTTTAGGGGCCCAGGGCACGAGGAAATTTGGGGGCTCCAAAACATACCTCGATAAAATATTTGCGTGTATTTTCCTTACACTGTTTACCAAAAAAAAAATAGCTGAAGTAATTAGCTTGGAAAGCATGCTCAATCCCCCCAAAATAACTAATTTTTGTGAATTGATTAATTCAGATTTTAAACACAATTTCATCAACAACTTCTGTTCATGAATTTAATTTTTTTGCATACTTCATATTAAAAAGTTTGGGGCAGTTGTATTGAGCATAAATGTTCATGAAGAAAATTTGGGGGCCCCCTTAAAGTGGGGGGCCCTGGGCACGTGCCCCTTTTGCCCTGCCGGAAATCAGGCCCTGCATGTAAGAACCAAATTTGAGTCAGAGTACAGGCTTTACTCAAAAGGTTAAAAATAATGTGTAATGCTTGTGTACTTCGCAGTGTCTTAAAAAAAACCGAAAAAAATAGATAGATTAGCCGAGGAGTAGGGAGGAAGGATATTTCTTTAGGAGATCTCACGCTTGAACAAAACATCAGTGCATTTTGCCTTTAGTAAATCCTTTCTCTAACTTCGACATGTTTTATCAAATTTTAATAACACTTAAAAAATGGAAGGCCACATTCATAATGATATATGTTGTCTTCTAATACTACCAGCTTAATTCATGTAATTACTCTTATCGGTAGGCAATTCATATAACCACTAAACTGTCGGAGAAACTTTCAAAAAAATCTGATTAGCGCGACCATTTAATATTCATGGAACGTCGTCAATCGGTCAAACATTAAAACACGTAACCAACAACTTTACGTCGCTTCCACCAACTCCAACATAACTTATCACGGAATAAATGTAAGAGAATATTTAAATAGTGGTTTAACTCCGGTTTTTAACATAATTTTGTAATTGAGCCATTTAAATCAAAATTGGGCCATTTACATTTCTTTTGGGCTGTTATAATTATAAAACTACAAGAAGTTTTAAACGAACTAAACTGGCCTACTTTCCTGTTATTTTAATGTCCACAGATATTCTTAAAATACGAACAGATATAAAATGTAGAAAAAATTGTACCTGATATCATACCTTTCGAACAAAAAAAGAATTAAAAAGAAAAATAAATTAAAACAGACCATGGACAAACAGGTAGACAGACATCAGAACGTACAGACGGACAGACAAACTGTTCAAAAAATATTTTCCTGATGCCTTTCAAACAAAGGATAAATTTAAAAATCGATAAGTTGGAGCCTGACATTTCAATAGTGGACAGACAAGTAGGATATTCATCTATCCTAGCATGTAGATGGACAGACAAAAAAGATACAGACAGGTGGACGGAAATATACCCGATGTCAGCGCTTACTTTTCTTTTACTCTTTCGAATCAAAAATTCAATGGCATTCAAGTCAAGTAATTCATTCTTTCAAGTAAGTAAAAAAATAGCATTTGCTCCAAGCTTTATTATGCATTTACACCAGTTTTCACATGTATTGGAGTACAATCAGAAGCTCAATATGACTAATCGAGTGTGTGTCATTCGCCAAACATGGAAATACAATTAGAACTCCTGAAATCGAACACCGAACACGAAATGAGTTCTCGATGTAAAGCTTCATAAAAGTTAATTTGCTACGATAAACGTTTCATGGTTTTTATAATTATGAAGGCTAACTGTCTCGACTGTCTGATTATTGTTGTTTTTGGCATCGCTTCTTGAAAGACAATAGAAAGTTTCCAGTGGAATAAATAGTATGGATCAAGGCTCCAGATCTAGTTTAACCACACCTAGCTTTTAGTCAAGTAGCATTTAACTATTACTTTGATGGTGATGGATAGATATTTCTAATAAAGATAAATAAATTATAAACGGTTTAAATTGACTGAATGTAGTATATTTAGTATTATTTGAGCATGCGTTTTATTTGAGTTTCAAATACGTTAAATGAATGTAGTATATTTAGTATTATTTGAGCATGCGTTTTATTTGAGTTTCAAATACGTTAAAAAAAATATGTATAGTTCATGCAATTAGATGCTCTGTTAATAATTTGTTTACAAAATATCATACATTTTGAGCAACAGACAATTTTTTCCAAGCAATAAATCTCTAAGAGCTCACTCCTCGTACTCTATAACTACGATAAACCTCTTTGATCATTCTCTATTCCGAATTTTTGAATTTTATTACATTTAAATATTTATTTACCATATAACTATGATTCTTGTGTGTTTTTTTGTTTAATTTTTGTAGCAAAAAATATCTATTCTATTTCGGTCGTCTTTGCAAGATAAATTTTTGCGCAAAAACACTTGAGCTGCTTGGGGATTATTAGTTGCATTTAAATCTCATGACACATTTGCAATTAATTTTAATTTTCAATTAGTCACAACTTTACGGCCGTCGTTCTCTTCTGTGCCTATCTTTAATCATATAGTCTCGCGAAATAGCTTAAATAGTCAATAGAACACACGGTTGAAAACTAATAATGAGAATAGTTTTGTCGAAAGAAATATTTGCATTTGTCCATAAGATTTGGCTTAGGGATTAATATTTGCATTTAAGTCTCATGGCATTTGCAAAGGATTTTAATAATTGATCTCAAAAATATTCTTATGATTGTATTTCAACCTCAAACATGTTATATCATCAACTTAAAAGCGATTTCAAGACACAGGATTGCTTCAAATCTTGCATCACAATTTTCCGACCATTCTCTTCTGTGCTTATGTCTTCAACCAAACTTGTCCCGAAAAATTGCTTAAATATTTAATATAGCACATTATAAGTTGAAAACCAATGCCTATAATAGTTTTAGCACAATAATTGTTTGGATTTATCCATATATTGGGATCTAAAATGAATTTCGTAAAACTAAATCATTTTTGAAAGAAAAAAAATACTTTCCATAATGAAGTACAGAATAGGGTGAAATCGTTTTATATCTGCACTAAAGTTAAGTATGAACAACGCAAAACATTCATAGTTAAGTAGTAAATAAGTACATAACTGATTATAAAATTCAAAAATTCCAAATTGAATAGGCGTAGTTTATTTTTTAATGTTAGAGTACGGAGACTTTTGGACACTCTGAAAGTCACTCTGGAAAATTAAGATTTTTTTTTAGATTGATTAAGAAAGATTTGGAAAAGATGTTTTATTTTTTTTAATTGATATTTTTTTATTCCATTGAACAAAAAGTTAAAAACTAACCATCACTACTGTAAGTTACAAAAAAATAAGAAAGACGAGATTCGAAAACAACTTCGACCCTAACAATATATTCCGAACAATAATAATCAAGACATCAATCTACCTACTTTAAGTTATTTTTATGTTGAGATTCTGAAAGCAAATTAAAAGTTGACCATGCATTTTTTTCCCTCTTTACCACCCGCAATGCAATATTCTCTTCATTGCGTTGAACTTTTACCTTTTCCGAAAAGTGAAATTGTGACCCTATAAAATCAAAAGCCAGCAACTTTTTTTAAAACGGTAATGGCCAACTAAAATGGCATTTTGATTGATTGATAGGTTCCCATTCCCGTTATAGCTTCTACTAAGTTGGCTTTCCAGGGTTTGGCTTCTATCTTAGGAAATAGGGATGTCCTTATAGTGGACAGTTGTTATATGTTCCTGTTCATCTTTGAAGATCTAATTTTTTAAAGAAATATTTTTTTACAAATATTTAAACTGTTTTCTTTAAACTTTAAAGATAAATGGGTAGTAGGGAAAACGTTTTTATTCAGGGGACATAAGGTATGTTTAACGGCAATCAGACAAAAATATCAAATAGTTTTTTTTATGCTGATTCAATTTGAATAAATATAAGTGGCCTTATTTTAAACGTGTTTTTTATTGTGTGTGTGAAATTTTGACCTAGTTACTATACTGAGTGGCTTGCGTGTTCGGCTTTCGTAAAATAAAAATAGATAACAAAGTTTGAAAAACCTTAAAATTTTGCAGTTGCTTCATTCTTCACTGTAAAACCCCCCGCCACATTTGCCGTTTGAAACCGCTTTTTCCAAAACAAGTTATCAAATATGTCACATTAGGGACAAGTTAACGTCAAAAATATTACTTTTTTACAATTGGCTTCAATCCTTCAGGAGTTATGGTGGTTTGCTTGGTATCTGTTGAGTTAGTACCCTAACTACACCACCAGCACTAACATTTAACGAAAAAAACTGGACTACGGTATTGTAACTGGAATTTACCTTATTTAATATACAAAGTTTCCGTATTTTAATGTTATTTTCTGTAACTCAGTTGCTTGTCTCAAACCATTAATTTCAAGTGATTTTTTGGAGTGCTTGTGTTGTGATGTTTCTTTAAGCTACTTAAATGGAAAGAAATGGTTTATTTTCGCCAATATTTTGTAAATTCTATCTGGTAAAAAACAGTCTTCTACTGATTGTTATAAATAATATAAGTCAAATAAAGAGGCGTTAATTTCTTTTACATCCTTAGTCCAGTTCCAATCCTCGGAAATTCATTTTTGACGGACTTAGATGATGTTCCATCACTCCATTCTCTGACAGGCATCTCTTGCAAATTGAGATGCACGAGCAATAATAAGTCAGGTCATTTGACGTTAATTGACTCATCCTTGATGCTTCCAGTTATGATATGCGTCTCCCTAACATTTGGTAGTCATCTTCTACCAACCAATTCGGTGTGGCCATGGATTCTCTGTCATTTTCAGCCTACTCTTTTTCGAGTTCGTGCATATTATATGGCAGGCCTCTTGAATTTAATTGACTTTATTTTTTAAGGTATAGCTTTCCAATTGCTTTCGATTCTTCTTTAGAACTACTTGTGTGAGCGTAGGGTAGACCACATTCAATACCTATCGTACGGTGGACAGCTTGTTAAGCAGTGGTTGGATTCATACATATTTGCAAAAGTAGGACACTTCGCCTTAGGTGAGTGGAGCCCATGGTGCAGCATGCAGTGAATGTTCAATCCTCTCAAAAATTAAGTTAACGGGTCAATATTAATATGTATCTCTCAACTATCCCCGTTTTCTAACTGCTTGAGATGGAGTAGTAAGCCATGTGTTAATTCCATGTAAGTACATACCAGAAGTGAAGTTAAATTTTTTTTAAAATTATAGTTGAAACTTTTATATGTGATATAGAAAAGTTTGAATTTTCAAAATTTACATCAAAAACTATTATTGTTCTTATCTGTTGCAACAATGCAGTTTCGAAGTGGCTGCTTTGTTTCGAAAGCACGGTTTATGGATTTTCAGCATTTTGAATTATTGAATTTCAAGGTAAGTATTACTTTTTATCAAATTTTTAGGTTAAATTATTAAAATACACTATAATAACTACCTTAAAAACACATTTTTAATAGGGGTTTATAAATAGAAGTTACTTAATAATAAGAAAGATAAATTTCCCTGTTTTGGCTATAGTGTAAGTCCTAAAAAGATGTAATATTCCACTTTTAGCTTCCACACTACGTTTATAACGTAAAAAGTGGAAGGTATTATAATCGTTCAGTCCGTCCGTCCGTCTGTCTGTCACCCACTTTCACAGAAAGAACCACAAGTCCCACAGACAAGTGGGATACGTCATTTTGAAGCAAAAAATCAGATTAGGATACATTCCAAATTTCATTAAAAAATTTAAATTAGAAGTTTATTTAAAATTTAAATAACTGAATTTTTTAACTACATTGAAACAACATGCAAATTCCATTTTTATTCATATTTTCACTGTTGCCATTTCGTTAAACGTACGAGAAACTTTATTTAAAATAAAAATAAACACTTTTGAAAGAATATTTATTTATGCGATATAATTCAGTTTGGATTGTTGTAATATCACAATAGAGTTCTTTTGATGGTGTATTATATATGTTTGAAGAAAGATGCGTAAGAGAATTCTAACTTGGCATAATAAATATGCAAAGTTTCGCTTTTATATTTAAAGCATCAATTGCACTAATTATATATTTTTCGAACTGTAAATTAATTTAACAAACGATAAATGACTGAATTTTCGAAAGAAATGTAAATGGTAAATTGTGGCGACACAAAGATATTTATTAAAAAAGATTACATTATTATTCTTCGAACTTCAAACAAATTAAGCAAACGATAAAGTCTAATTATTAAATCTGAGAAAGAAGATTAATGTAAATAATTAATTTTATCGTTTAAATATTTAATTACAACTAGCTAAAGGCTCTGTTTGGCGGATTTCTTTCTGAGGTGTATAAATAGTTTGTTTCCTGTTGAGCACAAATGTTGTGTGGAAGCGGTTTAAGTGACAGATTCTGTAACAAACCTACTTGTTTACGTTATAAACGTAGTGTGGTGGAAGCTAAAATGCAATAAAACAGTTTATTTTACTAGATAATTTATTACATCAATAAGCATTAAAAAAAATACAGAATTAAATGGGTTAAGCTTTCTTACTCTTTTCATCCTTTTTTATTTCTCCTCATGAAAAGTGAGAGCGGCAATTTTGACCAATGACAAGTTAATGTCGCATTTATGAAGCCCATTAAGCGAAGCGATCAAAACAAAGTAATTAAGTCATCCATCAACATGATTAATTATGCCTTAAAACCACAAGTAATTACACCACTGTAATATGTCAAAAATACTTGTTAACATTTTAAACGATTAATGAACACCAAAAATTCAAACTAACTCATTAAACTATTAAAGTGTAGTTAAGAAATTAAAAATAAAAGTTAATTGTCTTGTATGATTTCCCATACTCTTGTACACGGTGACAATTTTAAAGAGGCCCCCAAATCAAAAATGTACTGCGCTTTGGGGCCTCTTCTTGTAAAATACTTGTTAACATTTTAAACGATTAATGAACACCAAAAATTAAAACTAACTCATTAAACTATTAAAGTGTAGTTAAGAAATTAAAAATAAAAGTTAATTGTCTTGTATGATATCCCGTACTCTTGTACACGGTGACAATTTTAAAGAGGCCCCCAAATCAAAAATGTACTACGCTTTGGGGCCTCTTCTTAAATAGCCACCCTGCATAACAAAATACATTGATGGTTCGCCCCTCATTTTAAATGCTCAAGACTTTTAAAAAATTAGTTTTTTAAATATAGTCTTAAAATACTTGTTTATATAAATGTTTCGCTTCAGTATTCGGAATATTTCAATTCAAGCTTCTAACTCTTTCTATAGCGTGAAATTACTGCGAAACTCCCTCGGTCGTGAGTGATCTATAGTAATGATTCTAGTGGTCAATGTTTATTTTCCCCTGAAACTTAAACATTTTCGAAATATTGCTGTGTTGAAGTAAAATCATAGTACATGATACTAATGCCTTGCTTGTTCAATGAGATTTGACTATAGAATAATTACAAAATTGTATTAATTTTTAGAAGTCACCACCAAAAAAGCAATTGAATAAATTTTATTTGCCTCGGATATGTTTGTTTTGAAGAATAAAAATGAAAATTGCATGCGAAAATCTGGCCCTGATTACAAGGAAAACCAGACTCGGTATCTTTTTAAAGCCTAACCTTCAATTTCTAAATATCAAACCATAAAGCCGAAAGCGAAAAATAGTAATAGCCTTCAAGAGCAACCATTTGTTATCATCTTGTAATCTCATTGTTCTACGACGCGTTAACAAAAAGAGCCGTCTTCAGGCTATTGAACACACTCTCGCCTTCGTTTTAACAACATTGAAACAAATATCCCTGAATCTCTTGATTAAAAAGGGGGTTCGCTTTACAACATACAAAATAGTTTCGGAAGTGATAACTATCAAGGATCAGTTGCTCTGTTTTCTGAATGTTGATATTTTAAAACACACATATGGGAACACATGTGTTTTGTGTTGGTGAGAGAATGCTTTTTATTGAAACATGACAATGAAACTTTGATTCTTTGAGAAAGGAAAATACACTTTTTAAGTCTCTGAATGTAACATAAAAAGAAAGCAATTGTAAAAGCTGAAAATACAGGCTGTCTTTTTTTTGTAAGCATTTTTTTCTTAGTTTACTGAAATTCTTTTACACGGACAATTTTGTGTTTGATGAAATAAATTGCAGATATGCCCATGCCCACTGAATAAGTAAAAAAAAAATCTCTACTTTACTCGTTAATTATATGTTAGTGGTAAATATTTCTAAATATTATTTCATATTTTTTTTTAAAGACAATTCTACTTTAATGAAATTTTATGTTGACCATTTAAAAGTAAAGCACACATATCAGAATAATTTTTGTCTAACATTTTTCTAGAATGTATCTAATTTTTACAATAAATAACCAATCGAACAAGGGATGCAAGACGAAATAAAGGCTTAAGACACCCCTACACTTCAGAATTTATAAAGAATATATTTTTTCACATAAATGATTGATTGTAAATATTTTCTTCTTTGACGTTTGGCATTTATTGGATTATTCTAAATCAAGCCAAATAGATATGTTATAATTCATTATTGATTCAGCATTATTCCTCATGTAGATTCTATTTGGAACCCACAAGCAATAGTAATGGTTCAATTGATATGAACATGATAGAATGCATGTAAGTATAATTTTTTTGTAAGAAAAAGAAAATTCAATTCTTACAAAAAAATTTAACATAACTTAGATTATGAAAAGTATGTATACACATTTACCAACTGTCATCTTTTTTTTTTGGTATTTAAAGTGGTGGGGATATAGCTTAAGTAACCTGTATGATCCCTTATACATAATAAGAGGTCCCTTATAATTAATATGATAACAGAAGTTTAGAATTTTTCCCTTATTTGTTGACAATCAAATGATTTGCATTACTTGGAACTTTTCTCACTAAATCTTAAATTCATTTCTGTAACCTATGGTTACTATAATGTGTTAAAAAAACATATCTAATACTTTTATTATTTTAAAAAAATTTTGGCATTCCGTAAATTGATGTTGCCTTATATACTAAGTGTTGATGCACAAATTTATTTTTTTGAACTCTTTAATTGCCACTACCTTCAACAAATTTATTTATACAAAAGCTCTAGCCGTTACAAAACGGTCATTAAAAACCATACTAATTATAATAAAAAACGTCTCTCTAGACTCCCCCGCGCCGTGGCATATGACTCTGTGTCGCTCATGGTCCAGTAACTTTCATCGGGACTTGCCACGCGAATCCTGCCAAGCAGCCCAAGACGGACTTCCGATGGTGCGTGTGTGTCTTTCCGATTGCTGCGGGGTCGTGCTTGACCGGCGAAGTCTGTCGCCGCAAAAAAAGACGCTTGGCTTGAGATGAATGGTGTATCTTCCATATACCACGCTACACGGGACAGGATACTACTGTACTGAGGATGTGGAATCGCTTGGCGAAGACCGCGTGAGCCTTGCTTGGATATTTGGCATTTTTGTTTTAGTGTGTTGGTGGTTTGCCATGAAAAGCGGCGTTGTATCTGAGTGATGCACTTGCTGTTGACTTAACATGAGGGTGATACATGCACATGAGAAGCCTAACTTCTTTTTTAAATGTTTCAAATTAAATCCGATATAAACAGGTATCATGTGTGTAACCCAACAGCTAAAATTGTTTGTAGATGAACGAAAACTACGCAATACCAATTTCACAAAAACCTTTCTCAAATAAATTGAAGCTTACGCCTTGAATCAGAATAAAACTCGTAAAAAAGAATGTTTTGGACAATTCCCCCGAATAGACAATGGCTAAGTTACCAAATAAGTGTATAGACTTTACCAAATAAGGAAATCAATATGTCTCTTCACTATAGATTAAATAGGCAAAGAAATATCGTTTAAAATTTATTTTTATTCAGTAGGTTCCAAACAATCTAAATGACTAGAAACTAACCTTGACCTATGAAATGTTGGTACAAAGGTTAAATTGACCCAATTTCTGTGTCTCGCCATTTTATTCCTTTAAATTATTTGATTTTAGGATTTCGAGTTTCAAATACTATTCAGGATAAAATAAAAGTTTGATCCAATATTTGCTAGCTATTTACTGTGCTTTCATTATAAATTAAATTTTAAAAAATAGCTTTATTTAATACTAGCTTTCTGAACCCGGCGTTGCACAGGTGTACCCTTAATAACGGTGATTTTTTATGTAAACATTTATTTTATACCAATTGATACCTTCTCCGCTTTTCAGCAATCCATCAGTATATAATACTTTCCTCCCATTCTAATATCAGCATTAAATTAAAAATAAAGAAGTCCGATTGTATCCGGGCCTTTCTCTAGGAGTTAATTGGCTTTCCCATAGGCCGACATTTCTTCGACAATCGACATTTCTTAGAAGTATTCGTCACATTAGATCTAGGATAGTTATCGACTTTACTGCCATGAGACATTGTAGCAATATTTTCATTTCTTAAAATTTGTAAACATAAATTAAATTAAATTCAAAAACAAAAAAATCAAAAGATTTAAATTCGATAAATAAAATAAAATACTGATATTCAAATAACAATCCTACAAATTAAACTGACGTGCTCTTGCGTGTTTATATTTAATTTTCGTTCACGCTGAACGCGCTGAAATTTCTTTTAAATTGAAATGAAAAGTATAAATTCTAATCTTACAATGCTATTCCTATGGAGAAAACAGCTCACGCTTTGTCCTCCTACACCTGTCCGGATTCGAATTTCAAAAAATCGCTTCTTAAATTACGCCTACGATATAAAAAGAATATTTTCCTAAAATTTGGTAGCTGTACCTCCAGTAGCTTTGGCTGGGCGTTGATACGTGAGTCAGTCAATCAGGACTTTGCCTTTTATATATATTATAGATTCGTTACTGATTGTAACCGTTGAAACGTGCGAAAAAAATCCTTTTGCTATCAATTTCAATATTCGGAAAAAAAGACCCTCAAATTTAAAAATTTTACAAAATCCTAAATTTTAAAATAGTTAATTCTAAAATTATAAAATACATACCTTAAAAATTATAAAAGACATTTTCGGTTTAAACTATTTAACCACTATTCTATTAATCTCCATCACCTCATCGACATATACCTTCTCAAATACCTCAAAGAGGAAGTTAAAAAAATTACATAAGCCCCCCAAAAAATAACACATGAAATATATGCGGCTTCTCAACCCTAGCTCCGGTCAACGAGCAAAATTGTCGTATCTCTGTTCTTTTGTCGCTCAAGGAGGAAGTCCAGACGCGTGTGCATCCTCAATCACCTGTAAGTCACCGAAATAAAGGAGTGTGCCTCCTCAAGGACAAAATAAATATGTAATACAATTACAATAATATACTTTGACTGATTGGCTTGTTTAACCCTCTGAGGGATACAGATATATAAACGCGTCACTGAGTGTCAGTTGTTCCAGCAATACACATAGTTATTACAAATTTAATAATTTTATTAAGTTTTAAAATTTAAACATGGAGGAGCCAGTTAAAACCATTTAGTACAGAAAAATATTTTTTTAATTATAAAATTAAATTTTCAGTTTTTTTATTTATTTCAATCTTATATGCAGTCAATTCAGTCAATGCAGTCGATCTCGATGCAGTCGATTAGGTACATCGATTGGTGCTCTGTGTAAAAGTGATTTTGATTGACCAATCGAGGCTTGGGAAAAAAAATTATCTCTTCCTTCTGTTCTCTTCAAGACCTGAAACACGCTCATTGTAATCAAAAGCATTATTTTACTTACCCAAAATTATTGCAAAACTTGATAATAATTACATATACACAATTTATAGAACTGGGGTACACGGTCGTCACTAGCTAAACTAAATAATTAAATTTTTTAACTGTAAAGCTAAAAAGAGTTAATTATAAGGCGAATTATTTATCACTTCTTTTTAACATTTTAGTGAAAAAGAAAAGTTTGCTCGGAAATGTTTCTGTTGACTGGACGCCTTTTTACATTTATTGGTTCCATAAAGTTTTGGATAAGCGGAACGGTTTACAAGCGTATGTTGTCCAATACAAACGGAGTAAATAAATTTAAAAGAAACTTATGCGTTTGAAACTATTATAGAAACAAATTTACCAGTCATGTTAGGCCTAGATCCTGATGATGTTCATCAGTATTGGCAATCTATTTTAAATATAATTATATTTGCAAACGTTTTGTATCAAACATATTTTCTTTAAACTATCAAACGAAGCGCCGAAAAATCTATCATCTAAGTGACAATAATATTATAAGGAAAAAAAAGTTGTTAAGTCCTAAACGAGAATTTATCAAAACTCGTATTCTTAAAACGAAAACAACGTCTTCAACCCACATTCTAATACCCCTCTATGCCTTCCGCAACCTCAAAAAATAAACCCTTCTCAATTACCACCGAAAAAAGAAATTCAACAAACCACCCAAACCATAAAGATACCACATCAGGAATGACAAAAAGACCCCAACCTTAGCTCCGGCCATCGAGCAAAATGTCGTATTTAAGAAGGAAGTTCTGAGAAGAATGAGGCACGCGTACATCCTTTTCTACCTGTAAGTCACCGGATCTGGGGAGCGTGCCATCTTCAAGGGACGAAAGTTGACCATCCATCCACGTGTGATTAGGAAAAGGATGCGGCTTGCTTTTTGGTTTTTCTTGTTGACATGTGGTGGTGGGGGTGACATGGTGTCGGTTTCGGGTATTTGGATACGTCTTTAGCTCGGATTATAGATATGGGCATTGGCTTTGAACCTTAAACATGGAGTTATCAATAAATATTCATTTTGCGAAAGTTTGTGATTTCTAAAACTGCAATATTGCTGATTTTGGTTGATTTGATAGTATATCATGTTAATATTTTGGTAATTTAATTGGGCCTATTAGCTATTTGAATATTGTTGGTTCCCTTGCTGACTGACAGTGGTGGGGGTGACATGGTGTCGGATTCGGGTACGTCTTTAGCTTGAAAGAGAGATATGGGTATTTTGGACCTAAAAAAACAAAAGGATTCACCAGTAAATAATCAATTTACGCAACTTTGTGGAATAGTGAAACTGGAGTATTGATGATTTCGCTTGATTCGATAGTATATCAAGTTAATATTTTGGTACTTTAATTGAATATTAGCAATTTGAATATATATTTCTGTCATAGAATATATAAGTAATATTTTAAAAGTGTTCAGTAACTATTCTAAAGACATGTTCTAAATACGAAGGGTTAGTACCATACCAAAAAAAAACACATTTGCGTATCAAAATACAAATTCCCACTGTCTTGCAATTTCTTAAATTAGTGAGAAGAGCAACAGATGATTTAAAGCACAATTTCACATGAAACATATACGTGTAATTACTAAAAGAATGTGTTTCAAATAAGAAATAAATTGGTTAAAAAAATTATAGACGACCCACTTTTCAAAGACCACTTCAATTATTTTCGATTGGTTATTAGTTTTTCAGTAAATATACATATTAAATATATTCTATTTCTCTCACCTAACCGCAAATTAAGAAATCATACCACCATAGACGCTTCACTTTCATCTAAAGTAACCTCCCCAACAATAAAAGTTCAAAACTCTCGGAAGTAAGAAACAATTTTGATACGAAAAGAAGAATCCCCTCAAATGAATTGCAAGAAATTGGCAGAAGAGTGGGAAGATTCAATCACGACTTTGACATCAGCCGCGAAACATTATTGCCACCATTCCATACAATATTCCATCCGCATAGATACCACATTCTCTCTATACATTATTTGCCTTTTGAGGAAGAATTAGAAATAATGTAAAACCTAAACTCTTTATTCTGATTTCAGTGTATGGAATAATAGAGGAATGGGGTTAAAAGCGAAATAGTTTACGGTTTTTTTTAAGAAATTCTTGCGGTAGTGAAAGCTGTAACGCCCTTGGTGAAAGCTGTGCATGGTTTGATGGTTTCAATAGGGTTGAATTGTATAACTCGTGTTTATTATGCAAAGATGTACTTATTGTGATTTTGCTGACCTTTGTATACATACTTTTAAATGTTTTGTAATATGAATAATGAAAGTGGAATTTGCTTTGTTGTTCATGTTTTAGAGTTTTAGTTAAATGTATATTTTAAAGCTTTTGTGCCATGATTGTAGAACATATAGATTATTTAAATAAGTTGTTTTTGTTGCACAGAAGAGTACTAATTTTAAGAATTTAATTTTTTTCGTAGTGTGTTTGTAACGATACTATTCGTTTTTATATAAAAAAAACTTTAAAAGAATGCTTAACAGGTAAAAAAAAGTCTTCCAATTAATTTTTTAAAGAACAGGTATCTATTCAACTCAGATGATGTTCTCGCCTCATCATTAAAAAATATAATTTTGATCGTTTTGACGTTTCTTTTGACACGTAACTTAAAAAAACCCCATCAGAATACATACATTTCTAACGATGGGGGTTGCTGAGGTAATTTTGGCACATGCGTTTCTTCGAAAAATTACTCATTACTAAATACCTTTCAATCAGTATGACACACCGTTCAACGAACTATTTAAAACAATAGCCTAGTATAAGAAGAATACACCTTAGTAAGATGTTGTGTTCGGTCCAAAAATCCAAAAGTCACCGTTATCTATAGACTGTTAAAAATTTGGCACCAAGTTTCACCAAAAAATTGGTTCTTAAAAGCTGCAAGGGCTATGCGGAGAAATGTAAATCAATACGAAAATACCTAAAATATGGTGAAACATTTCACCACACAGCCTTTGCAGCTACTAGAAACCATTATTTTTTTGGTGAAACCTACCACTAAATTTTTAACAGTGCAGTATAGCAGTCAATATTTCGAAGAGGTGAACATTTCAGTGATCCAACCACAGAACTTGGCTCTTGACCCAATGATAAAAAACGCCGGCGTCACACCAGCAAAGGTTCATTGTCATTACTTCCGTCGGGTGTCAACACAGGCGTGAACGCGTTTTTGAACTCTTTTACACGCTCCCAAAGACGTTTTCCAGAATGCATTGGTTTTTTTTAATGAATGCCTTTTACGCACCGACACCGTACGAGACAATGACTTGGCCTTTCGTTGCTTAAATGATTTTGGCCTTTGTTTTATTAGTTGAAGAGTCGACTGGCAAAACTCACATAGAACTTATAGGGTTCGCATTGGCAACTTCGTTATTAACTTATTTTCTTTTTTTATTATTATTGATAAACTTCGTTAATTTAATTTACGATTGACAAAAGTCGCCATGAATGGATTGGACCTTATGTCTTAGTCAGACCCGACAACTAATAAAACAAAAGCAAATATCATTTAAGCAACGAAAGGCCAAGTCATCGTCTCGTACGGTGTCGGTGCATATAAAAGACCTTCATTAAAAAAAACCACTGCATTCTGTAAACGGCTTTACTCTAAAATCCCTTAGTTAGTAGATAATTTAAAGTTATTCTGCAAAAGCCAAGTTTCATTTACAAAAGCCTTGCAAAAATTGCTGCTCAGTGAACCGAAGTAACCAAACATTTCTGTATAATTTTTGCTGAAAGCGAAAACCCAAACCAAAACAAATTTCTAAGACTCATAATTTTAAATTAGAGGTAGTAAAAATACTTAACGCTTAGCAAAGGTAACAATAAACAGCATCCATGTGATGTTAAATAAAGCGATTTCTATTACTGAGTGTCTTTTTGATGACACTAGCTTTATATACCCGCGTTACACTGCTGTACCTTTAATGATGTACCTTAATTGCTATTGACAGGGGACTTGAGAAAATCATGAGCGAAAGGAACTATGTAATATTTGATACTATCTGACAGCGTAGCTCAATTCAACACCTCAAGAATGGGCCACATTGGAGATAAAACCAGTTTATCGATCTTACAAAAGTAAAGCTCATTTCCAAACATGAAGTACACTTTCAATGGATCCCGTCCCATGTTGATATCCACGGAAATGAATTGCAGACACTCTTGCAAAGAAAGGACTAGTCCATCCAGTCCCCTCGACCTCAGAGCTTACTTACCTAGAACTCTTTGCAAGGCAAAAAGCTCAGAACAAACAAAGTGCTAACACCTACTCACTACTGGTACAACAAAAGACCAGGACTCTCTCTATCTCTTCCTGGTAACAGGCAGACCAACACTTGCTTGTCCCGACTGCAGTGGACACCTGAAAAGTCTCACGTTTTCAGCTAATCAAAATCTTCCCCTATGCCTAAATGTCAGCAAACCAGGCATCACCTAATCATATCCTGACTGTTTAGGACTGACTGGAGGACATTCATTCCTCTCCCTTTAGTTCGGACTTTCTTAATGTCAACGTTTCAATGATCTGGTCTGACGGAGTCAGACCAGATTGGAATTAGTAACAACAACAACAACCTTTAATGATGCACCTAACGGCTAATGTTATTGGTTTTCAGCGGTGATTGACCAAGTTTTTTTCCTATACATAATATCTCCTACCCAATAAATACCTTCTTATGATAGTCGAGTAAGAACAATTATGAAATTCAGTTTTCGAGTTCTAATTGTGAATAATGAGGCTAGTCAATGAGCTATTTACACTGTTCATGATGAATCATAATATCCCCTACAAAAAGATCTAAACCATTGACCCTCAAATACTAGGAAAGAGTGCAAACCACCTTAAAACAAGTCATATAATACTGTCTTTTACGCAATATGTGATGATAACACAAAATTCTGATTACATACAGTTTTTTTTTAACCTTTAGGTGACAGGAAACCTCGTGCTGTGTTGCCTCCAACTTATTCAGCGCCAACCAAGCGCAATTTTCTGCGAGTTTAATTAACTTTAAAGATTTTAGACTTGACTTACGTAATTTTTTACAATGTAGGAATTTCGGAGATATTAAGGGAATTGAACTTATCGACTCGGCTTTCGCATTTATGAGTGCACAAGTTCTGATATGCGTAAAAGTTACGAAGTGTTAAACCAATTTTATTCAAACAAATTACGAAATATATTTTTTATTGGGCATCTTTGTGATTATATCTCAGTGGAGTTGGTCTGAATACATTTAATACAAGTTAAATTTCAAGAGCAAATGAAGGGTCCAGTTGCAAAATTCACATTCTCCAAAGCATAACTAATATATAGGGACCGGTCCCTTCATTGTCGATTTCGTCCAATTGAATTTACCATTACTTTGGAGAATATATGATTTTTCTACCTACTCTCTTCAAATACGATACACTTGTACGCTATTAATATGAAGACCAAACAAACCAATATAACTTTACCAATGTAACCACCATGCCTCAATACCAAACAAACTCCCAAAACAGCCAGCCACCTCAAAACAAGCCAAACATCCCCTCATTGCGCCACCCCTGGTCACTCAACGCTCCTTACCTGGAAAATATAATTTTTTACCTTCTATTTTGTTAAGGACGTAGTTGCAAAATTCGCATTCTCTTTTTAAAGTATAACTAGGATATAGGAGCCGGTCTCTTCTTGGGCGATCTTGTTAAATTGATTCTACCATTATCATAAGCCGCCTGTAAAGAGGCCAGCCCTATTAATTGGCCAGGCCTATTAAGCCCTATTAAGAGGCCAGACTATATATTAACTATACTCTGAAGAATGCTAGTTTGCAACTGCACCATTCAAATAAGATTCATATGTACGTCAAAAACAAACCAATATAACCTTTCTAACAAAAGACCCTCAGTACCAAACAAACTCCCAAAACAGCCAACCACCTCAAAACAACCCCTCATTACGCCACCCTGGTCACTCAACGCTCCTTACCTGGAAAATATCATTTTTTTCAACCTTCCGCCGACAGGAAACCTCGCGCGGTATTGTTTTCCACCTGCGGCCAAGCGTTCGAGTGGCGGAAACAGGAAATGGCCCCCGTCTTTCAGGGGGTTTCGGTAAACCACCGACGCACAGGTTGATTCCTCTCTGACCTTGGGTTGGCAGGTAAGAGTACAGGTGTATGGTGGGGGGGAGGGGTGTTTCCTTTTGGATAGTATAATGTGTTATTTGGGATACTGGGTCTCTCTCTGTAATTATAGTTTGTTTTGAGTTGAGTAAAATGGAGATTTGTAAAAAAAAATTTATATGTTTTTATTATTCAAAATGTTCTAAGAGAGGTTTTGGAAATAAATCGGAGTAAGGATTTTAATAATTGTGAGAAAAAAAATTGCTGTTCGAAATTTTTTTATCCATGGGTTTAGCCTAAAAATTAATCAGATTTTCTATAATGCAAAGGCTTACAAATTAGATACCGAAATTTGCGCGAATGTTGTTTATGAGATTTATTGTGTTCTAGAATCTTAAAGTTGTTGTTGTAAACGTGTTTTAAAGTGTTGTTGTGTATGAGAAATGTCCTTAAAACGTGTCAGTGTTTTTTTTTTTGCAGAGTACGCTTACTTGATTTAAATATAAATTTTAATAAGGGTCATTGAAAAGGATTTCACTGTAACAAATACGTAATAATCAAATAAATTACTGCAACCCAGGAAGTTAACATAAAATTCTAATGTACACATGCAAAAAATTATTATTAATACTATTATTTCGAAATTTTCAAAAAAACTAATAATACATTATTTTTAAGATACGCTAAGTTCTAAACTCTCAAGAAGAATTCGGCCAATTTAAAATATCAGTAGTATTAATTTAATTAAAAATATAAATATTTTTTTTTAAAAAAGGACTAAACCCTTGCGTAACGTAATCAAATAAAAATTTACACAAAAATATTTAGAATTGCTGTCAGATGACTTTGATGTATCCACAACAATTACAACATTCCCACACATCACAAGATAACTTCTCCGAGCATCCTCACAAGAAAATCCTCCCATTGACAACCTCCTCCCTCCAGTGCACTATTGGTTGATGATCCGAAATGTCCTCAATCAATGGACAAACCCCACTTCACTTCGCATCCCCGCCGGAGCAGACGACAATCCTCTCCGCACGCGATTGGCGCACGACCCCGACCACCTCCCTCTCCTCCAATAACTCGTCTCCAAACGATCCCAACAGAGCTCTCGCGGATCGCCATCGAGGAGAGATCGGAGAGAGTTTTTAGGCTTAGCGGAGTAGGGGATTCTTGAGTGCGGTGGTATTGTTGAGTGTGAAGCCGGAAAGGATGTCGGTGGCTATGGGGGGACCGGTGGCGGAAAGCTCGCGGTGGCAGGCACCGCATGGGAGAAGCTGTCCGCCCGGGATTGTGTCGGAGATGGCTGATTTTCAAGATGTGAGTAGTTTTTTGGTATCTAATGTGTGTGTGTGTGTGATTTAATTTGTAGGTGTTAGATATTCTGATAATGGTAATGGCGTTCCCTTTTAAGGTAATTGGTGTTCTTTACTGTGATAAATATTATGTTAAAAGATTTAACTTGTCTTTCTGCTAGATTTTTTTTATATTCTATTATATTTTCTATATATTCTCTTTTTATTGTCTTTGTTTGGATTATTTTTATATTTCGCTTCTATCATATTTTTTTACAAATCAAAGTGAAGTTTTGAGGTTTGCCACTATTGACGCAAAAAGGGTTAATTGCCGTTTCAGCATCCCCCCCCCCTCCTTCCCAGAAAATAAAAACTAACAGTTAATACTATTTACTTTCTAAATTAAAAAAAATCCTATAAATTCAATTGCAAATAAATTTCTATTGTCTATTAGTAGGGCTAGCTATTGTTTATTGTTGGTTAAAAAGCTATTGTTGGTTAAAAAGCATGAATGATCATGTATTGAAAATATATTTTTCATTAACTACACTTTAGTGTGGCACATTTACCAATTCTACTTTTTTACATTAAAAATGCTGTATATTATTTTTTCAATTGCAAAAAGTTCCTTTGTCAATGAAATGACTTTGCTCATATTTCAAATCATCGATAGTAACTATTCGATTCATCGATGACAACTATTCCTCAATAATAAAATATTCTTTATAAATAAAATAAACACAAATACATAATTCATACTTTCATTAGAAAGAAAAATTAATCTTAATTTTACGAATTACATATTCTTAAACAAACCTACATTTAGATATTTTCCATTGATATCCTTCCTATCATCTGTTATATTCCCATTTCGAAACATAAACAAAAAAATATCAAACAAAAGATAACTTTTATTTTTTATTTTTAAGGATGTTTTATGTCGTTAAAAAGCACCTTTAAATTATTCACTTAAAATAGTAAACTCATTATTTATGTAACGTTACTCGATAAATTGTGGTTTAATAATTGACTCCATGAAAATGGAGTAACGTTACAGATTAACGTTACTCGATAAATTGTGGTTTAATAATAGACTCCGTGAAGATGGAGTAACGTTACAGATTAACGTTACTCGATAAATTGTGGCTTAATAATTGACTCCATGATAATGGTGTAACGTTACATATTAACGTTACTCGATAAATTGTGGTTTAATAATAGACTCCGTGAAGATGGAGTAACGTTACAGATTAACGTTACTCGATAAATTGTGGCTTAATAATTGACTCCATGAAAATGGAGTAACGTTACAGATTAACGTTACTCGATAAATTGCGGTTTAATAATTGACTTCATGAAGATGGAGTAATGTTACAGCAAAATTTTACATTGAAGTTACAAACTTTTTGTGGTGCAATCTTTGTTTTATCATTAATAATTCTTTGAAGTTTGGCTTCAAAACATACCGGGGCCTAAATGCCATTTTAATTTTTTTTAAAAATCAAAGTAATACTTTTTTAATTTGATAAAAAACTCTATTGTTATTAGATTCCAAAACATTGTGTACATTTTTGTTTTATGTAATGTCACTTGATTCTGTCAAAAAGTGTTTATTAAAAGAAGTGTTTTTATAGGACGACGAAGTATAAATAAAATAATAATAAAAATTTAATGAGAGATGAAATAGTTATTAAAATTATGAGTTAACAATATTTTAAACTAGAATTATAGATTTGCAAGGACATGTATCAAATTCGTCTAGCTCTTCTAACTGTTATTATTAGATTTATTTTGTGTAAGGCATTGCTTGGTTGAATTTATAATATTTTACCGAATTTGGTATATAATAGTGATTATCTTTTTGGTATAAGTTTGACTCAACTGTAAACACAAATCATGAATTTGTTATGACAAGTCATTGTATGTGTTATTAGATTTATTTTGTGTAAGGCATTGCTTGGTTGAATACATGATATTTTACCGAAATAGGTATATAATAGTGATTATCTTTTTTTGATATAAGTCTGACTCAACTGTAAATACAAATCATGAATTTGTTATGACAAGTCATTGTATGTGCTACTTATTATGTAAACGCTGACGAGATGTTCATTGTTTGTGTGTTTTGCTTACGCTACAATAGAAGGACTGTAATATACTACAAGAAAACTTTTCAGTTTGATAACTGTTAGCAGATGTTAATTTTTTAAAAAAATTTCTAACAGTATTCTAACGAACTCTCACATTTCTCTTCCTTATTTACTGTAAAAATTGAACTTTCTTAATGAAATTCACCAATGCTTATATTGCCTGTATCAAGGTAACATAAATTAAACTCCTTTCCGACACAAAAATTTAGAAGATGGTTTTTAGTAATCAACTTTAAAACAGTTAAATTTATTGGATAAAAACACAGTGGTTCTATGAAATGAGATAATTGTGTTTACATAAATGCAGCCGATAAACAAACATCTATAATAATAAAAGAAAGAGTCTGTCTGTCTGTCTGTGTGTCTGTTATCGATCGTAAAAGACCTACTTATACTGCCCTCAGAAATTCGAAATTTTTAAGATAGATTCCCTTATACTAACGTGTGCACTGGCTTAGTTTTTCATATTTGTTCCATTTTTGAAGAAATTCGAATTTTCTGAAATAAATACACCACTTTCGCTCAATCCGATCATTTTTTTATCTTTCCTGATGCCTCGGCTGAAAAATTAAATAAACTTTTAAACGAAAACATTTTAAAATTCAAATGTTTATTTTATTCTTTGCATTACTTTCGAAACTAATTCATTATTTGAAAAATAATTGACATGTTTCAAGTGACGTAATTCCGCCAGTCTTCATTCACGGATTTATTGTGGTTTTTGATGATTTTTTCATTGGGGGGGGGATTTATCTGTTACTGCATGTATGCATATTTAAGCAAAATGATAGTTAAGCTATACTGAACTATGATGGTTAATAAAGGCCATCGCACTAGAGCTATTAGTGTTTTATGTCTTTATTTTCGCAAATCCGTGCAAACTCGCCAAATTATTAACTAAATCGCCAAATAGGCAATTTCTTTTAAAATAATTTATAAGCTGGTCGTGTTCGAAGGTCATTGTGTTAGAGCTGTATAATGGTGTGGGTAACTAATTTTTCTCGCAAATTTTTTCCAAACGCGCCAAATGAGCTAAAAGGTTTTATGTATTTATGAAGGGAATTGTGATGACATTTATGAGTGCATTTTAAGCGTATTTTCATTTGGAATGTTAAGGCAATGAAACGGGATTTATAATTTATAACGACGAAAACAATTAGAAGTTTATGATCCTTAACAGGTATATTGGTACACATATTTGGAATCTATTTGATATTATTTTTTCCGTGCGAAGACGGTATAAATTGCTAGTTTAAAATACTGTAGATCAATACAACTAAGCAGAAATAATTGTTAATAAAAAAAACATTGTTCATGCTTGACTGGTGTTCCATATTTAATTAAATAACAATTAACTTAGCCATTACAGATTTAATTGAATAACAATCAACATACAATAATTTAAAGATCTGTATTTAATTATAACAATATTTCGTTTACTGGGTGGTTAATAATCAATAATTCAGCCAAATAAATTATAAGCAGAGAATATTTTGAAATGTGCGTCGTCTTTCCAATGACTTATTAATTGAGTAACTAGTACAATTATGCACATTAATTTTTTATTTTATAATTATTAACCCTATATAAGGAATATACAGGCTATAAACCCGCCATCTGACAGTTAGGTTTTCCAGCAACGTACATATACTTTTTTTAATTTATAAATTTTATAATTTTACCAAATTGAAAGTATGGAGGAGTCATTTATAATTCCCAGCTACAGAAATATTATTTAAAAAAATTAAAAATTAAACATCCAGTTAAAAATTTAAATTTTAATCGCATGCAGTGAACATAAGTTTACATTTCAGCAAATTTGCTTATCTCTCAGAGGGTTAAACAATTCACTTATTTTAATTGAGTAACCGGTGCTATTATGCATTAATGTTATTTTTAATTAACATTCATTAATACTTCCACTTGCGTTCAAAATAACAACGATGAATGTTTTAAATTATAATATTGAAACAAATTAAATCCAACAACCACTTTCTATGCACTATTGACTCATCAAATAAGCTAATGGAACCCTCGGTAATAATTTTGTACGAATACAAATATTTCAAAAAAAATTCTGTCCCATTATATTACACAGCAGCCTGTTTAGAAATAAATTCTATCAATTTTTTGCTATTATAAACAATTATTTTTAAAAAATTTACTTAGTGTTCTTGAGATGAGATTTTATGATTTTTTATTATTACCAAATTGTTTTACTTAGAAATAATCATCTCACGTAGCATCAAGCTGCTTTTGAAGAAAGTATTGTCAAGAATCTTTAGACTTTTTAGAAGTTTCAATACTTTAAGAAGATAATTGAGGAGGGGGTGGGGGGGGGGGGGGTAGGTACATATATATTCCGGCTTGTGTGCTTGATCAGAGACCCGCTTATGAAGCCTTCGTCAAGTAAGACCGACACAGAAAGAATTTTTACTGTCACAGAGAAAGGAAGTACACACAGGGCAAAGGCGGGAATCGAACCCGCACCAGTTACAGTTCGCAGACTGCTAGCGTAATGGTCCAAACCACTCGGCCACCCGGGCCCCATAATGGAGGATAATTTATCGTTCTGTACTGCAAGAAATTAGGAAATCAAATTTTTTATTTAAAATTTGGAGTATTGCAGAATTAAATTTTAGCTTGAATACTTTCCTAATTAAATTTTTTACATAAAGTTTCGGTTAAAATATAGCTTTCCTCATTTACATTTTCCAATTTTTAAATCGAATAATCTTTCGATGTATTCAACATTGATTTAATCTTCTTTAACAAAAAAGGGACGAAAATCTCCACATAGAAACTAAAAACACTCAAGAGAAAAAAACACAGGACAAAACAAAAATGTGTATAAGGGACAAACATTTTTTTACTGTAAAAGACAATATACTGCTAGCATCATAATGTAGCAGGGAAACACCCGCAAATTTCAATGAAACCCCATCCGTTTTTGGTGTGGTATTTTTATTTATATTTCAATCGCAGGAGGTTTGTGTATTTTTAAATTCCTGCAAAATGAGATACCGATTTTAAAAGTACCATTTTGTTTCAAAGAAACAAAACTTCTGTAAATCCTTTATTTTTTTAAAAGATGAATTCAATTAAATGAGGGAACTAAACTATGAAAGTAATATAGTAAATCATTTTTCACTGATTCTATTTAAATTACACTAATTCACCTCACCACAAATATCCCATACAAACAATTGTTAAATATTACACTTAAAATTTTACAACAACATTAAGATATTAACTGCATTTGAGTATATGTAACACATACATTATTAAAGACAGCTTTAAATATTCAAAGACTAATAAATTACCATTTGGTTGGTCGTATTAGGCATCATCATATGCATATTTCTATTTCCAAAAAAAATGCAATTTTCTTATTACTTACTATGACCAATTATTTAACAAATTGTACTCGAGAACCAAGGAAGGGCCCATTGCCTCTCATATAGTAATAAACCATGTATTAATTTCTTCATACTTTTAAATTCTACTTATGAAGGGTTAAATTCAAGCCATTCACAATGTGTAATACCAAGTTACAGAAACAAATAATTAGAATATTTTAAGCTTAAGGTTGATCTAAAAGCAAAATATTATGGTGTTTCATGTGTACATGTTATGGGTCTCAGAAACTTTCATTGAACTTTATATATATATTTTTTAATTTCACTCTTTTAGGACCAAGTCATCTTTCATGAATCAGTCAAAAGACTGATCAGAAAAGCAAAATGATATTTGTTTAATAATGTGATATTTGTTTATACAATATAGAACTATTTTTCTGTTTTGAGTGACCAAGAAACGTGTAAAACAATATTTGAAATTTAATTTACAAAATAAATGTCCCATAAATTTTGGCGAATTTTAAAATCTTCTTTTTATTATCAATTATAGGTTGAATTTTTTACAATAATTTCGAATTAAAATTCTAATATATGCACATAGAAAAAACTTGGGTTTACTTGTGTTTTTACAAGTTATTACAAGTTTTGATGACCAATACGAAATTGGTATTGCGTCCCAATAGCCCATTATCATCCCTCAATCCATGGTTGGGACAAAAAATTGTGTTAAATTCGCATCCCGCATATTATCATGTGTTCTTCTGAAATGTAGTCCAGCATCTACTCTTTGACGTTGCTGATAAATAGCTGTACTAAAGTATAAGTAGTAAAAAAATAAATATTGCTGTACTTTTTAAAATAAATGTTATAATTTTTGAAAACATGTTTTAGAAAATAATATAGTTTATAGGCAGGGCTCAAAAAACCGCCCGTCCTCGGCGGTCGAAAATTCCCCGAGGACAACTAATTACTCGATCCCTACGTCCTCGTGGACGGTCATTTCCCCGTTAATGTTTGTGATACATTTTAAATTTTTGTCATCTTACAAGACTCAAGATCTCACTCCTAAAATGACCTTTTAATCTTAGAAATTCTGTTGATTCTTTCATCATACCAAAGGGCATGCTCACGTAATCGGTACCCAAAAAAAATGCTCAGTGCATGTGCTTTTGAACTGGACAACGAAGTAATTAACAATTACGCATAAAATACATTATGCACTGGTCTTAAACAAGAAGCATTAAACGCAATTATGAACATCTACCTAACTGGATACCCCCCTTCACATTTATATGCAGAAACCTGCACAGAAACCTCTGTAAATCATTGCCTTTATTGTGGAACTGGCAAACGCCATATTTGATACATTAAAAAAACGTAGTAACCTCGGATAAATTGACATTTCAGCTAACTTGAACTTTTTCATTTCAATTCTAATATTCATAAAATAAATACGAAGTTGCTATCATAATAACATAGTATTTCTTTTTTTAATGTATGTATAATGTAATCCTAGTAACTACTAATACATTGCGCATTTTATATAAATGTTTATAATAAATAAGACAAATTATATTTTTATTTATTTAGAAGCTTTATATATATATATATATGTAAAGTTTGACGGGTTATTTTCAAAGGAGGACGGGTAAATTGTTGGACAAGCCGTCCTTGGGGACGGGTAAAATTTTTGAGATTTTTCTAGCCACGGTTTACAGTTTTTCCTTAATCACGCATGGATATCCTCTCCATCCTTATGTCTTCTACTATTAGTACTGTTAACTATGGAATCGATTATAAAAGAAACAGTAATTCTCACAAGTTTGCTTTTTGTATTTTTTGTCATTCTAATAACGACCTTCGCATAATATAATGTAACAAAAATGGCTTAAAATTATAATAATTAAAGTTTAATAGCATGTTTTAACATGTTACAAAAAATTTCTATTAAGAAATGAAACCTAATTTACCAGAAGTAGGCCGGTCTTAGAAATCTTTACAATGGCACACATTTAAATGTTGATAAGCCACGAAATAATCATTACTTTTAATGGATCGTATTAAATTATATGCATATTGAGTAATGCTATGATGTCAATCAGAAAAAGTAGATTATATCAAACGTGCAAACCTAAAAGAGCTCTGTTTAATTTTTTTAAGTAATTTTCTGTCTCAAAAAGTTTGTTAGATTTCTTTTAAAAAAAAGTTTTATTTATCTGATTTGTGTGAACAAAGTTTCTTTGCTTTGTTTTCTATAACCAAAGCTTTAATCATTTTCCCCATCTCTTATTAGTAAAGCAAAAAACTTGACTTAATTATTTAAATATTGTTCTTATTTCATATATTTGGTCGTGTTTGTTACCTGTACATTTCTATAAACTAATTTTAAAAGAAAAGTTTAATTTAGCATTCGACCAAAACGTTGTGTAAAAAATTTATTGCAGCAAGTTTATTTTACAACAAATAATGTAATTATGATATTGATCTTACAATGATCTTAAAATTGCTTTTATTCACATTTCCGAGACAATTTCAGATTAAATTGTTTTCCGTCTAATATTTTAATGCAGTGGATTTATTACTAATACGTCTTGCTTAGTATTTTTGGTCTTTCGTTCTAATTCCGGTGATATTGAAGAGCCCTTCAAGAAGCCCATATACTGGCAAAGTAATTTAATTCTGTTTCAAAAACATCAGCTTCTGTTATCACATTGGTTTTGGCCATTTTATGAAGCTGCTGGTTAATTTTCAATCACCTTTCCTTTTTGTTTTATTCCGGAGAATTGTAGGTATATGCTCTTCCGAAATCGATTCTAAGTATCCGTCAGATCTTAAATTTTTTTTTGTGTGTTTTGACAATAGATTTTACTACTTTTTGTCCACCTCTTTCGTCCATCTACAGGTAAACAGATGTCTGTACGTCCATACGGACATCTGTTTACCTGTATGTCGATGGTGTGCAAATTTAATTATCATTGATATTTAATTTGCATCCCAATTTAAATCGGTGTTGCCACATCGATCAGCGAATTAGAAACCTTATATACATATTCAAAATAATATTTAAAAAATATATTTTTTTACATAAATCAGTTTGAAATAGTCGAAATTTATGTCACAAAAGTGGTTTATTGATGTTTCATTATTGTTTAGAAAGAAAGCGGTTTCAATAAAACTATATTTTCGAAATAATATTGGTAATTTAATAACAACAAAGTAAGCATCAACTACAAATTGGAAACTTATGGCCCTCCGAAATTATATCTGGAAGGAATACTATAAGGATTTGGCCCAAGTAATTTTACTTAATTGCTCTTCGAACTGCAAAAAATTTAGTAAACGGTACATAATATAATTAAATTTACGAAAGAAAAATAATGAAAATAGCCAATTTTGTAATTTAAAAGTTTAAATTAACTACTAAATGCTGCGTGTTTGGAGATTTTTTTCGAAGTTGTATAAATCTTCTATATGGAAGGACGCGGTTCTGTTACAAACCTAATTGTTTTTCTATAAGAATTTCAATGAATATTAAAGTAACAGGAAAGTAGGCAATTTCTAATTTTTTAGGACTTTTTATTTCTTGGATTGTTGAATTCTTTCTTTTTTGTTGATATGTGTTGGGGGACAGTTGATTTTATGATTTACCGCATCTAGAAATACCTCCGCATGAACAGAGTGATTATTTCGATCTTTTACTACTTTATTTTTGCACACATTTTATATGATTTGAGGCTTTGGTGCAATCAATGAATTATGTTTCTTTCTTTGCTTTCTTTGTTTTTCAAGGATTTTCTTTCCGTTTGAAGTGGTATTAACACAGCATTTTCATTTTTATGATTAATGTATAAGAAAATTATTTACTACAAAATAAGTTTAACTGCAATTATTATTTTTTCTGTGAAATGAAGTTGTACTTACCTTATATAATGACAACTACAGATCATTTCATATATATTTATGCTTTAATATTTCAACACATATTACCAACCTTTATTTATTACCTAACGCACACTTATACTATCATTTGTTCATGTACTCTCAATCAAAGAATCAATCCTTCCGCATCAAATTAAGTAATTTTATCCAACTGAGACATCCTGATCAAAGAAACACGACCAATTATGCCTTCGATTGACCATCAATGCCTACCCTTAAACGACCATTCCATGCATATTCATCAACTTTAAAAACCGAACCCGCAATATCTCATCCTAATTGCCGATTAGGGCAGAACGTTTGCAAATTCACCAATAGGCACGCATTACAATGACATTGCCTAACATGCGGCACCATAATTACCTGGGTTTTCCGTAGATCTTTGTCTAGTCTAGTAGACACATGGGTGTGGACAGCGGCTACCATCAAGCCAGCGACTAAACGGCTTCGTCACATTAAAGACCATCTAAAACTCAGAATTGTGGGCTATCATTGCCGTGATGTCTTCATATCGGTAGAACGTCAAACAGAAATCGACATCTGTCACTATGTGGAGTTTGTATATTGGGGGGAAGGGGCATGATTATATAAAGTGACTAAGAGCAACAGTAGCTTAAGTCTGGTTCTACTTGTATCGTTTTTATTCTGAAACAATAATACAACAAACTTCGTTGAATAAGAGAATTTTGAGAGGTGAAATGGTTCAAGGTAAAAACGACCCCGGCTGTTATTGCTTAGTCACACTCCATGATTACATGATGCTTCGCCATTTAAGAGTATAAAGATTGATTTTGATCTCTGAGTTTTTTATGGTCGTATTTAATGTCTCCAGATGAGGGTCATTGAGTATTAACACCGACAATCGCGATGGATGGTTAGCGATGGTATCATTTTTGGCATGCGGCGTGTTAGGTTGTTTCTTGTAGAGCGAAAACGGTTGGGATGATGTGTTTAATGATAGTGGGAAAGATATAATGGCATGGTCCTATTTTAGTATGTAGTAAATGTTCAACTTAAAAGTAGATAATTTCTATTGATCGATCTCTGCTCAATAATTTTGATACAATGTTAATCATTCGAGTAAAAAAAATTCAATAAAAAAAATTATTGCAAAATATCTGAAAACTTGTTATGTATTTATGCATAATCTGAAAAACTAAGAATTAAATTGTCCAGTAATTTATTAATAAAAAATATTTTTTTCAGATGTGGCAGGACATCGAAAGCGTTCTTTTAGGAGAGTCAGGGACGGCAGAATCGAGACCTCCAATGTACTTCTGCAATCCAGAAGGGAACTCTCATACCTTTCTGAAGCCTACTTCTCAATCTGAAGGACACAATGGTCCACAGTCTAGCAACTTATCATTCCACCATCCCCATTCACAACATCTTCAACAAATTGCTCAACAACAGCAGCAGTACTTAGGGTCAACAACTAGTAGCAAGTTTCACTCTACCAGCGGTCCGAACAGCTACGCGTTCTCGCCTTACCGAAATGGTTTCAAAAGAGACTCCATTGCTCGATGCAACTATCCCACACCCACCTACGATTCGTCTGGCTATCCCATGCATGGTAGCTACTCTTCTCCGGACAGTACCAAAAACGATCCCATGTTAAATTCAACCGTCATGTACAATGGACCTTACAACGGGGCTGTACAATCTCACATGTCCCCGCCAGCATCTCCAGAAACGAGTGGTGGTTTGCACAGCACTTACGGACAAACTTCAATCCCCAATATGGACGGTGGCTACACCAACGGACTGCACAACGCCTCTAGGACGCCGGCTGCTCCTGGTTACGGATACGGGATGTCACCCAGCATGGCACCTCCGCCATCCCACCTGAGGATGATGACACCGCCCTCCTCACCCCATCTTGCAGATCTTCTCGCCAGCAATGGCAATCCGATGCCGTACGGCATGGCAAGACCCACCGTAAGTCACCCACAGTCTCAGTTATTGCCCACCGGCCTCGGAGGTACTGTTCCGACTACGAAACACAGGCGAGGTCGTCGAAGCACCGGCAGGAAGAAAGTCACAGTCCACACTTGCTCACATCCAGGCTGCACAAAGACTTATACTAAAAGCTCGCATCTGAAGGCCCATCTGAGGACTCATACGGGTGAAAAACCTTACCAGTGCAACTGGAAAGGTTGTGGTTGGAAGTTCGCGAGATCCGACGAGCTGACACGGCATTACAGAAAGCACACTGGGGACAGGCCATTCCAGTGCAGACTGTGCGAAAGAGCCTTTTCGAGGTCCGATCATCTGTCTTTACACATGAAAAGACACGCAGCAGTTTAAGGTTTTGTGTTTATGAATAAATCTTCCATGTTCCAAACTTGTACATGTTACTTAAAACTATTGTAGTGCTCATTTTCTTAAAATACATACGAAACTGCCAAATGGGATTTTCTCTTGTGATAACCTCGAGCCTGAATAAACAAAAGCCGGACTTTGAGTATGAAAGAACTTGACTTTCAAAAACATTTTGTAAATATTTTTGTACATAAGTTTTATACATTCCCCTTTTTCACATTGTAAATGTAAAATGCTCCTTATATTTTTTACTATTTTTATGAGATTTTTTTCTCGATATTTTGATATATGTTTTTACGGTCTATGAAGCATTTTGTAATAAAAGGATGAAGAAGTCATTAAGAATTGACAATGAATGGAATAAAAAAACATAAGCTTAATACAATTTGACTCTTTATTGTAAGTAAAGTTTTCAATTGTATTATATTCATTTTTCAATATATCTATGCATCACATACAAAATGTGTTCAAATAGAATTTAGTGATGTCTTATAATCTTTTTTGAACCAAGATGATTTAAGTGACTAATATTTAATTGCTGAAATTTCTTTTTGAATATCTGGTCCTTCTTTAAAAAAAATACTTCTCTTAATTTAATAACTACCCATAATTTTAATTAAAAAGAATAAATGAAGAAAATTACAGGAGAAAAAACACGACTTTTTCGTGTAACGTTTTGTGTAAACTTTAAACATTAATTTAAGTCTGTCCGTCAATTCTTTTATCATAAGAAGGAATTTCTGAGAAACTCATGAAATTAAAAACAAATTTATTGTCACAAATTTATTGTATTTATGGAAAAAGGGAAATGATGCGAAATGGAATGAAGAACATTGATGAATTATGAATTTGAGCTTCACACTTTACTAGTAAATTAATCTACTCCTTTTATGCAACTTTATCTCGAGCTTATTGCAATGTTTAGTTATATTTTATGCAAGTGTTTAGTAAATTATCTTACAGTAGATAGCAGAAGAGGGGAAGATAGGGATATCTAAAGTATTCGAACTTTAGAGTACTTTACACAATGAGTAACTGGAGTAAACAATAACTCTAGTCCCTTATTTAAGCATATTTGCCAGTTGATTTTTAATTTAAATTTATTATTATTTTCTTTTTCACCAGGTTTTCCACTGATCTACTAACGTCTAATCATATAATACTTTTTTCAATAATCACAATTATAAGATAAAAGTAAAAAAAATAGAACTAGTTCAAGTATAGAGATTTACCTTTGTATAAAATTTTGATAATATTTAGAAACTATGCATTTACTGAGACATACAGACGTAAATGCAAATCGAATACAAATGTCTTCTACTTTTAATGTCTGCGTAAAATTACAAAACAGTTTAAATATGCCATTCACAGAAAAATATTTTATACTCTATAATAAATGCTTGTAAACGTTGTCCTTGATAAGTGCATCAACTCGATAATTACGCAGCGTCGTCCTTCAAAGACGAATTCATGAAACGCAAGTTAAATGTTAACACTGTATCAGAATTACAAGTCTTTTAAATGTTATTGCCTCTCTAAATGTTTAAATCTTTCAGTATTCATTTTAATACACAAATGCCTTAATTGCTAAAATTTTTGTTAGGATACAATCTTTCGTTTCCTGGATTGGAATGTAAATCTTTCTTCCAAATACGTTTCGTTGTCACTTTATTATTTATGAGTTCTTATAATTATATGGTATATAAATGATAAACAAATAAATCTATCATGCTTTGCAAGAGGAAAAGAGTCGTATGGGTATTCCCACGCTAATATCTGTCAAGGTTAAATCTGAATTGATTGAATTTAATTCCTATTTTTGGATCGCCATCAAAATACGTGTTTTATATTTTCAATTGCACAATTATTTTCAAAATTGTATAAGAATCATTTCGTTTGGATTGAAACTATACTTAAAGGTATTAAAATATTTAAAAATAAATACTTTTTGGTGCCCAAATGAACTAAAAAACAATTTAGGAAATTGTTGAGATAAAAAAATTGTTAATAAAATAAGATTTTATTAGTTAATAAATTGCGACTTTGAAATACATCATTTAATTGAAATTCATAAATTTTAAATATTATCTTTAAATAGTTATTTTGTTCATTTTTAACTTACTCTTAACTTATTTACCCTTGTCCTAAACAACCTCCAAATGTTAAGGTTGATATTGAAACATGAAATAAATTCAATTTCTCTTACTTATTATAAAAAAAAAACCAAATATTTAATGTTTAAAAAAGTTATTTAAATAAACGTAATGGCATTCAAAACCTATATTAAAAGCTTTTTAATTTGATTCATAGTTATTCGAGATCTAAAAGTATTACACACACAACTAAATTAAGGACTGGTAATTTAATTTTCGGTTAAGTTTGCTTAATTTAAAAAAGTAACAGAAACTTTTAAGTAATTAACTCAGATATTTTTCTAATAGAACAATAGGAAACATAGTTTTGATTAAAAAAATACAACCTATATTAAATATTAGAATAAACATCAAAGCTTATTGCAAACCTTTTTTAAGGGGCATATTTCAGGTCTTGAGTGCTGCATGAAAATAAATTATTACTTCAACCTCGATTGGTGAGCCAATGTCACATGGGAACAGAGCACCGTTCGGAGCACCGATCGAAGGAAATACAGGGATGAAATATTGAAGGAACTACGTCATCGGAAACAAGCCAATTGGCAAAATATGAGACTTAAATTCGAAAGTATTACAAATGATTATTGTCCAATTGTCTAATGATATAACATTAGATTTTGACCCCTTTTCTCTAACAAACCTATATCTTTTACTACAGCAAACGTGATTCCTTACAACCTATCATTATCACCAATATATTGGTAGCCCTAATACCGAACATGACCTTAACGTTAGTTTACTCTGACAAATTCTTTAGACACTTTTTTAACCCTCAACACTGTTTCACGATTTTCAGCAGCTCTACATCAAGGCAAAGGAGTAATATGAAGGGAGGAGATGAAACGTGACGATTTTTAATTTGAAGTTTATCTATGCCCTTTTCACATGATACTAACAAATTTTTATTGACGTAATAAGCTTTTGTAGACCACGAAATGATTCACTGGTTAAATAAAAGATTCGTGGAAAAAAAACAACATTAAGCAATGTGTTTGTTCACGCCGTTTCCAATAAAGCTGTTGAAAGGTTGAATAGAATGATGGACATTAATAGGTTTTCAGCAGAAATTGATAAATTATTAAAAAAAGGCCTCTTTTATATTAGAAAAGAAGTTATTTATATTTTTTCACTTTTTTAAATTTAAACTTTGATAATCATATTTATTTGCTTGTTGACTATTTTGAACTGATCATTTGACTACTTATCACTACATATTTATATTAGATAAAGTCCAAGAAAAACTACATTATTTATTTTTCTATTTTTATTTTTTATATATTAGTTTATAACTGAGCATTAGTTTTATTTACTTTCTGCTCTTAGAAATTATACTGTGATTTAATGTCTAGTAATCGTCTAAAAAAATATAAGAGAAAATTTGATTATTTGTAAATGTTTGATTTAATTATATTCAAAATCACAGCTCCAACTACGAATTCACCTTCGGTTGTAATGTAATTATATACATTGCAAATAACAATTAACTTTCATGTCATAATAATAGACTACAAAAAGGTAAATTATTCCAATCGCTCTTACAACGCGTCGAGAATTAATTACTTTGCTTAAGGTACTGAGGGGTAAAATAGATTTTGTTGCTGAAAAAATATGTTTTTCCACTCGCTATCATTCATCCTTGAATAAAAAATTTCTATCCTTAGCTTGATATTTTGAACACGAATCACAATTTCTCCCATGTCAATCACATACCTCGTCAAACTGCGAATTAAAACAAAAGCTCCACAAATCATTTTAGGAAGTCCTTTGTTATTCATTTCACACACTGCACCACTTTTTCTTTTAAATAATAGTTTCCATCGAAAACAAATGTTGACACAATGGCTAGCCATTTTTGTTACTTTCGATGCTTTTTTTTTAAACCTGGCCACAGGGTTTAAACGCGTTACAATTGCCTTATAACAATGGAAGATATCAATGTGGAAAATCGGGTCAAGGTCCAATAATGAATGACCGGTTTGACCTTCGATGTAAACTGTCCAATTTAGATTTTATTTACTCTTTGATGGTTTTAATTGTCCTGTTTGTTTTTTACCTTGCATAAACTATCACATTTCCAATCATCAATCGTTTAGAGTTTGAATGTTTTTAAATGAGTACATTCATGGTGGAATTAATCGAGACTGATAGACAATCTCCATTCCCCACTATTGAGCGGAGTGAAGTAACTGTACAACATTGCAGAGAAGCAAAATACATCGAAGTCGGACCATCCTACGCGATAGGCAAGGAAGGATTTTTTTTGGATTATGGGATTATTAAGAATTAAAAAATTAAATTTAACTCTACACATATATCCTTAGGGTAATAATTAAGAAAAAACATAGTCATATCAATAAAATAATATTTGTTTTCATTTTAGAAGTAGTAAATTTATTTCAGAATTCTATTTAAACATCGATGGCTTATTAAATAGCTCCATTAATTGATCAAAAGAATAATAAAGCAATTAATCATATACACAGCTTCTCAATCAAATTTTAATTGTCAATAATTGTTACACTAAATATTTTGATTAAAATATTTTACAAATAAAATTATTCTTGAAATACATATGCCATTTTTTTGAATATTTTGCGAAGCACTCTACTCGGAAAATTCTAATATATGATGTCGTTTTATGAGACAATATTATATGAAAAAATGCTAAAAATAATTTTAAAAATTAAATTCATAAATTTTGAAAAAGAATTAAAGCATTGAAATTTGACCCGACTAAGAAACCATAAATTAGGAAAAGAATTTTAAAGGCATTTTTAATTTAATTCAACGCTATTTCAAAACGTAATATGATAACTACCATGATAAAAGTTTACAAGTTTACAGTTTTCATTTATAATTTATATAGAATATAATATAAATAGTTTTAGAATTGAATAAAAAGGCCATTATTATCGAGAAAACATACAGCTAACGAGTATGTTAGGAAACATCGCCTGTTACTTTTACAGTACTAAAGTTAAATTATGAAAACTAAGCGATCGTTTTTATCCAACACTTTTTCAATGTAAATTGATTTACAAAGCTATGGTGGGATTTTTTTATACGCTTTCTCATAAATATGCAAATTAGACTCGCCGGGGTTTTTCCAGCAATAGAATGTAGCAATGCTACTAACCCAGATAACTTCAACCAAATGACGGACCACGCGAAATGAGGGTCAGCCATTTAACCTGAATGTCGGATGATTGAGTTGGTTTGTAAAAACTCTTACTCAAAAATCAGTTTTTATTAGCTTCCACACTACGTTTATAACATAAAAAGTGGCAGGTATTATAATCGTTCAGTCCATCTGTCTGTCCGTCTGTCTGTCTGTCCGTCACCCACCCAGCTAAAAAAATCAGCAAAAAACCTGCATCGAAAATGCAGAAATGCAGGTTTTTTGAAGAGAAATGAAGGTTTTATGAAGGGAAATGTTTTCAGCATTTAACCTGCAGTATTTATATGGGTACGGTGCTGAAAAATTCAGCAAATAAATTTCAGCAGGAAAACTGCATGTTTTGGATGAGAGATAAAGCTTTTATGCAGGAAAATGTTTTCAGCATAAAACCTGCAGTACTTTTACAGGTATTATGATGAAAAATTCAGCAACTAAATTTCAACACAAACACTGCTTCTTTCGGACTAGAGATAAAGATTTAATGCAGGGAAATGTTTTCAGCATTAAACTTGCAGTACTTTTAAGGGTATTGTGATGAAAAATTCAGCAACTAAATTTCAGCAAAAAAACAATGCTTTTGAAGAGAGATGAAGGTTTTATGCAGGGAAAATGTTTTTTTAAAGGTATTGTACTGAGAAATTCAGCAACTGAGTTTCAGCTGGAGAACTGCATGTTTGTAAAACTTTTTTAAGGCGATTCTTTTTTTTATTCTTAAAGAAAACTGCCATTTTTCTGAAGGATTCATCTAAAAGAACAAAGAATTAGCCGTTTCAGTTCTACATGAAAACAGCAATTTCTCTTAAAATTTTATGCTGAAAAATACCTTTATTTAACCTTATACTTTTTATTACCTTTCTTTAGAGTTTATTTTTTTAACCTATATTTTAAAGTACACTTAAAATACTGTTTTATCTTTAAACCCACATTGCAATAGCACTTAATGTGCAATTTTATGCAAAAAATTACCTAAAACTTCTGAGAAAATAAGGACAATATTTCAAGCAAAGTATTTTGTCTAAAAAACTTTCTGCAGATAATTAATACAACATGTGCATAATTCTTTATAGCATAGAGTTACACATAAAGCCTGCAGGGGCCAAAATCGTTTTCTGCAACAATGTCCACAAGTGGGTTTCTGCTCAAGGGAAATTACAAACCAATAACTTCCATGGTCCTGCATTATCATACCAGTGTAAACTTTTTTTTGACGACTCTAATGAAGCGTCATTGGAAATAAGTATCAAATGGGTTGACCAGTTGTGAGTTATTTGAAGTTATTTTTAAAAAATAATGTGTGCGTTAACCCCAAAAATACTGTAAATTTTTTTGTAGTGAATCTTTATCTTAAAATTGCTCTTTATTTTTAAATTAGTTTTGATATTTTACACTTGTAGTAATTGTATCCCAGCTAAAAATTGTTGGATTTTTTCGCGGAAAAAACATTAATTTTTAATGTAACATTTGCATTTATTAGCAATTTTGCAGCAAATTAGCTTGAATATGTCAATGCAGATCTAGATTTTTAATCGTAACTTTAAAAATCAAAACGATATCAAAATAATTCTTCAAATTCTTTTTTCAAATTTCATGGAAATTTTAAAAAAGAAGAAAATAAACTATATAAAGACAGTAAATTTACGCCGATTAAAAATCTAAATTAGGTCAAAAGACTTTTGCCTACTTTTTAATTAGAATTGAACAATAATTAAACTTAAATGGATTCTAATATAAAGTTTTTCAATTACAATTTGCATCATTTATTAATTGCACTTAGAACTTAATATAAATCGTTTTAAATAAAAAAAGGACATTATTACGAAAAACATGAATCAACATTATGTTAATCGAAACATCGACTGTTACTTTTCGTATGTTAAAATTATGAAAATAAGCGATCCTATTTTACAAGCCTTTTGCAATGTAAAGATTGATTTACAAACTAATATGTGCTCTTTTATACGCTTGTTCATAAATAACTGCAAATTTCATTTCCGAGGTTTTTTCAAAGCAATAGAATGTAAGCATTATAAGCGACAAATGGAGCTTTAACGAAATGAAGGAACACCAAATGAGGGTCCAGCCATTTACCTGAAGTCGTGATAAAATTGAGTTGGTTTTGGTAAAAACTCTTACTGCATTTCAAAAAATAAGTTTTTATTTTTTAGCTTCCAAAACCTACGTTTTTATACTAAAAATCAGTATTTTTTCAAGTTTTTTGTCTGCTGTTTCCTAGCTGGCACTTTCACAGAACGAACCGTAAGTCTCACAAACAAGTGTGATACGTTATTTTGAAGCAAAAATCAGATTAGGCTACATTCCAAATTTTATTTAAAAAATTTAATTAGAAGTTTATTTAAAATTTAAATAACTAAAAATGTAATCTACATTTAAATAACATGCAAATTCCATTTTTTTCCCAATAATTTCACTGTTGCTATTTCGTTAAACGTACGAGAAACTTTATTTGAAATAAAAATAAAAAACTTTTGAAAGAATATTTATTTATGTGATATAATTTAGTTTGGATCGTTGTAATATCACAAAAGAGTTCTTTTGATGGTTCATTGTATATGTATGAAGAAATATACATAGAGAATTCTATTTTGGCATAAAAAATATGCAAAGTTTCACTTTTATTTTTAAAGCATCAATTGTACTAATTATATATTTTTCGAACTTTAAATTAATTTAACAAACGATAAATAACTGAATTTTCGAAAGAAATGTAAATGAGAAATTGTGAATACAATTTATTATGTGGAACACAAAGATATTTTCTTAAAAAAGATTACATCATTATTCTTCGAACTTCAAACAAATTTAGCAAACGATAAAGTCTAATTATTAAATCTGAGAAAGAAGATTAATTAAAATAGTTAATTTTGGCGTTTAAAAGTTTGAATTACAACTAGCTAAAGGCCCTGTTTGGCGAATTTCTTTCTGAGGTGTATAAATAGTTAGTTTGTTTCCTGTTGAGCACAAATGTTGTGTGGAAGCGGTTTAAGGGACAGATTCCGTAACAAACCTACATGTTAATATTGAAATTATTGGCAGTCCCAGCAGGTTTTACATAAACTTTTTCTGAAAAATAAATGCTGAATATAGCTCACAAAAAGTTCTGAAAAAATATTCCACAACTCTAAGCTAAGTCAATACTAAACATAACTAAATATAAAATATTTGAAAGAAAAGCACAAACCTCAAGGACGTTCATTTGTTTAAATTCGCAGTACTATGCACCCCCTTTAGCTTTTTTTTTTCGTTGACTTCGGAACTATCCCTTAGTAGGTCGGTATACCGTTTTATCCAAATTAAAAAATAGTTGTAAAAAAGAATGGAAACAATAACAATAATTATTATTTATATGTGCGCTGCAATTAATTATTTCCTTCGTATTATATTCATTTACATCTTTTTTTAAAGGGGTGGGGTCTAAGTACCCTTAGCATGGCACAAAAGTAGGTAAGTAGCTCTTTTCACCTTTTAAAACAAGTTGTGATTAGTTACCTTATCAAACCACAAACTGAAATCCGAATGGAAAAGAATGAATTTAACCTTAGAAGAAATTAACTCGAGTCAGGGTTAGCGTGAATGGGTCATTTATATACTCATTACACTTCTCGTTGTGGATGCTATTTCAGAAATATAACTATGTTAGTTAAATGTTTAATTTGTTATTTAACCTTATTGACCTGCTTGGGGATAGGAACTCATTCTTGCAAGGTGAATATAGTGCCTGCGTGATGAGTTTGTGCTTGTGGTTAGTCATCGATTATGAATTTATTCAGTAATCCTTACATAATAATTTATCGCTTTACTTTCACATAACTTAATATGGCTAATATTTGATTTATTGTCAATATTTTATACATTGGTTGGCAATCAAAAGTGGTGTACACACGAGATGTTTTGGTATTTTTGAAACTTCTAAAATATACGAAAAATATATAAAATGCTTTTGACGGCTTGTAACAAGTGTTGCGGTGTGAGTGACCTATTTTTTTTAATGTGAATGCAGTGCAATAATGAGGAAAATCTTTCGGAAAATGTTAATTCCAATCTATTGTTTATGCTAAATGTATATGGTGCAAAAGTTGTACTTAAATATTGTAAATTTTATTACATATCTTGTATGAAATGTAACAAATGAAGTAACTTGGACAGTAACTGGCAATTCCATAAAGTTTTGTTTTGTAAAAGTAATACTTAAAGTAATAATTACTTTAATTGCATGCGTACAAGATTTTTCAATTTTGACATAATTTCCTATTTTAATGTAAAATAAAAATGAAAAAATTTAAAAGTTTGTTTTGACATGCTGACGATGTCCGTCTGTCCGTCCGTTCCCACGCCTTCCCCCTTTCAAATTTGGTTCTATCCTTCGGATCATAAAAATTCTTTTTAATTTCTAAAAATCTTTTTGTTTGAAAGGTAAGTCATCAGACACTTACCTTTTCTACTTTTTTTTCCGTCTGACGTTCGGAAAGACATCTGTGTACCTGTCTGTCGACGGTCTACCCATTTAATTAGCATTGAAATTTAATTTGTATTACTGAAAACTACATATAACTTGATTGACTATTGAATAAGTGCTTATTGATTGAAGCTTTCTAAATTTTAAATTTAATCTAGAAATGAAAATATATTTTTTAGTAAAATTACTTTTTATCAGCAAATTCTGATTAAAAAAAACCTTTGTTTATTATTAAAAATATCAAACTTAAAACAAGAGGACTAAACGCAACTTTCTATAAAGGCGAAAAATTAGCATACTTAATCCCTACTTACCATGAAACTAATTCGTCGATTAATCAAAGAAAGCATTGAAAAACTATTGCGTGAAGTGACAGTAGTTATAAAATAAAACGAAAGCACCCGAAGAACGAGCATGACATCATTTCCGTTTTGGAAAGGAAGTTGGAACAATACCGTCGAATTTCTTTTTCATTATTTTCTAGCAACAAAAGCGACGCATATTCCCTTGAAAATGAATTCCAACTAAGTGGACAACCATCAAAAGAGAGAAAAAAAAATGCATAAGTAAAAACTCTCGGCATTTTCTAGATGTCGTTATCTAGTTTCGATTGGTTGATTATGTTCTTTGTGAATGCATTTTGGTAATAGGAATGAACGCATTGCATTATAAAGTATTGGATACTTTTAATTACAATTGAGTTTTAAAAAAATGTCATTGTTGAATAACTTATTTTGGGTATTTATCAAATCAATTTAAGGTGAGAAATAACTAAAACAAGCTAGTTTAAAAGAAAACGCATATCATCATTTTGTTTAAAACACGAATTTTATTTTAAGCATAAATTGAGATGAAAACAAATTCAAAGCTGTTATGAAAACAAAATTTCAAAGCAAAAATATAGTTTTATAGATTTTGAAGAAATTAGTGTGCCACCTTTCAAAAAAGATTTAAATGAATATAATATAGAGATAATAATAAATTTAAGCACAGACATATAAATATCAATTATTGTTTCACTTTTTTTACAACGATTTTTGTCGAATAAATCATTATATATTAAGGACTTAAGTGTAAAATATATGCAATACCTTAATCAAGTAATATGTAAGTTTCCTCTATAAAGGCAATTATTTATTTTGTAAATTGTCGTCATGGTTAGTTAGTATCCTCTGTTGTTATTTTCATCATCATATAGAAAAAGAAATATTTACGAAATTTGTTTATTTAAAACAAGCTAACGAATTCAGTCCTGTGAATTTTGGGTATTTCACATATTTTCTTTGACGTTTTTCTTTTTCTCAAATTAAATGCCCTTTTTTAAACCCTCACCATCGCATTACAGGTAGAAAGTAACCCTTTCCCTGCTGATGATGCATTAAGGCATCAAAAACTAAGAACTCGATAACGCTATTCCTATCACACATTACGTGGCAACAAAAATTGAGGAGCAAACAACTATTTAGTATTGAAACAACTATTTAGTATTGAAAATATTGATTAAATAACCCATATTTGACTTACCAGTGTAGATATAGTTAAAAAGTAAATGATATTCTTTATTTTTAATGAAATGAAAAAAAATATGAAATCTGTTATATTTATTTTTAATTAAAGTGATAGTGTGAAGAACTAACTAGCAGCTACATTTAAGTGGAAATGCTTTTATCTCTCGGAATATTAACAAAATTTTACGACTATCCTCTTCAAATAAACGCCAACAATTTAAAAATAACCAACACAAAATCACATGAACAGCCATAAAAACATTCTACAATTCAACGAATTCATCTTCAATTCATTCATCTTTATTTTTTCATCTTTTTCACCCATGGTCACGAGCAAAGGGAGACGTGAAGTGTGGCCGGCAACTAGAGATCATGACCACGCGGCACACTGCAGTGTCAAAGTTCCGCTGACCCTGACCGCAGCCATGAGGAGGTCGTAATTCATTGTCACTTGGCTTGTTTCAGGTGAAGTAGTTCCTTACAGCTTTCATTCCTCCCTTTCCTTCGATGCCGTGGTAAAAAATATAGGTTTGTTGTAGAAAAAAAAGGTTCAATATCCAATCATATATCAATAGATAATGTTCATTTTTCAACTGATATTAACAATGATCATTTTGTAATACTTATGAGTTTAAGTATCTTATTTTGCCAATTGGCTTAACTGTTTCCAGCGACATAGTTCCTTCCCGATTTAATTTCTGCATTTCCTTCGATCGGTGCTCCGAATAATGTTTTGGTCCCAAGTGATATTGATTCACCAACTGCAGCTCGAGAAAGAGTTTATTTTCCTTCAGAATTTTTGTTGTCACTCAAGACCTGAAACATGCCAAAATGGGAGATTCATGTATCAGTTGTATATCAGATCATGTTTGATATTCTGAGAATCGGCACCTTAAACTGATACATTTGTTTTGTTTATGGGTTTAGAAATTTGTTTAGTGTATAACTTGTTCTTCAAATACCTGAGATTTGTAGGGTCGAGTTGGAAAAGTTACATTTTCCAAAGTATACTAAGATATAGGGTCCGGTCTTTCATTGGCGACTTTTGATGACCGTAAATTCAATTAGACAGCAGTGTCTGTAAAGATAAACACTGAAATAAATGTTTGGCCTTGACAGAGAAAATTACACCATAATTGTCCTTTTATCTCTAAGAATTACTTACTAATAAAGTTAATGTACCTCAATACTCCGTTTAAATTATCATGTATCTCTGATAGTACAAAGGAAGTTGAATTGGAGATTTTTTTGTTTACGTAATATTGATCCTTCTAATCACAGTTTTTTTAAAGAAAAAATCCTAACTTTGAAGTAATTTTTGTTTTATTATTGTAAAAGGAACAGTTTGTAGGTAATCTATATTCTTGGAAGCTATCAATCATATATTTTTACATAATTACATCCTTCAGACATTGCACAAGACTGAAAAATAAAATCCCAATCATACTCTCAGGTCGAATTCCATTTTCCGATGACTTATAAAAAAAAGTGAAGTAAACACTCGACCTGGTAGAGGTATAAGGTGCAGTCAGAGAAAAAAGGGTATAACATGAAAACGGATGAGGGAGGGAAAAGCCAACATAAAAAAGATCTTTTGGCATTTGATGATGGATTGCTTTTCTGCAGCCTTCGGAGGTTGAGGCACGAAGAAAAATGGAAATTTGGGGCCCAAAAACAAAAAGATCGGCCTGTGTACTCCTTCACCGTGTTTTCACCAGGGGAATTTCTTCATGGGTCCTGTAATTAATAAGTGGCCACTCGAGAAGTCTGCCATCTCAATTAATCCTCGGCTGGATACAGACTTGGTCATTAGGGTGGGATCTGTTAATTTATTGGAGTCAAAGGTCAGTGGCGAAAGAGGAGAAGGCTAATAAGTGATTTTACTCGATTTTTAAATTTCCTTTTAAGTGTTTCATTAAAAGTATTTTCATACAAAAAAGATTTATAAGATGGGCATGGTAAAATAAAATGCTTGTTTACATCAAATAACGTGTAAATTTAAAATATAAAAGTAGGCTCAATTGCATAAAGGTGATCACAGTGACAACGTCTGTATAAGTAGCGAAGAAAATTAGTTAACATTGTTTGGGGCGTTACTATTTAAATTTTATTTAATATGAGGTATAAAGTAAAAGACAACAGAGTTTTTGTTTACAACGTTGCATATTGTTACAAACCAGTCGCCTCATTATAAATTGTATGCATTTTTTTATTAAAAATTTACCCTGTAAACAGTAAACTGTTGACCCAGCAGTTGATTAACTGCTGTAAGTGATGGTTTAGTGCTTGGGCAGGCATATTTCTGCTGGAAAGTGTACCTTTACGTTGCTGGCATATGTGTGCTGATTATCTGTTGGCAAATTGTTGGTGGGCTGCTGTCGGTCTATAGTATGCTGGATTAGTGCTGTCGTATTTCTGCTGAGCCAGTGTTGGCAAACATCAGTTTGAGAGTAGTTGTGATTGTGAGCATGCGCAGAAAGGTAATAATGTTTTGGCAAAAGATTTTTGAACGATCACCTTTGTTTACGGTTTTCAATCACAACTTGCATTCTTTTAATACTTTCATCTTCAGATGAGTGGATATGAACGACATGGACAGGTAATTATTAACATTTTATTAGTAGTATTTTTATGTGTTTAGTAAAGAAAAAGTGAGGTCATTGTTAATATTATATGTTGTGCAAACGTAGTGTTTAAAGTAGAATTTTGATAATCAGTATAGTTTTAAACATAGAATTAGATTAATTTGATTTTATTTTGTGTTGGTTTACTTTTCACTGTATTGATTGTATTTCCTTAAGGAAGTACACTGTTAGGATTATCATAAAGTTGCAAGCCTGGCTATATTTGTTTCAGTGACTAGATTTTAAAATATGAAATCATCATAAAATTTCCATAAATCCTGCTTTATTTAAGTCGTTTAATTTTGTAAAAACTATAACTAACAAAACGGATATCTTTTTGGGCAATTTTAGATAGTAGGGCTTCCCGATAGAAGTAACTTTATGCAATTTAAAAAAACTTATTTTCTTATTTCAATACCTAATTTTTAAACAAATATTATTCAATAACCATATAGTTGTTGTCCCTCATAGAAATACTAAATAATTTAATAAATAAATTGAATGAAATAAATATGCATTATGTTTATATTTTCGTTTATTGAGATTTCTTTTTCTTTCAGTTTCTTTTCTTCAAACTCAAAAAGATTCGAAGCATATTGACGTAGAAGTGATAAGAAGAAAATTGTTATTGAAAAATGTCAAAAATAAACGTGTATTTTAAAATATAGAATCGAATCTTGTGTTAATTTTTTAGGTTAAAAATAATTATAATTAATGTCACTTTTGTCCGAAGCTAATTGTTGGAAATACTTTTATTGTTCTTTTGAAATAAAGATTGCCTATTTAAAAGAACTGCATTATGAGATTGTAAAATTAAATAAATAAGAAGGAATTTGTTTTGGGCAGGTTGCAGGGAAAAACGATGAATTTCTGTAATATTGCTGCCGTTATTTAGCAGTTTTCTAAAAAGGCTGCAGAAAAAATACTGCTGAATTGCCAAAATATTTCTGTTGTCATACAGCAGCATCCTGCTGGGGGGCTTACTAGAAAAGTGATTGTAAATCTCACTTGCTGCTAAACCGCTGCTAAATTGCCGCTGGAAAACAGCAGTAACTGTTGGGTAACTGCCGTTTCACTGCTGGATAAAATGCAGCTGTCTGGAAATAAGTGATGGATCGCTGCTGGCCAGCACTGCTGGACACTTTATTGATTTAAGTACACTTTTTCCTGCACCGAATCAGCAGTTCGGCTGCTGGACGACAACAGTTTCCCATTGCTGTCTCAGCAGATTTTTTTTTATTGGGTAGTATCTTATAAATATTTTAATTATATAGCTTAATTTCATTTCATACCACTCAACAGATTTTCATTTATATTACTTTTTAAGGATACTCATCCAGCGTCTTCTATGTAACCCAAACAAACCACGAAGAAACACGAAACCTTTTAGGTCTATTTAATTGTTATGGCCACAAGGCAATTCCGTAAAAATGTCAACTTCGATAAAATAAAAAAAAAACATTTAATTTTTTTTAATTTTTATAAATTAAGTTTAAATATATATTCCAAGTTTTTAAATTATGGTTTAAGAAAGCAGGACGATAAAGGACATGTATTTACATTTCCCGAAAAAGAAAATCGATGCCTAGTGGACAAAAAAGATTTGTTGGCTCTGCGAATTTAGCCAGCATTTCAACTAGTTGGAAATCGTCCTCGATACGTGATTGAAAAACTTTTCACATGTGAGAATAAATTTATATAATGTAATATTTAATATCTTATGAGTATTCTAGATAATAAAAAATATTAAATTTATTACTTTACACACTTTTAGTTTAATATATCTTTATGAAACTTGTAGTCATTCCGTCACGTCAAATGACAGTTAATAACTTAAGCCATGTTACAGGTAGGTTCCTCTAAATTATAATTTTCTCATAGCTTATATATCATGTTTAAGATTAGCATTAGTTTAAAAACTCAATGTATTGTTAATTCACAGAAGTTTCCATTTTTAAGTACTAGGATGCAGTCGTGGTTGCGTCAAAGGTCATTTCGTCATACAAAAAGAAGTTAGTGAAAATGACATATGTAATAAAATACTTTAAAAAAATTTCTACTTTTTTTTATTATCTTTTAATCATTGACAGTAGTATATAAACTGAAAAACCAATTTTCCTTTGAAAATAGCTTCGTAGTACTTGTTTGACTTCAATTCTGCAATTCAAAATGTCATTCCGTCACATATGGAATTGCCCCATACTTATATAGAGTAAATCGATCTTTAATTATTATTGAAGACATTACTAAGTTAAAAGTAGCTCTATAAACGACCCATTCCTTGAACATGAAAAAAAAGTCGACCACCAGTATCGCCCCCAAAAATAATGACAAAATAAGGAAGTATCTCTGGGCAATACTAATAGCCAAGTACCCAGACATTAGTTCCCACTCTGTCACCTCCTCGGCGAAGATCTGCTTTAGTGCATCTAGCAGCCACAAATCAGACGCAGATAAAGACGGCATTTTGAACCGTCAGCCTGTTGCAGAGGACTATTCTTCACGACCAAGGCCTGAAGTCAAAGAGCATACTAGTGTTATTTTAAAAAAGCAGTTTTATACCTACGAGTCAGACTGATTGTCGAGTGATTAGAACGGCGAGATGCACATTCTACCTGCTAAATGCATATTCTGTGGGTTCAAATACTAGAATAAGCTTCAAGCAGTAGGTCTTGGTCCATTTTGCTATTGTGCAAGAAAAAAATCCCACTGGCAAAAGTGCTGAAAGTTAAAAATATGTTTTTTTTAATCAGCTAACCATGTTGTTCGACGGTTGTACGATTTATTTAACTAACCATAAAATTTCGAGAAACTTTTCAACATTGTATTAGGAGAGTGTAGACTTTTTCTGAATAAAAAAACTAGTGAAAATATACAACGTATGTTTTCTAGAAATCAGTTTGTAAAGCTCGATGTTATTACTATCCTTTAACACCACCAATTTAAGCACTACTTTTATGTACTGAACCATTTCAATAAATAAGATTTTAAAGTAAAGTAACACTTATGAATCATAGAAAACAAGTTCCTTTTAGATTGATTTATAGCAGGTAAACGAAGAAAACCATTCTTTTCTTTAAAATCTGTCTGGAGGGGTCACAGTTGTGTCTTTTTCGGTGGGGGTGTATTCGCGCCACGTGCGTTGACTACCTGCCACCTTATCGGTGTCGGTCCATCTTTGGTGACAACGAACGACTTCATTCCAATGCGGTTTTGACAATCTTGGTTTTTTAGATGGGTCTGTAACGAACTGGATTTCATTTGGTTGAGGCTGGCATTTAGAAGGATTTAGTTTGTTACATTTAAGTTGGTCTTAGTTTGCCATGTTGAAGACACTTTGTAATGAAAGATTAGCTATCAGATATTTAAACAAAATAAGTAATTGTTATTTTTTTAAATTCTTATATCTCCTATTCTGGAAAAATGTTGATTCATTTACAGAAATTTAGCTTTTGGTTTGATGAATACTTCATTAAAAGGACTAAACTTTTTTTTAAATAGAATTTTAAGATTGAGGTATAGTCCAAAATGTTTTTTTATCTGAAGCTTCATTCTGAATATCACGTAGCTGCATTCAAGACAGTATTCATAACCGAAAACGTGTACCGAACACTTGTTGCAAGTCATTAAATGCATATTTTTAGTAGTTATTGAAAAATTCTAAAAATACCGAAGTTTTCCAGGTATATACAATCACTTTCGATTGCCGCTGTGTATACAATGTACACACTCTGGTCATCATCAAGACTGGACTTTTAAGCCAGCTTGTTGGTAACTACTATTTATTCATGATTCTGATATTTAAATAACTTAAAGAGCAGATCATACCTTATCAAGCACAGACATTCGTTTCGGCCCATTTACTCTAAATAATTTTAAATATATTTTCGTAAAATACAATTCCGATATTTATTGCTTACATTTCGAAGTCCAGAGCCCCTTAGAATGCAGTTACCTTCAGAATGCAAAGCCCAATTAACTTTAGAAAGCAAAGTCAGGTATCTTCAACCAACCGATATTTTTGGACCTTTACATCAATACAAAACACACTACTCATTGACTTTTTCTAGTTACTTCTCTGGAAATCATCACGAAAACAAGACTCAAAAGTGATCTAGTTGGTAAGCACCACTCATGCCATTTAAATGGACTAAAAGCGTCGCATACCCGGATATTCTTTACATCAACCACCCACGTGCATTTGTTAGCCCCTTTTTACCTCCAACCCCCTCTCCCCTCTGTTAATTGTGGGCTTTATGCATCGGCCGGCACCTTTGAAGTCGGACCACTCCGTTGTACATTTGTTTGGGCCCACTTTCGGATAGGGTCTTTTGTTATTGGATAACTGTTAATAAAAATTTTCTCGAGAGTATATGTTGGGGTAGTTTTGTGGTCAACTTGCGTTATTTCGTTAGACTTAATATACTTTGGTGTTGAATTAATTTATTGAAGATACTTTTTAGAGTTTTGTTAATAAAAAGTAATTTATTTTTTTATTAAATGTAAACATTTCAAAAGTGGTTCGTGGTCATTTTCGGTTATTAGAAATTGCTTTAAAATGATCTTTGCATTGGAAGCAAACAATGGTATTTTATTACTTTCAAAATAGTTAGTATACCATTTTATTAGTTTTTTTGTTTAAATATTCCGTTCATTTTTTATTACATCAAATAAGTTGGCATACATGCATGTTTTAAAGAAATTGTTTTTAAAATGAGCATTTTTTTTCCTAAGAATAAAATTATTTACTATTTTAAGTAGTAAACGTTTTTAGTGGTATATCAACTTAAACCAATCAGTAGTTTCGATAAACTATATTCAATTAATAGCCACCCTGAATAAAGGGAAACATTTAGTTTCTCCAGTACTCCAGTTTAATTGTAATGCAACTATTTGATTTTAAGCAATTAAAGATTACTGTAAAACAGAATCCAGGATATTGAGTTTTTTAAATTTTAAACAGGACATTTTATATACTGCTTTATTTTTAGAAAAGAATATATTTATATAATTTTCTTGCCTAATCTTGCTAATCTGATCATACACAGCTCCCCGAAAGAATCATTGACCCACAAGCCATACCGCAAATTACTAAAGGTCACACAGCGATCAAACTCGCTAAAACATTCCCCTGCGACTCAATTTAATCACACACCCCGGGGCCTACTGCCCAAAATATCAAAATTTACGACAAGAAAAGGCAATACGACCCACCAGTATCCCATAAAGATCCCTCCTCATACACTCCTGAGGAACGGTTATTAAAAGCCAATCTTCTGTTTATCGGTCGCACCATGCCACAAAGATGATAAGAATTATACATTTCCCTAATTTTCCTGTTTGGGACACGGGGTTGCCAGTATGGCCCCTTGGAGACCGAATTTCTGTAACTTAAGGTCAGAAGGGTATATCTTCCATTAAGTTAGCATAGAAGGAACTATGCCGCACTCGGTTTGTGGTACATATTTGGTATTACTTGGTTTCTGTAGAAGAAAATTGTACCTTCTTAATAGATGTCATTTTCGTTCTTGGTAATTTCGACCAAATTCAACACCTTTTGTATGTAGTACAAAATTGTACTACATACAAAATAACGTTAATCGTTGTAATGCAGTACTGCGATTGTAATCCATGCAACTAATTTTATATGAATTGCGGAAATAGTTGCGTTTTAGGAGAATTTTTTTTTGTCCCTGTTTAAAAAAAAATGAGGGATCTTATTTTGAATCATCCTTTTGTCACCGAATAGAAGAGGAACAGTACGGTTTAACTTTAAAGATATATTGTAGAATCAGAAGAAGGTATGTGATGAAAATAAACATTTCACTTATTAATTTATCCTATCCCAATCATAACAGGTATCCGCCTACGTTAAAATACCTATTTTTAATGAATTTCAATATAATTTATTTTATTTTTTTTGCTTTATTGCCCAATTATTCTAGTTCCCAAAACTATAACAAGTTTATTTTACGTCATCTCGAAACGAAGTTATGATTATTTTAATAATTGACAAAAGTAGTCGAATTCAACCGAAAGTCTTATTTCGAAACCGAAACTAACTTTTTAATTGCTTATATTTATTTAGTAATTGTTTTTTCTTAGTTTTTTTTAAATTAAATTTTAATTTATAAGGTATTATGGCAAAGCCAAAATATTTAAGTTTCGTTGGTATCAAGTTTTGCTTTAGTAATCTGGCAATATAAATGATTGATTGGTTACTTTTTCGTAACACGTTTGTTTGCAGAGTAGAAATTTCAGAACACATTTCTGAGAAATGTAAATTTTGCTTTACAAATCTTCACTCAAAACATGATTTAACAAAAAGTTTTATAGATATGTTCAAATTTTTTTTCCAGCATATTCAGCAAACTGTTTTACAGGCAATGAACTAGAATCATCCGGTTAATGTAATTTTATTTTTTATAGCTGGTTTTTCAAAGTAACAATTCTAAAAAAATGCAATTTTTAACGAAAACCCTGAGTATTGAGTTTCGACGAACAATAACTTTTCCCCTTTTCAATATATCTCTTAGATTTTAGTTCATTGCATTTGACAGGGTTAGCACTGTAACATAGTAAAAGGAAATTTGGTTATCTTAAGTAGTTTTTATGCAATAAAGCTTTATAACAAATTAGTACCTTTTAACACCAGAACTTGCTGCTACCTATCGGATATTATCTGAACTAAAAATTACACAGAAATTCTTCGTATTTAGTGCATGCAACTGCACTGCTAACTCAAAAATGACAAAAATTGAGATGGTTCACTTGTATTCTGTTCCCTCCAATTGTGTCACATTATATTTTGGTTGATTTCGAATGAGGCTTATTCACAAAGCTTTTTGCTTTGCTGCATTACATTTTGCTTTACTTTTGCTTTTGCATTACTTTAAAAACCCTATCAAACAACCATGGTAAGAAAAACGAACATACCGCCGTCACCAACCTGAGGCGTCCTTGACCTTCCCGCAACTAGTACAAAAACGAAGACAGTATGGGGCTTACAGGAAACGTCCGACAACTGTTCATTATCCCCCTGTACACACCTTATTACAGGTCTGGGTGCATCTCATAAATGATTAATTACGCATTCGCAGCGGGGCAGCTTCGGTCCAGGATCCCATTTTGAGAAGTCAGTGATGATTGTCTTCCACAGAAACAGACCATTCGTATAATTTGGCATGTCAAAATGAAGAGGACCGTTTAACTACTTTTTTTTTACATATCTCTGCCTTTCTTTTGTGCCAAGGAAATGCGAGTATGCTTTAGTTTTTGGAAATTGAGTGGCAAAGAAATGATTTGCCCATCGAGCATTGAAGATTCGTTTATGAATGGCTTTTATATGCATCGTTGGCTTAAAAAGAGATGATTGCTCTGACGGGAGAATTGAGTTTGTTGTTAATTGAATTCAATTGATTAGTTTGACATGAATTGGTCCCGGAGATAATTGGCGAAAGTGTATTAATCATTAAGATCGAACATCATTGACAGCTTTTTCAATTCATTTTCGATTCGTTAAGTATTTAACATTAAATGTCTCTTGTTTGTTTTTTTTGCCTAAAAAATAACAGATGCCTCTTGTATACTTATTTTTATTTCTATAAATGTTTATAAATGAAATCTATTAATATTGAAAATAAGTCTTAGTGATTAATTGTAATATGATAATTTATAATTAAAACCCTATATTGCATCGATTTCTATTCGCAAGGAGTATCATCTAACCGTTTATATCGTCATATCTTTTGTATATAAAGAAAATGGTTTATTTTATAAGAAACACATATAAACTATGCCACTGAGGTTCTAAATGAATGATTGAATGAATGAAAAGTTTCTCTTAAAACACTAAAAAGACTTTTTGGCAACAATCATTTAAATTTTATTCGTCGTCTTCGTTTTCTATTGAGTAGCACGTGCTTACTGGTTTATACTTTTTTAAATTAAATGAATTATTTTAATTCAATGAATGAAATATTTTAATTCAATGAATGAAATATTTTAGTTCAATTCTACATTTCTTCAATCATAGCAATAAACTACTATCAAATAAAATGCTGGCATGTTCATTATAAAAAATTAAAATTGTATTGAAAGTTTATTCAATCTAAAAAAAGCTTTTTTATTTTATAAATTTTGATACAAAAATAATTATTTTCCTTTGCATTTATATCGCCTGCCAGTAAGAAATAATTCTGTACTTTGAAGGTAATAATAATTTTAAAAGATAATATTATTCATTTTTCTTAAATAAAATAAATGCGTGATTTCTTTTCAAAACACATTTTTATAAATTTAAAAGACAAGTAAACACTTTAAAGGAATGGGAGTGAGGAACGTATGAAGTGAGTAATTTATATATATATAAAAGAAAGTCGTGTATTAGTTACACTATTTATAACTCAAGAACGGCTCAACTGATTTGGCTGAAAATTAGTGGGGAGGTAGCTTAGGACCAGGAATAGGCTATAGGATACTTTTTATTGGAACCCAAACGGTTGTAGGAGTGCAAAACGTGAGCCGATTTCCCCATAGGAATAGCATTGTAAGATTAGAATTTATATTTTTTACTTCAATTTTAAAAAAATTTCAGCGCGTTCAGCGTAAACGAAAAGTAAGTATAAGCACGTAAGAACACGCGAGTTTAATTTGTAGGATTGTTATTTGAATATCATTATTTTATTTTATTTATTGAATTTAAATCTTTTGATTTTTTTGGGGTTTCCAAATTTAATTTAATTGATGTTTACAAATGGTAAGAAGATGAAGATATTGCTACAATGTCTCGTTACTTTAAAGGTGATAACTATTCTAGATCTGATGAAAACTTCTAAGAAATGTTAATTCCCTGTACGTATAGCATACAAACTTTATGTTTATGATATCCTTATGTCAATTTGGTACAGTTATGATATAATGGCCGATTAAATTTTGGCATTGGTGGCTTTTGGCGAAGTAAAAAATTTAACGTAGGGTAGCTTTTCCCATCCAGTTGTATGGGTTAGGGTTAGTTTGAATTATAGTCGCACTAGAGCTATACACGAAGGCTATTGGCCACGGGCGTCTTAATTTAGAACCACAGTCAAATGACGAATCGACACCTGAGTAGGAACTCAATGCAGCTTTTAATATACGCATACGCACTTCATACGCATCGTTGAGACTTTTGAAAAATATTTAACGTGCACTCCCACCACATGGGGTATTATTTGTCGGACATTTTTGGCTGCATTTGCCGTTTATAGGTCGGCAGTTATTTTGACGATGCCCGCACCCGAATCTGGGACCTATCGCATGCAAGGCGAACGCCTTTACCAACTGGGCTCCCCAGCCCTGTCGAGTGGTCGAATATGGAGTTTGTCATCACATTTTGTGCATTTTCGGGTGAATAAGGGCAAATGGAAACAGGCCATTATATCAAAGCTATTCTGGTAATTTAAACAGGGCATATGGGAAAGCCCTCTAACTCTTAGAAGGGCCTGGATACAATCGGATTTCTTTTTTAAAATTAATGCTGATATTAGAATAGTAGGAAATTATAATATACAGATGGAGTGCTGACCAGTGGAGGGATCAATTGGTAGGAAATTAATGTTTACATAAAACCGTTATTAAGGGTACACCCGTGCAACGCCGGGTTTATAAAGCTAGTGTTTAGATAAAAATGCATTACTAGAATATTTTTCAAAAAAATTTAATTTGAATTTTTGATATTTCTGGTTCCTTTGCATTGGGATTTTTTTAGGAGTTTGGTTTCAGGAGTAGGGTTGTAAGATTTTTAAATACTGAGGATTGAAACGAAGATTTTTTTAACGTTTTATTAGCAGCTTCGTTGTTCCGAGGACATCGCTCTGTAGAGCTGTAATGGGCATTATGGCAATCTTCATGCTTACATCAAATATGTCGACAAGCTCAACAAAGCCACAAGAATACGTTAAATGAACGAAATGTGTGTTTTTTAGTATCTTAATAGAGATTTTAACTTGAAAATACATTATTTTTACAATTATAATAAAATTTGTTTAACTTAGATTAGGATGGGAACATAACAGAAGCGTTACCAAATAGCAGTTTAAATGGTAAATAAATACTTTAAAACAATTTGAGATTTTTTTTAGCCCGTGCGAATTACGGGTATTAATTTGCTAGTACTTTATAGTCTTAGAGAGAGTATGATAAATTTATTTTCTTTAGTGTTTTTTTGAGCTGAAAGATTGTTTATGATATGATACTTACAAGAAGGTAGGAAACAGGGGCTTTAATAAGTAGGTTGAATTAAAGTCACATTAGATCTACATGAAGGCTGTTGGCGAACGCTTATAAGTGTGTAAATTAATAGTTTAATAAATTTATTGAGTGAAAAAGACAACGACATGGAAACGACGCCCAATTTAATAACAATTAAATATGTTTTATTAAACATCCAGAATGACACATGCCTCGCATCTTTGCATCTGAAAATGGCGACCTTGCAAAACAGCACACGATTGTGCTCCTGAACAACAAAGAACCACAATGAGAAATGCACAGTTATTAACTATGTTGCTTCAATGGAATCTGAGCAAATATGCAATATAAACATCGTTGCATCAAATTCAAATCAAATGACCTAGAAACTAAGTTCTAAGCTTAAACTCCAAAGTATTTTTCCTATTCCAATATCAAATTCGTTTTAAACGAAAGGACTATTGCTCACAAACCCTCTGAGGCATCATTCCCATAATGGTTTCCCATAAATCGTTAAGTTTAAATGAAACCTCAATCGAATCTGTACCACACTTCTGTCAAAAGACAGTTCAGCGATCCTATTTCCAAGAAACCACTTTGCACCGAACAATAACCAAAAAAAGCAGCACTTCTTTTATAAGACCCGAAAATGAAAGACATATTCGAAGTCTCTCTCTTTTATTTCCAATACCCATAATAATAACTATTCCTTCTCGGTTTCGAACTTTGACACCGAACATTTATTTCGGAGATTTGATTTTCTTTTTTAGTTTCGTTATTTTACCGAACCCCCGATCCAGTGCCATTTTCGGTTTCCTTACCTGTTGGTTGGGATGTTAATGCTCTTTTCGAAGAGCAGCTCTATGATTATTCCCTTATATTCAGGAAACTTGGGTAAAAATTCATCCAAAGTATGTTCTATTAAAACATATAAGCCTTTATGAAATGTACCAATTTTCAAAAATGTCTGTTTTTTTCATAGATTCCGACATACACAAGTAAAAATAATTTGACGAATAGAAAATTCAAAATTAATTCTTAAGTATAAGATCATATAACTTCTGTTCATAGGAACGTAGAACATGCAATAAGTGTTTTAAAAAAATAAGAAGTTATGTAAATTAAAAGTTTTAGCAGCATTTAACACCTCTTTAAAAGAGGGTATACATTTATACAAAACTTATTTTATAGATTATTAAACGGCAAAATTAAAACATCCTGGGTCCAAAAACACCCTATACACTTTTGTAATTTTTTATGAACTCTTGAATGGTTTTTTGTTATGTATATATTCACAATTGTTATTTTTTACTAATAAATGAGAGATAGATAAGAAATGTTTGCAAAAGTGTGAAGTCAATTGTTAAAGCTTACCTAAGCGCAATTTTTTTCTTCAAAATACCGTTTAATTTGGTAACTTTTGCTCAAACTTAAAACCCAATTAATACTAACTTTCTTCTTGAATATTGTTTTTCTCAAAGATCAGGCAGAGTTGGCAGGAATAGAAAAAGGTAAACACACTTTTAATGATTGTATTTAATGAGAAGTTATGAACTTGAAAAGCTTGGGCCAAAGTTACCCCATTCAATTGTACTGAATCTAATTTAGGTGCTCGTCACTTTGAAGCGGGTGAAAATTACAAGACCCTTCAACGGTAGCCTTCTTGTAGCTCAATTGCGACGTAAATTCATCCTACCTAACTGAGCTCCATTGGACTCTGGAACTAATTTCAAAGAATTAGAATATTCGAGTCAACAGAATCTTTAATAAGCTCAGGCTGCGCTTGGTGTAGATTCTGTGGGCTAGAAATCTACTTCTGGCATAGATGTTTGTAGCAATTGTAACCATTTAGAAACGACGGTAGGCATTATAATCAATGTGTATAAAAAGACAAAAACTACCCAAACAAACTTTCTCTTGAGCATACTATAATAAAGCAAATAATTTCCACAAAATAGTTACTTCTTCAACTTCTTTGTTCCTCCCCTCAGGGACACAATCAGAAGTGGAGGAGTTGGCAGGGGATCCCTGACTCTGATCCCCTGACCCTGACTCTTGATTGGAATCGTTACGTGCGCGTTATTTTAGGGCTCCGCGGGACGTCTACGATTCCTGTAGGACCGCTGATACGGTAGCTCCAAGACGCGGCACGACGTTTTTTTTCTTTGCAGGTAGCTTTTACAGATGATAAAAAATTTGTTGTACCCTGTGTTTTGTTTAGCATCCACGTTACGTTTATAACAAAAAAGTGGAAGGTTTTATAATTGTTCAGTCCGTCTGTTCGTCACCTACTTTTAGAGAACGAACCATAAGTCTCACAGGTAAGAGTAATAGATACGTCATATTGCGTCAAAAAATAGACAAAGCAAAATCTCAACTTTCATTAAAAAATTTAAACTAGAAGTATATTTAAAATTTAAAAAACAAAACATTTAACCTTCCTTTAATTAAAAAAAAAGTGAATATAAATAGCTAAACTGCTAATCCAAAATATTAAAGCAGCCCCCGAAAACCTCTTCAAGAAAAATTAATAAAAAAAAAGTATTAGTATTATTATTAGTATTAGTGAAAAAAGAAACGAGATGCAGACTTGAAATTTGGCAAACCAGTTCCCAGTACCTGTCGGACGTCATAATAAGCTTTTTACAAACTCGCGCATGCGCAAAGGGCGAATATAAAGAATAGTATTCTACTTCGTTACTATTTTTTGCTTCTAAGTTTCGCTTCTGTTTTTAGATCAAGCAATTCTACTTGGTTTATGTATCGCGTGTGGAAAAATTTCTAGTTGACAGTTTCTGTTACATAGCTACTTGTTTTAAAATTCTAGTCATAAAAATTGAGTGACCAATCAACTGAAATGTAATGAAAAATTATGAAATTTTGTGCAGGAATTGCTCAATTTTTACGATTCTGAACCAGAAAGAGACAATCTCCTTTGTTTAACAATTCATATTGGTTAACTACAGAACTATAGAATAGATACTATACTATACAGAATGCCAATAAAATTTTGTTTAAGAAAAGTTGGCTTGAATACAAGTTCTTACTTTGTTTACTAATTTACTATACAAAAAGTTTTGCTTCCAAAAACAAATAACACTATCACTGCCAATTCTTTTCATACCTAAATACTTGATTCTCGAAAATAACGGTTAAAATATAATTTTTAACCGTTAAAATAAAGTTTTAACGGTTAAAATAAAGTTTTAACGGTTAAATAAAGTTTTAGAAGTATTTATTATTTTAATTTTCTTTCAGAAGAAGAAGATACTGTAAATATTCTGTACAGTGTGTTTAAAAGTTTTCAAAAAAGTTAAATTATGTTTCCAATTGTTTTTTCATTATTCCGAAAATTAAATATTATTAATAATAATGAGGATATGGTGGAGCCATCTTGATTGGTGAATCTATGTCACATAATAACATATTACCAATCGGACACCGATCGCAAGAAGAGTAAGAATGAAAAATGGAGGAAATCCGTCCCTTCAAACAACCCAATTGAGTCAAACACTAACGAGCCGAAGTTAGGAACATCAACAAATTATTTTAGGAGTTTGACCTAATAATTAGTTTTATTTGTATAACCAAATAAAATTAATGTCTTTAATTTTTAAATAGGTTGTTCAATTAAATAACTTTAAAAAAAAGTTTTTACTGCAGTTTATCCTTTTTTTTCGATTTATTATTTAACGCTCCATTACAATGGTCGTTGTTTGACCCCATCAAAATAATCTATGAATAAGAAAACCACTAAAAACACTCCTAAAACTGAACAACGTCTACTTTCACACACAAACGACTTCAGGTGTTTAAAAGCATCGTCGGCGACTCTTTTGAAGTCCCAAAGCTGTCCGTCACCAACAGCTTTTTTTATTATTACGAGGCATAAAAAACATAAAAAACCGTCTGCCTCAAGTGTCCGAGTCGATCGTTTGGCACGCGCGCGGCCACACTTCTCCGAATTCCCGGGATAAAGGATGTCAATATTTGCCGGGGAAAAGGAGGTTCGTTGGTTTTCTTTACCTTGAACCGTGGAATGGTTTCCGTTACTTAAAAGAAAATGCAAGAAAAGGATAGGTGTAATATGGATGTGTTAAAGAAATAATTACTTGATTTGGTTTTATTTGTTCTTGGGGGTTAGGATTAGGTTGAGTTGTAGTCGCATAAGAGCTATACGAGGGCTATAGGTGACGGCCACAGTATTTTTCTTTGTAATGGACAGTAACCTTAAAGACGTTTTCTGTGGTTTAAGAAAAGTATCATCTTTCGGATATTTTTGCTATTATCTTCTGTTCTGCATTTTGTTTATGTTATTTTGAAAATAATTTTATTTCTTTACTTTTTGAAGGAAACTGTGTCGGAATAAGATGATATGACTACGCTTCTTAGAATTTTAAAGGATGTTATAAGAACTGCAAATAACATTATTTTCTCCTATTACTAAGAATTGGGTGTTTTCCCCTTACTTACAAATAAACTATTATTAATAAAAATGGGATCTTATAAAATCCTACATTGCCACTCAAAGTAATCTGCATTTTTATAGTAATGAAACTAATTTTATGGAACAACCTTAATTTGGAACGAAATACAAATTGTAAAAAAAATTTACCATTCTCAATAAGAAATGTAACCCCTGTTTCTTGCTCGAAGCCCAATCGAAGACCGATCAAATTGAAAAAGTGTAATTTTTAATTGTTCAAATAATAAATAAATTTTGTACGATTTTTTAAATTATAAATCAATATTTAAGTTGTAAACGAATTTAAAACACTCTAAGTTAAGGTTTAAGTCAACGAGTTTAAAAAACTTTCTTAATAACAATAACTTAAAAACTAATATATATTCGCGAACTTTCATATCTAAAATATTAAAAAAGATAAACAAGTGTTCCTTAAATAGAATGAAAGAATCTCATCCCTGAAGTATAATTTGAACAGTGAGAAAGAGAAAAATAGTTTAACAAAAATAAAATATATAAACGGTTATTTTACTCTCTTTTCTAGTTCTTATTATTTGTAGGGTGAGAGGATCGTGATTATAGCTCGAAGAGGAGAATTAGTTCCACTTCCGGCCGCTGTGTGTCCTACCGAAACCTTTTTTTATTCTACATAAGATGCCAGGTGTCTTTTACAAATACAAAAACCAATAAAAAAATATGAAATAAAAAAATGTAAGTACCGAAGTTTAAAAGAGTGAGAAGGGGGGGGGGGGGCTGGAAGAAGAGGGTATTCTTATAATAATGGTCACCATATAAGTAGCTTGACCCCCTTTAGCGAGTTTTTTTTTTCAATTTTCATGGAAAATCTTGCAGTTTTGTATGCGAAAATAAATCATAGTGAGGAGTGGGGTTTTTATAAGTGCTTTAAATGCAATGGGTCTCACAAATAATCCAACTACAATATTGTAATGGAGTTTGTGTTGATCGTTTTTATCATTGAATAAACTTAAAAATATTTCTGTATTAAAATTGTGAAAAAAAGTTATTGTGTTTGAATTTAAATCTTTCACATTTTTGTATTTTTAATTGGTTCATCATAATCTTACTTTAAAAGTAACTTCGTAATTAGTCGAATATATTTTAAGATAAGCGATTCCCCCCTCCTCCAAATTAAGTTAATATGAGTTTTTCAATCTATTCCACGATTTTGATTTAAATTGATATCTTTCATATACATTGAATACCATATTGCATTTTATATTTTTTTCTTTATAGAATCTTTATAAAATGAAGAATGTAACTACAACATTCATGTAAAATAACCAACTGTTTTTCCATTATTTAGGACCTATATACCATATTTTCCATTACTTAGGAACTAAAATCAGCTTGGGAAGTATTGTCGTGAACTTTAATCTACAGTGGGACCTATATTTAAGCACTTAGCAACGAATATGGAAACTGGTTTTCGAGAACCAAGCTTGGTTATTATTATTATTTTCACCACCCACGCGGTCCGTTTCAGCAGGAAGGTTAAAATGAAAAGCAATGGTGAAAAAAAAATCGAAATAATTTCCTCGAAAGGAGACAAAGTTTTTTGTACTCTCTTAAGCACCGAGTATTTATTTTGAGACGTTAGGATTGTTCCAGGTCCCTATGTTGACTTTAAGTTCTTTTGTCATTCATGATGGGGTGGTGAATTGTGAAGAGTACGTGTTAAATGGTTAGTTGCGGTTGTCTTTTGAGAGTAAGCTTCATTTTTGTATTTTTCTTGTGTGTGTACCTAAATCGTATTTTCAAAGGAATAAAAGCATTAGATAATTTGTAAGGTAACATTAGTCAATGATTGAATAAAAAAAAAGAAATCGTACTTTTTTATTCAGTGCCACAAAACCAAAATTTTCAAATTGAGATACCTTCCCTAACACGTTTTTTTAAACTATTTTTTTAAAACTTAAAATGTGTGTGATTACGATTATTAAAGGCGTTATAGGCTTAAGTATGATACATCAAACCCATTTGCAATAGCTACTTTATTAAATAATATTGTTGTTTAAGAAATAGTCATCTGTAAACTTTAAATATATAATATTTATGAATAAAAATAAAACTTACTTCTTCAAAAATAAAAAGAAATGTACTCTCATTTAAAGTATAAATTGTAAATAAAAAGCACCCACTTCTTCATGTTAATGGTCTCTGTAAATTCTAGATATGAGGAGTGGATCAGGTTTTTTCCGCAGCCATACACTTTCAATCGGACAAAAATTTCACATTTTTCGTTAAGTATTTGTTTTTCCGGTAGGGTATAGTCTCGCAGCAGAGAAACAGTTTCAAAGGGGCATTTATTGTGGTTTACTATTCTACATCAGTATTCAAAATATATTGCCATACAAGATATCATTTCAAAAAAAGTACTGTACATATATGCACGTATTGTGGCAATGTTTGTTCTTAAAATAAATCCTAATAGGAAAAACGGTAATTTTGAACAGTCTTCTTTGGCTTTGCTATATTTTCCGTACGGTATAGTTTTGGTTAAATTCAAAAATGTTAACATATTCAAATTCTTTCAAATATTCATCAAATTCAAAACAGCTGAAGTGGTTATTTATAGAACTTAAAAAATGTTAATACAAAGTTTTTCGACAAACCAACTTGGAAATTTTGTTCTGTTGAAGAAACTTACATATGGAAAAGGCTTATAAATTTTATGCACCCCCCCCCCCTCCTCAATGATTTATTTTAATGATAAAATAGAAATATTTGTATTCTTTTGTTAACATCTTACAAGTGAATATTTTGACCATTAGCACTTTTGGAATTACAATTTTTGCACAGTATTATATGTAATTGTTTAGGAAACACAATAATTTCATAAACACAATGATTTTTGTTAACTTTAAACTTTATTTTTTGCAAAACGACTACATTCCCTCTTCGATAAACAATATTTAATTATTACCAAAGTAAAATAAACAGTACCGGTGATGCTTATCTCATTGTTATTAAAAGAGCGTTGCAGCCTACAAGAGCTCGTACCCTACATAGATAATTTTAAAACAATCGATAAAATAGAAGCGTAATATCTTTAAATTTAAAGTTTGATTAAAAATATATGTAGAATAATATTTCATGATGATAAATGATGAGCACCATACTTCGGATGAAGTTGACAATCAATTTATATATACAAAATTATGAAAAATGCGAAACCCAAAATATTTCTTGGTATTTAAAAAACAAAATTATTTATAATACAGCTATTTATTATGCCACTTATCTCATAGCCTTGATATCTTCAGGTATGTGTACAGCCAAAGAATTACAAATATAAACTTACGCTGACAAGGTTCAACCAAGCCCCCTCGCAAGTGAAACCCAAGCAAGACCGATTACACATTATACAATATTCCTTTCCTCACTAAACAATAATTTTTCATTACCGGAGCCGATAGATTAGGATTCAGGGAGCATTGCCGAGATGATTGTTGTCGAGAGATCGTTGCAGGTAGCCGACAGGAATACGAAAGGCACGCGCAATTATTAGCCGAAGAACACATATCTATCCTCATCCATTTTGGGTCAATGACAGCCCGTTACCGGTATAGGAAAAGCTTCCATAGCTCAATTGCTCGGTTTAACAAAGTTCTTACTGACATAAGGCAGATTTTAATTAATCTAGGAACACTTTCTCAAAAATATCGTTGCAACAAGCTCTACTGTGACTTAATTCAATTTAGCCAATTCTATATTTCGCACCTTTTAGCTTTTACACTACGTTTATGTAACGTAAAAAGTAGAAGCCTTTTTAAAGGCTATTGTCCGTCCGTCTGTTCGTCACCCACTTTCATAGCTAAAGTTACATTTACTACAGACAAGTGTGATGCGTAAAAAAATTAGCACATCAAACTTTTAAATCATTGAAAATCTTGTTCAAAGTGCTTCGATTGTCAAAAAAACGGCAATATTTAATACCCATTTAAAATTCATAGAAAGCCCATTTTAATGGAATTAAATCCCCATTGCCACTTAACATTCGTACTAGAAACTTTATTTCTTTTAAATAAAAATGCGAAGGAAATTTATGTTTGTGTATAAGTCGGTTTGGAATGAGACGTCATTAGCCACTTTTGACGATTGTTAATTAAATCGGACGAAGTCACCAATAAATGGACCAGACCCTCCATCTTACTTATATTTTGATGAAAATGAGTTTTGCGGCTAATATCTTCAGATAGATAAAAAAATCATTTTTGACAAAAAAAATAATAGTTATAGGTTTGTCAAACCAACATATAGTCTGCAATCACTGCTAATCCAAATTCAAAGGTAAACTCCTCCCAGGGTTAAGGAATTTCGACGCGGTTTTTACACCCACTCAAAGCGACTTAATTAGTTTCGTTTCGAAAATGAGTAATGCTGAAACATATCCTCAAACACTGCACTTTTCAATTGAATAGTTTATTTTAGAAACTCTTTGAAGCGCATTGTTGAAGTGATGCACGTTGACTGGTTTCTGAAGTGAATAACTCGATAGAGTTGATTCATGAGATTGGTAATTGAATTTGAATATTGTTTTAAAGTTTGTTCAGCAAACGACGGGACACGTGATTAGTAATTGTTTACATTTATATTTGAAAGCAGATAATGCTGCTGGAATGGGTTGTTTGACTTATTATTGAGTTACAACCATTAAAATGCAATTATTATTTTTACAAAATATCCGTATTTCATAAGGATGTCTACTTCTTTATTGTGTTGAGAAATTGAAAAACATTGTAAATTATTTTTTATTACATAAATTTGAAAGTGCTTCTATTAGAACTTTAATTTATGTTCTTTAATTTAAAGGCCTTTTCGTTTAATTTGCACAAATACGTTTTTCGTAACCATTAATACTTTACTTACTGGTATCTTTTTTTTTTCTAGTTTTTAAGAAATTTCTGATAGTGAGCAAAAACATGCTTGTAAGTTAGAATGAAGGTGAAAAGTTTGATGAAAAAATTATACATGTTTTTACTTAGTACGCAACCCTTATTAGAATTACAGTGTGTTGCCAGTTGACTGACCAGCAATATTTTTTCTTAAATACTAAAAGAAGAAAGAGCAATGTACAGTTTGGCTTAACGTTACTCCGGTTTTTGGTGCAACGTTAGAAAATAATTTTTTGCAACGTTTATTCCATAAAACGATGACAGAACATACTGTCACCGGCTTCATGGAGTAATGTTTCACCAAATTTTTACAGTTTGCACAAAACAAAATACCCTTATAATAAAAAATATTTTTAGACACACTTTCCGGCCGTATCGGTTACTCGCGGTGTCTCTAATGAAAATCAGTATTCTCTCAAAGATCATGATCTTCGCACTAATAACTGAAATAATTTCAGTGGTTTATATTTCTATTGGGTACACTATTTTTCAATTAGTCTCTTTAATAATTTAAGTAACAACTCAATTCGTAAAGAGACTTACTTATTAACTACTATAATTAAAAGTTTTATTTAACCGGAGTAAATGATTTACATTTTAATTTGAAAAACTGACATCACCATCAAGTATGTTAATGATAGTTAAGCGTGGTATCAAGTAAGGTGTCAATTGAGTAAACAATCTTTATCGTAAATACTGAAAAGAAAAAGAGAATGAAGCTAGTTTCACTTTTAATTTCAATCAAGTGAGCAAGGAATATCCGTTTAATTTATAGCTTCCACAGAAGCCTTTAATTGAATTTCAATCGAAATCGAAACACAGAGAGGGTTGGGTGTCGGGAATAGCAACTTATCTTCCAGCTTCGGCGAGAAACCAATTTCTTTTCTTTAGACACGCTCTCAAGCCGTATCGGTTACTCGCGGTGTCTCCAATGAATATCAATAGTCCCAAGATGATGATCTTCTCACTAATGACTTTAATGGTCGTAAAAACTGATAGGATTTTTTCGTCTTCGGGGATAATTACCGAGTGCTGGATGTTGGGGCAATAAAAGCAATAAAAAGTAACTCAATAAGTAGAAACTGAGAGGTATTTAATGCCTTGATGAATTGTTTTCGACGGTCCGCTGATAGTTGGGGACGTTTCTGCTTTGTGATTTAAGACAGACATTTGAAATAAATAAAGAAAGAATGAAATTGCAGGATGCAGGTGGTAAGATTTCTTCTGAAGAGTGAATGTTTTTTTTTGTGGTTTTGGAAATGTATAATGTAAAGGTGTTCTAGCATAGTTTTTTAAAGGGTTGAAGGTCATTGCTTTTGTGTTTTTAAAATCATAGATGGATTTTTCAAATCATGTGTGTACCAAAAAATGTAGAATAAGCCGTTTTTATAGAAGTATAATTTTTCTCTAATTAATCTTTGAAAACAAACAAAATGGCACAAGTAGTTTAGTTTTAAAAATAAGAGGAATTTTAAAAATTATACTTTATTTATATGTACTTGAGATCCAGAGTTCTGCAAGAAGAATTTATTTAGAAATCATCTAAAAAATTATGCTGTAGCTGTAAATTTAAAACAGCAGTTTATTTTGAAATATTTAAATATTGGCAATGTATGTATGATCTATGATATCATCAACACCTAAGAAACTGCAATGTTCGTGGAAAAATATGGCTTAATTCTTTGAGTTAGTATTGCACATGCAATCAATTTTCTACGCAATGTAAATATGTGCTATAATGTAAATATATGCTCTAATGCATGGTTGAAAATTAAATTACGTTCCTTACATTCAGTACTATGCAGAAACATAGAGGACCCGGGGCTAGTTTTCCCATGGTGTAAGTTTTCCACCAGGCCTTATATTAGAAATGAGCCGTTGGGGGCGCCAACTGTCTGCTTGGTTTATGAAGTAAAATGACCTATGTCACTCACAATAATCTTTGTTCAGTTGGTGTTGTAATATTTTCGTTAGATCTGTTTTTCTGATTTTTTAAAAGTTGAGTAATTTTTTATGCTACATTCAAACCTAAATTAAACGAAATTTCTTTTAACTTACAGTTTTATCATTGCTTGTAATGAAAAGTGGTTCTTTTCTCTACTAAAATATGTATTTTTTTTCAAAATAACTAAAACCTCTTTTCTCAGAGGCACCATTAAAGTCAAAATATGGCGACTCATTAATGTATGAACAAGTAAACTAACCATACATTAGGTTCTGACTGAAAAAAGTTTGGTTTTCGATTAAAAATTATCTATATAGTAATAAAAAAAAGAGCTGGCAGAAGTCGTACAATTCTGCAGCTATATACGTTGCTCTAATAACTGTCAAGAATGGATTTTGTAGCGTAAAAGCATCCAAACACTTAAATATTCCCAATAGATCGTGAATAATTGGCACTTTAAAACATTAATATGTCATGTTTCCGCAAAAATGTGGAGTAAATTAGCTAGCTAGGAAAAAAGAGCAATCTTAACAACTTCAGTGCATGCGAAGTGATTTTTTCTTCTTTTTTGCAATTCTTTAGACAACCCCTAGAAAAAGAGTACAAGATCATGGTTACATAAAAAGGGAAGTTTCACAATTTGCTTGATTTAAAAGATTAAAAGTGATCCACATAAAAATGCACATAAAAAACACTAAAATGCTTTTTAAATGTGTTAAATCTTTTCAAGAATCGTAGTTTTTTGAAAATTTCAAAAAGTTTATTTACTTTTTAGAAAAGTAGTAATGCTAGTTTGTAGTTAACCATGTAAGGAAGGCAATGACATCTTATTTTCTACAAAATGAATAAAGTAAAAATTATACAATCAAAAAGAAGAAAACGTAGAAAACAAGCCCCGGTTCCCCTTAATTAAACAATTTCCTGCAATTTTGCAAAGTAACCACTTTGAAAAGGGCTTTGTTATTAAAAATCTTCATTGCCTTCAAGATCGCCTTAACATGGCAATGGAATCTTGTTTTGCCAATTATGCATTGCATTCATGAAAATAGAAAGTTGACTTCTAGCCTTTGTTGTCAATTTACTGTCATGACTCTGAAACACGAGACTTTGCAGACTTTGATTTAGTTTCTAACTTCAGTTATTCTTAAGACAGTATTTTTTTCGAACTACAAGTGCCATTATAAATCTCAAAATAAATTTTAATTCAATAAATAGTTAATTATTTTAGCGGATGTATGTCTTAGAGTTGTCACAGTTCACCTGAATAATAAATGTTATTGACAAAGTTTTATGGTTAATGAATCAAATCAAAAAAAAATTTCGTTTCATGTGTCCATTTTATAAAAACTAGACCAAAAATGTCAACAACTAACCTCTCGCCTTCAAGACTTTATGTAAAAGTATTTGTAATTTATATATCGGATCCTAGATCTTTCGTTCTCTACAATTGTATTCCAAGCGTAATGCAATAATTTATTTTAATGTTGTTGAAAGGAGTAACATTTTAACTGGAGAAAAACATCGCATAAAAGTGTGAACAATTGAATTTTGCCCCTAAATTCACCTTACAATTGATTTAACAATTAAAGTAAAATATTCTGCCAATCATTTACGAAACATATTGTATCATATTAAACAATACCATTGCATGCATAAGATACCTAAAAAAACTTAAACAAAAAAAACTTTATTCTTTCAAAAACACTAAACAAAAATTGGTAATTTGAAAATCGGAAAATTACTTACACTTTTCATCGACTTTCTAAACCAAGGATCATTACAATTATTACATCCGCGAATTGTATCATTATATACGAGATACACATTTTAAGTATAGCAACGTTTTTCATTAATTTAAGCCAATGAATAATTTGAAGTAAACATTTTTCACGTCCAGTGCCCTAGATACAATAATTCGCTTCGTCTTTGAGCTTGTTGTTGATAAAAAATCTTCAAAAGAGAATTTCTATAACATGATGAATAGAGCATTTTCGCACCTGTTTATTTCTTGTGCAGTTGTGAGGATGTTAGTGGGTCAGTAATTTAACTCGTCAATTTGCTAAGTGAATGTGACAATGTCTTAACTGAATTTCGAAAGATTTTAAGATAAGATTGGAAAGGGTTATTAAAGTATTATAAGGTTTATGTTGACAAAAAATACAATTCCAGATAGTTCAATTTTTTTTAAACTATTGTAGTTTGACTATTTCAAGTAACTTGTTGAATAGTTTCGATTCAAATATTAATTCTTTTTTTTTAAATGTAGGAAAATTTTTAAGATAAGTTTTCTATTTCAAAGTGGTCTATATATGTGCACATATTATAATCTAATATCAAAATATTCTAAAAATGAATTTGTTGGTGTTTTAGCAACGGAATAAGTATTTGTTTGGCAAAAAGTTATGGATCTATAAAGAAAGACCAAAAAATCATCAAAATAAAGAGTTTTCTTCTCAAGTCAAATATCAATGTTCCCAAAAGATCTATGTAAAAACAATGACTTAAATGGAGCTATCTTCTTAGGAATATTCAGTCTTATTCCATTGTTCCATAACTCCATTGAATTTACCAAACATATTCTTTTCTCATCATCATGTCATCCATAAATTTCACAAAAATCCAACTAACTTTTAAAATGAATAAATTACTTCATAGTTCATCAAGTCAATTACAATTTTCTCAAACCTTTATGCCATACAAAATCTTTTCAACCTGTAGAGATCTCACAATGTAATTACTCAAAGAAGTGTATCGGATTTAATTTGAATGTTTCAATGAAGTGTTTTCTTTTGTGAATAGGGTTATCTTGAAACAGTTTTGAGACTAAGTGCCTTTAACAATTGTCTGAAGACGAATTTACTTCCGCCATATTTCCATAGTGCTATTTTGCGTTTGGTTCATTGAAGTCTAACCTCTATTCCAGAAGTTACGCCCATTAGAAAATAATTGTACTTTCGCTTTATTACGGGTTCCGGACATAATCCCGAAAGCCGAAATCCCGACAAGCCAGAATTCCGAACGCCGAAATCCCGAAAGGCCATAATGCCGACAGCGATGAAATACCGAATGGCTAAAAATGCCGACAAGGACGAAATCCCGAATGGGTCGAAATCCCGAAAATAGATTTTTGTCCATTTCTCGATTTTTTTTAAAAACAATATTAGACTTAGAGATTATTTATTTATTTAGTTAGTTATTTAGTTAGTTATTTAGTTAGTTATTTAGTTATTTAGTTGGTTATTTAGTCAGACGGTCAGTAAGTTAGTTAGTCAGTCAGTTAGTCAGTTAGTTAGTTAGTTTACCAGTTAGTTAGTCAGTCAGTCAGTTCAGTTACTTAGTCAGTTACTTGTTAGCTAGTTAGTTAGTTAGTTAGTAAGTTAGTAATTCAGTCAGTCAGTTAGTTAGTCAGTTAGTTAGTCAGTCAGTCAGTTAGTTAGTCACTCAGTTAACTAACTGACTAACTAACTGACTAACTAACTAACTAACTAACTGACTGTTATCAGTCAGTTAGTCAGTCAGTTAACTAACTGACTAACTAACTGACTAACTAACTGACTAACTAACTGACTAACTAACTAACTAACTGACTGACTGACTGACTAACTGACTGACTAACTAACTGACTGACTAACTAACTAACATACTGACTAGCTGACTGACTGACCGACTGATTCGCTGACTGACTAACTAACTGACTAAATAACTAACTGATTAAATAACTAACTGAATAAATAACTGACTAAATAACTAACTGACTAAATAAACTAACTAACTAAATAACTAAATAAATAATCTCGAATATTTTTCTTTCAAAAATATCGGGATTTCGGCTGTCGACTAATAACTAACTAAATAAATAAATAATTAATCTCTAATATTTTTTTTAAAAAAATTGAGAAATGGACAAAATTCTATTTTTGGGATTTCGACCCTTTCGGGATTTCGACCCTGTCGGGATTTTAACCCATTCGGGATTTTGACCCATTCGGGATATCGGCTTGTCGGCCTTTCGTCTTTCGGGATTTTGGCTGTCGACTAATAACTAACTAACTAAATAAATAATTAATCTCTAATATTTTTTTTTTTTAAAAATTGAGAAATGGACAAAAATCTATTTTGGGGATTTCGACCCTGTCGGGAGTTTAACCCATTCGGGCTTTCGGCTTGTCGGGCTTTCGGCTTTCGGGATTTTGTCTTGTCGGGTTTTCGGCTGTCGGGATTATGTCACAGGCCCCTTTATTACAGCCATATAGATGGGGGAATTATTTATTAAAGCCATATAGATGGGGTTTTATTTATTAAATCTAGCAGTGATTTTCATGCTGAAAGGTTTTGCATTATAATGCATTTATACTCTGATTTAAGAAATAAAATTTTAAATATCTTTAAGCACAAAAAATATATTACCAAAATTTGAAATACTTTGCAGTTAGATACACATTAGTTTAGAAAATTTACAACCTATCTTGGATTCGAAAAATAGATTTATGCAAGAAATATTTTTGGAATGCATGCTACCACTTATTTTATCTAACTATTTTTCTCACTCATATAAATATATGATATTTTTAATCATATTAAAATAATAGCTATTTGATATTTTTCAAAGTATCATTAAAGAATAATAATGACTCATTTACTAGAAATACTTACTTCAAGTATCTGAATTTAGCATATATATATTAATGATTAACATTATAAGTCTAATTAGATAATTATTATGATATTATATAGATATATATTATATATATATATATATATATATATATATATAATATATATATATATATATATATATATATATATATATATATATATATAATATATATATATATATATATATATATATATATATATATATATATATATATATATATATATATTATATATATATATATATAATATATATATATATATATATATATATTATATATATAATATATATTATATATATATATATATATATATATATATATATATATATATATATATATATATATATATATATATATATATATATAAATACATTAAATGAATTTGATAAACTGAAACACTAAATAAAAAGCAAATATAATTAATGCGTATTTAAATAACCACCCAATTACATGATAAGCAGCTAATCTCCAAGAGACAAGCTAAACTCTACCAATCGAAACAAACCACTCTTAAATGATACCAATAACATGTCAGTCAGTGGTCGTTTCTGGTTTAATAACGCATTTAACAAGATGGGACGCTTATCAGAAATGTGTAATGTGAATCTCTCATTGAAGTACTCAAAAATAAACGAATTACAATAAACTAGATAACGCAAGGAGAAAACTTCGAACTTTGGAGGAAGAAAGGTCCAACTTCGAAAATAACTATTTTCAGTTGTTTGGTATTTTTCTGTGGAATAATTTTTTTACATAATTGGGGAAGTATAATTTTGGTAAAGGTAAAGTCAAAAATTTGTTGGCTAATTTAAATTTCGGAATTGTATAGACAAACAAAGACTTTGTCTGAAATGTGTTAGATCTCCAGTAAAGTTGAAAAAATTGACTTGAGCCCTTGTGGTTCTGAGGTACAAGAAATGTCGAGTCCCCCTTGCCTTAAAACAAGAAACGATGACAGCTAATAATTAACCTTGGAAAATGCCTCTGGAAAAATTTTATTTTCATTTTCTTGTTACGTAAATCATAGTCATTATTATTATTGTATGGATTATATCTGAGCATGTGTAAGAAGAATAGAGACAAATGTTTCATGCAATAACATAGGAAACCAGTCCGTTTTCTAGATTGGTATGGATATTTTGAGGGGTTCCCTTAGGGGGTTATTGGAAGGGTGATTGATTATAAGTTGCGCAGTGATGCTGAAGTGTTTATGAGTCTCGAAGATTTTTGCCTTTCGCGCGGGAAGATGACACTCCAATCGAGCCACGCCCACCCCCTACCGAGAACCAATCATCGTCGCAAATACGAGTGACGCATGCAGATTGCCAGAGAGGACGAAGAGGAAAATTTGATTTTTTTTCATCTATTAATTCTGTAACTTAGTGGGGGGAAAAGGGCAGATATTTAATGTCATAATATGCGACATAGTTCCTTTTTCTACGTAGAGAGTTTAACAATGTTTTAAATATGTTGTTTGGATTGTTAGCGTTGTGATGACGATTGTGATTGAAGAGTTCTAAGTTCAAGGAATGTAATGGCTTTAAAACATGATGTTTTAATCTAAGTAGTTTCTGTGAGATAACATATTCGCTATTTGAACAACACGGAAAAATAATTAAAATTTCCAACAACATAATTTTTTAATATCAAGTATGTGTCAGGATGTCAATATCCATTCAAAATTGTTAAATGAGATAGCGCAGTTTTTCAGCGATCAGCGATTTTTCTTTTTATATATTTTTTTAATAATATATACCTTTTTTAATAGATAATTATTTTGGTAATTTTTACTATGTGATTGAATAGTTGTAAATTAAAGAATTTATCTTAATGAAAAATATAGGATTTTAATACAGTCAAACCTCATTATAACGAATTCCAAGCGACTTATACAAAATGTGTTTGTTTTAAACGTAGTCCTTTGTATCCAAAAATGCTTTTAACGTTTTGAGACCGTGTTCGTATTCAAACTTGATCAATTTCCATCATTGTATGGCCGTTATAGTATTTAGAAATAAAGGTTATGCATAGTAAATTAATTATGCTCTAAACAAAAAGCCTGTTTGCAGTGCTCTTTTCTGGCACAAATATGATCAATTAAAATTTTATAGAACTTATTAAAATTAGTAAGAATAGGAGATATATACATTAAATATTAATGAGAGTTGAAGGAAACTTCACTCAGCTCCTTCCATTGTAATATTTAACCTAATTATAAAATTCACATTACCAACTGTAGCATAATCTTTTCAACTCAGTTCCATTGTATAATGTGTCTCCAATGATAACTAGAATCATATCCTTTACCCATAACTTCAGAGTTTGGAACTTTTTGTAAAGGTCTTAGGAGTGGCTTCAACAAAAGTTGAGTCACTCGGACAAGTCTGACTCACAAAACGCTCATTTCCAAAGTCAATGTTTGTGGAAATTTAACTCTTGAACTTGCAGAAAACAATTTATCAACGCTTTGCCTTATTTCTTAAAGGGTACAATAAACAACACTCGCATGGAAGCTTCCTATGGACCCGCTGAGCTAGTTTAATGAAAGCAGGTAAACTCGACTGGCATTCTTAGTAATGATATTGTGGGACTTAAGTTATTTTCAAAGAACATTTTCTTTCGTTTTGCGTTCTGTTCTCACAGACTGATTTAGCCTCATTTATAACTAACTTTTTTTAAATGACAGTAAATCGTGAATGGGATATCAAGCAATGAATAACGAACACTCAAAAAAGTGTTCAGTCCATACCTGTAACATAAGTACTTTACTACTACTACTATTACATATATATTCCGGCTTGTGCGCTTGATCAGAGACCCACTTATGAAGCCTTCGTGAAGTAAGACAGACACAGAAAGAATTTTTACTGTCACAGAGAAAGGAATATACACCCGTGAAGGCGGGAATCGAACCTGCACCCGTTACAGCGCGCAGACTGCTAGCGTAATGGTCCAAACCTCTCGGCCATCCGGGCCCCCCACACATAAATATGTTGTGGTATTGTCCTTTTCTGAATAAAAATAAACATTTGAGTTGGAAACATCTATTGCAGCTAAAATTTCTCATATTTTTTCAATTTAATTTTTAAGTACGTTACAGCTTAAATTTTTTATTTGAGGGACTTCAGTGTAAAATTTACTAAATTATAAATTATATAAAAGTATACGAACTACTTGTTTTAAATGTTTGAAAACACTTGAAAAATATTTTTGATTCGAAAAAGAGGTAAAAGCATAAAACGAAATGTTCGGTAACAAAAAAAAAGTACGGCTCATTCATTTGCAAAATAAGCACGTTTTATGCCAAGTTCAAGGACAAGTTTTGAAAGCAGTTAAAAAGTAAAACAAAGTTTTTTCTTTAGCATCCCACACCATGCCACATAGACCCTACTTATGTAGGTTCTTAAAAGACCAAGTGATAGATGATCCTTTTCCTCTCTCGTCCAATCAACCTGCTCACAATTCTCACCTCATAAAGAATTTTTCCTTAAAAGTAATTTGTCTTCCCAAATATTACTCATAAGCGGATCTATAGACTCCGACATTTGAACTTGATGAAGAAAATGAAAGAATAGGCTCAGGTGAAGAAAATAATTTACACGATCCTCTTCGTCTTATCTTTACGATTGTGAGCTGTCTTCGGATGTAAAAAACGTTCTGCAGATGAATGACAGATAAGAGACTTCATCTTGTGACTTCTGCGGCAGGAAATGGGAGCAGTTACGTAGGTTTGGATGAGATGTTCTCAACATCTTCAAAGACGATTTTAATATTCAGATGCGAAAAGTAGCTTTATGTCATGGATTGGCCATATAAATATTAACTTAATGGAAGAGATAGCTCAGAGATTTTTTTAGTTGTGGTGTTAAAATAAGTGGTAAAAAGTCTTGTTCAAGGATGTTCATTGCCTTTCACATTCTGATTTAAGCAGTATGCTTCTGTCGATTTAATAAATTCCTATACTGAGAACTTTCTTCCCCATCTCCTCGCGTGGTTTTAAAGGAAACGGCGTGAGGGGCGCTTTTTTCATTTTCCCCACATCCTACTTGGACTTCCACATCCTACTTGGAAAAGAAATTGCAAAAACGTCACTGCAGAGCCTCAAACAAGGTAGGTTTAGAACAGTGACGCTTACACCGTTTCCTAGAAAATACACAGATAAACATATTAAAGTAAATTACCTTTCTAACGAGTAGTGAAAAGTTTCTCAAATAAAAATTTCAAAAAGATTATTGATGATAATCCAAATCAAAAACAATCGTAAATTGGTATATTCACTTTGACGAATAACAGAATAAAAAAGAAACCTTTGACAATTCAATTTTATTCTGATGTTCATTCCTCATTTAGATACTAACAACATTTTGATGCAAATCAACCAATCGATCATTACTTTTCCATTTTGCAGTAGTGTAAAAACGTCTAGCCTGCAACACACTGACGGCACACGTCTCGCACATTAAGCAGCAGTCAAAAAAAAATCTTGCCAATGAATTCTTCTTTATTTTTCCTACTAAATATACAAATAAACCAGCTGCATGGGACATCAAAAATTCCTCCTATCTCGGTAGTGGAGCGAGTGTGGCGACATAGATTCATCTATCCATTTATCGCTAATTGTTGGGGCTGCCCATTTTTTTAGAGCCTCGGCGCCCTGGGCGAGGGGGGGTCAAGGTGTCGTACATCACCTGGCTTCGGACCCAAGACGACACTTCCGACTCGGCATCTTTCGCACGCTGTAATTAAAGGAGCCCCATCTTCGAGACTGACGATGGCGAATTATGCGCCATTAAAGCACAAGCACCAGATCGCCAAATCTGATTACAGAAGTCAGAGAGGGGGATGAGACACAAATTGTTGAATGGGAGTGTGTTGGTTAAGTTGTTACGTTTTTTAACAGTATGTGAACCCTAGTTTTTTTTAGGCGAAGGAATTCATTAATAATAATTATTTTTAAAAATGATGGTTTGTTTAATGAATTGGTACATTTTTAGTATTTAGAATGCGCGAACAAACACCTTTGGAATTTGGTCTCAATATGGAATTTTTTTAAATCATTTTTAAGCTTCCATACCTAGATTTTAAAATAAATTAGTGACCTTCTTAATTTTTAAAACGTTAAACAGTTTTTAAATTCGTTTTTGTGTAACTTTATTCGTGCCTTGGTCTTCATTAGCCTTATACTTAGTTTATTTTGATAAATTCAAGTAGAAAGCTTTTCGCGTGGCAATTTACAATTTCCTTACCAATCGTCGTTAATGGGTTTAAATACCCTATATTTAGGAATTTTTAAATTTAAATACTTGAAATGAAGAGGAGAGTTTTTAAAAAAATACATTATTCAAAACTTCAATTATAAACAGTTTTTTGACAGAAGTACCCATTACATCTAACTTCCTGCATATAAATTATATGTATATTGCACGACATCCGGACTAGTGAATTTAATAAACTTCTAAATGCAACTTTTCTCCATTGATGAATGCCCTCAATCTAATCTTGCATTTATAGATGAAACATAATCTTAAAATAATAAGTATTTTCATTTTTTTCTGACATCGTTAAATAATTTGTTGTTAAAGATGTGTCATTTATAATGGTACAAATGAGGACCAAAACACTTAAAAATTCAACCGCATGATTTCGTGTTGCACAATGTATCTAGTACTGATCAATGATGCTTCATTAAAAACACATTAATTCAATCTCATTCAATTCGGACTGTCAATGCTATAGCATACGAATTTCAGAAAATTAGTTACTGTACCTTCCCCCTCACATTACTCCTCCCCTCCATTGCAAACCGCGATCAGAAGAACCAAATGTCGCCAAATCTGATTCATTTCCCCGCTAATTACGGTTATTTATCAGCTTATAAATGGCCACGACGCCAATTTGTAGTCTTCACTGTGTTGTTTCATCGCCATCGACTTAATAACACCGTTGAGGCTTTTCCTCAGTTAAAAAACAAGCAATGTTCTCATTATAATCGAACATATCCGTTTGTGCCATTCGGTGACATTTTTCAGAGAAGCAATTTTTTTCGATGACATCCATTCTTTCAGCTGTTGCTTTTAATCGTCGCTATTTTAGCACAGTTTTTATTTGATCAATAAATGAAGGAAAGTAAAAGAACGCGTTCCGTTAGACATCAATTTATATCCATAGACGGTTGAGTCGTTAGCCAATCGATTAATCACATTACCGCCTTGTAATTGATGTCCGAAACGTAACCTCCCTTTAAATTTCAGAACATTTATCCTTTTACCACAACTAAAACCTCATTAAATTATTTCTGCTGCGTGCAGAGTAATATTCGTAGTAGTAATGAGCAATCTAATAGTTATTTATATAAGAGAAAAGATAGCCCATAATTAAATAGCTATGCATTTTCTTTGCCTGGGAAAATTATACGAATTCACATGTTTTAATTTGTAAGTTAATTGAAGAACGATACTTTTTCTAATTTATTTTACAAGTGTCTAGGAGGTGTTCTGAGCTAAACTTTGCTACTTTAACAAATTATAAAAAAAACTTATGAAATGTTTATTTACAATGTAAATATATTCTTTGATTTCATAGCAATACTGTATAGTGTTTATCTACTACTGTGCAGCATTGCTTGCTTTATATTAGGGTTTTAATAGTATTCAGTATTTATAATCGTGTTAATAAATGTTTAAATATATCTTTTTGAAATCAAGAAATTTACTATTAACAAACACTACTCAGTAAACTTTGCGCACATCAGAGTTTAAATGTAACCATCTCTAATAAATTCATTTCACATATTCAGGCAATTATCTTCCTCTCCAAAGAGCATAATAACCGAAGAATATTTTCGGAATGGAAACTGCAAATCAGAAAGTCTACATTTTGTATCCATTTCTGCGCACAGAAGTATCTCTGTATCAGCAGGTTGCCCAACGCGTTGAGACAGCTTGTTGCCGTAACTCACACCCAAATATGACAATTTCTCGAACGTCATGTACCGAGCTAATAAAAATACTGGGTCGACCGCCATCGCTCAAGCAACCTTATCTGATCGAGTGGAAATTTTGGCTGTGATTTGCGGACTTAATGTACTGTGTACCTGTGCCAAACGTTCTATAAACGTCCATGGAGACTGATCTACTGGTGCAGATCACTGGGATAGCGGAGGAATATCTTGACAATCGTTGTGGTCCTTATCTGAAATGGCAACTGTTTAGGAAAACGTGCATTGAGATATAGACCACAAATGCTTTGTGATGGGGATGTTTTGTCTCCTTTTTTGCAAAACTGTTTTTCAGTGTTTCGGTTGCTTTCTTAATTTGGTACTTAGTTTCTCTCGATAATAATGATTTGACTGTTGTTATACTTACGTTTGCAAATATTATTGAACTTATTTTGGCTAAAATAACTATTAATATTATTAAAGTATATTATAAATTTCATAAACCATACGAAACCTGTAAATATATTGGTTACGTTTCACCACAATTTAAGTTTTATACAATGTGAATGAATGTACCTTTTATTTTGCAACTTCCAGTGACTGAGAATCTTAGAAGATATTCCAGTTTTCGATTTAATCATTAACTGTTTTAAAGTAAACATTTCATATTCAAGAAAATATATATTTAATGATCTTTTAAAAAAATTGAAACTGGAAGAATCTCCAAGTATTGTTTACTAGCCGAATAAGACGACCAAATAAACATCTTTTATTTTCCGAAATTTTTTAGTCTTATACACATATTCAGTTTTAATCAATAAATTAAAAACCGGGCAATTTTAGAAAATAGTAATTTTGTCTTCCATTTACAGTTATCTGTTTATTTTCAAGAACTGTGGAAAATAAACTTTTGTTCTTGATTTCCGCAACATAGATGCTATTGCCAAAATGGTAAATCGTCACAAGCGTCTCAACCAGTGTCAAGAATTGGTATAAGAGGTCCACATTCATTTAGTGATGGGGCACTTTGAGAACTTTATGCCCGTTTCTGGTTCTAGGTGGCATTTTTATTAGGGGGTCTGTATGAATAATGTGAGAAGGTAATTCAATTTTGATGGACAGAAAGAGGGTAAAACGTAATTTTATTTGGTAGAAAAGGTACATCTGGATTTGTTCGCGTCACAGACGCTCGTCATATTGCAGGTTTATGTGATTGAAATATAGAGCTACTGAGGTGACATTTTTCTTGATATGAATCTGGCCACCATCAGGTGCAGAAATTGTTCTGGAATTCTCATAAAAGGACCACAGGAGTAAAAAGAGGGAAAGTTTGGTATCAGTATGATTTATGGAGACTTGGGAGACATTATGTTTTGTCATATTAAATTATATTTTACCAATTTTTTCGCAAAGAGGACGACACCTGAAAGTTTATAAAGTTTAGTTATGAAAAACTAGGTGTTGATTCAAATATTGAAATTTTATGATTCTTAAACCAACCATCCAGACTAAATCAAAGTTGTAGAAATAAAATAATTTTGTTATAGTGGCAATTTTGAATAGATAAGCTTATTAACGCAAATAGAAAACAGGTTCTTTAAATTAGTCATTTAGATAGTCGTCGTACAAAATATGCTGCTCTCGGCAAGCTTTGGGAAGGAAAAAGAATCAGCCGGGATACTGGTCTAAAATTTCGAATTTATGAAACTATCTTGCTGTTGCGTACTCAAGTCCACTTGAGAGCCAAATTACTTTATATTTAGAAACCCTTTTATTAGGTGCTAATCTTACAATGATTTCTTAATTTATTTTAGTTTCAAATACTAAATTTTACAAATAATTAATTCTTGCATAACCACTAATTCATGTTAACTTCTCAAAATACAAATAATTAGTAACTGGATTCATTATATTCAATGTTTCGGAAATGTTTAGTCACCTATGACCCAGCGATAAGAATTAACTCTGGAGAATGTAGATCTCAAGCTGAACTTATTTTAGCAAAGCAAGAATTTTTAACAAGTCATCAATCAAGCTTAGACGCCATTTCGGAATCGCGTGACGAAATGAACCACAAGCATAACATATTTGGTGAAATTCTCAACAAAGATTACCCAATATCTTGAAACGAGGGACCACTTAGTTGTCAATCCCAATGCAGCATCAGGTGGGCTAAGACCAATTTTACTCAATTCAGGGATGAATTTTTATCAAACTTCTTATCTAAAATATTTGTTAGAAAGTAACAATTGGTCACTTGTTTAACAATAGATCGCTCAAATTACGAAAAACTAAGTATGTACAATCATCGATAGAGCAATATAATAAGTGCAAAGTTTATGGCTAGATATCTCCAGGCTTGACCGAGAAAAAATTATGTCTGGTATCAAACAGAGAGAGAGCTACTTTTGTTTTAGACAAACAGAGCAGAACTACTTTTTTTTAATTAAGTAACTGTAACTGAGTTATGTTTAAATTAAGTAAATGTAACTGCAACAGGAAGTAAGCAACAGGTAGTAACTGTACTTTTAAATTATGTAACTGTAACTGAGTTATTTTTAAATTAAGTAACTGTAACTGTAACAGGAAGTAAGCAACAGGTAGTAACTGTACTTTTAAATTAAGTAACTGTAACTGTAAAATAGTTACTTTTTAATTAAGTAACTGCAACTGAGTTACTTTTTTTAAGTAACTGTAACAGGAAGTAAGCAACAAGTAGTAACTGTACTTTTAAATAAAGTAACTGTAACTGTAACAGAGTTACTTTTAAATAAAGTAACTGTAACTTTAACAAAGTTACTTTTAGTAACTGTAACATAGTTACTTTTAAATAAAGTAGCTGTAACTGTAACTGTAAGAGAGTTACTTTTAAATAAAGTAACTGTAACTCAAATAATAACTAACTACATTTCATCAATTAAAATTTAACTTTTTACTACGTTGAATTTTTGTTCTTAACTTTTTCCGATTGTCCCTATTTCTTTAGTCTTGCTTCTCTTTGAAAAATAGTAAGATGGCTAAATTTAAATTTGTCTTATAACTTGAAATTTCTAAAAGTAACTTTGATTCGTTACTTTTCGTACTAAGTAACTGTAACAGAGTTATTTTTTAACTAAGTAACTGTAACAGAGCTACTTTTTTTTAATTAAGTAACTGTAACTGAGTTATGTTTAAATTAAGTAACTGTAACAGAGTAACTGCAACAGGATGTAAGCAACAGGTAGTAACTGTACTTTTAAATTAAGTAACTGTAACTGAGTTATTTTTAAATTAAGTAACTGTAACTGTAACAGGAAGTAAGCAACAAGTAGTAACTGTACTTTTAAATAAAGTAACTGTAACTGTAACATAGTTACTTTTAAATAAAGTAACTGTAACTTTAACAAAGTTACTTTTAAATTAAGTAACTGTAACTTTAACAGAGTTACTTTTAAAAAAAGTAACTGTAACAGAGTTACTTTTTAATAAAGTAACTGTAACTGTAACAGAGTTACTTTTAAATAAAGTAACTGTAACTCTAACAGAGTTACTTTTAGTAACTGTAACATAGTTACTTTTAAATAAAGTAGCTGTAACTGTAACTGTAACAGAGTTACTTTTAAATAAAGTAACTGTAACTCAAACAGAGTTACTTTTTAATTAAGTAACTTTTCAATCCCTGGTTCCCCTGTAGTGGGGCTGGTGTTTTACCACAGAGTCCTCCTATCCTTGATGAGCACTCATTTGTCGTCGCAGAGAGCCGAAGATAAGGTAATAACAGAATCATTTTCACGTGTCGAAGTCTCCATTCCATTAAAATATCGGGCACGTCGGGTCGTTAATCGAGAGGGTCGACCCTGGAACTTGTAAATCAGACCCCACTTTTCCTCCTATAAACGACGATTACGGCGATAAAGAAAATATTACAAGTAAATGAGCATATCGATGTCCCAAAGACATTAATTGTCAGCAAGGAGCGGTCTCCGCTTAGTGACACCGTGTCGGCTTCGGGGCACCGAATGTTGGCTTGAAGATGATTAAGTTGGCCAAGATGAAGAATCCCTTTTTATCTCATATTTTCTTATTATTATTGTTTGGGTTTTTGTTTCTGATAGCGCCAAAGACGGGATCATTTAAAAGTGATTAAAGATTTTTGTTGCTGACCTTGGTTTAGCATTTCTGTCAGTTTTTTTAGTTATGTCTCAGAAATCCGATCGATGGTAAAATACATCCTAGACATTTTACCTCAGAATCAGAAGAGAGGTCCTCCATTTTTGCAAATTATAGGTACATTTGAGGACAAGAACTGCAAACGATTCCGAGTATGGTATATGGAGTTCTTACAATTGAGTTTACTTGTAAACAAAGGATTTAATTTTTTTAATATATTCAGATGCCTACTTAAGCTTAAAATCTTAAAAAAACAAATCGAATAAAAATAGGATGTAGATAAAATTTTAAATAAAATTAAAGAAATATCTGCTCATAAATGGCTAATCAAAAGTTTAATGGCAAACTAACCATTAAAAAGTAAAAAAGTTAACTATTTAAATGCAAACCGAATCGTTCTATAGATGCACCACTAAACGAGTTCATGTCCCACTCTCTCCTCTTAACGTTTAGTTTCTATAAGCTATTATTAAATAGCCATATTCTATGGACTCTATGCATCCGTTTCTTTTATGATTTATGGGATACAAGTAACAAAACAAAGGAAGTTGATGCTATGTAATTTTGATTGAAATAATCTTAGCTTAAGAATTAAGACAGCAAATAAGTTTTGTTAAAATACATGAATATGAGGTTAAAAGATTTAATTGCTGGCATGGAGGAGTATATTGAAAACAGATGGTGTGGTTCGATTATAAGTTGTCTTGTTATTGAAATCTTTTGTTGCAATTCAAACCGTCAGGGATCTACTTTGGTTTAATATATAATTAAGTTTATTTAATTTTCCCGGTAGGAAACCCTAGAAAAATAAGAAATAGAGTAGAAGTATATAAAATCTAATCTTTATACATGTTATTGTAAATAAGAAATAAGTTTGTAAAAGTAAATTTTGAAATATAATTTTGATTTTATCAAGCCAAAAATAATACATATTCTAGAATTTTAATGATTCCATGTTGACAATTCTGTTTAACAAAGGCTGTTTTCATTTAGTAATTTAAGGGGGAGGATTTTACATGATGGAAATTCTTTTGGAGAGTGGTGAGCATTTTTTTCAAGCTTTGTATAATTTTACTTTAGTCACAAAAATACATATTATTTGCCTTCACGCAATTTTAGAGTTCGAAACAAAAAAAAGTAAGAATTTTAATAGCTATTCTTCAAGTTTAATTGTTCGACCTTAAACACGTCAAACATTGAAATTAATCCATACAAACCGAAGATTCAAATTACGAAATATCTAAAATGACAAAAACTACAATAGTATTTCATGAAAACATACTTATATAAGACCTATTACAAACGCACCAATCATTAAATGTAGTACCTTCATATTTGCAATTTTGGATCATAATCCCACAAAACCATTTGTATGATCTTCTCAATTCGCATCGTGACTGGATTCATATCATCCGCTTCCTCATCCAAGCGACATTGATATCCAAACAAAAGCCGACCACAAAAATAGTCTTCTCAAGAAAAATCTTTAAAAAAAAAACTCAAGAAATTTTCTTCAATGGATAAAAAATATATTTGCATCTGGAGAAACGCTATCCGCCTCCCACTGAGAAAGGCTTCATGATCCTCGAAAAATAATTCGATATGCCATTTTGGAACTGTGGTTTGAGAATGTCTTTTGAAGAAGCTTCTGAGGTCAGTGGGTTTGTCATCAAGATATTCGAGTTTTTTTTATGCGATTGGATATAATTAGAACTCTAAATCTATGTTTGAGGGGATTGGAGATGCGACGAACTTTGAACTCGCGGAAGATGAAGAAGTCGGACATTTTGAAATTGGATACTGAATAAAATGACGTTTTTTTCTCCTTTTGTTGCTCTTAAATTATGTTACGAAATTGTGTTATATAAATAAGTATATATTTTTTATTTCAGATATACCGATAGAAATATATAAAGAATGTCAAATGTTTCTTATACCAGAGTAATAATTATTAAAATGGTACTCAGTGTTTCGAATCTATATATGTTCAATAAAATATTTTATTATATAAATTTATCATAAACTAATACTTTTTTTTCAACGGGTTTGCTTTTTTGGTGGATTAAGCCTTTTGAAGACTTTTCATATTCCCCAGAACTGAGAGCCATTTTTTGTAAAACCATCTAGGCAGCTTTCGCTACCGATTTTAACGCTCAGATAACAACGAATCTGAGCTCTGTGGATAATGAAGTGTGACCAAGATTTAATTTTTCGGAGAGAACCCAAACCAAATGGGGGCGGACCATTTTCCCATTTTGAAAATCTGCCGACTTGGCTCGAACCCGTAATCTTGGGCTTATGAGGCGGCGCATAAAACCTCACAGCTACTGAACCGATACTTTTCTATTATAAGGGCAGTTTTTTGCTAAAATTATCCCTTCTTGCAATGCCTCTTAAACATATTGAGAGTGATGACCAAAGATTTTCAACAAAGTTATAAATGCTTATTGATAGTGTTTGCACAATTGTATTCAAACATTTTTGAATATTACTTAGAAAACTAAAGTTTCTAGTTTTATAGGTAAACTTAGCATTACATCAACTTAATCTTTTTTCTTGATTTGAGTTCAGTATTTTAAATTTATAAATACCAGAATTTACAATTAAAACAAATGTAATTTTTAAAAAAAAATTAAATAATTTTTACTACTAAACGGTCTTCTAAACTCAAAATTTCTCTATGCCAATTGTCCTTAAACAATTCTCAGCTTTTTGAAACTTATCAATCTATATCTTAGAACTATGAGGTAAAAGTTATGGGACAGTGATCTATTTGAAAGTTTATTAAATTGTAAGCATTTTTCATTAATCATACCGGGTTCAGTAAGTTCGAATGAGAATTTGTGAATAAACAATTTGTGAGAATCAGCACTATTATGGCCAAAGTGTTAAAACCACTATTTAAAATATATGTAATGTAGGTTGAAAACTGACGTTTCTTCAAAAACAAGGTTGTTGTTTTAAACATTTTTCAAGATTCGAAACGTATAATAGTTGCTGCCAAACCTACAACAAATCTTTACCCCGGGGGTTCAATCTGAAGGGGAAATGAAACCCATCCTCTTGGCAACTTCTTTGACACATCCGCCTGGTTCGATACCCGTGCCGTATCAAAATAATTTTTCCAGCACATCTTTCTCTTCCACCTTTCTCACCTCTTCCTGTATCTTTTCACCTTTTTTTCTCGCCAGCAACAAAGACCGAACTTGACACGGGGGGAGGGAGGCTTCTATTGTGGCTTGAATTTATATTCAGTTCAGTTTTTTCCATTATAATCCGTCCATGCCATGAAGAGATTGGGTGATGTTGAAGGAGTTGTAGGGTGTTATTTTTGTCGTATGTTTATCTTTCAGAAAATAATGGACAGTTTTTAAATTAAAGTAAGAAAAAAAATTGTAAGAGATTTCGTAGTTATGAAAAAATGGTTATAGATTATTATTTTATAAATTTTTGAAAACTTGAAAAAATTGTAAAAAAAAATTAACAATATTTTTGATTTTTAATTATAGGAGCCGTATTTTCATTTTAAGAATTTGTACATCTTATGCAGTGATGATTGTTCTGTAGTTAAAAGCATGTAATTTAGTGTTTATAACGGTTGTTAGGATAAATTTTCGTTTGCTTAGATAAAGTTATTTGTATTCTGGGGTGTAATCAGTTATGTTTTGTCGAAGTCACAGATTCGGGTGCAATATCAAAAATAAATCCCACATCAAATAGGTAGATAAATATCGTTAACCACGTATGTCTTTGGCCAAGTGGTTAATCGTTATCCTGATCTCTTGGGATACAATTGTTATCGAATCGGTAAAATTCCTAAATCGCAAATTTTTTTTACTTTGTGTGTATTATAATGTGTAGGTTTTTAAATATTTGATACGTTCAAGAAACCAGTAACGAGTATACCTTCTAATTTTTTTTTTTGCTTTTTTGCACACGCTTTTGCACACTGATAGCATTGCTATGATTTACAAGCAAAATATAAGTGGAATTGTGAGGTTTTATGCTTGAACTAAAGTTACCTTTAATCAAAGTTCACTCTAGTCGACGGTATCATAAACCAACCAGTTCTGAAAAGGAACAAAAATATTACATCGATCAAAAGAAATCCGATTCCGAATTGGAAGGGAGGGTATTTTTTGTTTACGTTATTAGAAATCATCGTTTGATTATTATTACCACATTTTTTACCAGCATCGCATCTCAGGTTTCTTTCGGGAAACCCCGTCGAGGTTCTTGAAATGGTTCGCTGAGGGGGGTCGAGCTCGTGACCAAAGGGTCGCGTCAGACGATTGACGGGACTGTCCAAACGTCAGACCCGTTTTCATAGTTTGGTTCTATTTTTTTATGTAATTTCGGGGGCTTGGAGGTGTTGCGTGCTGGCGGGATTGCGAGTCATAAAAATGACTTCTATCACAGATTTCTCGACTTGTACCTTGTATGACATATGGGGTCTTAAGAGCTCCGTCACTACTTCTAGAAGTTCATTGTAGCAACTGCGAAGGCTCGCCACCATCAGTTGATAGTGGTTTTGATCAAAGAAGAATGATTTGGCGAAAAATAGATGTTCTGTAAGCTTTTTTGATAAGACAGTTATATTGCAAAAAATAATTACTTCTTTTTCTTTTTTTTGGTATTTTTTTACCTGGTACACATACAGACAGAGACGGTCAAAGCATTTATATAAGATTGTATTTTTGACCTTGTAAACATAATAGGAAAACTAAAAAAATGCTAATAAATAATAAAATTAGGATAATAAAATTAGGAAACATCCAATGTTACATTAATAATTTATGAATTTCCAACAGTCGGCGATTTAAATGTATCTGAAAGCAACTTCACAAATGTAGTATGAAGCAACTTCGAATCCACTTAAAAATCCCCTTAAAAATTTTAGCCCTAAATTATACATCTTGGTAAATCAATCTCAAATAAATCTCATAATATTACCAACGTATTTCATGCTTTCTGCTGATTAGTACATTGTTTACTTTAGGTCAGGATCTTCGGATTGCAGATATAAAGTTAAAAAAGACAATAACAATTACTTTAACCCAATGTTAAGCATACAGAACCTTCCCCCCCCCCCACTCTTAAATCGATTTTTCATTCTTTAATAATCAAGTACTGAACAGTATCAGATGCAGGGAGTGAACCATCTGCTTTTATATCACGGACAAGGTTTAGGCGAATGAATGATAAAACCGAAGTTTTTCATTCATGAAATCTGCTTCGGTGATGTACCAACACTGTAACAGACATTTTAGTCAATATAAGTTACGCATTTTTAAATACCATAAAAAGCTCTTAAATGGACGGTTATTATTGGTAGGAAAACGTAACAAACTAGTTAAAGTCATAGATATTATTTTCTGTTATTCTCCAAATTTTTCATTGTGAATATCATTTCCAAATTTACTGAAAAAGTTTAATGTTAGTAACAGTTTTATTTAACTAACGCAGTTTCTTACCGATATAAGTTTTTTTAGTTGGCGGAGGACTATTACGAATCGTGAACGATTACTTTTAGAGTGGACATTTCAATTTTTTTAATAGATAGATTTTTTTGTTTTATGTTGGGTACTTAAAATCCTGCATAGAGGCATATTTTATGCGAGATTTTCTTCTTTTATTGACTTCAAGGTAAATGTGGTTGTCAAAGTATAAAATATTTCAGTGCACTCTTAAAACAAAAGAGTGAAATCCACTCCTATAGGAGAAGTGCATTTTCGGCACCGGAAAGGAGTGGAAATTAACTCAGAGTGAGTTAAATCCGCTCGTTTTAGGAGTGTAGGACGTAGATTGTTTTCTTTTATTTCTTTTACTCTCTCCGAAAAAGAGTGAAATCCACTCCTATAGGGGAAGTGCATTATCGGCACGGAAAGGAGTGGAAATTAACTCAGACTGAGTTAAAAGCGCTCGTTTGTTTTAAGAGTGTGTGTGGTGTGATTTCACTTTAAAAACGACACCTTTAAAACTGAGTAAAAAATACTTATGATATGAGTCTGTCGTAGAGTCAAAATGACTAGTAAATATTAATCAGGTTTGAAACTTGTCTACTGGTCAATGTTAGGAAAATGGTCAATTTGCGACCCGATCGATATTTTTAATATTATTTTTAAAAAGTAGTCTCTTAAACTAGTTTTCTTACTTTATAAAGACCATTTTTGCTTTAAATCTTATTAAAATCACCACGTTTTGTGTTTATTTCCTACTGAGAAAGTTTTGAAGTATTCAAAGGTCATATCATTAATGCATTACAACTATTAGCTGTGTACATTTCGCTAATATATCTTTTTTTTATGTTGTCATGACAAAAATACTTTAGAATGAAACCCACTTTATTTAATGTCTTTTATAAATATTATGCTTCAATTTCATACATATTTATTATTTTAAATTTGTCATTTAAATTTGATCGATATTATCGATTGTGCACAAGACTTCCCAACCAACACTATTTAAAAATTTAAAAGGTCTATGCCAGAGATTTAATTCATAATTTCTAAAAAAAACTCCTTGTTGTAGGGATCTTTAGGAGGACATACAAAATGTACGTAATAATGCATCATGTTAAAATTTACCAAAAACGTCTTATGTATATATAATCTGAAATAATATGATGTAATCTGGCTAAATTAATCAAAATATTCGACACAAATAACTTTTGCATTATGCATAAGGTATTTATTTACCACTTTTTATTATAGAAGCCTTCTACGTTCTAATACCAGCTGTTTCAACTTTGCTCTGATAAAGAGGTATTAATGTTTGTGATTGGAAGTTCGTTTCACGACAATTTTTAGAAAACAAAACATTGGAAATGATAGCCGATCCTTTGAGTTAACATGTACTGTTTAAAAAAAATCCCTCTATTTTTACTATCACAGTGTGTATCTTGTATGACATATGGGGTCTTAAGACCTCCGTCACTACTTCTAGAAGTTCATTGTAGCAACTGCGAAGGCTCGCCACCATCAAATTGATAGTAGTTTTGATCAAAGAAGAATGATTTGGCGAAAAATAGATGTTCTGTAAGCTAGTTTTTAATAAGACCGTTATATTGCAAAAAATAATTACTTCTTTTTCTTTTTTTTTGGTATTTTTTTTACCTGGTACACATACAGACAGAGACTGTCAAAGCATTTGTATAAGATTGTATTTTTGACCTTGCAAACATAATAGAGGGAAGCTAAAAAATGCTAATAAATAATAAAATTAGGAAACCTCCAATGCTACGTTAATAATTAAGTTTTTTCTTGTGACTCAGTATTTCAAGAAAACACAAATTTACATATGGGCAAATACTGGGATGTAATAATTAACCACAAAATGTGCTGTAATTTTACAGAAATTTTTAACAGTGTGGCAGAAGCATTACTTTTTTTCTGATGTTTCCTGATGTGGTGCTGTATATGGAAATTTACCAGCTTAGTTAACAAAATAACAATTTACCTCTTGCAAAGTCTATTTCATAATTTAAATGATTTAATTAGTTGTAAGAAGCGGTATTCATTGTATAAAGCTGAAATATAACGATTTTAAAACAGCGTTGGTGGTAGATTTTGCTATCGAATAGATAGCTCTTTAAAATATTACCTAATTTTTAAGACAATATGCATTCACACCTCGTATACTCAATTTAAAACCGCTTAAAAGATTAGCATCCTACACTTCCACCCACTGCCAAGCAATAGAAACAAATCTCGTATCTAAATCAGGGGAAGAGCGAAAATGCAGGTTATTGGTTTGATATAGCTGCTTCTGGCCATCGACTGATTTTGTGCGAAATAGATTTGGAAAATAGTATTTTAATGGATTCCTATGTAGATTGGAAAACCACAATTCATTCTGTCTCTAAACTCTACTTTCTCCAACCAAATGTTGGAATTTGTTTAATGAAAGACCAAATTTGAAACAGAAAAATTGTCGTTGAAGTTCGTATTTAATATAACTGTGTAATGTAACGTACTCGTCAAAAAGAAAATAAATGTGAAAAATAACAATTATTGAACTTTGTTTGTCACAAAAAAAAATGTCGCGCCAAAGAAATATTGAAGTAATATGATAATAAACAAGTAACTAATGATAGATATTGTAGTTACTTTCGTCTATACTAGATCAATGCCTCATATGGATGCGCATGGCAACTTAAGTCAGATTTGTGACCGGAAAAAGCATAGTCTCTTATGGGTTCAGTTCTTTTCCTTCTATTTTGTCTCTTAGCTCCCTTATTCAGATAATCTGATGATGTTGCCAACGAAAAGAATTACGTTGCCTTGCTTTTTTAAATGTTACACCATTTGAACTAGGATAAAATTTTAAAACCTCTAAATTTGGTAACTTTTATTATTATGACCATGTATCTGTCCATACAAAAATATTAAACTTAATTTGTGAGAGAAAAAATAGTTTCCAGGTTTTCAAACCAACAACGTAATATATCTTAGCACTACTCGATTGCCAGAAACCTTTATGAGAAAAAAAAAGGACCAGTTAAGCTTAAATTTATGGTACTGACGCTACCGCAAAATACGACGTGATAACGGTTGTGAAGACAGAAGTTCTTCATTTTATTTTGTTCCATTTTTTATTCTCTCATTCGAATGGAACGCCAGAATACTAAAACGAATCTTGGTCCAAGTAATGAGACTTCAGTCTAACAGTCGGGGGTCCCCCTCACGTTCGTTTTTTCTGTGATTCTAAATCAGGCGCAAAGCTTAATGGCTTAACAAGGTTTTTCAATTTATAATCCCCCGTTAGAAACAATTCCCAATAGGAAGATTAGAATTATCCCCATAGAATGAGGGGGATGATTTTTTCGCTAAGATGGAACATAAAAATGTAAGTGAAAAAAAGCCGTGTATTTTTTTTAAATAATAATCTAAATTGATGCCGATAGTTTAAAAATATCTAAATATGGCTAAGTGATAGAAATTTTTTACTGAAATGTTTTTATCTGTAAAAGGTTTTAATCTTAATAATAGAATTTAGATAACATTTAAGTATTTCTATTACAAAAATGTATTGTTAAACGTGGCTTCAGTTTCCGATAAGCTGCCATTCAAAGCATTGCTCCATAGATTGCCAAATGGCCTATTAGTCTGAGAGCTAAAATATTCTGTTAAAGGTTTTATGGAATCGTTCTTTAAGTATAAAGATAACTTTCAAAGAAAATAATGGATTTTCTAAAAGATTTTATTCAAGATAAATACCAGTGCACTCTCAAAATTCTTTCTTTAATTAACGGACAATTTACTGGCAATATTTCTGTGAATTGACACCATTTTCATTTCTGACGCATATACATGCGGATGCACAGTTCCTTGGAAACCGCAAATAACTGAAATATTCCAGCAGTAAAATTCCCTTGATTGAAGAAAGAATTTTTGAGAGTTTGTTTTACAACATATTACATTGTTATTAAATATTCCCTTTTAATAACTCACCAATTTTAAACAATGATCTACAGTAAATCACTTTTCGTAATTGCACTTTTTATAATTTCATTGCATAAACATATAATTTAGCCTTGTTTTTTCCCCCAACGTTCAACAAAATTCTTCCCTACCGAAGGGAATAATTTCTAAATATGTATGATCATAAATTTCTGATCACGCTTGACGGGCAGTTATAGATGCCAGGCGTTGAGCCACGCTGTTAGTTAACAATGTAAAATGTGGCCAAACTCGATATAATACTGCTCTTTACGAGCATTTTTCTATCTGGATAACAAAGAAAATATAAAACAACAAGATGGGTCCTATAAAAAATATAAAGACCACGGACGGTAGCTTACGTAGAATTTTACTACTGTCGTGACCCTGGTTTTGAAGGAATTGTGAAAGTAGGTCTTTATTGAAAGATTTACAATGCCGGATGTATGTGCAGTTGTGGAAAAGTTACCTATATAAAATAGTAATCTATATTACAGGTTGAACACCATTTAAAATCGAAATGCCCGTTTTTAAACTTAATTTATCTTTTATTTCTTTTACTTCATTTCTAATTTTTGATTCCATCTTTGATTTTAAGTATATATCGTATAAATTCCAATAGTAATTGCTGTTTTATAGCTAACTGACTGTAAGACGCATCATTGCACTTCCATTAAAGCTTGAAGAAGTTTTTGTTCTGCTTTTATATCCAGTTAAGACTATTCTCAATCAAACTATCGAAACATCTCTATTTTAGTCACAATTAAGTTTTTATAACTACAAAAATTAAATAGATTATGCACTTGCCAATATTTTAAGTACGCATATGCACACAACGATTTTTCAAATACCGCTGAGCTTCAATATAATATAAAATCTTTCAGCTGGAAACATAAAAAAAATTATATAATGGGTGTGTTTCAAGACTTGAGTTGCAACAGAAGGGCTGAATGACATTAAATTCTTTCTCGAGCCTCGATTGCTAAATCAATATTACGTAGGACAAAAGCATCGCTAGAAAGAAAGGAAGAAATGAAAGCTAGAAGAAACGACGTCACCTGAAACAAGCCTTTTCTACATTTACAATTGAAATTAAATTATCAATAATTTGTCATAATATATTTGTGCTGGTGTTTGTTTTAAGCAGTTTAAGCATCGTAGCAGGCTTCTCCGAAATTTCAACCAGGAGAGGCAAAATAATCAGTGCAATTTACTCTACAGTTCAATAATAAAATCCTAACCATGGACCATTTCCGCTCAAACGCAAACAACGATTTAGATGAAAACGATGCATTCAATTCATTTCCATTTGTGTCAAAATTCACATTCTCCCCGCTACCTCGGCAATCTTTGACCTCTGTCTCTAAATATCATATCTGCTCTTATCCTAGCTTTTCTACTGCTAGAAGTAATTGGCACTGGAATTATATTTTTGACCCCCATAAGATATGTGAACTCTGAAAGTGTCTCTGCTACAATTTCTCTTGGGTCTACTCCGCCCCCTTTTAAGATTTGTGGTGAACCCCCCAAGGGGACGAAAAAAGGGGGAACAAGTTTTTTTTTATACACAACATCGTCCGAGATTTAGCGAAAAGATATAGTAATTTTTTCGCCAACAGGAATATAATATCTGCTTCAGTATGAAAGTTTCTGAGAAATCAATCATATATACATATATATAAACTATTCTAATTGCGATAAGAGTGGCCTATTATAATTATGTTACCTATTCATGCTTGCAACATTCCATGCACGTTTGTAGTAAAATTATGTTTTGCACGTTTCGATAACGTTCCCAGGTTCCTTGCATCCTTTTATCTTAATGGAAATTTAAAATAATTTTTTTTTATTCAATACTACTTTGTAAATGAGTTATAAGAAATTTAGGTATCTTTCTTTTTTTATATTAAGACACTTTGGATCCGTTTATAAGTATCCCATCTAATATAATAATAATGTAAAGCCTCAAGAACTTTTTTTAAGGAGAAACTATTATTGAATTTTCTATAAAATCAGTTCTACATTCACCAAAAAACTCAAATCGTTACCCGTTTCAAACATTCGCCAAGCCTTTACAAAACAATCGCCAACCGGAGCAGGTACATAAATAACAATAATTTTAGGGTTAGGTAACGCGCAGGCTACAAAAACAAAAGAGAAATCTCAACAAGCATTGACAGTAAACGATCCCCGACCTCAGGGCACAAAACTATCGATGCCACTAAAAGTGCCATTCCAAAACTAACGGATAATTGGACACTCAACTAGCTAATGACACGTTTCGGTTTTCAATCGCAGTTCTTGGCGATCGAGCGGCCGAACATGTTTACCTGTAGACTCAATGAGTGGCAAATAGGAATAGATGGATTTTGAATAAATGCGTTGTTTGATAAGAATTGTTTCGGTATACGGTTATGTATGCTTGCCTGGCCCTGTTTGGAATTCTATGTTTGCCTGGCCCTAGTCGGAATTGTATGTTTGGGGATAAGCAAGTTTACAAACTTAAGTTGTACTAAGAACCTTCTTTAAATTAGTTCTGTAACACAAAATATTAAATTTATCAAAGTCAAATATTGGTGCACAGGTATTTTGACGAACCATTTTTTTTTAATGCCCAAGGACACCAAGAATAATACCGCATTCCTCACTTCCATCATAAATCTAAAAATAGTTCGGTAGAAAATTCGAAACATTATAATTGCGATATTTACATTAAAAAAAAACTACCACATCTATTATAACTATGTATACGTGGTTCACACTTTAACAATAGTAAAAGGAATGAAAACGAACGATCATTTTACGCTTCTCAAAGACCAGATGACAGTTTATGACACGCCGAATTAAAACTTTACGCAACGCGCTGCACAAGCCAGACTCGGATCCAAGCGCATCCCAGGTGCTAATAAGGTATTTTTTTTTTATTTCTTCTTGTTTCAGATGAACTTTGACCTCGACATTCTTGGTGGTGTTTTCTTAGACCCCCTTTTTCTTATCCCCCCACTTCTTGGCAAGGTATTACGAAAGGACCGAAAAACAAAAAGTGCGCAGTAAAAATATACTAGAAGGTTGTAGTCAAAACACTAGAACTTGTCACCGTTGTTGAGGTTAGTTGTGTTGCATCAACATGGTTGACGCATCAAAATAAGGAAAGTGCAAAATTAAGTATTTTAATTGGTTAGATGATAAGTTTTTTCTTTTTTAATTATTGAGTTTTAACGTAATGTTCAGGCTTTTTTGAAGTTTCAAACAATGAGTCCTTGAACAACAAACTGTTCAGCACTGTTCAAACAATTGGCTTGTTTCAGGTGACGAAATTTCTTCCTGCTTTCATTTAAAACTTTCTTTGATCAGTGATATGTTTTGTCCCCCTGTGACATTGATTCATCTACAGGGGCCGAGAAATAATTTATTTTCATTCAGCATTCCTGTTGCCATTCAAGACCTGAAACATTGCTATTAAAATAATATAATTATACTACTAAATGTGTACCATTGTGTATGTGACTTAAACATTTATACCCTTGTATGTGACACTAGCATATGAAGTGCTAACTATTATATCTGAAAAGATAGAATATACATACGTTTAGAAGTTTATAATTATAAAGTACTGATGTGTGTTTTTAAATTCATCTATATGTGGTTGCAAATATACAATATCAAGAATTATTAAATCGCCATATATTATTTCGATGGTGAGATTTAAATCTGCAAAACTACCACCGGAGAAACATTTAAAAAAATTAAGTCTACCGTCAGCATCTATATTTGTGTCGTTACGAATTTCATTTTTTTCAACACTAATGATTTTCAAGATGTGATGTATGAAATCTCAGAAGAAAACTCTAGGATAGTTTGATAATAATTGGGGACTGAGAAAGATTCGTATAAGATTTTCGCGGTTCATTTGAAAAGAAAGCTAGAATTGAGTTATAGTTAATTTGTTAGTCATAAAGTTGATAATTAATAAAATATTCTTGTTATATTGTTAACATATGTCGTGTTGTATTGTTAATTGTTATAGTGTTAATTGTTACAACGTTAATTGTCATAGTGTTAATTGTTACAATGTTAATTGTTAATGTTTGTTATATTGTTCAAATATAAATAAAAATCGTTAATTTAAGCAAAGAATTAGCTTCCTAACATTTCGACACGTGCTTTTGAAATGTACGAAAGCAGTACTAAATGGAATATTTTGATAATGGCAGACATTACAACTTACTAAGGAATTTCCCCGAAGACAAGTCGTAACTTTAACTTGATATAACTGTAAGTGGCGTGATATTCTGGTAACCGATAAAATGTATTTGGTAATGCAAAATCTGAGCTATTCTAGCTGTAGATCAATGTTATATTTTTACGTATACATATTTTTATTATTTTTAACCATCATACTATTTTTTATATAATATAACGCTTAAAAGGAATTACGAATTTAATTTTAGACAAAAAATAACTTAAAATTAACCTTTCTCGATGGCCAAGTGCCATCGAGAAAATCACCTTAGATCAAACTATGTTGATCAAGGTTATATATATATTTTTTACTTATACATATTTTTATTAGTTATAACCCTCAATCTATTTTTTTATATAAGGTAATGTTTAAAAGGATTCAAGAATTTCATTTTAGACAAAAAAAAAATAACAGTTAAAATTCTGCCTTATTGAAGTGCCATCAAGAAAATCACCTCGATTCAAACTATGTAGATCAAGGTTATATATTTTTTTACTTATATATTATTATTATTAGTCATAACCCTCAATCTACTTTTTATATAAGGTAATGTTTAAAAGGATTCAAGAATTTTATTTTAGACAAAAAATAGCAGTTAAAATTCTGCCTTATTGAAGTGCCAGCAAGAAAACCATCGAAAGTCCGCAACCCGTTGCAAAACATTCTCGCTCCGTGGCAAAAGCCTTTCCGGATATATCCGTCAACACATCTGAAGAAAAGATTAAAAGTCCACTGTTAAACTAGCCTCTGATGGATGTCTGGAAGCCTTTTCACACTGACATCTGATTGATCTTTTATTCCGATTGCCACACCTGCCCGGAATACCAACACCAATGACAAAATACCTACATTTCTGCCAACTCGGAGCCAGAGAGGTACAACTCCAGGTTTGTACAACTTTACAGAATACCATATAAACCAAAGATATTATCATGTAATTCTAATATTTGAATTCGTCTGTAATTTGTTCTTTTTAACTTTAGAAATACAGACTTTTAGGGCTAATTGGGAAATTGGATTTTACCAATGATAGATGAACAAATTAAAAAATTTCATTCTAGGAGTTGTACCAATTTTGCTCTGCTGAGAAACTGATTTCTCTATTTCTTTCTCTTTTAGTTGAGAAAAAGTTAATTGAAATTTTTAATAAATTCCTTTCTGTTGTTTATTCATGGAATGATTCCGATGTGATTGATTCGAATTATCCATTTTGCAAGAGGGGTATGGATAAGGTATATTAGCGATTCAATTAGGAAATGCTTTTCGAACGGTAGTTACCTAAATCAAAAAGCTAATGTCTTATGATTGAGTGGCATGACAATTTTAGATATGATTTATAGGATACTATTATACATTTCTATTTATTTTTTTCAGCTTGTAGTAGTATCTTTTAGTGATATGTTACATCTTGTTCTACATAAAGATAAGTAAATCAGTTAAACTTGATATGGCTACAACTGATTGCATTTCTTTCCTAGTTTTCTGTATATATTACTGTTGAAAGCAGCTTTTCCTTTTGTAGAGCTTTAAATCAATATATGCATTATACTAAAATTTGTAATATTATAAATTCATTGAAACACATTTTTAAAAAATAATAATAATCATAGTATATTTAAATAAATCCCTTGAAAATCTTCGTCACAAGTAGTGAGAACTATTTATCATTTTCTTTACCGAAAAATGTTCTACTCATACATCCTTTATATAAATATATATATATTTTAATTATACATTTAAAAGTATGTTTAGAAAGTAATTTTGAGAAAATAAAGTTTACCATTTACTAAGAGGCATGTCAATTTAGTGAAATTTGAGGTTTTGAGAGGCAAAAATACACATTCGTGTATGTTATAAATAAACATAAGCAAGTCGTATAAGTTTTGTAAGTTTTTGCAAGTCTTAAAATCTGCTCTGACTTCTTCCGACGTCATTATTTATACAATTGATAAATCAGCTGCTTTGGTATCAATATTTTTATAAAGCTTAAACATTCTAGTTTACAATAGGAGAGTTAGTATTAATAAAAATTGTAAAATAAAGTTTAAAAGTGAATTCTACCAAGTTCTACGTATGTGTACCTCTGAAGCGAAGACGTTATAATTATCGTTTAACAACAAAACACAACAATTTATCTCATTTTCATTTTACTTCAACCTTTTACTTAATTCTTATGTCATAATCTTCATTGCAAAATCTGCACATTAAATACATAAATGATGACTTAAGACAGGGCAGGCAATGTTTGTAGTTACATACAATAAATTAAGTCAGCAATCTGCAGGTGTGCAAGAGGGGTTATAAAAACCGAACACCTGTGTGACACTTTTTCGCAGGTTATAAGTCAGGAACAATCAACAGTATTGTTAAATAAAATAATGGTTTATGCTATATGCTATGTTAACATCTCATCTCATCTGTGATTGCAGTCTAAAACTCATTACATTTGTTTTCTTTATTGCTTTAAATTGAGATAGCACTTTTTATTGTTAATATATAGATTTTTTATTGTTAGATATTTGATTAATAAAAATAGCTGTGTATTGTTTGCATCAGATAAAGAATCCAATAACCGATTTCTTAAATATTTTTTAAGTTCTGTACTTCTATCAAGAGCGCAAATTAATGTTTAATACATTTAATATCAAATATTTATATTAAAATTATATAATTTTTTTTTCCTTTTTTTAAATATACGTTAGTTTAAGTTATAAGTTTCGGAAAAGGTATTTGGAAAATTGAGAATGGTTAAATGATGTGATTGGCACATGTAACTATATTGTAAATGAATCACTTAAAATGAATTTCATATTTGCAAGCTTTTGAAATGTGTTTTAATTGTAATTAAGTATCTTTTTTAATGACAAAGTTTACCAAATAAACAGTTCCAACGCTTTTACATATGAAAAATTTTAAGGAAATTATATTGCCTGAACTAACAAGATTTTCTTGCTATTAATGTGCCATCGATTGTATGTTTAGAAGTAGAATGTTTATTTTAGAAGAAAACCCATTTAGCATGTGAAGGTAAAATTTAACATACAACCTTTAATTTTTTTAAGAAAGAAGCACTTTTCTAAAAACTACAATTACAACGATTATAAAATACATTTATAATAACTCCGAAAGTAATTTTATAATTAGGTTACCATCCTTTTAAACACCATTTTAATAAAGCATTTCCCCACTTCCTTAATAGATTTATGTTTATCTGAAAGAAACCAAGTGACATTAATTTAATATTTAGTTATTGGTATCACACTAGAATTGGTACTAGAATTTGAATATATACAAAACAATATGTCAGGCAGCAATTTTACATTATAGGCAAACGTATAAGTTTATGGACACGCGTTCAATGAGTCCTGGATACGCGTTCAATGAATATTACACTTTCAATTTCTAAAATAAATATGCATAAAAATAGTTGTTCGTATTTACGAAATGAAAAAATTAAAAACCTAAAACATCTTTAATAGCAAGGAATACTCACAAAGATCACATCTCAATGTCAACTTGATATTGCAAAATCATAATGATGTCAGATATAGATTGGAAGTCAATATCATATGATATTACGTGATACTGGAAGATTTTATTTAATTAAAGTGTCTATATATGAATATGACTTGCGTATAAATTTTTTTACCAAATTTTTTTATACAAAACTAGCTGACCCGACAGACGTTGTCTTGTCTTTACTATGAATATTGAATTGTAATTGAAGGTTTGATGGAAAAATTCATCGATCCTTGGCAAATGCAGCCAAAAATGTCCAAAGAATAATACCCCATGTGGTGGGAGTGCACGTTAAATATTTTTTAAAGTCCCGACGCTGCGTACGATGTAAAAGTTGCATTGGGTGCCTAATCAGGTGTTGGCTCGTCACATGACTGTGGTTCTAAATAAAGACGCCCGTGGCCAATATCCTTCTTGTATAGCTCTAGTGCGACGATAATTATCAAACTAATCCTAACCCATACAACTGGATAGGAATAGCTACACTACGCTAAATTTTTAACTTCGCAAAAGCCGACAATGCCAACATTCAATTGGCCATATCATAGCTGTACCAAATTGACAGTTTCATAAACATAAAGTTTTTGCGCTATAAGTGGAGGGAATTAACATTTTTTAGAAGTATTCATCAGATGTAGAATAGTAATCGTCTTTACTGCCATGATACATTGTAGCAATATCTTCACTTCTTACCATTTATAAACATCAATTAAATTAAATTCGGAAACAAAAAAAATCAAAAGATTTCAATTCAATCAATAAAATAATGATATTCAAATAAAAATCCTACAAATTAAACTCACGTGCTCTGACGTGCCTATACTTAATTTTCGTTCGCGTTGAACGTGGTGAAATGTCTTTTAAATTGAATTAAAAAGTATAAATTCTAATCTTGCAATGCTATTCCTATGGAGAAATCGGTTCACGTTTTTCACTCCTACACCCGTTCGTGTTCGAATTTCTAATTACTCATTCATTAAGAACCTTCTCCTGACAATAACAAATACAACGAAAAAAGAATTAGTGAAATCGGTCCAGCCGTTCAGGCGTGATGCCGTCACAACGAAAAAATGGGACTTTAATTTATATATAAGACTAGCAAATTTATACCCGTTCTTCGCACGGAATAAAAAAATATCAAATAGATTCCAAATATGTGTACCATATAACCTGTTATAGGATCATAAACTTATTATTGTTTCCGCTCGTTATAAATTATAAAATCCCGTTTCATTGCCTTAAAATTCCAAAATGAAAAATACGCTGTAAAATGCACTCATAAATGCCATCACAATTCCCTCATAAATACATAAAACCTTTTTGCTCATTTGGCGCATTTTGGGAAATAATTTGGCGAGAAAATAGATATAGCTACCCACACCCATTATACAGCTCAAACACAATGACCTTCGAACAACCGACCAGCTTATAAATTATTCATAAAAGAAATTGCCTATTTGGCGAATTTTAGTTAATAATTTGGCGAGTTTGGCAACGTATTTGGCGAAAAAATAAAGACATAAAACACTAATAGCTCTAGTGCGATGGCCTTTATTAACCATCATAGTTCAGTAATAGCTTAACTATACATTTATTGATGCATACATGCAGTCAACAGAAAAATCAATGAAAAAATCATCAAATAAACCCACAATAAATTCCAGGAATTAAGACTGGCGGAGTTACGTCACTTGAAACATGTCAATTATTTTTCAAATAATAAATTTAGTTTCTGAAAGTAATGGCAAAAGAATAAAATAAAAAATTTCAATTTTAAATGTTTTCGTTAAAAGTTTTATTTAATTTTTTCAGCCGATGGCATCAGGAAAGAGAAAAAATGATCGGATTTGAGCGAAAGTGGTGTATTTTTTTCAGAAAATTCGAATTTTCTCTAAAAATGGAGCAAATATGAAAAAACTAAGCCTCAGGTGCACACGTTAGTATTAAAGGGAATCTATCTTTAAAATTTCGAATTCCTGTGGGCAATATAAGTAGGTCTTTTACGATCCCATAACAGACACACAGACAGACAGACTCTTTCTTTTATTATTATAGATTATCAACTGCTACACTTTTATGTTCAGACACTAACAACAACGTTTTCAATATTATTTCATTTTTCAAGAATTTTTCTTATTTCCAATTTATCTATCTCATCTTTTAAGTAATGAGACATAATTCCAATACTTACGCTCTGAACAAAAATTTATTTTATAACTTGTTATAAAATCGTATTACTATTGTTAAAAAAGTGTCATTAAACTATAATTACTTGTTTTGAGAACTACGTGCCACCATTCTTATGAATATAGCCTTCCAGAGAGTACATCAACTTGAGTAGACGGTTTTTCATACTTAGTTCTTTTCAAAATAACCCCATTCAATTAAACATCGCCCTCTCCGCGTCGTATATAATTAAACCTCACTCTGTATCATTTAGAGACTGGGGCATCTTTCTAAAATGAAGTAAATCTGGTACGACATCTCTCATAATAACTCCATTGAGTCGATTACGGGTTCCACCCCCGCCTAAAATGCTCATAATCGGATGGGGGCTGGCGTTTGTTCATTAAGTGACGCATTCTGCTCAAGATGAGGAGGAGGAGGGTTGGTTTGGTTGGTTGAATTAACGTAACATTGGGGATTCCCAATGGCTATTTGAGGTGGTGGTCCTCGTAATTTTGAACTTGTGACGAAGATAGGATGTTCTAATAAAAAAGTATTTTCTAAATTCGGACTGTTTCGAACTGAAGTAAAAACAAACCTTTAAAATAAGTTAAACGATTGATGGAGCCGACTCGGCGGCGCAACGGTTAGGGAGCTAGCCTTTGGAGCCTCTGGGTTCGGGTTCGAATCCCGGTAAGGCATGGATGTTTGTGTTTTTCGAGTATATGCGGAGTACGTGCTCGTTAAATCTGTTGGTTCCGAAAGTCCTGTGGGCGGTCATTGCGCAGTTTCCCATGAGTACAGGTCCATGGAGACTATTTCCCTCCTCTTCAGGGACATGTCTAAATTGTGGAGGTGGCGATAGATGGCAGCATCTGTCATATATGTGTGTGTATGTAGTGTCCGTCCTTCTTGACGATGGTTTATAAGCGGGTCTTTGTGACCAAGCACACAAGCCTGAAAATATATGTCTACCAACCAACCAACGATTGATGGACAGACGGACAGAAAAGCGTACAGGCAGACAAAAAGGCATAAAAGATAGATTCTTGATGCTATACCTCCCTAACAATTTGTTTAAAATCAGACGATTAGAACAGATATCATGGGAGTTACTGAAAATTGTTAATTTCCTGATTTGATATTTTTAAATTTAAATTATGAAAATATTTAGTATGAAAAATTAGATGCATAAGGCTGAAATATAGACGTTTGATCGATTGTGGTCTATGTAAAATTCGACCACCAAGTTAAACATTATGTTTTATTCGTGAATATTTTATTTTTGACCAATTTTAAATTATCAATATACTTCTAAGAATATAGATTTAAAAACATATATTTGCATAACGCCTTAATTTTCTCTAAAAGGGAAGCTTGTTTTATAATTGTATTTTTAGGGGTTATGATAATCTAAGTGTTTGGGAGCTTTAACTTTGCGTCCTTTAAAGAATGTATCAATGTAACGTATCTGTAACTCAGTGTAAAGAAATTTCAACTTAATTATTCCAACTTATGAGAACATAATAAAACTATGGGCTAATTCTATCTAACTGAAGTTTGAAATCCTAGGTTAAAAAAAAACTTTTTTAATTAAAAATAAATCAAGTAAAACTGGTTACATAATTTAGTTGCAGTAAGTGTAAACCAACTATTTCAAAAATTTTATTTATTTAATGTTTATAAAATTGTAGTGATACTCACTTTTTAACACACGTGACTTACACTACAGAAAGGGTAATTCTGCATGGAATTAGCCTAAGAACAGTTCTTTTTCTTAGATGTACCCCTATGGCAATAAAGTACTCTAAGAGATTTTCCCTTTACCGTCTGCTCTGACCATCCCCGATATACCGATGGCTGCCGCCGCCAAAGGTAGTCATTAACCTGCGCAAACAGGAGAGTGAATTAAATGGAGGTTTTATGTTTTATGTGACGCAACATCAGGACAAAAGGGATCGGCAACAAAGTGTGGGCCGAACCCTCAATTAACTTCAATATATGAGGTGCGCTATGGGTATACCATTTCTTAATGCATCTTTTTATTCATTGGAAACATGACATTAGGTCAAGACATTGTCCTCTTGTCTAATTTTAACCTTGATCATCTGGATTTCTTACTAACGTGAGAAGAGTACACGATTATTTTTAAGCCGCATTTGTGGTTCGATTTAAATGTAATTTCGTACCACACCTCACAGTTCTTCATATCACTGTTCTAGCTGAAATGTAATCCAAATAACAAATGTAGTTTTTCAAATAATTTCGCGGTAAGTGTTTTTATAAACGTTTAAAATATTTTCTGCGGATCTTCTGAGTGGATTTCCCATATTAAAAAAAACACTCTACAGGAGATCCATTTATTTATGTTCATGTTTCAATAGATCCTCCGTTTTAAAACAGTTTCATTAATCTAACATCTCCTGAGGGCTGGGGAGCCCAGTCGGTAAGGCGCTTGCTTTTCATGCGAAATGTCCTAGGTTCGGGCATTGCCAAAACAACTACCGACCTATAAACAGCTTGTGAAGTCAAAAGTCTGACGCATAATAAACCCATATAGAGGGAATGCACGTTAAATGTGACAAAAGACCTAAAAAAGTTAGTTTCTGATGTCGTATCTTTCAAACTAAAAAATAATTTTTAAATTTGCAATGTCAGAACTGAAGTCAAAACAAGCCGTTTAAAGACAGATCGACAGACGGACAGAAAAGATTTTAGAAAAAGCAAAAAGTGTAAAAGATACGTGTTTGATGTCATACCTTTTTGACAAAAAAAATTTTAAAATCGGAAATAATAGGACAGATATTATAACAGACCGTCTTATAAAAGGCAGGTTGACTGGTGAACGAAAAAGCTCACAGGCAAAAGAACAGAAAGTGAAAAAATAGGTCTTTGATGTCATACCTTATAATAAAAAAAGAAGTTTTAAAATAGCATGGTCGAAGTGGACTCTCTCCACAATGTCAATACCTGCTTTCAATTTTTTTAAATTTTTTCGAATTACAAAAAAGCAAAAAAAGAACATTTTAAAGTATGACGAGATGTTTTGCAATGTCACTTCATATATGTTGCATTTACGACTTACAAGCATATAAAACTATTAAAAAAAAGAGGCTGATCCTGAGAAAAGTTAAATTTTACATATAAGACAAGTCGAAATATTGACCATAACATTTCTCGAAAACCCGTTACTACATTGTTTCTCTAAAATCTCAAAGGAAATCACCGTTTATAAAAGAGCCTTTATGAAGTGCTTTGTCACTTTGGCGTTAACATAAAAGTAATGGGTGCATAACTCGTACTTCTTTATTCACAAGACAAGCAAGCAGCTTTTAGCTTCCACACTACGTTTATAACGTAAAAAGTGGAAGGTTTTATAATCGTTCAGTCCGTCCGTCTGTCTGTCCGTCCGTCCGTCCGTCACCCACTTTCACAGAAAGAACCACAAGTCCCACAGACAAGTGGGATACGTCATTTTGAAGCAAAAAATCAGATTAGGCTATATTCCAAATTTCAATAAAAAAAATTTAATTAGAAGTTTATTTGAAATTTAAATAACTAAAAATTTAATCTAAATTGAAATAACATGCAAATTCCATTTTTATTCAATATTTCACTGTTGCCATCCACAAGTCCCACAGACAAGTGGAATACGTCATTTTGAATCAAAAAATCAGATTAGGCTACATTCCAAATTTCATTAAAAAATTTAAATTAGAAGTTTATTTAAAATTTAAATAACTAAAATTTTAATCTACATTGAAATAACATGCAAATTCCATTTTTATTCAATATTTTCACTGTTGCCATTTCGTTAAACGTACGAGAAACTTTATTTGAAATAAAAAATATTTATTTATGTGATATAATTCAGTTTGGATTGTTGTAATATCACAATAGAGTTCTTTTGATGGCTCATTATATATGTATGAAGAAAGATGCATAGAGAACTCTAACTTGGCATAAAAAAATATGCAAGTTTCGCTTTTATTTTTAAAGCATCAATTGTACTAATTATATATTTTTTGAACTGTAAATTAATTTAAGAAACCATAAATAAGTGAATTTTCGAAAGAAATGTAAATGGGAAATTAAGGCGACACAAAGGTATTTATTAAAAAAGATTACATCATCATTCTTCGAACTTCAAACAAATTTAGCAAACGATAAAGTCTAATTATTAAATCTGAGAAAGAAGATTAATGAAAATAGTTAATTTCGGCGTTTAAAACTTTGAATTACAAATAGCTAAAGGCCCTGTTTTTATTAGAATTAAATCACCTTTGCGATTCGCAACAATCGCTCGAGAAACTTTAATTCTTTTAGACAATAAATTTAAATAAATTTATTTTTGAGAAATCGATCAGTCTGAAATGACGTCAAATATATTTCACTACGGATTATTTGTATTTTGATATGAAATGTTTTCATTCTATTTAAAAGCGAGGGATATTACATATTTATTCTTTGAAATATAAATTAATTTTTGCAAACGATAAGTAATAATTATTGTTGTTGTTGTCTTGTCTATGGATAGGTTGAGGTATTAGATGTGACCGTGTGTGTTCCACACAGCCTCAGCAATCTGAAGGCAGTTTTGGGAATAAAGGTCATCTAGCGGAGAGTCACTAATCTGTTGCATTTTTTCAAGGATGGCTGGATATGAGAAAATGTGTGTTGGACTTAGTTCTATGTCGAGGCAGATTTTGCAGGTGGGGTACTTTCTAGAGCCGTCTGGCTGTATTTTCATTCCCCCCAGATGTCCAGTTCTCAGTCTAGTTAAGGTATTTGCTATTGTTCTGAGAGTTGTTAATTCACAGATTTGGTTCTTTAACTTGATGGTCGTATCCCTGAATTTTGACTTTGCCACTGAGTTGATGTCGCTAAATGTGACGAAATGAGAGGATCCTTCATTGAGATGTCTCGCTTCTTTGGCTAGTAAGTCGGCTGCCTCATTTCCATCAATACCAACGTGTGCGGGTATCCATTGCAGAATGCAATGTATGTTTAGAGTTAGCAGTTTTTCCAGGGCACGGTGTATGTTGATTACTTGCTTGGTGTAGCCCTTTTGAATTGCCTGGAGAGCAGCTTTACAGTCGCTGAAGATAATAAGACCTCCAGCTCTCTCAGTTTCCTGGAGACAAGAATAAGTATTTAGGGCTTCTTGGATGGCGAAGAGTTCACATGTGTAGTTGGAAGCAATTCTACCAGCTCCGAATTTGAATTGTTTTGTGCTACCCTCAGGGAAAATATAGTTGACGCCCGCTCCTCCGTTTTCCAGAGTTTCATCCGACGACCCATCTGTACTGTCCCCATCTTTTTTTTGTAATAATTATTGAATTTTCAAAATAAAATAAATGAAACTAGCCAAATTTGGCGTGTAAATGCTAATATAGAATTAATGTTGTGTTTGGCGCGTTTATTCCTGTTAAACACAAATGTGTGGAAGCGGGTTAAGTGACAGATTCTGTTACAAACCTACTTGTTTCTCTATATTATACTCACAGAAAATAAATCTTATGAATTTTAGGAATTTGTAAGAGTGGATCAAAGGTGCGTGATCTTACTCATATTTTAAATGGCAAAGATCATTTGGTATCGTTTTGTGTTAATGTTTGATTACAAGGAGGTTAAATTTCTGAGCTAAATACTCCGCTCCTATCTGATAAAATATAAGAACTCTCCAATATAAATAGAAATTTTTGCTCATCGCAATAACAAAACAAATTAATATCTTTACATGTAGTGTGAATTTTTCATAGTTAAATATCTTAGGATTAAATCAGTTTTAAAAAAAAATATTTGGTTGTGTGTGTTTTGTTTAGTAGCTAAAAATCTTCCAAACGAATTGTATTTTAACTTTCAAACTAGAATACTTGTTAAACAAATGAAACAAATTATAATTCTATGAAGGGTGTAGTTTCAAAATTCCCATTCTTCAAAATAGACCTAAGATAAGGGTCCGGTCAGTTCATTTCTACTTTTGATACTGGTAAATTCAATCGGACGAAGTCACCAATACACGGGCAGGACCCCGTATCTTAGTTATGCTTCGTAGAATGTGATTTTCGCAACTATACCTTTCATACATATTTTTATATCCTAAGATTGGCAATTATTTAACAGCTTAGGTAAAGTATTCCCAGATAATTAACCTACAGACTTTTCTCTTTAAAGCATAGTTCTTTATAAAAATTTAAAACTGATGAAGTTGTACGACATACTAATAAACAAACATTCCATAAATGGGCTAACAATAATAAAAAATTATGTTATAGTGCTAAAATACTCTAAAACACATTGATTGGACACATTGTTTTATTGTTTTTGTGTCTTTTAATGAAGACAAAAAAAGATAATTTTAAAGCTGCATAGATTAATATTATAATATGAAATTATTAAGTTATATTCTTCCATAAATGCATATGTTTGAAAATCTGATGTACTCTAGCTTTCACTAATCTCTGTTAAATCCTCTTGATCGTTAGATTTAGAACATGTCGAAAAAGAATTCGTGATCGAATTGTACCTTGAAAAATCGTGATTCAAGCGCCCCTGATTTTTTTTATCGTAGAGGGATCTCTCATTCACGATCACTCTTTTTTAGAGGAAATGAAAGAGAGGAAATATTTGCTAGGATAATAAGTAGGAGATTTCGGTTGACAATTAGATTTACAGTTTGATATACTTTTTACCTCAAAAGTACTGGGTACAAGGCAAATTGTGTTCGTGCAAAGCATTTTGTTATACCATAGGTGAGGGATTAACAAATTAGGTTTCTCAAAATACCTGTATTTCATAGCAAAAAGCCTCAAATCCAAAACTTCAGTTACATTATTATCATCCGCCGGGACAACTTTAGCCTTTAAGGGTAACTTTGTTCCACGCTTCGCACTAAAACACATATTTAAGGTGTTTTTATTGCTTTTTTTATTGATAAACCAAAACCGCGTGGACCTATGAAAGTAAATTAATAATAAAGTAAAAAAAATAATAATTGTTTTAAAAATTAGGGTTTTAAGTTAGGCCCTAAGTTATCTCAGTGGGCCGTGGTTGCTCCTATATATGGTAATGATTTCGGAGATGTTTATGGTGAATGATGATATGGTGAAGTTTTTCGAGAGTGAGACGATTCATTTGGACCACAAAAATTACAGTCGAAATTTTCATTCAACAAAAAAAAATGCAAGAAACATTTTCCATTTTGTATCTTTATTGTAAAACTCAAAAGCTTCCATTTCCTACAAATAATATTACATCACCAAACTACACCAAAAAAATTCAAGAAACAAAGATAACACCCATAAATTCTAAAAGAGGATGTCTTAATTCCGCCGCGTTACTTTTCTAGTAAGGGATATTCGGATCTTTATTTATATCGAGTATTGTAGAAAAACAGATCGAGTGATTTAGCGACAACCAGGTGATCCGTCATACGGTCCCCAAATCCCCAATAGCCCAATGTTGAAGCAGCAAAAACAAAAATTGGAAAAGACAGCAGACAAATTACCTCTGCTTTCGGATGGGCCACTCAGACAATAGCGTAAGTGGTCTGTGTGTGTCAAATTGCTGATTTATACCCGACGGGTCATGTCGGTATGAGATACCTTGAGGAAATGGTCGATATATAGGTTTTGCAAGAATGTGTGGAGGGTATTGCTTTTACTCAATTATTGGCTCTGGTGCTGTGTTTCCGACGAATGGCTGAGGAATCAAAGATTTGTTGTATTGATGATACATTTGGGATATCAATATACGGGCAATGAATTGAACTATTTCAGTGTTTTTAGGTGGACTTTCAGTTTGAAAACTAGTTTTGAAAAGTAAGTGAACTCTCAGATAAATAAACTTTAATTCAAACAGCACAAATGAAGCACAAGTATTTTGCAAATATAGCAACATTACAAAATTGTGTTGTTTCATTACAAGAATTATGTTGATGACATACGAACACAAATTTGTCTTGTTCCAACACAACTGATGATCGGCGAGAGGAGACTATTTTTATATCCATGCACGATTGACAAAAAACTGTAAACTATAGCAATTATCTATGTTTTCTAAAATACGTATAACAAAATTATAACATTCACTGGGAAAAAAACAAAAGGGAAATTGCATTGAAGGTCAACACAAGTTTTTTTATGAGGGTACATAATGAAAGTAAAGGGTACAATTTGAAATTTTACAAGGGTAAGTACATAATGTCAAAACCAGTTCAAATGTAAAATAGGTTGTGATGGATCACATAATATATTTGTAAATCAATCTATTTCAACAATCGTGTAAGAAGTTTTAACTTTTTAAAGATTAGAATCATCCTCTGTGGGTCGTGTTGGTAGGTGATATTTTGAGGATAAATGTTTTTTTTGCGAGTAGATATTGAGATTATTCATCTTAAGGTATCCATATACCTTAGAAAACGGAAAAATTGATCAAAATTTGTGTTTAGATATTTTTGCATTAAAATATTATCTGATTCTTTATCTTTCAAATGGTACAAGTTGATTTGTTGTAATGTAAATAGTTTTTGATTTACAGGCAGTCTTTTACAGGCAATTCTATTGTCATCAATCTTACAATGAAAACTTTGAACCATATTATGAAGAACGATTTTTTTCATAATATGCTTGAACTCCGAACAAGATATCTCAAATTAATATGAGTAGGGGGAAAGTGGGGCTTCTGTGGCGGGATGCGGGATAAGATGAGGATGAAATGACGTCACGGAAATGCCAAAAAAGTCACGGAAATGCCAATGACGTCACGGAAATGCCAATGACGTCACGGAAATGCCAATGACGTCGCGGAAATGTCTTAGATATGAGTTGTTTGAGTGCTGAAATGTGTACTTTATTATTATATTTTCATAGTAATTAAGGTAATTCATATCCAAATAATGGCTAAAATGAGACATGTAGTCTGAATACTTTAGATGTAATTGGAAATGCCTATGACGTAGCGGAAATGCCTTAGATATGAAAGTAGAGTGGAGTTGAGTTGTTTTTAGCTGATAGTTGAGTTGTTTGAGTGCTGAAATGTATACTTTATTGTTATATTTACATGATAATTAAGGTAATTCATATCGAAATAATGAGTGGATATGAAAGTAGAGTGGAGTTGAGTTGTTTTTAGCTGATAGTTGAGTTGTTTGAGTGATGAAATGTGTACTTTATTGTTATATTTTCAGTAATGAAGGTAATCTATATCGAAATAATGAGTGGATATGAAAGTAGAGTAGAGTTGAGCTGTTTTTAGCTGATAGTTGAGTTGTTTGAGTGCTGAAATGTGCACTTTATTGTTACATTTTCATAGTAATTAAGGTAATTCATATCGAAATAATGTCTAAATGGAGACATATAGGCTGAATACTGTAGATGTAATTGGAAATGTTTATGATATACACTCGTGGCGCCATCTACTGATGAGGAAATAAATGATTTTAATGTAAAATAAGGTTTGCCACGAAAAATAAATAAATTTTAGCGCGAAAAATATTAAAAAGCGAGTTTTTGACGATTCGAACCCACGATCTCTCACAAAAATATTTTAATATACTTTTCAGTTGTTTGAATTTCTTAGAAAATGTAAAAATGCCTGAATTTGTTCTTCAAAGATTCAATTATTTATTCTTCTAGTAAATTTAGAGAATGATAAAGAATCATCGTGCTAGTTATTTAGTTAATATTTTATAATTATAAAATAAAAAAAATTTTAATCTATTTTTTATTTTTTTTTTACATTTGTTACTTTTCAATATTTGAATTTCATTATCAAAGCAAATATTTTTGATAATTAGAATGATACATATCAAAAAATTTTAAAATCTGACTAGGTTTTGAATAAAATTATTACTTTATTTTAAATTATAACAAGAATGAATAAAACTTTTTATAAGCGATGTAAAAAATAATTGAATATCTATTAAACTTGTGCTACAATTAGGAATACTTCAATAAAAGTTTTTAAAAGATTCACCTTTGTTAGTTAATACAATTACTCGGAAGAAAGTAAAAAAAAAATATATTAGTCTTATTTGAATATAATAATTATCATAGATATGAAAGTAGAGTGGAGTTGAGTTGTTTAAGTGTTGAAATGTGTACTTTATTGTTATATTTACATGATAATTAAGGTAATTCATATCGAAATAATGGCTAAACGGAGACATGTAGTCTGAATACTTTAGATAAATGCCATAGATTGAGGTGATATCTTAGTTACTTAGCAATGGAGACATGTAGTCTGAATACTTTAGATAAATGTCATAGATTGGGACGATATCCTAGTTACTTAGCAATTACAGTGATTTATAGATTACAGTCACCCTGGCACCAAGAGTTTCGTGTGCAAACCGATGACATAATGGTTATCGTCCAATGAGGAATAGACATAGATGGCGTTGTTTTCCCCATCAACCAATGAAAAATGCAGATAGAGGGCGCTTTCACCTCCGACTCATCCTAATACCAGAATTTGAACATTCATTCCTTCACTAGTCTTCAACAACTTACATTACATGCAAAATGAATTCTAAAATTCAACGAAAACGATCATCTGGAACGTATCCAGCAAGTAAAAAGTCTAAATTACAGACTTCTTTCAACAAAGTTCCCGTGCCCACATCTACAGACGATTCCAGTGAAATCCCAGAGAGAGATTGGTTAACTGATATATGCCAGTCTCTAGGAGAAGTTCCTGTCATCGACATAACTTCAGATGACCATCCTCAGCTAATCATCGACTCCCAACCTACAAGCACCCCCGCCACATCCGATGAATCCCCTACCCCTGATGTGAATAGCAGTGTTGGTACATGGATAGATTCTTTTACGAATCATGGCAATTTCATCACGTTAGATGCTCCATTTGAGAATACAACTTTGAATTCTACAATTCCAAACATGGCCTCTCCTGCAACTGTTGAAGTGAATCGTCCTAAGAAAAGTGTTGCAGTGCGAGAATGGAATCTTGGATTCGGATTCATGGTGTCTCTGCATAATTTGAACTCTAAATTGTATATTCACATGAGACAATATGCACCATGTGTCAACAGTGAATCATCTAACTACTTCCCCACCAAGCAAGGTATCGTAATGTCATTAGATACTTATTTAGACTTTAAAATGAAAATTTACAATGTAGATGTGAAATATGCATCAAGTAGTGTAATTTGTAACAATCAGCTAGCTATAATGAGTATGTCTGGTAGCTTAGTATTTCAACAAATATTTCATTTTGAAGTTTTCAAATTCAAAACGTCTGCTTTAAATGTTGATTATTCCAATCTCATTAAATCTGTGAGATTATTCCTGATATAAATGAAACCATCAAATCTACTGTATTGTGTAAGATCCTACCTAGCAAAATTCTTGAAAATGTTGTTGAAACAGTTGCAAACGATTCTACTATAGATTTGGAAAAAGAATATATTTCTGTTTTACATGATGAAGCGGAAACCAATTTACACAGACTTTTTAAGTGTAATGCATGCAAAATAGACAATCCCTCGCAATATAAGCATGAATGTATGATGTTATCATATGAAGAATTGTATTTATGTGTTGGAGATGATGCGTTAATGGCTATGGATGTGAATCGAGTTGTTTCAAAGTTAAAATCGCGAAATGTATTACATTTGTTTACTGATGACTTCTTTACAAAACAATTGATTATGAGATAAAGTTATCTGTGTAAAAATATTTAATGTATATGTAGTTCTATCTGTAAATAAAAAATGTGTTTTTTCATAAATTTTGTGTATTTATTTAGAAATAAGTAACAAGAAATTTATAAGAGAATATTTATTTTTTATAGTATATTTAAGACTATATTTTTAATAGTTGTAATACTTTTTTTTGTAACTTTCTTTCATTATTAATCAAATTTTATAATATTTTAGAATAAATCAGTCAGGAGAATCCATTAAAATGTTATTTTTAAGACAATCACTAATTTTAAACTATCTTTATAAGACCACTACCTCGTCAACCATCATATCCAGTGTATTAATGTGTTTCCTTCTTTAAATTTGGTAAGTCTGAACACATTTTATATTTAATACTCTACTAGTAGTATGAAACTTTAAGTATAGTTTCATTGAATTGATTTAACGTTTTTATTATTTGTATTGATGTGAGATATTATTCCAATTTGAACACCATAAGATTTTTTTTTTCAAAGTAAGATTATGTAAAAATTTTCATAAACAACTTTTTGTTTCTATTCTCACAGAAAAACAACAGTAAAAATAATGAAACTCGCATAAATTTTTAAAAACATTAACATATATATATGTTGTATTTTTTATTTCATAACTCTGAAAGTGTTAAAAAAAATATAAAAACTTAAAAAACCAAATGATTTATAAGTGGAAAACATTGAGAAAAATTTTCTCAAATGTCACAAAGTTTAATGTATATAAATAAAGTAGGATTATATCAAAATCTACATAAATAACTTTTTTTTTATTCTCACGGAAAAATAAAAACAGTAAAAATAATGAAACCTACATAATTTTTAAAAACATTAACATATATATACTACATTTCCTTATTTCATAAAGTTTGAAAGTGTTATAAAAATATAAACTTAAGAAAACCAAATAGTTCCATACGTAGAAAACATTATCAAAAATATTTTCTTAAGTGTTATATTTTTATAACACTTTCAGACTTTATGAAATAAGGAAATGTAGTATATATATGTTAATGTTTTAAAAAATATGTAGGTTTCATTATTTTTACTGTTTTTATTTTTCCGTGAGAATAAAAAAAAAGTTATTTATGTAGATTTTGATATAATCCTACTTTATTTATATACATTAAACTATTTTAATTATCTTCAGTGTATAGAGTTAAAAAAAATCAAATATATGTGACTTTTATATATGTTAATGTTTTTTTAATTATGTAAGTTTCATTGTTTTATATAATCCTACTTCTAAAAAAAAATTTCTTATTGCAATAAAATTAGAATAATACTTCTACTCAAAGCTGATTAAAAAATATATATATAATTTCTATTCATTATGATATTTTTTCTTAATATAACAATAATAATACAAATATAAGGAAAAAAAATTATTCAAAAATTCTCCCATTTCAATGAGATTACAGGAATTTTCTTTATTACATGTTTCTTCCTTGATGCCACATCGTCATTCATAGCATTCTTTTCAATTAGTTTTCTATTAGTTATCCATGATTTTGGTATATTTAAATCACTTATAGCTTTATTATATATATTTTTATCTGATACAGCTGTTTTTGAATTAGAGGTATATTTAATCAAGTCGATAATATTAGAGTTTTGAATGTGTTGTCCATGTAAGGAGATTTCACCACGATTATTGTAAAAGAGTACATTTGGTTGTTTTTTGATAAGAGTGAGAATATTTTCGGCTACACTTCGTCTAGATTTAGGTATAGCAGCTAGAATGACATCATCGTAGTTGTTATCTGCTTTTTCCACTTTCATTTCTTGAACATCTTTCTTCTCACTGTTGGAAATGGGTTGTTCATGTCTGTTTTTTATTTCTAGTATAGGTTGATTATATTCCTGCAGATTTAAACTTGTTTGAAGAACTTCATGGTAGCGAGTTAATTTTTCGTGATCAGATAAGTTACTGTTTAATATTTTTATCATTGATTTCTCCAGTTCACTTAACCTTTTGCTAGAAACAGCATTCTTAATCAGCAATTCTTCAGGTATACTGATAAACTTGTTAAGTTGAGCCATGAATGATGTAAGTAATATCGCTTAGCACTCTTGAAAAAAAGAATGTTAAGAAAATCTTCCCTTCTGACTTAGCCTAAAATTAGATTTAAAGTATGAATTTTATTTAAAACAATGAAGAACATCTTGTATGAAGTGAAGTTCGTTGAATACTGATCGAATACATTCTTCAAATGTATGTATATATATATATATATATATATATATATATATATATATTATATATATATATATATATATATATAATATATATATATATATTATATATATATATATATATAGATATATATATATATATATATATATATATATATATATATATATATATATATATATATATATATATATATATATATATATATATATATAATATATATATATATATATATATATATATATATATATATATATATATATATATATATATATATATATATATTATATATATATATATATATATATATATATATATATATATATATATATAATATGGTTTGAAAAAAAATTTTAGTGGAGAAAAATATGTCTCGTTAAAAACTTTGTGACATTTGAGAAAATATTTTTCTCAATGTTTTCCACTTATAAACTATTTGGTTTTTAAGTTTTTATATTTTTTAACACTTTCAGACTTTATGAAATAAAAGATACAACATATATATATGTTAATGGTTTTTTTTTAAATTTATGCGAGTTTCATTATTTTTACTGTTGTTTTTCTGCGAGAATAGAAACAAAAAAAAGTTGTTTATGAAATTTTTTTTACATAATCTTACTCTGCAAAAAAAAAAAAATCTTATTGTGTTAAAATTGAAATAACATCTCACATCAATACAGATAATAAAAAAACGTTAAATTAATTCAATGAAACTATACTTAATGTTTCATACTACTGGTAGAGTATTAAATAGATATACTTTTATATAAAATGTGTTCAGACTTACCAAATTTAAAGAAGGAAACACATTAATACACTGGATATGATGGTTGACGAGGTAGTGGTCTTATAAAGATAGTTTAAAATTAGTGATTGTCTTAAAAATAACATTTTAATGGATTCTCCTGACTGATTTATTCTAAAATATTATAAAATTTGGATTAATAATGAAAGAAAGTTACAAAAAAAAGCATTACAACTATTAAAAATATAGTCTTAAATATACTATAAAAAAATAAATAAACATTCTCTTATAAATTTCTTGTTACTTATTTCTAAATAAATACACAAAATGTATGAAAAAACACATTTTTTATTTACAGATAGAACTATATATACATTAAATATTTTTACACATATAACTTTATCTCATAATCAAATTGTTTTGTAAAGAAGTCATCAGTAAACAAATGTAATACTATTTTGCATGCATCACACTTAAAAAGTATGTGTAAATTGGTTTCCGCTTCATCATGTAAAACAGAAATATATTCTTTTTCCAAATCTATAGTAGAATCGTTTGCAACTGTTTCAACAACATTTTCAAGAATTTTGCTAGGTAGGATCTTACACAATACAGTAGATTTGATGGTTTCATTTATATCAGGAATAATCTCACAGATTTTAATGAGATTGGAATAATCAACATTTAGAGCAGACGTTTTGAATTTGAAAACTTCAAAATGAAATATTTGTTGAAATACTAAGCTACCAGACATACTCATTATAGCTAGCTGATTGTTACAAATTACACTACTTGATGCATATTTCACATCTACATTGTAAATTTTCATTTTAAAGTCTAAATAAGTATCTAATGACATTACGATACCTTGCTTGGTGGGGAAGTAGTTAGATGATTCACTGTTGACACATGGTGCATATTGTCTCATGTGAATATACAATTTAGAGTTCAAATTATGCAGAGACACCATGAATCCGAATCCAAGATTCCATTCTCGCACTGCAACACTTTTCTTAGGACGATTCACTTCAACAGTTGCAGGAGAGGCCATGTTTGGAATTGTAGAATTCAAAGTTGTATTCTCAAATGGAGCATCTAACGTGATGAAATTGCCATGATTCGTAAAAGAATCTATCCATGTACCAACACTGCTATTCACATCAGGGTAGGGGATTCATCGGATGTAGCGGGGGTGCTTGTAGGTTGGGAGTCGATGATTAGCTGAGGATGGTCATCTGAAGTTATGTCGATGACAGGAACTTCTCCTAGAGACTGGCATATATCAGTTAACCAATCTCTCTCTGGGATTTCACTGGAATCGTCTGTAGATGTGGGCACGGGAACTTTGTTGAAAGAAGTCTGTAATTTAGACTTTTTACTTGCTGGATACGTTCCAGATGATCGTTTTCGTTGAATTTTAGAATTCATTCTGCATGTAATGTAAGTTGTTGAAGACTAGTGAAGGAATGAATGTTCAAATTCTGGTATTAGGATGAGTCGGAGGTGAAAGCGCCCTCTATCTGCATTTTTTATTGGTTGATGGGGAAAACAACGCCATATATGTCTATTCCTCATTGGACGATAACCATTATGTCATCGGTTTGCACACGACACTCTTGGTGCCAGGGTGACTGTAATCTATAAATCACTGTAATTGCTAAGTAACTAGGATATCGTCCCAATCTATGACATTTATCTAAAGTATTCAGACTACATGTCTCCATTGCTATGTAACTAGATATCACCTTAACTAACAAAGGTGAATCTTTTAAAAACTTTTATTGAAGTATTCCTAATTGTAGCACAAGTTTAATAGATATTCAATTATTTTTTACATCGCTTATAAAAAGTTTTATTCATTCTTGTTATAATTTAAAATAAAGTAATAATTTTATTCAAAACCTAGTCAGATTTTAAAATTTTTTGATATGTATCATTCTAATTATCAAAAATATTTGCTTTGATAATGAAATTCAAATATTGAAAAGTAACAAATGTAAAAAAAATAAAAAATAGATTAAATTTTTTTTATTTTATAATTATAAAATATTAACTAAATAACTAGCACGATGATTCTTTATCATTCTCTAAATTTACTAGAAGAATAAATAATTGAATCTTTGAAGAACAAATTCATGTATTTTTACATTTTCTTAGAAATTCAAACAACTGAAAAGTATATTAAAATATTTTTGTGAGAGATCGTGGGTTCGAATCGTCAAAAACTCGCTTTTTAATATTTTTCGCGCTAAAATTTATTTATTTTTTCGGGCAAACCTTATTTTACATTAAAATCATTTATTTCCTCATCATAGATGGCGCCACGAGTGTATATCATAAACATTTCCAATTACATCTACAGTATTCAGCCTATATGTCTCCATTTAGACATTATTTCGATATGAATTACCTTAATTACTATGAAAATGTAACAATAAAGTGCACATTTCAGCACTCAAACAACTCAACTATCAGCTAAAAACAGCTCAACTCTACTCTACTTTCATATCCACTCATTATTTCGATATAGATTACCTTAATTACTATGAAAATTTAACAATAAAGTACACATTTCAGCACTCAAACAACTCAACTATCAGCTAAAAACAACTCAACTCCACTCTACTTTCATATCCACTCATTATTTCTAAATGAAGGGCCCGGGTGGCCGAGTGGTTAAGATAGCTGCCTCCGCTAACAGTCTGCGCACTGTACCGGGTGCGGGTTCGATTCCCGCCTTTGCCCTGGGTGTAATTTCTCCTCTCTGTGACAGTAAAATTCTTTCTGTGTCTGTCTTACTTGACGAAGGTTTATAAGCGGGTCTCTGATCAAGCACACAAGCCGGAATATATATGTATCAACCCTACCCTAAATGAATTACCCTAATTATCATGTAAATATAACAACAAAGTGCACATTTCAGCACTCAAACAACTCAACTCCACTCTACTTTCATATCTAAGGTATTTCCGCTACGTCATTGGCATTTCCGTGACGTCATTTTCATTTCCGTGACGTCATTGGCATTTCCGTGACGTCATTGGCATTTCCGTGACGTCATTGGCATTTCCGTGACTTTTTGGCATTTCCGTGACGTCATTTCATCCTCATCCTATCCCGCATCCCGCCACTGGCGCAGAAGCCCCACTTTCCCCCTACTAATATGCTTCGATTTAAAAAATTTAAAGAGCATCTTAAAGAGTATGAAACAGGGCATGTGGCCATGTACTTTTTAACAATTCTACCAAATCGTAAATTTTTACAGACATTTAAAAAAATAATTATTTAAAAAATCATATTTTTAAGTTTGCCATTTCAAACCATGGTAATTAAATAACTACTTTTTATTTTTATAAATTTTATTTTTGCACTAAAAGTTTCATGGAATAGCACATATTAAAGGAAATTTTATTGGCAACAAGTATATAATAGTGATAATATAAATAATGCATTTTTCTTTTTTAAATATTTTGTTTTTTAAAACTTATAAACTTGGCCAAGTCTCCCTTATTAAGGGGAGACTTGGCCCATGCAAAAATGCCTAATTTTAAAGGGAAAAATAATTAATATTTCAAATTAATTTTGTAAGCATTAAATGTAAAAAAAATTATATTATAATTCAACACTCTGGAACTCATTTAAAAATCATGTTTACAGTAATATTTAGAGTAATACATTTTTCTAGTATTGTATGAATTAAAAATTCTAATATTGTCCATAACAAATAATTTTTTATATTTATGTTAAATATATTTTATTCAGTTTGTACACACATTAAAATGCAAAATATATAGGCCTCAGTTTGAATTTTTTTTTATTTTAACGGCATAAACTGTAAAAGTCAAAGTCAAAGCGCACTTTCAAAGCTACTCGTTCGTCGCCCCCTCCCCCTATAAAGAAAAAATCTGATAATATGTTAATATTAATCTGGAGTATTATTATACTTGAATTAATAACTTATATAGTTTTTGCAGAAAAAGTTTGATATTTGGTCATAAATGATAAGTTTGATTTAGTTGAGGTTTTCGTTTTATTCTAAACAAGTACAAATACTAATAATCAATCTATTACCTTCATAAAGTTATAATCATACGTTATTATTAACCGTGTATTTGATAAACATTATGTATAGATTTTCATAACTAGCTCTCTTAGGGAGCCTTGGTCCAGTGGCCAATCCTCCCTTACATAGAGTGGCCAACCCTCCCCACCTAGACATTTCGTAAGGAATGGCACATAGTGCTTTGAAGCCTACTTCATTGCACAAACTTTATAACTAAAATAAAACCTTAATATAACAGTATTTTAAAAATACCATATACTTAAACTTAATTGAATTGGTTTTTCTGAAAAAATCTTACAAATTATGTCTAAAATGTTTACTTTTTGGGGTGAGAAACTTTCTTTTTTTATTTTCTCCTCAATGCAAAAAAGTAGCTCAATAAAACTAAGGTGGCTATCTGCTGACAACAGTAGCTTTGAGTACCATCTATTGAGAAAATGTTAAAATAATTTTAAATACTAAAATTTAAAGGTGGGCCAAGTCTCCCTTATGGCCAAGGCTCCCCAGTCTCCCTTAAAACAAGTAATTTGAAATGTCGTTATGTTGCTCACAATTTGGCACACTTAAATTAATTAATTGCTAATTAATTTATTATTTAATATTTTTTTTATTGCAGTAAAGTATTTTTATGTGCCTGATCTTCTCACAAAGTTTTAAAAGTATATCTCAAAAATTGAAGAAAAAGTTGTCTAAGGTATATGGATACCTTAAGCAATTTGCAGTTCTGGTTCTATATTACCGAAAAATGTACGAGCAACTAAATCAGAGATGGAGTTTTTGATGATACATTTGGGATATTACTTTCCGAGTAAAAACAAAACAAAAAAACGTTTACAATATTTTAGACACCCGTTGTTAAAAAAATGGTTAAAAATAACCCGTTAAAAACATTACAAAATCCTTATACGAGTGTAATTTTTGAAAATTTTAAATATTTTCTTTCCATGTATTTATTATCTGAGTATTGTTAACTTAAAAACTTTTTAGATACTACTTTTAGCTAGAAGAAAAGTGGAAGGTAAGAAAATTGACTATTTTGGTGCTGCCATCTATTGAATTTGATATTAAATATACCTCAGTCTTCACTCTACAAAAGTCAATGAAATTCCATTCAAAATGGTCAATTGTTCTACCACAAAAAATTCATTTACATCACCTATATTTCATGGATTGAGGGATGGATTAGTTTTGTGTTCGGGCAATTTAAATAACAAATCTTAAGTACTATTTGACTACTACTAATTTGAAGTATTATATTCCTTTAAAAGATTCTATTACAAAAACACCTTATTATAAAATGCAAACATTAAATGAACTCAGCATTTAAATATATTTGGTGCTGAATTTTTCTTAATGTTGCATTTTTTATTCCTGAAGACCAACCGTTGATATTTTTATGTATTTTAATTTATGATTTGGGTCGTATTTTATTGCAAGAATTCCTATATTTCAATTATTTTGAAACAAAAATAATAGCATACTCTAAGTACGAAACATTTACGAACACTTTTTTTTATTTTGTTTTCTTACTGTATGGTAACTGTATGCAGAAACTTTTTAACTAAAAAACAACAAAACATAATTATCTGACAATTATAATCGGTAGAATAAAAGAAAAAAGTCATTAGCGAAAATATACTTTTTTATCAGCTACTGTATTTTCAATGCAAAAACTATTATAATAGTTTTTTCCCTTCAATTTACTATAATATACTTTAAGAAAAAAAGTCGGAAGTGTTCTGTTAAGAGGAAAAGTCAAACTACGTTGAAAATTACGGATATCAAAGGATAATTCCGTCAATTTAGGTATCTTCGGCCAAATCTAAAAAATATATAGAAATTGTACCAGTTTGTAAAAAATATTGTCAATTATTAAAAAATACTAAACTTGGAAAAAAATTTAGACTAATTAATTTAAATGAAATTTCAAGCTAAAGTTGTACCAGAGTTTGAGTCAAGATCCACAAAGCTTCAAGCAAATTCTTGCAATGTAAAGCATTATTCCAAAAGCACAGCACCTTGATTCAAACATATCTACGTTTCAATCTCAGTTATTAAAACAGTTGCTTCATTTGAAGATTTCCTTTACCATAGCCTCACATCCACTACCCCTCCCACTCTCCCCCACACCCACCATTTTACGAGTATGACAAAACTGTAAAGATAAATTTTTCTAAAATGAAATGTATCAGTACAGTAAATGTTTCATAAGTTATTTATTAAAAGAGCAAGTTTTTTTTTATATTTTAGGAAACACGAGCATCTGCATGATCTAGAACTACAAGCAATGTGATTATAATTTCCGATTTTATATGGCTGAAAAATTCTATCTTCTTGTTAGAATGACGTAAAATTTCACAACATTGTGAGATGATGTTATTTTTTTTGAAAAATAAATGGAGCTTTATAGTAAAGATTTAAAACAAAGACATCTACAGAGAGATAGTGGAGTTTAGCTTCTCAGGACAATGTTTCATGTGGATCTATGTTCGACATTTCCAGATAAAATTTGAAAAGCTCTATATCTTAGTTGGATTTATGGTTGAGTTCCATGTCCCCAAAGAACATAATATTCCATTGCTCCATTAATTTTTGCCAAATAATTTCCTTCTCATCAAGAGTTCCAATAAAATTCCTCATTTACCTGACCAGTCGTTTACTTTTTAAAACGGAACTTTTAGTTTAAATGATCTTGTGTGTTAAATTCATTATTCTTAATTTCAAATCTACTTGCACAAAGTTAATTATCAGTTAGAATTGTATCAAAATATCTCCGCGTAATATCTTCACACATACAACGCTTTGCCTTGACTTCACTTCATCATCGTGACGATGCAAGCGAGAAAAGATGTGTTAAAAGGGGGCGGTCCGGGACATAATGGAAATAACCTCTGTCACCCTCCTCAAAGAAGTGTTAGAAGACAACACAGAGTAATAACATTAAGATATTATCTCACGAGGCAACGTAATTATTCTTCAGAGCCAGAGGAGGCTAACTCCATTTTCCAAACTTTACAAGAGAGCCTAAAAACTGCCGACTCTCCCATAGCTTGCTCATGCAACTCAAATATTTTAATAACTCCTTAAATATTTGCTTTTAACTATACAAAATCGTAATTAAGCGACTAGATGCAAAATTTGATTCTGTATTGTAAACTCCAAAATACCTAAATTAGCCATTTTTTGAGTTGGGCCTATGTGATTATGAGTTTTTGATAATAGGATATCTGCCTTCTTGATGACGGCGATGAAAGGCTTCCAGGCCAAACATTTACCATCCTCACCAGGATGCGAGATTTAATTTGGTCGTTAAATTGTTTTAATCTTTGCCGTCTAGTCATCCTTCATTGCTATCCCCACTTTAAATTTATATTGTAATTTAATAGAATATAGGAAGGGATAGTTTTAAGAAAACGATTGTATCCTCTAAGCTGTACCGCGTCCGGTATTGTGCTAGATGGAATTGGTGATTGATATTAGAGAGGTCTGTGTTGTGTGTGTGTGTGAAGGGTCCGTTTTCAATCATCGTCTTGTCTTCTGCAGTAATGCGATACATGAGAATTCATCTGCTGTGTTTGAGGTGAGGATTACTTTTAATTAAGGTTGCTTCATATGGACGATTTATGGGGGCCATGCGTGGGAGTGACGGGTGTGGGTTTCAAGAAAAGAGAGCGATCGATCAATGACGCCATGTTTACTTGCCCGAGCTAAATTAGCAATATCCCGAATTAACTCGTTCTTTTGTGCGGGAAATTATAAAGGTGTTCAATTTTTTTTACTTGAAAACATGGCTTCATTACCTTACGAACGAAGGAGAATAGTTTCTTTGGCTAAATTTATTACAAGGGAGAGCATAGCTAATTTTCCATGATTTTGTCCTTTTTGATTGCATATTTTTTACTTTTTTTATTTTGAAGGAAGCAAGATATTACTGCCTTCATCACACTCTTATCTACATACCAGCATTACTATTTTTCGAAAGAGAAAATATACTTTTGGGGCGTAAGTGTGGTTAAATGCAAGTCCGTTTGAGCAAAATTTTATCTAGCTCTAACGGCAATATGAGAACACTAACTGAACAAGGATTCTTCTGAGTGAAATATAACGTATTGATTCATAAGCTAAGCCACCACTTGGCGTTCCCACCAGCTCATATCATATATCCAGGTGGAAAACTTGCCCCATTGGGAAAAGTAACCCGGGCTTTCCCTAGCTATATGAATCTTAAAAGACAAAAATTGTTCAATTATGTATAAAAAATTTCTACGTAAAGCTGGTACTTTTTAATGCATTTTGAAAATGCGTTTTCATTGTTAATATTTATATTGAAAGTATTTAAAAGCTATTAAGTCTGTAGCAAATTCAGTCCCTGTAGCAATCGGTTTTCATTTAATATTGTAAAATAACATTTTATATTCTACATACCAGGTCTCTCTACGTGAACAGGGTGATCCCATTAAAATAATTTCGCTCGCATTAGGTAATCTCATGTCCCTTAAGAGAAACATAACTGCCTCAAACTAGAATGCTCAAACTTCGAGTCATTTGAAATAATTTTTCCACGATTTCCATAGTTCAAAGTTCATAGGTTTCTTGTTAGTTGGACCGCATTAGAAACACTTCCTTAATAAAAACAGGCCCGAAACAATGAGTTATTTCACTTAAACCGTAACCGTGCGTCCATTTTTCTCCATTCGTTCCGTACCTTGTTGCAACCATCCGTCTCAAGTGCCACTATTAGCTCGTTGTAGAATGGCAACGGTCGTAATGATACCACGTGACTTTTCCTTACCATTGCGCTCAGGTGGTTTGACAAAAAATACGGGTAACATTAACAAAATCTTCAATATTGTAAAAGCGTTAATAAACATGGGATTTGTAAAAAAAAACCTGCACGATCATTAGTTAGAAAAAAACGTAAGCTTAAAAGAAAGATAATTTTATACTAACTTATACTTACACATAAATATAATGGGTGGTTATTTTAAAAAGGGTGATTTATCAAACTAATATAAAGTGAGAACTAATACTGTTTCGAATGATCTAAATATTTGACTTAAGATAATGTCTAACAATGCTATTTTGTTTACATAAGGGGGTATGGGACACAAAATCGTCCTAAATATCGAGAAAAAAAATTATTTGTTTAAAAAAAAATTCAACTTATTTTAAATTCAACGACACCAAATTATGCTTCTACGTTAAGTACAACTCTAATTATTTTAAGCTAACTATATTAAGCTTAGGTATGAAGTGTTTGAATTTTGTAACTTTAAACCCATTTTTCTCATTGAGTTTTTTTTTCATCATTTACCAAGTTCAGATTGATATAACTTCAGATCTATTTGAAGAATATTTTTAAAACTTGCGCTACAGTATATTTTCAAACATATTACTTTAATTTGTTTTTAGGGAATAGTTGTAAATAAATTGTTTTTTTATTTATTAATTTTTTAAAAAATAGTGAACCTGTGAAATTATTAAAAAAAATTCAATAATTTTTTTTAAAAAAACTTTGACAAATAACAAAATTCCGTAAAGACAGTTTGTTAAGTACATTTTCCTGTTTATAAAAATGCTAAATTTTTGTTTGTCAATAAAATTTTTTTTGACTTATAACAAAAATAAGAAACGTCACTTTTTGACACATTTTATTTTTTTAAACAAAATTAATAATTTTTTAAAACCTTTAACTATCTAAAAGTGTTAGTATATTTAGTATGCATTTATGGAAAAAAAATTATAATGATATCTGCAATATTAAAAAAAAAGTTAAAAGTGTCCCGTACCCACATAAGACAAATGGAGTTATGAAGTTTGGGTACAAAAAAATAGTACGTATACTGTCATTTGATCTAACTGTAACAGCACTTTGCAAATGATCAATATGGAAAATTTATCCTCGCTTGACTGAAGCAACGACAATTATCACAATTGGCTTGTTTCACGTGACGTAGCTTTTCTATTTTCATTCGTGGATTTCAATCGTCGTTTTGGTGATTGGAGGTATGACACGGTAAGCTCCGCCTTCATCATTGATTAATCAATCGAGACCTTATTTTCACTCCTCTGGAATTGTTGCCTCTCAAGACGTGAAACACACCCAGTTGTTTTTACATTCATTTAGTTTTGTTTTACATTCGTATTGTTTCAATATTCCGTTCTCCGTCGATCTTCGTTAAAATAAACTAAATACCGTTAATTTACAAGTACCTCTATTGATTGCCAAATCATTCGGACAAGTTGTTATCAATTTACAACCATTTAAAACTGAAGCTCTAATTATAATAAACAGTTGTAATTATTTTTAAATCCCCTTTAAAATCATACTACTTACAGTTAAAGCCTTATCAAACCAAAGTAGTGATGAGTGTGATTTATTGAGGGAATTTCTCGTATTCGGTTAATAACTTGGTCATTATCTTCCGTCGTTTAGTCACACGCTTCAAAAGGTGAGACTTTCACATCCATTTTTAATACTCAGGGCCTACGTGGGTGGGCCATGCGATCCATTTATGAGATGACCCGTGGTGTTATTTGTCAGGAAATCTATTGCATATGATGGAGTCTTTTTCCTATTTAGCGCGAATACTTAATGTTATAAATGATTTTTCGGCTTACTATAGAAAGGTAAGGTCACACTGTTAATTCTGATTAGTTAAGACTAATTGAAGCTTAAAAACACAATTCCATGATTAATTTTTTAACGTTTGGAATAACTCCCACGTTTATAGGTACACAATGATAGTATTACGAATATATTTCAATTTTCAGAGATCAAGGTAAGTTTGAATTATCGTCGCACTAGAGGTACATGAGGGTTATTCTCAGAGATCAAGAATTTTAAAACTGTTTGAATATATCCTTTGACTAGCAATATTCCGCTATTAAAAAGGATTTCAAGTCTAAAAGACTGCATTTTTAACTTCTTTAAAGAATGGGGGCAATAGCGGTGAGCTCTTTTAAATACCGTCAAATGCGAATTTTGAACTAGTAACTTTCTCGTTTTAACCGAGGTTTTTATGGTCTATTGAACTTTAATCATATTGCCGATTGAATAACTAATCACGGTCTATTCAACGTTAAGGGCACAAGAGCTCTACGTGCTCTCGTAATTCGTCCGGTTCGGATTGTGAGTTTTTCCAAAGAAATAGTACGACATCAATACGCGCAAGGCCGACTATAATTTTCAAATCCTCAATCAGGTTTACGTTCCTCTCTTTCGGAACAGCCAGCAACCCGTGTGTGACGTCACGGAGAGCTTTCCTGGCCTTATTACTCTTGGTAGTTGAGTCGGCCTTGGATAAATGGTGTCCATGTTTGTGAAAAGTCAATTGTCTCTTTAGGCTTTATCTATGAAAACTAATTTTGGTTCGTAATTTTTTACTGCGTTGTTATGCCATGTCGATGTCATATTTATTGTCATGCCGAGGTTCAATAATTAATTCCTCAAATAATTTATTCAAGAAAAGTCAAGAATAACGTCTTATGATTTGCATTAGTACCAATACTGTAATTTAGCTTGAAACTTATGCAACATATTCATTTTTACAAAACATAAAATATCTTCTTCTTGGATCATAATCACTTATCAAAATGCATTGTTAAGAAGTAAAATAAGCAATGAAAATAGTAATATACAGATAAATAAACACACAAACGTAATCGGTTTTATTTTATTTGTGTTCCGTATAAACTTTAGAGTAATAAAATACGTGCATATGAAAGGAAATCTTTTTATTATATTCATTGTCAAATCCAAAAATAAAAACTTGTATGAGTATTTTTTGCGTTAAATATATGGATAAACTCTCTTCGTAAGGAATAAATGATGTACTGGTGATTTTTCAAGTTTTACTTTTATGTCCCACACAGTAGATTTTTTTAATATACCAAAGGAGCTTCGTCCCTGCTCGCTAAAGCTTGCCAAATCAGAATGCCCCACTTCACTGTACTCACATTTAAATTATTTTCAGTGAAACGAATAACTGGCAGAAACGCTGCCCCTGCTGACCAACTGGTACTGTCATCGTTGGAGGTCCTTAACTTTTTGATTCTCCTATATTTTAATAAGTTGAAAGTGAATATAAGTAATTTTACACAATTATAAAAACATCTTGTAAAGTAAAATTTATTTTCATTTGCCTTTTTTTTTTTTACTTAGCGAAAGATTGCATGCATACTTCTGCTATTTTTCCACAAATACTTGCTTCTTTTAATATCGCATGCAATTCTGGATTTAAAAAAGAATCACCATCTTCTGGAATTTATATTAATTTGAGTAGATTGTTTAACATATTGATTGAAACATTGAGGTCATCTTTACTTGTATTGCACCTTCCGTTTCAAAATTTAATTTATCCAAATATCGAATTAACTGCAATAATGCTCTTGATTATTGACGTTTGGAATTTTTATTGTTGTAATTGTCACAGATTATTTAAATTTAGAATTTGTAAGATATAAAATAGCCCACATGTTGCTCTATCGAGAAGTCAAGTTCGAACCTAACAAAAAGGTGAAGTTTTGGTGAGGATGATCAAGCAAGATATCTCGCACCACCATTGTTAGTACTAAGGGCCGTCACTGATTATTCAAATATTTGATTGGCGGAACCGAAACAAAGCTCCTCAAACCTTACAAAACACCGCTGATGGCATATCAGGTAAGGTGCTGACCTCATGGAGAAGACTGCAGAACACATCAAAACGAAAGCCTATTAAAATCAACTCACTAAATGCGCCTCAGGTTATATCGATAAGCGGTCTTACACAGGTGTAACTAACATTTGAAGGGTCTGGTTGAAGAACTGACATTCTCCATAGTAAAACTAAGATATAAAGTTTGGGCTATTCTTTGACGACTTTTGACTGTTGCAAATTCAATTGGAAAATGTCGCTAATGAACAGACCGGGGCCCTTTTTCTAAGTTATACTTTGGAGAATGTGGGTTCGGCAACTCGAATCTTTATTTGATTGTTTTAGATGAGTAAAATGAGCATGATGAGTAAAAGAGTAGCACCTGAGATAAGTAAAAGAGTAGCACCTGAGATAAGTAAAAGAGTAGCACCTGAGATAAGTAAAAGAGTAGCACCTGAGATAAGTAAAAGAGTAGCACCTGAGATAAGTAAAAGAGTAGCACCTGAGATAAGTAAATGAGAGAAGAGATGTAATGGATGCTTATGGTGTTAGAAAAAATATAGTAGTAGAAAAATTATAAGCGACATACCAGCTTAAGTACGTTTTTTACAGATGTATGGGTGTTAAATAAGAAGTTCCTTTCTCCATTCTTCAAAAGTGTGTGAAATTTTACAAGTATTCTCGCAAGGAGTAGATTTTATGTTTGAGACGATCAACACAACACACATATTGAAATATTGAAATATAAAATCGAAGCGAGACAAATCAAAAGTCGCCAGATAAATGTTTCTTCCCAAGATTGAAGGAATGCCTTATATTGAATTTTCATATTAAAGATAGCTGCCTGACCAGGAAATCAGTGTATCTCGATGAATTTCGGTATTTTTTCGTGGATCCACTGTTGCTGTACTGATATTTGCCAAACAAATTTTCCAATGAATATTGAGTGTGCCTATCAAATTGCATATAATTCGGAAGAATGTTTATCCTTTTACAACCATCAAAGATCAAAAGTGTATTTTTTATAATCACCCACTATTGTAATGTACTACTCAGATTTAAAAAAGATAATCGGAATTAAAATAATATCAAACCAAGATATGGAAGTGTCTTAAACGAGCCCATTACGGCAGCTACCCACCACCCCCGTTCTGCCAGCAACATGGCCGCACCCCGTCATCACATTGAGGGACATTTTGGCGGGAGTGGTCCATTAATGGGAAACCGGGGGCGGACATTTCACTTTCAGGATGCGCTGATGCCAGATCTAGCCCCAACTTCAATTGATGTGTGGTCGAACTGACGTTTTTTAAGAATGTATCCGCTTGCGATGAAGAGGCTGATTTTATTGGGAAATTTAAATGAAATTGTTTTTGTTCTAATTGGGTTTGTTCCTTTGCACAGGTCAGGTGCTTGAGATATTGAATTAGCTGATTGACAAGGCATAACAATATACTATTTAATAAAAAGGTTTTTGAGAGTTAATTAATTTTTCCTTTCAGTGATTTGCCTTTTAAAGAGGGTGAACATTATTATTATAATTGTTTTGCGGCTGATACGCTACATAAAGAATGAAATCATGTTGTCCCTTTTTGAGATTTTTACTGCGAATGTATCACAATGGCGCCCTCTTCTAATTTTCATATAACGTATGAATAAATGGTAATGGTGCTTACTTCTAGAATATTCGGAAAGCTAAATATGAAATGAATATTAGTGCCACCCATTTGTGCAAATTCGAGTAAAAAATAACAGTTATCACATCCGGAGTGCAGCCTTGATATGTGGTTCAGAAGTGTTCTTATGTTTTCTTGAAGTCTTATAAAGTTTCTATATTTGTTCTAATAAAAATCGAGTACATTTAAATTACAAATACTACCATTAACTGTTCCTAACCTGTTTAATTAACTACCATTAATGAAAAAAATAACAACTTCCATAATAAACTCAAAGTTTATAAAAGAATTTATTTCGAAAATTTCAAATTACAAAAAAAGTTAATGCATTAAATACAAAGAATGATAAATACAATGCTACAACATAAAACTGCATAATTGAAGATATGGCCAAGTTACGAATTTTCCCTTATTGTTTCTTCAATCCAGTCAATGTAGTATGGTACTAGAGTATAAATACCAGGTTGTTCCTTGTCTGCACATATTGAGCCTCCCGTGGATACGATACCAGCCAAGTACCAGATTTCCTTGTCGTGCGAATATACTAATGGTCCACCACTGTCCCCCTGTATTTGAAATATAGATATAGCATTACTATATTATGTTATATATAACCTTCTATTGTGAAGAAGGTTCGAAATAATTTTTTTTAAAAATTAGTCAGTCTGAACAGTGTCCTTTTCCACTTTCTGTGCTTGGTTCGGGTTATGTGTTTTCTCTAGTAAATTTCTAGGATATCAAATTATACCAGCAGAGTGTCCCAAGCAGTATCAAAATTATCTTACTATAACCAACTTCAAAACCATTAATTCTTCTTTTACTTAACCGTTTGATTGTTAAGTTAATTGAGAAATCGGGACTGAAGTAGAAAATACACACAAATATCTCAAATTTACAAATATGCATTAATTTCCATCGATAACGAGGCAAGTTTTATGGCCTTGCACTATCCTTACCTGGCAGGAGTCTGTTCCACCCTCAGCGTAACCTGCGCATACCATGGAGGGTGCAACGTCGAAGAACCTGTGCCACTTCTTACACTGCTCTAGCGAAATGATGGGCACAACAGCCTGCTTTAGCTCCAATTCGTAACCAGTACCTATAATTATGTACAACGCATGTTTTAACATAATGTTAATGTTTTGTATCGATAATAAGGTTAAGTTAGCTTTCCCGTTCATAACCAGATACAAATAGTACGTACAACTATGTACAACGTATGTTTTAACATACTACTTAATGTTTTGTGCCGATATAAAATTAAGTTGACTTTTTAACATAGTCTCTCAAAATTCAGCCCTCACAAAGAGCATATACTTCTCAAAATGAACTTCATATCATAATCAATCGGAAAATACAGTTATAATTTTTTTAAGTTTAATATTCGTTTAGGAATAGCATATTAATTTATTTTATCTATCTTATCAATGGCACAAACAAATTTCGCGGTAATTATATATGTACAGTGTGTAGTCTGTTTATTTGAATGTTTTAAGTCTAGAAATGTTCGAACAAAAAGCACACAACAAAATAATAATATCCTAAGCTGCCGTTAGAACCCTGTTTAAAAAAATTAAACAGTATTTATTAAAATACCTTACCATACGTATCTCCCCATCCTGTGACATAGCTAGCTGTGCCGACAGGTATCGAGTAATTCAATTCAGGTAAGCAAACTGAGGAAATATAATCGGTGAATGTCACAGGGGCGTTAAGCTTCACAAGAGCCAAGTCATGCTGTTTCCTCACAAGCCAAGGTATTGAAAACTAATTAAAATAATAACAATTAACAGTCACATACCATCTATCTTCAAGTAATTGAACATGTCTATCAGGAGAAAGAAACCCCCTAACAAAGTATAAACATAAATTTCTTTCACTAATTCAATTCGTGTTTTTGGGTGAAATTAATTGTATATGAGACACATTTTTTCAATGCAACCAAATGTTTAACAAATTATAGTGAAGTTTCCATTGTGCTGTGAAGATTTATTAGGTTGTTTACATTTTACTTTAACAAGTGTTTTCCTCAGAAATACAGTATCTGTAGCCTCAATGATTTCAAAGCTTTAAAAAAAAATGTGGCTCAATTTTTTTAATAATACGTTATATATAACAATACATTCAATAATACATTCCTAAAATTGCCCATGTTAACTGTTCAGTTGTATTCAAAATGACAGAAATTGACTTACTCTAGTTTCGTTGATACCTTTGTAACCAGGGTGGATAAATATGGTATCCATATATCGAACTTGTTCAGTATCTTCTGGAATTAAACGCAAGTGTTTCCCAAAAAGAACGTTCCAAAGCCTACTATCCAAATTGCTAAAAAAAGAGCATTGAGTTTAAGATACACGTATACTACCTTTTTTCTGGAAAATGTAATCGTTTTCTGCTCATACGCAATTAATGTATGTCAAGAGTAGCTTAAAAATATTCGACGTGAGCAGGTAAACTGCAGTAACCACAACAATGACTGGACCATTTTGGCTCCAAAATAATCAATCTTTTAGAATTTCTTTTAGGTTAGATGTATTGAGTGTTAACAGCAATGGTTAAAGTCATACATCTAGATACTGTAGTTTACCTACCCACGGCAGTCTTTTGAAATAATCTTACTTCTTGAAGCAGTGTCCTGCAGTAAGTACCCACTGTGGATGTATCAGTACACCACCGCAGTAATGGCTGAATGGTTCATTTTTTATAAGACGCAGTGAGGCCTGCCAGGGCCAGCTGCCAGGAATGGCGTCTCTGCCGCCTACGATGCGGAAGATAGGTATGCTGTCCAGTACTGGCCGTACCTTAGGTATGCCACATACACTGCTTACGTTCACGGTTTTTTCTGAAAAAGGAGAGAATTCCAAAAAATAAATGGTAAAGTTAGTTGTTATAAAATAAGTATTTTAAATTTTTAACACGTGTTACACGTATTCACACGCAAGTGTAGAGTGCATACGAAATAAGGGCCTACCTAAATTTAGATTAAGTTTCTTTTTCTTACATTTTTAAAAGTTAAAAGTTGAATCTTGTTGAATTTTCGCTGCACTTGAGGACTATTGAAAATGGACATCATAATTTAGTACCGTATTTTAAAGAAGTAGAGTTAAGGCTCATCAAATGACCGCTGAGGATTTCAAGTTGTTATAAAATTGTGTATTAAATGAGTTTACATTATTTAAAATGTGCAGGGTGTTTATAAGAAAACAGACAGTACCTAGGACATTCTGTGGATAGAACTAATGCACGGATTTACTATTAATTTGGTAGAGAGGCTTCATGAGGAAAACAATCTTGTAAAAAAAGGAAATTTATTCATAATTTTTTATGCCGAAAAATCTGGGCTACTGCTGTAGTTTCAATCAAAGGTATTCGAAAACGAACTTAAAACTTCAAAAATGCAAATTTTTGAGGCTGAAGTTTAAATTTTCTACTTCTATTTCCTGTTCATGAAACTAAAATCAATAATATTGCTGGAAACAAAAAAATATTTATAAATTACTTATATGTTGATTTTAGGCTTGGTAACACAAAGTTTTGTAATCAGTGCAAAAAATTCAATGCAAAGCCGCATGAGAATTTTCTATTCATGTAATTAATTCATAAGTAAAATTGAAGGCAAGAATTAAATTATGCATTAATAAAATAGTGCCAAAGAAACCATGCCCATAGGAACTTATAAGGTCATTAATACATTAATAATTAATTACTAAGTAAATTATTTTTAAATTTTCATAAATCTCCAAAATATACAAATAAACTTCTGTTGTATAGGTAAAGGATGTTGTAATTGTAGGATTAAACTTTATTCTAAGGTCAACTTTTATTTGCAAACCTAAGCAACAGATGGCAGCATCAAACGTTTTATGGATTTATTGATAACCTGTGTGTCAAATTTTTAAGATTAACCTTTAGATGTCGCCACTAAAATTGATAAAATTTACTTTCACTCAAATCTTACTAATATGACGTAATCAAATTAACTGCATTGCCAAGATTCTTTCAAAAAGTAATTAACCGATGGTCGGTAAAGGGTATTGTGTTTCTTAAATGTGTTTACATTTTTACGAAAGAAAAAATTAAAGGGTTTCATTATAGTATATAAATAAGCATCTACCAAGAGAGATATCACCTAATTAAAATAATTTATAATTATAAATCACATCCAGCCCTAACTTACCACAGTTTTCTTCATCCGTACCATCGTCACAGTTATTCACTCCATCACATTTAGTAAGTCCAGGAACACATTTTGTTTTGGTGCGACACAATATCTCGTCGTCTTTGCATGTCACTACAAAGAGACAATCGAATCATTGCCTTAATAAATAAAAAAATTAAAAATGCCTTTTTTTTAAAACTTAAATTATCAATACATGTTAGAGAGAGTAAAACCGAGCGCTCTTGCATACTTTCTAGAGGAAACACGTAACGAAGAACTAAGATGGGTATTTTGACCCGTGGCAGCCATGTTGAGGTCCGTTCGAAGAATTGTGTAGAATAAAACAGTTCTAAAATTGATTTTATATATGGAGTCTGCGGATAGTAGATTTTTTTTAGAGGTGATAGTACTTTTGTTTATAAATCGTTATAATTGTTCTTCAGTGAAAAAATTTGTGTGTCAAACTCAATTTTCTACAATAAACACTTATAAATGGCCCATAATTAAGTATCAGTACTTAAATAATAAAAAATATAAATAAAATATTTCTATAGTTACAAGTTTTATGATTTTCAAATGTACCCTTGTCGGTTTTAATGTCTTTTCATACCTGTTGGATATACGTGTTGAAAATAGAACTGAAATCCAACGTCTCTTGGCGTCCTTCCGCTGATGAAATTTAAATGCAGAACATTGCTCTTGGACTTGAATCGTGATGGTATCCAGTACCCACAGTACTGTCCTGTTTTCTTGTGGTAGGGCGGTTCTCCTTCATACACATTCAAAGCGTCATCGCCACAGTCTAAGTTCAGTGCGAAAAACAGTTTTTGAAGAAGTATAACCTTGAGAAAAAATGCAAAAATGTATTTTAGCATTCTAAATATCACTTAAAAATTTAGAAATATAAAATTAACTGTTCACAATTAACAATGTAATTTTTTTTCTGAAATTGATTCATATTTGTTTTTGAAATGTCTTATAAGCATAAATGAAAGCATCAATAAACAAGTAGGTTTGTAACAGAATCTGTCACTTAACCCGCTTCCACACAAAAGTTGTGTTAAACAGGTAAAAAGGCGCCAAACACTGCATTAATTCTATATTAAACATTTACATGCTAAATTTGGCTAGTTTTATTTATTTTATTTCGAAAATTCAATAATTATTACTTATCGTTTGCAAAAATTAATTTGTATTTCAAAGAATAAATATGTAATATTCCTCGCTTTTAAATAGAATGAAAATATTTCATATCAACATACAAAGAATTTCGTAGTGAAATATATTTGACGTCATTTCAGACTGATCGATTTCTCAAAAATAAATTTATTTAAATTTATTGTCGAAAAGAATTAAGTTTCTCGGGCGATTGTTGCGAATGGCAATGGTGATTTAATTCTAATAACAAACAGGGCCTTTAGCTATTTGTAATTCAAACTTTTAAACGCCAAAATTAACTATTTTCATTAATCTTCTTTCTCAGATTTAATAATTAGATTTAATTAAATTACAGTTCGAAAAATATATAATTAGTACAAATGATGCTTTAAAAATAAAAGCGAAACTTTGCACATTTTTTATGCCAAGTTAGAATTCTCTTTGCATCTTTCTTCATACATATATAATGAACCATCAAAAGAACTCTATTGTGATATTACAACAATCCAAACTGAATCATATCACATAAATAAATATTCTTTCAAATGTTTGTATTTTTTTAAATAAAATTTCTCGTATGTTTAACGAAATGGCAACAGTGAAAATATTGAATAAAAATGGAATTTGCATGTTATTTCAATGTAGATTAAATTTTTAGTTATTAAATTTTAAATAAACTTCTAATTAAATTTTTTTTTATGAAATTTGGAATGTAGCCTAATATGATTTTTTGCTTCAAATGACGTATTCCACTTGTCTGTGGAACTTGTGGTTCTTTCTGTGAAAGTGGGTGACGGACGGACGGACGGACGGACGGACAGACAGACAGACGGACTGAACGATTATAAAACCTTCCACTTTTTACGTTATAAACGTAGTGTGGAAGCTAAAAATGACTTCAATTAATATAAGATTAGTTTGAATTTTGTTTTTTAAAGTAAAGTTGTTGTAAGTTTTTTAAGAATTTCTGTTGGCATTCAAGGCCTGAAACATGCCCATTAATGATAATTTCCTTTGAATTACAAAATATATTATGTAAAAAAATTTAGATTTCTCAAAAAGTATATTTAAAAAAATAAATTATTTTGTGTTATTACCTGTCCCTCTGGTGCTTTCAACGTCCACGAACAGTTTTTGTTGCCTGGGTAGTAGTTAAAATTATCGAAACGCGGGGAATTCAATAAGCCATATTTTTGGGTAACTACCAGGGGTTGAGACGATCCGCAAGCAGTTTCATCGTCTACGACTTTGATATCTGAAAAATTTAAATTGAAAAATATATGCTTTCGTTGTGTAGGCGGAAAATAAGACCCATGTAATTTAGTATTTTGCATTATATGCAGCGTAATTTAATTTTTGATTGCAGATTCTAAAGCCTTGGTTCCTAGCAGTCCGGTGACAGAATCGAGCGCCGCACGAAACTGGTCGTGACGTCACATTCTGACGTCACGCCGTACCAGAATAAGACGTGTGGTCAAAAAGTGTCAACCTAGGAAACTGTTGACGGTTGACAGAAAGTGTCAAACATTCTGTGATTCGGACTTCAGAATGGATCCGCGTGCGTCGTATTTTGGCCATTGGCATCGCTATCTTTATGAAGGTGAATTATCATCGGAAGAAAGTTCAAGGATGAAATGTAAAAAACAGAGAAAAGCATAATATTTTGGTTTGGCGACTTTTAAAGTCAAACGACGAAGAGTTCCGACAATATTTTCGATTGAAGCCAGCCTCTTCGAATATGTGCTTGTGTAATGTGTATATCAAACAAGATATATATTTTAAATTAATACTTGAAACGATGTATGCATGAATAAATGGAATTAATAGCAAAGTTCTTTGATATGTACTTGTATTGCAGCTAACATACTTGAACTTGTCTATACATTAAAACTATCATTCAAAAAAATTTTAATTTTGAATATGAATGTTGTTATAACTAGACAATGTTATTAAGCTCCGAAATAAATGTTCCAATTAAATGAAAACAAAAAAAAATGAAAGCTTAACTTGTTGATGAATTAAATTGCGCATTTAAAAAATATTGCACAAAGGGGTTTTTTTCCTCTAGAAGCTACAAAACAAGTTAAAATAAGACATATAGTACAACTATTTAGCCGAAATCCGATTTCTATCCATTTTTGTTTTTAATTAATGATTTTTTGTAATTATAATTGACTTTATTTTGAATTATCTGGTTGTTCCTTACAAAATCAACGAAGATCCCATCCTCCTCCATTGAAAAAATGAATTTTCGGGTTCCGCATTTGACATCCTGACCACTTTTGTTGCCAACAAAGCAAAAAAAAACAACCAAAAATCACCGCCGTTCAGCAACAGACGACTGATAAAAACGTTGGAGCCACCGTTCCCCGCCGCACTCCAAGCGACAGACTATAGCGGAGATGAACGGTGGACGGACAACGCGCCCTAGGAAACCAAACGGCTTGTTTATATTGTACTCATTTTTCCCCCAGACTTTTACGGCCGCTCGATTCTGTCACCGGACTGCTAGGAAACCAAGGCTTAAACTTTCACTTTTAAAATTGGGTTACCAGATCGCTACTAGCGACTGGGTGTTGAGTAGGGTGAGCAGAAAAAACTTTTTATTTTATTTCAGATCGCTATAGTGCACAAAAGTTGTCATCACTTATTGCATTTAAAACTACTAATTTTACTCATTTTGTACTACTTTGCGCGACCAGAAGATATGAAACAAACGTATAATAAGTGCACATGTATTGATTTTTACATACTTCTAGTATTTAATCCATGGTATAAGAACGAAATTAAAACTCTCTAGCATACTTAAAAAAATTATAAAAAAATACGGTTTTTCACAAACTTTTGCTAACTTTGATAGCATTGCGCGACCGGAATATATATTAATAAAAAAATAATAATTTGTGCATTTTTCACGTCTTTACTAATCTCAACTTTTGTGCACTATACCAAACTGAAATTTAAAAAAAAAGTTTTTTCGTTCCACCCTAGAGTTGAGGCTATTGGAAGTTGTTGTATGGTGAAGCATGGCGAGATATATTGAATCTTCACAACACGGCATGATCTCAAATTTGAGATTTCAAAGTATTTGTTTTCGAGAATTTTGTTATCACAGTAAAACCAAAAAAACATTCTAATACTTATTTTAATAATTCTCAAATTTGAAAAACAATACTTAGCGGAAGTATCCACTGGTGACATTTTCAGTGAAACGAATCTTTGTGCATTAAGCATTTAATCATCTGCATTTCTTCATGTTTATAATGAAATTCTTTAAAATACATATTTTTCAAATTTTAATAAGGAAATGAAAATCAGAGTTTTTCGAAACAACTGAGCCATTTTATTTTTTCGAAACAACTGAGCCATTTCTAGTGTTTGGCGCAGTATGGCCTAAGATGCCCTTGCGCCATAAAACCCGAACATCCATCCACTGAGCCATTTAGTTAACGTATTTTTGTAAGAGCAAAGAATACCAAATTATCTGCATGTTATTAAGTAAGCAAAATAGATTTGCAGGAGAATAGATGTAACAATTAAAAGGTTCAGTGGCTGAGAGGTCCGCGTCATAAGCCCAACTCAAGTTTAAGGGTTCGAGGTCCGGCAGAGTCGTCATATTATCTGGATGGGAAAATCACGAGCACACACGTCATATGATTGTATGGCATGTAAAAGATCTATTGAGTATCCATTTGGCTTGAATTCTCTGGGAAAAATTAAATCTCGGCATACTTTAACATCCACAGATAGTGGCATAAAAAATGGCTCTTAGTTCTGGGGAATATGCCGAGTCTGCAAAGGCTTAGCCGCCAATAAAGCAGCCCCGTTGGGATAAAAAAAAACAATTGAAAGTACTCTTCTAAAATATGAAAATTAAATAACATGAAAAGAAATATATTTCAATTATATTTTATTCTTACCTTTAGATTCAGCCAATAGTAATAGATTAATAAAACTTAGAATTACAAATACCAACTGCCAAAGTTGTGAAGCCATTATTCTTTTGCGAAGTGTTGTGATATGTATCGTTATTTGATATATAATTATGACACACATTACCGCCTGTCAAAAAGCATTGTTCTAAGTTTTTTTTGTTTGTCAACTTATCTTATGTGATTATATGAATGGTAGAGTTATCTTTTAAAACACCTTTCTCCATAACATTTCTGTGATGTGTAACTTTGTTGGAAGTATTCGTTGTATAAGAAAATACTTTTTTATGTGCTTCAAAATATTTTGCATGTTTTCGAATGATGTAAAACAAAATTATCAAACAACCATTCTATTTTTTTTTATTTCGATTGATTAATTGACAAAATAAATCGAAAATAAAAAATGTCTCAGCTGTTTAAATCACATTTAAATTTTTCAAAAAATACTATGTTTTTTTGTTTTTTTTTAAAACTTAATCCTTAGATAGTGAGATAGTTTAACCTTCTGAGATGCTTGGAAAGAGACAAAAATGTATAGTTTTTTAATTTTTATAAAAATAAAACTTTCGAAAGAATATTATTTACGTGATATAATTCAATTTGATTGTTGTAATATCACAATAGATGTTCTTTATAGTTCATAGCAAATTTATAACCGTTCTTGCACGGAATAAAAAAAATATCAAATGGATTCCAATATGTGTACCATATACCCTGTTATAGGATCATGAACTTATTATTGTTTCCGCTCGTTATAAATTACTAACAATTTATACCCGTTCTTCGCACGGAATAAAAAAATATCAATAGATTCCAAATATATGTACCATATAACTGTTATAGGATCATGAACTTATTATTGTTTCCGCCCGTTATAAATTATAAAATCCCGTTTCATCGCCTTAAATTCAAAATGAAAATACGCTATAAAATGCACTATAAATGTCATTACAATTCCCTCATAAATACATAAAACCTTTAGCTCATTTGGCGCGTTTGGAAATAATTTGTGCGAGAAATAGATATAGCTAAAACACACCCATTATACAGCTCTAACACAATGACACTGACCAGCTTATAAATTATTTATAAAAGAAATGCTATTTGGCGAATTTTAGTAATAATTTGGCGAGTTTGGCAACGTATTTGGCGGAAAATAAAGACATAAAACACTAATATGCAGCTCTAGTGCGATGGCCTTTATTAACCATCATAGTTCAGTAATAGCTTAACTATACATTTATTGCTTAAAATATGCATACATGCAGTCAACAGAAAAATCGATGAAAAAAAATCATCAAATAGACCCACAATAAAATCGGGAATGAAGACTGGCGGATTACGTCACTTGAAACATGTCAATTATGTTTCCAATAATGAATTTAGTGTTCTGAAAGTATGGCAAAAGAATAAAATAAACATTTTGAATTTTAAATGTTTTCGTTAAAAGTTTATTTAATTTTTTCAGCCGATGGCATCAGGAAAGAGAAAAAATGATCGGATTTGAGCGAAAGTGGTGTATTTTTTTCAGAAAATTCGAATTTTCTCTAAAAATGGAACAAATATGAAGAATCTAAGCCTCAGGTGCACACGTTGGTATTAAAGGGAATCTATCTTAAAATTTCGAATTTCTGAGGGCAGTATAAGTAGGTCTTTTACGATCCGAAGACAAACACACACGCATACAGACTCTTTTATTATTATAGACTAGCAAATTTATAGCCGTTCTTCGCACGGAATAAAAGTATCTCAAATAGATTCCAATATGTGTACCATATAACCGGTTATAGGATCATAAACTTATTATTGTTTCCGCTCGTTATAAATTATAAAATCCAGTTTCATTGCCTTAAAATTCCAAAATGAAAAATACGCTGTAAAATGCACTCATAAATGCCATCACAATTCCCTCATAAATATAAATAACCTTTTAGCTCATTTGGCGCGTTTTGGGAAATAATTTGGCGAGAAAATAGATATAGCTACCCACACCCATTATACAGCTCAAACACAATGACCTTCGAACAACCGACCAGCTTATAAATTATTCATAAAAGAAATTGCCTATTTGGCGAATTTTAGTTAATAATTTGGCGAGTTTGGCAACGTATTTGGCGAAAATATAAAGACATAACACACTAATAGCTCTAGTGCGATGGCCTTTATTAACCATCATAGTTCAGTAATAGCTTAACTATACATTTATTGCTTAAATATGCATACATGCAGTCAACAGAAAATCAATGAAAAAATCATCAAATAAACCCACAATAAAATCCGGGAATGAAGACTGGCGGAATTACGTCACTTGAAACGTGTCAATTATTTTTCAAATAATGAATTTAGTTTCTGAAAGTAATGGCAAAAGAATAAAAAAGAATAAAATAAACATTTTGAATTTTAAAGGTTTCGTTAAAAGTTTTATTTAATTTTTTCAGCCGATGGCATCAGGAAAAGAAAAAATGATCGGATTTGAGCGAAAGTGGTGTATTTTTTCAGAAAAATTCGAATTTTCTCTAAAAATGGAACAAATATGAAAAAACTAAGCCTCAGGGGCACACGTTAGTATTAAAGGGAATCTATCTTTAAAATTTCGAATTCCTGTGGACAGTATAAGTAGGTCTTTTACGATCCGAAGACAGACTCTTTCTTTTATTATTATAGATTATATATTATGTATGAAGAAAGATGCATAGAGAATTCTAACTTTGCATAAAAAATATGCGAAGTTTCGCTTTTATTTTTAAAGCATCAATTTTACTAATTATATATTTTTCGAACTGTAAATTAAATTGTGGCGACTAAAAGATATTTATTAAAAAATGGCATCATTTTTCTAGGAATTTCAAACAAATTTAGCAAGCGATAATGAGTAATTATTAATTTGCGAAAGAAGATTAATGAAAAAGTTAATTTTGGCGTTTAAAAGTTTGAATTAGAAGTCCCTGATAGGCGAATTTCTTTCTGAGGTGTATAAATAGTGTGTTTCCTGTTAAGCATAAATATTTTGTGGAAGCGGTTAAGTGACAGATTATGAAACAAACCTACTTGTTTGAAAATATAATCTTAAAAGCCTTCTCATATGAATAATTAGAATATATCAATAAAAAATTATTATTTACAATACAAAACAAAATACAAAAATTGTCGACCAACAACAGGCCAGGGGCCCAGCAAGGTTGGTCCAAAATAAATATAATACATTACCAGTTTCCAATGACTATCAAGTTTCTTCTTAAAATCATCTACTCTCTTCGAATGCACAACATAATCTGGTAAAGCATACCACTCATTGACGACTCTATTGTAAAAATAATGTTTTCTTACCTCCCATAAATTTTTGAAAATTATGGTATATTGCTGGACAAATTGGTGCACAAATTATGGGAAAAGACGGATCTTACGCTCAGAAAGAATCAGTTTTCAAGTCGTTTCTATGTTTACCCCGTCAGTTCTGTAAGTCCGACAACCACTAGTTATAACAATTTATCAAATCGTTATTTTGGAGATAGGCGAAATTGAATTTTAGTTTTTAAAAACCTAGTTAAAATTGAACTTTTTTTTAATAATTTAAATGCACATATTAATAAACTAGCTTAAAAAACCCGGCATTGCACGGGTGTACTCTTAATGACGCTGATTGTATTTTATGTAAACCTACCAATTTATCCCCTCTCCACTGGTCACCACCCCATTAAAGCGTTCGTCTTGCATGAGGAAGGTCTGAGGTTCGGTCCATTTGTAAACATCAATTAAATTAAATTCGGAAATATAATTAGAATCAAGTTGAGGAATTCTGACTCAGCATGTTAAAACCAAATAAAGATTTAAAATCAATAAATAACATAAAATAATCATATTCAAATAACAATCCCACAAATTAACTCCCCTTGCTTTTACGCGTTTTTACTTAATTTTCGCTCGTGCTGAACGCGCTTCAATTTCTTCTAAATTGAAAATAAAATGTACGAATTCTAAATTTACAATGCTATTCCTATGGAGAAATCGGCTCACGTTTTGCCCTCCTTCACCCGTTTGGGTTCGAAATTCGAAAAATCTCTTCTTAAATAAGCCTTTATAGTACAAAAGGAATCAGCTCCATTAAATTTTGGTCTCCGTACCTCTTCTAGTTTTGAATGGGCGTTGATACGTAAATGAATCAGTCAGAACTTTGTCCTTTATAATAGATTTGTTAGTAGAATATAAAGTTTTTGTAAACTCTAATATCAATTGGCGTTGCAAAGCAACAAATATATTGATTATTTGTTTTAATATCTCCATATATTAAATGCATAAAGTGCAACTACGATAACAAAAAAGTAGCAGTGAAAGCTAACGTCACTGTTTTTGTCAAAGCCGTTTTATCAAACTTTTTTTTATCTATTCCATACATCGGAAAATTGAGATATAAGATTATAAAAGTAATCGAAGTAGCTTCGATACAAAAACCTTATTATATTCTAATGATACTCTAACTAAAATTAACATAGATATAGGAAGAGTAGCAGGTATGCCCCTAGGGGAAAAGGTGAAGCCACTTTTCCACAAGTATCCCATAAGGCAGTTCGCAAGCCAAAACATCCCGCTCGTCCATGGCGTGCCATGAGCCACCAGATGGTACGATGAGATAAATTCGACTAATAAAAATATATATTAAATATTAACTAGTTAAAACTTTTTGCCAGTTTTGCTAGCATAAGTTTATCACTGGATATGTTTTGATAATTTCTGGTAGATATGAGGTATTTATTCATAAAAGAAGCATTTTAAAAAGGCAATTTTTATTGCATGCAACTCGTCGGCAAAAGCAGTTTTTTGATACCAGTATCCCGTGATGCATTGCGAAAACGGTGAAAAGCGGCTTCATCACACAATCGCGGGATTTGTATTGCGTTGTACGGGGATTGATATCTGCTACTCTCATTGAGCTAGAAGGGAAACTGGAGTGACGTGAGCGAGCCGAAAACCCAGTCACACCCTTTTGAGCGAACAGGGCAGAAAAGGACTATTTTCCCTACACTTGTATGCAATGCTTGTATGAGACCCCTATATTATATTGACTTGAGCTCCTAAATGTATTTTAAAGTTTTTACTTCGAAAGAAATTAACTTTCTTTAACTTTAAATTATAACTTTTTTAAGAAATAACCACGTGGATCACTAACTAAGAACCAGCGAAGACGAACCCAATAGCGAAATAGCCAAGTTTCTAGGTTTTCTGCCCGGTTCGTTTCTGCTGCAGTGCCGTGTATTTCTCCGCGTTTCGTTATTGAACCGGCTCGTTTGCTGCCCTGTTCAGTGAATCACACACCTTACTCAACTTTTCTTCTAGCTCAATGGCTACTCTTCCTATATCCATGAAAATTAATATAGCGAAATACTGTGCAGCCACAAGAAAATACTTAATTTTATAATGCTTAAAATCGACGGATTTCTTAAGATAATGTCTCAAAAAAAATATAAATAACCACTTTTTTACCTGTCGACCATTTTTTAAAAATTATATTTTAAGTTAAAATGATCTAGAAATAAAATCCGATATCCGTTCGGCGCAAATGGTTACGAGAAATCCCATGTCACTTCTCCGTCGTTTCTTCCCCAGCAGGTGCTCTGAATCAATGACGTTCCAGACGTCACACTAAATAAGTCTATTGCGAGTTTTGGTTTTTGAGTAGTGACAGGTTTTACTTCACTGTTAACCGTTCAGAGTAGAAATGGGTGTTTTTGGTCAATTCGCGTGCAATTTAAAATTCTGTAAACATTGCGAAATGCTCGTGTCTTTTCATATTTAAGAGAGAGAAATAAGTTAAAAACTAATGCTGGTGAACACGGCTTTAAAAAGAAAATTAAAATGTTCTACTTCCGTCCTCTTGGACACGAACTGTGAGCAGACGACGTTTCCTTTTATGCGGGTTGTGACGTGATAATGAAACTATAACTTTTCTAGAATGACGACTCCCAATATGGAAACGATAGTATTCAACCTTGCCGATTTAACGATAGAAAGTCCAAATACAAAGAATGAAAAAGTCAAAGAGGATGAAAATTCTTCTGAAAATCAACATAAAGACTTGGAATTCGACACCGAAAGTCCAAATATAATTAAAAATGCTGCCTACAGTCAGAACGAGCCAAAGACACAATCCCGGCTGTGTGGTTACCTGAATAAATTGGGCAACCGAGCAATTTTGAAAACTTATCGAAAGCGATGGTTTGTTTTTTCTGAGAGTAACTGTAAATTGTATTATTATCGTTCTCCTCAGGATCAAGTTCCTTTAGGGGAAATTGATATTTCTCAGGCTACATTTTCTTTTGAAGTGGATAATAAAGAACGGACTGGTCTTTTTACAATTAGGTTAGTTTTTTAACCAATATGTAATAAATCTTGACTTTTCAGCTTTCAGTTTTTAAATTTAACATGAGTTAATTTCTATAAATGATAATGATTAAAAAATACTTTAAATTTTACTTTTTTGTGTGATACATTTTAAATCAATGATATATTAGCTGGTCTCGATTTTGCAACTTGCCTTGCGTTGCAAAGCAACAAAAATAACCAAATGTGGTAAACATTCCACTTCATATTTCATGCAACTTGATAGATTTTAGCAACCCTACATTACATTTGCAAACTCTCCATTCGTCGGCAATGAAAGGACCGGCCAATACCAAAGGCCCAGTGGGTTAGTGGTAGTGCTTTGCATTGCTGTGTTACAGGTCCAGGGATCGAGTTTCCGATAAGTGGGTAGATAAAATGAGAACCAAGCATGCTTGGGAACTAAACACTGGGGGTTCTGTGTGAGGTTGACCACCTAACTGGCACATATGCCTAGCACCCCAGTGCCTTTTGTCATGTAAGCTGAAATGGGTACTTCAAGCCTTGACCCACTAACGGGCTATTGCGCTGAAGTGTTAGTTGAATCAAATTCTAGTTCTAATTTAACAAATTCTAATTTTATTAATAGATTTTGCCCTAAAAATTCCTATAAAAATACTTAGTCTATCTAAAGAGATTTGGTTCTTTTGCTTTAAGCTTTAATGATTCAGTGTCCTGACACTGCAAATAAATATTGCTATGATGCTGGACTTGGGTGTAAAATATAAATATTTTTTTATATTGGTAGATACTTCAAGTTTATGCAGTTTTTTGGAGATTAATTGAATAACTTTAGGTATCAGTTTGTATATTGACTAAATGTTATTTAGTAATCTGAATTAAATATAGGTAAATTTTAATCGTACGGTATTGCTTGGCGCGTTTCCGAAAACCTGCCAACTTGGCGAAACTCATGTGTTTTCCCATTGCCAGATTCCTTCATGCCGATGCATTAAGAGGGAATAGGCACGCTGGACCGCGGGTCTCCAAACTCAAGTGCCTCAGTGTTATGGCGAAAAAACTATTTTCTGTGCTCTAAAACTATTTTCTTTTGTTTTGCAAAACAAAACAAAAAAAGTCTCAAAAGAAAATTCGTGTTCAAAACCCCACGAAATGACGATAGAACAAAAATAATTTATAACAAAATAATTCTGATGCGCACAACATCCGCGCAACCTACTCACAGTTCCACGCAAGTATAACCAGACCCACCTAGCCACAACGCATTTCACCAGAAAATGCTGTATAACCAAAAAAAATTGTTTATCGCCCTCTACAAAAGTGCCAAATCCCTTGGCGACAGAAGTACCATCAAATTAAAATTAACCGAAATATATTTGTCATATTTATTTTAAAATTTAAGAGTCCATACTATGCTTTAAAGCACTTGCCTTTTTTTTGTATCCTCTTAATAGTTTTCAATCTATATCATTACTTTTTGCTAATATGTCAGTTCCTGTCACCTAGTAAAATATAAAATTTTTAATTTATATATTTTAAATTGGCTGTAATTCTAAATTCTTTTTTTAGCGTTCCAGGGCGAGACTACTGTTTAGAAGCCTCCAACAGACAAACTTCATTATATTGGTTGCAAGAGCTTCAAAAATATAGAAGAGCCAATAGTTTAAAGAGAACAAGGAGTATAACTGACCAGTCAAGTAATATTAGTGATGTTAGAGGAGTAAGTAAAATAATAATTCATGCATACCTAAAACATTATATATTTTTTTATGTTCATTGCATTTCCAGCAGTAAATTTTAGCATAGCAAAATGTTTACTCAGAGTAATAGAATTTAAATGTGGAGTCTGATAGTTGTTTAGATCCTGCATACCAGGGATGCAGAATATGTCCGATCCGGCGATCCTAGATCGGGGGAAATTTTAGCCATCTGGGGAAATTTTGTGGAAAATATTCAATTGTTTTCGATTTAACCCCCCCCCCCCCCCTTGCGTCAAATAGCGTAGCCATCGCCAGCTACTGTACAGATGGTCCATACCAGGGTTCGATTTAAGTGGTATCGCATCAAGTTCGGTGCAAATTCACCGAAACAACGATAAAAATAATCAACCGATTCGCTACAACTGCAATGCACTTTTCTTTTTTTAAAAACGATTTTTACTTTTTCTTCGCACCGTACCATTTTTACGGTGCCCGTAATTAGGTGAAAATAAACTTAAATTTCAATAAACTATAGGTTAAAATAACAGATTTTAATAATGAATATAAAATTTCAATCAAAATGGGAAGATGAATTAAGATTAGGTTACACTAAAGGATGTCTTCAAATCTCGTCCAGCCAGTGCAATCTCCCATTCGAAGAGTAGTCCTATAATGCTTTCCTGATTTGCTTATTTTGCGGCCTAGTAATTTTCACGAAATCTACCGATGACGTCACATTGCATCAGAATGATTGACAGTTCTCTGGCTCTGCGTGATCGGAAGAGTATATCGTTACTTTCGTAGGCCGTAGCTCCGGTTCAGGCCTTGTCGGACGACCAGGATATTTTTTCTGATCAAGTGTCCCACTCACGGCGTCTTTGAGTAGTGATCACAAGAACAGCATGGATGTTAAAATACTTTTTGTTTTACATTTGAACCTTTTTTTCTACTTCGGCATGTACTGGGGTTTCTGATTTTAGATAATTTTTAGTTTTTTTTCTTTTTTAAATGGAGTGTCGGTGTATACACGCTTTAAATATATTTAGGTTTTATGTGGCTAGTAAATTTTAGTCCTTGAATTTTTCTGGAAAAGTGCTTAAATTTTTTTTTTCTTAACAAATAAGACCAAAAGTTGACGATTTCTATCCCAAAAAGGCACTCAAGATTATTATTATTATTTTGCAAAACCTGGTGCATAAATTGCCAGCCTTATGAAACTGCCAAACGGCCAAAACTTGAAAGTAATATACCAAATGAATGAACAGCAAAACATGTTCATAGAGAAATCTGATGAATATGACCCCCTCCCCAAACACCATAAATAAAAGAAAATGTACTTATTTTAAAGTATTTAAAAAGATATTAAAAGTACATTTAATAGTATAGTATTATATAATTATTTAAAATTTATCTTGTCGTGATAATTTTTGAAATTTAAATTTTATCGGTCACGCTTAGTTCAGCTTTTTTGGTTTTTCAAACCAAGCATTTGGTTTGAATTTCAGCTTTTTTGTTCAACAAGCACTAACATCCCTGTATATCGTAAAATTTTCTATACCTAAGGAAATACAGAATTTATGTTAAGTCTATAACATATAGTAAAATTTTGGGGGAAATTTTTAAACGGATTGGGGGAAATATTGGGAGTAAAAACATTTTCTGCACCCCTGCTGCATACAACAAACAGCATAAATCCTGCATACAACGTGTACCCCAAAATGTTTGTTCCATTTATTTCTCATTGTTCTTTATTTGATGTAGGGCATCTTGCGAAAATGTTATCTTGTTTTTAAATCTAAAAAATTTTAAATTATTCTAAACAATCTTGAATTTTGCATTTATTGTGGTCCTTACCAGACAATGATATAAGTAGGTAGACAATATTTTATAATGTAATATATTTTCTTTTGAAATCTTAAACTCTTATTTTATTTAGCATCCCCAAAGCGGCTTATTGGGCCAAGGAACACCTGGTCAGGGCTTTACTGATGACAGTGATGTGGCTCCCATTATGGTTCCAGTGGATTGTCCAACAGATTTTATTGGAGATGATGCTATTGCTTCTACCAGCAATCCCTTTACAACGGCTCAACAAAAAATAAATTCATTTTACACTCAAGTGAAAAATACAGCTCAGGGGGTCAAGCATGAAAAGCAGTCTTCGGATTGTAAGTTTTAAAGTTTTATTTTCTTTTAAGTTTTTGATTTTTCTATTGTTCCTTATTATGTTTTGTTGACAATTATCTCGATGCTAAATGTGAATTACTCTATAATTTGTACCTTGAAATTTTGAGTTTTATCTGTGTTGATAATAGGGAATGAGTAATGGGGAACTTGCGTCCTACCCCGAATAACACTTATAATTTTTCTGGTACTTAAGAAGCTGTATATTCCAAATAGCAGCTTACAAATCTTCAAAAATGATTGATTTTACTTGAAATATGCACACTAAAATTCCATGAAACTCGTCTGACGTAAAATAGCGTCTGACTAACGCGATATGCTCTTAGTGATTTTTCTAAAAATAGCCTTACAGTTTGCATACGCTTTATCCCAATGAACATGCAGTTCTTTTTAAGACATTCGGATGATAGGAAGCTGCTAATTTGAATCAGTTTTTGGAAATGAGTTCGAACAGTCAGTTCTAGATTTGGTTTATTTTTAAAATTGTACTAGAGCGTGCAGTAGATATTTCAGACCTTGTCAGACTGTTGGATGAATTGAAATCATAGTAGGAAATGTACAAAGTTTGATGAAAATAACTGAAACCTAGAGTACCCTTTTTTGTTAAAAAACATTTTTCTGTCTGAAGTGATCGAAACCACATTCGATAGTATCAAAAAATATATTGCACAGTATTTGTTAACAAATTGTATGTCAATGGGTAAGAAAGCCAAGCCTGATATCATAATCCAATGCAAGAGAATTGTCTTTTTACCAGAAGTGTAATAATTTATCCCTTACTTTAAAGTCATTTATCAACTAATTTAATTAAATTTTTACTTATGTGAATGATACCATTCAACATGTTTTTTAAAGGACTATTGTTTGCAAATGAATTTGACAATTTGACATTCATACAGCTTTTTCAGTCTTAATTTGTTCAATGATCAATAAGTTTCTTAATCATATAATTTTCTTATAAATGTAATGTAAAAATTAAACTTAAATTTTATTTCATATTTAGGATTATTCTTCATGTAAAAACAGTTCTGAATTTTAATTAATTCTAATTTTTTTTATCATTTGTATTTTGAAATAATATTTTCAGTTAAACCTTGTTAGAGTTAATCCAAAAGGCAATGGGAGCATCAAAATAGCTCACATTAACCCAAATTCATGTTAATCATTGGAAAATTTTAACTTTTATTTAGTCAATGCTTGAAATACCAACAACTAAATATATTATACAGTATAATATATTTAGTATTATTTTGTTGGTATTTCAAGCAAAAAATTTATGCCTATATATTAGCAGTATAATACTGCTAATATATATGCATAATTTTTTTATTTTTTACTTAGAGGAATAGCAATATATACAATTAAAATATAAAGAGTAAACATAATTATATTTCAAATGGTAATCACACTAATTTAATCAAAAAATGTCTATCGTATTTAAAAAAAATCTGAATTTTTAGTTCATGCTTAATGGGATTTCATGTGAGCTGATTTATATTAAGAATTTTTTTGAAAGTCAAAAGCCCTAACAGACTGGAAAATGCTTTCAGTTAATCAAAAGCCAAATTTCATTTTTTACAAGTGTACTTTAACTAGGCTTGGCTGTACAAAAATATTAAATTATGTGAATATTGTTTTTTCTAATTTTTTTGCTTTTCTAGCAAGCATTTGTAGCAACTCTCCCTCTGTGAAAGAATTCTCTCTGCAATCAGAAGCTGCAGTGAAATCTCCTTTAAGCGCAAGGCCATCTCTTGATGATGGGGAATCGACTGTTGCCCACAGACAAAATAAGCCTGGTCTTTCAGCCCTGCGACATAAGCTGTCGCAATCATTTCGCAAATCCAGAACGAGTGATGTGGAGCTTGATGATTCAAATGCCTATGGAAATGAGAGTTGCTTGCAGTGTAAAAGTGTATGTTTGATGTTTACATTAATATTACATAAAAATTTATACTGTTAATCTCTTTTTATCCTGTATTTTGTTTTATGATTACAATTTCTTCGGAATGTATATATGGAGTATGACAGTTTGTAAAAGTTTGAATTTTTTTATGATATATAATTTTAAATACACTAATTTTTTTTATTTATTTTGATGAGAGGCTAATTTCTAAAGGTATGTTAAGGCTTATTTAACATAAAATAATTTTAAATGACATTTAAAAATAAAAACCATTGATCTTGTTGTATGTCCTAAATCTAATGGAAATACAAGGAATAGTAAGTATCAAACTTGAGTACCTTCAAACCATGTGTATTAAATTAAATCAATGTTAATTTACAATCACCGGGTTTTGTACTTTCTAGCTATAATTTTATTATTTATATAAGTTTAGCTTAACATTGTTAATACACTTGTTTGTAGTTAAAAATTCTTAAAATTTATAATAAAAGTTTTATAAAGCTAAATACATTTACTATAAATGTAAACTTTTTATCGCAACCTTATAACCACTGCATTTAGTATAATTGTGAATGTCAGCAATGTTATTGTTCAAATTTATTTAACTCAATATTCTTTGATAATAAACATATTTGTGGTTTTTAATTTTATCTATTTTATTATAAAATGTGCTATTTTTTAAAAATAAATTTAAAATGTACAATTTACTAAACAAGTATCCGTTTTGGTAATTAGCTCAAACTAAAAGTTGGAACACTTGAAGAAGAAGTCTGCAATCTTCATGATGAATTAACTACTAGTCAAGAAGTTCGAGCTCTTTTGCAAAGGCAGTTGGACATAGCTTCAAAGGAGAAAGAAACCTTGTAAGTTAAAGCTTATTCAATTAGGAATATTTTTTTAACTGCATTTTTAATGGACATCAATATCAAAATGGACTTTAATCCCTGATTTAATGGTTTTATAAATTCCGTGACATTATTTGTTTGTGATTAAAGTGATTTATCTTTTTATTTGCTCTTGTGCTCATAAAAATAATTATGATATACAGTCGAACCCCGTTAACTCTAACTCTAAGGGAGCACCAAAATATTTCGTGTTAACCGAATTTAATATTTACCATCAGGATTTTTTTAAAATTGAACCAGTGAATAGTGTAAAAAAATAACATCTGAAATTATTCTAATTTTCTAATGTAATGCTATATAATGTAATGATAATAGTTGTATACCAATTTGTAATTCAATTAATAAAGTTTTTTAGAAGGAAATACATACTGTGGAAAAATTAAGAATTACAGAATGAAAATAAAAAATAGAACATTCCCACACATGTTAATGAAGTAGGTAACCTTTCAAATGCAGCAAGGTAACTTAAGGTGTAGATGTCTTCTCATTTGAAAAAAAAATCTGTTACGGCTTTTTGCTTTAAATTACTAATGTAACAATTTTTAGATTGCTGCTTTCGATTCATTTTCATTGAAAATCAATAACGATTAAATGCGAACCACTTCTAATTTCTATGACCTCTCTGAATTCTTACCTTTGACCTCTGTAGAGAAACACCTACGCTTTTCATGACGTAATGGATCATCCTACACTTGGATTAAAATTGACGAATCGTGGAATATCTCGAGATTTTTTCAGAAGTAGCAGAACATTTATTTATAGAATGATTGTTATCGTTTTTTTTTGTTTTGTTTCATTTGTTATTCTAAACTTTGAATTACTAGGGAAAAAAAAGTCGAATCTTAAATTTTTGGTTTGGATTAAGCAGGATTTTGTCTAAAGCGATTTCACGTTAAGGGAATTTTTAGCATTACCTCAAAGCTTTATAGGCCGTGAAAATGCTTTTAATTCATCTTAAGCAAAATTTTGTGTTAAGCAAGTTCGCGTTAACGAGGTTTGACTGTATTAACATAATAGTTTATACGTTTATTGTGTAAAATTTTTTGTCTACTTTTTATAACACACACATCATTTAACTGCTTATAATGTTTAATCCTAAACTTTTAATATCTTATTGAGGAATTTCAACAGTGTTAAAACCAAGAAAACTTAAAGAAGGAATAACCGAGATGATTTAAAAATTAGCGGCAAATTCTATTTCCAATGCCATTAAAATTGCTCATAAAAGGACAAAAATTAGATTTAAAGAACTCAGAAGGTGCCTGGAATATTCCTGATGATTGTTAAAATTACCTTGAATATTCTAAAATTCCTGCATCTACACAAAACAATAGATGTAATTAAAACCAAACTTTAAAAACAGCCTTCATATTTGTCGTCTGCAGAACGTGTATGTGTTTTAGTTTTTTGTGGTATGCTCTCAATAATTTCTTTTCAATTTTGGTAGAATTCAAATCTATGAATTGAAAGAAAAAGGCTCCTCAATTGACCTATTAAATGATAAAGATCGTCAGATAGTTAACCTCAACCATGATGTACAGGAACAGATGCAAGAAGTTGAACGACTCCAAAGACAAATTAAGTATGTTATTTCTACATATTTTATGATAGCAATATTAAATAAAACTTAATAATTGAGATTTGTTGTATTTTGTGTTTTTAAAGGGATGGCACAAACCTCAAAGTAAAATGAAATAAAATTCTTATATTTGGAACTTAATTTAGTGACTTGTTTTAGTGATTTGATACTTAGTTCATTATATTAATTATATGAATGTCCATTATTTTAGCTCTAAAATGATGAACTTAATTTTTTTGTTATTGCTAATAAAAGAATTGCAATTAAACCTAATCCATTTACATTATTTTGATTGCACTTGTATCTAGTTTATATTGAAGTAACTACATTGTGACTGTTTTCCCTTTTAACTTACATAAGGTTAAATACATTTTTTTTCATTTGCTCTTAAAGACAGTACACAAAAATTAAAAGATCTATTCACATTTGCATCTTTATTTTTGAAATTTTCTTCTAATTGTTGTTTAAATATTAAACATTTTGTTTTAATTTACTTGTTATGTAACATTTGAAATTATATTATAGTTTTGTAATTTTAAAAATTCAATTGATTTCTAGAATTTTGACAACTGAGGCGGCAGATTTACAAGAAAATAATGAATTATTTCAAGAAATGCTCAAGCAAAAAGACGATACCATAGTGAATTTGACTAATGAAATATTTGAACTTGAAACAGAAAAACGTGATGGTAAATTTGGCAGTACCAATAGCAATCCAATGCCTTCTGAAATGGTTGTTGAACCAAAAGAAACCATGAGTGTTGAAGACCTAAAAGTATGTATAGTGCTACAATTTCTTTTTATTACTTATTTACTCAAGTGTATTATACTATTTGTATGTAGTTAAAAGGTAGGAAAATAAATATCTTATTTGTTAACATTTTTTTATTGATTTTTCAAACTGGATTTTATTACGAATATAATTCTCCAGTAAAAAGGAATTTAAGTGTTTTAGATATGCTTTCATTATCGAAAATAGTTGTTTACAAATCATGTGCACACTTTAAACTACAAACAGACAGTAATTAATTGTGCAAATTTTCTATTGTACTTGTAAGTGCTGGTTTAGGCTTTAAATTTGTTTTTTAGTTCTATTTTCTTCTGATTTTTCCCTTTAGACTATTGCATTGTAATTGTCCTCTATGCTGCCAGTTTTCTTGAAGGAACATATTGAAAATGGGTTGCTTGTTGCCATCATTAAACAGTCTCCAACAAAAAAAATAAGAACATCATATAAGTGTCTCTTATCTAATTGCTGTAGGCTTTAATGCTATACATCTTGCTAACCTTTGATTTAGAATAGTTTCTTCGATAATAAAAGCTTTTTGGGACAATATATCTTCTTCTGATCTATTTTATCTCCACCAAAGCCATTATTTAACATTTTCACCATCTAACATTGACATTTAAAAATATGAGAATTTGTTGAGTCTTAGTATGAGGTTTAAATCAATCGCCATCACATGTTTCAATATGTTTTTTTTATTAGAGGAAATTTTTGTTAGTGCTATTTGAATAAAGTTCTTTTTATAATCTGTTTAAACCTATCTCTTGTATTTGCTATCATCAAAAATCACTGTAATATCAGCATTTTCCCTAGAGTTATTAAAAGGTAGCCTTTTTTAATTTTTGAGTTTATTTTTAACGTCTTTTTTTTTACTTACTTGAATGGAAATGCTTAGTAACGTTTTGTTCTTTGTTTTTACTTTAACTTCAACTGAGAGTTTTATGAAAGGTAAAATTTTACTGTTTCGTGATCAGGTATGTCTACAAGTTAGTCATGTTGTATGTAAGGCTTGTATTTTCTAATTTATGTTGACTTATTTTGAAAATTTGCTTTTAATGCAATTTATATTTTGATAATTTAGATTATTTATGTCTGCCCACAAGCACCTATTATTAGAAAAACATTGTACTAGAAATCATGTCCATATTTAAAGCAGAAGTCTAACTAATAATAGGATTATGTCTCATCTTAAGAATAAACTTTTTTCAGTTTACAATATCCAATGTTGCCACTTGTTTATAGTATTCTAATTTTCATGGTTCATTGAATGAAGCTTTGACCCATTAAACTACATAATAAATTATTTCCCTAAAATATTTAAAAATCAAGAGTTTAATCTCCTTCAACAAAAATTGGTATTTGATAGTTATGAATATAAATGTATAAACTTTTATTGAAACTGAATTGTTTGAAGGAAAGGCTTTTTAAAGCAACCTTCCCTACTACCATTTGTAAAAATGATTAAACTGCATTAATTAATAATGGTCCACTCTTTAGGATGCAGTACAAGCATTTGAGCTTCAAAACAAATTTCTGAATAATGAACTTATTGAGCTTAATCAACTTAGAAGAGATGCAGACAAGAGAACTCAACTGCTTTCAATGTAAGTATACCATGTACTGTTTAAAAAAAGTTATTTTTTTCATATACAGTAGTAGCTTTTGAATAGATTTTGATTTCAAATAAACATACACATTATTAGTTTATAAGTGAACATATTAATCATACTATGTACTTTTCTTTTGACTCGCATACAGTCAGTCCTTAAGTGTACTAGATTCACTAAATTTAGTTTCTGTAGGGCGACCATATATTTTCAAAATCAATGCAGTGCAGTGTTAAAGAAACAAGAAAAAAAGAAATTCCACAGCATCATATTTATTTTACAGTATTATTGTAGTTTCAGTCTTGTAATTGACTCAAGTCTTGTATTATGATGCTAACCACTTAAACAGTTTGGAACAAATAAAAATTTCAAACTAATTATTTAATAACTTTTTAGGTTACTATTTAATAAAGCTTTTGCTTGCTATTTATGAGAGACTACTAATTATTTGAAAGTACATAACATCATAGTTCTCTAACTTTATTCTGGTTGGGTTAGGAGTTGGTGACATAGAAAATATTCTGTTTCTGTTTCTGTTTTCAATCAAGAAGTTTTAATTATGTAAAATGCAGGACATTTTGCAGTACAATCCAAAAAGCAGGCCACTGTACATCTTTTAGAACTCTGAAATATGCAGGACAAAAATCTAAACTGTACTGCCAAAAAAAGTACTGTACTGCCAAATACAGTACGTCTGGTCACCTTAAGTTACTTACTGCCTTAAAATGTTAAAACAAAAATTTTATATGTAAAACTGTTATAGCAAGAACCAGATATTATTGAAGCTTAAAAACAATTAAAGAATTTCTTAGAAACTGTTAGCTGAAGAGTTTAAATACTTTATAATGTTTGGAAACTAAGAATTTTGTTTGATAATATTTTCTTCGGTTATATTGCATTTTTTCCTAATTTAACTTACACCAAGAATTACTTTTAATATTAATTAAATAGGAATTTCAAGAAAAACTTGCATTAAATGAAATTCAGTTTTTTTAAGGTAAATGACTGCAAGTGTTTCAACTTTCAACCTCATGATTAATCTATACTATTAATGTGGACTGTGTACCTGTTTGTCTATCTGAAATCTCTATCTGAACCACAAAACAGATGTTTGAAATATGTCAAAATATGCAAAATGGTATGGGGGACTTATTCCGGTACTTTAGAAGTTTGTGTGCTTTTATTTGAAAATTATGGTTTTTGAAGATGATTTGATAGACTTAACCTAGATTACTGAACCTTCTGCTCTTATGAAATACATGAAACTTAAGCTAATGAGTTAAATTGGTAAGATTGCAGATTGAATGTTTTTTAATATTTTTTTATCTTTATTTGAATTTTAAGGCTAAATCAGATTTACTCAACTCCATTTAATTTTGTTAGGTGTTTATAAATGGAAGTAAATGCAGTTGGACATCCAATTTTTAAAAATATATATAAGGCGGACATCAGCAATAAATAACTTTCCTAGTTGATGGATGTTTAAAAAAAAGGCCCATTTTTGGCAGTTTAACTTTTTGGATCTATTTATGATATAAATGGGTCGGTCTGGTGGCAGCTTTCGGCTATTACAAAAAATTAAGTAAGCTTGCTATGCATGTCAAGTTTTGTTGAAGTGGAATATTATGTGATTTTTCCGGTTTCATCGCTTGGAAACGTAACACAAATCACCCAATTTAAGACCGCTTGCCCGGTATTATAGCCCTGCAACGCCTGGTATATAAAGCTAGCATTTTGAAAAATATGCATGGTCTTGCTCCTTATTTAAAATTTGAATGTGTTTAATTTTGTGATTGCACTAAAATGGAAGATTTGTTTTTTATATTTGTTAGAGATTGTAATTTAATATTTTAAAACTTTTTTAGAAAGTGCAGCGAGTGGGAGGCTCGAAGTTATCAGATACAGAGTAAACTCTTGTTTCTTCTTAATGAGCTTAATAAAAGTGGTGGGTGTCTCTCTTTAGCGTTTTATTCTTTTTAAAAGTTGTCACATGTCACAAATTATTCTTTATTAACTTGCAATAAAACATTAAAAGAATTTTTTATGCTATTGTAAAATTTCCTCTTATTTTGTGATGTGTAAAACAATGTTCGATTTAATGAAAGTGCAAGGAATTTTCCCTTATGTTATTTTTAAAGTTAATTTAAAAATAGTCAAAAGTCAGAAGAAATTTATAATTTTATTATTCAAATGATATATGTTAAGATTGGTCTGAAAAACTGCACTTAAGTGTTAAGAATATATATTTTGTAAAAACCGGAATACTAATCTATTTGATATAAATATAATAAAATAAGTTTTACAAATTATTTGCTTTCTTTCATGATTTATTGTAGGTGAAAATTTCAATCATGACATTGTAAGACAGTTAATGGATGAATCAGTGGGCGAAGGAACGATCCACACAAATATTTTGCCCGCCTGGTCTAGGTATTCTAGAAATAAGTTTATTAAACTGTTTTTTCTTTTCAAATGAGCGTTCTAATATTATAGTTTATAAAAAATTTAAATAGAAATTTTAGTGATATAAAGCATTTCCTTATATTTTGCGCAATCATGTTAATATAAACATAAAGAATTAAACAAAATTTCTTTATTTTGTACATTGTTGTGTACTTCATCTCTATTTAAGTAATAATGATACTATTTACAATTTCAGAGGCAAGATGTATGATGAATTAGGTTTTAACTGGAGATGGGGTAAAGATGATGTACTATCCCTAAAAGCATCTAACTTGAAACAGAAATCTGAAGATATAACTAATAAGACAAAAGTATGTATGAAATTAATTTTTTTTATTGAACATATAGTTAGTCAGTTACATACAATAGTTTAGTTTTACTAAAACTGAGTTTTTATTTGACTTGTTTAAAAGTATAATTATACATTTTTTTTGAAGTTGCAACTACTGTTTAGTAAGTTTAAATTTACTTTACTATTATTTACTATTTTTAATACTTAAAGGTTGAAATAATTGAATTTTTTTTGCTTAATATATTTCTTCAATTGTATTGTTACACATTTTAACTTGAAACTTGTTACATTTAGATTCCTATTTATTTGTGTTTTTATATTAATATATTTTAATATTTTTCAGGATCCAGAGTTGATTGCTTGGCGTTCAAAGTGGGACAATTTTATGGTTGCCTTAGGTTCTAAGGAATTGCAGAGATCTCCAGAGTTGAAACTATTGGTTAGAACTGGAATACCTCGAGAATACAGGGGGAAGATATGGAAAGGGTTTGTTGCTATTTTGATATTGAAGTTAATATATTATTATAAATATTAATAAAATTTCTATTAAAAAGTGTTATTTTTTCTATGTTCTAATCTTAAGTTAAGTATCCGCAACTTTTTTCTGATCTGTAATCAGTGCTTGTTAGTAATGAGTTTGGATACATTAAATAAATTTACAAATAAAAATTACTCATTTTTAACTATTTTATGAACTATGTATATAAAATTAATACCAGAACTGTATAAAGCTATATCTTTAAAAAATTTCTCAGCTTACTACTTTGGGTCACCTTGTTTTGTAAATCATATTCTTCACTTATGATGATTGATATTTTCTTAGATGTATTCATCTGTGGATAAAAGACTATAAATCATTACTTGGTGCAGATTATTATAACAGCCTTCTAAATGCAGAAGAATATTCTTCACGGTTAGACCCTTCATCAAAGCAAGTTAGTAAAAGTTTCTCAAAGTGTTCAAACTCAAAGTGTTTATTTTTGATCAATGTATAGTTTAGTAACATTCTGTTATTTTCAAAGTTTAAGAATTTGGAATGTAAATAGGGTGACACAGGGTAATTATTGGACAAAAATCTAACTTTTACCATGCTGCCATATTTATGTAAATTTCTAACCAGTACTTTTTTTTCGTAATGACAATTTTAGATATATCTGTCGGGTGCCATTGTTGAAATTTACTATTTCCTCTGTAGAAGTTTTTAAAAATATAAACATGTGTCCAAAAATTACCCAGTCAATTTTAGTAATTATTGGGCAGTAGTTTTCAATTTGTTTTGCACAATACTTAGACTAACTACAAGGAGTAAACTATGTGATATGGTGTGTACTATATTACTGCATATTTAATAATTATTTAACACCACATGGCTTCAGTAAAAAAATGTATAACAGTGAAATTTAGTAAAAATTACCAACCATTTAAATTTCTTCTTTTTCCATGCTCAAACATTGCGTAGATAATGTTTCTTAATCACACAAACTATACCAAGCAAATTGTGATGCACCCCATAGAATTTCCAATGATTTCCCCACTTTGACCAATAATTACCCTGTGACTATAAGGGCAATTCTACCATTTTTTTTAATTTTATGTCCCTAGGGCATAACTGTAAAAAAAAATTAATATTTCTTTTAAATTTTTTCTTATTATACTAATAGTCTGTTCCTTATATAATTGAAAAACGGATTTTTAAAGCAAAGAAACCCCCAAAAATTTTTAGGACTCAAAACAATGCAGAAAATTCCTTACTGTCCCACGATTCCCTAATGTCCAATAAAATTTTTAGATTTTTAGGCTCAAACTATAACACATGAATTTTTGTAGCCACATACTAAAATTACATTCATTTGGATTTTAAATTGAACTAATACTATATCTTAACAAATTGCTTCCATAAAATTTTGGCTTTTAATACTTATAATGTGTATTTCTCTTCTCCTAACTTTGTCCCTGAGTTTTGGTACATTCATTGACCTTATTGCTAAAGTGGTGAAGAGAGGCATGGATGGAGCTACAGTGATTCTTCAATCATGAAAACTGTATTGCAGAAATCTAGTCTAATCATTTTTGTGCTATACTTCACCAATAAGCCGAAAAGTTAAAAACCCCAGTAAAATGAGCTGCATGGCTTTATTGCTTTCCTTACAATCCCCCATGGTTAAGGTTAATTCTTGCTTGATAATTGGAAATTTTTTTCTATAAATATATTAAAGTGGAGTATAAGGATTACAAAAATACATTTTTATTAAACGAGTTAGTTTTAACACAAGAGACTGGAAAACATTGTTAATTTCCTTACAGTCCGTTCTTTACCTTCCGTTCCTAACCATCACAATGATCTAGGGATGGAAAACCGAAACCTGATTAAGACTAACCGGTTTGTTCGTAACTTCGGTTTCATTGAAAATTAGTTATTTTCATAAGACCGGTTTCTTTTAAGAACTTGCATCCCTAATTTTTTAAAAAAAATATTCAAATGAGCCTTGCTGAACTTTTTGTTTTGTAATTCTAGAACAATTATAAACCTTTTTACAAACATTTAAAGTGATTTTGAAAAAATAAATACCAAGTTTTTTTATACCTGAAATTAAAAATTATGGTACAACTGCCCATACACAGCAGGTCATAAAGTTACTTTTCATCCAATATTGGTGTTTTTCAGCGCAAACCACCTTCATAAACATATCTAAGACTGTGCATTACAAAATTCAAGATCACGTAAAAAAAATATACACAATTTGGCATCGATTGAACAAAAGTTTAAACCCTTTTTTTCAAGCGCTTTGTATTAATATATTTTTTGAAAAAACATACTAATCTCATCTTAATAATTAATCAGAATATTGCTGGATGTGCAATTAACGAATTCTGGTTTGTTAGACACAATAAATTATGATGCTTTATTGTTGTTGGGCCCTGTCCAATAATTACCCCAATTTTCCATGTCCAATAATTACCCCGGGTCACCCTCATTGTAATGTGTAAGCATGTAGACAAAATTAAATAAGAAAAATTTAAGCAATCTAATAATTTATTAATTTTGAAAACAGCAATAACTGAGTATTTACCTTTTTTAGTCAGTAGTAAAAAATTTATTAACAATTTGTGTCAAATACTTATGTGTTTTAATTTTTTTTTGTTGGTTTATTGGTTGATTTAAAATTTATTAGTTGATTTACAATCTTTAAATTCTCAAAAGTTTTATTTTCACATGTACAGATAGAATTGGATTTGCTGAGAACTTTACCAAATAACCGCCATTATGAGAACTTAGATTCTGACGGAGTTCCTAAACTGCGAAGGGTGCTCTTAGCATATAGCAGGCATGATCCAGTTGTAGGATATTGCCAGGTTAGTACACATAGTTTAAAACTCATTATTCTTCATTATTAAATTATAAAAGTATTGTAAATGTTTTAGTTTTGTTAATGTTATTAATTAAATTAAAAAAGTTTTGTAAATGTTATGTTTTATGATTATTACTCCAATAAGTGTTCATAATTTAAATAGTTAAAAAATTATTAAAAAAGTTTGCTGTTGTGCCAAGTCATAATTTAATTTTAAAATTATTTTCCAATTTAGCGTATCATTTAAATTATATTTACTTGTTAAAAATTTACTTCTTTTGCAAACATATTAAATGCACACGTAATGTGGACACATAATGTGTGAAATTAGATGAATTAGAAGTTTATTTTTTAAAGCCAGCTGAAATATCCAGAATTGTGCAATTTATGAATTGAAATTTTTTCAATGGGACTATATTTCTTCTATGGAGTGATCAAAAAGGACCAATACCCATCATGTGACTTGATACCAAGTTACGTGTCTATGCAAAGTCTTTTTTAGGTTTGCCATTAATGTTTCTGGTCTTCTCATATTACCCTGTGATGGGATCAGATACCTTACATAGAATGTACTGCACCATGACAATCTTAAAAGGGCCCTTCAATCATCCCTAACTTGGTACCAAGTCATGTGACAAGCATTGTTTCTTCTTAATCACCCTGTATAAGCAGCTGTTAAAAATGATATTGCATCTCGCACAATTTTCAAAAATTTAGAAGTGTTTTGATTATAGTAAATTTTAAAACTTAATATTTGTAGGAGTCTTTTACAATCTTCTTCAGAAATATAATAAAACCTTTTAGTTAAACATTTTAACCTTGTGCGGTGCAAACAAGTTTACACTTCAGTCGATTTGCTTATCCCAGAGAGGATTAATATATCCTAAAAATAAGCGAATAATTTTATAATCTGTTTCGAATTATTAACTTTTGAATTTACTTTTAATATACAGGGTTTAAATCGCTTAGCAGCAATAGCATTGCTCTTTATGGATGAGGAAGATGCTTTCTGGTGTATGGTTGCAATAATAAAATTTATCATGCCTGATGGCTACTATACAAGGACTTTGATTACTTCACATGTAGATCAGGTATTTTTTGTTCATAAATTTAGTTTCAAAACAGTTGCCTATATGTTCAATACTGCCAATCATTCAAGTGCTAATATTTATGCATGCTTAGTGAATATATTTCACAATTTTTTTCTTGCCCATTTTACAAATATGTATTTGAAATAAGTTGTAAGCATAAAGTTATTAACTTGTTATTAGAATATGGGTGTATGAAATATTTACTTGTTTGTTTTTAAGTACTGACAACTGAATTAGTAAAACAGTTCTCTTCTTTTTTGTAACCCTTTCATGTATAGAAAATCCTCACTGTTATAACCTATTATAATTATACAAGAGGTTTTAAAGTTTAAGTTTATTACAGTTACATAGAGTTGATTCACTATCTTATTCTCTAGTTCGCTGATTCATTCTTCAATTACAACATATGCTTAAACGAAAATACATAACAAATATTGCTCGACAAAAATATAATTGAGTATTTTTCATATTGACCCCAAAACAATTTGTCACTTAATCTATTGATATTTTTATTTAGATTTATCTTTGTTATGTTTAAAGAACATTACTATTACTTACTTAACTTGACGTTTCTTAATATATTATTTTCGATTTGAATAATATTTTTCTTTTAAAATTTTCTTTTGCCTATGCGTAGATAATTTCGGAGAATTGTGAAAATTTTGGACATTTTTTCTAAAATAGCTCATAGTAGCATTTTCCATTTTAAATAACAAAAATAGTTTGTGAATAGTAAAATTTAATATTTTTAGGAAAAATTGTTTAAACCTTATTGTCGAATTCCACATTAAATGTATTATTTTTTTCAGAAAGTATTAAAAGACTTGATAGTGGACAAGCTTCCAAGGCTTCACAGCCATTTTGAGCAAAACAATGTGGATCTATCGCTATTTACATTTAATTGGTTTCTTACTGTTTATGTGGACAATGTACCTGTCGAAATTTATCTTCGAATATGGGACATATTTCTTTATGAAGGCAGCAAGGTAAAATATTATTTTATTGTGGTTTTTTTTAAACAATATTTGATAATTTTTATTTAGTAGTTGGCACCCTGAAATGAATTACATACATGGCATTGTAATTTAAATTCAATCAGGGATTGGAAAGTTACTTTTATTAAAAAGTAAATCTGTCACAGTTACTTAATAGGAAAAGTAACTAGTTACTTAATACGAAATGTAATTAACTACAGTTGCTTTTCGAAATTCCAAGTTATAAGAAAAATTGCAAATATTCCATTGTACCGTTTTTCAAAGAGAACCAAGATTAAAAACCGTAAGCACAAACAAAACAATGTAATTAGAATTAATTAAAAACTTTTTCTTTATTTTAGAGGAGTTGAATTTCAAAATTTTCATCCGACAGCCTTCGGGAAAAACCCTGATATTTTGTTACTTCGTTACTGCTAAAAGTAACCAAGTCTGAAAAATCTACTGGCTTTACCTAGAAAAATTAACCGTTTCAAGTAAAGGCGTTACAAGTAACGTGTTACTCCAATATCTTTATTCGATTTTTTTTAATATTTATTTTACAATATCAGCCTTTTAATTTAACAGCAACTATTGTATACCATAGTGTTTTTAATCGCTTGGTTTGAGTTTTTACTGTATTTGTTAACATGATTAATTTTTTAAAATTAGGTTCTATTCAGATTTGCCATTGCTTTCTTCAAATCCTGTGAAAATGAAATTTTGCAAGTTAAAGATTATCTCGCTTTGAACAAGTATCTTCGAAATATGGCTGAAGATTGTACAGATATTAAAAAACTGACTAATGTAAGTACATTTTAATGTTTACCTAAAAATTGCCTTTGTTATTTCAACATGTTACTTTTTTAATGCCTCTTATAAACAGTTCTATTAGGTTTTAAATGTTCTGATACTATTCTTGGATGAATGCAATATACAGCATTATTAACTTTAAAAAATGCAATTTGGAATTTATTTTAATATAGAACAGTGGTTCCCAACCTGTTGGCGATCGCCCCCAAGTGGGCGATTTGTGGTATCAAGGGGGCGATAAATAGTTGGGGGCGATCGGGGGGCAATGAGTATTCAAAGGGGGTAAATTAAATAATACTCTACAGCAGTACAGTAAAACCATTCTCAATCGGCTAGTTATTCACCTGTTGTCATTCAGCGCGGCTGACTGGGTGAATCTCCTTCCCTCTCCTGTGCAGTGGAACATTCCTCTCGTTTTTCACTTCCTCCCCCTCCTGTATAGTGGAACATTCCTCTATTTGGCTATGATTCAATTTGGATATTTTTTCTTGTGCAATAGCAATAAGTTTCTTATTTACAACAGTTTTTATTTTAGAACTATACCGAAATTTTTCTTTGTTTTCGAAGTGTAGAAGTTCATGCACAATGGATTCAAATAAAAAGAAGCGCCGTCAATACTCAGCTGAGTATTTAAAATTCGGTTTTATCGTGTCACCACAAAATATGCAGCTTCCACGTTGTCTTTTGTGCGACAAAACGTTTACTAATGAAGCCATGAAGCCTTCGCGAATGAAAGAACATTTATCCAGAGTACACAGTGATAAAGTGAGTAAAGAACTTAGTTATTTTCAACAGCTCAAAGCTAAAGCTGATAAACAGAGTAATGTGAGGGAACTATTTAAAAAACAAGAAAGCGATCTTGATAAAGGTCTTCTTGCTTCTTACGAGGTGTCTTTATTGATTGCTAAATGTGGTAAACCTCACACGATTGGCGAAACTCTTGTTTTACCGGCTGCCAAAAAAATAGTTGAAATCACGTTAGGCGAGGGCTCTAGTAATAAAATAAGTCAATCGGTTCCTTTGAGCAACAATAGTGTTTCCAGGCGAATTGACGAAATGGCCACAGATGTTGAAACCAAACTCGCCAATATCTTGAAAAAAACTAAATTTGCATTACAGATTGATGAATCAACTGTGATTGATAACAAAGCAATTTTATTAGCCTATGTGAAGTTTATAAACGAACAAAAGGAAATTACCTAGGAAATGTTGTTTGCTAGAAGTTTGATCACTGACACGAAGGGATCGTCAATTTTTAAAGTGGTAAAAGATTATTTTGAGGAAAACGATATTCCCTAACAAACGTAAGCGCTTGTGCAACAGACGGTGCTCCTGCCATGTCAGGTTGTCATATTGGGTTTCTAGCCCACCTTAAGAAAGAAGTACCTGAGGTCGTCACTATTCACTGTGTCATTCATCATCAACACTTAGCTGCGAAAAAATTGAGTGGTGTACTGCATGAAACCCTACAACTTGTTATTAAGTGTGTCAACAAGATCAAAACTAGTTTGCTCAATGACCGTCTATTTCGACAACTTTGCCAGGAAAATGACGAGGAATTTGAACGATTGCTTTTCCATACAGCCGTGAGATGGCTTTCCAAAGGAAACTGTTTGCGCCGTTTCTTCGAATTATTTGATACGGTTACTGAGTTCCTCGACACGTCTCATCCTGTTTTAAGTGAGAATTTGAAGCAACGCAAGTTGGAACTTGCTTACCTTACAGATATTTTTGAAAAAATGAATGAAGTCAATAAAAAGCTGCAAGGAAACAAGATGAACCTTATCAAAGCCAAAGGAATCATTTCATCATTCATAGCTAAGTTTGATATTCTCAAGCGTAATATTGGCCGTAAAGAGCTGATGCAGTTTCCGACCCTTGAAGAGTGTTTAATGTCAGTTACTCCTGAATTACCAGAAGACAAAATACTAATTTTTATTGATCATCTTGACCAGTTAAAAACTGATATACTTACAAGATTGAAGATTTGACCAAGTTAGAAATTCCTGATTGGATTGTAGATCCATTCTCGTTCGAAGCTGTGGATAACCTTGATAACTCTTTGCAGACAGAGTTTGTAGACCTGAAGTATGACTGTGAGGCGAAAATCATTTTCAAGCAGTGCGGTTATGAGTTAGCATGGGTAAAACTTATGGATACTTATCCACAACTGTGGTTAAAAGCTGAACTACTTCTAATCTCGTTCCCGTCAACATATTTAGTTGAAAAAGGATTTAGTTCTGTTGTACAGCTCCTTACTAAACAAAGAAATAAGTTGGACATTTGCCTCAAAGGAGACTTGCGACTGAACTTGACAAATAAAAGGCCAGATATTCAAGCTTTAACAACAATGCACCAAGCACAAGGCAGCCATTGAATAAGTAAGACAAAACAATAAATAAGTTTTCAAACATTCATTTTTTTTTTAATTTTTACTGTCAATTCTCTTAATTTTTTAAGAATCCAGTTCAAAGATCTTAGTTAATTATTTCACTTTTGTTCTTTAAAAAAATTGTTAAAAATATACATTTTTTTTTTATTTAAGAGTGACCGGATAAAGCTGCTTTGGTTGTTTTTATATATGGTAGTAAGTGTTTAAAATTATAAAACTGCTTTATTAGTTACAATTTAACTCAAATTATAATTAGACATAACGTGAAAACTAAGAGGGGGCGATAGGTGTTAGTGAAACTAAAGAAAGGGGCGATGGTCCACAAAAGGTTGGGAACCACTGATATAGAATATCATTTAATTTTACAAGTTAAAATCATGTTAATTTAGGTTTTATACTTTAGTTATTCCATTATGAATAACCAGCTGAATTTCACACTTTTTTTGTAATTTATTTGAGTCACTTTACATATAGTTCAATCAATTTTAGAGCTCGTATTTCATATCTGACTTATCAAATGTTTATTTAAGATTAAATTTTTAGAATAACTTAAAAAAGTTAGGCTGTACTAACGTGTCTAAATTTTTCTTAATACAAGCCCATGTTACCAAATACAAATAATTATACATTTTAAACTTTATTTCTATCATAACATATCCTGGTACATCGATTGTCACTATTGGTGTATAGAAAACTATTTTTTGTGTATGAAATAAAGTTTAAATAGATTAGGGTAATATTCAATTTTATTTTTCAATATTCTATTGTAAAGTAATACAACAGTTAAAAGAACAGTATAATATTGATTTTGCATGAAGCATAAAATCGACTGCTTAGATAACAAGAAGCAAGCTGAAAGCAGTATACCTACATTAAATCATCACTTAAAATCTAATAGTAATGCATAACATTGAAAGTGGCACAAGTTGAATACATTCATTTTGACAGCGAGTCATAGTTAGCTCATGAAATTGGACACAGTTTTAATTATATTTACATCACATAAAAACACTTAGTTTGGCTTAATACACAAATTCTTCTATTTGACTAATGAGCTGCCGCTGAGTTTTAAAAATTTATTTTATTAATGTTTGGGTGCACACATTGAATGGAATTTAATTTTACTTCTTAGTTGTTATCAGATGTATACACAGTTAAAACTTATCTACCATCAATAATGTTTTATTTATTGATATTGATAAGTTTGTCATATAAATGACATGCATTTAATAAATAAAAACATGTTATACTAAAACAATGGCTAGTTTTGTTATGTACATTTTTAATTATGGTATCACACAATTTATTTATAATTATTTAAATTATAACACATGCCAACAGTAAAACTTTCTAAAAGATTTTAAAAAGATAATAGGAGGCTCACCAATGATGTTTTTTCAAAAATTGACTATGAAAAGTTTTTTTTAAACATTTTCTTATGCTTATAAAATGTTCTTAAAGTTACCATAATACAGTTTTGATTTTTGTTTTACTTTCTTATAAACATACAATACAGCAATAAATAAAATCTCAATATGTTACCTTGTTTATCATAACTATAGTATTTCTTTTAGAAAAAATTGCTGTAAGATAATTTTTTTTAAATATTAAGTGTTGAACAAAAAATTTTGTATATTTTCACTGTTGGCAATGTAATTGGGCAACTTATTTTTCTTAACTTATTAAAATTAATTAAACTTATTAAAATTAATTTTTCTGTTTAATAAATGATTTTCTCACTTGAACCAATTATTTCCCCATACATATCCCTGCATAATGAGAAAGTTCAAACTTTCTGAATCGTATCTTAACTACCAGTAGGATGATATTTTCAAGGGGTAACCTTCTCTTGTAATAGTTGTTTTCGGTTTTGAGATCTTCAAATCAAATGAATTTGGGGTCTTGGTGGTGACAGTGTTAACTTGAGGGGTAATAGTGCTGATCACTAGATTTCCATCGATTAGGGCCAGTGTCTTATCTAATCTATTGCGCTTGTACCTTCTACCTCCTCTTTGGCGTCTTCTATTGTTTACTTTTTCATCTGGAAAATGAAAAGCATTTTATAATCAGACTTGAGTGACTCTCAAATGTGTTCTATCGCAACATAGTGCAAGCAAGAATGTTAAAGCCAATAAAATGTATGCCCTAGTGCCGCACAAAGCCAATTTGATTTGGACCCTTGTGGATCTCTGTTTCCATGCAACACAGCCTCTTTTTGCATGATAGGATTTTATGTAATGCGGAGGTTTAATCTAATAGTCAAGCGTTGGCTGATAGAGATGCACAAATTGGATAAGAGTGTTCCACAGTGGCATTTTGTTAAAATATCACCTCTTACTGCCGTATTGTATACCTCAATTTTAAGTTCAAAATAAGGATATTCTTTAATTAAAAGTTAAATTAAAGAATATCCTTATGTAGTATTTTTTATTGGGCTTTATAGACATTTTATATTTGTTTTTAAAGTTTACCAGGTAGAAAATAACTTAAAAGAAACTATACTAATTTTCAGACATGCAAAAGTGCAAGGGTAATTTTAATGTAATTTACAATAAAGTAAACAAATCTTAAAACCATAAAATTACCTTAAAATAATATTGGGTTAAACTTTTGAAATATGTAATGAGTAAATTGCAAATGGGGGGGGGGGGGGTGATTGTTTTCAATTGCACAAATGGTATTTAAGAAGTTTGTTAATAAGATGTATACAAATTTTATTGATTGAATTTAGATAAAATGCTTGCATAAAAGCAATTGTTATCTGCAACCTCCTGACACTGACCTCCATTTAAATGGATGTTATAGCAACGTTACTTGAATTCAGTGAGCATAAATGAGAGAATACATATGAACTTGACTTTTATTCTATTTCACAGAGCCAAAAAAAAACATAACTTTCGAAAGGCAAAAAGACAAACTGATTTTTAGCGCGAGACATTAGATGAGTCGTCGCAAGAGAAAATGTAACAATTACTCTCGTGAAATAATCCCGCACAAAATATTAATACAAAATAAGTTCGCTACAGACTCCCCCTCTGGATCCCCTGACGTCCCGGCAAGGATCCAGCAAGAGTGTCTTGTTCAGTTCTTCTTGAGACGACCTCTCTTGCGTAGAGGGTTTACAGAACTCCCGTTGTAGTGAGAATCACGGCAAGGGCGTAGAGCGGAAGTGCGGTACACTCCTAATAGCACGTCTGGATTATTTGGATTTGCCACGTCCACTTCATAGCTGGTTGGCGAGGGTTGAGTTTTCACTATATACGGTCCGTCACGTCGTGGCATAAACTTGACAGATTTCTTTTTAGCTTTTCTGCTTAGAGGATGAGTGGTGACCCAGACTTCATCGCCAGATGCGTACTGTACTGCATTTCTGCGCTTTTTGTCTGCATACCCCCCTCGCTGATCTTGTTTTTCCTCCACTCGGTTTCTTATCTCTCGACTCGAATTTGCAAACTTACACAAGTGTGGTGTAGTGGCCACTGGGGGCGCATTTCCTGTGTCAATGCGATGCTCCAGATTTGTTGTAGGACCTCCCCCTGAATTGAAGGTGTCCTGGAACTCTATTATTAACTTGTGCAATTGGGTTGGCTGCTTAGGAGGTAAGCCTTCTCTTTCTTCTTCTCGAAGTTGACATTTGATTGGTGGCTCAACCTCTTTAATTTGGGATGCTGCTAAGTTTTCAGACAGTACGCCCGACTCAGGAACATCTTGTTGTAAGACTTCTGGTTCTGGAACAGCTTTTACTGGCCGTAAGAGGCTAACCGGAATATCTTCTTGGAAGTGAATCTTCCGCTTTGGGTTCTCACAGAAGTGCCAATTTCTGTTCTTCATGTTGAGTACGATACCAGTCTTTTCCAGAAAGTCCGTCCCAAGTAGAGTTCGATTTCCTTTTGCACTTGGCAGAGCCAGAATATCCAATTGTATGGATTTATCTTCAATCCTAATGTTCACTGTGGCGGTGTACGCTTCTTCTGTGGATTTGCATCTATTTGCCAATGTAATCGCAATTTTTGTGGGTTGGAATTTCACACCATTGTGTAACAGACAGGAATATAAAATCTCCCCAGCGACCGATCTGGAAGCGCCAGTGTCTGCACAGACTCGAGCATTTACTCCTGATATGTTGGTGTCAATCAAAGCCAGTGGTGAGTTTGTTTTGTGGTAGGTGTGCATGGTCAAGAAGTTGAAAGCAAACTTCTCATCTCTTCCTGGTGAACAGGTTGGACATTTAGTTTTAATCACGCCTATTCTACCACAGCCATAACAACTGACAGCTGGCCTTTCCACAATTCCAGTTTCATTTTTAGGGTTAGAGGGAAACGTTTTTATTTTCTGTGGAACAGGTTTAGAGTTTCGGTTAAACTCGTTACCTTGACGACACTTCGGAATTTCATTCCTTCTAGGCTCTTGAGATGTAGCCCTTTTGCCTTGCGCTTCTAACTTCTTCGTAAGAGTCCAACTTGTTCGCAAGTTCAATAGGATTTACCAGATCCGACCAATTGTCTAGGAAATGGTCTCAGACATCGGGTGGAACGCATCGCTTAATTTGATCGCTGATCATCAAGTCACACAGAGGTTTAAACTCTGTAATTCCAAGTCCTGATATCCATCCGTCAAAAAAGTTCTGCAAATCAAAGTAGAAATCACGCCACGTAGTGTCAGGGCTTCTGCGATGTTGCGTAAACAACTGACGAAACTTCTCGGCACTCATCTTAAAACGTTTTAAAAGAATTCGCTTCACATATTCGTAATCCTGAACATTTTCTTCACTTTCTTGAGCAATAAAATTAGCGATGTCTTTTAGGAGAAGTCCGACCAAGTACACAACCCACTTTGTGACTAGTATCTTTAAAAATGTTAACTGTCTTTCGAACAGGTTCAGGAACAAACTGATGTCATCACTTTTTGCATCTAAGTTAGGAATTAACTTTTCGAATCCAAATGTTGGAAACTCTGTGTCGGTTAACAAAGCAGAACCCGATGAAGAATTCGGATTTTCCAAATGAGATTGCAATCTCAGTTTTTCTAGTTCGAATGATCGTTCTTGTTCAAGATTCAATCGTTCTTGTTCAAGCTTCAATCGTTCTTGTTCAAGCTTTTCTTTAGCAATTCTTTCTACGATGATTTCTTCAAGAAGTGTTTTCACATATTCAAGATCTTTATAAACTTCACTTTGCTGAATGTTGTTTTTTATTTCTATGACTTTGTTATTTACATCATACTCTATATTTAAGTCATCAGCTAACCTTTGCAAATCAGACTTTTTAGCTTTAGCAAGGAATGACATGGTGTCAATGTAAATCTTCTAAGCTATCAAATATTAAGTCAGACTAATATATACTTGTATACTTTGTTAACAAAATTGCAAAGCAGGTTTGTCTACCTTTTATTTTAAAAGTTAAAAAAATATTCTTCTCGTTGCAAGTATGAACACTTATAAGTAACAATTCACTATAACCTCATTAAAATTATCAGGGATAATAAAATAATATTCTTCAGGTACTAAAGGTAGGTATACACATGGAATTTTATAAAAAGAATTCCTATCATCTTGGATTTATTTCGACCGAAATGTTCCAAACCAATTTTGAATTGGATAATTCAATGTTCCTTTAGTTCCTGGGTTCACAATTAGCCAAAGACAGAGTAAAAGGATTTTACTTATCTTTCTTCTGACGTGTATTATACATCAACTTTAACATCGGTCGATGCCGTTATTTGATATCCCAATCGACGAGCTTCCATAACCAAACCGTTGAAAAAGTCGCCATCTTGCATCGTTTCACTACGTTGAAAATAAGACTGCTAACTTCTTTCTACAAGTTCAGAGTTCACCAAACCACTAATTCAAAAAATCGTAGATCGGGCCACGAGTTGGAGCGCCAATTTATAGCAACGTTACTTGTATTCAGTGAGCATAAATGAGAGAATACATATGAACTTGACTTTTATTCTATTTCGCAGAGCCAAAAAAACCCGTAACTTTCGAAAGGCAAAAAGACAAACTGATTTTTAAAAAGAACTGCGCGAGACATTAGATGAGTCGTCGCGAGAGAAAATGTAACAATTACTCTCGTGAAATAATCCCGCACAAAATATTAATACAAAATAAGTTCGCTACAATGTTTTGTTTTATGTTCCTGTAATCACACAATTTGTTTTAAACTTTAAGCACAGAAATGATTTGATAGATGATCTGAAAATCACTTTTCAGCCTTTGATAACAGGTATTAGTCATTTATTTCTATAAAAAGTGACGTTGTACAAAGGTCAACATAATTTCAGATCTTTTTCCAAAATTTTGAAAGTTTTTTCAATGGTAAATTTTAAAGGCATTTTGTATAAAAATGTTAGAATGTACTATTAATTAAAAAAACTGATAAGCTAGTTTTTTCGTAGCACCAATAAATAACTTAAATTTCATGAAATTGATGTGCCCTCCCCCCCACAGCAAATGTTAAATATTAAATATTTAAAATGCATTTGTAAGTAAACCAAAACTTTTACATTAGAACTATATACATGTATATAAGGTAAAACAAGACAATGTTTTTTATGTTTAAGTATATATGTCTCACGTTTAGCTTGCTTTAGAAGGTTCTGCTTACTGATTTGAGAACTAGGTTGATTTGAACCAGCTGTTTTATCCAGTAACACTGGATTAGGAAACTTATGATGGCGTTCATTCAGAGGTCTCAAATGCATTTCTTCTTCAATGCTCTTTTTGTGATGCCTCTCGGGATTTTTTCTGTAAGGCTTTGGGTCTGTTGTTTGAATGGAACTTGTTTTTAGCTGCAAGAGAAAACTGTTTTTGTTAAAAATGAAACAAAGTTGTGAATGATCATAGTTGGTAGATAAATGCTCTTTAATTTTTTTTTTATAGCTCATAATTTTTTTGAGATTAAACATTTACAAAAGTTGAAGCCTTTTTATAATTAGGTTTTCTTTGGAAAATCAATCTATTTTAAATTTTTTTCAAAATATATCAAACATTTCTATGCATCATAAGTATTCTGTATGAATGATCCACGATATTTGTTAATTTAATGTTACACACCCTTTTTTTATTTCATATGGTATTCTTCTTCTCTGAAACTTCCAGATTAAACATTACTAAATGGGTTTTTTTAGGTACAATGCCCAAATCACATTTTAACATGTTCTCCTATTTTTTTTAAAAGAATTTTAAAATAGTACCAGAAACAACCCGTGTGATTCAGTAGCAAAATGATAGTCATACTTGGACAAAACTAGCTTAAGTTATAAGTTAAAAAATTTAAAATAACAAAACTAGTTTAAACTTAAGTGTAAAAAAGATTTAATAAATAAATTTATAATTAAATAACGAAATGCATAAGTTGAAGGGATTTTGCTAAAACCGTTATACTTCTAGAAGAATAGCTTAGATAATTTTTTGTTTTATATATCACTTCACTAGTTAACTTTTTTCTTATGTTTGGATTGAAATATATTCATCACTATGTTTTATGCTAAGATACTCATAATAAGGATTATAATAATAAAAAAAAGCACTTTTATGCTACGAAAAATTGTAATTGGAAAAATCTCAATACACCCTAGCCTTTTCCTTAACCTCTGCAGTTGCAATTGGCTAATTAACAGTTGGAATTGTTTTTTTCATCACAGAAAGCATTAAAATAAATTAGCCTCTGTTTATTTTTATACACAGTATACATTGGTGGTATTTTCTTTTCTTTGTTAGGAAGAATGGGTAAAATGTGCAAATTTCTTGTCCTAATGTCAGTGTGAGCAGGAATAAATTAAATAACTAATATCCTTTATTTTCGTAGTTTCACTAGTTCGTCTTATTGTTTTCTTTGTTCTTAAGTATAAATTATTTGAGCTTATATAAATAAGTTTTAATTAAATTTAATACATTTATTTTTCCTTATGAATTTTAAAATTCCTTCCTTATCAAAAATTTTCAGATTTATCCTTCTATTCTGATTTTTCCATTTTGTTAAAGGAATAATATGCAGTTTTTTTAAAGAAAAGTTTTTAATGAGTGGCCATTATGGGTTTATAAATGATCCGTTTTTGGAAATTTATGGTTATGCTTATAAAAAGAACCCATAAGGACTGTAACATACATACATTTTTATTATTTTTTTTATCAAGAATTTTGAAAGCAATTAGTAGTTATTACAATAACGTTAGGGTTAATTAGTTAAGGGTCAAAATTTTATCGAAAATAGTTTTTCGTAAAGTAGAGGTTCTGTTTTATCCTTAGTGCTAATAGTCTATATGCTGAACTTCTTATTTCAGAAACTGTTTTTAATACAAATATTTTACCCTTATTTTCGTCTTTTTTACAGGGATTTTATTATATTTATTATTTTAATACTTAATTTTATCATCCATTTTAATTATTATAATTAAAATGAGTTTACTTTTTTGTCTCTGTGGTGGCTGTGGAGTAACCTTTCTTCAACTACAGGACCTCGGTGAGCTCCATGGTTTTCAACATCTTTCTTTTCAACAGGCATTTTGTGGCTGTAGACTTTACCATTTTCGAAATTTTTCCACTGAAAATAGACAAATATTTCAGTTGTTGACATATTTTTATTTGTTGTGGGGATTTAAAAGTGGAAACAGCCTTTTAAAAAAGTCCAACAATAGCCCCCCAAATGCTAAGTTTAGATTATTTAAAAATATCCTTAATTTGGTTATTAATTCTGGATAACTTCTATATATACCTATCAAAAGATATGTCGCATCTTTTACTTAGTAATTAAATAAATCAAAGTTTATAACAATTTGAGGTAGCCACATTTAATTAAAATTATGTACCTGATAATTGTCTTTTTAACTGTTACTATGTAAATATACACTTTGAAAAAATATTAAAGAAATTCAAAACTGCCATTTAATTTATTCAAAAATGTTTTTGTTAATTTTAAAACGATTTATTAGAAAGTCCATTAAATTTTTAAGTTTGTCTAATGTTTCAGTAGAACCCCATCTTGAAAATCAGTGTAACTTTATGTATTGGCAAATGTATAGGAATATCATTTCCTTTAAAGCAGTTTTATTTAAATATCAGGTACGTACCTACATTAAAAAAAAAACCTTCTCTATTTAAATATAATGGCCATTTAGATATTTTAAAGCAATCAGTATTTATATTTATTATCATATATTCTACTATTTTTTAGAATATCTTAAAGTTTTGTTGATTCCACATTTATATTTCAGTTGTAAATAAAAAATACATAAATTCAAGTAAGATTAAGTGGATGTTTTGAAAAAAAAAATATTTTGAAGCTTAACATTTATATACACTGAAGAAAGTAGCAAGAATGTTTCAAAGCAAAAGAAATAACTCCATACTGCCATCAAAAAGCAGGAAGAAGAAACTAAAATGAATACTGGAATTCTATTTTTTTTTATAAACCAAAACTGAAGTTGAAAAAGGATTTTTTCATAACTGTTCTCTTGGCTTTTTTGATTTTTTTTTAAATTTTGCATTACTCTTATTCTTGCAGAATTTATTTTATTCGAAATGTTTTTTCTCTTGAGTAGTGTAGTAGTAGGTCCATCTTCAAAATATGCAGCATTACTATTTTTTGAAAAATATTTCTATTCATCAAATAATTTATAACCAAAACATAAAATTAAAAAAAAAAGATAGCCATGCTGTTGAAATTTAGAAAACAGTTTTTGTTGGCCCTTAGAAATTTTTTTAACATTTTGTTTAATGTTTGTATCTTGCTTCATTTTGGAAGCTATCCTATTGTTCTTGCTTCATTTTGGAAGCTATCCTATTCAATAAATTTTCTTTCTGACAAACATTTTTTATTATCTTGAATGAAAATTAAATTATTGTTTTCAAAATTACGCAAATAATATGAATAAACAATTTTTAAAAAGATTAGCTTTATGAACCCGTCGTACCATGGGTGCACTTTTAATTGCCAGGATTAGCATTATATTTATTGCCCTCGGCAAATACTATGGTAAAATTTTTTTTCCCTCCTAGGAAAAATTCTGATTATTAGTACAACGCTTCTCCAAATTTCTCCCTTGTCATTATCGATATTATTTTTCTTTTCGAAACGTACAAAAAAATACATTCAAAGCTGAAGCAGACCATTACTTTAAAATATCTTAATATATATATAATCAAATTATATACTCCTTCCTCCATTTTTTCCCTTTACTTTTTTAAACTTAATAAGTTAATAAATTTGAGACCTTTTCATGTTCACTTTTATTTATAACGCAATTTAGACACGAATTAACTTTATATATCATACACTGTTTCGCCTCCTAACATTAATCTTCAAAAAGATTTATATTATTCGATTTACAGTAACTGCACCGCCTCTATTAATATTTTTTTGTTCCTCGACCATTATGTATGCTTTCAATGCCCATTTCTAACCTCTTCCACTTATAAATGATGGAAAATAAATTGCAGTCTCGTTATGCAGAATATATTAGTTCATTTTTTATTTTTACTGCCTACACCCATATTGCGTTTTATTTTTCGCATTTTATGGTGCGTTCCCTCTAAAATAGTATTAAAGAAATTTTATATTCAGAATTCGCCGTTGCTGTCCATTTGAACTTATAACAGTGATAACTATTTTAAATAACACTTGTTCTCGACTGTTGTTATTTTTGCGAGATAACTATTGAAGTTTTTTTTTATTTCTGAAATAAATGTTTTATAAGGAAATGTAATTTTTTTTACTTCTAAACTATTTTGAAAACATTTAAATCGTTATATGATAAATAAAAATAACCATGGTTCATAGAGGTAGAACAAAAGTTAAAAGTTGTGTTTGATGAAGTCATAAGTTTAGATAATAATAGCACAAACGAATCAAACGTTTAAAAAAAAAGCATTTCAAAGCATTTATTCGATGTTCATTACAAATAACTAAAAAAAATTAATAAAAAAACAAATATAAAAATAATGTTTGGGGTTTTGCTATCCCTCCCACCTCTAAGGTAATGTACATTAAAATGTTTTATATACAAACATGAGTTTAAACTTTTATTAAATAATTATATTGTGTGGATATCAATGTAAATATTATGGATGGATGTTTGAGTTTAATGGTGCAAGGGCATCCAAAGGCAAGGTTCTTCTAATTAAAAGGTTAAAATGGTTAAAACGTTTCGTAAAATAAACATAAAATTTAAAACATTATTAAGCATAAGCATTGCTGAGAAGATTACATATGATTAATTATATGTTTATCTGGTGAATAAAGAATGCTATTGGAGTAGCTAAAATTTTTATTTTTGAATGCAGTGTACTAGAATAGTAAGGTTAAGGATATCAAATGAAAAAGACCAGGTTCATCTTTGTTTTACATTCCTATTTTTAAGTGCTATAAGATATTCATGAGTTGAAATATTAAAACGAACGGTTGAATTGCCAAATTTTTCTTCATTTTCCTTCCTCCCTCTGACTTCATTTATTTTGCTACACTAAAAGAAAGTCTTTATATATAGTGGTGGAGTTTTCAGCAGAAACGAAATTTCTTTTGGAGTCTCACTACTCTCTTGAAGAACTACAACTTTATTTCGCTTTCTGTTTTTTTTACGTATTCTAAATAAAATTTTGATATTTCTTCCAATGCGGTGTGTTGGTTCTTCCATAAGTGAGTCTCATTTTTGCTTATTCGACTTTTTGCTTTCTAATACATACCTGTTCAGTAGCGTGCTGAGTAAAATTGTTATCTAATTTTTCCCCTTCCCCTCTAAAGGGTTTCTTCAAAAATTCTTTCCCATTTGTTTTTTGTGAAATTTATTTAAGAATGCTCCTCCGGCATTTTATCATCCACCATTTTCAATAACAATTCTTTTCTTTATCCTTTTTAGTTTATATATATATATATTCTAAAATTATATAATTTTCTATCGAAATTCCTACGCATTCCGAAAAGCCTCTGTTCTGATTAACTTGTAGACTAGCTTGTTAGACTGCAATACATGGGTATCTTCTGTTATATTTTATTTCGAAAGAACTATTTTCTTGTTTAAAGTTTGTATGGAATATATTTTAACAAACTAATATTAGTCTTTCTAAGTCGGTAGTTATACTTTCTGAATATTGTGTAAGCTACACGTCTATGCAAAGTAAGAAACGCTTGCTTGGAATATTGCCAGATTTCCAACACCATTGAATTAAATTCCATTAGCATTTTAGGGGCTGGTGCACAGCATTTCAATTTCAAATATAGGATTGTCGTTGGAATTTCGTTATTGTATTGAAGCTGCTCAATCGCTAACTCTGGAGGAACGGAGTACTAGCTTTTGTTATTAGCGAGCATAATGCTTAGATTTATATGATTAGTATGCATGGCTTACTTGACAATAGAATAAGGAATTTGGATTTTGGAATTATTACTAGGAACCGTAAATTCTGTTTACAACAGTTTGAAGATTTCTTTCTTTTGAAGTTTTTTTTATGTTTATTTGTTTATAATAGTTTATTTAAAAAATCGAATAATTATAAAAGACTCTGATCTTTTGAGTGTTTTGATTTAACTTGCTCCATAAAGAAATAAGTTTTCGTTTTGTAACAAGAAGATATGTTACTATGAATCCTTTTATATTTTATTCCGTTAATACTTATTTCCACTCGGAGGGATTAAAACTTGGTTTTCTAAGTGTTCTCATAATTTTTTTTTGCCCAACTTTTTTGCTATTTGTAACCATATGAACAGTTCTTAAAAGTCCCAAACATTATACTTTTTGGAATATGATAATTTTGAACTTTTGTAAAGAAATTGTATTTGTATCGAATGAAGTCTGTATTGAGGTTTTACTTCTAAAACTTAAATTGCACCACTATTCGAGTTAGCCCTTCATGTTTACTCAAAGGTGGCGGGATATAAGATCGAGGGACGATGCCCTCAGAAACGGCAAGGCCTTTGCAAGAATCGATAAGTTGAGTAGCAGGTGCCTTATTCCCAACCATTCTGGCACATATAACTTCTCTAGGGATGTTGTCCCTTGCCTCTCTGATCCCGTTTTGCTCTTGCTTATCTTTTGCTGGAGATGGGGTTCTTCTCTTGGCTTTCATCGCATATCACACGCTGAATTACCACGAAGAGACGTGAGATTAGGATATTCACTTTTTTACCTGTTGTTAGGGATGACTAAGAAGGATTTGTTCATGATGGTTTCGTTTTTATGTTTAATAAATGCTTTTTTTGTGTATATTTGTACTCAAAATGGAATTAATATGGGTTTTAGTATTTGTATTATTCATTGTAGAAATTGTATTAGGTTGCCGCTCACATCTCTGCATTTTTTAATCCTTAGAAAAAAATTACGTTTTTTCTTGTTCAATTAACCCTGTTATCGTTGCTTGCGTGTCATTTATCGACAACTAGAATTTAAACTACATTTGAATGGTAAATTTTTTCGTCACCTTTACAGTTTGAACTTGATATTACATTCTTATTTTCTAAAAGTTCATCTTTAAAAGTTTCTTTAAAACAATTAATAAAAACAAGAACATACAACAACTACTTTCAGAAAGAAACAAATTTATATCTGAGTTTCATCCCGAGGTATTCCCCATATTTTCTTTTGTTTTCCAGACCTTTGTTGCGCAGGGAGATGAGGCTGTATAATTTAGATAAATATTTGGGTAAGGGGAACTGCGGCAGGGATTAGCAGAACAAGAGTGGCATAATTCAAAGAAGTTTATCCCATTTTCTTGAGCATCCATAAACCACCAACACTCTTATTACTTATGCAAAGCTACTATTTGAATTGTCCATCAAACCGTAGCTGTTTAAAGTTTGATTTGTTTTCTGAATCAACCACTTTGAAACGATTGATCGTCAACTGTTAAGTTTGATATTTTTTTTATATGTCGGAGGGAAAGGAGACTGATTAGAAATACGAAATTTGTAAACGCGGAACAGCAGTCGGTGCAAGCCAGCGCAAATTTAAAGGGATTGAACTTCCAGTTTTCGTTCAAAATTGTACGGATTAGAAGTATAAAATCTGAAATAATATGAACCCTTGTAACGTAAGTGAAAAATACAATTCTCCACCGAAATATGATTTAAAAAAAAAACTTCAATTGATGTGTAGACTTACTTCTTTATAACTCTGATAACTGAAGAGTTGTGCCGTGAACCAGGCTTTGTAATGTCTGCCTTTGTGTGTTTTCTGTGCACATAATTGAGATTGATATTCATAGTTTCGTTTTATAAAAATTGTCCAACTGTCGTTCTGAAATCTTCTCCGACAATGGATTGTTGATATAGGAAATAATTAAAGGATTTTGTATGTGTTTCTTACAATGCATATCATGTTTTATTTTTAGTGAAAAAGTTTGAATACAAATTTATTCAAAGTTTAATACTTTGAATACATTTATAAATGCGTTATGTGTGTTGTTACATTCACTGCTATATCGTTATAATTGAAATTGTTTATTGTAAGGTTCTTTTTCGGTTGAAAAAAAACAGTGAAACCTTATACTTATTTCAAAACTTTTAACCATCACTGATATGAAAATGCTTTATCTCTACTCATGCTAATTATTACCCATTAACTCTACTAATAATTATATGAATTCTTTGTGTAAATTCTTGTAGCTCAAACGAAATAAAATATCAAAGTAGATTCCAGAAAGAGAAAACAAGCCATATTTTCATAAATGATTCATTTCGAAACTGTATTGGATCACCAGGTTTGTATATCAAGGAAAACATTTGAATGCATGAACCTGTTTATTCTCTATATATTTATCCTTCTCTGGGATCGTACCATGCATAGTCCCCAAGTGGAAATACGTGATCTATCTTCTAAAAGCCAGCGGTTCTGTGTGTTTCTGTTTTTTTTTTTAAAAAGTATTTTGGTAAAATGATATTCAGTATCGTATTCCCGAATCGAAATTTGTTTTGCTCTCAAAAGTTTCCATCCCTTTCGTAAAGGCATATTTTAAAGAATGTGTGGGTATATTCAGAGTGGTTTGAAAGAGTATTATTTGTATTTATTATTTTTTCTGTTTATCCATTAGAATTAGTTGATGGTCGATTCAGTTTTTTTAAATGTTTTTTTTTGCGTTCAGTTAACCAGTTTCTTAATACTCGTGTAAAATCTTAGTTTAATCTAATAAAAGTTTATAAAACTACTTAGTTTAGTTTTTGAAGTGAAATTCGTAGTTCGTAGTGAAATTGGTAAAAAAAATAGTTATGTAATTGAGTTACGAGTCAGTTTTAATCTTCTTATCGATGAAATGATTTTCCAAATCTCCTGGTTTTCATGGATAATTGATTATTTCCTATAATATTCATACTAGAAATATCGCACCCATTTTTTAGACGGTTGTTTACAGTATGCCCAAAAGGAATTTACGTTATCTATCTTGCAGCAAAACAGATATTTTTTCCTACTGTGTTTGGTGCTTTGTAAAATGATATATATTTTTTCTTTTATCGTATTCTTGAATCGAAATTTGTTTTTTGAGACACTGGTATTTCTTTAGCTCTCAATAGTTTTCTTCCTTTCCCAAATATGTTTTATGTGTTAGGGGGTTTTAGATGTCGAGGTTTACCATAAGTACCTTAGATTTCACCAGGTTAAATTTATTTCATTTGTATTTTAATCTTATATGTAATCATTCTAGTTAAAGAATAAATTTTATTGTTGACTCTACATTTAAAAATACTAATTCATTGAAAGCAAAGCTATTTTTAATTGACATTTTTCTGAGTTATATCAAGGTAATTTCAATTTAGCTTTATTTTTTACGTAACGTTCAATAATTTTAATTATAAAAATAAAACACCATAAATTTATTTAGTCAAATATTAAAAAAAAATTGAATACGAAGTGGTAGTAAATTTCTTGCGGTACAATTTATTCAATTAAATTATGAACCCTTACTTTCTTATTTTAAATTATTTTGTTTTCCTAAAAGTTGGCTGTTCTATATGTAACACTGAGTTTTATCTTTATTACTCAGTTTAGCTTTATGCTAGCTATCTTAAATAAGCCAAGCATTTATTTGAATTACAGTCACTAAAATTGGATGGCTTTTAAAATCTTTGCTGTCTATTTCCTCTATGGACTAGGTTGTAAAATCTTTTCTATATTCTTAATTTAGAGACAATCCACGTAATCCAACAGTTAAACTTTTGTGAAAAGCATCTTTTGTACCACACAGTGTACATTGTACTATAATTCCCTAATGTCTTTTCAAATTAACTTCATAATCCACGAAACCAACTTGAAAATCTTTTAAAACTATTTTGATACTGAAAAGGAATTCGGTGTTGCAGAATGTGAATCTAGCTAAAGTCATCGCATTTGAGAAATTTCTTCTTTTAAAAGAGGACAACAGATTTCATTTAACATTGTCGTGGACACTTGAATAAACTCACTACCTTGGTTTGACTCTGTTGTAAAATACAGGATTGTCCTTTTTTCCCCTGAATATTCTGAATTCTTAATTTATATTTCTTGTGTATTAAGCTTGGAAAATTCAATGTTTAAAACTTAGTGACATTGTGATTAGACGACTATAACATGTTTTTGGCGATAAATTTGAATACTGGATTAGGAGTCACGGGCGAAACCTGACATTTGACAGAAATGATAATGCGAAGTTGGTCGGGTCAGCCTTCTATGCCTAAAATATTCAGTTATTTCATAGGTATGCCATTATAGAATTTAAATAAGTATATTAACTATTTTACACAAACACAATCGATCGTCTTTTTCTTGCATAATCGATCGTCTTTTTCTTTCATACTGTTTGTATCAATCCATTCGCTATAGACTTTAAAAAGTATGTCCCTTTCTAATTTTCTTAGCGGTAAATAATATCAAATACAATATTAATAGTAAAAAAAGATACAGGTCAGTTACAATACTTTTAAGCCAGCTCAGGACTTGACTAAACAGTTTTACTGCTGACAACGTCGTAACAAAGCCACGAAAGCTCCGAAATACGCATAATTGAAGGCACCATGGCAAACTTTCCTTTAAAACTACAGGAATTGTTCGCTGCTTTCTTGGTTAAGCACCTAAGCCCATGTGTTAATAAATTTTAACGATGAGGCTTGTTTAATGTGCATGCAAAATACCTCTTTTGGCTTCTAATTGAATTAAGTATTACCATGTATGTGCAAAAGGCAGAGTTTGGCTTTTTAATTGGTTTTGAGATCAAAACTGTGCTTTCTTATTGAGACATGACCTAAGTAACATCGTATGTTGCAATTTAATAAGTTGGATAAATTACCTAAAACTTTCTTCTTGTTACACTTAAGAATAACAGGCAATATATTTTAATTGTAATTAGATTGGTTTGTAATTCTTTCTGGATTGTTTAAAAATATAAATAAGTTTCGTTACAATTTACAATGAAAAATAGCACTTCTAAATTTAACTAGATTTTTGTTTAACTGCTCGTGTAATTTATTTGAAAAAAAAAGTTTTTTCAAATATTCATTTTCACCTTAGCCAACTTTCCTCCAGAAAATCAATTTCTACAATAAATATACTAAGTTTCAAATGTCGCAAGATTAGTTGTTTTTTCAGCCTATCTAGAAATCGATTTTAATTTTTTGTGATAAAATATCATTATTTAAAAATTATTTTTTTATCAACCTAGTTAAACAGACTTTTAGTCTAATAAAACATTTTTTTTCCGTCCCAGAGGACATGAGAAATTTCATAATTCCACTCAATTCATGTGGTTTAGATTTTTTTTTGTACAATGACACTCCTTACTGAATACATATTCGTCCCTTGTAAAAAAATCTCATTACACTTTGAAGCATAATAGGTATTATACTTTTCCTCAAAGTTTTTTTTTTCTGTTTAAGTGTTAGTTTCTTTCTTTATAAAAATGACATTTATATATGAAATAATTTTTTAGTCTCGATGATTAGCTAGCGTCTGGTCTTTTGATTCTTCCGTGAATTGTACGATTTAGACTAATGAGAATTTTTAGCCTACTTTTCTTTTTTAATTCGAAAGAATTAAAAAAATGAAAAATAGGTATTGACATGCGGTCGATGTCCGTCTGTCCGTTGTTGTCCTACCCCTTCCAAAATCGGTTCTAAACATCGGATCTTAAAAATTTTTTTTTGTTAGAAAGCTATAACCTCAGATACCCAACTTTCATACTTTTTGTCCGTCTGTCTGTACGTCCGGAGGACATAAATCTACTATCTGTCGGCGAATTCCCATTGAATTAGCATTGAAATTCAATTTTGAGTCATTTAAATCACTGTAGGTATTGAAATGCGTTGATGTCCAACTGTCTGTCTGTCCATCTGTCTGTCTGTTCGTATGTCTGTCCGTCCGTCTGTCTGTCCGTCTGTCTGTCCGCCTGTCTGTCCGTTTGTCTGTCTGTCTGTACCCCTTCCAAAATCGTTCTAATCATCGGATCTTAAAAATTCTTTTTTGTTAGAAAGCTATGACTCAGATACCCAACTTTCATACTTTTTGTCGTCTGTCTGTACGTCGGACGGACATAAATCTACTATCTGTCGGCGAATTTCCATTGAATTAGCATTGAAATTCAATTTGAGTCATTTAAATCACTGTAGGTATTGAAATGCGGTTGATGTCCATCTGTCTGTCTGTCCATCTGTCTGTCTGTCGTATGTCTGTCTGTTCGTATGTCTGTCTGTCCGTCTGTCTGTCCGTCTGTCTGTCCGTCTGTCTGTCCGCTGTCTGTCCGTTTGTCTGTCTGTCTGTACCCCCTTCACAAATCGGTTCTAATCATCGGATCTTAAAATTCTTTTTTGTTAGAAAGCTATGACTCAGATACCCAACTTTCATACTTTTTGTCCGTCTGTCTGTACGTCCGGACGGACATAAATCTACTATCTGTCGGCGAATTTCCATTGAATTAGCATTGAAATTCATTTTGAGTCATTTAAATCACTGTTGCCAAATCAACAATGGGATGAGAAAATTTATTTAAACATATTTGAAGCAAAATAATAATTTCATGAATCAGTTTGAATGACGTATAAAATGTAGAAAATTTGATTCTTGATTATTCATTATTATCTACCAAGAAAGCGGCAAGGCATACTTTTGCATGCAATTATGCTTAGTTTTAATTTACATTTCTTGTTTTAATGCAGTTTCGGAGTAGTTTCATTACTTTTGTATTAATAAATATTTATTCTTCGAACTACAAATAAATCACGAGCAGATGATAATAATATTTAATTAATTTGCGAATGAATATAAGGAAAATAGTTGATTTGGCTTTAGAAGTTTAAATTATAGCTGGGTGCTGTTTCGATTTTTTTCTAATGTGTATAAATCTAGTGTAGAAACGGCTGTTGATGATATTTACTTTAGGAACCTAGTTTTTTCCCGATTAGAACTTCAGTAAGTATTTAAGTAACAGGAAGTAGGCTATTTTAGTTCTTTATGACTTCTTGTTTTTTATAAGGTGCTTATTTGTGTTAGTTTATATGAATACGAAAAATATCGTGAATATCAAATAGTTTTTCCTTGCACGCTTGCTTAGTTATGTTTTCGGCTTTTGTTTTTATTTTGGGCAAGTAAAATTATTGTTTTTATTTTGGTAAAAAAATGCATTTGAACACATTTTTTTACCAATTTTGTTTGTAAGTTAACAGTAATTGTATTCGCAGAAGATTTTGCTAAAAAAAGCCATTTAATTCGTTAATTTCTTAATTACTAGTCATAAAGCAGTTGCATTAGGGTTTTGTTTTGGAAGGAGGGGTATGAAAGAGACGGTCTTTGGTTATTTGGTTTCGCCGAGAAAAATGACCGAAATTAGTGAATATTTATAGTGTTTCAAACACTTACGATTATTTACTAATTTTGTAACAAAAACATATAATTAAACTTTAAAAACTACTTATTTTTATTTCATCTTCTAATTTGAGTGCATCAATTAGTGATTTTCATTATAGAATAGATAATCAAGTTTAACTTCGTATATAAAAGCGCCATATAGGCCTACGACGATGTCAATTTTGGGTAGCATATCATCACAAAGAATTTTAGTCTTTATGTTTATTTTTTTTCCCCTTCTGAATATGCTTGCAATTCCCAATTAACTTTACTGAAGAGAAAATTTGTCTTTAACCCTCCTAACACAATTAGAGCGGATCTTTACTTACGGCTGATTAAATATTTAGATGCGCGGTCTGAGTTGGGAGGATAGGAACTGATTGACTAGTTAGGGAAGTTGGTAACTGTCAATTTTGTCTAAAAAGCTATATATTTGTATTTTACCTTAATGTCTGAATTTTTTTTCGAATTTAACTATTTTGAAATTTAAATGTTTATTTACTGATTTAAAAAGAAATGATAATTTTCTTAATTAAGAGTAGTTTCTCCTGTAAAATCTTTTTGGTATTCTTTTAAGCAGTTTTAGAAATTGATACTAAGGACTAAGGGTTGACACTGTACGAATGTTCTTTGAACATATTTTGGAAGCCATTTATATAACAATTTTAAATATTGTAACAAAACCTTTGTCTTCACAGAGATTAATTGCACTTGCTTATTTATTGCTATAAACAAAGGCAATACCGATTTAATTTTTAATGGGACAATTACGAATTATAGTATACCAGTATTTTTTCTTTTTCGAAATAACGCCTAGAAATGCTTCAATAAGTAATTTAAAATTTGATTGCTATGAGAAACGCTCTCACGATGTCACATTGAGGATTCATTCTGAGTCATTTAGGATTCATTAGGTTTTAGGTCATTAGGATTACTTCTGAGGTTAAGTAATCAAACAGTCAAAAATCCCGATTTAAAAGGTGAGGGTAATAAACTGCATATGTTTTCTTTTGGAAAGATTAAATTTACAGTTGTAGGATCATTTTCTATGTTTATTAACTGTAGAAAAGGATTTTTCTATGTCGCAAAATACACAAATCCCTGATAGGGATGTATTTTACTAAACATCCGTTGAGTATCCGTTAAACTGGTATCAAACCAATGCATATTTGCGTTGGATATGGGACATATCCCAGCTTTGCCTTGTTCCCAAAGGTTCGTACAATGTCGTAGAACTTGAACTGAATTAAATTAGTGCTTATTTACTTATGGAGAAGTGTAGTGGCCTTCTCTCAGTGGTGCTTTATTCGGTGTCTCGTTAAGTTAATTGTGTTAAAGGAATTTTTTGGTCATGTATTAGTTTACTAGTTAATACTGTTTTCTCGTACTTTGCTTTCGGCTTCGTGTGAAGTTCATTAAGTAGTGTTAAAAGAAATGGGCATGATTTGAACTGTACTAACATTCCTTATTGGATCATTTGATTGTTTTAGTGTTCCTGTGGGTTTAAGTAGTGAATTATGTTGTGATAGAAGCTGCTGAGAGTTGTGTTGTTTTAAATATTGTGGTCGATTTTTAAGCTTTGTCAGAATCACTTTCATTATAGGGCCTGGAATTTGTGTTAATTTTTTTTTGAATTTTTTAAATTATATCTTTGAAAAGTCTAAGCTCACTTAAACCGCGACACTAAATAAATTTATTGACGTTTCCTAGTTTTTAATGCAAAAATCAGTTAAATTACTAATTTGTTACAGCTGCAACCACTGCCACGACTAAAAAATATATATTTAAAATAAATTATTTTCTTTTACAATGGTAATAAGGTAGAAAAAATTCGAAAAGTGTCAAGTTCCGTATGATATTTTTTGAAATTTATTGATCTAAAAAGTTAAGTAATCTCTTTATCTTTCCTTGATGCTGAAGTGATGCGGATACATTTACTTCCTATTTCAAACTTCATACGATCTCACAGCGTATTGATGACATCAAACTGCTTGATACTGATTAAGTTTTTTAGATATCTGAAATTACTAAAATTTGTTTTTTTTTATTTAAAGCTTATTTCGGGACAGCTTTAATTACATTTTTAAAAAGCCTTTTTAGTTTTTTTATAGGAAGTATTAAGGTATAACGTGTTTACTTAATTTCAATATTTCTTAAATCTACAGAAAAATAGAATGAATATATTTTTTCCTTCTACCGGATTAATCGGATTTCCGTATTAAATTATTATGGAAAGCAAATTTTTACTGTTTACACACTTCTTTTATAGGCATATTAAAGTGTTATATTTTTAAAAAGTTGCTTAACCGATATGTTTTATTTTTTTGCGAAAGTAGTTGAACAAAAAAAGCACCATGGTAAAAATTAGTTGAACTTACATAAGCTCAAAAATAGATTTTTTAAAACTAAAATATACAACTTTTTAATTGTGTATTAGTGTAGCTCTTGAACTGTCAATAAGCATATGTTTTTTTAAGAATAAAATAAAAAAAGGAAAGTTCCAAATTAATAATTTCATGAAAATCTTATCTAATACGTCACTTTTCTACCCAAGGCTCGAAATTTTTAGTTTCATGAGATCATAATTTATCGTTTTTTTATGTTCTCAAGAATCAAGTAAAACAACAGTAAATCGTAAGATTACATCATGACGGATATTTTTAATGAGTTTCTAAAGCTTTGTAACATTTATTTTATGCGAAGTTCATTTAGCTTTGTTCTGGAGTTTCCTGACAACTTAAGACTATTTTAAAGTAATCTTTAAGCGTTAGAATAGAATACTTAATGATGCTGTATTTTTTTCTCAAGCGAGGCATTGTTTCATTTCTAGTGAGCCTTCATTATAATTATTCCCGTTTTAATTAGAAATTTTATTTTTTGCTTAGCTCCTTAGGCTATGCGAACATTATTAGAGTTTGCACGCTTGTTGGGAATCAGCAGCTGCTTACTGCATAACTTAAGTGTATTTTTTGGGTTTTCATGTGTAACATTACGCTTGCTTGGAAAAATGAATGTCTATAAATAATTTTGATATTATGCATTATCTAACTTTCGTTCACCGATTACTTAACTTATTAAATATCTGTTATTTATACCAACTATTTGAAAAGTTTTTTTTTCCAAATGGCTTACAAAACATTAAATTTTCAACCTATTAGCAATTTTTTAAAAATTGTTATTTTAAAATATTTTCGCATCTTTCATTATAAAACTTTATTCTGATTATTTTATTCTTATGGTGTAACTTTCAATTTAAAATTGCATTTTTTTACTGAATATAAATGTTACGTTATTTAAATTTAAACAGTTAACTTTTGTAGTGAGAGGCTATAGTTTGAATGAGTTTTCATATGTTTAATTTTATTTTTCCATGCACTCTTAAAATGATTTTTTCAAGTTGTTTGTCCATAATGAAGTTTTCTATTCATTTTATGTGCAATTTTTTTTTATTAAACCGCCCTAAAGTATTTTAGTCTTTGTAAACTCTACGTGGTATATTTTAATTTACAAAAGCTAGATAGAAAAACCAAAACAGCACATTTAATTTGAAAACATCTGCAAAAATACATTTGTTTCAAATGAATTAAACTTTCTAATCACACAATCCTTTTTGAAGATCGCCCTGATTTAAACGCCACCTGTGTGCTACTCGCAAGCCAGTGTTCGCGGCAAGGCAGAAAAAAAGATTTTATATTTCCTTTATCCTTCTTTTCAGTCATAAAAATTGTAATTCAGTGTTGTCTGAATCTCTTTCGGTCTGTGGAAGTAATTTCCTCGAAGTTTTGTTTGGATGGGAGAGAAGGTGGTTGTTTGAATACGGGGACTTAAAAAGTCGTTGAATCTCTTGTTGTTTTAGTCTTAAAATGTTTGTATTGTGGTTGTTGAAAGAATGTTTGCGTTTGTAAGAGATAGATTTCGAAATTGAAAGAGGGTGGATTTGCGTTAGATTTTCGTCTGGTAAATTTTTGTTTTATATTTTATGCGTTTCAGAGAAAAAATTTTGAAACTGGTTTAGGTGAAATGCATTTATTTATTTAAACTTCCATTTTATTCTTCATAAAGTTTTTATGCGGATCTATCATGAGAAGTTATTTTAATATGATCATGTAAATGTTACGAATAGAATCTGTAACAATGGATTTTTAGATTAATCATCTATAATTCGTTTTTGCTTTCAATTTGGTAATATGAAATATAAGACGATGAAAGTATTGCGATGCGGGGTCGAAATCCGAAATGGAGATTTTGCGTTTTCTACTCGTTTTGGTGGCTGCTGATTCTAAAAAAAAAAAGTGTTTTTCGAAGATTGATGCGCTGTGGGTGGCTGTTATATAATTTTTTTCTGGCTAATGGATTTGCTGATAAAATGAAGAGATACAGACTAGAAAATTTGGTACTCCACTTCTCAGTACCAGTAGGACGTCAAAATAAGGTGTTTGAGAACTCCGTGCACACGGCAATGCCATAGACCTCTTAAGTTTTCAAATGATTGAAATTACCTTATTGGGTATAAAAAAAAGCTTATCGATTAAAAATGTTTATTTTTAAAACATTCTATTTTTGTAAAAAAATTTATGTACCTTAAGTTAAAAAAAAAACTAAGTAATGGCTATTTTATTTTCCACGAATCATTTATTATATTAGAGCACATTTCATAGAATCACTAGTTTCATAGATGAACATATTTTTCCAATATATTAATTCAGACGAGGCCAAAGCTTTTAAGGTAAAACAGCCGCCCTATCCTTTCCCCATTGTCATTAAATTCTTTCGAATAATTTTCTTCATGCTTAGATTTAGTTTCCAAATTGATTCTACTGACTTCGATTTTTTTTCTTTGGAGATTTTATGGAATTTTCTTTAAAGCTTAGATAAATAAAGTTAAATGCCATAAAGCAGAAAGTATTTAAATTGAGGTAAAATTCCAAAGTAAAAATGTGTAATATGAACGTTAAAAGTCTTTAAATTACGAAATATTCTAAAAGTTGTTAGTTTAAAACAAAGATCTTAATTTTTGTGCCAATAATTGTGGCGAAATGTAAATAAGTTTATTTTTAATATTTTCTCCTTTCAGTTAGTTATAATATTTTAATGCATGCGTCGATTCAAATAATAGAATAACGAATATGCCGAATTCTATAGGGATTGAATACCTTATGATGTATTCTACGTGAAATCACCCAAAAATGTTCGATTTTCAACTGCCCCCACCAGATTAAAAAAACAACTTATTTTTTGACCTTCCGATTGCTATTGCTTACTCGAGTATTAATTTATATCATATTTGAAAATCCTAACTGTAAAGTAAAATTTTAAATCTTTATTCTTCGAATTGCAAATAAATTATAAATTTAGCACATAAATATTAATCGAATTATTTAAAGAAAATTATTCAAAAATTTGTGGTTACAAATGTTGTTTCAAATCTTTTTATTAACTGTTCAATTCCATTAATACTTCGTAAGTTCTTAATTAAATAGTACACGATTTCGGCTACAGCTACCTACAGCTACTTACAATTACAATTAAATTTGTCCTATTTTTTTTTGTTTAGTTTCCTCAAATCTTTAATAATTTTTCTCTGAATTTTCAAATGAAATTAATTTGAAAAATCCATACATTTTATTTAGGGTAGAGTTGAAGCATTTTGAAATTTTAAAACATTTCTTTTTGGCAACTATACCTGCACTTGATGTTCCCGTGCTACTGCGGTTAAGTCTAATGCTGTGGTTGCCATTCCAGTCATGTTTTTACTCTATTCTAAGTAAATTGAGTCTGGTTTCTGTGATAAAAATAGTTAACTTAATTTCATTTGTGTAAATCTTAATATTTAGTTAGTATAATTTCCATATTTAGTTTGGAGAGAGAGAATTTTGGTGTTCTAAAGATTTTCTTTTTTCATATTGCGGAAAAAATAGGTTTATTAACAATTGTTAGAAAATATTTACGAAATAAACTAAGTTTTTCTAAACGGCATTTAATTATTTTTACAACAAATGAAAATGAATCAAAGAATAATTTTTACAATTAATAGGTTTTTAATTTCAACTTTTTCATATTAAACATACTTCTACTCAAAATTTTGAAATTTAATTCGAAATGTAACGTGGACCGATGATTAGCTGCAATTTAACGCATCACCATCATGCCATATTTGTGGGTCGGATTCTAAAAGTAGGTAACGGACAAATCAACTGACGCATGCTTGTTTTTTTAAAAGGATAATTGGCAAAGTATAGCCATTTCTGGCTTTTGAGCAATAAACACCAATCCAAGTTTAAAAAAAAAAAACACATTTCTGAACCCGTTTGCGCCCAGGCCAATTTATTTCAATTAACACTTATATCCATCCATTAGTAGAAGTAATTTTTTCTATTTTTAAAAAAAATTGTTATTAAAGTAGTTGGGAACGTTTTAAAATAAAATTGGTTTACCAAAAAATATATTGGCCACTGTTGCATTCGATGTTTCCGTGCTACTGCGGTTAAGTCAAATGCTAGTGTGGTTGCTAAATCTAAATAGCATTGTATGCTGTGTTTAAAACAACTTATGCTACATTGTATATTTTATTTATTAAAGATTTAAAGAAATTCGATACTATCTATGATAGAAAACTGAGTATGGAGAATCAATTTGCAATCTAAATAAAAGCATGGAGGGCATGATTCGAAAGAATTTAAAACCAGAAGGGAAAGGGGCAATAACTTTATCTTAAATTAAAAGCTTTTGACTAATTTGAATTAATGTATGTGAAAAATTGTTTTATCTATAAAACAAGTGATTATTAACAGCGTTTGATAAAAACATAAATTTATGTTAGTTAAAAACAAGAAGTTCATAAAGAACTAAAATAGCCTACTTTCTGTTACTTAAATACTTACTGAAGTTCTAATCGGGAAAAAAAACTAGGTTCCTAAAGTAAATATCATCAATAGCCGTTTCTACACTAGATTTATGCACATTAGGAAAAAAAATCGAAACACAGCACCCAGCTATAATTTAAACTTCTAAAAGCCAAAATCAACTATTTTCCTTAATATTCTTCGCAAATTAATTAAATATTATTTATCATGCTCGTGATTTATTTGTGGTTCGAAGATAATTAAATATTTATTAATAACAAAAGTAATGAAACTACTCCGAACTGCATTAAAAAATAAGAAATGTAAATTGAAACTAAGCATAATTGCATGCAAAAGTATGCCTTGCCGCTTTCTTGGTAGATAATGAATAATCAAAGAATCAAATTGTGCTACATTTTATGACGTCATTCCAAACTGATTCATGAAAATATTATTTTGCTTCAAATATGTTTAAATAAAGTTTCTCATGCCATTGTTGATTTGCAGCAGTGATTTAAATGACTCAAAATTGAATTTCAATGCCAATTCAATGGGAAATTCGCCGAAAGAAAGTAGATTTATGTCCGTCCGGACGTACAGACAGACGGACAAAAAGTATGAAAGTTGGGTATCTGAGGTCATAGCTTTCTAACAAAAAAAGAATTTTTAAGATCCGATGGATAAACCGATTTTGGAAGGGGGTACGGACAGAACAGACGGACATCGACCGCATGTCAATACCTACTTTTTCATTTTTTTAATTCTTTCGAATTAAAAAAGAAAAGTAGGCTAATAAAGTACTAGTGATTGAAAACTCCTTTCATTGAAGGTACATAAAGCAATTCGCTGCGATGAAATTCAATGTAATACATAAACATTTATTTTACTGAAATAAATTTTTATGTAATTTTCGACCTACAAAAAAAGCTTGTCAATGACAAAACAAAAAACAATTGTAGAATATATCTTTAAAAACCATTATTCTCGATTCTATTCTAATGCGATTTATAATATTTACAAAATGTTATTAATACATTTATTTACAAAAGCGATTATTTAAAGAAAAAGTTATCAAAGAATTTATAAGGTTCAATTACAATAAGTTTATAATAAAAATTTGAATTTAAATGCTGTTCCTAACCACTTTCGAAAATATATCCTGAAATGCATAAAATATAAAACACATTGTTTAATCAGACGAAAACCTAAAACAAATCCATCCTCTTCAGATTTCGAAATCTATCTCTTAAGCACAAACATTCTTCCAACAACCACGATACACGATACAAAGTCTAAAATATAGAAGAGATTCGACGACTTTTTATGTCCCACCGTGTTCAAACAGCTATTTTTTCCCCCACAAAAAAATCTTTCAGGAAATTACTTTTACGTATCGAAAAGGTATTCATACAAAACTGAATTACAATTTTTTTGACTGAAGAAAAGAAGGATAATAATATTTTTTTACTGGTTTAGGTGAAATGCATTTATTTATTTAAATTTCCATTTTAAACTTTATATAGTTTTTATGCGGATCTATCATGAGTAGTTTATTTTAATATGATTATGTAAATGTTACGAATAGAATCTGTAACAATGGATTTTTAGATTAATCATCTATAATTCGTTTTTGGTTTCAATTAGCTAATATGAAATATAAGACGATGAAAGTATTGCGATGGGGTCGAAATCCGAAATGGAGATTTTGCGTTTTCTACTCGTTTTGGTGGCTGCTGATTCTAAAAAAAAGTGTTTTTCGAAGATTGATGCGCTGTGTGTGGCTGTCATATAATTTTTTTCGGGCTAATGGTTTTGCTGATAAAATGAAAAGATACAGACTAGAAAATTTGGTACTTCACTTCTCAGTACCAGCAGGACGTCAAAATAAGGTGTTTTAGAACTCCGTGCACACTGCAATGCCATAGACCTCTTAGGTTTTAAAATGATTGAAATTACCTTATAGGGTATAAAAAAAACTTATCGATTAAAAATAAATGTTTATTTTTAAAACATTCTATTTTTGTACATTTTTTATGTACCTTAAGTTAAGAAAACTAAGTAATCGCTATTTTATTTCCCACAATAATAAAGTCATTTATTATATTAGCGCACTTTTCATAGAATCACTAGTTTCATAGATGAAAATATTTTTTTAATACATCAATTCAGACGAGGCCAAAGCTTTTAAGGTAAAATAGCCGCCCTCTCCTTTCCCCATTGTCATTAAATTCTTCCGAATAATTTTCTCCATGCTTAGATTTAGTTTCCAAATTGATTCTACTGACTTCTATTTTTTTCTTTTGAGATTTTATGGAATTTCCTTTAAAGCTTAGATGAATAAAGTTAAATGCCATAAAGCAGAAAGTATTTAAATTGAGGTAAAATTCCAAAGTAAAAATGTATAATATTAACGTTAAAAGTCTTTAAATTACGAAATATTCTAAAAGTTGTTAGTTTAAAACAAAGAGCTTAATTTTAATTTTTGTGTCAAAAATTGTGGCGAAATGTAAATAAGTTTATTTTTAAAATTTTCTCCTTTCAGTTAGTTATAATATTTTAATGCATGCGTCGATTCAAATAATAGAATAACGAATATGCCGAATTCTATAGGGATTGAATACCTTATGATGTATTCTACGTGAAATCACACAAAAATGTTCGATTTTCAACTGCCCCCACCAGATTAAAAAAACAACTTATTTTTTGACCTTCCGATTGCTATTGCTTACTCGAGTATTAATTTATATCATATTTGAAAATCCTAACTGGTAAAGTAAAATTTTAAATCCTTATTCTTCGAATTGCAAATAAATTATAAATTAACACATAATTATTAATCGAATTATTTAAAGAAAATGAATTAAAAAAATTGTGGTTACAAATGTTGTTACAAATCTTTTTATTAACTATTCAATTCCACTAATACTTCGTAAGTTCTTAATTAAATAGTACACAATTTCGGCTACAGCTATATAAACTTACAAATATAATTAAATATGTCCTATTTTTTTGTTCAGTTTTCTCAAATCTTTAATAATTTTTCTCTGAATTTTCAAATGAAATTAATTTGAAGAATCCAGACATTTTATTTAGGGTAGAGTTGAAGCATTTTGAAATTTTAAAACATTTCTTTTTGGCAACTATACCTGCACTTGATGTTCCCGTGCTACTGCGGTTAAGTCTAATGCTGTGGTTGCCATTCCAGTCATGCTTTTACTCTATTCTAAGTAAATTGAGTCTGGTTTCTGTGATAAAAATCGTTCACTTAATTTCATTTGTGTAAATCTTAATATTTAGTTAGTATAATTTCCATATTTAGTTTGGAGAGAGAGAGAATTGTGGTGTTCTAAAGATTTTCTTTTTTCATATTGCGGAAAAAATAGGTTTTAACAATAATTGTTAGAAAATATTTACGGAATCAATTATCAGTTTTTCTAAACGGCATTTAATTATTTTTACAACATATGAAAATGAATCAAAGAATAATTTTTACAATTAATAGGTTTTTAATTTCAACTTTTTCATATTAAACATACTTCTCAAAATTTTGACATTTAATTCGAAATGTAACGTGGACCGATGATTTGCTGCAATTTAACGCATCACCATCATGCCGTATTTGTGGGTCGGATTCAAAAAGTAGGTAACGGACAAATCAACTGACGCATGCTTGTTTTTTTAAAAGGATAATTGGCAAAGTATAGCCATTTCTGGCTTTTGAGCAATAAACACCAATCCAAGTTTTAACACACACACATTTCTGAACCCGTTTGCGCCCAGGCCAATTTATTTCAATTAACACTTGTATCCATCCATTAGTGGAAGTACTTTTTTCTATTTTTTTCAAAATTTGTTATTAAAGTAGATGGGGAACGTTTTAAAATAAAATTGGTTTCCCAAAAAATATATTGGCCACCGTTGCATTCGATGTTTCCGTGCTACTGCGGTTAAGTCAAATGCTAGTGTGGTTGCTAAATCTAAATAGCATTGTCTGCTGTGTTTAAAATTACTTATGCTACATTGTATATTTTATTTATTAAGGATTTAAAGAAATTCGATACTATCTATGACAGAAAACTGAGTATGGAGAATCAATTTGCAAATTAAATATAGGCATGGAGGAAATGATTCGACAGAATTTAAAAACAAAGAGGGAAGGGAAAGGGGCAATAATTTTATCTTAAAAGCTTTGGACTCATTTGAATTAACGTATGTGAAAAAAAATTTTATCTATGAAACAAGTTGTTATTAACTGCGTTTGATAAAAACATAAATTTGTTTTAGTTAAAAAAGTACTAGTGATTGTTTGAAAATTCCTTTCATTGAAGGCACGTAAAGCAATTCGCTGCGATGAAATTCAATGTAATAAATAGATAAACATTTATTTTACTGAAATAACTTTTTATGTAATTTTCGACCTACAAAAAAAAGCTTGTCTATGACAAAACAAAAAACAATTGTAGAATGTATCTTTAAAAACCATTATTCTCGATTCTATTTTAATGCGATTTATAATATTTACAAAATGTAATTAATAAATTTATTTACAAAAGCGATTATTTAAAGAAAAAGTTATTTTTACACACAAAACAACAAACTTTAAAAGATTTTTTTTATGTTAATGGTGAAAAGCACTTTTAACAAAACGTAGGAAAAAATTTGGAACTTACATTTATATTAAATGTTCAAAATGTCCGCCCCTTTCATTGAAGGAAAATTGAAGGCGTTTGCGCATATTTTTAGAAACTCGTTTCAAGATGCTGGGAGTGACTTCTTGTATCCTTTGCGTAATGGCGTTTTTCAGATCATCTATTGTTTGTGGATTATCTTCATAAACTTTGTTCTTTAAATATCCCCACAGGAAAAAGTCAGGGATACTCAAATCAGGGGAACAAGGTGGCCAAAGATTTCTTGAGATGAGTCGATCGCCAAAAAAATCTTGAAGCATGTCTATGGTTTCATTACTTGTATGGCATGTTGCACCGTGTTGTTGGAACCAAGAATCTTGTTCATTCACTTCTAATAATGCAACAATTGTTGCATAAGTTCTCTGTATACAGTTCCATCAACAGTTGACTCAAAAAACACAGGCCCAATAATCCTTTTACGTGATACGGCACCACCATACGCCAATTTTTTGAGAATGTAAAGGTTTTTGCATTAATGAATGAGGATTTGTCGTTGCCCAGATGCGGGAGTTTTGAGTGTTCACGAAACCGCTTAAATGAAACCATGCTTCATCGGAGAAAAATGTTTAATCCAAAATTTTGATGTTGTTGCGAATAAATCTCCATCGACAATAATAAAGCCGCTTCTTATTGTCCGTTGGCTTTAGCTCCTGTACCATTTTTACACGATAAGCCCGAAAATTTGAAGCTCTTAAAGCCTGTGTCGATCCACGTGATGTACCCATTTGTTGCGACAAACGCCTCACAGATGTTTGAGGAAATTGCAATATCCTTGATTGAGTTTCTTGCACAAAATCCGGTGTAACAATTTTCGGTCTTCCACTTCTGGTTTTGTCTTCCACCGAACCTGTCTCACGAAATCTCTGAACGAGTTTATATAGAGTATCTTTACTCGGTATAGCATCATCTGGATATTTATGTCGCCAAAATTCTTTACATCTTTCATATGATTTACATCCAAAATAAGCCTCAAGCAGCGCAATTCTCTGAATGCGTGATAAAGTCATGTTGCAATGAAGAACAAAATGACATGGAATTTTATTATAGCACAACTTGAGCGCGAAAAAACCCAAACGATAAAATCAAAAGATTTGATGAAATAATAAGCAGACGATAAAATTCAATATTTGAAAAATTAAACACGGATAATGATTTTTTTAAGTTGGAGTACGGGAACTTTTAGGACACCCTGTATAAAATCCCTTGAAATTTAATCAGACAAAAACCTAGAACAAATCCATCCTCTTCCGATTTCGAAATCTATCTCTTACAAGCGTAAACATTCTTCCAACAACCACGATACAAACGATACATGATACAAAGTCTAAAATATAGAAGAGATTCGACGACTTTTTATGTCCCACCGAATTCAAACAGCTACCTTTTCCCATTAAAAAAAATCTTTCAGGAAATTACTTTTACGCATCGAAAAGGTATTCATACAAAACGGAACAAGTCCAGAACACTTGCACTTGTGTTCTGGACTTCTAGACGTAGCCGCTGTGTTTGCTGCTGAAAAATTTAGTAACTTTGTGTGTGTCTCCGAACTGTATTGAGCTGCCCGTAATAGACTAATGGCGGAACAGCCTAGGTCTGGCGTAGGATAAAAAAAAACTGAATTAGTACAATTTTTATGACTGAAAAGAAGGATAATTTTTTTAATGCTTCTCTGAACACTGGCTTGAGAGTAGCACACAGGTGGCGTTTAAATCGGGGCGATCTTCAATAAGATTGTGTGATTAGAAACTTTAATCCATTTTAAACAAATTTGGAATTATTGCAGATGTTCAGAATTATTCAAAAAATGCTCGAATTGGTTATTATTTGAAAGGGTGGGTATAGGAGTCCTATTTTTTTCGAATTTTCGCAAGACAGATGCTACCTTGCGAAAGTTAATACATGTTGTAATTATTAAATTAATAATTAATACAGTGCGTGCTTAATTGATGAATTTAAAACTAAAATTCATTTGAACGTAAGAGTGTTTAAAAACTAATGCAAATACGTGGGGTAATTCGAGAGAAGACATATGTCCAATAAAGTGAAAGGACTTATTGTTGAGTGTGCCAGCTTAGCTTATATTTCCGTGATCCATAAGCCAATATGACATTTGGAATGACTTGCTATTGCTTTATTTCAATGCACTACACTTCTTTGTAGTAATGGTTATGAAAGTTATAAGGCTGGACGACGTTTTTTTGCTTTATTCAAATCGCAAAACATATACGGTTAAAAAATGAGTTCTTAAATTTGAGAATTATAGCATTTCAAAATATTTATTTAATATGTTTAGGGGTGTATTGTAATTCTACTATCACAATTCTAAATTTTACAGCTAAATTACGTCAGTTTCGAAACTTTTGCATCGCAGTGTATACGGCCTTTTTATATGATAATTTAACGCAGTGTTTTTTTAAATCTCTAAAATGCAGTAAAAAATAAACTCTTCGGTTATTTTTCGAAATTATTAAATCTTATCAGCATGCTTTTGAATGCCATAAAAGGATTTTTCAAATTTTATAAAATGTTATATATATATTTACTTCAGCTACTAAACTTTTCCTTATCGATTCAAAAATACATTTTTGCATCTTTTTATAGGACGCCTCCTAGCATTGTACTGGAATGGCTTATTTGTCCCGAAATAAATAGATCTCTCCTTAATGTTTCCCTCCTTTTTTTACGAAAATACTTTTATACATCATACGCGCTTATCTTCGCTTTGTCAGGTTTGTTTACTTGTGTTTTTCAGAGAGACCGAAGTGTTAGTTTGTCAAAAATGTACGGAGTCTCCTGTTGTTTTGCGTAAAATAAGTTTTAAACTACAATTTTACAGTCCATCGATATCGCAAACGGTTTTTGAGATCGATATTTTCTACAAATAATTTTTGGGCGTGAGAGAAAAGCAAGTAAAGAATATGATTTTTTATGTTTAAAAAAAACCTGTTATACTGTTTAGAAGTCGTTGTCTGCTGTCTTGACGTCGTACGCATTAAATGACCGTTTCTGTAATGGCTTGGTTACTTTATTGTGATTCCAAATCACGAGATTCGACATCTACAGCCTATGTTGTACTTGTGGAACAATTGTTCAACCAATCCTACCAATGGTTTTTGTAAGTCTAAATATCGCCTGATAAGCTCAACGTTAAAATACTCAAATATGTTCCAAAATAGGAAATTATTGTGGGCGTGTCTTAACTATATGATTAATTTGACAAAATATATATCTGTATACCGAAAATGCTATGGAAAATAACATTAAAAAAACAAAGTTTCGATTTTGAATTATTTTGTTAACAAAAATTTGCTTACATTTTGTGCAGACAATTTCGTTACTTAGGCAGGAAATATTGTGTATATGAGAAATAAAGATAACGAATTGGATGTATACGTTCGCAAAATACACATTTTTGAAAAATAATTCGCAACTTAGTAATAAAATGTTTGTTTTTTTTTGGTTTGGCATAGTTTTCGCACTTTTTTTAGGTTATTTAAAAAGAATCTAACTAGATGTCGCTAGAAAAAATAATTTGTAATACGAAAAAATTGTTAAATTTTTTACAAACCATTCCAGAGTGAGATGTTTTCAACTAATCTCCTCTTTATATTTCCGGAAACTGTCAAGAAAAGTTAGGAGAAGGCGCTTTGGGCGTGAAAATTCTTGTGCCCAAAAAGTCTCGTTAAATAAGAGCTTGTATTAAATATTTTTTTGAGTCTCTATATTTTTTGGAGAAATTGATGTCGAACGTAGGTGTGTTTGCCACTCTTGTTAGTCTTCTTCAATTTCCTCTCTGCTTTTTATAGGGTTTGAAAATGGCGAAATTTTTCAAAAGGGGTGGTGAAAAAAAAACACCTTCCCGTTCATTTTAAGTAAAAAAAATGCAGCATTGTTTTTGTAGTTTTTTTAAGAGTATACTTTTTTATATGAAATAAAAAAAGTAGGTTTGTAACAGAATCTGTCACAACTCGCTTCCACATATTTGTGTTTAACAGGAAAAAACGTGCCAAACACAACATTAATTCTATATTTAACATTTACAAGCTAAATTTGGCGAGTTTCATTTATTTTATTTCGAAAATTCAATAATTATTACTTATCGTTTGCAAAAATTAATTCATATTTTAAAGAATAAATATGTCATATTCCTCGCTTTTAAATAGGATGAAAACATTTCATATCAACATACAAGGATTCCGTAGTGAAATATATTTGATGTCATTTCAAACTGATCGATGTCGCAAAAATAAATTTATTTTAATTTATTGTCTAAAAGAATTAAAGTTTCTCGAGCGATTGTTGCGAATGGCAAATGTGATTTAATTCTAATAAAAACAGGGCCTTTAGCTATTTGTAATTCAAAGTTTTAAACGCCAAAATTAACTATTTTCATTAATCTTCTTTCTCAGATTTAAAAATTAGACTTTATCGTTTGCTAAATGTTTTTGAAGTTCGAAGAATAATGATGTAATCTTTTTTAATAAATATTTTTGTCTCCACAATTTCCCACTTACATTTCTTTCGAAAATTCACTTATTTATAGTTTGTTAAATTAATTTACAGTTCAAAAAATATATAATTTGTACAATTGATGCTTTAAAAATAAAAGCGAAACTTAGCATATTTTTTATGCCAAGTTAGAATTCTCTATGTATATTTCTTCATACACATATATAGAACCATTAAAAGAACTCTATTGTGATAATACAACAATCCAAACCGAATTATATCACATAAATAAATATTTTTTCAAAAGTGTATTTTTATTTTAACAAAAGTTTCTCGTACGTTTAACGAAATGGCAACAGTGAAAATATTGAATAAAAATGGAATTTGCATGTAATTTCAATGTAGATTAAATTTTTAGTTATTTAAATTTTAAATAAGCTTCTAGTTTAAATTTTTTAATGAAATTTGGCATGTAGCCTAATCTGATTTTTTGCTTCAAAATGACGTATCCCACTTGTCTGTGGGACTTGTGGATGACAACAGTGAAAATATGAATAAAAATAGAATTTGCATGTTATTTCAATGTAGATAAAAAAAATTTAGTTATTTAAATTTTAAATAAACTTCTAATTTAAATTTTTTAATGAAATTTGGAATGTAGCCTAATCCGATTTTTTGCTTTAAAATGACGTATCCCACTTGTCTGTGGGACTTGTGGTTCTTTCTGTGAAAGTGGGTGACAGACGGACAGACAGACAGACGGACTGAACGATTATAAAACCTTCCACTTTTTACGTTATAAACGTAGTGTGGAAGCTAAAAAGCAATGAGTTTTGCCGGTGTTTTTTTACGCAAGGTAAACTTTTTTTAAATATAGTTGCGTGAGAAATTAAATTTTGCGAAATCTTAGTTCTAATTTTAAAATGGGATTTTTAAAAGCAAAACTTATTCTGTTAATTTTTAGTTTTTCGCGGTTTAAGGTAACAAAGTGTTATTGTTTTCAAAACTAGTGTTTGATATAAGCATTTAGTTTTATACTTAGGTAGAAATTTTGCTGTATCTCAAATTATATTTTCTTTTTAAAATAAGAAGTTATTGAATGTTATTTTTTTATTTTATTCAGAACATATGTTATTAACTTAAGGATATTTTTTGGTTGAAAAGCACTTTATCTGAGTGCAGTTTGTGAAAATAGAAGACCGCCATTACTTTTTTCGAAAGGATAAAAATACTCATTTCATAAGGTTTGAAAAGATATTTCCAATTTCTAAATAATGCAGCCATTGCAATATAGAACTTATCGATTTGAAGTACCCCAAAAGAAATCCAAATTTTGCCATTTAGAGTATAAACCCGCAACCTCAGCAAAGTATTGTGGTGCATAGATTTTCATTTCATATTTTTAAGGAGTTTTTATTTACAGTTTATGCTATTTTGTGAATGCATTTTTTGTATCAGTTAACTTAAGAAATTGAATTTTTTAAACGAAATTTTTCATGTGTTTAGACCATACTTTAAAAAATCAAAAGCATAAACAACTAGCATATTATTTATGCTTTAAAAAAGTTTTCTACTATTTGAAAGACATGAGGCATCTTCGCACGATTTTTTAAAAAAAAATGTTAAAAGTAGCTTGGGTCACAATCTTTAATGATATTTCGTGATTCAGTCTAAAATGTGTGAACTTGATTTCAGTTTGTCTTTATTTTAGTTTTTTAAGAAAATTCTAATAGGTACTTTAAAATTTTGTACTAAAGTACTGAAATAATAACGCTCTGAACAATACGAATTACTCTTTACTAAAACATATTAAGATAACTCGTCCTCTTATGAAATAAATTTTCTTTTTACCATTTTTGATACAGGAGGATGGTTTTGTGCTGAAGTTTTTTTTGTAGATGATTAGTAAAAATAGTGTAAAGTTATCGAGTAATATTTTTCAATAATTAATCGTAATAAATTCAATTGATAATAATTCAGCGTAATTCCCCATACGGAAATGAAATACCCCATTTTGTAATTTGTTAACTTACTTTTTAAAATTGTTACACAAACTTCAAAGTCGAACAGTGTATTCTTTTCTTTCGTATCTTCTGTGAAGATAGTATCGTTGCACCAAAAAGTACTCAAAACTGCCGCATTCAGCTATTACGATAGAAATATGCACATTTCTTTCCCCCTTTTCTGTATATATCTCACAAAAGCAATATAGTCCTTTTGTGTTTTGAAATGGAAGTTTTAAAGCTTCTATCGGAGATTTGCATCTTCGACTCCATCGATTCATTTGTGGCGTTTCCTTAATACACAAAAGGGGGACCTTCCGTTTTCTTTGAACTGCTGGATTTTGTCACGATTCGTAAAAGTATTAGCCTTTCAAATGATTCGTCAGTGATATGGATTGAAAAAACTGTATGTAAGCAGCACTGGCTGGTTGGTAAGTTAGGTACATTTTTGAAACGATTCTGGCCGTCTAGTTGTGATATCTAATTTCAAGACATAAGATTTTTCCGTTTTTTAGTCGACTTTGGACTTTTTTAAAAATTTGGTATGTATTTTAAAAATATTTACTTGAAAATAAAATCCTTTCGTAGGGTCAGAGTTTTGCGATTCACCTAATTTTCATATAAATAACTAATTTCCCCAAATTACGGTTCTACATGCATTAACTTTTTTTTTCAACAACCAGGTCGTACGTAGTTTTGAATCCCTGGATAAGTGAAGAGGGTTGCACTCTCTAAGCCCTTGCTGGCACCCAACGAAACCGAATAATCACCAGGACTTTTGATTATTTAAAGCCCAAAACTTATTGTTTTGCAACGTAATACTCGGAAAGCTTAATTATTCTGCAATTCGAATTCTCTGACTAAGTCTAGTATTTTTAAATTAAGAAATAAACATGCTGCTTGCTTAACACTAGGTTATTTCATTAAATTAATGTTTCATTATCAACCTTTTTTTCCCTCATTTTTGGCTAAAGATATTTCTAATACCTAGCTGGAAAGTAGTAAAATGAAGAAATAGGCAAAGCGTGAACCATCAAAATTGGTTAAAGTATAGTCCCAGAGATCGATAAATTGCAAATCATCGAAAAAGGGAAATTTGCAAATCTTTGAAGGCAAAATGATAATCTTAAATCGACAATAGATGATCCTCTTAAAACTTCAATTTGAAATTTTAACAACCGGTAAGTTAAATACGTTTTTTAGATGGCAAATTGCGAATCCTTGCAAAAAAGAAAATTGCGGAACATCGAAAGTTATTAAATCAATTCACAGATCCTTTTAAAGTTGGTTGGAAAATCGTGAATCCAGCTCTTAAAAAGTGATCGAAATGTTGGAATCGGAAATACAAAACCACTAAGATATGTAAATGACATATTCTCAAAAATCCTCAAGAATTTTTTTTCATTCACCTTAAAATTGTTAATTTTTGGTAGAACAATATACCAAATTCTCAAAAATCGGTAATAGTATCGCAAAACCTCAAAATTATAAAGTTGTTTCCGTTGAAATAAAAAAAGATTAAATTATCAAAAATTATCGAATGTTTAACAATGTGCAATTCGCGGCATTTTCAAATCGGAAGATTGCGGACCTTTCAAAATCAGCTAAACACGAAATTTCCTCTAAGTCAAACACGAAATATGACCCAAAACGGTAAACTGGTTAAAATCGTTATTTTTTAATTGTCAAATTAAATTTTATTGCTATTTTCAATATTTTTTTAAAAGCCATAATTCCAAATGTTCTGCTAATTCCCCGATTGTTCTGCAACGTATTTCGCGGTTTTGACCACTTTCTGCTTATGGGATTCAAAATTTACCCTATACTCATATATGAGTCGTATAAATATTTATTTGTGAAGGTTAAAGTTAAAGCCCAATATTTCCATATCTAGTACAATGTGAACTTTTATGCTCTTTGTTATGCTACAATGCTTTGTCAAATTCGTGCTTTGTTCATTTCTCATTGTTCGTGTCTATGCATATATGTTAGATTTAATGCAACTCTTATTTCGAAAATTTCTTTATTTAAGCGTTATTATATTGAGATATGGTATTTTCACATGAAGAAATTATTCCTAAAGCAAGATTAGTTTTTTCCCCAAGGAAGCGAATAAAAAATGGGAATAAATTAAAATAGACGATTCAGTTTATTTTTTAACCAAAATATCTTTTTACATTTTTGATAACACAGTTTCGTTGATAATTCTTTTTTCTACTTTGACTTTATTGTTTCTTTGAAAATTTTAGTTCTACCGTTCCAACAATGTATACACAAGTTCAGTTTTTCAAAATATAATGTGTATAACGGATTTTAATAATTATTTTTCCTCAAAGGAAGCTTTCACTGGAATTAACAGACTTTCTACATGTTGAGGATGTAATCTATATGTGCAAATTTTGTACTTAAATTCTGTTTGCATTAAACGCTTGCTTTGGTCAACAGTTTGGAACACAGTTTTTATTTTTGTAAAAAGTTCCTCTGATCAAAATTCTAAAACAAAATATCAGTCTTGTTTGAACTTATTTTTAACAATATACAAGCTGTTTAAAACATTCTATTCAGGCTAACTTAATAGAAGCCATTGTACATTTTGGACAAAGATCCAAACACTTTTGTACCTAAGGATTCATTTCGAAACAAATACTTTTCACGTAGATTTATCCTTTGGGAAAATCATAACCCCCGAGTCTGTAACAAAAATCAATGAAAAACACCATGAAGATCACAATTTTTGACTCGCTCTTCAAAATGTGGATTATATCTCATGAACTGAAAAATAACTCATTTCTTATTTCTCAGAAAAGAAATCACTCCACCAAGACAGAGGAAAGAAATATTAAGGTTTCAAAAGCCAGATGAGAAATAGCATTTGCCTTCAAACGCTTGATCTACGTTCGTAGCATGTAGCCTGCTCCCTTTAGCCTGCTGATCTCTAGCCCCATCAAATTGTACTTTTTTGCTCCAAGTAAAGCATTCTCAGAAGGGGTTTATCCACCCGACACTGTTCTTTTTTGAAAAGAATGCGGCGTTCTCGATTATTTGTTCTTAAATCAATCGCCTGATTTGAAGAGTTGACTTTTCAGCTTTTGCTGCTGTAGGGTGCTCGTTTAATTTTACTTTGTTATTGGTTTTTATTATTTTTTTATTACGTACCTAAGCACAGGGGAATATGAGAAGGGGGAGGGGCTATTTATACGTGCATCTTATTATGATTGAATGAGATAGTGATATCTTTATTATATTTCACAGGAAAAGCGTTTACAAATATTTATTTTGGTATATTCCGCATGTTTTTCGCATAATGCGCTGAAATGGTGCAAAATATTTGTTCACTATATCTTATGTATAGGATAAATTTACTAACAGTCATAAAAAAACTACATTTATCCATTTAATTATATTCAAAACGTTGCATTTCACTGTACAAAATTTTAAGTAGTGTAACTGTTTTTAAGTTTTCTGTAAGGAAGACTAATTTCTATGTTAAAAAAGTTTTTGGATCTGATAAACAATGACGTTAAGTGGAAACAGAACCATACCGGGGAGTAAATGTTCTTCAAAAAGGTCACATTTTTTCAAATGTCGCTAAAGTCCTGACCCTTCTCTCTCTAAAATCTTTCTTTTTTAGGCTTGAATGGCTTTTAGAGGCCACTTGCTGCTCCGTAGAAGAATCGAATGAGAAGCGATCTTGCAAAAAGTTTTCTAAGTTTTGATTTTAAGCTTCTGTGCCTTTTATGGGCTTTTTTTTATCCGTGTTGTTTTCAGGGATTTATTTTTTTTTTCCTGTTTTTTTTCCGTGTTAAACTTTCCGATTTTTAGGTATCGAGCTTTTTTAAAGACTGATTTTAGATTACAACTCATTTGGGTAAGATTTGAAGAGATTGTAGAGTAATAGCTGTTTTTATGTATTATATATTGGATTTTTTTAAATGGTATGAATTTTGGTAGTTGGGTGGATTAAAGTCATGTTAGATGTGCAGTTGGAATTAAAAAAAATTTACACTTCAAAAATGAAACACAATTTGAATTTTCGACAAATCGTTAAAATAATAATTGCTTTTTAATACTACTTGTATTTTATAAATGACAAACACTAACATACTTAAACTTGTTTCTTTTAACTCTAATTCTTTTACATAATCGTAATTACTTTTTTAACTTTAATATTTAACTATTGTTTTAAGTGAAAGAAACCTTGTTCTCCATAATATTTAAGTAAGTTAGTATCTTTGTTTCACTCGCGAGACCGCATTCCCTTCAGTAATGAATTAAAAAAAAAACATCTCCTTTTAAAATTTCAGCCCTTGTTTTCCATTGTCTCCCTGTTTATTATCTCAAGTGTTATTCTGTGTTCAGCAAAATAAACTTTCTCCTTTTTTTGTGAAGATAGGTATTAAATCGGATTTCGTAGAGTGGTTTAAAAATAAACTTATAAGGGAAACTACAATCTACTGCTATGTTCGAAAAAATCATGTTCTTAAACTACAATGATACTTCTGAAATGCTTAAAATATGGATTCCGGCGCATTTATCCAGGAAGCAATTCTCATAAAAAAAAAACGCTTTCAGATAGCTTCAGTTATTTGTTTAGTATTGATTTCTCATAAAAGAGTAAAATTCTAAGGAGTTTATTTATTTTTATGTTTAGATTACAATGTATGAATATTTTCTGTGCTTTAAACTCAAACTCAACGTTCTTCTTTTTGTTTTGTCTTTTGAACTTTAATGATAACTCTAGTGGATTATGGGAAGTGTTAAAGTAAAAACTATCGAGTTATAGAAATATAAGTGAAGCTAGTTTAAAATGTGCCTTTTGCATATTTTAGCATTGATATTTATTGGTAATTGTATAAGCACATTTTTAATTTATCAAAGTTTTTTGAAGAATTTTATTTTTGAAAAACCACATTTCTAGAATATGCTCTACGATTTCTCTAAAATATTCTTCGAGCTCTATAATTTGTGGAAACTTTTTTATTGCCCTTTCTTGATGTTGGAACTATTTCCATTTATCTTTAATCGCATAACTATATTTCTTTAAAAAATGGATGTAAATTAAACTTTCTTATACTTGCATCTTTTCCAAAAGATATTTTCGCGCACTTAAAGTAAAAATTGTTTAACATTGAAATACATTTCCATTATCTCTAATCGGATTAACTTAGTGTAGTTATTATTCATTTATCAGTGTAAGTAAATTGATTTTTTTTCTCACATCTTCATCAAACTTTAGCACCCTCCAAAATTGATTTTTCAGATATTGAATAATAAATCTTTCCTTAAAAAACTCCCTTCAAAGTTGGCCTAGTTGAGTTAGCCCCATCAAATTTCATAAGTCCTCTCCCCCCCCCCTTTCCCCAACGATAGAAGTCCATAATCCTATTACGTTATCTTGACAGCACCGTATGCACACAAGCTTGTGCGTTTGTTTGACGCAGTTTTAACTGTGGCATTTGTACATTTTGTGCAATCCGATTTTGAGCATAAGAATTGCTAGCCTTATAAACCCGGCGTTGCACGGGTGTATCCTTAACAATAACAATGATGACTTGTAATTATGCGAACTTTTATTTTATTCTAATCTATCCCTCTTTTCACTGGCCAGCGCCACATCAAGATATTATACCCTCCTCATACTGATGTCAGCAGTATTTTTTAATGTGGAAGTACGACTGAGTGCCGTTCCTTCTTTCTTGCTTTGGTCATAATTTTACAAAAACTGCTTTGCTTGCAAAGTGAAAAAATATTTATATTAGTGTTGCTTTTATGAATGCTTCACACTTAAAATAATGGTAACGATCATTGGATCAGGAGGGGAAATGCAAAATGTAATAGTCGTCTTCGAAATAGGTTGCGTTATTTTTTTAAATTTGCATTAGCTAACAATATTAAAAAATCAGATCCCAGCTGATTCTTACTATTAAATCAATTTCTTTAAATAAATTATACAAAATTATTTGAAAATGCTTAATCGGCAAATATTCAATAATTCAACGGATTCTAATTGATCATAATTCGTGTTAGTTCTTTTATTTTGTCACAATAATACAAAACGTTAATTTTAAAGAGCTACGAGGTTGTGACTTCTTTTCTACTAGTTATCAGTTTTGATAATGCCACTTCGACCACATGTTGCTGATTTTTTTTTACCAGTGAGAACTTTACTGGAGTATAAGTCTAACGTTAAGGAAAATATGAATGAAGTTTTTAATGAAAATGCATGAGTTATTAAGTTATCGATATATTCAAATTTTTTGTTACCTATAACTATTAAATATTGAACAATATTTTAAAGATATTCTTTAGATAATTTCGATACTGATACAAATTGATTTTTTTTAATACCAATCGCAACCTTATCAAATCAGAAACGATGGGGGGATAGGGGGACAGCGAATTTAAGGAGCATGATTTAATCGAAGTTCCTAATCCTGCTTTCGATGTTATTTCTGAAACTTCCCATTCCAGTTTGTCTTTTTTTAAATATCTTTTTTAATAAAAGGAAGATTTCCACGACGAAGTCAGGAAGGTTTTTCTTCACTTCGTAGCGTAATTATAAAGGGAATTTTCCCATCTCAAAGTGTTCGAAGGAATGGCTTGGAAGGGTAAAAATACGTTTGAAGTTGAATATCTAAATGTAAGAAGGGTTCAAGTCCATTGGAGAGTTCCCCACAACTCTTCTTTCACTAGAAAGTTTAAAGGAAGAAGCCTGTACGAAAACCTTTCTGTGGACTTGACTACTTTTTTGCATTGAGCCATAAAGTGTGTTTAGGTAATTGAGTGCGATGGTACGGGTAAAAGCTTTGGAACTCTTCTTTCGTGAGTTTATGGGTCTTTTTGGATTTTATTTATTCTTCGGAAATTTAGTTTTGCTAGCTATTTGATGTGAGTTGATGCGGAACGTCAGGCCAATGAGGCGTTTTCCATTTTGTTTCTCACGTTCGATTTTGTTTTTCTTTGTTGTTTTGCGAGTTTTCTGTTTGTTATAAAATCGAAATTTTGATTTTGCTTGCGAATTTAAATTGATGATAAATCTAAAAATTGTATACCTGCTGCGTAGAATTGTATTTAAAATGAGCTTAGATTATTTTAATCATTTGGATGATATACCTGCTGAAACTTTTGAAATGCGTTTAGATTTATATATTATTGGGACAACATTTGGATGCAGATTCACTCCTTAAAAATTTCGAATTTGATTTGAAATAAAAGGTTTATTACTTTTTTTAAAAAGTATTTCATCAAAAATGTATGCTATTTTTATTTTACATTTTCCTTTTGAACTTAATATTTTCGTTTGTAAGATTAAACTTACGAAAAATGAGGTTATTATTAAAAATTATAAGTGTTTGCTTTAGACTTATCTCTATTTAATTGAAAACTTTACATTTACTACTCTTATTACTTTTTCCCTGCATACTCAGCATACCAAATTCCTAATACTAAAAAATATTCAATCGACAATTTTAATTACATGGGACAAGTATGGGAAAAATTCGTTCGTAGTTTTAATTGTTTTCTCTTACAAGATTTAATAACGTCAATATCTTTGTTCCAGATACTCGTTGATCGTTAATTAAACTTTTCTGTCTAGTCCCTTCCTTCAAACTTTAATTACAACCCTTTTCTTTGTAGTCGTTGGGTGGAAAAAAATGACTAAAAAATATCGCCAATTTATCGGTTCTGTCCAGTGAAGGGTACACATGAAGAAAAAAATGAAAACGGTTGAGCTCAAAATTAATCTTTTTCGATCATTAGGGACCGACCCAACATGAGATACGACATGTTATTGTCATTTTAAATAAATTCGCTTTGTCAAAGCGGTCCATTAAAATCCTGGGCCGAAGGTATAAGAAAAAATATTACTCTGTATTATTATGACAAAATGGTAATTAACTTTCAACAGATTTTGGGGTAATGAACTCAAAATTAAGAAAATATTATAAAATGGGTTTGAAATTAGAAATTTTAATTGCGATCTATGAAGGAGTTTTTAATGGCTTTTAGTTCCCGTTTTATGCTATGAATTATATCCAAAGTCAATTTCAAAAGAACGTGCATGATAGTGTCAATATTAATATAACATGGCAAATCATACCGAAATATTTTGAAATAAACTTTTAAATTGTAGTTATTTTTGTGATTAACAACTTATACTTTTAAAAATAAATGATAAATAATAAACTGATGTTTAGTATTGTAATATGATAAATAAGAAATAAATACCGAGTTACATGAATACCTTTGCTTTAAACAATTAAACATTTTCGAACTTAGTCTAATTAGTTTTAATTTGCACAGACCTAAGATAGCCGTTTTTACTTTTTTGAATAACTTTCACACAGAAAATAATTGAAAAATTAAGCAGTCAAGAAGTAAAATATGAAAAAACGATACACATATATGATAGTTCAATCAAATTAGGTTGTGAAAAAATAAAACCTACAATGGTGTCAAACGAATGTAAAGATTTGATTAATGAAGCTCTAGATTCCAATCGCAGAATCGCGAAATTGTTTCTAAAAGCGGAAAGCTGAATCGAAAGAAAAAGAACCTTATTATAAATCGTATCGTTAAGGGAATAGGTTGATTTGTCATAGGGTCGCATTTAATTACTGGGGATTTCAACTTTTTTTTTCTTATTTCTGTAGCTTTCTAAACTTTCAAACCGACATTAATGTGACAGGAACAAGTGCGTTGGACTTTTATGTCAGAAATTACAGTTTAAATTTAAATAATGGTTTGTCTGTTTGTGAAATATGTATTTTTTGATGCGTTAGTTTGAAAAGTTTGAGGTTGAGTTAAGCCCTTTATAATTTAGCTTGGTAGAATAGCAGCGATTTTCTGTTTAAGTCTAGTGTTTTGTCAGATTCAAAGTGTAATGCTTTCCCTGGAGAAAAAGTTTTTTCCCTTCTAAGTTGAAGTAATTAGTTGAAAAGCTAAGTAACAAGGCAATCGAAGATTCAGAAGAGATTCCTTCTGTATTTATGTGCTTTCTGTTAAACTTTTTGACTATCGTATACATTTTTCTTGCTACTAATCAATTATGATTTAACAAATGCCAACTGAATCTAGTTTTTCTTGTGTTTATGAACAATTAAACTTTCGTAAAGATTTCCATAAAATATACCGTTTGAATTGTTTTTAAATGTATTTTTGTGCTAAATTCGAAAAAAAAAAACCGCCGGTAATATTGATAAAGCGCAGTTTGTATGTACTATACTGCATTTGATGCATCATAGATACTTAAGTTTAGTATTTGATTTTGTTCTTTAAAAAAAAATCTTTTCTTAAAAAAAGTCGTTTGCATTTTTATTGAATTAGCAATAAGAATTGTTGGTTTTATATAAACAGATTTCAATTATAATATAATTATTTTTTCCTTAACTTTTTTTCCTTTCGCAACCCAATTAATCGACTTAGTTGTAAGGCTAAGATAATTATACGATCTTAATTAACGAAATAATTGATTTTAAATCCCTGTTCACCCAAGCTCATTTGCTATTGCTTTAAACATTTTAAAAAAATGCATAAAATCCATTATAAATATTGTATTGAAATGGTTTCGTAAGGTATTCGAAACTAGATTATAATGAATTATTATATGCATATTTTTAAAACAGCTCAGTTTTCATACTATTATTTCCGTGCTTCTATTTAAAAATAGATCTTTCGTTTTCGAAAATATCTAATAAGTTTATATTTTTTTTGTAAAAGACGCAATTAAAATTATATTTTTAAATGAATCAGTTTTCAGTTAGTACCATTTACATACATTGAGTAGACATCAAGTAAAATCAAAATACGAAAGATAAGTTTTTAAAATTAATTTTTTAATGAATTCTTAAATTTAATTAAGCTTATCTGTTATTTTTAGCTTCAGCTTCTTAATTAATTTGGAAGGATTTTTGATTCCGGAAATTATCTCTTATTCTTCTGGGAATCTGGATAACGCTTTTTAAAAATATACATTTCCACTCATTACTTAATAAGATTTTTATTTATTTAAATTAGTTATCCTAAAGAAAACCTCAAATCAATTGTTACATTGTAGAAATCTTAATGATTTATCTGATTTTTTAAAAAAAAAGATTTTTATAAAAAAGTCAATATTGTCACAATTTGTATTTTTTAGCACTTAAATAGTGTTTTTATAATAATTTATTTTAAATATAACCTTTACTGTGAGTTTATTTTAATGCAATTTTTGATGCAAAATGCATAGGAGCAAATGCGAACAAAACTTGCAACTCATCCAATTGAATAGTCGATGGGTTCTAAAATAACTTTACTTTCATAAATCAGCTACAAAAGTAAGACTTTATTTCTGTGACTTTGTGCCTGAAGGGACGTATAAAATACTGAATTTTTTTGAAAAATTATCTCTATTACCTTCCTGTCTTAATTTATCAGTAAGCCCTTAGGGAATGCGACTGACTTGTTACTTTATTTATTTTGTATCCACGTAGGATATATGTTATTTATGCTCACATCTTCAGTGAGATAAAATCTAAACTTTTAAACGATAACTATTTTGGACGTTATCCAACTGAAAATGCTTTGGGCTAGGTTAAAAATTTTATAACTGTTTTTAGAAATTCGTTTCTGCATAGTATGGTTGCATATATCGCGTTTCACGGAAGCATACGCGATAAATTTATTTTAAAATATCTTCGTTCTCTGTTTTGAATTGCTTGAGGTATTTTCGGAATTATTTGACAGATTATTCTTTAAAATAATTGAAACTCTTTTATCAGTTGTTAATTGGGAACTAAATGTTATATGTGACACTTGTGCGATCGTTTTTAATGATTTTTTCTGCTTTGAAACTAATTGTTTGCCTTTAATTTTTAAGTACTAGATATTTTTGTGTACTTTTAAAATTTTAGTAATTCATTCACTTCATTAATTCCTTTTTGCACTTATTATATCATCCAACCAGTTTTTAAACCTTCATTTAAAGTTAACGTTAAAAGAAATTGAAACATCTGCTTTAACTGATTCCACCATCTCTTTTAATTGACTTTTATAATGAACTAATAACTTATCGACGAAACACTCTAAATGAACCCTTCTTAATGACTCAAAGTGCAGAAGTGACGTTCCTAATTCAATTTCTGTAAGAAATTTATTCCTGGTTTTTGGTTCTTCGGTTTGACAAAATTAAAACTGACCCTGGGTTTGTATATAGGAAATCCAATCAAAAATGCAAATATTTATATTTTTTAAAGTTTTTCTACAAAATGGTATCTGAAATTCATGATAAAGTTTACTCAACGGGGTTTGTATATTATCCATTCAAAATTTTATCGAGTTTAAAATAATAATGCCAGAACATAAAATGTGAAACAAAAGCAAGATTGAATTTTGTTTGAAAAACTACTTAAATGTATTAATGAATGAATAAAATCAATTGATATGTATTGTTGTTCGGTCAATGTCTCTTACGAAAGGATACTTACAATTGTCGCCACCAGGTATTTTAATGACACCTTTAGACTAAAATGGTTTTGTAATGATGTCTTTAAAATTCTGATTTTTAGATTCAGCATGCGATATTGAATATTGTCTTCCAAGTAAAAAAAACAGTTTAAACGAAATAACCTCCAATTTTAAATTATGGATATCTTTTAAACGATAATAGTCATTGTGTTTAGGACATTATTTTTTCAAAAGCATTCAGAAATAATTATACACATATTTATGTAATGAAAAATAATAGTTAAGTTTTAAACAATCTTTTATTTTAGGAATGTTTAACCAAAGTAGTTATTTTTTATTATTTTTTTGAGTTTTGTCTGTTAACGCCATACTCAACAATAATGACTATACACTAATAAGACATTTCTTACGAAACTTGCGTTTAAAACTTATTCAAACCGATGAAATGGTCTCTCAAACCCCTTAACGATGTCAAAGAAGGTTTCCTAATTGCGAATGGAGTAGGTTCGTCTTTTCTTAATTACCCCTTAATCACCCCTTAATCAAAAGTTGATTTGTCGAATCTTTAGCCGGAAACGTAATTTCGTAGCATTGGCGAGATTCAGCAGTCTCCGAGAAGCGATTGCTGATGTTTATTGCTTCAATTGGAGTCAATTCAATCTTCAATTTAGCATTACAGTTGACAGATTTTTGCAAACAAAAATTTATGTATGACTCTAGAGATGTGCGTTGTAATTTCGTTTGTATTTGATACAATTAGCTATGTGAAACCCCAGGTGTATTTGTGTATCTGTAGTTGACATGATTTCTTCATTCACTTGCTAACTTGGACGAAATGATTGCGACACTTCGCAATTTTTACATTGTAAAATGATTTTGAAGACTTGTCACACGCATTACGGCACAAAAGTTTTTCATGCAAAAATAGTCTCTGATAGAATTATATGGTTCGTAGAATGGATCCGAATATATAAACGTTTCAGATCATTCCGACATTAAAAATCCATAAAAGATAAGTACTTTTAAAGAAATATTTACCCAAACAATTGCTTAGCATAAAGTTTAGCTCATAGACTTAACTTTAAGTCGAAGATATTCTACTTCTCAAAGCTATCGTACAATAAAAAAATACGTTTTATAATAAATTTAATTCTTACCATACATGTGACAATGTCTTGCAACTAATAAATTTTAACCTGAGGCTTGATTAGATTTTATGCTATGGTTAAATTTAGCCTTTTTAAAAACATGTTTTTGCATAAAATTAAAAAATAGTTTAAGTTTCATTGTTTGTGTTTTTTGCTTGGAAGTAATTTTACTTCGTTAACTATTTTTTAAGAGTTACAGCGCTGCATTTTGAATGTTTTTAATATTAAAGTACATACTAATTATTCTCATAAATGATTAAGATTAAACAATTTGGGGACAAAATATCCAATCACTTTTTGTTAGTCAAAAATTAATTATATGCAGTGTTTTTTTTTGTTTTTGAAAAGGAATATTTTAATTTGTTTTTAGTTTATTTTATTTTCAAACTAGCATAATTGTCTTTTATTGAGCTGTAAATTATTATTTGTTACTTATGTTATATTTCTAATAAAAAATGTACTAATTAGATTGTATTTAGTACTCGTTATAATTTCAAATTACTTTCTTAGTTTCACTTAATTGTTGTATAAGCATATATATGCTATACTAGTTCAATTTTTTTCATTTTAATTATAATATACGATAGTGTGTAATATTTTTCATTTTGTGATCATAAAGGATCGTTTTCTTAATTTAAAAAAGAAATAATTTCTATAAATATGAAGTTTTTAGTAATATTTCAACGTATTATTTCCTTTTGCGCAAAATTTCTGGTGAGTGACAGTTTTAATTTATAATTTCAACAGCTTTATACCGTTTCCTGAAAATAACTTGAAAAAAATGAAAACTTGTATCCTTTCAACAAAATTCTATCCCTACGTCTTTACAAAATAAAATCATACATCCCGAAATACACCTAAAAACTGTTTACTTAGGAAAAATCCTAACTCATTCTTAAATCATATTTTCGTATAATATTCATCTATTTTTAGTTTATGCATTATGTAACAACATTAGCATTAATTTAAATAACACTTTGGCTTTAAAAAGAAGTACCACATTTATTACGCATTTTCCACTTTCATAAATTTTAAACATAACTCCGTTTTCAGCTTTACATTTTCATTTTCCAGAAATTTAAAATGCGGCCTTATTTTCTAGTTATTTATTATATACTCCGAATATATTAATAAAGAAATTTTAACTGGTAATAAGGATGAATCCAAATCCACAAGAAGAGTTTGTCGTAAAAATGTAAAATAATGTAAATGTTTTAGTTTTGGTGTAACTTTTATTTTCGGACGGATTTAAATACAGTAAAAGAGCTAGGTGATAGTTGTTTCAAAATAATATCTTATATCATTAACATTTTCCTTACGTAGGCACTTTGTTGTCGCGTTACTTGTTATAGGAATAGCATTATCGAATCCTTATTAGTACGGCCGTCCGGGCCGTTTAAGAAGTTAAAGGGTTAAAATCAGTCTACGCTCGTTTATCCGATGCATTCGGTTCAAAAAGCCCGTCCGATTGCTGAATGTACCAGAAAAGGAATGTGGTTGGCTTTAAAATACATCGCACTACAAATTAATTTTTTCTATATCCATGGCCTTTTTTTGTCGTCTTCGAGTCTGTTATAGAAGACAACACGTGAGATATTGATGATGGCCCGAGGTCTTTTCTGGATATTTGGTTTATTTTAGACTATGCCCTTTCCTCAAAAATCAGTTTTTTTAAATACAAAAGAAATCTTTGCCAAAATATTGATACTGAAATGTTTTAAAAGCATCTAATAGTCGTTATTCCGCACTTTCAAGAAGCAATCTTAACAAGCTTCCTCGTAAATTGCTTCGAAGCAATTCTCGTAGTTACAAACAGAGGTTGTAGTTTATGAAAAGCAGATCAACAAAATCCTTCGGTGTGTGAAAGGGGACGTTGGATTAACGGTGGTCAGATAAAACAGCGTGAACTATATTTTATTTGTGGAAAAAGTGACATACCTGCTTCGTAGCAAAATCATTGCATCGATCAGTTCAGAACTCGTTCATTAATAAGTTTGTCCTAAAATTATACGCATTTTAGTAATTTAATTAACTCATTAACGATTACTGACAAGAACATTTTCCACGCGAGCGTTTGTTGTGAGCTTTTTGCTTTATCCAGTAAATGAGACAAATAAAGGTCATAGCCCTGGACAAATTATGTGGGACAAATCAAGTTATACGACAAACGAATTTTAAAAACTTAAAATCTAACGTTTTTATTTCGAAATGGAGGTGCTAATGGTATTCACTAAGTCGTCGCAGTTTCTAGTCATTTTTGACAGTTATGTCACTTCTCGGTGTGTAGTGCGAATGTGGGTAGCACATAATTTAGCATGTAACTTCTAAGTTTGAGGTCCGGCGACAACAATCTACGAGGAAATGTAAAATAATCTATAGATCTGTTTAACGCAGTCTTAAGAATAAATCAAATTGATTTTATTTGAAAACTTCAGGCGAATAAAACAGCTGAATATGTAACATTGACAAGTATTAAGATCGTTCATTGTTTTTGCTCTCTTTTTAAAAGTTTTCAATATGGTGATACACCCTACTAGATCCAAATATTCAAAAATATTGGTTGGAAAGTAATTGTTTCTTTGCTCTCCTTACTTTTTGGGCCCCAATCGCCTCTGGTGCTTTGATATTCCTACCTTTAATGTCAGAAGTGAGAAATAAACTTGTGAATTTGATGCGAGTGCTTGACGTATCTTATCCCCAACCCTTTTTCCTGAGGCTTTTCGCGATATTTCTTTTATTTTATTTGCTTTTTTGATGCAGGAGTTGCATATTTTGTTGCTGTTCTTAACTTTATGGATATTTTTTCTGCATATCGAAGTTATTTTGAGAATTCTTTATCATAAAGTTTTGGAATGATCGAAAATACGCATGTGTAGTATAGGTAATGTTATTTACGTAAATGTGAAGGGTGTTGTTGCAAAAGTCAATTCTCCAAAGTATAACTGATTTATAGGATGCTGTTACTTCATTGCGAGTTTTTGCAAACGTAAATTCAATTGGAGGAAGTCGCCAATGAACGATATATCTCGGTAATACTTTGGAGAATGTGAATTTTGGCAACTACACCCTTAATAAATGTTATTAAAATTTCTAACTGAGAATTCAATATCCACTTTTTAGAGAAGGCAATATCCATTTTTTTAATAATATAAGCGTTGTACAATTCATGTAGTATTTTATATGAATTTAAACTTCTCTTTATTGCTTTAATTCAGTAATATGGCTATTTTAATTTCCCCAAAACATAATTTTAAACAATCTGATTTTTTTGTTTATTTTAGTGCTGTATACGGTTGCATAATTGTCAGTTCTTTATTTGGAACTTATTATTGTGAACTTATGTTTTATGGAATTTTTTAATATCGAACTTATTTTGAATAAGATATGTTATGACTGATTAAATTGTGTTGGTGAGATGTGTATTTAAGTAAACATGCCACGTGATAAATTTCTGATCGAGGAAGCATTTCTTTGCTGAAATGAATAAAACATTTATAAAGTATTAAGTTTAAAAAAAAAAAAAAGAAGCATGTATATTTCAATTTAAGGTTTCTATTTTATTTACAAAATGATTCTGCATTTTTTACTAATTTACATACGAGAGGGAGAGTTTACATTTTCTGTATTTTCGAGACGAAGATAACATTTTATGTTTCATTAAAATTTCTTAAGGCTTCAGAAATAAAGCAGCATTACATTTTGTATTCATTAACCAGTCTCCAGTCTTTATCTTAAATTGCTTTTCCGATTTTTTTTAGTTACACAAGTTTTGCTTAAAAAACATAAAGCTGTTTTTACTTTAAAAATTTGGACATTTTTATAAAAAGACAACTTTATTTTTTCTAAGTATAACTTGTGTAACTCAAAAAAATAAAGTTCGAGTTTTTTTTGTTTGTTTCTCTCAAAAAAGCATCTGTGGGATCAGGTTTTTAGCTTCCACACTACGTTTATAACGTAAAAAGTGGAAGTTTTTATAATCGTTCAGTCCGTCTGTCTGTCCGTCCGTCACCCACTTTCACAGAAAGAACCACAAGTCCCGCAGACAAGTGGGGTACGTCGTCAAAAAAATCAGATTAGGCTATATTCCAAATTTCATTAAAAAATTTAAATTAGAAGTTTATTTAAAATTTAAATAACTAAAAATTTAATCTACATTGAAATAACATGCAAATTCCATTTTTATTCAATATTTTCACTGTTGCCATTTCGTTAAACGTACGAGAAACTTTATTTGAAAAAAAAAATTATTTATGTGATATAATTCAGTTTGGATTGTTGTAATATCACAATAGAGTTCTTTTGATGGTTCATTATATATGTATGAAGAAAGATGCATAGAAAATTCTAACTTGGCATAAAAATGTGCAGGAATGTGCGTGGAATATTACATATTTATTCTTTGAAATATAAATTAATTTTTGCAAACGATAAGTAATAATTATTAAATTTTCGAAATAAAATAAATGAAACTAGCCAAATTTGGCGTGTAAATGTTTAATATAGAATTAATGTTGTGTTTGGCGCGTTTATTCCTGTTAAACACAAATGTGTGGAAGCGGGTTAAGTGACAGATTCTGTTACAAACCTACTTGTTTTTTTTTCAAAAATAAAAATAACAGGAAAAGTTGCTTAGTTATTTTATTTAAGAAACTTCGTAAAGAAAAATGGCTACGATCTCAAAAATCATCAACCTATTTGCTTATGCGTGCAAAGCACTTCTGGATAAATTTTACGACTAACCAAAAATCGAAAAATACCATCGACGCTTCCATTTTCTTTCAAAACTTCATCCCTGAAAATATATCTCGTTTTTCTTTCCCAACGCGAGGAACAGGACATAGAGCTTGGTTAAAAAATGAATAGAATATATATTTTAGAACGGTCATAATTCGTGTCTTGTACACAAAACTGTTGTAAACATACACAACGTAGTATATTACGTTGATATTTTGCTACTACTACTACTTGTTGTTTATTAATGGATGAAGCTTGCACAGTAATGTACAATGAATTTTTCTTGCCATTATTTTTGAAGAAATGCCTTTGGCTTAAAAGAAAAATGTACATGTCCTGTGTTATAAGGTTAGACACCGGCTCCTGTTCAACTAAGGTGCATATATACTAAACGAGAATTGTGTGGCAGTATATAATTGATGAACGTTGATGAGCTCCACACTTGTTAATTATATTTCGACGCTAATTAGTTTTCTGCATATCCACTCATTAATTTCTTATCGCAAGCGGTTTTGTCAGTGAGACAGACCAGAATGCTAAATAGTTGCGCGAAACCGCATCATTTATCTGTTGGAGTCCTAATTTGAATAAATGTCGCTTATCTAGATTCCTTATGGGGAGATTATTGGTTTTCGCTTCAGTTGTGATAGTTAATGGATTTAAACTTGTGGCTCTATTTGACTTATGCTTTTGTATTTACTATTTATATATATTTGACACAAAATCTGGGGGTATTTTGTTCAGAGCATCGATCACGACCTTTTGAATCGTTTTGCATTTTTATGTTTTCGTATTTCCTGCTAACTTTGCTTGTTTCGTTGTAAAATTAAACTAAATTTGAGTTTACCTCTTCTATTTCGGAATTTATTTAGGATTTGTTTAGTTTGTTTCGGGACAATTTTGTTAAATCTTTCGGTTTCTTAAAATCTTTAATGAAATCACAACCAAAAAAAAAATATTTTTTTTTTAATGCATACCTAACCTCAAAATCCATAAAAACCAATCTTGGGGTATATTTTAATATTTCTGCTTCTGTTTCGCATTATGAATTTGAAAAGCATGCAATTTAATACAAAATAATGTACTGCAAACACTTTAATAACTTGATTTTGTAACTCTCATTTCCATACTTTCTGACTGCAATGCCCATCGCTTGAATTTTTTTATTAAATAAACGTATTGAAGTCTTTTAGTTATTGGTTAAGATCGATAAACCACCCAACTTTAAGCTTTAAGCTTCTTTCATCCAAGACCTGTTTAACTCTACTTGAAATTCAACACTTGAATACTAATCCTCAAGCAATTTCCACTATTCTAACCAATGTCTAAGTCAGTTTGCATCCCCAAAAAGCACAATTTCCTTTTCGCATACCCTGCCCGAATTTATCGAGTCCACTCTCTACTTTGTATAATCTTCATCGAGCACAAACTATAACTTGCAAACAATAAAGTTCTCCTCAAAAGTTAGGGGGAAAGATTCTAGATGTCGGGTATGTAATTGCTAAGCTTTGAATTCGTCGCCAAAACATCGATAAACTTGCGAAAGTTCCGTATCTGTGTATAACTTGAAACTGTATTACCGATGTAAATAAAAATTTCTATATTTTACTCCTTTCAGCATCGTATGACATTTTGAGCCAAGGAATTATGTATGTTTTTTTAAATACTTTTAAAATTTTCTAATCGAAATGATTTTAAAGTGTGCTTACATAAATTTTCGATGTATATTTAAAGTTTTCTAGTTCTTGTAAAGTAACTTGTAGTGATGATAAATTACTTTGTAATAAACTACGTTACATTTTATTTTTTCTAATGGTGTATAAAATTCAAACAAATATGTGCACTGTGTTTTTCCAATATTTGTTTTTGTACCTAACTTTAAACTTTTCTACATTAACGATAAAATACATTTTAACAATCGTCCATTTTTAAAGGTACTGACCCTTTCTGATGAAGAGTAAATTTGCTTGACATGCTTACTTTTTATTTGAATGTAATTGGATTCATGTTTTGTTTTACACTGTGTGCAATTTTAGAACTGTCGACAACCAGCTGAGCAAGAGTAGAAATACGTGTGGTGAAGAATTGGAAACTTGGCGTTAAAAACCCCCAATAGCTGGGCAATCCTGCAAAAAAGACAGCAAATTCTCTTGAACACTCGCGAATCCAGCTCACGTAAAACGCCACCTTCCCTTTTTAAACAGTGAATTTCCTTCGTTACAACGTTGAAAAGATGCGTAATCAGCCGTATCCAATTCAGGGGAATTGTGCCTCGTCGATCGGACTTTCTCCAGTAAAGAAAAAAAAAGTCAAAATGATTCAGGACCTTTAAAAAAGAATAGAAAATCGGAAACTGGGCCTGGAAAATGCAGTGTCAGCTATCTTTGTCGTTTTCCGCCCCCTGAAGTCACCTGAGGGGGTGTTTTTTGAGAGGGGGTGGGGGGCTCGATCGAACGTTAGAATTCTATTACGACGACGTTTGATGCCGGGTTCCTACAATTTAACGCATCGTGGAATTTTCGTCAAGATGATGTAATTATCTACGGGTGGGGTCTCCTCTTTTCCAGATAACCTGGTGAGAATTTTGATTTTTGCGCTCATTTTTTCCTGGTTTTTCCTCTGGATTTTATTTTTTCGCTTACCCTTTGGATTTAAGCGAAAATAGTTTAGAAGGAGCAGTTTATAGATTTTCCATCAACTAACTCCTCTTCTGGTTATTTTTCGTTTTATTTAGTTGTAAAAGTTTTTTTTTAAACCTTTTCTTCGCAAACAGAAAAGCATTATGGAGTATGTTATAGAGTTGTTTTAGTTTTTGTATTAACTTTTTCTTTTTACCATGGAATGAAGAGTTTTGAAAGTTCGTATGCTGATGGTGTAATGAAGGTAGGGGTGAGGGACGGGACAAGAGAAAATACTTTGGATTATTGGCTTGAGCACACCATATTGCCTTTTGAATTAGATTGGATGGCTTCGGTTTAAAATTAGCTTTAAAACAAATAATAATGTTTAGAGTTATTTTCTAATGAAATTTGAAGGTAGGGTCTCGCGTTTTGATTTCATTGTGTAAAATATTAATTTTTGATGAACGGCTCGTTGTTTTTCAGAACTTGCTGTTTCATTTATAAAAAAAAACTAATATTTATTCTAATTTAAATGTCTACTAATAAAAGATAATTAGAAACTATTTTCTAAATTATTCCATCATTAAAAATAATTTTTTGTTTAGAGTTATTTTCAGTATAAAAATATTACATTCACTACACTTGTTTTACATGCAAAAAACAGAACAATAAACAATAATAACAGAACAATGTAATAAAAAAAAATCTGCGAAGAATTTTCCTCCATATTTTAAAAAAAATTATTAAACCATTTGTTTGCTAAGTAAAAAAAATGCAGTCTTTATTGATCGCTTTCTTGGTATTTTTTTATCTTAAATTTTGAAACCGGGAATCTCCATCCAATTACACCAATTTCTTTATTTCCAAGATTTACCAACAATATCCTCTCTCGTCTTTCTTCATTTTCAAATTTGTCATTCCACAATGCCACCAAGGCACAAACTTTACAAGAAAAATGTGCGCGCCATATTACCCGATTTTTCTTTCCCAATCTCCCCAAACACGACGCGAAATCAATCAAGACTCAAGCCAATAAGAAAAATAAGTAAATTACTACTACATAGAAACTAAGGGGGAAAAATGTCTTCTCTCTAACTAAAAAAAAAAAAAGTTTGGAACAAAAACGGGGAAAACACTTATTGTTTTATCTTTTTTTTATCGATCCACATACAGAAACACATAAATGTTAAAAGGCTTTCTTTTACTGCTGTCTATTTATTGATGGATGCCCTGTCACTATATGTCACTGCTCCACTAGCTGTCACACTCTGGCTACAACAACACCATACATCACTTTACGGTAAGTCCAGAAAATATTATACGGCAGGACGCTTTTTTTATGCCCTCCCGCTGTTTCAATCTTTTTTGGACTTTTAAGATTTATTTCTGGACCTTAGAGGCAGAAGGGACCAACTCAAAAATGGCTATTTTTAGTTTCTTACTCTTTTTGGTCGTAGAATCAAATGTCACATGTACCCTTGAAAGCATTTTATTGTGTAGATTTCTGGGAATTAGTACTTTTTAAATTCGATTTTTTAAATATTTTTTGGGGATTTCTTGGTTATACTATAACTTTTTTAATCTTATATATTTTTTTATTTACGTCTGGACTTAAAAGTGTTTTTCAGTTTAGAAACTATTAACAAGGTATTTCTCATTAAAAAAGACTTTGAAGTGCTTTTCAAATTCCGGAAACTTTTTCAAAATTTCGCTATCTGAAGCGCCTTTTTTAAAAATCTATTTGATATAGAAATTAACAAATGATTAATTTATACTTGTGATATTTCGGACTTTTCCATATTTTTTAAGGACATTTTAAATGCTTCTGTGTTAAATTGTGTTGTACACAATCAATTCTCGTACTCAATACATTTTAAGGACACAAAATACATTCAAACTGATTCACTGATATATCTGCGAAATCCTAACTATGGTTTTATCGAATAGCAGTTTTAAAAAAAACAGAAAAAAAGTACACATGTTTCTGCTAAATACCTCATTTCACTGATCTCTATATACAATCTTTGAGTGCCAAGGGTTAATACATACGGAAGACAATGTTTTTTTAATTGTCCAATACTTTTATAGTTGATAACGCAGGTCCATTAAAAAAGTGATATTGGAAATACTACATTTTACAAAAATAAATGTCATGGTTCATTCACGCTGTTTCGTTATAAAAATAATATTGAAACACTGCGTTTCATAAATAACTATTATTTGAACTAATGTATTGTATTCTATTAAAAAACAAAAAATACAAAGGATTAAATTTTTATGAATTTATAGACAAGGAATGATATTGAATCGTGTTTGTAAGCTTTTCTGTAAAGTAAGAAAAATTGAGTTGGCTCCTTTTTGCTCTAAAGCCCAAAATTTTCTTCATATAGGTTTTACCAAGCTGAGCCTTGATATTTTTTGTACTTTTATTTTAAGTCTATACTTATTTCCTACTCGAAGCTTAAAATCGAGTTTCTTCGTAAAGAGAATATTTTTTCTTTAGTAGATAGCGGGCTTGAATTTCAAGTCGTAAGGGAAGAATGATTTTTCCATTAATTTGATATTTCTATAGAATTCATTCTTGTATATTGAGATACGTTGAATATAAAACTGGATATTTGGAAGTCTTTAAACCCTAGTTGCAGTTGAAGGTCTTTCTGCATTTTCCAAATAAATATGTTGTGTTTGTACTTTCACTCAAAATATGTTATTTGCTTTTAAAATGAATATATAGGAAAGTATTTTTAAACTTTCTATAGACTTATCTTTTAAGACTTCAAGCTTGTATCAATTTATTAGTTTTTGTTACTGGTAATCTAGATATTAAATTAGTTTTTCACTCAACATTTACTTTTTATACTTTTACTCGGATGATATTTAAACACATAGGATAGTATAGCCTTGTTGTAACTTTATATAATTATATTTCAATCTACAATCTATTATACAAAAAGTTTTATGTGTACTTTTTTGTGTAGTTTTATGTGTACTTTATGTGTAAAAGTTTTATGTTATTACTTTCAAAAACGACATTTAATAAATTTTATATATAGATTTTCTGCACAGCTTAAGATTGGTATATTCAGGAAAAAAGTGTTTTCATTAAATTATGCAACACTAAGTAAGATTAATTACGTAACGGTGACAGCACATTAGCATTTAACAAAACACTGTGGTTTAGTAAGTGTAATTAACGTGATTGCTTTTAACTCAGATTAGCCTTATCAAGTTTTTTTTTCTGAACAGTAATTTGCGTTAATTGCTGAAAGAAACAGCATTTGCTGATTGTTATATTGATGTTTTTTTCACTGATTTTTTTCAGAATACTAAATGTTTTTTAGATCAGGATAATGTTGTAAGTTAATGGCTATGAGATTTTTTGAGTTTCGATGATTTTGAATATATATTGTTTACTTTCGAGTGCTAAGGTTTTCTTTTCACACACAAGAACTAATTTGGCTAGGGACAACTGAATGATGCCAAATAAGAACTTGACTGTGGTTCTAAAATACGACGCCCGTCACCAATAGCCATCGTGTAGCTCTAGTGCGACGATAATTCAAACTAAACCAAATAAGTAACTTCTACAAGCGTGTAGCGATAAAAGTATATCTGAGTCCATTAGAAATCCACAACATTTTTTTTTGCATAAACTTGCAATGACGAATCCCAGCATTGTCATTCCAATCAAATTAGGCTTCTTATGTTTAAACTAATATCTTATCTTTAAAAAATATCGTTTTTTTAGCTCTTTTACCTTTTTTATAGCAGAATTAAACAAATTGAAAAGAAAAGGTCTTCCGGTTATTTAATTATTAATTGATAAAGTTTAAAAATAGTCTCCACCTGTCGAATATTTTGTGACATTTTCAACTTCAAAAATTAATAATTCCATAACCATATGATATTACCCCTTGAATGTGTTTATTTGAGCTGTTATAATGATTCTCATACCCACATTTGGACAGTTTGTCGACGAGTGACATTAGAGTGCTTAATAAATAAAATAATAATAAATCGCTATATAAACTGTTTCTTTTACTTTCTTTTTAAGTTTACTTTTCAAATCATATTTCAAATGAAGATTTCCGTGAAATAGTGAGGAAAATGTGTTAGTATATTTTAATTTTAAAAGAAAGTCTCTATATATTGTTTTTCAATTTTCTTCAGAATGTGACAATTTTTTTTATTAGATTACTTTTAGAGGTTTTGAAGCATAAACAAATTCAATATAGATGCCCAAACAAAGATATTGAAGAATTGAAGAAACTAAACTTTTCAGATTCTTTCTGACATTTCTCTCCTTTGTTTCGCTAGGGAATTTGTTCTATTTTCTTCTACAGACAGGAATGTTAGAAAAATATATTTTTAGCAAAATAAATATCCAAAATTGTTTATTTCTGAGATAAAATTTATTTTACGTAGGTTTCTGATATTACTACTTTTTTTCAGGCTTATGTGAACATTTATTGTTTTCTGTTATCTAAAATAGTTTTATTAGTTGCTGAATTTGACATATACATAGTATAACACTATACATAGATATCGACGAAAGTTTTTGCAAAGGGATATCTTTACTTATCCGAGATAGGTATCTATTTCTTAAAAATTTATTTGTTCAAATTGTTTTAGGAAACTTTATACTATTTTGGATATAAATAACTTGATAGTTTTTAAATACTAATGGAGTTTTTTCGGGTTCCAGAAGTTGCAGTACTTGGGAGGAAGTAGGGTAAAACCGTGACCCTAAAGTTTAAAGACTTTCATAAATCAGTTTTTACCACGCATGTTAATTTGTTTGCATAAACAAGCATTAACTGTCTGTAAATGCAATCACATCTTCAAAAGTAAATTCAATCAAGATTAAAAACCCGATTTAATTGTTTTCAAATTGTAGGCAACTTTTTTCCAAAATAATTCAGTTTTCCCGATTTTGCCTCGGTAGTGGGTCAATATCGGGTAACTCTGGGGTGCTATAAGTGTAATTTTATGTAAATGTAAGTTTAACTATAATTGGCAAGTATAAGAATTAGTAAAAAAAACTTGTTGAGGGATGGTATGAGGATTTATAATAAATTGAAAAATGATACATTATTTATTACTTATTAACTAACTTTTTCTGTTGTAATGTAGAGCATATTGGAAAAAGCCTTGAGTAAAAAAAAATCATTTTCTTCTCAATCGGAGCAGCTTTCATGGACCCAATGCGGCATCGAATGCATTGAATCCACCCTTCACCACCCTTTGAGTCAACCAACTTTGATAAGTTGTAGTAACACCCAACTTTGTAAAGTTGCAGTTACTCCATGCAGTATTGTGATGTTTTCTTCACTGGAGGCCTTTCCTTCTTTTCTGCACTGAAGTCATTCAACACTTCATCCTTTAGTTCTTTTTTAACGCTTATTTTCTTTTTAGCATCCTTTAAAAGTTACTTTTCTTTGTTTCTGTCTTAGTTATGTTGCATGCAGGTTTTCTTTCCCTTTTGTTCCTCTTTATTTTTTCTTTACTCCATGTTTCTTTTTCTTCTAATACTGTGCAATTCACGCTTGTATGCGGAGCCCGTCAATATGACAGTTTTTCCTTTGCTCTTGTCCTCCTTCTGCTACGTTTTTCTGTCGGTGTATGGGAGAGACAACAATTCAGGGGGTGAAACACTGAATGATTCTTCTGTATCGGGTAACCCGAAATTGCCCCTCGCATAATATCAGGATTTGTCCCTCACGTAAAGTTTCCATCAAATATGGCGTTATCTGATTAAACAAAACTATTTAAGCAATTACTTGGTATGATAATAAAAGTAATTAAACGTGGTATGGAGAAAGATACGAGGGCTGTTTTTTTCAACCTCCGATGGGCTGTAACAAAAAGACGGGTCAAAATACAAAAAAAGATTTTTTTACCTAAAGTAATGTACAATACTGCTTATTTCTCCACATAATCATCTTGGCGATTTAGGCATTTGTTATACCTGTAAACAAGCTTTGAAATACCCTCTTCATAAAATGTAGCCGCCAATGATTGGGAGGGAGTTGTGACGGTTTCGTTTAAAAAAGTAAATATGGAAGCTGTACGTCAATTTTTTTCTGTCCTCCAAGCCACTGCTAGTCCATAATTCACTTATGGCGAACCTTTGAGTTTCCCTAAATACTTGGTCAACTCGCTGAACAATACCGTCTGTAGCGACAGACTTGCTTCCTTGGCCCCCTTCTTCATGGACATCAGTATTGTTCAGCGAGTTGACCAAGTGTTTAGGGAAACTCGAAGGTTTACCATAAGTGAATTATTGATAAGCATAAGTGGCTTCGATTGTAGCGCTTCCAAGTTGACGTGGAGCTCAAAGAAACCGTCACAACTCCCTTCAAACCATTGGCGGCTACATTTTATGAAGAGGGTATTTCAAAGCTTGTTTACAGAAATGACAAATGCTTTAATCGTCAAGGTGATTATATGGAGAAATAGGCAGTATTGTACTTTACTTTTGGTAAAAAAATCTTTTTGTATCTTGACCCGTCTTTTTGTTACAGCCCATCGGAGGTTGAAAAAAAACAGCCCTCGTACTAACATTTTACTCTTCTAGATCCAAGGACGCCCTACTACCCGTTCTATGTATCTTCAAAACTCTTAAGCTTAAAGCTGAAACGCAACGCTTAAAAAAACACTGTTCGTTAAAAGGCTTTAATTATTTTCTGTGATCATTTAATCGTTTTAAACCAATGTTATCTAAATAGTTACTTAATTACGAAGAGTCGATTATAGCTTGGGACACTTGATTAAATTATTAGCTTATTCTAATATTGCTTTTTAATCTTCAGAAAGCGACGATAACATATAATAATTGAATCCACACGTGAAAGAAAATTAATGTTTAATAAGTTTCGCACATTGTGTTGGTATTGATATGGTATTGTAAGATTTATTGATAGAAGTTGGTTTTCGAAAAAAAGTAATTGTACGCTTAAAATTATTTTTAATGTAAAATATTACGTTTTATCTAAAAGAATATCGCTGTTTTTCAAAATTTTGCGCAACTGTTTCGAATAGCAAAATAAATAAAAATAGCAAACGCAAAATATTTTCTTGCTATTCAGGCTTTTCGGTTTTTTTCCTCGCCAAAGCATTCTAAAAACAAAATGTGCTGATAATAGCATTCCATTCGGCAGAAGCCATTTCTTTTATCGGGCATTTCCATCGAAATGGCGAAAAGTTTTCGCCAGCGGATCGCCGCATTCAAATTGCAGTTTTAATCGCCTTTACTCTCAGCCTGCTTATGGCCTCTGGTTCTCAATATTTTTTTAATCTTTGTCAGCAATTGTATTTTCTAGGTTTCTCGAAAGTTTGTTGAAATAATTGTCTCTTCTTTATTTTTGAGTCTGGTGTAAGTTCTCTAGTAGTTGCACACTGTTAAAAATTTGGTGCTAGGTTTCACCATGATATGGGTTGGTTTCACCATGATATTGGTTCCTAGTAGCTGCAACGGCTGAATGGTGAAATGTTTCACCTTTTTTTCGGTGTTTGGTTGAACCATTTTTCTGGATTTGGAAACAAAAACCTGATAAATGGTTCAACCGAATACCAAAAATATGGTGGAACGTTTCACCATTCAGCCGTTGCAGCTACTAGGAACCAATATCATGGTGAAACCAAGCACACAATTTTTTAAAGTGCACTTTCGTCCTTTAAAGGATCCCAGAAGTTCTGGAAGTGGTTTAACGTGTCGGGACTTTTAGCTCCCTTGTAATTTTGGCGACCGGAATAGAATACGGACTTAATTTGTTTTACTTGTCCTTGTTGTAAAAAATGTCTGTGTTAGCAATTTTGTTTTTTTAAATATATTTGTTGCAGAAGATTAAATAAGCTAAGTACTTATCAACAAAGTTTCAGGCCTTTAAAATCTTAACTAAATTGTACTTTAATAATTTTATTTTTTTAATGGTGTTCATTACACAATTAAAAGGCTTAATGTGTTATTAAAACTGCATCCGCTAGTTCCAATACATTGGTGTTGCAAAAGACCTCTCGAAGTTTATGAAGTCAGGGGCACCATACCGAGTTGTAAAATATGTGGGATAACGGTTGGGCATTCGAGAATGTGATCCGGGGTCGGGGTAAGTTGGGCATCGGAGCTGTTTTTGTAGGGTATATAAGTTCTCGTTTTGTCTGCATTTGTCATAATTGGCATTGTTTAAAATAAGCTACCTCAAGTTTTTTTTAAGCTTCTCATGTTTTAAAAGCTTTTCATGAATTAGGAAACATACCTACTTATTTGTAGTTTACTTACAATGATTCAATTACTAATTAAATCGTCGTAGCATTAATTTATGGATCAAACTAATTCATTTAAGTGTTTGTTCAAGAGTAAGATGATTATAATTTCCTGCTCGAAAAGCTTTTAGTTAATGAAAAAATTACCTACTCGTTGCAGTTTGTTGAGGAAATAAAATTTGCATTAAAGTTTAGTCTGTTTCAAAATGTCTTAAATAGTGAATTTTTAGAAGTGAACTATTAATAAGTAAACACTTGAAAGATAATAAAAGCAAATTTATTTTAAATTGACAATCCTATAACATTCGATTTATTACAAATATGCGTGGACTTTATTTGACATTTAAATACTTCAAAAATATTTATTTATTGCGATATATTTATTCCACGAATAAAATACACACACATTATATATACATGTATATATTCATTTCCATGTTTCAATATTTAAACAATTAAAAACTAATATTTTTCATATCTTTTATTTCTGGTTATCTCTCAAATGTATATTATACTTTTTTGTCTTGCTCTGTATTGTAACTTTAATATTTTTCTAATTTTACTCCTCCTGAATAATGAATTAAACTAGTTCCCTTGTGCATAATATCTTCGCAGAAACCGCTTTCCGTTTCAGCCATCCATTTATTTTCACTTTAATCAAATTTCTATTGAGCTTAGAGCCTATGCTGATAATATAAGCAGCATTTCCTTATTTTTTAATAATAACGGAAGCCCGAGTAATGTTAATAATGTCTTTTTTTTTGGTTCATATACCGGCCTTTTGGAAATAACTGTTGTTTCGATCCGATGCCTGTTATGCAAATAAATAAATTTCTTCTCCCGAGTCGTTTTTAATCTTGGCGCACTGCATCCAGCCATGCGTATTATCTGAAAGTTCTATCCATTAATAATAACAAAAAATGCGCTGAACTTTGACAGTGCGGAGCATTATCGAGTGCCTTATGGACATTTCTTTCCTCATTCTCCATTTCTGACTGAGAAAATGGCAACAAAGAAAACTAATTCAGAATTTTTCTTCTTTTGTAAGTTTTTTCTCAGTCTTGGACATTTTTTTTGTGACCCTATTTTTCAACTCCTAGGTTTTTTTGTTCATTTAATGCTTCCAATATATCCGTCCAGCTATTATCATTATATTAATTTTTTTATGTATCAATTTTATTGTAATAATAATTTTGGTTTGAAATCTAATGTAAAGTTCATTGTTTTAGCTATATTATACAATCATTTATATACATTTAAATTGTGAATTAATATTACAATAGTTTTTCAACCACATTGCTAAAAACATCCAATGACTAAAATATATTCATTAAAGTGTTTGCCTTGAGTTACTTTAAAAGCCTAGTGTTTTAAATAAGTGTTTAAAGTTCCAGATGTTTTTTATACGTTGAAAACGGCAAAGTTTCATGACACTGTAAATGTTTTTCTCTGCCTATAAACCATGTCAACGGAAAAACACATTTACACAAACACGTTTTTAAGTTCTTCTCTTTCAATAAAACCATTTATTTATTAAAATAAGCGGTTTTTTTAAATTATACTTCATTCATTAGGACATTATGATTAAAGTTTTATACTAATTTGACTGCTCAATAACAAAACCATGAATTTGCAAATATGACACAGATGGAAAGCATTAGACAGTTAAATTCACAGTTTTTGAACAGCCGCCAGGATATCTGTGGTGTTGTTATTGTAACGATGAATTATGACATTTAATAAGAAATTGGTTATTAATTTATAACATTTCATTAATAAATTGAATTGGAGTGATTACATATTTAAAATGAGAGAAATATTTCATACAAGCTCTTTGATAAATATGGAACTTTAAAGTGGATTTAATTAATGTGTTTGACAATTGACTGCAAACTTAATCTAATTATAATTAGTTTAAATGACAGATTTATTATGAATATTTTGGATGATATCAAATGACTTTTAAAACCTTGTACCTATAAGCGTTTTTGAAATTTATATCGCCAAATATTGTTTTTACATTGTTTTCTTCAAGGCACATTTAATATCCCATTTTTCATTAAGTTTTTTTTTAGGGGGGGGGGGGAGTGATAAACAATGTAATTAAAAAAATCGTATTACGTACAAGATTCTAACACTTCTCGACGCACACGTGTCCCCTGTGTACACATTTGATCATGTACTCTGCTACGTACAAAACTCTCATTCATATCCTTCAAGGCAGCCCGAGCAAGACAAGCGAATCTAATTAACTCACTTTAAAAGACGGCTGAGCAAAAGAGACTACAACAACGAAACAAAAAAAAAACACTTCCCAGCAGCAACACATCTCATTAATCTTCTTCTTAGGATAGATTGTAATTGAGGGTGAATGGGGTGGGCTTCACCCCCTTCGCAGTTTGTGAGAAATTAAGACACTTCCAAAAGTGTGGGTGCCACCCTTCTTGGGACTTGAGATTAAAAAACAAACTCGAGGAACCATTCATCATTGGAGCGTTGTAAAGAGTTTAAACGATTTAAAGGAAGGGGATGCCAGGTATTAATTGAATAATGTAATTAGGATTAGCTCTGGGGATCGCCAAAAGTAAATACTGTTCTTTTTCTTTCTTTTTTTTTTAGTAAAATAGTTTGGCGTAAGATTCGGTTTGCATCGATTTTCGATTCCTTAAGTAGATTTTGTAGAAAGTTTTTATAGATTAAGAGAAGGATTGTGTAATCTCGATGATTGCATTGGTTTGGTTTTATTAACCCGAAACTATTGAGGAAAGATATTGGAAAATTATTCTTGCGTTTATTGGATATATTAATGAGTATTGGTTTAGGAATTATTTGATGGTGAAATGAGTTTCTATGTAATTCATTTGTGTATTGATGAAACCTTTTATATTTAAGACCAAATACCGACTTTCAATTTTCCGGATGAGAAGAATTATTTTCTGGGTGAGAAATTATTCCCTTTATTAATGAGATTATTTGTATTTAAAAGTGTGTCGAAGCCATTATTGGTTAATACTTTGCAGAACAGTTGTTGCGTATGATTTTCACACAAATAAAACGTTTGATTTTTTCTTTCACTTCACCAGCAATATATAAGTACAATATTTAAAAATAAACTTTTGTTGTTGCAACTAAAAGTTAACCTTTTTCAAAAAAAATAAGTCAATTTATATATTTAATTGATTTAACAAGTTTTTTTTTAAATTTCTTATAAATTATCTAATTTAAAATAGTTTATATGAAATTTGTCCCATAAACTTAAATTGGTACATTGGTCTCTTCCCATATTAACCACGCCTGTTTCAACTAAAAGACCAGGGATTTATGTCTCGTAATTTAAAACCGCGGACAAGTGACAAAGTCAAAACCTGCACCCAAAATACATTTGAAAGACATTATACTCTTTGGGACGTCTGTCCCAGTGAGTACAATGTTATTCGGGGATTGAGTGTATTTTTTTTTTAAATTTTAGCTAGTTATATGCCCTCTGGAGGTGTAGAGAAGGAGAAAAATTTCACTCTCTCCCGAGAAGCGGGTGCCAAATCCACTCTGCCTATTAGCACCCCTAAATAATTAACAAAACTTAATTATAAAATTATATAAATAACTCGACAGATTCCGCAGTTGTTATTGAATGGCTAGTCTTTTAATACATGCCAATTATAATCCGAACCATATCTTCCAAAGCTTAGAAATCACAAGGCACAGTTTCCTGATTCGATGCAAGACTTTTTCAAGATTGAGGAGAAGAACGAGTGACTGGGAACAAAAAGTTTTTCGTCATTTCCAAAAACTATTTTATCAGAACATTTTAATCTTTTTTTATTAAGATCGTAAACGAATAAGAATAATCGATTTTCATGCCCTACTTCAATGCGTTTTAGTTAACCCCTTTCATCTTATACCATACTATCCTAATAATTGAAAAGTTTATCATTATCTTCCATTTTGCATCTAAACATTTCTAAAAGCTTTAAATTTCAGGTTATATATTCTAAAATTCATCATGCATGCCTTTCGGTTGCTCCTTTCCAAGTGATTTGTTCGGGTCGTTTTTATATGCAAGACAGCTAATAACCAAAGTTTTTTTTTGCGTTGTTCATCGTATATATTTTTGACGCTGATATCAATTTAACAGTGCAGCCTTAAATCTATTTCTTATTTCAAAGGAAAATTTCCAACTTAAATGATCTAGTTTTACTGACGTGAAACTCGTATTTCATGGACGTGTAGCTTTCCAACCTCCAAAACTTTAACCATTACTTTCAAATACCCTAGTCCCAAGACTTTTCCAGTAAATTTCCTTTTAACTCCATCTTTTAAAGCGAAAATGGGTCTATAAAGTCCGCCTTCACCTTCTCCCCACATAACTGAAAAGGATACAATTGTATTCCCATTCTTTTTGTCCTGGAAATACCTTCCACGATCTATCACGCGTGCATTTCTTTCGCAGAGATTGCGAGGCCGGGACTGGTAATCTCCCTATCTGTCTTGATCAGAGGAGGCCGATTCATTTCCTTTTGCTTGGATATACTCCTCGATGCTTTTGTTATCTCCTCCATAGTCTTGACGGATTGTCTGACTGCAATTAAATCAGAAACGCTGTCTCTGGAAAAGGATTTCGACATCCTTACCGTTATCTATAGCTTTGGATTTTTTTGTGTGTATAGGTTCATCTGTATTCGTTAATGTTGGTTCGACGAATAATGAGCCTTAATATTAATGCTCAGTTGACCGACAGTTTGGGGATAAAACATTGATAGAATAATAAATTGACTTTTTTCTTGAAAATACGGATGAAATACTATATATCATTGATATAGCTAGTTTCATATTCAGTAAGGAAGACCATTAACGACTATTTTATTTATTTTTCAGATATAGAGGAATAAATATTTGCCTACATTTATTATGAATTCATAGTTTCTTTTAAAATTAAATCATGAAAAAACTCAATTTTATTACTTCTCATAAAATGGGTTCTACGCATTCCTAAACGTACTGTTTTGCACATTGTTAAAAATTCAATTTTTTTCCCTGATGATACTTCTTGATTACATACAGTGGACTGGAAAATATTTCTACTTAATACCATTTTAAGAGGCTTATAACAATATGCAAGTTATTTATTTTGGATTCTTGAACTTAAAAATATGGAAACTTCTTGTATTTTGTTTCTTATATTTACATTGAATAATTATTTTTCAACTACTATATCACCGAATGTGAGACGAACTAATCCGATGCTTCAAAACTATTAAAAAAGTTTACAACTAACCAAATAATCTTCCTTGCCAAATACTTTCGACTAGAACTCCGCTCCGATGAATTCTACACTCATATCTGACTCGTATTAATCCCTACACACCTCCACAACATTCAACCCCTCGGTAAGTTTCACGGCGTTACTTTCCGCTTCAACCTCACCTGCTTAGCTTCAGGGGCAACTCCCTGAAAATAGTTAACTCTTTTCTCTTCGATAGTGATCTGAGATCTGAACCATCTTTTCGTGGCTCTTGCGCCACTCGTTAACTGACCTCCTATATTTCCAATAACGAGGATTGGGACCGGTGAAAGGAGATTAAATGACGATCCAACTGCAGGATCGAATGTGATTCCCTTAACCATTTGATTAACTTGCTGAGGCAGGTTGAGCGAATAAAAGAAATTGGATGGCTGATTTAGATAGACTTTTCCCTTTATTATACTTTAAATGTTCAATTTTAATTCAGCTTGCAGGTTTTTTTATCAGTAATACATAACTGAAGCATTCCCCTTTAAATTCAATTTACGAATGGCTGCAAAGTTCTTTTCTCTTGTAAAAACTTCCAAAATTCAGTACAAAATTCAATTTTAGATACTCCGTGTTTTCGCGTTGGAGAGTGACTCTGCCTAGTGAAACATATGTGTATTTTGTAGTGCAAAGTTTATACTATCATCTGTCTTAAAAATTAGGGTATTTAAGTAGTGTTGAAATTTGTTTATTTTATATTAATTTGCACTGTTCTGTATACTTCTTATGTAAGAGTTCGCTACTTTTTCTTCATTCAATATCCGAATTCATCCAAAAAGTGTTTTATATAAAAAGGTATTTGAAATTTAACCTGGTTTTCTTCTGTTTAATCTTATGGTAGGATTTACACTCAAACTATGGGAAAACCGCTTTAGGCCTTATTTTTATTACCCCGATGCTATTCCCATTCCCGAATCCCGGAAATCCTGTTTAATAAAGTTCTTCATGCGCGAAGAATGACCCCTACGTGGTGCTGATTCTATCAGTGGAAATATATTTCCAGCAAAGCTTTATTTTCTTAGGAGTTGGTATCGCAATATTGGTGTTTGAGTTGTGATATGTCTGGCGAGTTCTTAATTGAGTTTTTGGTCAGTTCTTTTGTTTATGTAGGATTTCGAAATGCTATGGTATTGCATCTTGTATTGATGGATGTTGCAATAGTGTTTATCGTTTATTTTCGCCTAATCTACTTGGGTATTATGTTTCTATAGTCTTAGAAATGTTTAGTAATTAATCTTCTTGCTAGCATTGATATAGAATTATACATGTAGGATGATTTAAGAAAATTTTGAAACTTTATGCTAGAATGGTTTTTATACATTATTTCATCGTGTTTCAAAAGCTATTTATTATTATTTTTCCTAATGTAAAAATTGTGTTTCAATAACTTGGAAAATTGAAGAACGCGTGGCGATTTACCGAAATTCTGCAATAATCGATTTTGTGAAAGTAAAAAATCTATAACAATATTTTACTTTCTGAATGCAAATATTCGTTTAAATTCTCGTATCAAAACGCCCCACGCCTTTCTCATATGTTAGAAATCATTAAATACAATACATCGTCAAATTGTTAACTCAGTACGAAGAATAATAAAGATTAGTCTATAATTATTATATATATATTAGGGAAATCGGTAAATATAACCAACATGTAAAAAGTATCCATACAGTTTGTCTTTATCAAAATTTTATCCGACTTAATTGCTTTCGACAAGGTTTATTTAAAAAATGTCATTATAAATTATTTATTGTACCTAAATATTTCATTGTGGCTTGAGAATCTTTAAGTTTGTATTACATTGTAACTACTCGCAACTTAAAATGCGCATATTTTATTCAAGCAAAGTTAATCACTAAATTTCGACGACGAAACACTCGAAACTTTCCTAACGAATAATTTCCGCTATGCAGCTTAACATTAACATGATAATGTCACGTGTATCCTCTTAACTTACGATTGATGAAGTGATACTTCAAAATAAATTAAAGTGTACTTGCTTGAGCTTTGAATTAAAAATTCAACAGCCGAAGTTGGTTTCCTGTTTTAGTTGAGGTGTAAGCTTGCGTTCTTTCATTAATTCTGCCCTCCCCGTCTTACTCATTCCCTAAATATTTCGTGAACGGCAAATAAGTTACTCGTATATATTTCGTGAACGGTAAATAAATTTAAATTGTTCTCGGAAGGGTAAATGAGATGTTATGCTGAGAGAAATGGCTCTGATTTTATTATGTTTGAGGTAGGATGTTAATTATTGAATTCAGAGGAATGCAAGCAACGGTTACTGATTTGTTGGATATAAATTGTATCTTTCGTTTAATATATATTTTCAAATAATGTCAGGCGCTGTTTCGAAAATATTGTATCATTTATGGATAATATATATTAGCGATATATTGTTTTGTGTTAAGCATTACTTAATTAGCTGTCCATTTATTTTAACATCAACTTTAGTTATATACTACTGTTTCATTGTCCCATCAAGATGTATAACTCCAACGTGGTTAAACTGTTTATTGTTAGTGTGTCAAATAAATTTAAGTAATAGAAATAGAATAATTTGGATTTCAATTATGAAAAGTGTTATTTTATATTTATAAAAATAACCTTCATAGGCTTTCAATTGATTTTTCAAATAACTCTTGTATGCAAAGAATATTTATAATTGTCCTGCTTTTCTCTTTTCACTAATAGTTTAGATTATAAATTATGATATTGCATAATAGTGTTGTTATTTGAATTTCGCAAATTTATAACTTTTTATATAATAAATAAATTACTATTTTGAAATTATGTATAATAATATTTTTACTTAACACAAGAATTTTTAAGAATCACGATATCGATCTATATATTTACTAATGTTTTAAATTCAAATACTAAATGCATTGTTCAAGAACTCTTAAAATCCAAAATAAAATTGTTTCGCGTGTATTTTATGCATCCATCAAAATATCCTTGCACAATGAACCACAAATATCTATTGCAGTTGTTACTACTGCGGTATGTCTTATCACATCTCTGCCACAATGACAACCTCTCTTCCGAATTGCACTTTTTATGACGCCACCCCAAATTGAGTCATGTTTATGACACGGCGATAAAAGAAACTAACAGCCATTCCTGTGGCCAGATTCAATTTGTGGGCCGTGCATTGTTTCCCTCCAGGTGGCTAACCACTTCTATATGTGTTTTTTTCTTATATAAAAGGATGGCAACGGCACAACTTCCTCTTGGTTTTCTCTATGGAGATAGGAATATGATAGAGATGCTACCGAATCGGAAAATTAAAGCGAACACAGTTTTACCAGGTGAAGCCAGGTGGAGCCTCTTTTCAATGGACCCAAACCAAAGCAGACTTATGCTTGGCTATTTGGTGCTGAGTTGCATGCAGTAAAATTAAAAAATACAATTTAAATGTTTCGTTTTAAGGACAAATGCATCTTGTGCAAACAGACATTAGATGTCTAGTACCGATATTAGCTTCTAATCTAAATTATCTAGTACACTTATTACAAGTAAAGAACTTTAGAGATATCTCACTACAACACAGCTTCACAAATTGTCAATTAATACATTTTAATTAGCTATTTTCAAAGAAAATAGTTTCTTATAGAAATCCCATAGATAAGGCGGCAATGCGGCCCTATCATTGATTTGGGGATTCTCATGTGGCTTCACTTTTTTTTCGCATCTTATTCTTACCTACATGGTTTCCCTGGTACAGGATTCAGCCTCTCAGGAATTCCAGGTCGTTTTATTTTCTCTTCCTGGTTAGTTTCGTCTTTTCTACCGGTTTGTTTCGGGATGGTTCAGATGAATAGCTGTTACGTGACTTTTCTTTTCGGGTGTTTATTACCATTTGAGGTTTATTCTTTTGGTGAGACTTAAGTAAAGGAAGTTTACTCAACAGAAGAGAGTTTATAGTAGGGCGCGTTTTCTAGTTTATTCTCAACTATATTTATAAACCCGGCGTTGCACGGGTGTACCTTTATACGGGGATTTGCTTTTTATGTAAACTTTTATTTTATATAATTTGATCCCCTCTCCACTGATCAGCACACCGTCAGTATATTATAATCTTCCATTCTGATACCAGCATCAATGTAAAAAAAATGTCCGATTGCATCCAGACCCTTCCGGGAGTTTCAGGGGCTTTCCCATAGGACCCCGTTAAAGTTGCCAGTTTCATAAACAGATAATAAATTGGCTGAGGAAACAATTAAGAATAAAAAAAAGGGAACATCTATGATATAAATGACCGGTCTCAATTTGGTGATTTGCTTCACGTTGCCAGGCAATCAAAATGCCTAAATGTAGTAAACGTTCTTAACTTAATATTTCGTATAACTCCATAGGTATAGCTACCCTCAAATAAATGTTCTAGCTTGCCAAAAGTCGCCAATAAACAGTTCGGCTATTAGATCATAGCGGTACCCAAAAAAGAGTTTGGCAGTTGCATATGCTGCTTCTAATTCGCACAAACATGCAATATGAGAGAGAATCGAAATTTCGGAGAAGTATTCAGCAGAGTTTTAATAGTTATCTCCCTTATTTTTGTTATGAGACCTCTACTGTCGTGGGTACATTGCAACAAATGTCACGCTATTCTCTACAACATTTCTCAATATTAATTCTCGGACTTTCGCAGACATTAAGTCTGAATAATATATGACCAAAGAAAGAAAATGAAACATACATGCATCATCTTTTATGGTCGGGAAATTTTTACGAAGTACAGCAGGGGAAAAAAAACGATCCACCCTTCGGTTTTCGGCTACTATTGGTCAAGGAATTTTGTGAAAAGTGTCATTTTTCCGGAAATAGCGTAAGAAATTGGGAACTGGCAACAAAAATTGTATAAGGAGTCGTCTACATATTAAATTGAGTACCAACTTTGAAAATTCCAATGGCAACACCCAATTTTTTTAATATAAAAATGTTTATCATCCTTAAAATAGCCCAGATCCAAAAGAAAATTTATTAATTTGCTTTATTTGTTTAGATATAAGCATTCAAAGTTGAACGCCCATAATGTTAAAAAAGTTTCACAAACTTTTATTCATACCTCCACAAATAAAATGAATTAAACCAAATTTGTTTTCATTATATACTTCTTAATCTTCCAAAAACAAATCACATAAATTTTTTCATCAATTTTTCATTATTATTATTTTTTTATTTAAATTTAAATAATAAAAAATAAAACATGAATAGCAACCCCAAATTTTTGTTACATAAATCGATAAAGTAGATCAAGTAGAACCAAAATCCTGAATTTTTTAATTCAACAACAATTATTTGCCGAGTTATTGTAAAAATACTGAAAAAAACGAATTTTAGGGACCGTGTAAAAAATTACTTAGCAAATTGAATCCTAACTTGCATTATCGTTTGGTGGTTGAAAAGCGTTTTTGGTTAATGTTTATTCAAATTATTGATGTCTGTCAAATGTCTAAAAATCCTTTCTTGTTTCAAGTGTATTTTGTTTGTATAATTAACATTAAATTATATCGATTATTATGTTTTTGAATGTATGTTATTTCCAATACAATTTCAAAAAGTGTGTTTTATATTAAAAATTAAATACCCTAAAATATTATTGGAATTCGGTGTTTAGCATATTTTATTGTTACCACATTAATTATTTAAAATGATTAGTGCCCACTGCCTTGGTTAAAAATCATTGCCAAATCATTCTGCGTAATTTTATTTTGTTTTTCTTAAATATCGTGTTAAGATCGTAATTCTCGTTTTGTAATATGTGGTTTATATTACCGATAAAGTGAGTCGGGGTTCCGGACACAATCCCGAAAGCCAAAATACCGACAAGCCAGAATCTCGAACGCCGAAATCCCGATAGGCCATAATTCCGACATAGACGAAATCCCGAACGGGTCGAAATCCCGAAAAAATAGATTTTTGTCCATTTCTCGATTTTTTAAAAAAAAATATTAGAGATTACTTATTTATTTACTTATTTAGTTATTTAGTCAGTTAATCAGTCGGTTAGTTAGTTAGTCAGTCGGTTAGTTAGTTAGTCAGTCGGTTAGTTAGTCAGTCGGTTAGTTAGTCGGTCGGTTAGTTAGTCGGTCGGTTAGTTAGTTAGTTAGTCGGTCGGTTAGTTAGTTAGTCGGTCGGTTAGTTAGTTAGTCGGTTAGTTAGTCTTTCCGTTAGTTAGTTAGTCAGTCAGTCATTCCGTTAGTTAGTCAGTCAGTCAGTCATTCCGTTAGTTAGTCAGTCAGTTAGTCAGTAAGTTAGTAAGTTAGTTAGTCAGTGAGTCAGATAGTTCACTTACTGATTGACAGTAAGGTAGACTAAGTTAGTCAGTCTGGACTAACTAACGGAGTGACTAACTAACGGACCGACTAATTGACTAACTGACTGTCTAACTAACTGTTTGACTAACTGACTGACTAACTAACTGACTGTCTAACTAACTGTTTGACTAACTGACTGACTACCTAACGGACTGACTAACTAACGGACTGACTGACTGACTAACTTATTGACTGACTAACTAACTAACTGACTGACTAACTAAATGACTAACTAACTGATTAAATAACTAACTGACTAAATAACTAAATAAATAATCTCTAATATTTAAAAAAAATATCTCTATTAAAAAATCTCTATATTAAAAAAAATCAAGAAATGGACAAACATCTATTTTCGGGATTTCGACCCATTCGGGATTTCGACCCATTCGGGATTTCGACCCATTCGGGATTTTGGCTTGTCGGAGTTTTGGCTTGTCGGGTTTTGGCTTGTCGGGATTTTGGCTTGTCGGAGTTTTGGCTTGTCGGGATTTGTCCCAGACCCAGTGCGCTGAATTTTAAACAAACTTTTTGTAGCAATATGAATGAAACAAAAATTTGCATAAAATGTAAAACATAAATGTAATAATCATGTTTGTCTATCTGATTGTAACTAATCGCATTTGAAAATCTGTTCGTTATAAATAATCGTATGTGTGACTTAATTTAAAATTAAAACTTTTTCTCGTCTACCCTTTATTTTATTTCTGAATTTTAAAATCTAAAATTAAAAAAAAGGGTAAAAATATAAAAAAAAAATCACAATATTAGTGAAGAAGGTTTAATAATTAATTCTAGCATCCTTTGGCGAGATTATGGTAACTCTTTTGTTAGCTTGTCGTTTCGACAAGACACCCTAAATATTACCTTTTTTAATTTGGAGATTTCCCCCTAAGAGAGTTCAAAATTAATGCTTTAATATCTCAGCAAATAATGCAAAATGAATAATTCTTTTTTTATACCTGGGGTATTTTGAAGGTGCTGAACATTTTTATGTAAAAAAACTGGGTGTTGCTATGGGAATTTTCAAAGTTGGTACTCATTTTAATATGTAGACTACCCCTTATACAATTTTGGTTGCCAGTTCTCAATTCCTTACGCTATTTCCTGAAAAATGACGCCTTTCACAAAATTCCTTGACCAATAGCAGCCGAAAAACGAAGGGTGGATCGTTTTTTCCCCCCAGCTGTACAAATTCCTTATTTAGGCTGAAAATATCCCTCCATATCTTCATTTCTTATCATTTGTAAACAGCAATTTACTTAAATTAGGAAATATTTAATTAGAATCGAGTTGAGAAAATCTGATCCAGCATAAAATAAAACCAACCACATTTTAAATCAATAAATAAAATAACGATATTCAAATAACAACCCCTCAAATTATGCCCACTTGCTTTTTACCTATTTACACTTAATTTTTGTTCTCGCTGAACCGCTGAAATTTCTTTCAAATTGAAAATGTAAAATATAAACTCGAATCTTATAATAACGCTCAATGCTATTCCTAATGAGATATCGGCTCACGTTTTACCCTCTTACACCCGTTTGGGTTCGAATTTCGAAAAATCGCTTCTTAAATGACGCCTTCAATATAAAAAGAGTAAGGTCCTAAAATTTGGAATCCATACCTCCAGTAGTTTTGGCTGGGCGTTGATACGCGAGTCGGGCAGGACTTACCCTTTTATATATATAGATGGGTTACAGTACTCTACCGAGCTTTGCTACGATAAGATCGTAGTTGCTTTTTCGATGAACTAATATTGAACAATATATGACATTTTATTTTTAAAAATTATGGAAAAAAACATTTGCCTTAAAACAGTCGTCTCTTTTTCGAGATATTCACTTCATCTTTACCAGCCTCTAGGGAATTTTTATTTAATCGAAATATTATTTATTATTTAAAAAAAAGCACTAATTATAAATGTAGCCTTAAGTTGTTTTCCTACCAAACCCATTCATTTCAAAGAATTTTAATGATTTTTTTAATTCCCCTTTCTGTGGAGTATACCTGTTGATAAAAATAAGTAATTGGATCTGCTTGAAAACCTCATCTAAATTTAGACATAAAAAAAAAATGTTTATGAAATTCAATTACGCGAAAAATTTAAGAAACTGGTGCATAAAATGCTTAATAATTAATTTTTTATTTTTTATCTGTTCGCAGTTCCTAATTAAAATTTGTATTGTTAAAATAATTTTCATGAAAGATATTGTAAAGGTTTTTTTACGGCAAATATTTGGATCTGCTAATTTTTTTTTGTCGTAATAAAATATGATAGCTGCATTTACTATCAAATAACTATTTTGATTCGCTAATTTTTTTCTTTCATTTGTTCATTTTTATTTATTTTCCTGAAGGAATTAATATTTTTAATCATTATGTAACATAATATCTTTAGTTAATTAGAATTAATATAAGACGGCTTTTTGGAGTTTATCGTATTAATGTTTTTAGTTTTAAAATGTTATTTCCTGAAAATGACTTGTACTAAACAAAATAAATTTTGCACTAAAATTCGATTGTTTTTATATTATTTGTAAGCCGATTCATAAAGGCAAAAGTATGAACTGCATAATTTTTTTACTAGTTTTCATTTATTCATTACAATGACTTTTGGATTTTTGTATTTATACAAATAATAAACTTTTAATTTATATCATGTCTTTAGCATTGCGCTTTTTTTAATGCAATAATTGATAATTTATAACTTGGGAATCGCTAATGTATGTAAATCGTGTAATTTTACTTCATCATTTTCAAGTTTGAATAAACTAAATGTGTTAAAAGTGGTACATTTCCTATTAAAAATAGGATAATAATTTTCTTCCTCTGCATGCCAATAAAATTTTTCTATTAAAATAGGATTCAAAAATTACTACGAACCCTCTAAATATTACGTAATAGAAATATAACTGGTCATACATTAAAAAACTCACTTTTAACAGTTAAGTGGGGAAAATAATTTTTTTAAGTAATTATATATTCTTTCATTTAATTGGTTTCATAAAGCTATAATTAAAAGGCTGAATATTAATCATCTAAATTTGTGGTATTTCATGCATTATATTGAGTTTGTTTTATGGTGATATAAAATAGTTGTTCTTGTTTGATTTTACTTCCCTCAGCACGCCAATTATCGAATTTCTCTAATTTAAAAATTAAGAGTATAAGTATTTATATTATTTATGAATGAAAATCTACATTTTTAGAAAAAGTTTAATAATATCTCCTTTTGTCGATATAAAGTCAATGTTATGATTATTGATATAAAAAAAAACTTTTTGTTTAATTTCAATAAGAATCAGACTTTTCATAAACTTAAGGCTATTATAACTTTTTAGGCATTATTTCTTACGGAAAAAAGATATCTGACCAGTTTCAAACCAAAATCGTCCTGACATGCTTCTTTCTTCGCCAAATTAAAGTTTTAAATTTTAATGCCATACTTTTTATAAGTTACTCAAACATTGAATTTTCATTTAATATTTCTATTTGAATAAAATTGCATTAAAAGTCTTATAAATATGATAGTACTGCTTAGAAACAAAAAGATTAGCTTGAATGATGAGGCGGGAGTTTGGGTAAACAGTTCCCTCTTCTTTTCCATTTTTAGTTTTACCTCGCTCGATATCTTGCATTAAAAATTATCAGTGAGAACTTTTATTCAGAAAATGCCAAGGCTTAAAGTTCGCCCCTTTGGCACTTAGTCACATTGGTTTGCTGTACTTGAGACTAGCAGAATCATCAATTTTTAACTCTTTTTCGATTAAAATATAGATCTGAGAATGTTGTTTATTTTTGATATTAATGGTATGGTACTGCATTGAGGAACAAAAAAAACTTCCATTAAATCAATGCATTATTTGATAAATTTGTTAAAGTCAAACTTTTTCAAACGTTGTGGGTTGAATGAAATGGGCAGGATAATTATTTTCGCCCTATTCTTTAACTTGCTTATCTTGATTATTGGAAACATTTTGAAATTTTAGATGTAAATGAAGTATGTCTGTTGGAATCAAATGTGCTGGATTAGTTCAGAAATTACACAATATCGTTAAAGTTAATTCAAAGCAGCTGAACTTACTCGTGCTTGGAATAAATATTCCAATACCCAAACCTTTAAATTTGCATTCAACGAATTTGTGCTTATATGCTTGACTAAAAGCAATATCGCCTCAACACCATCAGAGTTCCCATTTCTATAATATCCCACATCTTCGAAGACTAAACTCAAACAACCCTCCAACATCCTCCAGAAATCTCGCTTCAGTTCACAAATGTAAAAATCGTTCTTTTTAAATAGTTGTTGGAGCCTCGTTTATTGTGTTTCTTTTCAGCACAACATGTTTTAAGTAAGTTCAACGATTTGTCAAAATTTAAAAATCTGAAATCTTTAATGTATTTTCCCCCTAGCGTTATGAAACAAATTCATATTAAAATTTACGATCTAGTTAAAAAAAACTTGTTCACAAGTGCAGTGAGTGCACTGCTTTATGTAAAAAAAATACACAAATCTTTTAAGCCTGCACCAAATATATATGTACAGATCAGTGTGCATAAGTTGTAGCTTTTAACAACGTTAATATAATGCAGGATGACGGAACATCATAGAACCCAGTTACAGCTTTTAATTTGCAATGCATTGTAAAATAATTCAATTAATATTGTAAAATATTCAATTTGGGAACGCCGATTAAAAGAAAACAGCAATGCCCTTTCTTAAAAATTAAAAAAAACCCGACACATTTACATAAGAGAAAGACAAGTGTCAAAGAACGAAGTATTCCTTCACACCCTCACCCCGATTAATGCAATTAATACATCCATTCATCCCATTTCCGCCCCTTACTTATTATTAAAGGCGCCCATTCGCCTGCCAGGACTGCTCGCGATGGGGCTTTACATCAAAAGGTCCCATAATCACGGGGCTTTGGCCGCCGCCCCATCTCTTGACGAATTAATGAGTCCCCATTTCCATGCATCTAGGAGGCGCCAGAAAGATATGGGGCCGCTTATAATCCCTGTCCAGTTTGCGGGCCTTATGTGGGCTGAATGGGAAGTGGTTGGTTTTCGTATCCGAATGTATCTTGGCATGATAATTCTGGAATCTGGAGCTTGGCTTTTGTTGAATTGCTGTCTTATTGGCGTTGAATGAAGTTCTCATTGTTGGCAGTGCTTTCTCAGTGTAGTGCTTGTGATTTGTTTGATGTTTTATTGAGATTCTTTGGTTAGAAGCAATTGCGAGAATAATTTTTTTTAAATGTTTAATCTGTTTTTATTATAAACATTGGGACGGAGTTGAGTTTAGTACGAATATTTTTTATGTAGTGCATTCTTTTAACTTAAATGTGATCAATACACAGGATATAGTTTGACAGAATTTAGCAAAAACTGCTCAATCTTTGTCTTATTACTTCTAATAAAAATGAAGCTCGAATTTTAAAAATATTGAAAATAAAATTTAAAATGAATCGTGTTTTAGTATTCAAAAAATAATTTCTTTTCTATCCTCGCATGTCCTTAAGCTGGAAATTATAAATTTGTTTTCAACATTAAAAGCTTTCATGTTTTAAATTGAATAATATGCATTCATAAAAAGTTAACATTATTTTCTCCTTTTAAAGAATAAAAACTTACAAAATAAATACTAGAATGTATTTTGTTAAGACATCTCGCAGATGTTTGCTCTGAGATTCATAATTCCGATGAGAGCAGACTCTTTTAAATGATGTCATCTTTTGTATAAAATCCCGTAGTTATTGAAATCTCCGATACAAGTTCATCAAGCATCTAATTTCTACCTCCGAGTCAGGTTGGTGTATGTAAATTTTTCAAGATATACAAAAAACATTAAAACTTTATTCAATCTTGATGCTTGTCTGAGAAGTGTTCATATTTTAATTCAATTTAACGGTTATTTTGAAGACATACAATAATTAATTGTTTGAGGTCTTGAGACATTTCAATGTTACATCCAAAAGGGCAAAATATCTTATAATGAACCATTTTGATCAAGATGTACCCTTTTAGCTCTGAAATACAGATTTATCTTTTATGTTGAACCTTAAATCATCACTTTGTTACCCCGGTTATCTTTAATAACAGCTTTTCATTACGTTGGAGTGTATTTCCGTGTATTTGTCTGCTTATCGTTGCTATCATAGTCAAACAAACCTATTCAGGTTGATTAATAAACGAGATTGTGCGTATTTGAGGAATAATCTTATGTTAGCGAACATATTCCTTCTGGGTAATAGCTTTCATTTTAAAAGCTTGTTAAATACTTTATTTCAGCAATCCTTTTATATAAGGAAATCTATGGTCTAAGGAGACTCCAAACTTGTTTTTGGTTCTAAATTAAAATGTATTACAAAATAGCTGAAATGATGTTTGTTTGTTAATCATTACGTCAAAAAGGCGTAAAATTGATTTTAATTCAGTCAAAAATTAACATTAAAATACAACATTTTTAAACATAAAATTGTTATGGAGAAATACACATACAATGACTAAATGTCGTTAGTTTATTGCTTTAGAAATGTTTTTTGGCCGTCTACGATTTTACGGCTGTTTTACGATTTTACGACTCTTATTATCTGCTTACAAGTGACAAGCTTAGTTGAAGAACGTGCTAAGTGACAAAAGGTGAAAACGAGAAAATGAGCTTTAAAGTTTTTCGTTTGCACCTAGATACGTTAAAAACGACATTTACAAAAACTAAAAATATACTTAACTTGCAGGTTATGAAAAAAAAGGAAATATCTTATCTTTTAAATTAGGGAATAACAAGTCCATTGACCAAAAAATCTCATTTTTTTCTCAAAAATGTCACTTGGAACGTTTTCCCACTAAACTCTTCAAGTGTATATTTCACTTGCTTCAAAACAGAACAAGTAGGTTTGTAACAGAATCTGTCACTTACCCTCTTCTACACAACAGTTGTGTTTAACAGGAAAAAAGGCGCCAAACACAGCATTATTTCTACATTAAACATTTACATGCTAAATTTGGCTAGTTTCATTTATTTTATTTCGAAAATTCAATAATTATTACTTATCGTTTGCAAAAATTAATATTTCAAAGAATAAATATGTAATATTCCTCGCTTTTTAATAGAATAAAAATATTTCATATCAACATACAAAGAATTTCGAAGTGAAATATATTTCATGTCATTTCTAACTGATCGATGTCGCAAAAATAAATTTATTTTATTGTCTAAAAGAATTAAAGTTTCTCGAGCGATTGTTGCGAATGGCAATGGGGATTTTATTCTAATAAAAATGGCCTCCTATGCTTTTTAAATGAGCATTAAGTTTTGCAGTTTTTTAAATAATTAAAGTCCTTCGAATTCTTTTCTGAAATTGTCAATGTATTTTAATTTCGATGCGCTGAATTTTTTGACGTATCACACTTGTCCATAGCATTTGTAGTTTCGGCTATGAAAGTGGGTGACAGACAGACGGACTGAACGATTATAATACTTTCCATTTTTTACGTTATAACGTAGTGTGGAAGCTAAAGTGAGATTTGTTATTTTTTAAAATTCACATTTTTCTCTACATTCGCGCGCTGAAATGAAACCTTTTGGTATCTGGTCCTATCTCATGCCTTAGTTTGGAGACCCCTAGTCCAAGATAAATCCAAAGTGATGAGCGTTTATTTTCTCACTGGCATTGGGAATTTTAAGGAAACTACTTCGGGGCATGGTATTCTTGTCTTTTGTAAGACTCGTCGAGTTTCCTATCACATTATTTACTTCTTTTGAGAACTGGATTGTTTTCAGTTGGAGGGTATCTACGGGTTTGGTTTCGTTTTATAAAGTAAACTTGGAAGTACCCTTTTAGAAAATAGATAAGGTTACGTTTATCTTTGTGTTTGAACGATTTGATTAAATTGCTATGCTTGTTTATTTAGTAGAATTGAAGTTTTTTTTAATGTCGCATTTTATTTTCTCGTTATTAATTGTGATTCTAAATTCGTACTATTGCTTAAAGTAAAATTCTTTTTGATCGATTTTAGCTTCCACAATAAGTTTATAACGTATAAAGTGGAAGGTATTATAATCGTTCAGTCCGTCCGTCTGTCTTTCTCTTACCCACTTTCATAGACCAAACTACAAATTCTACAGACAAGTGTGGTATGTCAAAAAATTCAGCGCATCGAAATTAGAAGAAATTGAAAATTTCAGAAAATAATTTGAATTTGAAGTACTTTAATTATTTTAAAAACTGCAAAATTTGATGCTCATTTAAAATGCATAGGAATCCATTTTTATTGGAATTAAATCACCATTGCCATTCGCACCAATTGCTCGAGAAACTTTAATTCTTTTAGACAATAAATTAAAATAAATTTATTTTTGAGACATCGATCAGTTTGAAATGGCGTCAAATATATTTCACTACGGGATATTTTGTATGTTAATAAGAAATGTTTTTTATTCTATTTAAAAGCGAGGATTATTACATACTTATTCTTTGAAATATAAATTTATTTTTGCAAACGATAAGTAATAATTATTGAATTTTCGAAATAAAATAAATGAAACTAGCCAAATTTAGCATGTAAATATTTAATATAGAATTAATGCTGTGTTTAGCGCCTTTTCACCTGTTAAACACAACTGTTGTGTGGAAGCGGGTTAAGTGACAGATTCTGTTACAACCCTACTTGTTTCTTTTTATTCTTTTGCATATTTAGTGTATGTCTGAAGAAAAAAAATAATTCGAAGTTTCCCATATTTATCAGTTATCAATAATTGAGCTTTCAATAGCCTTCCTGTAGCTCTAGTGTGACGTTAGGTTCAAACAAAACATATCCAAAACGAAATATCCAAAGTGTTTCAACAGCACACTAAAAAGGCCATACACCCGACAAAAATGAATAATTTACTGCAGTACACATCAAATTGTTCTGCTAAGTCAAATTCTTTTTGACAGTTTTTTTTTCATTTATTTTTTATATGTTTAGTGTGTGCTATCTCAACTTATTTATAATGCATATGTTTTTTTTTTGTATTCTTGATTATTTCTAATTAATATTCATCCCGCGTATTTTTGTTAGACCCGCCGTTATTCTATTCCTTCGTAAATAAATATTTCCGTGACATAAGTTTCCAAGCCCAACCACACTGATTTCTTCGTCAGCAAACAGTTTTATTTTGTTACTTCCTAAGCTACCTTCTTTATTCTGCCCCAAACTTCTTGTCATTGCCCTCTTACTTTCGCATTCTTCTAAATATCACCCATACAAAATAAAATAATTACTTGTTGTTTTTCACTAGTTTCCGTTTGGGCTATACGTTACATTGCAAATAGTGAATGCCTTTTATATTTTATACTTGAAACCCTTATCAGCATACTTTGTGCCATATGAGTGAGACTCGTACACAACATAAATAGATTTAGTTAGCATAAAGGTAATGTTTCTTTTTTCATTTGGTGTTTCCAAAGTTTATTTAATGTTATAACTTACAATAATAATCGCATATAGGACAGCATTAAAGGATTATTTGCAATTATTTTTTGAATATGGGGCTGGAGTTTGCAAATTTAGTAGTTAGTTTCAATATAACTTTGTTGCCAGGTTTAAATGTCATTATTCCAAAACACCAATTTTCATCCTTAATGTACACTTTTCTCTTTTTTTATTTTACTAAAAGGGTTGAAATTTTCTGTGATGTCGTATACATGTCTATTTAACACAGTGAACCAAAAATATTTTTAAAAAAAATAATTGAGTAAAAATAAGACGATTTTTTTAAATTTAAGAAATGCCTAAAATTTCTATTTAGATTAATAACTTAAAATTATGAATGTTTTATCGTCAGACTTGAGGTTCATTGGGTTGAATGGGCTTTTTTTATTTCTATAAATAATTATTTTCGTATATTCGCAATGGTTGTGCTGGAAAGAGTACCTAAAAATAAAAATCGGTGTTTTAAAATAATGACATATGAAGCTGGAAACAAAGTTATATTGAAATTAACTACCAAATTTGCGAACTCCAACCCTATATTAAGATGCGTATTTTATAAAAAATTTCGTAAATATTCATTTTAGTGATTGAAAGTTAAAATAAAAATTTGATATTTTGAAGCGTCGTTTTGTTCCCTGTAATAAATACAAATAATCAATCGTAATATATACAAATAATATTGTAAATATGTAATATATACAATATAGTATGTCCCCATAATACATACAAATCATAATAAACAAGTAACTATATTAAAAAAGAACAGAAAGAAAGACTAAATATTCGCTAAAATCACACCAACCCCTTATTCCGCTAAGCATCCTCCCACCATAGGATTATCCCCAAGTAATGCCTGCCGCTTACAAAACAGGTTAGGAACTTTTTCTTTACCTCATTGGGATGGACTGCATGGCTTTTATTCAGCTTTTTGTTAGGCTTTTTTTGCAAGAGAAAAACTGACAGTGGCCGAAGAGAAGAAGAAAGGCCATTTCTTTTACTAATGGGTCGGTAAAGTGCTGCTTAATCTTGGCCTGATGTTAAGGGATTGGGATCTCAAATGGAGAATGGTCATGAGGTACAACTATTACTTTTCTTCTTCTTGGAATGGTTTTTCGGATGGTTTTTTTAGTTAGGCCTTTAATTGTTTTGGTGATTAGAGTAAAATAGTTCGTATGGTTTTCTTAGCCTGGCAATTTTTTTACTCGTGAAATGTTGGATTTATCTATTTCACAGTTTTCGTAAAATAATATGAAGTATGAGTAAGGTACATGATATACAGTTGTTTAACATATTACAATTTAGTTCGTAATTTTTAGTTGGTTCAAGGTACTTTGTAATTGATAATGTATGTTTATTGAAGGAATAACGCTATTTTTTAGTTCCGTTAAATTGATACCAAAATATTCCCCTCCTAACTTTTTTGACTGCTATTTTTCTAACTTCTATAACTTTGGTTAATCAGTATTATCGCACTCCCCCCCCCCCCCCATTTTATTTATTTTTAAAATGTTTTATGTTTAACAGACATTTCTTCTAGCCAAAAATGTATTTTGCGTACGTGCAATTAATGTCGTATGCATGTATATTTTGCGTTTTTGTAAAAAAATGCTAGCGCATTTATACAACTCACATGGATTACGTAAATACAAAAACAAAATCTCGTTAAACATAAAATACTTACGATTTTATATGAAACTAGCTTTATAAACCCGGCGTTGCACGGGTGCACCCTTATAACCCTAATTAGTAGGGTTTTTTTATGTAAACTTTTATTTTATACCAATTGATCCATCAACTATGGTCCACTCCATCAGGATATTATAATCTCCTCCCATTCTGATATGAGGGGTTGATTTTATCCAGACCCTTCCGGAGTTTGGGGGCTTTCCCATAGGGCCCTATTCAAATTGCCAGAACAGCTATATCATATGTTATAATGGCCTGTTTATATTTCACAATTAGCTCAAACGAAACTGCCCAAATGTGGTAAACATTCGAACATCGATAGGGCTGGGGGACCCACTCGGTAAATACTTTCGTCTTGCATGCGGTAGGTCCCAGGTTCAGGTCCGGGCATCGAAAATAACTGCAGACCTATGAACGGCTCGTGCAGCCAAAAAATGTCCGACGAATAATACCCCGTATAGAAGAAGGGCACTTTAAATATCCTTCAAATCCCCAACGCTGCGTACGATGTCGCCCTTAAAAGTTGCATTACTCACGTGTCGGCTCGTAACTTGACTGTGGTTCTAAATTACGAATCCCGTTTCCAATAGCACTCGTGTGTAGCTTTAATGCGACGATAATTCAAACTAACCCTAACCCATACAACTGGATGGGAATAGCTACCCTACGTTAAATTTTCAACTTCGCCAAAAGCCGCCAATGCCAAAATTCAATCGACCGTTACGCCATCTTAACATCAGAAAAAAAAGACATTCATCCTCTTGTATGGTTGGAAAAGTTTTATAAAGTACAAATTCCTTATTTATGCCGAATATATTCCGGTTAACCTAAAGAATCATGGCCGGCAATTTTACGCCAAATCTGGTAACCCCGATGGCAACCTTTGGCGAAATTAGCAATTGCATTGACAATTTCTAAATGTTAATCTATTTAAATCTTAAACGCATATAATTTATTCTGAAGTTATCTTATACTAATATTTTATTAATTAGATGCTTACTGATTTTAAATAATTATTTACTTTTTTTAAATCAATTCTTCGTCATTTTAAAAATTCACTTTTTTTTATAAATCTGGTCTGCAATTTAATGAATCTTTCCTCTGTTTTAAGTCGGCCATTTTGAAATTAGGTAGTATTTTTGGTCATTTCGAGATGGTAACCATCTCGGCAAGTGCCGGGGTTTGTTATCACTTCGACTTGGCGACATTTTTGAAAATTAGCCAAATCCGGCCACGATTCTTTAGGTTAACCTATATTCCTCCATATCATCATTTCTTACCATTTGTAAACAACAATTAAATTCGGAAACGTAATTAAAATCTAGTTGGGGAAATCTGATCCACCATAAAAAAAATAAAGAGATTTAAAATCAACAAATAAAATACTGATATTCAAATAAAAATCCAGTAAATTAAACCGACGTGCTCTTTTTTTTCTTTTTTAATTTTCGTTCACGCTGAACGCGCTGAAATTTTTTATAAATTGAAGTAAAAAATATATATTCTAATCTTTTAATGTTATTCCTATGGGGAAATTGGCTCACGTTTTGCACTCCTACAACCGTTTGGGTTCGAATAAAAACTAACCTATAGCCTATTCCTGGTTCTAAGCTATCTCCCCACCAATTTTCAGCCAAATCCGTTTAGCCGTTCTTGAGTTATAAATGGTCTTACTAACACGACTTTCTTTTATATATATATATAGAATTAGAATTTGCAATATTGGTTAAAATATACCGTGTGGGAATGCAATTAAAAATATTGGGAATTTCGAACACTGTAAAAGAATGTCCTCCTGGAACAATCTTTACAGAGTAACGTTCAATCATTTTTTAATACTTATTATGTAAATCAAAGAAGAAAACTCTCGTAACTCAGCTTAAGCCATTTTTAACCTTCATAATTGCACACGCTCTCTTTTTCAAATGCAGCTTTTTATGCGTTTGCACAATGCCGTAATGAACTCCTTTTGCATTAATTGTTATACACTTACTTATATATAAATAACAGAATTTTATATAATTGCTTCAAGAAAATTTCGCAAATTCTCTTTAAAAACTAAACGGTAGTAAACTAACGGTAGTCGGTAAAATCAGAAGCAAAACATAAATTGGTTTTTTAAACAAATTTTTCTGTTATATCTTATCTGTTGCGTTTATATCTTGCGAAAATACAAATAAAAAAATCATGCAAACCTATTTCCTAAAAACTAAAACTACTTAAACAAAACTCACCTCTTTCACGGGAGTAGCAACAGTGATGACAGTCAGTACCGCAAGCAGAATCAAAATCTTTCCCATATTTGCGTCCCAATACTTGAACTAACAGCCGGCTCTTTGTTAACCTTATCGCCGAATAAAACCATCTCCTCATCCCGGGATGTTGATCCCAAGCTAGTAGACGGGATCACCGGCAGATGGCGCCACCATAGTTGTTACCATGGCAACCGTTTAGACACATCGTTGGATTACAGAGCGACGAGAGATGCGGATTTGCTGATGTTGAAACAAAAGTTGTTTTTTAGGCTTTCGTCTATTTTTTAAGGTAAAAAATTCGAGAAAAAGTTTTGTTTTGAATAGGGATGGGGATATGAGGATTTTTTTTTTTTTACCTCTGTTTTGTATATATTGCAGCTTCGTTCTGTGAGTTTGACACGATAGTCTACTGATTGTGATCGCTGCTGTCAGTTTTTTTTTACTAAGTGAAGGCTAATAAGCTTGATACACACTTAGCCTCTCGATAGCTAAGTCTATAGTTTGAATTATTGACATATGTTAGGGATGTTCATATTTGTTTGGTATTGGCTTTAACTACTAGGCTTCTACTTATTTTGAGTGCGATAGTTTTAGAAAGTAGCGATGTAATGAGGTCCTAAAGAGAGAAAAATTAGTTACTATTTTGCCATGTATTTTACCTTATATATATAACTTATTAAATATCGTAAAGATTGTTTATATTCATAATATGTTCAATAAATTTAACAAGAATGTAAGCTGTTGCTGTTGAGGATATAAGTTAAGTTAAATCTTTGCCAAACCAACCCATATAAGTTTGTGTTGTTTTTTGATGCATGCGAAAAAGAGTGTCATGCGGCATATATATAGAGAAATTCACGGGCCTCAATTTCATTCGGATTGGATGCCGGAAAGCCCTTATTTTCCCTTCTCAGAATTGGTGTGTGAAATAGGAACGTTGATTTTTCTATACCTAAGTGAAGGAAGATTTCAAATGTTTACCCTTTTTATTTTGCTGTTTGTTTTCCCTAGAGAGTAAATAGAAATATGCAGATATCTTCTTGGTATCTAGTGAGAAGAAAGCATTCGTCTTATTTCTGTATCTAGAAGTTATCCGATTGTAACTAAAAATTATTTTTTTAACTAACGGATTTAAGGAGTTATTTATTCTGCCTTTGTTTTAGTGGAAACAGAGCATATTTTATAGGCTCCTAAAAGTTACGTAAAAAGCCAAAAGTAGTACTTCAAATGTAAAAAACTGCTTAAAATGTTTTAATTGTGTATCATTCTGCTTACAGTAATGTATAAAGATGTATATTTCCCCTGTTTTTTTCGTAATAATAACATGTTAAAAATTGCTTATTATATACTATATAACAGTTAAAAGTCTAAAGTAAAAATATGATTTTGAAATTTCCACAGTTTCAGCATGAAATTCGAGTATTATTTTCTTTATTATTTTTACAGTATTTTTTCAAGTTTTGTACAATCTAAAAAAACTTGTTTTCGTTAAATCTTAGTATGTTTTGAGGTCTATAATTTATTAGGTAACTGTGTACCTGTTAAAAAAAATGTATTCTTAAAATTTTAATATAATTGATAGCTGCATTATTACGGTCAGTGATTAATTTAACACGTCATTCTTAACATACATGCCTTTTGTTATTTATCAAAAAATTTAACCTGAAAATAAAGTCAAATGCTCTATCAAAAAGTTATCCGAAGTGTAAAATCAATAAAACGCTACACCTACAAAGTCTCTTATCTTCTACTACGGAAACACTCTAAAAACCCAATTATAATCACTCTTCAATTTTGTGCAATAACCGCGAAATTAAAATTCCCCCTTTTTCTCATTTTTCAAAAACTGACTTATTTTTTACAACCTCCTTAATAGCTCGAAAACAAATTACCCTCTCAAAATATTTGTAGCAAATAAGTTTGGCCGCATTTTTTTCAATATCGTCTCACTTTCCAATACCTTTATTATATTACTAGGTTATATTATATATTTTTTTTTCTGCTCAAGTCAACCGTGCACCATTGTTACCAGTTCCTGATTAATGAACATCAGAGGTAGATTACGTGAAACGGAAAAACTAAAATCTGTAAATGAAGTTTCACCGTGAACATCAATTAGCTACGTCATTTGCTATTAATGCTATTAAGACCGAATATATCATTATTCCTTAACGTATGGAAGGGTTCATTAATTATGCCCCAAGTGGTTTATTTCCGTGTTTTTTATTTTCTGTATTGGATTAAAATTACCGTTTTTTTTTTATCGAATGTGTTTAAATTTCGCTTAACTGAATTGTTCATAACTTTTTAATGAAATATCGTAGGCGCTTTATATAAAAATGGAGTTAGTCTTATCAAGGGAGGGAATTGAATATTAATATATTAACTAAATGGCCGTTTTGTACTATTAAATATCCATTTGAGCCTCACACATTGGTTCTTTAATTATCGTTAATTTTCCTATTTCTTTTCTGCTGGAAAAAAATCTTTAAAATTACTAAACATTTAAGATTTATTAGTACTAAAGAAACAAACTCTATATTTTTTTATTCACATATATTTTTTCATATATATAATGTTTAATACGAATTAAATTTTATTTACTAAATTTCATATAAAGATTTTAAAATATTTAAATGTATTTATTGAACAAAACTATTAATAACTATTTGAAGGGTTCTAAATAGCTGTCATCTTTTTAAAAAAAGATGGATAAATAGTAACATATGTAACTATGTTTCAGTGCTCAACACATCATCCTTTTTAAATGTGCTTTCAAACTTGCCTAGAATATCCTTTCCAAGTCGATATATCTCAGACTTCTAATAGCTACTGAATGCTTTATTTTAATGTCCTTTTTATTCCCCTATTTTAACTAAATATTTAGTAAAATCGGTGTTTTTTTTTTATGGTCAATTGAAAATTGGTTTATGAAGTAGTTAGTTTTCTCAATGTGTGGTTAAGGTTTTCACGGAAACAAATTAATGATCAACACTTAGAACTTTTAAAAGGGTATAATTAAAGTACAGGTGTCATACAAAAACAAGTAACTATGTTTTATAAGGCAATGCCTGGCTAACAAGTTTGACATTGCAGTGCTCTGTGGTTAACCTTATGTTGTCTACTTTCTTCTAAGGTTTATAAACCCTTATAAGTTGTATGCTTTCATTTGTAATTAAGATTCATCTTCAACAGTTTGAAAATTCAATCCACAATTTATTTCTTTTAGCTACAAACATTTTAGCGGTATTGCTACTTTGTATCAGAATATATATATATGTTAATCGAAACGTTCTCCTGCTCAACGTTTTTAGTAGCTTGCATTAAAAAAAAACTAATTTATTAATTTTCCATATGCCAACTAATAAATCTCGTAAACAAGTACAAACAATTTCAAAATTTTGTAATTTAAACATTTCGTCTTATATAACTAAATAGTACTTTATCTTATTATTTTCTTACAAATGACATATTCTGTTCAATGTTTTGAATTCTATAATTAAAAGGTAAGAAGAAAAAAACCTACCACAATGTTTAGAATATGCTGCATTCTTTGATTGCATAATTCCTGCCCACAGCTATCGTCGCAAGTAATTACTTCCATAATTTAATTACCTAAGTTCTTTTGAAAAATGCCGTTCTTTAAATGAAAATTGTCTTGGGAAAACTCTTTATGTATTTTCATAAACTCTTCTTTGCGCCATAATTATGAAACTGTTTAGTCCTTGAAATTTCTAAAGCCTTTGAATTTGTTTTCAAAATAAAACCCATGTATTTTGCATAGAAATGTTTCATGCACTGTCTGTGATTTTCTTTTAGTAAAAGGCACATGTTTACTTTTGCTTTAGGCATTGTTTTGCTAAAATTATAGGTTAGATGTAAAGGTTTGAAATGTTTGTACTAGTACGTTCATGTTAATCACTAGGATGTAAGCCAGTAGGTAGATATAATTTTGGTTTTGTAGTTTTGTTTCAATTCTATATTATGCAAATGTGGTTAAAATTTCGTACAATAATGCAACTTATGACTATATTTCGACTTTTATTATATGATTTTTGGAAAACATTTTCTTTGTTTCTTTTCGTATGTTCTTTTCTCGTATTTCCTATTCTTTTGTTTGCATTATATTCTTAATGACAGTGATAATGTATTACTTTTGGCTTAAAATATTCGAATTCGTTCATAATATCCTTACTTAATTTTTGTTCTAATTGGTTCGTCGATTTAAATTAGTGAAGGAGGAGTTGGAAATGCAGAAGTATGCGGGTAATACGTAAACAATCACTTTTTGTCACGTTCGAAAGCTAGTTTTTAAAATTAATTTTCTACACGTATAATATATAATGAATGAATTAAGTTTGGATACATGTAACGGAAAAAGTATTTAGATAGTACAATTCTTTTGTTTTTATTTTATATTTAAAGGAAATTAATATTTATGAAGAACTTCATGTTTATTAATGACCATGATAAAGTGTGGATTTATTAAAGATACCTTTGATCTTCTCTCTAAACAATGCAACTTCGTTTCTTCAAATTATTTAAAATTTATTTTAATGTAACATAAAAATTCCTTGATATTCCATCCACATTTTCTTCGTATTAAAAACCTAATATATTTTTGTAAAAAAAGTAAAATAACTAAAAATATACGATTCATCTTTTCTAATTTTAGTTCGTTTCTTTGCATGGCATAATTTTTTATTATTAAGTATAGAAAAAAAAAACTTTATTTCAGCTAAAAGTGAATGTAAAATTTATGCATTCTTTCCTGATTAACTTTTCACAGCTTTATTATTTTTTTTTTTGGAAATTTTGTTTTCAAAATATAATTTTTATTGATAAATAATAGGTCACGCAATAAAAAAAACGGCTCTAATAACTGTACTTTATTTCGAAAATATAATTTATTTTTGTTTAATATGAGTGGATGCTAAATTAACTTGTTTGCTGAAAAGTTATTTGCCAGCGTTTTAAATTTTTCTTAAGAAAAACGATTGATTTCCTGAACGTTTTTTTAAATTAATTTTCTACATGTATAAGTCATTTCAGTATTGATAACTATTCCTTTCTTTTTTTGTATTTCTTTTTTTAGTAAATAAATACTAGGTTTTTTTTTATTTAATATACGTCTTATTACAAACGTGAATACTCTAACGGATAATCTATCTCATTCCTCGGGTCGAATCGTATTATCTTTTTTTTCATGCAATTGAGTGTCAATTGTTTTAATCCCTTAAAAAACCATACAATGAAACTATTGCCTTTCTATTCTCCATAATAAAATATGCTCGAAAAGATCCAACCATATAGTTTTAATTTAGAATCATCAAGTATTATTATCAACAAATACATCTGAATCTAAAGTAATTCTTCGTCAAAATCCCTCTTTGAAAACTCCCCCAGATATGCTATCTTTTATACGTCAATTTACCACATTCCATTTTTTAAGATAGAATTTATTTTTTTATACTTCAAATATCAAAATAATTTAATGAAACTATCTAGCAAACCATCTTAATAACATGATTAGATAAGACAGAGATTGTTAACAAGTCCAACCTTCAGTTTTATATCTAAACACAAAGCAAATCTACATCCAAATCCTTGAGTAAATACTCCCCAAGATATGCTATCTTTTATTGGTTGTGTCACTGTATCACATTCTTTATTCTCATTAACTGAATCATTTACATTCTTCATCCATCAAACTAATTTGATAATGCAACTATCTAAATCGATCTAGTAACCCATCCTAATAAAATAGCTAGAGAATACACAGACCGATGCTCCAAGTTCAATTTTCAATTTAAGTAAATCTACATCCGAGTCCCACAGTGGAAACTCCAGGAGATTTGCCATCTTTCATTTGGCGTGTCTTGTCACATTTTCCTCCTTCTTTTCGTGTAATTGAATTTCTTTTGTCGTTCGCCGTTATGCCTGTGTTCCAAATAAAATATCGAGGAATCAGACGCCTAGAGAGATTTCGACAAAGGGCCCCCTTAATTGGACGCTCTTGTTGGCCGATCTATTTTCTACGCAGAGAAAGCTTTTTGTAAAAGTCGATTGAATAGAATGAGGATATATATGGCCGTGATGGTTTGATAATATTTTAAATAATGTGACTTTTTTTTATTAGTTTGCAAAAATAAAAATATTTTATTTGTGAAGAAATAAATTCTGGAGTAGCTTATACAAATCTGTCTACTGTGGCTCTAGTGCTATGTTAATTAAACCAACCTGCCAATTTTTCGGATTTAACTCGGTAATAACCATTTTCTGGATTCCGGGCATCAAGAGAGAGAGCTTATTGTTCCCCCCTTTGAAAATCCGGCTGTTGGTAAATATGGCATGCTAATTCAGAAAGTATAAATAATCCTGTATTACCGGGTTAAATCAAAGAGAATTAGCAGGTCCGCTTATGCAATTGTTTTTTGTTATTTTAAAAGGACTTTATTAATTTCTAACTGGAAAACCGACTTATAAGATATTGAATTTAGTATAGTTGTTAAATATCGTTAAAAACTCCATATTTTTAAAAACCCAGTTTTAGCCTTTAAAGGCTTAGTTTCAATTTAAGTGCTTAAACGTCCACAGTTTCTTTTTACTTTTTTTTAAAAGAAATTTAATTATGAATCTGCCCTAAACGAAACTTAAAAATGCCATTGATCGAATAATAACTAGTAGATCACTTTTAAAAGCAGGTAGCTTTATTTGTTTTTGTTTTTTATATGGTGTCAATAATATTTTTAATTATGGTTCAACTTAAGTGTCCGCATGTTTTCAAATTTTGGCGTTTAAATCCTTTAAAAAACAGAATGTACGCCAACCCTACCTGTCAGTGGGATGTATCATTTACCCCAAAAGTACTCTTAACAAATTATATTTGCTTAGGGTAAATACGTCTGTTTACATCCGTATCCAGGAAATATTCTTTATTTGACAAAAAGTACAAATGCCTAAGTATTCAGACCATCTGTTAACCTTATTTTTTATCGCATAAAAAATCAGTTTGTTTTTGTAAAACAAGTTCTATAGTAAAGTGTAAATAAAGAATATATAACGGATATTTAAATAAAATATCAGTTAAAAGCTTGTCAAACTAACCCATCTATATGTCGTCGTGTGGATAATGTTAGGAGATGCGTAATTTCGTTATGGTAACCTTCCATATAAATTTCTCAAACTAGGATGGGTCGTTGTTTATCTTTGAGAGATTTAATTTTCCAAGGTTTAACGAGACAGAATATTTTTTGAAAAGCATGCTTTTCGTTTAAAAGTATTGCTTTCCATAAAAATCGGTTTTATTGAAAAATAAATCTTTGAGTTTTTGCGCATAGTTGACTGTTTGATATACTTAGCTTTAAAGAATGTTTTTATATGTTTGGGTTATAAAAATAGAGTAGATCACGCATATAAGGATTAAACCGAATTGTTTTGAGCTAAAGTTGTAAAAATCAATACATATGTAATTCTAAATGAAACTTATTACTAACTTTTGAAAAGGATTAGGCGTGTAATTTCTCTATCTTTTCTACAAGCAACCTGATTAAAAAAAGCACATTCCATTTCAAAATAATAAATTTTAATTTGATTCTTAGATTAGTTTCTTTATTTTTGTACTACAATATAAAACTGTATCATATACCACTACTGCATAATATACTGATTCAAATGTGTCCTACACTGTACACGCACTTTCACTTAAAACCTGTTTTTAGTGTCCGTAAAAGTAACATAGTGCTAAAACTCATAAGTAGTACATATAGATTCCACCTGCTTTCCTTATCTGTAAAACAGCTTTTACTACGCTGTTACACATCCCGTAAGGAAGAACGGTTAATGGTACTCTCTCTTTCGACTGTTGGGGATCATAAATGACGTGAATGTATCAAGGATTTTGTTTACACTTATAAATATGGCGGCTTAAGGATTTGGTTCAAAGTATTCAGGTCAACATATTTTAAGTTACTAGTATTTTAACGGAAGTCTATTGTTTTCTGGTAGTTTTTTAAAGCTTTTTAATAGATCTTAGATCTTCAAATACATTCTCTGTATCTCAACATTTACTTTTCCTATTTTTTGTTACATCTTTAATTTTTAAAAAGTTTTTTTTTTAATATGTCCTGTTACAATAATGGTTCGCCTTTATCATGCACAATTGCGATAATACGTGGGGCATGGCATTACGTAAACTATTTTAACGTTGATTTCACAAATTTGACGCTGTGTTGATTCCCAAATCATTTATTCTACAAACAAATACTTACGTATTCTTATAGCGTTTTTGAAAAATTCGAAATGTTTTATTTAGTTTCACTCAAGGGATATAATTTAATTTATTGATCTACAGTCTTTTATATTCTAAACTGCCATGAACATTCACGTCAGTAGCGAGATTTGAACCAACCCTAATTTTCTTTGTACTAAAGAACCGTCTTTTACTTCTCGTTCTCTTCTTTCTTAACTTGAAAGAAAGACACTATTTTACATTCAAGTCATTTCAAATTCTCGTTATTTTCATCTGGCCATACATTCCAAAACATTGTTAAAAACACATCAACCAGCCTTTCTCTTCCAATCATTTTGTTCCATCAGTTTTCTGTCCTCTGCTTCCGTCGCGACCCGATCCCAATCCCGGCCAATAAAGCAGCCCTGTCCCCAAGATGATGAATCGATCTCTAAACTAATCTTAATCAATCACGGCGAAAGAAAAACTTTACTTGAAAGAGAGAGCTGGTCCTCTCCTTTATCATCGTGTCTACTAGGGTTCGTTTAAATGGGGATCCCATGATTGGGAGTGATGGTGGTATGCTGGCTAGGATTTTAACTGTCAAAACTTTTAAAATACTTCCTTTTTAATGAACATTTTAATTATAATCAATTAATAAGATTGTTTCAACTTTTACTAAGTAGTAATTAGTTGTGTATTTAATCACTTTTGATATTTAAAGTTTGATACTGGACCGAAATTCTTTTTAAGTAAATGTCTTCTACGTATGCGATGTTTCGAATACAAATATTTAACTGAATAACTTAAACTACGTTTTGTTATTTGTTCTGTACGAAAATAATTATATAAGCAATTAATTAATTAAGCAAATAAAGATCAAGCAAGAAGCAAATTGTAAATATTGCCCTGAAAACAACACATACCAATTAAATGTAAAAATAGTATCTTAGTGAACGTCAATGCTGAAATCGTTTACTCATAAACTATACTATTTATCTCCAGTGATGGTGGGGTTAGCGTGTCCTGGACTCCAAGCTATCAGGTTCTATTCTGGCCTTGATAGATGGTTAAAGATCAATTAAGATCTTCTCCTTCTGAAGTAAAAAAAATTGCAAAGTTTTGCTTGGAATGTCGACTGATTGTTTGTGGTTATAGTACCTTCTTGGTTTGGATAACTGGTTATAATTTCCATCTTAAGCTATGCGTACACGGATGAACAGGACATTTGAACCTTCGCCAAACCCCGCCACTTTCCCCCAAGACGTTAACGAAATCATTTTTACTTGTCAGTCATTGGTTCCGTGTGCCCACGTGTCATGCCAAACCAATCACTGCCGAGTAAAAATGCTTTCAGTAACGTCTTGGATAAAGATTTATGATGTTTGGCGAATATTCAAACGTCCTGTCCCGCCGTGTATTCCTAGCTTTAAGACAAGGCTACATTAAGTAATGTGTACATCTCAGTGGGACCTAAACCTGTCTAGCATTTAACATTTATGTATCATATTCTAGAGGACCACCACAGTGGGATTCATATATCATGCCTCGGCTCCGCGCCGACTCGTTGCAGCTAGCTCCTCAACCCGAGTGGCTCGCTCTCCCAATCCCTCTAATGACGAGATCGCCCATCCCTCGTATTTCTTGCCTAAATGTTCACTTGGAGAATCTAATGCATTTTTAACCAGCCGTATGGGTTAGGGGTTCTGTTTCGTGAAAACTATTTTAATGGATCTGGGCCGCGTTTTAAAGGGACTTTTCTCGGGGTTATTTATGGCGTGGAATCCATTAGCGGTGCTAGTTTTACGGATTTGTAATATGAAATTCACCGAAATTCAATTACAGTTTTAGTTCTTTTTTTTCTCTTTCGGGTATTTCGAATGCTGGTTGCGTGTTGCTTTATCGCGTTTAGGTTTTTTTTTTGTCTTTGATGGATTGGAAAAATGGGATCAAATTATTTAAAAATATGTTAAGTAAATATAGAATATATGAATTTTCCGTAAAATATAAATATTAAAGCCTGGTTTATGCGTCGATAAATATTTTTGAACGGTTATCAATTATCATCTTCAATAAAAAAAAATATGAAAATCCAATGTTCATGTTTTTTTTTATTATTTTTTACTTATACATTTTTTAAAGGACACAATGTGCAGATAATATTTTTAGTTATTAATGTATTGATAAATCTCCGCAGACTTTTAAGGTTTAATACTTCAAAAAAATTTAAATATGTAGTTTTTAAAAAGTTTCTTCATGTTGCTGTAATATTTATAAGAACGTAGTATGCAATAAATTTCATTACGCTTTATTAAAAATATAATACAATATATATATTTTCATACAGTCAATGTATTTTGAAAAAAAAACTAAAATAACGGGAAGCAAATACTTATCATGTGTACGAAGCTACTATTTTTAGTTAAGGGACAATTCAGTGTCACTAGAATGTGTATGACATGCACGAAAAGTAGATAACGTGAACATATTCCGCAATATATCTTTTCTTAGTGTGTAAATAAACAAGTAGGTTTGTAACAGAATCTGTCACTTAACTCGCTTCCACATATTTGTGTTTAACAGGAAAAAACGCGCCAAACACAACATTAATTCTATATTTAACATTTACAAGCTAAATTTGGCTAGTTTCATTTATTTTATTTCGAAAATTCAATAATTATTACTTATCGTTTGCAAAAATTAATTTATATTTTAAAGAATAAATATGTCATATTCCTCGCTTTTAAATAGAATGAAAACATTTCATATCACTATACAAGGATTCCGTAGTGAAATATATTTGACGTCATTTCAAACTGATCGATGTTGCAAAAATAAATTTATTTTAATTTATTGTCTAAAAGAATAAAGTTTCTCGAGCGATTGTTGCGAATGGCAAATGTGATTTAATTCTAATAAAAACAGGGCCTTTAGCTATTTGTAATTCAAACTTTTAAACGCCAAAATTAACTATTTTCATTAATCTTCTTTCTCAGATTTAATAATTAGACTTTATCGTTTGCTAAATTTGTTTGAAGTTCGAAGAATAATGATGTAATCTTTTTTAATAAATATTTTTGTCGCCACAATTTCCCATTTACATTTCCTTCGAAAATTCACTTATTTATGATTTGTTAAATTAATTTACAGTTCAAAAAATTTATAATTTGTACAATTGATGCTTTAAAAATAAAAGCGAAACTTAGCATATTTTTTTTTATGTTAAGTTAGAATTCTCTATGCATCTTTCTACATACATATATATAGAACCATTAAAAGAACTCTATTGTGATAATACAACAATCCAAACCGAATTATATCACATAAATAAATATTTTTTCAAAAGTGTATTTTTATTTTAACAAAAGTTTCTCGTACGTTTAACGAAATGGCAACAGTGAAAATATTGAATAAAAATGGAATTTGCATGTTATTTCAATGTAGATTAAATTTTTAGTTATTTAAATTTTAAATAAGCTTCTAGTTTAAATTTTTTAATGAAATTTGGCATGTAGCCTAATCTGATTTTTTGCTTCAAAATGACGTATCCCACTTGTCTGTGGGACTTGTGGATGACAACAGTGAAAATATGAATAAAAATAGAATTTGCATGTTATTTCAATGTAGATAAAAAAATTAGTTATTTAAATTTTAAATAAACTTCTAATTTAAATTTTTTAATGAAATTTGGAATGTAGCCTAATCTGATTTTTTGCTTTAAAATGACGTATCCCACTTGTCTGTGGGACTTGTGGTTCTTTCTGTGAAAGTGGGTGACAGACGGACGGACAGACAGACGGACTGAACGATTATAAAACCTTCCACTTTTTACGTTATAAACGTTGTGTGGAAGCTAAAATGGGTACCCGGAGTCCGTATTTCGAGCAAATAACTTTTGTTGCATAAATAACGATAATAAATAACTGAGTGTTAGAATTTACTATTTTGTTTGTGTACAAATTTCGGTGGATAACCAATATTCTGGACTATATGTATTTCATATATCTCTCACAGTTAATTAAATATTCATTATGTAAAGTTTGTTTCATTTCAAGATGTTATATTACCATGAAAACTTGATTTTAAAATTATTTAATATTTTTTTCTCCACTTATTAGGATTAAGCAAGTTACAAAATTAACTTTGAAAAAGATATTTTAAAAATTGTAATCAAACTATACTATCTTCAAAACAAAAATTTCAGTCAAACGTAGTTATTGCTGATAACCTGCTTTAACGTCATTTAATCATGCGTTTGTAACTATCAAGTGGAAACCGAACGAAATATATATTTGGTTTTAGCAGCAACTGTCACCTGACTGTCAGGTTCTGTAAATTTTACTAAATTTTAAAGTATAAATCAGTCATAAACAATTTAATAATTAAATTTCAGGTTAAAATTTTAATCTCATGCAGTTAAAACAAGATCACACTTCAGCCAAATTTATTATCCCTTAGTGGATTGAAATCATGTTCGACCGAGAACTTTGTAGTAATATTTTAATACGCTAAACTGCAGCGCTATTTTTACAACCCAGTTATATTTCCAGTAAAGGATAAAATCTTAGTACTTTTAATTAAGTAACTTAATTTAAGTACTTTTACATAAAAATGATAGTGTATTAAATATAAAACTATTTATACTTGAATTAAATATTTCTTTATATATTTTCGCAACCTTTATTCACGTTCCTAACAAATACACTATCTCACCTAATAGAGCCACTCCATTATATTCCTAACCCAACACATTATGCTAAACAACCATAGCACTTCCTCCATACAAAGTTGGATTGATATCTTCGTTGCACACGCCTGCTTGTTAATATTCCGCGCGAACTTGCTTCCAACAGCATTAAAATTATGATAATTCCACCTCTTCGCTTACAGAAGTTGGTTCTGTAACGCGCCGTCTTATGTGTAATGCGGTTGGGGATGGAAAATATACATTGGGCTTCGGAAAGACTGTTTGTTCACTGTTCTGGTTGTTTTAGTTTTTGTACCTAAAGGAATGTTGATTTCGGGGGGAAGTAAGATGGGTTGTAGAAAGAGTTTGTCTCGGTGTTGCCCAGCCGATGTAAAAAAAAATAATTTGGCTTTTTGTACCGTATATTAGAACGTATTTGAAACTGCTTTATAAGGTCAAACGATTATAATTGTACATTTTATCTTAATACATTTCTCGGAATAAAGGCCATAAAGGTTTGGAAAAAAACGATATTTTAATCCTTTAAAAAATTTTATAACGTAAAATTCGTAGCATTTTCTTGTTCAAAAGTTATTTGTTTCTTCTACCTATACGGTAGAAAAGTAAGGAACGTTACTTTGAAATTTTATGCTAAATGCAAATTTATGCCTAATTTTATGCTCTTTCACCTTATCAAAATTTGTTATCTCACAAATTTTCCTGCTAAATTTATGCATTTTTCTACGTTCTATAGTTCTGTTCTATAGAAGGATTAGTGACACAAATGTAAAATAAAACTTGGCATTTTTTCCAAATTGAAGACATAGTTCTAATTATGTGTCTAGACACAAGTGTAAAATAAAGAAATTATTTTTCCTTAACATCCCTGTAATAGCTTGTGTGCAATGCTGCCGAAAACGCATTGCGTGCTTCCGCCATCTTGAGGCATCTTAAAGGGGGCCATCTTGAATCTGGAAAACTTTATATCAGAAAACTTCCCTCGTAATCTGACGCTCTTTTAAGCATTTGAGTGACGGTGCACTTCCTACTATAATTTGTAGAGTTGAGTTTGCTTTGGAAAGGTTCTTATTTTCTTTTTCTAGTAGCGAAGTTTTTAGTTTTATAATTTCTTAATGGAGAGTAGTTAACAGCATTTATTTTTAATGAAACATTCGTTTTGTTTAGGCATGAAATGAGTTTTTTTTTACTATTGTTGCTAAGTTGTTGTTAAAAGCATTTTTTTATGCAAACGTTGTAGGTCTTTTACAATTAAGGTATAAGCAGCTCATTTTAAATGTAACACTGCTTTTAATGCAGAATATTTTTGTTGTTAATTGAGTGTAGACCATATTTGACGCATTTTTAGTTTGTATTAAAGAAAAATCTTGTAAGTGTAAGAAAAGCTTAGAATAATGTTCTATAAAAATATTTTTCGAATCAGTTGTGCTTATTAGTTATTTTATAGTATAAATTTATTTTTCTTAGACTTTTACATATTGCATTGTGAGGTTGCACTGCTAATGCATGAAAAATGCCTAATATCAAATATTTTTTATACTCCATTGTAACAAAAATTTGAAAATGCAAGAATCCAAAAAGGAAAAAAATACATATCTTCTTAAGAATCCTTCGTTTTTGAAAATATTAACAATCATTAAAACCTGAAAACATCCTTTTCTGAATATTTGCATGTCATAATTTTGTTTCTTTGTCTTGTTTTCTAAACATAACAAATGTTTCGCATATCCTTTGAAGGAAAAAGTATCTTTTATAATCTCTGAATCTCCCCATAATGAATACCTCGTTATTCACAAGAGATATCACTATTCTCTTGTTGTCAATAGATTTGTGGCCGTATGATTAATGAGTATTTCAAGTGGGCTCTGAAAATAAATTGTTGTTTTGGGGCTACTGTTTCGGTTTCTTTGAAGCATATTTGATGAGAGAGTGTTTGATAAATATGTTTTTGTTTGCATGAGAAGTAATGAAATATAGATAAATTTTTTTATTTGGTAGGTAGTGAAACTAAGTTTTCGAGGAAAAAAAATCTAATCTGTTTTATTTATTTCGGGATTGATAATTCCCTTGCTTCATAAGAAAAAAAAATGTTCAATGCATTATTTGATGCTCTTTGGCAAACTTTCAACAAACAAAAAATCAATGTTCTGTTAAATTAATAAATTAATAATTCCGTTATATAAGCAAGGTAATATCTGAAAATAAACGAGTTACATTTTTTTTTCTTTGTATACCTATTCGTTTAATGGTTATTTTTATGTGAAAAAATACACCAATTGATAGAATGGGGAATACCGCTAAACACAGAATTAGATACTTTCGCTTTTAGTTTTCTGTAAAACTGTTTTTACTACGTTGTTACTTTTCCCGCAGAGAAAGTTACATATGCTGTAAAAATTTGTGCGATGCATTTGAGTTATATGTTCACTAGCTTTATAAACCCGGCGTTGCACGGGTGTACCCTTAATAACGGTGATTGTTATTTTATGTAAACATTTATTTTATACCAATTGATCTCTTCTCCACTGGTCAGCACTCCATCGGTATATTATAATTTCCTTTCATTCTAATATCAGCATTAATTTAAAAAAAAAAAGAAATCTGATTGTATCCAGGCCCTTCTAGATGTGATATAATGGCCAGTTTCTATTTGCCCTCCTACACCCGAAACTGCCCAAAATGTGGTAAACATTCCACTCCATATTCGGCCACTCGACAGGGCTGGGGAGCCCAGTCGGTAAAGGCGTTCGCCTCGCATGCGATCGGTCCCTGATTCGGGTCCGGGCATCGTCAAAATAACGGCAAATGCAGCCAAAAATTTCCGACGATTAATACACCATGTGGTGGAAGTGCACGTTAAATATTTTTCAAAGTCCCGACGCTGCGTACGATGTAAAAGTTGCATTGGGTTCCTACTCAGGTGTCAGCTCGTCACATGACTGTGGTTCTAAATTAAGACTCCTGTGGCCATTATCCCTCGTGTGTAGCTCTTGTGCGACGATAATTCAAACTAACCCTAACCCATACAAGTGGATGCAAATAGCTACCCTACGTTAAATTTTTAATTTCACCTTTCCTTCTTTAGCTGTACCAAATTGACAGTTTCATAAACATAAAGTTTTAGAGGGAATTAACATTTCTTGGAAGTATTTATCAGATCTAGAATAGTTATCACCTTTACTGTCATGAGACATTCTAGCAATATTTTCCTAAAATTTGGTAGCTCTATCTCTAGTAGTTTTGGCTGGGCGTTGATGCGTGAGTGAGTGAGTGAGTCAGTCAGTCAGGACTTTGCCTTTTATATATAGAGATTAATAGTTCTCTATAGTTTAAACGGATGTTTAAATCCATATTTTTCATTAAATGAATGTTTGAACCGTGAGTCAAAAATATTATTCACTAAATTTAGCATAAAAGTCCCTCTGTTTTCTAATTAAATACTTTGTTTTCCTCCGTTCTTCTATACACTGAAGAGCCAAAATAACTAGTATAGGCATACAATCTGCGAATAAAGGTGTATGAACCAATCGAAGTTCGTCGCTAAGTTCAGCAGCGTCTATGTGCTGCTATCATGACAGGTTATGAAAATTGAAGATTTTGAAAGTATCGGGGTTGAGAAATGGAATTCAATATCCATGCATCGCCGAGGTGGAGATGAATTTTGGATTTCACTTACGACAATTTCACGAGTGTACCATGAATTATCGATAATCTAGTAAAACATTACAACTACGATAAGATCATGCACAAACGCATCATCGACGACGGACGAAAATTATTGAACATGATATATTGCGGATACGGGATATATGCGGCTCCAGAAGCCCATATCGGTGAATATTCATTAAATAGTTAACAAGTCGGCACTTGTACGACATAGAATCGACATAGACGTTTATCACATTTCATGATCAGTTGTTAATGGACCCTTGGCTTTGCACGATGTTTTTAAGGTCAAAGCTATGTCGTAGATTTGATGTTTTACTGGATTATCGATATTCATGGTACACTCGTGAAATTGTCGTAAGTGAAAATCCAAAATTCATCTCTCCCTCGGAGATATATGCATTGATATGGAATTCCATTTCTCAACCCCCAATACTTTCAAAATCCCTTCAATTTTTAACCTGTCATGATAGCAGCACATAGATGCTGCTGAACATAGCGACGAACTTCGATTGGTTTTTATACACCTTTATTCGCAGATGTATGCCTGTTCAGTGTATATGGAAGTTCCCCACTTGACAACTCAAGCAGCCACCTCCGCTTTGTTTCCTTAGGGAGACACTCCCCCTCACACACATACACACATCTTTATAACGTAGGAACACGTATCTGCCTCTTATAGCAACACTGGTATAAGTGTAAAATAAGGGTGTAGTTGCATTCGACCAATTGAATTTACTGATATCAAAAGTTGCAATGAACGGACTAGACCCTATATCTTAGTTATTACTTTGGAGGAGGTTAGTTTGCAACTAAAGAACTTTTATCCATTTAAGCCTCTTACTGCACTTTCCTAATGATTTATCGCTATTTTAAAATTACTCTTAGAACTGATTTTAACCACTCTTTAACAATTTAAAGGAGCGTGAGACTCTAGGCTCGTTTTAGAGCATTAATTTTAATTCCTATTTTCAACACATTCCCTTTTTTTTAAAATATATGTTTAGAAATGACTGCATAGGAAGATTTCAGTTGTTAGCGGGTTTTCGGACGTTTTATAATTTTTATCTGTATAATTTTAATCTGTATTGTGTATTCAATTAGTTATTCTTACGATGCAGGTATAATTGCTTTTCAAATACACACTTCTGGTTAATATATATGTCTGGAAGTTGTTGGCTTGTTGCTTGTTTCTGTCCTTTTGGATGAAGAGATAGTATGATTTGTGTTTGAAAAAATATTGCTGCTTGATTAAACTTTTATAAGAAAAATCCTTAAATGTGTTAAAATAGGGTTTTGTACCACGGCTGAAAAATGTGTATTTGTAATTTTAACAAAAAGTGCATTAAAATTCAACATCTACGTTGCACAGGAAGTCAAAAATAGTGTTCTTCATGTGATTTTATCAAAATGAACTTACTCTTCTATGTTTCTGACAAAGCAAATCTTTCCCGTGAAACCGCCGAATCATTAGTTATATGGGAAGATCCGGATGGGATAAATATGCAAATTTCGACACAATGTTGTCGACTAAGGGGCTGTAGAAATATTTCTTCACCCTCCCTCCCCCCTTTGTACTTGGTATGTTTGTTTAACGGGGGAAGGACATGCAGAATTGCTTTCCGAATACGTCCTTCTGGGGAATAGGTATATCGGTTATGATTAATGCTTGTTGTGTGTGTGCCAGGTGCGGTCGTGTTTTCGAGGCAAGAAGATTTGTTCGTTTGCTGCTGGTTTTCTTTCTTGTTTTGGATGGGAGGCTGTATTGGAAGAGTGTGATTTGTGTTTGGTGAAGATTTTTTTTATAGTGTTTTGTGTGAGCGTGAGATGAGATGTGTATATTGTTGAATTTTAGTAGTATTGTATAGAAGTTTTCCTAGGGAATTTTAAAACAACTTTTTGACTTTCCGATTGCAGTTTGCATAATTTTTAAGTTTTATTATAATATTGCCAAGAAAATACTTTATATGCATTCTGATTTTGGTTTCTTATTAGTTGCGCGTTTTTGCTTTAATGAAATGCGAGTTAAAATACTTTTGATCAATCCTAATTTTGTTATAAACTAATAAATTATAACTAGGGGGCACGCCCCCTTCTCGCTATCGCTTGCCAACCCCCGGGAACTGCTTGCGCAGTTCCCTTTGGATCGCTTCGCGATCCAGGCTCGCTTCGCTCGCTCACCGTTCATTGAAATATTTTAGTCTAGGCATAAGGGTTAACCTAAAGGAGCATGTCCGGCAATTTTTTCATCAAATAAGGTAACCCTGTCAAATTGGTATTATGGCAGCCATTGGCTACTAAAACAGCTACAGATCGTATTTTAAGAGAATAATTATCAAATAGTTCAGTTTTTTCTATGTATTTTGTTTACATTAGAGAATTTATTTTGCTACTTTCTTTATAACTTGATCCTGTCCATTTCTTTCATAGTTAAAATTCTTAAATCGTATTAATATATTTAAAATATTATTAATCGTTAATTATTTAAAGAACTCCTTTCTTAAATCATTATTTTTGTACATTGCAGCATACACTTGCAGCAAACTGTCGAGTTCTGATTTTCTTACATTAAAATATCGTTACGATCTACGATCGCAAATGCCACGATATTTTTAATAAGGAAATCTTTCATCTTCTCTCAGCAGACATTTTTAGTTTTTAGCAGCATTTTAAAGTAATTATTTGTTGCCATTTCACAGACTTTGTAAACGCTCGGTTTGTTGTCATTTTGACGTGGCGACATTTTTCAACTGGCGCCAATCCGGACATGGTCCTTTAAGCTGACCGCCTTAGTATCGTTTTAACATAAAATAATTATAAATTAATCCTTTTAAATTACTGGTTTTATTGCGAAAATATTTCGCTGCTTGAGTGCTTGACTAAGATCCATTTGTAAATAAATTGGAAACTGCGGTAGCCGTCAACGCTTAGAAAATATGTTTCAAAAACTATTTGAATTTTTCCTTTTTTTTATTAACAACAATGTTTGGTAGTTCAGTCGATCGAAATTATAATTCAAATTTTCAAACATTAAACGTTCCTAATATTATGCATGTTTTAAATTTAAACTTACCGATTTTATCTATATTTTGTGCATAATATCTATAGTTATTTTCTCTTTTTCAAGCCATTCCTGAAGAAACACTTTTTTTTGTTTTCAGTCGGTCATTTTGAAATTAGTAGTATTTCTGTTTATTTCGATTGTTGCCATTCCAGAGATAGAAATATAAGGAAATTTGGGTGCCGTATAAGAGTATTATATATATAGATATTTAACAAAAAAGATTTTTTAATTAACATGATTTTTTTTAAATCCTTGTTTTCTCTTTTTCTTTTATTTTAAATTTTGTGCTTAATTATTGACCACATACTTTTGCGTTACAAAATTTCTTTATAAAATCGCGTTCTTTCCTTTTTTTCTGGAGGGGGGGATAGATGAGTTTTTTTTTATCATCTTGCCTTGGCCGTTAGCAGAAAAGCTGGTGACATTTTTAAAACAATAAATATGTTTTAGAAAACTACAAATTGGCTTTTGCTACACGTGATGCATTAAATTCGTTGCAATATATATTAACTATTCATTTTAGACATGTTTTATACATTTAATATTGGTAACCCAAGTCAATATTTAAAAAAGGAAATTACTAAGCTTAAGTATTCTTTTTTCATTTAAACAAATACTTAGCCGCTAAAAATATAGATAAAATATAGATTTTATTTTTTCTTTTAACTTATTTGTTAAATTTAAAGATTTCACTTTTTTAACATCATCTTGCAATAATAAATATTTCTGTTGATTTTGAAGACAAACAAATGTTAGCTGGGTAGGTGAGTTTCACTAAGGCCGGTTATAGGTATAAGCTAATATCGCATTAACATAACTCTACAACAATTCCCTTGCGACGTGTACCCCCTTTACCTACAGCTAACAACTCTATCTCAATATCCATACCATGGTCTGTTTGATGTATCATGATCCGAAATGGCGTCGAATAGATATCCGAATGGTAAATGTGGATCATAATGATAGCCTCTGTCGCTGAATAGATTCACAACATTGGTTGTCACACTGAACGTCATTGTACACAAAGGGATACTCGGAACCCACTGGAACCGGTACTGTTTTATGGGAATGGTCATTATAATGATGTGTATGTATTGACGTCCTGATTGTCTGGCTTTATTGTAGTATGATGTGAGAGATTTGGTTAGCTAGGGTTTATCGCATTTAGTATTATGGCCCAACATTCAAAAGTCATATATTTAAGATTTATGCTTATATTAATGCATATAAGATGATCTCTTAAACATATGAAGGTTGTAGTTGCTAAGCTCTCATTCTCTAAAGTATAACTAAGATATGGACTTTGTCTGATTGAAGTTGTCGAATGTCGCCAATGAAAAAACAGAACTACTTCGGAGAAAGTGAGTTTTGCAAATGCACCCTTTATATAAACAGTTTCTATTTTTTTTAAAATAAATTTTGTAATCCGACTTATAACAAACTAAAAAAAGTAATCCTTTCAATCAATCAACTAAAAATCCTAAACCTTAGGATGATATCCATGTACCAAAAATGTCTTCATTGTAAGATGCAATTTTCATAATAAATCTACAGATTAAGAATTATTTCTAAATATGATCACTTCCATCGATTTTACATTTAACTATCCAGGTGAAATAACAATTTAAAAATATACTAAGTCATATATGTTGGGAAATATCTTTTTAACAATTTCTAGCGATAGCACTTACGAGCGTAGCATGCAGTCATATAAATGTGCTTTTAAAATATATGCCGCATAAAGAAATGATTGTCTTAAGATTTGTCTTCGAATTATTCTAATGCTCAAAAGAAAAGAAGCCTCGGAAAATTGTAATTTGAAAAGGCAGAAACAGGTGTTAAATTTCCTTCGCGTGTTTCGTGAAATATGTCTTTATTGTGTTTATAATAATATCTTTAAATGCCATTTTATTGCAGTAGTTTGAGTTGTATTTATATTTTCTCAAAGGATGCGCACTTTTCGTATTTGTTCTGTGTATAGTTTTCTGTATTGGTGTAAATATTTGAAGTTATTGTATCATTCTGATAAAGTATGAGAAAACTGTTTATTTTTACAACTAAGCTCTCATATAAACACTTCAGTATTTTAACTAACGTATTTTATAAGCATTTTATTTTATGCTAAAATTTATAAATAATTTAAAGTGTTGTTTACGAATAATTTGAAAAAGTAAAATGCGAAAATAATAATTCATTAAACGATTATAGTACGTAGAGTGTTGAGAGGGGGGTTATGATATTTATTGATATTTAAAAATGATACCACATTTTGTTGAGGGAGGACTTCTACTCCTCCATTTTAGCTATCAATAATTGAAAAAAAATAGCGAAATGTTTGTATACATGTAAGTTTTATTTGTGAGTAAGTAGTCCCATATAAGTAATTTTTATCTATCAATAATTAATGCTAGCTTTTGATATTTAAAAATGAGGAGCTGAAGCCCCTCTCTACAATAGTAACACCAGTATTTTCTAAAAGTAGTATGATAAAAAAAAAATTCTAGTACCACCTTTCCAATACCAAAATAACGATATATATAAAACATAATGACATATTCCTTATCCATAGAAAACCAATATTTCTTTCTTAACACTAATACCTCCTTGTATAGTGAAGCCTTTTCTTTCTTAAGCTACATTTTTTTTCTTTTTCTCGACCACTCTTCAAATCCATTCCATTTTCCTCGGCCAATATGCGTACTATCTCACACACTACTCAACTTCTTTTTCTGCAAGTAGTGGTAATTTCCCTTCACCAAACCAAGCATAATGGTGTTTATTGGTTTGAAAAGGTTTTAACGTTTCTGCTCAAACTATTTTTCAGTTGAAAAAGTGTAATGCTTTCTAATAATATTGGGTCTTACTTGTAGCTTTTGAAATTACTTGTTTAGTTTTTGATAGTTAGTAACAAATTTTCTCCCACATTATACAATACATGATATGATGTAAGATGCAAATCTTACATAGAATACATTCTTGCTAGTATTCATGCAAAAAAAAAGCTTTAAAGCCAACCATGAAGCCAGAGGTCAAATCACCAAAAATGCAGATTCTTACATATCAAGATCTAATTTGAAAGTGTCGCTTTTTAAGGTTGTGAGAAGAGGGAAGCAGGAAGTTAAAAGAATTTTGCTGCGATTGTAGTTTGTCTGAGAAAGTATTCAATCAAGAGCCTTTAGACCGTGGGAACTGCTTGACGGAACTGCAGGACAACTAAGAGTCATTTGAAAGAAAAACAATAACCTAATATTATAAAATCATAAACTTGTGTGACCCATTAGTTATACTTTAATGACTGTTTTACAATAACCTTAAAATTTTAATTTTTGAAATTAGCAAATATTCTTCAATATTACACTGAGAAAACGGAAGAGTTTTTGTTTATTTAAAAATGAAACACAGCGGGGAAGTCCATATTTTCAAATTAGTCAGCTTGATCATTATATTGATTGTGGATGAATTAATATTAATTTAAGCTTTAATTTAATAAACTGTAAATAAAATATGAAGTTTTGTAGTAAGATGTCAGAAAAAAATGTGTGCCCAAAATCCACTGTTATATATCTATGTATATAGGTCTCCATTTCAACTTCCTTATTACCTATCACATTTCGTTCAATTTCGGTAGAAATATCCTTTCAAACCAATATAGAGATAAGTACTACGATGGTAGGTGGGGGATGCGGGGATAGAAGTTATGTAGGCTTTCGAGATAATAGCCACACCGTTAGTTTTTTTTCTCTTCAGAACCCTTTCGGGACTTTAATGTGTTCTGGAACGATTTATCGGCGATATATATTACGCGTGTCATGATGCAAGGCCTGAATGGTAGCATAGTGGGTTTTTCTTCTTTCCAGCCCTTTTGCAATTGTTTGTTCGTTGTTGTATTTATTGCTGTACAGGGATTGCGGCCCCCAGCGGACGAGGGATATAAGGGGTTTCTTATATGATAGGATGAAAAGTTACGCTTCAATATTGGGGTAAATTGTGGTTCTAGGTGCAGAAAAGCAAACCCCACTGTGGCATTCAAAATGATTGTATTAAATACTATTCTAAATCATACGTTGTTCAAATTTCTAAGATCTGTCCACATACATATAATCATACTAACTAAATAATTTTTACTTTGGGTTATGCATTAAAAAAAACACCTTCCCTCATTCTCATCATGTTTTATCATAGCCCTCTTAAATAGCCTAGTGCAACGTTCATTCAATCAAACCAGATTTTGTTTTCACTCCAGTGGTTTTTCTCGTGTATTGATGAATCCCTACGGGGCTATTCATGGGATTTTTTTCCCGAAGGGTTGAGAATTATGGTTGGGAACAAATTTAGGAAATCTAAACAGCCACGAAGTCTGCGTTTTGTGCTCTGGTTGATTTTGCACAACTTGACTGTTAAAATTGATACCGATTGCAATAAAATATGGGGTACAAAGTGTATTAGATGTTAAGATTAGATGATATGTTTTAGTATTTTTCGAATACTTTTGAAATGTAACTTTTTGTAGATGCCTAATCCTAAACGTTGTACGGTTTTTTAGAAAAAGATTGTTTGTCAGACTTCATCTATTCCATTGCACATTCTTTTAATAGATAAAGATTTTGGATAAACTAAATATCTAACATTGCAAGTTTCTTCATTAAATGACAATTTTAAACTTTCCCTATTAACATATCGAGTTAAATATATATATATTTGGACTGCGCTCGAAATTGAACGGACACCAAACACGTAAATAGTACAGTGAACATTTACAATTCCAAAATAACTGTTTCACGATGTGCCATATTGGGATTCGCCTTTAAGAAACCCCAGTAAACGAGAAAGATGTCTCGAATCCAGAAATGCGTTATGGATGGATGGGAAAAGCGCAAATTGTGTTTCGTAGGGATGCCATTAGTTTCGGTCGGAAATGTAAAGTGCCAATGATCTCCTCGTAGTTAAGTTATGGAGGGAAGAACCCGGAATGAACCTTATTTCGTCTGTATTATTGAAACGGCAGAGTTGGGGGAGGCCTTATTTATCTACATGTGCTGATAATTAGGTTATACGTACTTTGCTTTCACTTAAAAGAGCGATGAGTCATATATAAGCAGTGGGCAAATATGCAGTAAACTGAAAAATATATATATTGTGCTTTTTACGGGAAATCTGCGATAAATTTACCAAAATTAGTTTAGTTATATCTTATAACTAAAGTTACCCATAAAAATGAACCCAAATTTTGATTTTAACCAAAGTTGTTTTCGAAACAAATAAATTTCGTAAAACTGTAGGTAGATATGTTTTTGAGAAAGGGTATCAGACTTAAATGCAAATCATATCTGCTATCACATTACAATATTTAAAAAAATAGGTGTTCGTATTTATGAAATTTACCAAAACTAATATTATCCGGTTCTTATTTATAAAATATCCATTTAAAAATTGTTTGAGTCTAGTTTCATTATTATAAAAGAAGTTAGTAGTAACGACCGTTTCGGAGACGTTTTTTTCCCTTAAGGCAGAAAACACTGAGTCTACTCCAAAGAATCATCCTTTCTCCTGCATAGGTAAAAGACTGGGAGCGCTTTAGAATAATCCTTTTTCTCAGATATAAAATAAGATAATCTTTCAGCCTCGTAAATTTTTTAAGTTTGATTGTTCATCTGCATTGGGCTATTAATGAAGTTTTAAAAACTATCCCAAAAGTTATACCTTAAAATATTGCAGGGTTGCCATGGTTTAAACCAAATGGTTTTTTTTTTCAAAAAAGCCAGTGTTTTTTTTTTAGATTTTTTTAAAAACATTTTTGAATTTATAATAAAAAAAAGTTAGTTTTATTTGTAACTTCCACTTTGACAAAATAACTCAACTCCACAAAATCAGCAATCATAACCAATCCTTGCCTCCTATGCCTTTACTTCATTTTTTACAAATGTGTTACTTTATATAAGAATAAAAACTAAGAATGTCTGGAGCTGGCAGAAAGAACTACAAAATTGCAATAACACCGGCACATCTTCGGACGTATTTACTCGATCCGGAAAAAAAGGGTTTTTTTCCAACCCTGAAATATTGTCCTTCAACTTTTAACCTAGGATAAGAAAAGATATTTGAACTAGCAATAATTGTAATTAAATTCGACTTATTAACTTGGTAAATGTCATTTATAAATTAATTGCTCTCATGATATGTACAATAAAATTTATATAATCAATATAATTAAAGTCTAAAATGCTTTTCTCTCTTGGCATTTGTTTTGCGTGTTCTTATATTTTCATAAAAAGTGTTTAACTCTCATAAATCATAAATATACTTTCAACAACATTTATTTTATCTCTCCTTTAAAAATATGTAGATTTTAACTATAGCTAGTTTAAACAATAGCTTCCTAAACGAGTTCAAATATGCTCAAATAAACATTTTTTCTATTTCCAAAAACATGTAAAACTGAAACAAAAAAAGTTTGGTGCTTTCTGATCGATCGCAATTCTTTCAGTTTAATGCACCGTATCATTTGCGTTTACATTCTATTATCTTTTCTACTTCTTACATTTTTATTCAGTTATTGAAACGAAATCATATGCATATTTTCTTTTATACAAACAATCGGGTTTTTTTCAAATCTTAGAATTATTTTTGAATTCTGCTTCAAAAATACACTCGTCTTTACAGATTACTTAAAAAAAAGAAAGATAATTTTCTTTTGTAGCTTTTAAAAAATGCTTTTCTTAAAATTTACCTTCATTTTTTTCATTTGATTTGAAGCTTTTCTCAAAATTCTTATCAAATTAAATTACTTTTTTTTCTCTTTGAAAATATATTGATACGAATAAATAATTACTAAGTTTTAAAGAGATGGATTTCTCACTTTTCACATATTTTAAAGTTATATTTTATTGGATCTTTTAACTTTTTTTCACCTTTTTCGCAGACAGTTGTTTAAATGACAATGTTAGTTTAACGATAATCTTATTTTCTGGTAAAAATGCTTAGAAAAATCTTAAATATCATTTTAAAGTTTGTATTATAAATTGATTTAGTTTAATACAGGAAATTGAATTATGTAGAATTCATTAGTTTAAATGGAAATTTCTATTTTCATTTGGGCAGCATTTAATTCGGTTTAGTAATACCATGCACTAGTTATTAAATTTGTGTAAGTATAGTCTCGCTTAACTTCAGTCTATAAGTTTATTAAAAGTGCAAATATATTAAGATGGTCTGTGGCTTTTTTTAAATATAGCTTTTTCTGTGCAAAATCATCTTTGTCAGCAAAAGTATATGTTTGCCAGTTGCAATGTATGATTATGTCGGTAATATAACCTGCATTTTATTATATAAAATATTATTTTTCGAAATTGTTAAAAATTTATTACGCATTCTGTTTAGCATACCATAAAAAAATACTCATTTTTATTGCAAAAAAAATGCAATAATTTTCCAATGCTAAGAAGTGAATAATTTTTATATTGTATACTACTGAAGGTAGACCCGTAGGATAAACATGATTTTTTTAAATTGGTGCTAAAAATGTAAAACTCATTATACATTTAGAGTATATTAGTATAATCATTATAATGTTAAAAAATATTAAAACAGATAATTTTTTTAATTAATTTTTTTTTAAAAAATTAAGAATTTTTAATTTTTTTTTAAAAGCCTACTCCTTTTTTTTCCCTTTTAGGTTACAAACTGTAATTTTTTTTTTTTTTTACAATTGTGTAATGGTGATAACAAAAAATGCTGAGTTTTTTTAAATTATATACTAGTTTTATTTAAAAAAATATCCATATATATATTATGTAAAGAAAATTTTGCAAAAAAATTGAATTTTCAATTTAAAAAGGCTTTTTATAAAAACCAAGACTACTTATTCCAAAATACTCACAATTTTTTCGTTCAGTTGAATATGCTAAATGTATTACAAAAATAATTTAAACTCTATGTAAATTAATAAAAAAGCCTTAGACTTTTTAATTTATGACGAAATGAAAAAAAGGAGATTTTGAGATATAAGCATTTTAACATGGTGTCAACTAAAGAAATTTCGAAGATAAGGGTTTTTTAATTGCAAAATTGGATCGTTTTTTAAACTCCCAGAAATTTGAAATCTGGTATACGTTTTCTGCACTATGTCTACTTTTGTTTTATGCAATAAAAAATATATATTTTGGTTTTTCCTCGATTTCAAGGTACGGGTCTACCTGAAGCTTAAATCTAAGGTTTTCAAGGGTGTTTATGGTATAGCTTGTTTGTTTTTGCGAAACATTAATGGACTCGGCTAAGTAAATATTTGAACAAGCTTACCCTTAGTATAGTAAACAAAAATTGATACCACCGTTAATGACACTTAAATTCTTTTTACCATAAGTTCAAACATATTACAAAATAAACTTTTTTTAGGAAATAAAATGATAGCTTCTTTGCAAGATATTTGTTTGATCATGAAAAAATGATGTTTCAAAGGAAAAGCTATTTCATAAGTTTTTCATCATTTATTTTATGTCATTTTTGTTCAGATTTTTTTCCTATTCTGCATACAATAACAGAAAAAATAGCTTTTAATATATAAATAGTGTGTCTTCGATGTTTCTATAAAAATAAAGTTACCGTTCAATGTATTTAGTTTAGGGTATTTTCCCGAAAATGTTTTAATTTATTACCTGAGGAATTACATAAAACCTGAAGTATAGCCAAGTTTCAAAAAGAACTAAGACATAATGTTCAAAATGTTGAGGAAGAATGTTTAATAATGTAAGGATTTCATTAAAAAGTGATGCCTATGTTACTCTAAATCATGTCTATATCTATTTTTGAAAGCTGCATGTTGTTATTTAATTTTAAATTTTTATTATATCCTAGTGCATGCTGTCGTGTTTGTTAATCTATAGATAAGTTATGATCTTTTATCAATGAGTTATGCAGTTTGCTCTTTGTGCCACCTTGCACCTTGTCTTTTTTTTTGTCTTAGTGTTTTTGTGTTATACTTAATATGTAACTGCTGTATGGATTGCTTGGACGGGTTTGATTCCCTTGTCCACTAATACAATTGACTAAATAAAGTTTACTTTTTTCTATTTCATTTTAAAACGTTTCGATTACGATCTCTAAGAATCCTGTCGGAGCAACTACTTTTAATTACTAATGAGTACATTTAATCACTTTTTCATTATCACAGTTGGTCATTTACCACTTAGCCCCCTTTCAATGCAATGATTCCGGTATTGTTCACTGTATTTACGGTGCCGGGTAATCGAAGTAGCAATGTTAAGTTAAAAAAAATCAATTGGATCGTTTACATGCAATGGAAGCTAAGACCGTACTTTCGTTTTTAGTTGCGGTTATCAATGTGGGCACCGTAATTGCGGTGAAAATTACCGGAACCGTTGAGTATGAAACGAGCCATATTTTCTTTTTCTCGTTGGCTTATGGCTTTTAAGTCCTGAACTTTAATTTATACTATTTCGATTAAAATCAAAAATAATCGATCATACTCAAAACTTATATTGACGTCCGACTGCTGCTGGACCTCGTGTACCAACTTTGAAGTCTTTGCTCTTTTTAGTTTGAACTGTAGAGTGGTTTCAGACAGACGAACCAATGTTGGGAAAAACATTTTTAAGGAATCATCATCTTCCAAAACGTGAAAAAAACACAATCTCCATTTTGATTTTGCGACCCCATTGCAATACTCTCATTACCTCATATTCCATTAGGTAATTGAAAGTAAAACAAAATACTTTAAGAAGTTAATTAGACTGATAGAAAACTTAAATCCCAATTAAAGAAGTTATCTTCCTGCAGGTATAAAGTGAAGTGACCCCTCTTGTGGGTTGTCTCATTTCGACTTCAAGAACACCGGTCCAATATTGATGTACTATTTAAGCCCAACTTCCAATATGGGAGGGAAGTCCATTTACCCCCATTAATATTTACATCCAATTAGACATTCCAATTTCACTTTGGGTCTTGTTAAGCTTGTTAGTTTACGGATCTGTTCATAGAACCGTTCTATTCGGATTCTGTTTCTTTGTTGAAATAGCAGTTCTTTATTGACTGAATTTGTTTAGTTAAATTCATGAGGTATAAAAAAATGTGTAAACTGTAGGGGCCATGTTTATTTGAAGCTATTTGAAAGCATTGGCCATTTTACGATTAATTATAATAGTTACAGTGCAATACGAGGCGTAAATATTAAAATTCTGTTTGAAAAAAAGCTTTAACAAAACTTTAGAGTGAACTAAAAGGAAGTAGACTTGATCATGCAAATATAGAATTTAATTTAAGTCTTGAATTAAATACTTGTCAAATGAAACATTCATATTTCAGCGCAAATTTAATAAGAAACCGAATGTTTAGGAATTAATTGTAATGTTGATTTGAAATACTTTATGCTTTTGCATTCTAGAAAACATTACATTTTGGATTTATAAACAAACATATTTTTACTAATAAACTGAAATGATTCGGCCTTTTTATGCTTTAATTGGTTTAATTTTGTAAAAGATTTTAAACTCTTTGTGTCAAACATTATAATTGTTGAAAAATATTTTAATCACATTGCCAAACTCCAGTTTTTCTTTTTTTTTTCATTGTCATTTTCTTCAAAAGTTAGAGCTTGCCAACAATAGCCAAAGCGAAGATTGCCAGAACTTAGAAAGAATTAGTTTAAGATAATAGGCGATATTTAAAATTCAAAATTTAGCTATTCCCTCATAAGTTTCAAATAACATATAGTAAACAGTTAGTTGTCCTATTTCTCATCCCGTGCAGTGGCCCTCGCCAGACACTGGCAACAGTGAAAGATCAGTTTCACATTAGTTGAAAGTGGGTCCGACCGCGACATCATTAGTTATTGAGTTTAGAACTGGTCCTCGTGTCCAATATGTCGCTGTATTTTCTGCCTGTTGGGACGATTCACTTATCGAGTACCATGGGAATTGTGCATTTGGTCGAATGGAATGGTCGTAAAGTTAGCTACAGTTAGTCGACTTGGGAAATGTATTATTCTGTATCAAATTCTTTAACAACACGATAAAGCTAATAATTATATAAAATTCCGTAAACTTTTCTTTTTATGATACACATATTTAATTCAAAAGAATTGAAAATATATATTACCATAAACCTGCGTTCAAAGTACAAATGAACTTTTGTTAGTTGTGGAGAGTTGTCCAAAAAATTGTCAATGGACATCCTTATGTTAAAAACAGTTTTATTTGTTTCGATATATCCAATAACACGATTTATCTAAAAAATTATATTATTTTGGTGCATAAACATGTTGGTTTATTTGTGCTTATTATCTAAATACGATAAAAAAAATTATTCACAAACATGATTTACATGGTTTTCCATTTTTTCTTTTCAGATTGCCTTTAACGAGCTCAACCCGTTCCCCCAACGTGTAATCAACGCAAGACGAACCCATCATTTTCAAATAATAAGGGTAACTATTCCAAATTATATTGTAGGGTTTTTTTGGTACACAAATATTGAATAATGCAAAACATTTTAACCAATCAATCAAGTAGTGGTCATAAAGTAAAGGAGTAAACCACTTTTGCTGCAAAACATTAACATGCAGGAAGTAGTAAATTTTCATTAGTATAAACACAAGCGTTTTGGTAAAATTTGAAAGAACAAATGTGGTTTTTTACCACACCTACTCAAGTGATGTAGGGGAGTTTCATAGTTGAAAAATGTGTTGCTGTGATTAATGTTAAAATTCCTCCCGCTTTAGGAAGTTGACAGGTAGGTTTATAATATTAGTTGAAAAGTTTGTCATTAATTTATTTTAAATGAAATACTAATTGAAACGTCAAGAAAGTGAACATCTACAAAGACTTCTGCCACCCATTTAACTTTCACCACACATCCTTACGAACTAAACAATTATCTTCCAGGATATTTTGTGCAAAATTCGTAATTAAACTTGAACTAAATGAACTCTATCCTCAAGCGAAATATGGAATTTTCTGAGATCTCTCTTATTCCAGCCCCCTGTGTGTCATGTTAAGCCCTCAGCTGTCTTTTACAACAGCTAAGACAAGATCCTGTGGTGGCTTTATTTATTTTAAGGTAAGGCAGTCACAATGTCAGGTGAATAAATCTTCGCCTTAATAAAAAAACAAAGGCCGATGTTCTGTATTATAAATTTTACATCGGCCTTTTCTTTACTAAGGCATTAAAGTGAGGCTTTTAGTTTACGAGCGATGCTGCTCGCCGCATTCGTTCTTTGCCTAATTAAAATCGCCTGTGTGCTCTTTACCTTTCGCTTGCTTTGGTTATGGTTCTCGGATACACCGAGGTGAGGGCACGAATTAATTATGTAGCTTATTTTGACAAGGATTTTAGTTACTTTCTGAAAGGGAAGGGGATTTGCTGTCGGATTTAAGTTATCCATAGGGCCTTGTTTAGGTGAGGGGTACTATTAAAATTATCACAAAGCCAATATTTGAACTACTTCAACTTTAAAGTATACCTATTTGGCATTATATTTATACAATAATCAGTTTTTTTAATTATATACGTCAGAAAATGTTACTATTTACCTGACGTTTAACGACGTTGTTTGTTGATGTTGGTTCTTTTTAAAATGTTGGTCGTTTTTTGCCCCAGCTCTTTTGCGTCTGGCAAATATACTGTCTAAAAGGCTAGGCTATTTATTATTGGGTTTTATTTAGGTTAGTTTGAAATATCGTCGCACTAGGGCTACACAAGGGTTATTGGTGACGGGCGTCGTAATTTCGAAACACAGTCAAGTGACGAGCCGACACCTGGGGATTAGTGAAAATGTTTGACAAAAGGGAAAATTATCTTTATTGAAGTAAATAATTTTTGCGAAGACCTTTTTTTGATTGTAAGTAGTGGAATATTTCTATTTATATACTCTTTTAAATTTATAATCTTGCAATGTTGCATGAGGATACGTTGTTGTAGAAATAACATTCTGCACTGTATAATATTTTGTTATTGAGAATTCTGTTCTGGACGTGCTTTAAGTAGTATTATTAGGTCTATTTGTTTCTGTTAAAAAATACGCGAGTCCAGTCTTTTTTTTAATATATTAAACTATAACATTTGTTTGAATCTAAAGCATTGCTTTACGATAATAAAAAAATCACATTATTTTAGGATCTATTGAATTATACAGTGATTGATTAGAAATAGTTTTTTTTAAAAAATAATTATACAACAAAATAATTAGAAATCCCCGCTAAGGCCAGTACAACAGTAGCTAATGACTTTATTTAAAAAAAAAAACTAAACTTAGCATAACTTGAATAGAATACGCCATATTTTAAGTACTTTATAAGGTAGCATTTCTATCTTATAAAACTTTATTGCTGCATTGTTTAGTGGCTCCATCTTTCGAAATATTTGAAACATAAAAACTCCATCCGTAGGAGGAGGCATAAGGAGGAAATTAGCCGCAATTTACGTGCGGTTTTTGACGTTTGGTGAGTTTGGTCCCCCATACCAGGTTTTGGTTGGTTTCGTCAATTACTGTCCCTCTACTCTTCATTTTTTTTTATTCGGTATACCGAGGTAAAGACCCATGAACAAGGCCCCGTAATTTCAAAACGGGATCATTAGTTGAGGACAACGTATACTTGTAGAGGATATTTTTAGACTGTTATAATACTATAATCTACCATTTTAATAAGTAGAAGAAGATTGAAATAAAAGGAGTTGTCATTATAGATGGTTAAAATCTAACTATTATTAGTTACGCTCATCATTCAAGCATACTAACTCCGTATAAATGCGATGGTATGCCCAGGCCAATAAATGTGGCGAATATAAGTGTTGTTCAAATGTAAAGGTAGTATTCATATCCAGAACCACTCGGGCTTGTTCTAACTACCAGTTTACCACCATTGGTCCTTTTAATATTGGCTATTTTAATTTTTATTATTCTGCTTTGCATATGTTCACTTTCGCACACGTAACACGTGGTGGTTTTTTTTCTCTTTTAAAGTTAAAAAATCTAAATTTAGTTTGCACTTATTCAAACTCGTCCAAAGAAATCACTTTAATTGAATGGCCCTATTCCACATAATTTATGTTTAAACGAACATGTATCATACATTACAAATTCTATTTAATGCATGTTGCATTTGGTAATGCATTTGGTAACTTTGACTTATTACTTTTAATTTATTTTAATACAATACGAGAACATTTTAAATCACCCATGAAACTATTAAAATGGTATTTTTTTGTTCAATGGATGCTTTCTTTGACACATACTTACATAAGATTCAGTTTATCTCAAAACGACCTTTAATTTATTTGAAAATAGTTTCTGTTGTTAGATGGCGCCACACTATGACATTTTGCATCTGTTTTTAAAATTATGATTAATATTTATTTTAATTGGCATAAAATAATGAATATATTTATATTACTCGCATTTATAATTGAGCTTTATTAAGCCATTCGCTTTAACTTACTAGGCAAATCTTAAGCATTGACTGAAAAAAAGTTTTAACTGAATGAAATCTTTAATATTGTCACAAGATTTAAAAATTTTCTCTTAACAATTTCATTAATAATTGATGAACATATAAAAAAAACCACTTGATCAACAATTACATTTATTAATGCTATTTTATATATATAGCTAATTTCTTGAAGTACATATACAGGGTGGCGCAAATAAAAGTGGTCCGGGTTAGAAGTAGGGAAAAGACCGTAAATGCTGCCAAGTCAAAAACCAATGCAAAAACAAGTTTACCATGTAAAGACATTGATCTCTTCAATATTTAGCCCTAACAGACGCTTAGCGAATTATTTACCGGTAACTATGCCATCTTTACCTGTGCACTGATCCGATCAACGCACACTTACATAGCTCGCACTAAGATTTGATTCGCCATTAGTCCATGTGCAGCTCTAGTCTAGTAAACCAACCAATGAAAAAACAGGTTTGCCAAGTGAAACGATTGAATAATTTATGAATTCGACTTGGAGACTTTCATCCGGCTCCAAAAGTTTTTTTCGCCAAGCATCTCCCTGCATTCGTAGCTACATGCCGGGGCCACTTTTATTTGCCCGACCCTGTATATTCTTTCAACTCGCCTGGACGGAATTTGATTTCCCTTGGCGTTAACAAGATTTTTTTTTTACCTTTGCGTGTTTGTTTTATGTTAATAGAGATGTTATTATAAATAGTTAAATAAATTGACAAATTGAACAATTTTTTTTTTCAATAAATATTTTTTTCTGATAATTTATGTTTTACAGGCGCAATTAGAAGAATTGGAAATTGAGAGAAAGAAAAGAAAGTCGGCTAAATCGGATGATAACGTTGGCACTTGTGATTATATGAGCGAAGAAGATTAACACACTAACATATTTTAACTTGCACCAAAATAAGTTGTATATGATTTATCTGAATCAATAATGTTATTATTTATATCATGCATTATTTTACATTAATTGTTTGGTATTATTCTTAACATGTGGTTTTGTGATTCTACCAATTTTTTAAATATTTTCTGTAGTACTTTTTTTATTAAATATTTTTATTTTAGTTATTGTAGCCTTTAAAACACGAAAAATCCAAGGAGTTATTTAATCATCAGGGACGCCTGCGCTTATGTGGTTGATGAATTGCACAATAGGTGAATTTCGTTCACTACGTCTAAAGAATAGGATGTTAAGAATGCAGGATTTTATAAATTATCTTTCTGTGATTTCATTATGTTCAATAAACCTTTCAAGTTTCTTATCCTCTTTACTCCTGAACAAAATCCTACACATATATTTTAGAAATATATTAACATATTTTCATTATATTTTTGTTTTAACATATTTTTCGAACAACTATAACTTACAAGTATAGTTTAAATTACTCTTAATTAAAAAAAAAAATTGAATTCATGAAATTTCAGATTCAAGCCCTAAAAACACCCATTTTATGGTCCTATCAGCAAAAACAAGCTGTATTAGTTTTTTTTTATATTTCGTAATTAATAGTTCCTTCCAGGCTATTTTTAACGCAAAATGCCTTTAACATATATTGAAAGGTTTTTTGCAGACCTGCAAATTGTGCTTGAACCTCGTTCCATGTCATTTTTTATACAAATAAACGACAGTCGATCTCTGAAGTCAAAGGTTGAGAAGTGGAAGCTTAAACACATTCTTGTTTATAATATGAAAGTTAATGTCATGAAAAATTGTCATTGTGGAGTGAATTCTACTAATATCCTCGCATGTGGACCGCTGAAGTGAAGAGGCATTAATTCCATTTATTATAGTTTTAACAACACCGAAAAATTGACTTATAACTTTATTTTTTTATATCAATTATCTATTTCCCCCCTTAATTTTGTGTGCATTTATGTGGTGTGATCACCCTGTGTTTAAAATAACCTGCAAATTTGAAGTAATATTGTTTGATGTTTGCGGTTTTTACAACATACAAATACCAAAATTGTCGACCAACAACAGTCCAGATCCCAGTAAGGTTAGTCCGAAAAATTTCTAAATTTTTACTAGTTTCCATTTCCAACAACTATCGAGATTCTTCTTGAATTCTTCTAGTCTCTTCTAATAAACAGCATAATCTGTTAAAACACTCCACTCATTGACAACTCTATTGTGAAAATGTTTTCTTACCTCCTTTCTGAAGCATGATTTTTTTAAATTTCTGACCATGTCCTCTTGTTCCGATATTTAAGTTAAAACCTAAGCCCTCCATGTCTCCCTGCTTGATGAATTTGAATAACTGAATTAAATCACCTCTTGTTCTCCTATTTTACAGGGAATACATGCTTAAAGATCTTAATCTGTTATTGTAGTCAATGCCTGATAAAACCCTTAATCATTTTTGTAGCCCCATGCTGAACGTTTTCGGGCACATGTTTCATTTCTTGGTAATTTTAGTAACTGTTTTTCTAAAACTTCCTAACCATATCGATATATATTTTTTAAATAATAAATTTAAATACTCACTTATGTTACATGTTAAAATCATGACACTCCATAAAAAATTAAACTCTACGTAGTGCCGTGATGCCTACCCTGAAATTTTATCCATGGTTATGAACTTATTTGCCGTTCAAAGAATATTTTAAGATCTCAGATGATGATTCTGATTTATCTATATACTAATCATAAAATATGTGTATATTGACAGTTTTGCTATATTTAATCAAGACAGAATTTATTTTTATGTGTATTGTAAGAAAAAAAATATTTTTTTGTTTTACTAGTCTTAGTTTTCTATTCTCATAATATTAATGTGTTTTATAATTTGTTGTATTTTGCACTCTATGTAATACAAAGAACTTATGTTAGAAATACATAGTTTAAGTGAAGCTCAAATTTCTTATTAGAATATTGACTTTCTATAATCACAATATTTATATTTTATTTACATTTGTGTTAATTAACCAAGATTTTTTCTATTTACTCTTATTTATGTTTTTACTAACATAAATTTTTATAAGGTTTATTAGTTTTGTAAAATCCATTTCTATGCGTTCTTATACTAATGGAGAAATCAGTTTTCTGTGACGCTTTAGTTTAGGCGTATTTTTTTTACAATTATCAAATTTTAATTAAAAACTTCATTAAAAATATGAATTATTTTTATAAAATCTAGATTTTGGGTGCCAAATTTACAAAATATTTTTTTTATTGTTAGGGCTCCTAAAAATTAAAGTATAATTTTATTGCCGAGAAAAGTCGTATATAAGTTCGCAACATACATTTTTATTTCAGTAATGCATACTATAAAACACATGAATGTATTGTATTTGTGCCTCTTTGATAGAATTTTAAAATTAAAGTCAGTTATAAATTTATAAAAGTATTAAATTAAAAAGTGAAAGTATAAAATTTTTATAGTATTATACTTGAGTTATAAATAGTATTTTATATAGTATTCATGAGCTTGGTGAATATTGTCATTATTAAAAACGGGTAAATTTTCTACAGTCACCAATTTTAATTGCATATTTATGATAATAATATATATATTTTGATATTTATATTATGATAATTTTAATAAAATTATTGTGCAAATTGATAATCAAACACTAAAATTTAATAACTATTTTAGATTAATAGTTATTTTAATGTAAATGTAAAGTTTCATAAAATGGTTTTATAATTTGACTTAATAAAGATTTGTCTCACAGCTAACGGGTTTTACACATTTGAACAGCATATCTTGTGTGAGACCTGTAAACTACAAATTTTATATCATTTTGAAAAGATGTAATTTGTTACAAAAACAGTTTTTATATGCTTATGCATATATTTATTCTGGCATTCCTTTAAAAACATTTCCATAATAAAGTTAACATGTAATGTATTTGTTTGCACATTCAATTATAACAGCAGTTTTAATTATTTGTCATTAGTTTAATATTGTGCTTATATTTAATGTCTGCACTTTGTATTGTATATTAATTACTACATATTCTATTTTTCTGTAATTTTTGTCTTCAATAAATTACAATATTTCCCTAATAAATAGTTGAAATTTTGTATTTATAGGATACTTTGAAAAACTATCCTTCTTGTTTATAGGGCTCTTATACTTATTTTATTTGTGATTGAAAGAAGGAAACATTTCATGATTTAATTATAGAAAGCTTTCTACTTTTGTAGTTCATATTAGATAATTAAAAATAAGTCTTCTACACGTTATAAAAGTGTGTTGATAAAAAAAATGGTTTTTGAACATTGGTTCGTCTGTCTGTCGTCTGAAACTATTCTACAGCTCGAACTAAAACAGTTACGGACTTCACAATTGGTATACGATTTCAAAGTACAGCTGGGGGAAATAAACGATCCACCCCTCGTTTCTCGGCTGCTATTGATCAAGGAATTTTATGAAAGGTGACATTTTTCAGGAAAAAGCGTAAGGAATTGATTACAAGAAACAAAAGTTGGTTAAGGGGTCGTCTACATATTAGAATGAGTACCAAATTTGAAAACTTCAATGGCAACACCCATTTTTTTGCATAAAACTGTTCAGCACCTTCAAAATACCCCGTGTATAAAAAAGAATTATTTATTTTGCATTGTTTGCTGAGATATTAATTTTGGATTTTAAAATTCAGAAATAAAATAAAGGCTAGAAGAGGAAAAGTTTTAATTTAAAATTAGTCACATAAACAGTTATTTATAACGAACAGATTTTCAAATGCGATTAGTTACAATCAGATTGACAAACATCATTATTACATTCATGTTCAACTGATTCATAGGAGGGGGGGGGGGGGCTATGCAGCTTCTGTTGTCCAGAGACCGGAGCACCGTAAGGTAGAAGCCTGTCTTGGCTCCAGGTGGTGTGTGTTCTTTTTAGTCTGGCACCTACCCTTCGGCCTGTCCGGCTTGGGAGACCCTACCAGTAGCAAGCTACCGCCGGCATAGCCCTCCGGGTCAATGGTGCACGCAAGCCTCACCGCCCCGTCAAGGCAGGAACACCGTCGGGAGGCCTAGAACTCTTTGCAAGGCAAAAAGCTCAGAACAAACAAAAGTGGCTAAAACCCCTTACTCACTACTGGTACAAACCAAAAAGACCAGGACTCTATCTCTTCCTGGTGACAGGCATACCAACACTTGCTTGTCCCGACTTGCCAGTGGACACCTGAAAAGTCTCACGTTTTCAGCTAATCAAAAGATCTTCCCCCTATGCCCTAAATGTCAGCAACACCAGGCATCACCTGATCATATCCTGAACTGTTTAGGACTGGACTGGGAGGACATTCTTTCCTGTCCCCTTTTAGTTTCGGACTTTCTTAATGTCAACGGTTTCAATGATCTGGTCTGACTCCGTCAGACCAGATTGGAATTAGTAACAACAACAACAACATTTATGTTTTTATTTTTTTGCAAATTTTTTGTTTCATTCATATTGCTACGAAAAATTTGTTTAAAATTCGTCGCACTTCGCCGGTAATATAAATCACGTATTACAAAACGAGGGTTACGACCTTACCACGATATTTGAGGAAAACAAAATAAAATTTCGCAGAATGATTTGGCAATGATTTTTAACCAAGGCAGTGGACACTAATAATTTTAAATAATCAGTGTGGTAACAATGCAATATACTAAAAATCGAATTCCAATAATATTTTAGGGTATTTAATTTTTAATATAAAACACACTTTTCGAAATTGTATTGGAAATAACATACATTTAAAAACATAGTTATCGATATAATTTAATGTTAATTATACAATCAAAATACATTGTATGCACTTAAAACAAGAAAAGATTTTTAGACGTTTGACAGACATCAGTAATTTGAATAAACATTAACAAATAAACGACTTTCAACCACCAAACAATAATGCAAGTTAGGATCAAATTTGCTCAAGTTATTTTTTACACGGTCCCTAAAATTCGTTTTTTTTTCAGTTTTTTTTTTACAATAACTCGGCAAATAATTGTCGAATTAAAAAATTCGGGATTTTGGTTCTACTTGATCTACTTTTTCGATTTATTCAAAAAAAATTGGGGTTACTACTCATGTTTTATTTTTTTCTTATTTAAATTTAAATAAAAAATATCTCTAATAATAAAAATGAAGTTTTTTGTGTGTGTACGTATGTGTCTCATACACTCTTAAACTAGACATTTGTTAGACTCGTAACTTGGCACAAATGCGTAGTTCATACTTAGATAATGAATTTTGAACTTTTAGGTTTCAAAATGTTCTATTTTTAGAGAAAATTCGAATTTTCTGAAAAAACTACACAACTATTTGGCTCAAATCCGATATTTTTTTACTTTCCTGATGTCATCGGCTGAAAAATTAAATAAAACTTTTAACGAAAACATTTAAAATTGAAAATGTTTATTTTATTCTTTTGCCATTACCTTCAGAAACTAAATTCATTATTTGAAAAATAATTGACATGTTTCAAGTGACGTAATTCCGCCAGTCTCCATTCCCGGATTTTATTGTGATTGATGATTATTGATGATTTTTTCATTGATTTTTCAGTTGACTGTATGTATGCATATTTAAGCAATAAATGTATAGAGTTAAGCTATTACTGAACTATGATGGTTAATAAAGGCCATCGCACTAGACCTGCATTTTAGTGTTTTATGTCTTTATTTTTTCGCCAAATACGTTGCCAAACTCGCCAAATTATTAACTAAAACTCGCCAAATGGGCAATTTATTTTATAAATAATTTATAAGCTGGTCGGTTGTTCGAAGGTCATTGTGTTAGAGCTGTATAATGAGCGTGTTCGTAGCTATATCTATTTTCTCGCCAAATTATTTCACAAAACTCGCCAAACATAACATTAACATTATGGGCGTTCAACTTTGAATGCTTATATCTCAACAAATAATGCAAATTAATTTTCTTTTGGATCTGCTGTATTTTGCATTATAAAAAAAAATTGGGTGTTGCCATTGAAATTTTAAAAGTTGGTGCTCATTTTAATATGTAGACGACCCCTTATACAATTTTTGTTGCCAGTTCTCAATTCCTTACGCTATTTTCTGAAAAATGACACCTTTCACAAAGTTTCCTGAGCAATAGCAGCCGAGAAACGAGGGAGATGGATCGTTTTTTCCCCCCAACTGTACCTGTTGGACGTCATAAGGTTTTTGAGAAAATAGCGCATGCGCTAATGGTATCTGTCATAGATATTTTTAGGTTTTATAGTTGCAAACGATAGTCTAATTATTAAATCTGAGAAAGAGGATTAATGAAAATAGTTAATTTTGGCATTTAAATGTTTGAATTACAACTAGCTAAAGACCGTGTTTGGCGAATTTCTTTCTCAGGTGTATAAATAGTTTGTTTCCTGATGAGCACAAATGTTGTGTGGAAGCGGTTTAAGTGACAGATTCTGTAACAAACCTACTTGTTTAATTTTTATTTAAATTCGAACATCTAATGGGCATTTATGCTCTTGCACGCTAACTCTAAAAAGAATTTTGCGAAGTCACAAAATAGCTGTGCCTATAAACTCTCTGAAACTAGAAATATACAAGTATTTAGCAGAATTCCATTACGAAGTATGATTTTTAGAAACTAGTTTGGTTTTGGTCAAATTGACGGGAATTGTGAACCATGGTCAAACAAAACCGACCATGTGAGCTGACATCCAACGACACCTAATAGGCGTGGTAATTTAGAAGTACAGTAAAGTGGACAAAATGAAAATTGAGCAGGCATCCAGCGCTACTTTTAAGGGCGACATCGGACGCAACTTTGTAAGAACTTAGGACCATGATAGGTTTAATATGCGCCATTTCCAGATATTTATTGGAAATATTTTTTTTCTTAATCTATGGTAATGGTGAGATGTGGATTAAGGCATTAATGAATCACACAATTTTTTTATAAAAATGATCTTTTAATAATATGAACATAAATAATGATTGACAAACAATGAAAGGGCATGTTCCACGCTAAAAGAAACCTTAAAAACACATTGCATACTAAAATAGAGAAGGAGCAGTTGGCAACAACATGGGTAGGAAAAGTTTCGCCCCTATCCTTTTTCAGCAGCACGAATTTCCACAATTAAACACGAAAAGGGTCAAATGTAGTTCAAGGTACGTCTTGGCGGATTTTTTTATGCTACGCTAATTTTAAAATGATTGCAAGTTAATAAATAAATAAAAACTCGAATACCAAAAGCAATGACTGAGCGCACACCTTAAAACTACAATACATTAAAGCGATTATTAATCGTCGCTACACGAGGAATAAAAAATCACACAATGCATCTTGTTGCATTGGCGACTTTACTAAAAATATCGCCGGGATATATACCCATAATTATATTTCCTACTATTCAGAAAATATCAACTTTGCGCATGATACGTAGAATATTCATGAAATAAACAACATATATTATTAGCGCAAATAGTTTATTAGTGCAAATTTACTTGTTTCTGTGGGATAAAGAAGGTGGGCGTCTTGATTCCACAGAAACATATAATTTTTCATTGATAAACTATTTGTGCCAATAATCTACGTTGTTACTTCATTAATCTTCTCATATATTTTCTACGTTTAAAAACGACTGTAAGTATTGGCCCAAAATGTAGTTCAAGGTAAACCCTAGAGATTTTTCGGTGCGCATCCTGAGATAACTAACTAAATGAAATCATGCAAACCAACAAAATAAATAAAACATAAAAAATGATAAATTCATAGACAAAACATTAAAAAAATCATAATCCTTAGAAAGGATTCTACAAAATCTTTTACAATCAATGAAACAAGCATGATGCAGTGGAGACTTGTAGAAAAGATTGCCAATTGTACCATGAACTACATATCAACCTGCAAGATTTTGGCAGCTCTGCTTCCAAAAAAAGTCCTCTAAAAATCCCACATTAAAATAAATAAGACGATGCACAAGGAAGGTAGTCACTGCTGCATCTTGAGTACAGCGGTCTTCCTATTGTGGACTTGACCCACGAAGTAGTTCATGACGAGTTTTTGTTTTCTTTTAAGGTAGCACTAGATTCACTATCTTCGTGAAGTTGCTTTCGCAGAAGGAAACTGAAAAAAATAAAAATCTAATTTAAATATATTTCAAACTTGCAGTTTTAAAAGTTTCCGGTACACATACATCCCAAATGTTAATTACATTGATATCGAAAGGGTTTTGGTCCACCCATTGGCAGTTACACTGTACCGGTTTAAAAAAGTAAATAAATTACAGTCCACTTTGGTTTATCCAGTGCTTCTTTCCATAAACTTGTTGTATCGCCGGATTAAATAGTCTGGTTGGTTGGCTTTAAAATACGTCGCACTACAGCGGGCCTGTTCTTATGTCCGTGCCTCTTCTATCTTCTTCGAGGCTTATTGGTAGAGAGTGCTTGTGATATTGATAAAGGCTCGTAATCTTACCTAATGGTTTGTTTTTGTCCCTTTATCGAAGCTTTATTTCCGATATTTTTTGGAATAGAGTACTTGACTGTATCGCTAAAATACCTTCCAATATTAAATTATTATAGTTTGAACCCAAAAATAACAAACGTATATATTTTTTGCAAAATAAAGTCTTTAAATAATTCATAAAAACCATTTTAAAATGGCTTTTTTTTCATCGGTACGTCACGTGATCACAAACATGTTGATTTGGGTGACGTCACTAGTATATATAAACAAACAGGTGTGATGTGTTTTTTTTTTGCTTGCAATTAAACTGGATTTAATCTTATTTACTCTTAAAATAAGATTTATATAGGTAATGGAAGGAAGTTTTACACAAGCAGATAGTTCAAATTTGCTTAAATTAGATTCCAAAATGGTGTTTCGAAGTTTGGTTATAGTTACTAGTGACGTCTTAGATACGACGTGACAGCCACAAAGCGTTTTCGGGCGTAATTTTTCGTCCTAATTTTAAAATTCATTTTTCTCCCTTTTTATGGGGTATTTGAAAAAAAGAGAAAAATACGGGTCTCATATTTTTGGCATAAGAATATTTTAAGTCAATAATTTTTTTTTAGTCAAATACCCTATTGCAAGTCGTTTCCTCGTAAATAGCTTCAAACCATTGCCCGTAGTAACATCAGACGTTCTAGTTCATGAAACAAATATTAACCAAGGGCGTCGGTGAATAAAAGGGTTCGACGCATTAGCGGCGGACGCATACAAGAATGTAGACTGTATTGACATCGACCTATTAGAGACCACTTGGTGATATGCGTGTCAGCACATTTAAAACTTTTGTAAGTACAGTAAAACTCCAATTGCCGATTAACCGAATTTCAGAAAAAAAATTCCATACGGCCTATCTGACACGTTGCCTAGTAATGTTTTTGGCATAACATCCAACATCGACGAACAGCAACAGATAGGCCGGGTATAAAAGTTTATAATTTGCATATAAACGTTTATAATAACTTTACCTGCTTTTAAATTAAGCACTCATCTGTCATATAAAAAAGCAATTGATTGATTATACCTTTTCTTCCGATTAATTCCAATTATCCGAATATAAAATTATCCTAATGTCGTTAGGTCCCAATTACTTCGGATTATTGGAGTTCAACTGTAAGAACGTTTGCTATCATAGAAAAGCTGCAGCGAGAGTTTTTTTTTTAAATAAAATTTTTTATATCAGGAGATTAATTACAATACTTAGAAACCGAATATAAACACATATTAAATGCATGGTTTGACGGATTGTTGGCCCCTTATTTGATTGAGAATATGTAATAATATTCGTCGCAGCAAAATAACAATTGAAACCAATTCCTTTTTAACAGGAATTTTAAGAAAGAAATCCGTTTGAGTTTGAGTAAATCTATTACATTTTAACAACATGATTTTTTTTTTATTTTATAAGAGTTGGTGAACTTTTTCATGGGCCTTCTAATAGCTGACAAATAGTCATTTTAATTCGCTAGATAATTTCTTTTGCAGTTTTTTTTTTAATCGGGCAACTTGGAAATAAAATTGTCTAACATTCGTCAAGTGTTATTTATTTGAATTGAAAGCCCTTCTTACTTGAGTACAAGATTTGTTCATCCAAATTTAAAACAAAAAATAATAAACAATTATTTAATAGTTAATGCTTGTTAAAAAAGTTAAGAAATTACTTTCTGTAAATTAATTTTGAAAACTAATTTTTTAAAAGTTGCCGTCTGAAATTAAACAACCTGTACCAATGCAATTTAAATTATTCCGTGCATGACCTATTGCAAATTAAACTTAAACAACCAACAAGTTAAAATTATTACAAAAAACTAGCCTATTTAAGACCCGTTGGAGAATTCCATAATAGATTTTCTTACAAATATAAAAGTTAAGTTTAATTTTTTTTAATGCTACTTAATTGGTCGTACACAAATCGATAAATTCTTTCTGGTCTTCATCTCATAATTTTTTTACTTAAAGGAGCTAGTTAGCTCATTTAAGTAAAACTGCAGAAAACTTATTTTCGCAGTTTTTAGCTAAACTCATTTGGCTACTTTTCTTCCCAATAGTCTTTAATGAGTTAACTGTTATTTTTTTACTCTACCTGCATTGAATGAGCGCCTTTCAGTATCGCCTCTGAACGTTGGATGGTTGCTGGGCCGTGTTGTAGACAGTGTCGTAAGGGGCGATATCCTGGCGGTAGGGATTGTCAATGCCGTATGCACTGCTGATTGAGCTGTCCCCTGAAATTTCAATCACAGTATAGTCAAAAATAGTTTTAAAAAATCAATTATTATTTTTTTCACTTATTTCAATATGTTTCTCAATAACGAAATAAAATATTTTCTGGTACTTCAAAAACACTAGATTTTTCATAATTGGCCCAAAAGCTTAAGTTGTGGCTAATTTACTCCTATGATATTACAGCGTCTAAAATATCACAGAACCATCAAAGGCTAGTGAATTAATAGAATCATATATTTATTTAAGAAAGTACATTATTTCAGAATTTTCGTCTTTCGTAGCATATAACATATTTCAAATACTTAAAATACGCTAGACCTTCCATTTTTTATTAATCTATTAAATATTATATCACGGAAATAATTTTTATGTATATTTTAAAAAGTAGTTCAGTAATTATAATTTTTGATTTTTTCATTTAAGTACATTTAATTCAAAACATTTAACACATCATTTAAGCCACAGGTTAAAATTAGTAAAAACACCCCTTTCCGCCACTCACTTCTGTTACTGTATATCATGTCTATGCTGCGGCTGGTTTCCTTTCTGTCGATGCCTTTAGCCCTGCTGCATGTCTTCCTGTGCCACACGAAGGCCCATGCCAAGAGAACCGCCAGCTGAGCCACCAGGAACAGCGAGCACGAGATTACCAAGCCGGCAAGGTTCATGCAGGTGGACCCACTAGTTTCTGAGGACCCTGTTGATAAGTTTTCAAGAGAATGTGATTGGTGTTGACAGGCAAGAGTGATATTAGGAAGTAAGAATAATAAAAATGCATTTCTTGCTTAAAATTGTAAAATTATTGTGTCTTTTTGGAGGGGGGATGCGGGTATTAATGACTTGAGCAGGAAATGGGAATACGGGAAAAAAAATTCTGTTTAAGTTTTTGTTTTCCTTAATTAAGTCTCAATGAATCAATCGGAACAAAGTGAAAATGGATGGATGGAATCATGCTAGATTGGCATATTATATCATTTCTATATCTACCACACCTGTTTGCCACCCGAAATCAGGCGTAACAAACTAAACAGGTTAGTAAATCCTTTCCTAAATCTATAAACCATGTACTCAAATTTAATATACTAAAGATATACTAATGATGCAAAACTAAACATGACATAGGACTTAAGAGAAAGTGTTATTATAGATGAAAATATGCTAGATTGGTTGACCCATACCATAAGATTAGCATTAGGACCTAACCCCAAATGTTATTACTGCAACCTCAAGTAAAACTTGTCTCACCTTCCTCCCCGTAGTTGGACGAATGTCCGTCGTCCGTCCTCCTTCCCTGCCTGTCGAACCCGAACTTGTCCGTGATGTGGATGGTCTGGACGACGACCACCTCGTCCTCTTCCACGGACCGCTTCTTCCGCTTGCCGAACGAAGTCATTTTCTGGCTCACACCGTCGAACGAACGCACTGAACAGTCGGCCTGCACAAGGAAGACATTGCATAATAATCACTTTATGAAGAGCTTAGTGGAAGATCATGCTAAGTGAAATTTTTTTTTAAAAATGAGATTTTTGTGTCAACGAAGATGTTATGCCCTCCTTAACAAGATTCCTACTTTTCATAAACTTTAAGTTAAGTATATTTTTAACTTTTTGTAAGTGTCGTTCTTAACGTATCTAAGTGCAAACGAAAAACTTTAAAGCTCATTTCTCGTTTTCATCTTTTTGTCACTTAGCATGTTCTTCCATTAAGCTCATTATATGTTAGCTATAATAACATAGACAGAACCTGATCTTCCCACAGGTTCAGTTTTAGATCCTACACTAGTTTTTAAGTCCCTTAAGTGTTAGCGGCTTTTATATTAAATTCTGTGAACCCAAAAAACTTCAGTAAATTAACAATTAGTTATCGGCTTAGAATGAAATTGATTAAGACATTGACCTAAATTGATTGTTCTGATTGATGTTATCAGTAAATTGATAGTAAATAAAAAGTCATTGCATCAGCCAACTGCCACCGCCATATTAACAATCATGTGCAAAAGTTTCCTTAAGGGGCATTCAAATATGTTGTATTTATAGTCCGCGTTACCCTAAATCTAGCCCTGAACGTACACTCTTAAAAGTGTACCTCTTATATAAAGGCACATGTTGATCGTGCCTTTTATTATGAGGAACATATGCCAAGTGCCTGTGATATTGGAGAAAAACTTATTGGTACAACGAAATACCCGGTACCCGGATGTTGCAAAATGAGTAAAGGTTTCCAAGTAAGATTTGTCCCCCTAAAAAAAGTCTTGCCAAGCCACGAAATGCACGGAATGAAATAAACTCAGGCTCAATGAATAAATCAACAAATAATAAATTTTAAAAATTTCAATATAGCTAAAAACGCCATCCTCAATATCGCCATTTTGAATTTCCGAACCTTTTTATAAAAATTTGACGGTTAAAAGTTTACTATAGAACTAAATGTTGTGTTTGGCGATTTTGTTAGGTGAATAAAGTTTGTAAGGACTAGTATTCCAACTGACAGTTTTTCTAACTAACCTACTTTATTTTTTACATATTTAAAAATTAATTAAATATATCAGCTTAATCATCAATAGGTCAATTTCCACAAGAATTTATTGTTTCAAATTCTAAAAATAATTGGTCAAAACATGGTTTAGAGTCATTAGGATTGGTCCACATTGCCGAATCCCTACTAAACCTCTTTACAAAAGTGTATTGTGCCACATTCACTTATATGAAGTGACATATTTTTTTATGAGTATTTTGTGCCATAATCATTCGTATGAAGACATACAAAAATGTATACCCTGCCCCTTACCGGTTCGCAAGCTGGTAAGCATGGAGTGACTAGAGCTTTAAACTGGACAATTTCCGACGTTGGAAACTTGAATGCGTCGAAGGTTGCTTGAAGAGTTTTGGTTTCAGTTCTTGCCTTTGACAGTGCCCCCATAATTAGAGTATCCGTTGGACATCTGAAATAAATTGCATTTTATTTATTTTTAAAATTTAAATTATTAAAACGTTTTTTTTTATTTTAATGAGATGTAATTAATTTAAATTTATTAAAAAAAATATTGATTTGAAATTTATTAAAATAATTTTGTGCTTTAATTTCGGAAGCTTATTTTTATTTTAAAATTTAGGTCGTTGTCCTGTTTAATTCTATGATTTACAAATGTTCTGGAGTCCATAAATAACTGATAAATCTATCTACAGATGGCAGCACGTAAATTTCTTTAAAAGGTATTCTTATCGAACAATAGATGACAGCACTGGATATATATTCCTGATCCTTAGACTTTAAAGATATTCATTTTAGTGAAGAATTACTTTCCAGATTTATTAATTTATAAATCGATAAAAAATAAGGCACTATTTGAAACTGACATTCTGGAAATAACTTATTAGTTTTTTAATGATATTTTTTGCAGTAAAATGCTGAGATATGAAAATAAAGTAAATATTTATTACAAAATCCCAAATAAAATATTTGAGAAGCAGATGCTTGCTAATTAAATGTTCAGATACTATTCTTACCCTAGGGCATCAATAAGCAATATTTCACTGTTGTCGATACCATCCATGGCAATCAATTCCCGCACAAATATATCGTATGGACCTAGAAATAAACAAATATTTATTTAGTTTTTTTAGTGAAATAAATATTTACTTTCAAACACGTCGAAGTTGTATAGTTTATAAATTAAATTATAGCGTCGTAACTTTTTCCTGATATTAAAACTTATTTGGATAAACATTTTTTATTATAAAATTTAAATATTTAATTGATTTATAAATATTTAAAAACATGAAACGACGATAATTAAACGCTTTTATAAATTATAAAAATAAACAGTGAATCATTTCGCTTTAAAAGTAAAAAAAAAACAATTTTTTTAAAAACGCTAATTAATGTTGAGTAATTTCTTCATTATTTATTTAACTCTCTAAACTCAAGTCATACCAGGGATCTTTGTTTTATTGTATTATTTTGAAGATAAATAAAAAAATAATTATTAAAGAATTTATTAAAAATATAATATCGGTGTTTAACGAATTTGAATTCTCTTTCGTTTGGAAAACACGGCATACGCACTAATAATGAAGTATTTCAATAAAAATAAAGTAGCTACAATTTCCTCATATTTAAATTCTGCCTTAGAAAACACTTATTCCGCAATACTTTTCATTACGTTAGGATCATAGCTACACATAAAAATACAACAGTAATTCACATGATATTTCTTTTAATTGCGTCACAAAATCCATTGAATTAGTTTTCAGTTCAAATACATCCAAAGATTTACATTCATTCGAATTAATATTTTTTTATTTCGAAATACAATTTCGAAATGTAAAAATAATTTGATGATTTAATTTTTTTTTTTGGTACAGATTTTTGAAACAAGTATTGCATGATTCAATGTTATTTAAAATTCAAAAGATTATTTCTGAAAATAATTTATTAACAATGAATTCTTTCTTGTATTTCATATTAATATTCTAATTATTTTTACGCTGCATTTTAAATGTTTTTCTTAAACATTAAACCTGAAATAAATATCCGGTTTTTATATAAATAGATAAACATGAAAACCTTCTTGTACAGTTAAATTTTACTTTTTGTCTGAAACTTTTGTTTTTTGCCGCAAGACATCCGTTTGAACTTTCATTTTTCCTGTCTCTAATGACACATTCACACACTTGTTTGCAAAAACTATTTTTAAAATATGGCCTTTGTCAAGTCGTTTTGACAAAGAAGTAACTAACATTGGACACATTTCGAATCTAAGTCCATTTCCCACGCTGATGCTCCAGGAATGATCGCCGTACTTGCGGGGCCAGATGATCGTAGTGGCAAGTGTACGATTTATCGGTGTCGTGTCGTTCAATAAAAAAGCGCCCTTAAGTCAGTTGGATTTCCCACATGAGACCGTATGTATGTTTTACTTGCGGTTTTAAATAAAGTAGTGGAAATGTTAGGTGAATTTGAAATGAGGAAAAATTTGCTGCCGTAAATTTCAATATTTATCATACATTGTGTCACTAGTTGAAAGCAAACAGCAGGCAATACTGAAAGTACGGTTTCTGTTTCCGTCGCATATACAGTCCCTGGACAAATTATTAGACGCACTGCAAGATTTCATATAAAATATTGATTGCCGGGTGATATTGTACCGTTTTATTATTTTAAATTGATTTGTTTTTTATTTTTATATTATCCAATCAATTACCGATTTATTTGACATAAATAAAACAGCTTTAATTTAGAAAAGCATAAGTTTATTAAGTTTTAAAGAAAAGTTAAATTAATGTTAGTAAAAGTCAATATTTAGTTGAGCCACTTTTAGCCGCTATCAAAGCTTTAATTCTGCGCGGCATGCTATCAATGCAAGACTGTACTGTCTCCTGCATTTGAGGATGATGATTCCACACATAAATAATCTTTTCTAGGAGCTGATGCAGGTTTGTACTTGTTTACGTTCATGTATCACTTTGTCAACACAGTGTTGTCATATGTTAAAAATAAATACAAATATGTAGTTTACAACAATTTTTTAAAATATAAATCAATAATTGAAATCAATTGTAGTTTAAATATACCATCATTGCATAAAAACTCTTAAGAAACATAAAATTACTAAAAAAAATACAGTGAGTCTAATAATTTGTCCAGGGACTGTAAGTATATGGCGTACGTTAATCTATTGTGTGTAAAAAGACCCTAACAATTGACATATTTCGAGTACAATGGATATCAAAGTGAAATTTGTAATGGATATCTCGATATAAACGAATGTAACTGAACAATAAAAGATTAGTTTTAATTTAATTGGAGCCCTTCCAAAGGTAAATCTTAATAAAACGCTTTTATTCCCAAATATAATTTTGAAGAACAAAAACAATTAAGCCACGAGTTGTGTTTGTTAAATCATGATCTCAAGCGCGATAATGCAAAAATTATATTCTTATATGGTTTTTACGTTGTTGAAAGGCAATTTTTGAAAAATGTTTCAAAAGATATGCCATGAGATTTTAAAAAATATTTATTGTTTGAGGGAAAAATGTCGTAAAAAACACCGGGTGGGCTCTTTGCAAGGAGTCTCAGTCAAGTGCCAAATTCAATACCTGACCGGGCCTTGATCACAACCAAAGAAGAAAACTACCAAAATTAATTTATTATGTACTGTTCTTAATATGGTGCATGGGTATTAATAAGTTTATTGTGCATAAGTAAGTCCCTTCAAGGGATATTTTTTCTCTGTGTTTTGCCACTGCAAAACTCATTTATAGCGCAGTACAATCATCTTAACGTGTTCAATTGTTCAAAGGGACAATCTATGTGTGTGATGGCCTACGCCAATACATGGACTTTAACGCAACAAAACATTTATGTGACTTTGTCAAACCCAGGTGGAAGTTTGTCTGGAGAGGCGGAAAAAAAGGTGCTGTCAAGAAATAAAGCAGGCAAATAAAACACTCCGCAACTGTTCTTTCAGATGGCGCCACAAAAATAAATATCCATTAAATATCAGGAAGAAAACGGGAAAAAAGTTGAAAGTTATGTGGAAAAAGCGAATACAATACTTTTTGGTTATTTTACTTTGACAGTTTCTTCCGACTGTAATTTTAAGGAAAGGGATAAGAGAAACAAATTGCCTCGTTATTAGAAAGATTTTCATTTATGAAAAATGTAAGAAATTCAGATATAAATACAGATTCTTCTAGAGTATTTTTATGTTTAGTCACTCGAAAGAACACTTGTTGTGTCTAATAAAAATAAAACTGATGCGGACATATTTGCTCATCTGTAATTATTGTAAGCATCTTTTTCGGTGGTGGTGGTGAGGGGGGGGGGGGGGTGATAATCCCAATCAAACAGACATCAATACTTACGATACTTGATATTTTTTATAACAAAATACTTAAATCTAAGCTAAACAAATCTATAGATCAACAGGTTTATAACCTATATGCCTAATAATAATATTCTTTTTGACAACCATGAATAAGTCAGATTACTAAATTTGACACAATGTATCAGTAGCCAAAAGGATAATAATTCAATTAAAGGATTCAATTTCTAATTTTTTTTCATTGTTGCTAACGTTGTATCAATTATACTTTCTAGAAATAAACAGTAAAAAGGCAGTCATAGTTGAATTGTTAAGGCTGTTTTGGTGCATTGATAAATTATATAATATTATACCAACTGCAAAAGCACTAAATTATAAATATTAACAATATTTCATGGAAGTTCACATAAACATACAGGGGCTGGCAATCGTTTTCAAGTAGGAAGACTTTGGTCTAGCCATAAAGAGATGTTTCATCCTGACTAAAGCTATTTCATTTAAAATCGAAGCATATTTCCTAAAATGTTTCATTTAGGACAGTAAACATTAAGTTACTTACATTTGTGGTGAATTATTTTCAAAAAAATATCAATACCTTGTTCTTGGAAGCATTAAATATATTTTCTTTTTATATTTCATAAAACAAAACCCTTTGGAAAACATTTTACTCGATAGTTCGACAACAGAATTAAGAACAAAGGCAATAATCAGCCAACAGGAAATATATGCCCTTTACCATACACTAGAAGAAAAAAAACCCTTTTTATTTACGCTTTCTTCAAATCGAATTTTTTGAATTTTTTTATGGGTCTACTCCACAAGATATACAGACGTTGTATTTCGAACTTTTATTGCCTCGGAAAAAGATGGTGGAATGCACTATAATGATGATCCAATCTTCTTAGTTTCTGTTTCAGAAGATTTTAGGAATGGTGGAAGTGAGAATTGCTCAACTGTAAAGGAATAAGAGCACCAAAGGATTAAATTGGAGTAGGATTCCATGGCTGCGGTGTTTTTAGAAGGAAATTGGCAACTTTCTGATAAATATTCATGGTGTTTTGTTTTAGAATTATTTTAAAGCATCCAAAAGCTCCAAATTATTTCTCTCGCATAGGTGGTTTCGGTTTTTATTTAAAGTTTTGTATGCATATTATTTAGTAAATATTATTTTTCGTAAATTCTTAAATTCGTACTTTCGTAAATTTTATTTTTATAATGATTTTGTTGCATTCTTTATTCGTTACATGATATTATTTTGTATGCAACCATTTTCAATACACATTTTTATGTATTGTTTAGTAATAAAAACATGGGCATATGGCTGTTTTTTTGAAAATTATCTGATATACAGAGTTAATGTAGGTTTTTTCATACACACGTTATTAACTAGACACAGTATTTAATGTTTAACAATAAATATAGAAATGTTTTTTAAAGTTTAAAATAAACCGTCAAATTATTTTTTAATCAGTTTAGTAGTATGTTATAATAAATGAACGAAAGTACCACACTAAAAAACAAAATAAAATGAAACCTAATACTGGAAAATATCTCAAAGAAATAAACAAAACAATATACTTTATTAAACATTCTTTACAGAAACAACATTTCCGTGGGCGTAAAACGTAAGATAAACATGGGTTTAAGTAAACATAACTTTCTAAATGTACTTCCTTTTTTAAGATTAAATTTCTTCGAATCGTGTATGGAATCCTCCAATTCCTATAGTTTAGGAAAGAATTTTCTGCGTGCGAGCGATAACGTAGCCATTTATACTAGAAGCTCAGGTTCACAAAACGAAATAGCTTTTTTTGCGGATCTAAATTTTAACCATTGCTTACATTCGTGTTATGGCCACTGTAAATAACCCTTTTGACTGAACTCCATTTTTTACAATGTATACAGAGGAGTAAAATAAAAATGGAACGAATGTATCGAAAATGAAATAGGGTCATATCCTCGAATAGAAAGAAACTACTACATTACGTTTCTCCGAAGTTTGTATTTGATAAATAAAGGTACTTTGTGTATACTAAATTCAGAAAGAAACATATGAAGGGTATAGTTGAAAAACTTGCATTTTCCAAAATATATCTAAGATATGTAATGACTGGCGCGTCTATTGAAAACTTTTGATAATAGTAACTTCAATTGGACGAAGTCGCCATGGAAAGGGCCGAAGCCTATATCTTAGTTATACTTTGAGAATGAGAGTTTTGCAACTACACCCTTTATATATTTCTGCACTGCGGATCATGTATATTTTTCGTTTTTATACGTAGTTTATATGCGCGATAATTTTAAGTATATTGGCAACAAAAAGTATGAATTTTTTTTGTTTCTCTTTACTTGTAAAATTATTATGGATGTTATAATGTGCGTGAAATGTGAATTAAAATTAGAATTAATAAGTGTGAAATTAAATATTTTTAACAGCTAAATTACTTACCAAAATTTTTAGGTTATTTTATGCTTATCGTTTCGAATTGGAACATCACATGGAAACTCAGCTCTATATTCCCTCTGAATAACATTAAGAAAAAGTAGTGACCAATATTTTAAGTACTCATCTTTCTTTCAGCCTACATTACAAATGCTAAAAGTCATAATTCTACGCGAAACGCATTTAAATATTATACAGTTGGGCAATATATATAAATTTAAGGTTTAATATTCTACTTCCAGGTTATTTTTGAAATCATACGAGGGACTATCTCACGTGTCTCGAATTTTTATTGCGCTTAAAAGCTGGCAGCCGTGAATCATAGAAGATATGTTTCGCCATAATACGATGTGCCATCCGACCACACATTTATGGAGCAATTCCGGCCATAAATTTCAACCTTTATCGTCCAGAAATGGTACTGAGATGTTCTTAAGAGACAAAAAAATAATGTTTAAAAATATGAAATTGTCTTAAAAATATGAAACATACGTTCGATTTAAAGAATAGTTTTGAATTATCTGTTTTTTTACGGAGCTTTTGTACGGTATGCAGTACAAATGCTTATTTAAACTAAACATTAACTTGATGTTTTATAATAACTTTACAACCTAATTTGGTTTAGTTTGAATTATCGTCGCACTAGAGCTACACGAGGGCTATTGGTGACGGGCGTCGTATTTTAAAACCACAGTTAAATGACGATCCGACACCTGAGTAGGCACCCAACACAACCGTTAAGGGCGACATCGTACGCAGCGTTAGGACTTTGAAGGATGTTTAACGTTCACTCCCTCCACATGGGGTATTATTCGTCGGACATTTTTGGCTGCACGTGCCGTTTATAGGTCGGCAGTTATTTTGGTGATGCTCGGACCCTAACCTGGGACCTTCCGCATGCTAGGCGAATGCCTAACCGACTGGGCTCCCCAGCCCCTAACTTACAACCTATATAATGTAATAACCTACAAGGCCGAAGTTAATGGTCACTTGTGAAAGGCTTGTAACCCTATCATTTTTCTTTTTTTTGCAAACAAAGTTTTCGCTTTCGGAATTTTTGCTTACAAACGATGTAGAAACACAGAAACAAATGACTCGATCCCGAATGACCTTAAACCCCTTATTCAATTAGACACGGTATGAGGTCAAGGCATGCAAACAAACGAAATCGAAAAAATTAGTCGGACCATATTATTACATCTCATGAATAAAACAAATATGAAGACAGTAAATTTGTATTTTTGATGATTTTCAAAGCATTTTATGCGCAATTCTACCTTACACTTCTTAAACATGATTCGTGAATTCCCAATATTTTTCATTATCGTCGTTTTTTTTCTTTTTTTCTAACATAACTGACATTTATCAGCGAATTTCTTTTCAGAGTTACCTGGATAATGGAGCCTTAAATTGGAAGCGATTGAATATGGAACATTGTAAAAGCAATTAACAGTCAGGCGTAATTAAATGATAACATGTGAACCTCGCACCTGGTCTCTCCATATAAAGGGTTAAGTGGTAGGACATCGTTAACATTAATAGTGAACAGGATGGTAACACCCATGAGTTTAAGTCCAGACCACGAAAACGGACCAAAGAATGAAAGACAACGAGCTTAGTATTTTACCAGCGCGGCGGGAGCTTGTATGCAAAAAAAGTATAAGAAAGAAAACAATTGCCTTAGGAGAAAGAAGAATTCCGTCGTATTTCTAACACCATAACAAATACGACATTCGAAACGGTCACGTTATAATACGATTCAATAAATGTTGAACAGTTTAGATATATTGTCGAGCATCAAATTATTGGGAGTACAGTAAGAAAAACAATAATAGATATTCTAGATAAAATTTAAATAAAAAAGATAGCTAATGTACATAAAAAGTAATTACGCCGTAACTTTAAAAACCATAACAAATTCGACATTCGAAACAGACACGTTATATCATGGTTCTATAAATGTTGAACAGTTTAGATATATTATACAGCATCAAATCATTTAGATTATAATAACAAAAAACAGATATTCTAGATGAAATTTAAATAATAAAGATAGCTCTTGAATGTAATAACATATCAAAAGCATAATATATTCCCTTCCTACACGTCCTTTTAAACCGTTTTATGCCTTTTCGGTAGAAAGAAAAACCATCCGTTTGCCTGGCATGCATTATGTCACGCGGTTTTTGTTCTTGTATTGAAAGACATGTTTTCGTGATGCTCTTATGCTCCCGTGAAAGGGTACTTCAGAAAAAAAGTGGAATTTTATTTTAGGAGCATCTTTCAACTTACTGTAAGTGAGTTGTCACATCGAGAGAGGTTTTTGGAAAACGTGCTTTTCTCCAAATGGGGAAGACTCGAAAGAAACGTGGTATGTATGCAGAGGTCGATTTAGTTTCAATGTGATTTGGGATGAAACTGCTATGGAGTGCTGGTTGAGTGTAATGGTTTGTGAATTTCAAAGCTTTGACTTGTCAAGAAATAAATTAGGGACATCTAAGTTTTTTAAAGTGTCAAAAGAATTATGGTAAGTTATTGTTTTAGATGGAGTTTGAGAAGGTTTTTAAGAGGTATTGAAATGACATTTAGGATGCGTGGTTACAATGTAAAAGATGCCATGGCTGACTTTTTTTTGTGATGACATTTGATAAGATGCAGCTCTAGGTCGCGTCAGGGTTTGTTTATTATTTTTAAAGATTTAGTTTGCCGGAGAATAAGCTAAAAACATATCATTTTTGTCATTGCCATGAAATATTATGGGATGTTACAGTAATTATTATTTAAGAATTTATTTGGATTAAAATGTACTTGTAGATAAGGAGTTATGAAGAGCATAGTTTTGCAGTTCTTAGTTCCGCTTAATTTTTTTTACCATAGTATTATATTCTATGAACAAAATATTAAGTATATGCATTAAATGTCATACAATTCTTAGACATATACCATTGCATACTACACTAAATTAGAAAGCAAAACATTTATTAAAGATAACATGATAAGCAAAATTATTGTCTTCAAACTTAATAGCCCTCGTGTAGAAACCAAAGTTGGAAGGTACAATTACAATATCACTTCTAATGCCGACTCAGATTACCAGGCACGTCCCTTGCCATTAATTTAATTATGGCCACACAAGTAGAAAATTCCTTTCTGAATAAAAAAAAACATGCTGTTTTTGTTTCTTTCTGTCATTTTGAGAAGACATGGTCCTCCCTTATGACTTACCAACGTCAAGAGTTAATCAAATTAGTGTATTATTTTTGTCCATCAACCAATTTTCTTTTGAATTACTTTCTTCACATCAAGTTTAACTTTTTAGTTCTACTGAAATAGTTTCTAACATATAAGCACGTTTTGATGTTAGAGTCCTGTTACTATCCAGCTAATTTCTTGCATGCATTTCTGCCTAAACAAATACAAGTCAATATTGCCTCTATGAAAAGCCTACTTCAATGAAGATTATCAGAACACGAATTTTTTGTAGATTAGTAAATTATTTCGCTTGCACCTTCGATAGTAAGGGGTGGGGATATTGGAAGGTTAGGCTAATATTTATATGAGTCATCACAAAATGGGGTTGAGGTCTACTAATGTTTTCTTTTTCTTAGGAATATTTATTTTGTCTCATACGAGAAAGCTAGAAAAATTAATTTGCTGAAAGTTTGAGTAAAAGTTATTCTTTCAACTTGCCAGATCAGAATGTATATATACAGTCGAACCGCGTTATCGCGAACTCGAAGGGAGCACCGAAACATTTCATGTTAAGCGAATTTCGTGCTAACCGCCAGGAATTGTTTTACATTGAACCAGTGAATATTTAAAAAAAATACATTTTAAAAAGCATTCTAATTTTATAATGTTATATATCAATAATTTACATGTGTTGTATACAATTAGTAATTCAATTAATAAAATTCATTAGGAGAAGACTATAGAATAAAAAATATATAGATACATATTATAGAAAAATTAGGTTTAATTTTTTAAATGTTTTGTTTCATTTGTTCTTTGAAACTTTGAAATAATAAGAAAAAAAGAGTCAAATTCTGAGTTTTCTGTTCGGGTTAAGCGAGAATTTGCCTAAAGCGATTTCGCGTTAAGAGATTTTTTAAGTATTAGCTCACAGCTTATTTGTCCGGGGAAATGCTTTCAGTTCATCTTAAGCTAGTTTGCGTTAACGAGGTTCGACTGTGAAAGAAACAATCAAATAGAGAGTATTGTAATAATAGGATATATTATAATTCTAATCCTCTAGCTTGACATACAATTAGCCAATCCCACTTCAAGTGTCATCTCTGATTACCTGCTACGTCCTTTAAGAGTTAGCTTCATGCCACACAAGTAGAATCCCTTTCCAACTGGGGACACATCGGATTATTTCTTTTATGTTACGTTAACAAGACACTTTCTTCTTCAATGCGTCAGCAACGTCAGTTAGTTAATCCACTTAGTAGCTGTTTTTTCTCTTGGCGATCAAGAAGTCGGGATGTCATTTGCGAATACCTATACATGTGTTTGTTTATTTAGTGGTTTTGTCGTATGGTGGTCCATTGGAGTTATAAGGTTCTGCTACTGCGTGAAGGATTAATGCAAGCTTCTTAATTCAGGGTGTTTAACCATCTTTTAGTGGTTGTCATAGATATCTATGTTGTAAAGATTGGTGGTATAAAAATGGATATTTTTGGTGTTGCAAATCCGTTATTTTTGACAAAAAAAAAACCTCGTTTCCAAACTGGCACAAGTTCATAAGTTTCAGCAGTTTTGTGAATATATATATATATATATATATATATATATATATATATATATATATATATATATATATATATATATATATATATATATATATATATATATATATATATATATATATATATATATATATATATATATATATATATATATATATATATAATATATATATATATATATATATATATATATATATATATATATATCTCCTTGTGATGATACTTTACCGTAAAGAGCTAATTCAAATGTAGGAAAGTGTTCATGAACACGCCAATTTTTTATATATTTTTTTCCGATTCGTTTCTATGGCTTAAAATTGTAACATGTTTTTTTACTTATTTGTTGAATTGTTAAACCCATACAAATTGGGTTAAAAGTATCTAAGCGAATGATAAAAAAATTAAATTTGATCCATTCAAGATCATTGAAGTTTATGAATGGCATGGAAAAAAGTGAAGAATTAAACTTTTTTTATTAAATATGACTAAATATTGAGTTCATAAAAAAATAGTGAATGACATAAATAATGATAATGAAATAGTAGGTACGACAATTGCGATTAAAAAAAACGTATCTAAGCAAATTTGATAGTAAATGTTACGGTTGTTGATACAAAAGTAAGTGTTGTTACAAAAAATCTTTACTAATAAGCCGATGCTTTAAATTCATAAACTTAATAATTTTGTTCAAGATCCATGTGATTTACAATTATGACATATTTTCTATTATATAAGGCAATAAACAAAACCAAAACATCATATTTCTTCATGAAAGTTCTATAAATCGACTTTTAGTTAGTATATGACTACCAAACTAAAGTTTTCATAAAAATTATTTTAAAAAACTTGCTTTCAATCGCCATAAAAAATGCAAATAAGGACTTTTGAAGAATAGGCTGGTAAATATGATGGATTGCACTTCAGCGGAGAATCATTTTCTTAGAAAAAAAATAGGGTATATGCAGTGACTTTTTTTCCAGACTTCCTTCATAAATATTTCATTTTTGAGTGTAAAATATTTTCAATTCAAGAGAAGCAAAACTGCAAGCAATCGAAAAAATAGAACTCGAAAGCGCAATAAAAATTGATTTTTTTGGTCCATAATAGACCGCAAAGCACTTTTATTTAAACGGAAGTTAATGGCTTTTGGAAACTCTAAATCATATTATTTTCTTTTGTTTTTTTTTTAAATTGGTTTTTAGTTAAATTGACGTCGCTGTAGAGCTAAGCGAGGGTTATCGGCGATGGACCTTCTGATTTAGAACTGGTGTCAAGTGACGAGACTTGCAAACAACACAACTTTATAACGACATCGTACGAGGCAGCAGGACAATGAGTGTACTTTAAGTATTTTTTATATAGGAATTTGGCTGCATTTTCCGCTATATAGGAAAGCAGCGTGAGTAACCGGGAATTGATCAGAGGTCAACGGATGCTCGATCGTGGCCCTTACCAATAGATTCAATGCTATACCAACTGGGCAACTCCTGGCCTTATAAATTCCTAGGATTGGTACTTAATAGTTTCTAACTCTCACACTGTAAGACAATCGCACACAAAATTACCCTAATTGGGTTATAAGGTATCTGGGTACAGCAATGTTCCAAATTTAAATGCGTCTCTTTGGGACCCGAAATGGGTAGGAAAGTGTCAATTTGGGGTTTATTGGAGAAGCCATATTAGAGTTTAGAGTTTACCCGAAATAGGTAAAATTTTAACCTTTTAGTAACGTGGAGGATCTATTGGTAAATTTTAATTTCACGGTACTGCTTGGCGCGGCTCCAGAAACAACAACAACTTGGCGAACATCGCGAGTTTCTGCATTGCCAGATTCCTTTCCGCCGATGCAGTAACCCTAGTTACTTTTGAAAAAAAAAACAGACTCAGGGTTTTGGTTTGCTTTGGGCAACACAAAACAAACTTTACACTACACAATGGGCTAGTAGTGGCAATCCAGTTTAGTTTCGTTTGAATTTTCGTAGAACTAGAGCTACACGAGTGGCAATCCAGTTTAGTTTAGTTTAAATATCGTCGCACTAGAGCTACATGAGTGGCAATCCAGTTTAGTTTAGTTTGAATTATAGTTGCACTAGAGCTACACGAATAAGTGGCAATCCAGTACGCAAACGTTTGGGGGTACGGGCAATTATTTTTTCCCTAAAAAAACATCAGTATCCAACATGGGGCAGTATTGTAGTGCCCATTGAAAGCCTAAATACTCGTTTGGGGCCCCGGGCAATTTTGTTTTCTCTAAAAAACATCAGTATCCAACATGGGGCAGTATTGTAGGGCCCATTGAAAGCCTAAATACTCGTTTGGGGTCGCGGGCAATTTTGTTTTCTCTAAAAAAACATCAGTATCCAACATGGGGCAGTATTGTAGGGCCCGTCGAAAGCCTAAATACTCGTTTGGGGCCCCGGGGAATTTTGTTTTCTCTAAAAAACATCAGTATCCAACATGGGGCAGTATTGTAGGGCCCATTGAAAGCCTAAATATTGGTTTGGGGCCCCGGGCAGTTTTGTTTTACGAAGCAAAACAAAAAAATTAAACTAAAAAAATTTAGTTTTATTCTTTCAAAACTGAATGACAGCTATCTGTCCAGCCATTTTCAAACCGATAAAAAATTCATAATTTAAATACGCACCATCCATAATAATCGGATGTTCAAAAGCCAAACGTAACCCCAAACGTAATGACGATAGAACAAAGAGAAATTTAATAGAATAAAAATAATTCCGTGCACACAACATCTGCGCAACCTAAATTCCACGCAAGTATTACCAGCGCCGGCGATTGGTCAAAAACTAATTTAGAACAAATAAATCCCACGCGCATAACATCCGCGCAAGTATAACCAGCGCCACCTAGCCACAACAAAGACGCCACAACGCATTTCACCAGAAAATGCTGCACCACCAAAAATAATTGTTTATCGCTCCCTACAAAAGCGCCAAATCCCTTGGCGACAGAAGTACCGTCAAATTAAAATTAACCGATCGATCTATTTTATATTGCAGCTGGCTGAGCTGAAAGTACCTAACGTGAATATAATTTTTTGGTTTTAGGATTTTCGTGATCCGTGCCTAATTAGGATACAAAACCAATTTGGAGTAGTACTTCTTTGGTGTTTATTTTATACAATGTATATACATTTTTAGTAGATTAAAAATTAACCATAGATTAAAATAAATACCAAAACCGTATTAATGTTCACTTACTGTTGGGGTCTGTGATCTCAAATTTGAGTAGCAAAGGGTCTCCGACTTGAGCCGCGAAGAGGTCTCGGCCCAGACGATCGGTGACCTTCATTGTCACATTGGGCGCCCCCACGTTGACAGAGTGGCTACCGTAGGTCTGAACCTCACTGAAACAGAGAAAATACGTTTAGGATACAGCACTGTTACAGATCAAATTCTCAAAAATATATAGCACTCATTTTATTGCGAAAACAATATTCTCACAAGTAACTAAGTTGAAATCTTAAACTTGAGACAATACATTTTAAAATTCGACAACTTTAAATAGCCTTAACACAAACTTGATACTTGTGATCAGATGACACGAATAAATAGATGCTTCCATTTCCAAAAGGGTGTAATTAAGGCGATATGACCACAAGCCAACTCATGCGCGCTAAACTCAGTCGCCAAGAACGCTAGACAGTTCAATTTAGGATAAGGGTTAGTTTGAATACATTTGCACTACAGCTACATAAGCGCTATTGGCGATCGGCGTCATAATTTAGAACCATAGTCAAGTGAAGAGACGACACCTGAGTAGGCGCCCAACGCAACTTTAAGGCAACATCGTACGTAGCTTCGGGACTTTGGAGAATATTTAACTCCCACTACACGGGGTATTATTCTTCGGACAATTTTTGGCTGCACCGGTTGTTTATAGGTCGGCAGTTATTTTGGCGATGTCTGGACCCGCAAAGCGTTTTATGCATTCATTCATTATTGTATAAAATTAAATTTACTAAAAGTATGTTATAAGTCTTACTAATGCCATAGCTTTTCTTTTTCATTAAAAACATCATTTGTAGTTGGAATAAGTAAAATGAGTCTTCTGAGTATGTCAAATTATGTCATTGTATCGTGAAATTCATGCGACAAGAAAAAAGTGCTACCTTTAATCATTAAACTGATTACGGAAGAAAAAAAACATTTTTAAGAATTTGAGTTCTATTAATTTATTAAAAAAGGTGAAATCTTCGTTATTAACTTAAAACGTATTTTTTTTGCATTGAAATGGAATTAAATAAAGAGCGATATTCAGATTTTTTTCTGATAAAAAGAAACCATGAGAAAACCTTCCTAAAAATAAACTGCAGTCCTCTAAGGAATAATACATGAAACAGATATTCAACTTCGACAAAAAACACGAAACAAGCAAAACATCTTTCATTATTTTCTTTTCCCATTAAATAACGACAGATCCAAGTTCAATGTTGGCATAGCTGACATTCCATGAAGACCAATCTATTCACAATTTTTGAAATCTCAATGGGCCAAGGCTCTGCGTGACATTCATTTAATGACTTAGGCGCATCACACCTAGGGAAATTAACTTAGATTGACTAGCCATGGTTGGTCGGTTCTTTGCATAATTAATGTAGAGTGACGAGCCACGAAAAGACACTTTGCTGATGTAATAGTTTTCAATGGTTTTAGATTGTTGTTTATTTGAAGGTTTGGAGTGTTGATTTTGTTAATGATTTTGATTTCTTGTAGGTAAGGGTTGAATGAAGAGCGTTCAGATATATTTTTAAATTTACAATATTATTTTAAGAGAAGAATATGAGGATGCTAAGGACTTATTCAATGTGTATAATTGCAAACCTATTAAATATTAATCAGATTATTTGAATGGAAATTTAATTTTATTAAATATTATACAAATGCAGTTCAGACGTAAAATTTTTGAGCTTAACGTAATTACGGAAATCAATTATTTTTACTGCATAAAGATTATCCCATTTTCGCGATTTAGCTTACCCATTTAAATACAAAGTGTTTCTTAATAATATTGAAGCCATTTAAATGCATACGAGGTGTGGTGTAACGCTGTTCATTTTGACTGGGTGCACTGCACTCTTAAATGCACTAGATGCACAGTTGCACATAGCACTCATGGAAATTAAACCGATTTTATAGGAAGGGCTTAACAGTTTTTTTCATAATGGATATAAAGATGCGTCACAAATTTGAACGTTAGTTTTGCCAAATTTTTAATTATATTTTGTTAAAAAAATTGAGGTTGGATTGATTTCACATAAGGGATACACAATCCATTAATGACACTCTACGTAATTTCAAATCAAGGTTAAGCAAGACTGACCATTAAGTGAAAAACGATATTCAACCTTAGATGAAAATCTTACGCAGCCTTCAGACATTTTAAGACAACGGACTTAACATGTACTAGCTATCTTCTGGACGTAATGTTTTTTTGTTGGATTCTGGACTGTGCAATTAACTTATAGTATGGCAGAGTCAAGTATCACCTACAGTATGAAGTTATTTCTTTCTAACATAGGTAATCATTTGAATAGCATAATAATTGAATAGCATAATAAAGTAAGTAGTCTGAATAAAAGATGTAAATATATAATTACAATTAAATAGGTTTTTGATACTGTATGTATTGAAATCAAAGTTTAATAGTTAAATTGAATTTATAATAAATTTAAATTTATACATTAATAGAAAACTTCATTCTTAAAATATCGACAGTGGCATAATATTTTTAAGTCGCTCTAAAAACCCAAATTTTATGTAACTGTCAAAAGAGACAATATGATTTTATGTACCTGAAATTTAATTTAATTTTTTTATTTTATTATTTTTATTTTGAAATTAACTTATCTAAGAAATTTGTAAGAGTTACATTATTTGTTGAAATACAGGAGCAAATCTTTTCACTCTTATTTTAAAATTCTCTTAGATACCATTTTTTTTTAAAAAACAAAACACTCTTTTGCCCGTTAAAGAATCCGTTAAAATGAATTCAAAGTTATTTATTTCGATTTTGCTACAAATTTATATTTATAAAAATATCATAGATTTTCAATAATCAGATGGACCTCATTTATTTTCAATGTATCAACTTTTCTAAAAGATACTAATTCATAAATCTAATGTTTATACTACTATATATAAAATTTATGAAAAGGTATAATTTCAAAGAGAAATTGTTTTAAAAGCAAACATCTATTTTTGAAGCCCTGTTTTTACTATCCCAATGACAGTTTCGATATTTAAAATTTGTAGAACCTTTAAACGATTATGAAATAAATAGACTGAGAGTGCTAAAATATATTTAACTGCATACTAAACGACCTTGTCTCTGTGCATCTAATCCATGACCTCCAAGAAGCTAAAATCGGCTCAATCTCGATTTAAAAACTAAATAAAGTGTATAAGATTAGGAAAAATCTCAAAATTAAGAAATAATCCTACCATTAAACGAAAAGTCCATTTTATTTTCATAGCAATCTCTATATTTATGACGAAAACAAAGTTAAAAATAAAAATAATACAATTTAAATTACACGCAAACAAAAAGTAACCTACTTTCAATAGAGAAATAGAAAAAGAAAACGATTGAAAACTAAAGCACTTATTTTTTTATAAAAAATTTGCTTAAATAATACAAATTTTGATAAAATTGCACAATGAAAAAATAACCTCATACACTCAAACCCATTTATATTTAAATTACCCGATTTGGGGTTTTGCGGTATGCGAAAGTTCTTTATTATATTTTTAAGCAAATATAAGCAGTACTCATGCAAAAATGTATGTACTATTTCTATCTTTCTTATGATGCAATGGAGGAATTTGAATGATAATGTTGTTTCTTTGCGTTTTAGTTCAGTAATTGAATCCTCTAAGGAGAAAACATAAAAAATGTTTTTTTTCAGGCGAAGATGATATGAGTAAATTTTGTTTCTATGTGTTTATATTGTTCGGGAATTAATAATTTTTTTTTAAATACCTGTTCTTAGTCTTACCTTCTACAAAAAGGGAAACTATAAAATAGGATCTTTTTTTGTTAAGTATTAAAAGCTTAAATTTTAAATACACTTTTAGAAACCGGATACATAATAAGAAAGCTTAACTTTATTCAAAAGTTGTAACAATAATAAAACTACTTGTAAGAATATAACAAATAACAAAGTTATGTTATGAAAATTTCAAAGTAGCAATTTTAAAAATATAAACAAATACGTGAAGGAAAATCTTAAAACGTTATGAAATCTTTTGTATTTGATTTTCGTTAGAAAAAGCGAGAATACTGAACAATATGCTTACCTACAAATTAATCAAAATACTTGTGTTTACATGCGTAAGCTAATTACTTAAACTGGTAAAGAAAATAATATTTAACCTTTTTTCCTTAGACCCAGTATCCCAAAGCTTAAATCATTAGCTACAATTGTCAAGAAAATTTTCTGTCTGCGAAAATAAGTATTCTGCTTAAGTCTATCTAAAACAAAATATAAAACACATGAAAACCATAATACTAAAAATGTAGTATTTATGTAGGGAAATAAGTTTACACGAAAAACGATTCTTGAAAACTTAAGTTAATGGTTTTATTCGTTATATGGAATATTTTAATGGAATTCCAAAATAGGTCTTTAATGGGGAAATATTATACTACTCTACATCTCACTATGAAAGTAGATATCTTGGTTATAGAAGAAATATATGCTTTAGAATAAAATTAGCGTACACTATGAGTAACATAGCATTAACACCCTAATGATATCTTTAAACGGATGATTTAAAAAAAAAACAATACGTTTCTCTTTAAAATAGAATTAAATTTCCTAAATTCATAGTTTGGACTCATTTATTTAAATAAAAATTCAAGTTAATATTTTAAAGACGTTTTTACATGTAAGTTTAAGTAGACTATTTGAAGTTAGAGTCCGTTAAAAAATCTTTTCAAGACATGCTATCATAGCCACAATGAGTTGAATAGAAAATCTTGTTTTATAATTTTGCTGTTTACTTGCAAACCTGTTCAAGGTTATCCATTCCAGAAACGCGGTTATTCAACCAAAATGTAATCAGACCATCTGTTATTTTAAATTCATTTCAGCAGGCTTCATTAGTTTCTGTTTTCTTTCATTGAAAATATCAAGCCTTTTTTTCTAATTCTAGAGACACAATGCCCTGGAGACCCGCATTATCCATAATCTATGGACATAACACATTGCCCTCAAAAAGATTATTAAATAATTGAGTTTTAAGAATGAAAGGAGAAGGAAATGTGACATAACGTTATTCTTTAGAGAACATCTTTTAAGAAGCGAATTCACAAAAGATCTGTCACTCAGTCACGAGCTTGAAGCAGAAAGAAGCTTCGAACTAAATTTTCCGGACAATAGGGAGAAGAGAATCCCATTATCTTCACTTCAGTTTGAAAACTGGCAGACGATTATTTAAGAATCGAAACGCTTGAGAAGCAGTTAATTAACTCTAATCTCCATAATCCTAGCTTCATTCGTTTAAATCAGTTAATTAAACGCAAAACATAACTCAGAAAAATGTCAAGGGTTTTTGAAAAAAGTAACCCTCACAGCAAGTGTTTTTTTTCTTCTTAAATGCCCGTTCATTAATATTTATGTATGGAGTTCACTAGAACTATTTGAAATGGAGTTTTAATTAGAAAGTTTTAACTTTTTCAAATGTGGTGGAATTGTTTAGTTTGGAAACTTTTTTCTTCATTATATAGCACTAATTAGTGTTGCGAGAAATAACAATACTTTTTTTTTTAAAATTGCTTTAGTTTTGCTCAAATAATTCACACGGAATCAAATGTAATTAGAAACAAATTACGGCATCGTTGTTTCGGAGTGACAATACGTTAGTAAATTTTTAAGAACTTTATTTTTTTTATTCGCTTAAGATTTTATGATGCAAAGCAAATAAATTCCTTTTGATGCAGCTTTAGTTAATTCTTGGCTTTATTGTAGATGTCAATTACTTTTAAAGAAAGTAAAAATATCAATGTTTTTGTACATTAATTCGTAATGAAGCACATAATGCACTTTTAAAAAGGTAAATTGTTGAATTTGGAGTTATGCAAAGTGGAATTAAATTTTGTCTTTAAATAACCTAGCAATTGTTTATTAAAGTTTTCATATTTATTAATTTGTTGTTTTTCCTAACTTGGTTCAATTATATTTGCATTCTCGGGATATGATCATTTATCTGCGAATTACATTTTAAATATTTTTGATTATTGAAGGGAAAACCAATGTATAATTCTATATAATTAGTTGTGTTTTTAGTGAACCACATAGTTGAAATAAAGGACATAATATGGGGTTTATTGTTCAAAATTTTTATTATTTTATTTACTTTAATTTAGCCTGTTTAAATTGTACCTAATAAGTTCACATTTTTTTTATCATTTAGAAAAACATTCTTAAATAAAAATATTAATTATTCAACCAACTCTCTAAAAAGTATCCCAAAAGCGTTTTGCCTCTGATTTTCCACTCCTAACATTGACAGAAAAATTCAGATTTTTCGTTAAAACAAAACCGACTCAGCATGTGTCGCAGCTGACGCAGCGTGTAACTAGGATTTTGTAACTAAAAACATCACATTTTACGTCATATTAAGCTCCATTTAACGTGAATAATTAATTCAACTATCGTTTTAATTTAACAAAAGAGAAGACTTTAAATCCTAGTGTTGCCAAAACTTGGATAAATTATTCATTTCCCCTTGAGTAATTAATGAGATAGAATACGCCTTTTCACTCTTTTTCCCGCCTATTTTCTTTAGAAAGTATCTTTCGAGGAAAAAATTTCGGAAATCTTCATTGCTGTAATGTAGTCATTTTATAACATATTTTAGTGAAATTTTTTAAAATAAAGCTAAAGAATCTTGGCAAGATAAATCCTCCATCATTCTTAAAAAGGAAAGTGTTAAAGTTAAAAGAATATCTTGTTCAAGAAATTATCAGAGCAGAAGGATTATTCAATTAAAATTATCGTCTTATTCAGTTTCGTTCGAAATTTTGTCATAGGATATAACAGTTTAGAACATTGCACGTGGAAAAGTGACTTATAGAAAAAAGGACGTTGTTCAAAAGAATTCTAAAGTTTTTCGTTTCCTATATTTTTAATGCATGAAAACAAACTCATCTGCTTATGGTAACCTAACAGTTGTATTGATAGCTTTAATAACTGGCATCAATTGATGTATCTTCAAGTTTTGCACATGTTAGCAAGTTTACCACAAAAATTTTATTGAAATTAGTTACGTCACTTTTATTCGTAAAATGCGATGTTATCAGCTAAAAGTCTGAGTCTTTCATTTTTGTTTACATAAACATATTACAGTTATCTTCAAGAAATGAAGGTCTTTTGTTCGATCCAACAATGTCTAGGAAGTAATATCGATTTTAAGAATGTTCTTTGTGAATCTGAGCTGCACGACGTCTTTATCAGTAGAATAGTTTAAATAATGACAAAGTTGAAGTTTGTGTCTATGAATAGTAAAATATAACACTAAACTTTCAAAGCTGAAAAGTCATTGATACATTTATAATTCATAGTCATTTCAAATTTATAGCCATTTAATAATTACATTAATTCATAGTTATTTTTAAAGTCATAAAGAAATAAAATGATTTCTAATTATAAAACGTGTTCCGTGTATTTCATACTTATACAAGTACTAGATTTGATGAAATTATGCATTTGTACCACTTATTTTTAATATACAGAGAGATTTTATCTCTAGGTTTATAACTTTACAGGAAAATAGAATTATGAAAAAGATCTTAAGGCTTAAGTATGAAATTGGGATATTTAAATTCGAAATTATGGATGTAAGCTTTTAACTTGACATCCAAAATCCAAAAATATTCCCTTTCAGATACGTACCGCTATGGCTCTTAAAACAAAATTGAGTAAACCATTGTTTTGCTTTCAAATGAGATCTTCCATTTACTACAAAAACCAATCTATGTTCTGGTAACAGAATTTTCCTCGCTCCAACGATCTGTTTGCAAGTGCCCAACAGTTCGTAAATCGAAATTCCATCATTGCATCCGATACAAACAAAGCGGTTGAAAACAAATTCATTGTAAAAACCATTGATAAACATACTTCGACGGAATGATGAGGTAGAAATAATTGCTCTTTACAACGGTAAATAACGTTTTGTACAATAATGAATTCAAATTTGCCTACAAAAACATCTTTTCAAGCTCACTTCCTTAGAAGTGCTCAGAAGATATAATAGTCCTCTATTGTGAAGGATAAAATTCAAACCATTTTTGCTTGGTTGAGTATTTGAAGCGTTTAGGTGTTTACACAGTTGGATAACTTTAGTGGAATAAACAGTAATTTTCTGCACGACTGAATTAACTGTTAGCGTTGTAGGTTTATTGATCTAAGTCAAACACATTATAGTAGTTGGGGTTTACTACATAAAATATTTCAAAGCGTTTTCTCCCGTTATTTTATTATTATATTTTATAGTTATTTTTTTCAACACATTTCCACAGAAGCAAATTGTTTACATTAAATTTTGAAAATGATGACCACTAGATTAATAACAAAACATCTTTCTAGAGTTGTAGAGTAATCCAGATAATAGACAATTATTGTGATGAATAAAATGCAAACCATTTTTACATGGACACAATATGCTCATTATACAGTTATTTGTTTTAATTCTAAGAGAGGCATTTTGATAAAGTTTAACCAAAAAATTAAAAATTACTCCGGTTACGTTAATTCAAGCAGTTGTTGGAAGAGAATTACTTTGGATTTAGAATATTTTTGTTTATATTCAATAATTATTTCTACTAATTTTTTAAAATTTTCATAATCTAGCTTTCTATTTAGAGCAAGTATATATTTTTATAACATAACTTTGATTTTAACTTCATGATTTTCTTTTGTTTCGTCAAATTCATTTCTAGGGTCATTTTGCTATAATTTATAAAACTAATAAAAATGCCGTTAAGATTGAAATCCTAAAATAAAAATTGGTACATTGACCTGTTAAGAACTTTTAGGTCTTCTATTTTCATACATGACTACCATGAATTAAAGAACTCACAAAACTGACACAGGAAACAAAATATCCTCAGAGCAGTAACTTATCAATAGGGTATTAACAACAACACAGCACGACATCTCCAAATCCAAAATTCATCGCAAACTCGACATTTCTCCATTAAAATATCACCCATAAAACCCAATGTCGAAGTCCTGCCAAACCTCATTCTGGATTGTAATGCCATGGGCTACAAAACGCACCGCTACACGAAAACTCGCCATATTACTTCCTGAATATTTTCGGATGATCAGTATTCCTAATAACGGTCCCGAAATAAGAATTCTAGCCATTCTTTAGCCGGGGGCTTTGTCGATACTACTAAAAGCAGTCCAGATAACTTATGCAAAAGAGGCTTTTCACGCGGATTGGCATGCTGACGGAAGTCGTTTCGAGTTTATGTTTTGGTTGCGTTCTTTGTGTATGGTTCCATTCCATTTTAACTCTCTTGTTTGTACAACAGAAGGTAATCAAAAAGATTTAAATGCCTCGCAAAATTTCTTGGTGAAAATAAGAAAGTGATTTGCATTTCATGAACATAAGTTAAATACTATATGAAATTTATATCATGCGTATACTTATTTTGTTCAATATAACGTACTGGTTTACTAAAATGCGATATTATCTATGCACTTTTGACTAATAAATAGCTGATTCTTCTAGAAGTTGAATACTAATTCTATTCAAATTCCTAGCTTAAAAATTAATTTCATAGCGCAAAAAATAGAAGGCATTATAATCATTACATCCGCATTTGCCTGTTCTTCCAAATAACATCCACTGCCAAATCAATCAAGTGTTACAAACATCATAGACAAGCGATATTCTTCAAATTTCTGTTAATAATAAGCATGTTGTAAAAAATAAGGCCTTTTCCTGTTTTTTAAGTGTATGATCATTGATCATCTGCAAGAATGTAATTGACGCGCTATGATCATTTATATAATAAAAAAAGGTTTCTAAATTCCAGCTTTATCATCCGTTACCCAAACCCTTGTTCTCTAAAATGTTCAGATAAATTACGCCCAAAATGTCGTTCTCACAGATTGAAGTCTTGATTGAAGCTTTTGCATTTTGTCCACAAATAACATCTACTTGAACCTTTTTGTTTATACAAGAAAGAAAGTAAGAATCGACGACCTTTCAACAAAATAGATAATTTGCTTTCTTGGTAAAGAAGAGCGTCCCTAAAATGGGTGTATTTTATTTTTTGTCCCCGCACCCTTTCATTGTTTACGAGCATTCTGCAACACTAATGATCTACCCCATTGCCCATCGCTTTTGTTACTCGCGCTTGAAGTGGGCTCAGAATGGTATTATAATGACACACACACAGTAAGGAAAACTGAAGGGGCTGGTGCAATAAAAAGTATTGTTACTAAACAGAGTAAAATTACCCCGGATATGAGGGGCATTTGTTTACAAGTTGTCAGAGAGTTTTCTTTGAGCACAAGATATTGTTCCATTACTTGAACTTCTCAAAAAAGGTGTGGATGCACGCACCAAAATTTGTTTTCTTTTTTTTTTGAAACGGTCAGTTGAAAGTTTACTTTATGGCTTTGGCTTTTTAAAAGAATCATAATAAATTGTTTGTGCCACCCAAGCAGTAAGTCATTTGTTTAAGTGATGTTTTTTCCCTCGAAATTCCAGAATGACTTATGTTTGATGGAAAAGTATTTTCGGTTGTAGTATTTTGAATTAGTTTCCAGTTAAAAACTGATTTTAACAACTAACGTTTTGATTTCATGTTGTTTTTTATTATATTGGTTGTCATAATGACACACACACACATAGTAAGGAAAACTGAAGGGGCTGATGCAATAAAAAGTATTGTTACTAAACAGAGTGAAATTACCCCGGATATGAGGGGCATTTGTTTACAAGTTGTCAAAGAGTTTTCTTGGAGCTCAATATATTGTTCCATTAATTGAACTTCTCCAAAAAGGTGTGGACGCACGCATCACAATTTGTTTTCTTTTTTTTTGAAATGGTCAGTTGAAAGTTTACTTTATGGCTTTGGCTTTTTAAAAGAATCACAATAAATTGTTTGGGCCACCCAAACAGTAAGTCTTTGTTTAAGTGATGTTTTTCCCTCGAAATTCTAGAATGACTTAAGTTTGATGGAAAAAATATTTTCGGTTGCAGTATTTTGAATTAGTTTCCTGTTAAAAGCTGATTTTAATAACTAACGTTTTGATTTCATGTTTTCTTTTTAAACTTGAGATTAAATTATTGAGAACAAAACAACTTTTATATTTAGACAAATAAAAGCTACATTTTGTACCAAATGTTTTACTTGAACTTTCACCTTCAAGTTAGATTTATTATATTTTAACCTTCGAAGCTATACTTTTGGGGATAGTTTTTTTTTAAAGGGAAGACGTGTGAATTAAATATGATATAGGAAGTCACGTGAATCCATTGTGTACACTCCAAATGAAGCTCTACTATTAATTGGTTCATATTGGAATTTTTTTTACAAAAGCTTAAATTTGATACCAGTTAGCAAGTGTCATTCAGAGCTCCTACTACTCAATGATAGTCCGGCACATCTTTTGTTCTGAATCACTATATAGCAAAATTGTAGACACAAGCATTTTCCTATTCGCCACACAGAATTTCAAATGATGTAAATTTAATGTAATAACAAGTCTGAAAGAATTTGTAAGCGAAAATTGTTTATATAGACCAATATTCATTTTTTCCTGAAATTGCTATATATGTTAAATCGCCCGCTTTCCAAACTTGTCTTGCAGTGTTCAAATGATGGTAATTCAATGTAATAACAAATCTGAATGAATATGTTAAAGGCAATTGGTAATTATTTCGGGGACAAAATTTTATATTGGAGTTGGACGAAATCGATGAGCATGAAAATTTAGTCGTAAAGTCTTTTCTTATTTGTCTTGCATAATTTCCAACGATGGAAATTTAAAATAATAAATTTTTATATATTCGCGAGGAAAATATAGTTGTAATGTATTACTACTGCAAGCAATTTCCACTCTATTTGTCTATTCAAATGTTTTTTTCTTTAAACCATAAATAATATAAAATATGTACTTACTTGTTGACCTCCAGACGAACTCCGTGAGCGACACTTTTGTTGGAGAGATCGTACTGGCAGTGAACCGTCACCCCCAGATCCTGATTCGTGACGATCATGTCATGGTGCTGGATCACTATATCGTTAGAGAACTCGTTGCCACCCTGCAGAACAAAAAGAAGAACTTACCACTTAAGCCCAAACATATCGTTTAAACATCGCGTGAGTTTTAAATGTCTGCTCAATTACGGGTGGGACCGCATCGTGACATGTACAATTTTCGACACTTCAAATCATTTCCCCTGTTTGAGTAGGGCCATAATTTCAGACATTGGTATTGGGGGTTTCTGGAAACGACACTTCTATATGTGAGAATCAAAGGGATATAACTTTCATTAACTTAACATGGGACGTATACCACTATTAAATTGAGGTATAGGTTTGGGACTTGTAATTGATATTCAGTAGCTAAGTTACGTTCTTTACAATGTCAGTTATTGTAAAAGTTGGAAATGTATTGGGATGTCTCTGTCACGATATCACGACAAGAGATCAGTGACCTATTTGAAGGTTAGAGACGGACTTATTTTGTTATTAACTCTTTAAGGGTGAGTCAGTTAACGGCGTAATAGTAGAACCTCGAGCCTAAATTTTAGTAACCACTTAGGGTAAGTAAGGTTAGTTTTTTCACAAAGTTTTGGTGAAAGCGAAATAAAATTAAAGGATGTTATAGGAATTTAAAAATAAAACTAACATAGTTGGACCGACAAACGTCACAGTGCAGCTGTGATATATCTTGAGGCAATACCGATGAATGACAGAGACTTTTCATTGGGACTTTCAATATGGCGATGATTAAAACTGAGAAATGTTAACCGCACCTCTCATTATGTTATTTTAAACCCGAATCATTATTTTAAACCTGAGCAACGTTAAACACACCGCCCATTAGCAATTTTTCAGACACTTGTCTGAAAAATATCTGTTCTAGGCATAACAAAATGTGTTTGAATTTTTTTCATAATACACTATGGTATTATTATTTATAAGTAAAACTTATAAGCAATGGAAATAGTGTGATGACATTTATCGAAACGTAAGTTGTTCATGACACGCGAATTCCGTGTATGCTTCGTCTCTCACTAAAATGGTGTAGTGGTAAAATTTTAAAATGACTTGGGCCCGTTTTGCATGCATCAAATCAATTTAAACAAAGAGTTAGGTCAGTACTCGCCTGCTGTTTGACGTCGCAGTTAAGATCGTGGTAGGCCATCCTGATCTCGAACTCGTTGTTGTTGATGACGTCAGTGACGCACGAGTTGGGCTTGGACTTGGCGTACACCTTGCCGTTGAAGACCTTCGTCGTCCGGACGAAAGCCACCATCTCTCGAGAACGACACTGGATGGTAACTGGAACAAGGAAAAAAATACCAATATTTCAGTATATATAATCTATAATCAGTCATGCTTCATAAATGGACAACGTAGGAACTGCGATGCCTACATTAACGTAAACCGTTGTCTTAAAGCCCACGAACAAACATGCCGGCATCTAATTCGCCAAAACTAGAACGGTAAATTCTACACTGGTGCCACATTTACGTTCAGAATTGTCTTCTTTTTCACAAACAAACCACGCTCCGCCCCGTTCGAATTGTCCATCAAACAACGGGTAATCTTCGGATGAGAACATAGAGACTTACGAATTTTAATGCAATTATTTTAGATGTGCATTTATCATCAAAAATAACTTGAGTTTGAGTTTTCTATATAATTGATTGGTTAGCATGAGTATGATTAGTTTAAATTTCATAATAATTTAGATATATGTATGGTTATTAAACCTCAAACAGAAGTATCTGATGGAAGACTTACCATTATAGCAGGATGCGATTTCATATGTAGAAGCACCATGTATTTCCAGATATGGGTCCTCTATATCGGCCAGCGAAGGACTTGCCAGGTGACTGAGTCGGCACACGCTGTTAGTGGGGTCGCCCATGTCAAACGATTGGCACCTGTAGTTGACGCTAAGACACTTCTTGCGACAGCCATCCAGTGTTTTAACTTCCTGAAATACGGCGTCGACTGTCTTCAAGATTTTTCCTCCAATTTTGCGAAATTCGCATAGACGTACAGGAGCTGAAAGAAGTTTAGAGATTATATAGGACTTTGATTTTAAATACAAAATATTAATATAATTATAAATTATAATTATTAAATAGAAATTATTAATTAATAAATATAAATTATTAAATTTTAAATATAATAAAAAAGCGAGTCGTACAGCAAAAATATGTATTTAATTAAAATATTTTATTTTCAACGAAAACTTAATGTTTTAAACTTGATCCCTTAGTTTATGTTTAGTGGTAATTATAACTATAAAGCTTTAAGAAATCTAGCAATCATTTAAACTTAGGAAGGTTGTTACAAATAGTTTGCATCCGTCATTGATTTATAATTTAAATAGATCTAGAATCTAGATAAAATCTATTTGGGGAAAATCTAAGGACTGAAGTTTTATGGTAGTATATTTATAATCTTCAACGAAGCTAAAATGAATTTCATTTAAGAAAATCGCATTTACGGTTAAAATGTAAATATATTATTTTTATCGAAAATATTTAGGCTTTTTTATAGCATGAACCTGCAAATATTGTGTAGATAATTTATTTTAAATATCTCAAGTCACAAGTGTGTGTGGTCATAGAGATGAATAACCTCCAACTAAACTCACTAAGTGTGTTGATACTCAAGTAAATTCAATTATTATACTAACTATCTACACATTCCGCAGACCCAGCTTGACAGGGGCAAGGACTCACTGGAATTTCCCAAAAGTCGATAACTTCGCTCATCTGACATCCCTTTCTCTCGGTATGGTAGTTAGTTTGTGTCGGCATTTGAAATTCCGTTCCAACAGACACTAGCTAGCCCGTGCATTGATCTTCACGAACAGTCTAAGATTCCGTGGTTAAAGTCAGTGGCAATAACACTTGATAATACTTTACGTTGAAATGGTTCCATAGTATCCTAAATATATACAGTAGAACTCCAATTATTCAAATAAACTGGGAGATTCCTTTTGCAAATTCAAATATTCGGATTTTTTAAATATTTTAATTGCTGCATAGCAGCATGTTGAAAAAAGATGAGAAAATTATAGTTTTAAAGAAAAATAGCAAAAGTCGATAACTTCGCTCATCCGACATTCATTTTTTTTCAGTATGGTAATTAGTGGGTCGGTATATGAAAATCCCTTCCGACAGACACAAGCCCATGCATTGAACTTCTCGAATAGTTAAGATTTCATGGTTAGAGTCAGTAGCAATGAAATAAATTAGATTAAGTACATCGATACCACTTTGCGTCTAAATTGTTGTATAATATCCTATTAGATATAATTTGTGGAACACTTATTATTTTAATTAGTTGGGATGGGACTAGTTTATTTTTAAGATTCAAATATTTCGATTTTTTAACTATTTAAATTACTGTACAGCTACATGCTGAGAAGGAGAAAAAAACTTTGAAGAAAAACAGCAAAAGCCAATAGCAAAAAAACAGCAAAAACAGCAATTTGAGACACAAGCTAATGCATTGATCTTCACAAACAGTCCAAGAATCCGTGGATAAAGTAAGTAGCAATAAAATAAATTTGATTAAGTTCATTGATACCACTTTGGGTCTAAATGCTTGCATAATATCCTACATGTATACTGCAGAACTGGAACTATTTAAGGGCATTGGCATGGGAGCGGTTTCCTTTTGCAATATCAAACAATCGGATTTTTTAATATTTTAATTACTGCATATAGCTACGTGGTTGAAAATGAGAGAAAAAGCTATTCACAAAGAAAAAGAGATTTTAATTAAATAAGAAGGTAACATTTCTACATGCTCTATGAATGGAGCAAAATTATACCAATACATTTTGAATAGCCGTAGTTCGGATAATTGGAGAATGCCCGAATTTACAACTTACCTAACTGCTGCTTAGATAATGTCAAGATAGAATGGGATAATCTAAAAGACTTACGATCCACGCAATTGTTCTCCAAGTACACCGTTCCGTCCTCCGAGGGGACATAGAACTTGCTGGAATGCACCGAATGTCTGTCCACATCGCTCATCTGACATTCCTGCTTCTCGGTGTGGTAGTTGGCGGATCGGCATTCGAAATCTCGTTCCACTAGACACAGGCCCATGCAGTGCTCTTTGCTGGAGACGTTGGCGACGCTCTTTCTGGAACGTTCTAGAAGTTGGTGGTTGGATACGCGCTCGAACACCCATTCACGGTTGCAAGGTGTTTCTGCAAAGAAAAATTATTTAATGTTAGGTTTTTGTTACTAAAATACCTTAAACAGTTTTAAATATACTTAACATAATTGTAGGATTGAACAAGATTGATCAAAGTGGCATATTAATAACTCAAATATCATTCAACATTTAAAGTAGTACTTTGATATCTTTATAAATAACCCCTTTTATTATTTAGAACATAAAGAAGTTATTTCGACATTCAATATCAAGAATTTCCTTTACGAAATTATACTTTGCGTTTGATTATTCGCCATATCAAGACACTCAGTTCATTTTATATTGAAAATTTTATATTGATTTTATATTGTGATTGCGTGTTTAGCCCAATCCTACTTAAGTGGTCGGTCACAAATGGCCCATTGCAAAGCCGCGCGATGATCTTCGAACAACCAAAAAGTAAAAATCTTTAACCCTACTGTGTGTCTGCAAAAGCCCAATCATCTTATCTTTTATGACGTAATATTTTTACCAAAATATTTATAGCTATGTTTTTGTAATACTTGATGTTTGAAATCCGTAACTAAGAAAATGCGGTGGATTTTAGTTGAGCACTCTTACATCTCACATTTTCAATTTATTCTATTCAAATGTTTTCCTAAGAAAGTGGTTGTTGAAAGCAACATCTGAATAATTCATATTTATACAAATACACACAGTATTTCATTCCGATACAGGATATAAACTTATGAGTTACCTTACTGTATAATAAATCCGTTAGGTTTCGATTTGTAATCCTATTTAGCATAGTTAGCTTTGAATTTGTTTCATGTTATTACTGTTCGTTTCAAAATTTCTGTTATAACCATTTGAGCGATAAAAAACTGTTTGCTTGTTTTCACTCTTTATTATAAATGTTTAAATTTTGACATTTATTTTTTTGACATATTTCAATATATCTTATTTCTGTAATAAACTATTTGAAAAAAATCAAATAAAGCGAATAAACTTTGAAATTAAATAACATTGATATTTTTTATTAGTTAATCATTTATGGATAAAGTTTCTTAAAAATTGCAATCCCTTGATGCCTAGAACGTAATATAAGTGGTACCATTCTTTAGAGCTTTAAAAATGGATAACAAATTTGTTAAATTTCAAAATATATAAAATATAATCGTAATATACCTTAGCTTTATAAGAACTGATGGGACACAAGAATCAATAAAGATCCCATTTCTCTAGTGTTTACATTCATTACATGGAACCAGTTTGGAAGATAAATACGCAAGACAGTATTTTCTGCTCAAATAATTTTTAGTTAACGTAAGGGATAATGCTACAATATAGGGTGAAGTCGGGTATAGTTTTATAGGGGTACATTGTGTTTTGTGCCGTGTTTAACAAACTTGGACAGGTAGTGCTGGTGTGTAGTTTAAATTCCAAATAAATATAAACTGTTGTCCTAAATAAATATTTTCTTGCGTTATTAGATGTTAGCTTAAAATTGGAACAATTTTGGTGAAGCACTTTTTGTTTCAGATAAAAAGATCCAAAAAAATTAAACGTAAAAATTATTATTTAGTGAACTTTCAGAAGTATATTAGTTAATTTATAAAATCATCCTGTTTTAGTGCTACTTAAATATTTATGATTCATGAATATCCATTGTTTTGCTCCGTTCTACAGAGAATAATTCTCATTCGTTTAAAAAACTCTGGAAGTACTAAAAAATATTTAAAGTACGAAAAAAATATGAAAATATCCAAGATCAAACAACAGACATTCACGTGTTTGTCAATTCGTATCTTGTACAGTTTTTTAAACTATAAGATTTTTGGGGCAAAATTTTCCGATTAGTGTAAAAAAATACTTAATTAGTCTAGTGAAAACTTGATTGATTAGTAATATGAATTTCAAGATATTAATGGATTTTTAAAGGAAAACTGCCAGTTTTTATTAGACTCCAAATATCTGTTTATTTTCAAAGAAATATATTAACATTTGCTTTGTGCCACAGTAAACCGTTACTTTATAGATAACAATAGTTTCGGAAAATCCATCGCAAATACGCTAACTTAAACAAATGCATTAGTTATCAAAAACTTACCAAAAAATACATCACTTTTTATTCAGTAATTTGAAATTTCACAAAATATAAAAAATAATTCCAAATGTAGAAAGCCGTAACATTGTGGAATTTCCAATTTCTTTTTAATGAACATTTAAGTTCGAAAACTAAATGGGTAGATAAATAAAAGAAAATATTTTACAAAATTAATATACCATGCATGTATTAGAATGTTTAACGAACTTTTATTGAGAGTAATGGTATGTTTCCCCTTTCATTAGTTTATTTTATCCTTGCACTAAATTAGTGAATTGAAATATACTGCAAAATTTTTTTGAACGCTCACATTTTTTACTTTGTATACCCATTCGTTTAATGGTAATTTTTATGTGAAAAAATACACCTAATTGATAGAATGGGGAATACCGCTAAACACAGAATTAGATACTTCCGCTTTTAGTTTTCTGTACAGCTGTTTTTTCTACGTTGTTACTTTTCCCGCAGAGAAAGTTACATATGCTGTAAAAAAAATGCGATGCATTTGAGTTATATATGTTTATTAATAGTTCCCTATAGTTTAAACGGATGTTTAAATCCGTATATTTCAGTGAATGAATGTTTGAACAGGGAGTCAAAAATATTCACTAAATTTAGCATAAAAGTTCCAACTGTTTTCTAATTAAATACTTTGTTTTCCTCCGTTATTCTCCGTTTCCTCCGTTCTTCATACACTGAAGAGCCAAAATAACTGGTATAGGCATACATCTGCGAATAAAGGTGTATAAACCAATCGAAGTTCGTCGCTATGTTCAGCAGCGTCTATGTGCTGCTATCATGACAGGTTATGAAAATTGAAAAGATTTTGAAAGTATCGGGGTTGAGAAATGGAATTCCATATCCATGCATCTCCGAGGTGGAGATGAATTTTGGATTTTCATTTACGACAATTTCACGAGTGTACCATGAATATCGATAATCCAGTAAAACATTAAAACTACGACACAGCTGCGGCCATAAAAAAGATCATGCAAAAACGGATCATCGACGACGGATGAAAATCATTAAACATGATATATTGCGGATACGTGATATATACGGCTCCAGAAGCCCATGTCGGTGAATATTCATTAACTGGTTAACAAGTCGACACTTGTACGACATAGAATCGGCATAGACGTTTATCACATTTAATGATCAGTTGTCAATGGACCCGGCTTTGCACGATGTTTTTAAGGTCAAAGCTATGTCGTAGATTTGATGTTTTACTGGATTATCGATATTCATGGTACACTCGTGAAATTGTCGTAAGTGAAAATCCAAAATTCATCTCCACCTCGGAGTTGCATGGATATGGAATTCCATTTCTCAATCCCCGATACTTTCGAAATCAATTCAATTTTCATAACCTGACATGATAGCGGCACATAGACGCTGCTGAACAATGAACATAGAGACGAACTTCGATTGGTTTTATACACCTTTATTCGCTGATATATGCCTATTTCAGTTATTCTGGCTCTTCACTGTATAATTTAAAACTTTAATACTTTTTAGGAAAAAAGATAAAGTAGTTTGTTTTCTGCCCTCGCATTTGGTTAAAAATGAATATATAGTTTGCTTGTATAGTTGTTTTGTTTAAATAATATTTATTGTGATAAACAATTAAGTACTTATTGAAAATTTAAAACACCATTAAATATATGATTTTGTTAAAAGATTAATATTACATTTAGTATGCAATAAAACATAATATAATAATTTAAGGTTTTCCTACTAAAAATATTATAAACACGACCGAATTTCACAATATTTTCTAAATTCAAATTTCTTATATCAGAATTTTCCCCTATATTCAAATTGCTATTTACTGATGAAAAATTTCTTTTCTTTCAATTAAACTTATCCGACGGAAAAAGTATTGAATTTCTTAAAAATAAATATCCTGGCAATACAATCTTTACTTTAGGCGGAAAGTGCAGTTTTTCTTTGTACCCACATTAGAAACCAGCCCTTCTTTTTCTTAAGTACATACCTGCTGAAATAATGTGTTAGGAAAAGAAGGCACGTTTCCTATTACAATTTGATCGTAAATCGTTATGGATTTGCGATGGAAAATTATCTTCACCAGAACAAAGTTAAAGAAAGGGGAGAAAAATAGAGCAGCAAACGATTTGAAGAAGAAAAAAAGAATATAAAAAGAATTTCACCAAAGCTTTCGATAAAAAGAATTGCCATTTGGGCACCACCATTCACACGAAAAGAATGACAGTGACTGGCTTTTGAAAGCAATGATATTTTAGGGAACATGGGGGGTTTTAGAACAGAAGTTAATAATGGAAATTGAGTAAGAAGTAACATATGAGGATTACTAAGTGGACCCGAAGTAGTGGACCATCAGGGTTTTGAATAGATTTTGGTGTTCTTAAAATGTTGACTTTAGTGGACTGAAAGTATTTGATAATTCCTGAAGAAGAACTTGTGATAATTTAGGGCAAATACAGATACAAAAATTGTCGACCAACAACAGGCCAGAGGCAAACAGGCAGACACAGAGCATATGGAAGAAGTAAACATGATGTGTATTAGTGTATAAAAATATGTTGTATTCATTTTTTAATTTGCAGTGCAATTAATTAATGCAGTGAAGCTACATAAAAAATAAATAGCATCAGTTATTGAACTACAATACTTTTGAACTAGAGAATCGTCAGAATGATGGAGTGGGATTCCAAGAAAACGTTTTGCTGTTTTAATCTGTATATTACTTATTTAACTTTTTTAATCATTTTATTTTCATAATATGTTTAGCAACGTCCAATCAAAATACTGCGGTTGATTTAGGAATATAACTACTGAAGGTTTCTGACTTAATTTATATTTTTGTAAAAAAAGTACATTATCTTTCAAATTCAAAGATTTACTTCGAGTCTAATAATAATTGCTTATTCTAGTGGAAAAAACGAGAGGGTATATGCGTCATTTATTTAATATTACGCCAAACAATCGACTTAGATAGCAAAATGTTTTATATACAAGTATTTGGCGTATTATACAGTCGAGAAATATTACCCATCAAATTGTTTTAAATAACTAATTTGTTGGAATTTGTTAGGAAAACACATTTACATTTTGAACTAGGCTGTCTTCTTCAACAATGGTAAACAATGTGGTTCTAATTGAATTACATTTGTTTAAAAAATAAATTTAAAACAATTATTATGTACCCAGACCAAAGTGCAAACAATTCTCTAGACTTGAGATTTAATTATACATTTTCAGTTATTATTATCAAATTAGATTTTATCCTACAATTTAAACAAGGGAATTAAAGAAAATCGAAATTCTCCAACGAAAAGTCTAAACTACCTTTTCATTCACTGAACAAATAATTTTATTCTCTTAAATGGATTTTCTGTTATTGCAAGGCCAAATTCAGTTACAAGCGGTATCTTTTTCTACTTCGGGTAATTTCAATGAGGTATGTAATGGGACATTCGATATCCAAATCGTGCTTGTAAGTATTTTCGAAGCAATAACTTGAACTGTCCTAGAGAAAATTGATTTACAAAATCAATACTTTAACAAAGCTAATAATTGATCGAACATGACGTTTGGCCTCAGAAATAAATCCTATTTGGAAAAGCGAGTTCAGAATTTTAACAGTGAAATACATACTTTTAATACCAATGAACACACCAGGATTAAAAAAAGTTTGCTTCAAAAAGTTATGCAAAAAAGCGAACAATCTTAACTGCAGAGATAAGCTTTAAAATTGTACACAGTGTGATCTAGCTACTATTTTTTATTATTTAAAATAATTTTTTTAAATTAGTATTGAAATGGACCAATTAAAATATACATATAATAAAAAATAGTAATTGACAATATTTTGATTAAACTTCTGCATTAGATAGTTTATTTAAGATTTGTTATTTCAATAACATTTACAATCAAAATACACGTTAAGTTATACCCAATAGGAAAAAAATCATATAATCTTTTCACTCCAAACTAAGGCTTTTGTTGAAGACCCTTAAAATTAAAAAGAAACTTCAATGATTTCTGACATTTTCTGAAGATTATAATCCTCTAATTCTGCCGTTTCGTGAAGTTATCCCGAATTATTATACTCTGAGCTTATACAATGTCAAGGCAAGGAAAGACTGTTCGCAAATGGCTAGGTGATAAGCTCATTTTGCCCTTTATCAGTGTAACATAAGTGAATAATAATTATTCAAGGATTTTACCTAAGAAGTCATTAAATATACGAAGCCCAACATACTTCTTAAGATATAAAACTTTTCTTAAATTCCAATTTTAAACACTCAACCAATAGGGATTATTATTGAACTAATATAAGTTAAGAAGCAAATACAATTTAGCAAAGTTTTTGTGGAGTAATTTGAGGACTAAAATTTAATTTCAAATATTCAGTCTCTGACGTTGAGATGAAATATTTTTAACAAACACAATCGTTCGTACAAAGATTTCTATATTTTAATCGAATATTAGTGTTCACTGTTCAAATACAAACACTTATACTTTTTTAAAATACTTTAATTTTCTAGATACAAGTCCAAAAAATGGAGTTACGTTCGAGTTACAAGAAATGAAAAAGTTTAATACAAAGACGTAAAAAACGCAAAGGGATGATGCCTCAAGTTTTTGAAAAAAGTTAAATAATCAATTTTATTTTTAAGAAAATAAATGGAGCTAAGTTCGAGTTACGAGAAACGAAAAAGTGTAATACAAAGACGTTTAGAAAACGCAATGGAACGATGCCTAGTTTTGAAAATAAGTTAAATAATCAATTTTATTCTTATACCTGCTTGCATACGTTCGTGTTTATTTAGAACAATACATAAACCAGGTAATGCCTTTTACATCTATAGAAACAATCCTATTCCCAACACACTTCAGTCTAATGCTCCTCTTGAATCCCATAAAAAGAAGACACCCTCCACAATGCACACTTCTGACTATAATAATCCCCCAACCCTATCACATTCGTGCAGTTCCGCCAAATTATCACACCCTAAGCCTTATATTCACGCTGCCGAGGCGAAGAAAAACGGCTGAGAAAAACAGCAAAAAAATGACATTAAGAGATTCTTAAGAGAAATAAAGAAAGGCAGTTGTAAATGATACAGCGTGCTCGGAAAGCGTGAATTGATTGCAAAAAATGTCGACGTGAAGAATGCCATTGATGGGTCTAAGGAACTAAGGGCCATTGTTTCGATTTTGAGGATGCCTCATGAACATGGGCTTGAAAAATAAGATATTTTGAGCCAAAGAAGTTGGTGTGTTGGCGAGACATGGTTGTAATTGATATTTTCTCTGCAGCTATTAATACTAGTATAGGCATTATAAGCCTGACATCTATGCAAGACTTCAAAGCAGAGTTTATCAATTTAAACAAAATTCTGTCCCCTAAATTTTGCACATTTTGTTCACAAATATTTAGAATGTGGTGAAAGTTTCAAAATATTTTAGCTATGAAAAGAATGCATCCTTAAGTTAAAATAAGAAATATATTACATTTGGTGAATGGATAAAGCATTTTTCTTCAAACAATTAGTAACCAGCATTTTGTATCTATCTTTCAAGTTGCGCATGTTTACTTAAACAAGCCGAGAAGATCTAAGTTATTTGGAATAAAATAGTAGTAAGTTCTTAAGAAATTTGTAGTTAGAAACAATCAAAAAATTATTATAGCTGCGAAAAAAACGTCCCACCTACAGTAAAAAAAAACGTCCCACCTTTTATAGAATAAACAAGTTTTTGCACTTTTTTTGTACTGATTAATTTTTAGATTTTCAAATGTGTCAGTTACCACTTTTTTAGGCCAGTACATTAGAGAATTGTTTATATCTTTTTGCAAGAGTTTGTTGAAGCCTTTATGTAATTAAAGATTTCTCATTTGTGTATTGTTGTCCATGCTAACTTTTAGATATTTTTATTGTTTAAATTATGAATTTCTTTAATTCATTTGTGTATGGATGAACGATTATAACTTCACGAAATTGCATTATACGCTGCCAACAGTAAAATAATTGAAGCAAAACCAAATTTATTACATTTGCATTATAAGACACGTTCAAATAAATAAGAAAATCTTTCAAAGAATATAAAGCAAATAAGAAATCGATCAAACCACCATTTTACCCCCGTTTTAATAGCTCAAAAATATAGCCATAATTTTCTTTTCCCCCAAGTTAATGGATTTTTTTTTTATATCTCAATGCATTCGTATAAAAATTGATTTCGCATACGAGTACTACAGTAGAGTGGGGGGGGGGGGGGAGTTTGTAAATCGTCATGTGTATTTCAGGTGAAGAGTTCATTTTGATATATTATAGGGATTGATTTGAGTGAGTCTTTTTCTTGGATAGTGTTAAAGATGGCGAATCATTTCAGTAAAATAAAACAACATAAATATTTAAAAAGTTTAGCCGCATAAAATGTAACGGAAAGTCAAGACTTAGTCAGTGTAGTCAAGAGAAAAAAAAATCTGAAATTTTAATATGAAGTTGTCTTGGATAATTTTCATTTTAAAATAAGTTGGATAGAATAGTTTTTTGAGATAAACATTACTACAGTTAAAAAATTAACGATACTGTAAAAACGATACTGTCTAAAATAAATTGATACTGTTTATTAAATTTGAGCATCTTTTCAATAAATTTCCAAATAAGTATACTTCATTCCAATACGAAATCTTTGCAATTTAACATATTAAATTTTATAAATTTGTTTTTTTATATAAATACAATCATTAAAAGGGTTTTATTATTCTAATTTTTTAAATTTAAATTTTATTGAACTTTGTGAATCACTTGACTGATTTCTATTTTTAAATTCGGCATGATATGAAACTAATATATATTTTTATGCTCTTTTAACCTTTATGAATGAATCATTACAGTGTAACCAAAATTGCGATATTTTATTCGAAAAATATAAAAGTATAAAATAGTTCTTAGTAATTGCAATTTTTCATTTTCTTTGGTATAATATTATTAGGTAACATAATATGATAGAAGTTTCTAGTTAAAAATAACGTACAAGAATCCATTAAAAGACACATTTCATTCATCCACTCACTTTCATAAATTACAAATAAAAAACCTAGAATAAAAAGAAAGTGTTTTTTATAAGAACATACGAACCATTAACATATCAAAATGAAATTTTGTAACTGACGGCCAAATTAGCTACTTACAATTTTTTTTTTACATACTAAAAAAATTGAAAACCAAAAATATCTGAAACTAACCATCAAAACACTAAAAAGATTGTTCTGTTTGAACAAGCTAAATTAACCTAAGTGAAAAATAATTCTTTTCAATTTCTTATTACAAAAATTGAAAAAAAATTATAATCAGCCCAGCTTAAAAGTTATTAACTGACAATCGCCGCGGGTAAAATTGAAAATCGAATAATGTTTTGATCTCAGATAATAACGTCTGTGGGGATTTCGAACGTAAAAATTATTGATCAAATAAAAAGAATAAGTCCCATCTTTCTTTTTGAGAGTTCCTAACGATCATTAGGCAACTTATGACACAAAAAAGTTGAAGAAATTTGTATAATGAGTCTCGGTTGAGACATCAATTTTCAATTTCATGCAAAGTAGGCTTAGGACGGTGGTGACCAACAGATGGTATTTTTGATATAGGGCAGAGCTGATGGCTGTTTTTAAATAATTGGAAAATTACTTTTTTTTGCTGTTTTTGTTTGAGTCTTGGCATGCTTTCTCAAAAGCCTTCTAGAGAATAAAAGAAATAAAAACATGTCATTATATTTATTTCTTGCGCAGTTTATTTCATAAAGAATAAGAATTGTTGAATAATGTTTAGGGAGAGGTATAAAATTTTAAATCCTCCCGATTCGTAAACATATTGCGAAGAAAATTTTACATATTCGCCTATACTTATGCAGGATAAAGTTTTACTAAAAAAATGCAAGGTCTTTTATACAGATAGTAGACTTAAAAAAAGCTTTAAAATTCAAATATTAAAATATTTTTTTTGGCACAGATATATTATTTTTAGATTGAATACATGCACGTTATTTAGATTTACTTAAAAGTTCAAAAAAGCGACGGAAATAGCTACGGAAGAAAGCTATTCGAGCCCTCATAGTTTGCTACTGAGAGTCGGAATACTTATTACACGGGTTTTACACAAATATTGTTTTTAAGAGATGTCAGTACCATAGTAGATGCAATGAAAACTTTAGCTATAATTAGTAGTTTAGCCTTTTTATATTAAATTATTTATGTTATTATAAATTATGTATTATAAATTATTTATAAAAAATAATTTAATTACTTCTAAATAACATAATTTTTTTCTAGAAAATTGAGTAAATGCAATTTCATTAAATGGTATAACTACTTGAAATAAAAAAAAAGTTTATCGAGTTTGAATTTTATATTTACACCTTTATTAAAATGAAATTTTTAACAGTTAATTTTTAAAGCTTAAGTACTTTTTACTAAACTGAATAGTACCATATAAATAGTCTTTTTATGCTTGGTTAATTTTTCGATTTAAAAGGTTCTGAAATGAAAACTAAATGCGAACGGTATATCGATTTAAAATTTCCTATCTACACATTTCTCCATCTTCAGTTTAAAAATCAATCGCATTTTCTTTCATCACATAACAAGAATACCATCAGAAATAAAATCTCGTTAAACTTCCATTACAAACCTAGCGCGAAATTATCCAATTTCAAACAGAAATTAAATCGCTATATTTCTTTGATAAGCTGGCTAAAAGGGATTCAGTCTATAAGAGAAAAGAATTACATACAGATTGAATCTTTACTTAGTAAATTTGTGAAAATTACATTTGGCGAGAGAAAATTCTTTCTTTGATAACCATAAATGCTTGAAGGGAATTGAAAATTGTTGTGAGTTTTGTAGATTAAATATCTTCAGAGTCAGACCCATATGGGTATAAATCCAAAAAGTTAAGGATGTTTTTAGAAATATAAAAAGCCAAACAAAACTTTCTAAATTTTAAATAGTATCTTCAAGCAAAGTTTTTGACTTCGAAATATGGGAATTACTGAGTGTGGGCTGTTTGTCAAACTAAATCTATTTTAAATACCGTCGAATCGGGTTACTTTGGACACAGAAGGTAACTTTGGACATAGAGGCTAACTTTTGACCCAATCATAAAAACCCTAGTTCTGACTCTCTTTTGCATTTTACTCATACGCTAAAGCAGAATTGCCAATGATTGAATTATGCAAGCCCAGTTTTAAAAAATGTACTTAAGGAGAAATTGATATCTTGAAAAGCTTGGGCCGAAGTTACCCACATTGGATGTTACCCCATTGGACGGTACTTTTTTTCTGGAATGGAACTCAAATGATTTTTTGAAAAAAAGCTGATTCGTGGGACGTGACGTTGAGAAATCAACCAAACCAAACAAGGTCGGTGTTTGGAAAGTGATCGCAAAAAAAAAGTTTAGAATGAAAGAGTGCAAAAAAAGTTGTGGGTAAAAAGCAAGTCGTGGTAGAATAAGATTTTTTAAATACCGAAATATTTTTTGAAACTTAAAGTATCTGCTCGCAGTCTGAATGTGAATACTTAAATCTCAAAAAAACTAAGGATCATGTTTTGAGAATTCATATGCTAACTTTAGTATTATATGGGAAACGCTATTGAAACCAAAATTATACACACAATGCAGTTCTAATAGATTAAACTATCGGGATTGTTTTTACCTGCAAAAAATTACATCACATGAACAGCAATGATGTACCCCAAACTCAATTTTATTAAAATTTTATCGCAATAAAAATATAGCAACAAGAGAAACAACCAAAAGTAAAACAATAGTTTTAAATGCGTGATGTATTAATTTGTAGTTTCAAAAAAATAGTAAAAAAAAACGTTTTTTAAAGTATTTTTCTGTCTTAAAGTTTTAATGGACTCAATCTTTAAAAAGTAATAAAATTCAAGAAGGTAACTTGTAAAATGATGAAAAAAATAGACAATTCCTTTAAGTCTCAATCTCTAGAATAGTTGTGAGTTTTCTATAGAAGAGCGAGTAAATCGCATGCAGTATTAAAAGTTAGCGTAAACTTAGAATTAAAAAGTTATGCCTCTTTAGCTCTTATGTACAGAAATGTATCTCAAATAAGGATGAGTTATGAAGAAGACAGATTAAATCTTACCCAGAATAAAAAAATGGAAGAATTCGAAACATGTCATGCGTTGCTGATTTCGTCGGATTAAAAGGTCCAACGGAAACTACATTCGTGGGGATCAGCTGCTTTGGGACGAGAATTCAATCAGTTTGAAATTCGAAAAGCGAATGGCATCCTGCGATGCGTTGAAAATGAAACTTCGATTTTTGAAGAAGTTGTTCCGAAAACATTTATCATCTCAGTGAAATATAAGGAAATGTTTTATTTTTGTTTACTTTAGAATTTTCATCTAGGTTAATTTGAATTTCTGTTCAGATCTGATCTAAATGATATCAGAGAACAAGAATGCTGTGTATTGTTTATTTTGTGTATGGATGGTGCTTGAATATTTGAAGTGAATGTAAAAACTAAGGGATGTCTTTTATTAACGATTAATCATTGCATTTAAGAATTGGAGCACATAATTCTGAAAACGACAAAGATAAATGACTTTTTCGATGAGATATGTATGTGATATATCGTACAAATCTCTATAAAGTTATATTATTAACCACACAAATTTCTATAATATTCTAATATTCAGTTCTTTCTTAATAACTCTCAGTTAATGTCTTGCCGATCCATCAAATAGTTCCCACATTCTATTAGGCGTCAATACATTCTTTCCCAGAGAAATCGCAGACGCAGCAGACTTTGTATAGACTTCTGATTCCCTCTTCTCACAACCATTAGCTTAGTTAAGTTTGAATAATCGTCGCACTAGAGCTACACGAAGGCTATTGGCGACGGGCGTCATATTTTAGAACCACAGTCAAGTTACGAGCCGACACTTGTGTAGGCACCCAACGCAACCGTTAAGGGCGACAACGTGCGCAACGTTAGGACTTTGAAGGATATTTAACGTGCACTCCCTCCACACGAGGTATTATTCGTCAGACATTTTTGGATGCACGGGCCGTTTATAGGTAGGCAGTTATTTTGGCGATGCCCGGACCCGAACATGGGAACACCTTCCACATGCTAGGCGAATGCCTAACCGACTGGGCTCCCCAGCCCCTCTCACAACCATTAAAAATAGTCACTTTCTAATTAGATATCGACATGTGAGGTTGAGTGTGCTTTGGCGGCCTTTCCCGGCCCTCTTTAACAGCCGTAAAGACTTCTTTACTACTTTTAATACTTTATATGAACTAAATAAAATCCTTAGACGTCTAATCTCTCTTCTTTTTTAGAATGATCTTCAGAATAAGTTAGTTGTTCTGTGAAAAGGAAAAAAACCTTTTCATGTATACATCACAAATATGAAAACAGATTTTTACTTTCAATTACCTTATATTAATTACATGGTAAAGAAAGTATTGCGATAAGATCAAAAATCCGAATTGGAGATTTTGTGTTTTCTACACGTTTTAATGTGGCCTGATTTGGAAAAAGTGTTTTTTGAACATTAGTCAGCATGTCTGATGTCTATCTGAAAACAGTCTACAGCTGGAATTAAAAGAGCTGAGGACTTCAAATTCGGTAGATGAGATCCTAGTACCTGTTGGTGTCATAATAAAGTTTTCGAGAAAATCGTGTACATATTCGAAAATGGTAGTTGTTCATATAACTTTTTAATTTTTTTAAGTTCTTCAAATTACCTTATAGGATGTATAATTACCGTTATATGTACGTTGATTTATTGAGAAGCAGTTGAAAGTTGTGGTGTGTTACAAACTCCTTGTTTATATTTGCATTCCATATTTACCAAACTTTACTTATGCTACGCTATTACTCTCAGCCACTTTTCAATCCTTTACTATGCATAAATACAAAAGAATATGTCCAAACAATTGACATGTGTATCTATCGGCGTCCAACTTTATCTTGAGAAATAGACGATTTATAACGACGATTTATATAAATGTGGAACTATATACTGACTAATTTGTCTCAATCAAAAAAACTAACAGAAACCAATCTTCGACGGCTAAGTTGGAATACATATTTCACAGAGCTGTGATTGTGTCACACTGTATCATTTCGGGAAGTGATGGGAAGACAAATATATCCCAAGCATATAGCATTCGTTTCTTCCTTCAGAGAATATTAAAATATACTGACGAAATAAAGACGCGTTTTGACAGCATGTCTTACTTTCACTAATGTAGGAATAAAATGCCAAAGGCCACATATGGGCTTAAATGTTTCTCTGATGTAAATATAATACAAAAACAGCATATAGCATTTAACTTAGACGTGTTTTGATAGCAGTTCCTACTTTCATTAGTAAGCGAAATGCAATAAATACGCGAATACGATAAAATGCTAAGACCACATATGGACTTTAGTTTCTCTGTTGTAACTAAAAATAAAACACCAAAAACAACTGAAGAATTAAAAACGACAGATGCTACCAAGCTCTTGGCTACAATCCCAAAAATGTAACAAGAAAGTACATCTTCGCCCGCGAGGTTCACACACATCTTTCGCCAGGAATGCATCGATTCGGAAAGCAATGCGAAAGGCAAATACGTCCGCATCCGTCTCTTCCGGCAGAGGATGACAGAGGAAGATGGGGAAGATGGATGGTGCAAATGCAGGCATCGTTTTTTACCCGCGTCCCACAGAGGGAAATGATGTGAAAGACAATGCAGTGCATTATTGTATACCTGTTTTTTATTAATATTTGTTTCTTGTTAACATGGCTAATATATAATTTGGAATAAATTTTTTGTTTTATAGTATATTACATGCAATGTGTTTGTGTTAGGTTTATAAAATTCCAACAAATTCATTGGTAGTAAATTGAATATAAAAGTTGTTGATTATCAAAATTTTTCTTTAAAAAAACATAAGACAGATATACCCAGCAAAAATATTCTGCAAAATTGATTTACAAAAATATTAACAAAAACACTGAAGGGGTTTGAAACACTAGGTCTGCAGAAAAAACTGCTGTTTTCGTGCAGCCAAAAAACTTTAAAAGACTGCAGTTTTATTCTGCAGATTAAGTGTTTAAAATCCCTTCATTTTTTAAAGCAATTCTTCAGCATTTTGTTTGGCTGGGTGGTGTCTAATAATATATTTAAAAAAATATTTTTCTGGTGAATTGATTTGCATTAAAAAGCAAATACCCAAAAGTATATTACTTTTTTCTATGTCGATTCAGGTTTGATAATTAACTTTTAATTTCAAGATAAAATGAAAATATTCCTCCACAATATTTTTGAAACAAAACTCAACCATAATTGATTTGGTTTTATCATGCCATTTAACGACGCAATGCTAGCTATACGAGGGCTATGCAACTAGAATTTAAATTATACAATTGATGTATTCAAAATTCAGTAGTCTGCTTTAATTTTATTATTTTGCATATAATTGTCAATTCTGCTTATAGAGAATATATGAATTGACATGAAACTTGTAAAACACAAAGTACGTAAGAAAATGTTACCCATTCGTCACGAGGTAAAGTACCACTTCTTTTTCACCAAGTTTCGCATGCAATTTCGTTCACACTTGCACAGTTCTTTAAAAGGAAAAAACAATATCGTATTATATTTGTTCTCTTCGAACAACAAAAACCTTTCAAAGCCAAAAGAGAAAATCACCACAAGGGAAAGCAGAGGAAAATCGAGGTGTGTTTCCACAGTGACTAAATCCCCCAAGGGCCACTGTGAGAAATTACTGGCCAGGGTAAACCTCCAACATGGAAATGGATAAGGTTCACCTTTGTAATGAGATGCCGAAGGTTACAATGGTCGGCTTATGTATACGGAGACCTACCGTTGATAAGAGGTCACGGGAAGTATTTAGAGGTTCTGGTTTTTGTATGGTTTTAGGGTTTTGAGGTATGAATGGTTGTTCTGTATTAAACAATGGTGGGAACGGTAGTTTTTGTTTATTTTAATTGGTAGTTAATTTAAGGTTATTTACAATTACATGCGAAACATATAACCAGCTGATTTTATTGCAGTTAAAACATGTACAACACAGTAAATGAACGATGTTGTGGCATTAAAAATACCAGAATATATGTTTTTGAGGAAAATTGTTTAATAAAGGGTGCCTTGAAACTTATAAAAGGCTAATATAAAGTTATGTAATAGCTTTTCAATGACGTGTGCCAATGCCAATTATAGTCATGTTTAAAGTACATCGAATGATTCTCATGACTATTATAAACATTCTCACAAAGCGATGTAATAACAAAACTGCATTATGAAAAGGCTACAACCGCTCATTATAATTGCATAGCGCAATATCGAAAATTTATAATTGTGAAATAAATACACGTTCATGTAATTATTTAAATTATCTTAATTATTTAAAAAAGCAATGTAAAGATAAATTTATTTAGAGTACTGTTTCAAATTTTACTAAAAATAACTAAATTGAATAAATTTTGGACATTCAAAACAAAAAGGAAAATGAAATTAAACCATGCATTTGAAGTTAATCTTATCGAAAAGTAGAAAGTCATAAACTTTAAGAAATTACATTACTATTTTTTTATTAATTTGTAGCCTCAAAAACTTTCATGTTATCAACTTTAAGAGAAAAACAATTGAGTAAACTTCAACCAAAGTACACAAATCTCTTTTACTTTCAGCCACGACCACTTTGATTTAACCCAGGTAGTAAAATACCCGAATTCCGAAACCCTTATTCATTAGAAATGCATGACGCGCATCAAAAGGTCAAACTAAATAAATGTTGTAAATCAGGTGATGGGACCAAACCACGATGAAACGGGTTCTTATTCGAATGAGCAGATATAAAAAAATATATTGTGTGCTTTTTATCTTTCACCAGTTCTTTATTAAGAAAAAAAATACTATTCTGAGTAAATTATAAAAAATTGGAAATTTCTTTCAGTAAATACGAAAACTTTGTTTTTAACCAAAAAAAATTAGAACTGAAGACAATAGTATAAAAAGTTCTTTTTTAAAGTAAAGAACAAGAAAATTGAGTGGATTATAACAACAATTTTAAGTATAATTAGTTAATTGTGTTAAATTGTATGTATTTTTATTTTTTGTGGATTTAAAATCCTGTATGAACACAGCATTGGTTTTTTTTATTACAAATTCAATAACTTTTGACAGATTTTGATTTTAGGAAAATCAGTTTAAAGATAGATGCTTAAGCTTTTTAGAAGATTTGTCTAGAAACCATTGGTATTTTTTTAAACTTTCACAATGTGTTTCAAAACTTTAGGGCTATTTTTTAATTCCTCTGTAACAGAAAAAGTGTAATTATATTTATTTTGATGATAAGTTTATGTTCATGTAAAATGTTAATTATAAAGTTCTGCTTATTAAAATCCTTGCATTCATTTTTAGATCAAAGCCTAATATTTACAGTCTTCACCACACTCCTAAAAGTATTAAACTTGCTAAAACAACCGTTATCTTAACAAGAAAACCTAATACCTGCTCTTAACCAAAGAACCCCGTCCATCGGCCCCATCCGAAAGTAGTTCCCTGTCCATTTATCTGCGATCTCCTGTGTTAGACGGATGTGCGCGTGATTTCACGGCTAATGACGGTCCGAGAAGAGCCCCGCATGTTTAATGTGGATGCGTTTAAATGCAGATTTTGAATTAGGGAGAGTGCTTTCAAAACACAGTGAGCGGAAGGAATGCAAAGTGCGAAGGCGATGCGCGGCTTTAGTTGGACAAACCGTTAACTAGTAATTTTTATCAAAACTTAAAATTAGTTTTAGGTCAAATAATAGTATATATATTCTTAAATGGCTCTATAAAAGATGATAGGTATTAAGAGATATAATATTTTCTAGACAGAATTAAGGAAAAATTGAACGAGACGGCGCAGTTTTCATATATTGTTTGAAAGTATTAAAAGTTATTGAATAACTAGCGTTGGGTATTTTGAAATAAAAAAAATTCTATATAAAACATTGTTGTATTGGTCAGGTAAATGAAACGTGTTTCATAAAGATGAATTGGGTAAATGTATTTCCATGTCTTATGAAGGGGCTGTATCTATTTCAGTTTTTGTTTTCTAAAATGTCGTTTTCAGTTACCTCACAATTCTACTGTTTCCTTGTTTTTGTTAAATGGGTGCACAATTTTTTAAGGAGCATTCTTTCTAAACAGTAGGTTTTATTTTTTAAGCATTTCAAAACAATACATTAGTTATATCCATGTAATTGGAGCAACTAATACGGTGAAAAGACATATAGCTTTATAGAAATGCATTATTATTTTTATCAAACACATTTTACTTAAATACAGTTATACGTCAGTTAGAGCTGTGTTAAACCAAAGCAGAAGATGATTGGCAATGGGAAATTTCTGTCTTGAAAGGGGTTGGGCAGCAGCTAAATTCTGCAATTGGTAATGTATGTAAACTGCAGATAGTCTCAGGCAATTAAATTTTCTTATTACTTAATCTTTTGTTCTAGAGTTATATAATGGTTGGCACTTCTTTTAATTCTTGCATAATAAGCTTTGAATACCTAATGGTACATAAAAATAAGTCTACGAAAATTTGAGTTTATTTATAAACATATGGATAATTTGGATTGTCTTTTTTGGTGGTATCGATGTTAGTTCGTTTTTTAGTACCAATTAAAATCAACATATTGCACACTTTATTACTAAATCGTTGAATACTTATACTAAATCCATACTAAATTAGTATTATTAATTGTTAGTATTAGCTAGTATAGTTACATGGAAAGCTAGTAAAAATTACATCTATACTAAAATTTATGGTTTATTTTAACCGAAATTAAAATATTCATATGCCATCATATTACCCATTATAATCAATTATTGTATCTCTAACCATTAAAAAATATATAAATGACGAAATTAATGAAATATAATGAAATCTTAATACTTCTTTTGTAGTTTCCAAATCTATCATCATCAACAATCTCATTACCCTGAGAAACACTATTCCATTTCTCAGTTATAAACTGTTCGTTGACATTAAAATCAATCTACTCTCAGCCAACTCTAAGGTCCTCTCTGACCTGCAATCGCTCCACGTCAAAATCAGCCGGACGCTGTAGATGGTCTGACAGCAATTCCTGAGCCCGCAACATGCCATAGACATTGGAGAGAAATATTTCAATATTAGTCCCACTGTTGACCCGATGGATAAATTAGAATTTCTGTTTAATAATAAGCGTTTATGAATCTATAATCTTGGGTAAATTTTGACTGGTGCTTTTGGCATTTGAATGAAATGTATTGTACAAGGCAACATAATTGTTTAAAAAGCAGCGATACAAAATTAAAAAAGAAATTTTTACTATTATCATATAAATTATAAAAATATTGAAACAAATTACACTTTACTCGACAAAAATATGTATTGTATAATAAATTTTATTGATTTATAAGCGACTTAAATAGTTTTTTTAGGTTTATAAAATAAGTAATTAAGATCCGAATGATAGTTTAAAATTAGTTAAAAAGCTTAACTGAATCAAACTTAGGAAAAATACATAAAAATGAATAGAAAATGAAAAAAAATGCAGAAATAAAATATGAGTCATGATGCGTCAATATTCGAAAACTAATCTACACTAATTATGTAATAGTTTTTAACGAAGGCAATAATTTCTCTACATGTGCATTCACTATATCACATTGCAAAGTGATAAATTGGGGAAAAAACAAAGTCTAGGAGTGGACAAAGATAGTTTAATCACTCAATAAATATAGTTCAATCTGTTCATAAATTAGAACCACTACTGGATGATTACTGGTCCAACAGATGGTGGTACCGATTGAGACCTTAAGGGGGACCAGACCCCTAAAAATTTTCAAAAATGACATTTCAATGTTTTTAATGTTTCTTAAACTATGCAATCTTAGCTTTACAGCGATATCTTAAAATAAAAGTTTCAAGTGCAAGAAGTATTTTTAATATATTTTTAAAAAAAAGTTGTTTAGGTAAAATCCCCTTATGTTTCATAGGTAAGAAACTACTATTGTTTATTTCAAACGCTTATATCTCAAAACTTACTTTTTCAATGTGCGTGTACCTTTTTCTCAGAACCTACTATAAGTATCAAATCAACCTAAATTTTTTTATACGTATATAAGAAGTTGGTTTCTAAAAATCGCTGGAGGGATTTGAGTATAACTATCTTACTTTTTTTTCTTTTTAATATAATTGATGTTTTTTTAGGTCAAAAATATGTAGTTACACTAAAAAATTTATAATTTAAAAACGAATTTTTTTTTTAAAAAATGCCTCCAGTAAAGTATAGTTGAACATAAGTAGCAAAAATTTTATTTAAAAGTATCAAATAGATTCTGAGAAAAAGGTACATAATAAAGGTCATTTTAACATGGGCTTCAATGGAGGGCTCCGGTCCACCTTAAACGGTTAGTATTAATGTTAACAAATGTTTGAAATCCTCAACAATTACAAGTGGGATCAGTCCTTCGATGGATGGATGTGGGGGTGAGTACGTCTGACAGAGTGGAGTTGTTTCCGCGTGTCGCAGACGAGATGGATTATTCTCCACTGGGCAATTCAGGCCGCTGACCATTATTATTGCGTTGATGAATAAGGGTCTGTACCGGAATGTGGGTGGGGTACCTCATTTGTTGAGGGCGTAATAATAACTTGGGTTGTGAGTTATAAAAGGGAATTCAGGGATGGGGTATTGGTTGATTGGATTTTGGTAGTTTTACATAATTTTACAATCTGTTGCCTTGCAGATGAGCTGTTTTACATGGAAATGAGATTTGACCTCTGCATCAACTTTGATTAAATGCGGATTCGTAATGTCGATTGCCAATTTTCTGTAATGGAGTGGAATTGTGTTTGATGGTCAGCAAGTATAAATTGGTTCCGGTTTTATTTCCGGTGATATGAATAATGGTTCAAGTTGATTTTATGAAAACGGAACTACGTTCGGAAACGTCTAGTGCACTCTAAGTGCAAAATCGAAAAAGATGGAATTCTCTGTCAATCACAATTACTGAAATTATAAAATATTTTTAAGTTATGCGATTTTTAAAGTTCCAGGTAAAACAGTAGTGGCAATAAGTTTATCTAAGCAATTTTTCACTGTAGTTATGAAAAAAACTTTACTTTAACTGACTATTCTAAAAGTCAAATTTATCCAGACACGTATTTTCCAAATAGAAAACAGTATATTTTCATACGAAAAAATATGGATTATATTTATATGCGAAGATAAATATGTTTATAGTTCATATTAATATCAAGTACCTTTCAAAGGACTACTGAAATTATAATCTTAATAAAATTTGTGTGCCAGCTTTCCCCAAAATTCAGTGTCAAACTTTATGGGTGATATGCATATAAACGTTTTCAAAAATATGTGCTATTTAAAATTATTAATTTAATTATTTTATCAGAAAAAAATATAAGCACTAAAATATGTATTGTACATACATTCATAAAAATACATACAAAAATACATTCATAAAAATAATGCGCTACAAGATTAAAATATCACACAGTAAAAACAAATTTGATTGCACCTTTCCCACTTGCTTTTCCTTTGGTGGTAAGTAATCTCACTTACTTATAACGGAAAATGTAGTCGACTTATTTAACTGATCTTCAATTCTCTCATCCAAGAACAGAAAGATTTCGCTATAAATTAACATTCGAAGCGAGACCGGAAAAATATTTATATTATTCCAATGTCATGCTTACAGAAGCTTATTTCAGGTGATTATAATCATAAAGGTTAAGAACGGATTAACTCTATTCACTCAACCACAGTTTTCATTCACAATAACCCATAATAAAACCCCTCCATCTCAATACCACTTAATCATAAACCGATTAAAAGGAATATTTTATTGTTATTATCCCGTTAACACAACATGAGAGATAACCGTTAGGACAAATCCTCAGAGCGACATTTGGCAGTTTCTGTCAGAGGTAAGAAAGAGCCTCGCAGGCGTGGATTTAAAAACCAAAAGATGGCCTTAAAACCGGGAAGTGGTTGCATAAGATGCTCAATCAAAGATCGTTCGGAACTTGTCGAAGCCGTCTATATACCTCAGGGGGACTTTTTTTTTGAAAATATAAAAGTGATGGGGGTGAAAGTTAAGACTTTTTGTTTGTTTTCTCTTTCTATGGCATTCGGCGGGGTCACTGACTGGCTGTGGCCTGGAAAGTTATGAGCGGGCTTAAGCTTGGCGAGATTGCTCTTGTGCCCAACCTGTCTTTCTAGAGAATTTGATTATTATCGAACGGGAGATAAGGCCATTTATGGAAATGTTCTAAATCCGTTCATGACATTCCCATATTTTGTATAAGCATTTGATGGATTACTTGTGGTTAAATTGTTTCAAACTTAGGGGAGACCGGGGATAGTTTTCAAATGGGGCAAGTTTTCCACCTGGTTTAAACTCGAAAATAACTCATTAGGCAGCACCAAATGGTGACTTAATTTATGAAGCAACGCATCATATATTATAACTCTCAAAAATATATGTTTAATTGGTGCTGTCGTTTTATCGGTAGGAGCTGTTTTGTGATTTTTCAACATTGAGTTGTTTTTCATACTTACATTAAAACCTAAATTAAACGTAGTTTTATTTAACTTACTGTTTAACCATTGTGTGTACTAAAAGGTGCTTCCCCTTTTTACATAATAATGTATTTGTTTTCAAAGTAAATTAAAATTCTACCCGTAAAGATACTATTAAAGTTAACATATGGTGATGGGGAAGGTTTTTAAAAATTTTTTATGGGCACAAATTCCAACAATTAAATTTGTTACAATGCATTCGTTCTGCATCAAAGTATAATTAGCCTACACCAGAACAGGACTTTCAGATTTAAAAAAAACTGGCACAATCTAGGAAGCAAACCAAACGTTGTTCTAGATAAAACGGCAATCATCGATTGATAGTCCGGTTAGAGATCAGTTGAAAGTTTAAAATGGAACACACAAAAATACTGTCAAATGAAACTGTAAAAGGAATGCAATTTCCTTTAAAGTTCATCCTTATTGGAAATGTGAGCGATCTTATTTTATGTGTAAAATAATCAAATGCTACAAATTAGTTACGAGTATCTTACATTCAAGAGCTAGCGAATTTCCTGTTTTTGTCTGCATTATTTTAATCATTATTGAAAGAAAAAATAAAAGTTTATACATTCCACAAATATTTACACTGGTGCTTGTAGAAGAATCCTTTTAACATATTATTGTGACTCGTATAATGATAATTTATTAAGAATACTTTGTAAATACAGTTTCTGCATTGGACTGAACGAGTATATACATGTTTGAAACCATTTTTAAAAATTGGTTGAAAAATTTACCTCACGCATATTTAGCAGGATGGAAAAATGTACCATGTATACAGTTCACGTTTTCTAACAACATGTTTTGACTTAACCAGTCGCTGTCAGAAACTGTATATACTTTTTTGGAAGAATAGTAATGCCAGTTTATAGATAAAATTGTAAGAAAAATAATATTATCCCGTTTTAGTGAAAATGGATAAAACATAAAATATATACAAGCTAAAAGAAAAAAAATTGAAAACTAGTCCTTGACATCCTAGCTATTGGGTATAGACTTTCCATTTGACTTAACGTTTCTAATACCTTAATTTATTATTTTTAACTATTAACAAATGAAATAGAATAATATTTAATATTAATGTTGAAAGTGTGAAACAAAGATATTCTAAGCATTTCTATGCCATGCTTCTCAACAACCAAATTATATTATCTTTCTGCTACAAGTAAAAGCACAGTAAAATTAAAAATACAATTTAAAATTTTTTTTAAAGCTAAATAAAATCTATATTTTATTTTGAAAATTTAACACATTGATAAAAGCATGTTTTTTGTTTGATACACTCTTGAGCGTAGTAGGATCCTAATGGCCAACGATTTTCAAACACACTTTTTCTGAGGCAGAAAATAAAATTACTAGGCAACAACAAATTCCATTAGTAAATATGGTAACATTATATAACAAAGAAAACAAATAAGAATTATCTAAGCATAGTTAAAGAACCTATGTTATACTTTTAAAATAAAGGATTCATATTCCTGTGCAATGTCCCATTTTTATTTTATTATTATTTACTTCTGAAGAGTAAGTAAACAGCTTCCACATTTCAAAAACAGCATCTTTTGCAACAAAATAATCCTAATTTCATAACATCTCCAAATTGTTACCCATTGTAACGAAAGAAATTACGATGGTAAGCGATTACTAAGTTTTCTTCTAAAAAAGTAGCATATAATAGGTGGAAAAAACGAAAGCAAAGAAAGGAGCATATTAATCCGACTGCAGGGCTTATATTCTTAATGAAATTACAAATTCACTGCTCCATTTTTTACGACTATCTGATAATTATGAGATATTTGTTCACCTCTAACGTCGGTAAAATAATAAGATTACTATCTCTTGTGGTATTTCGCGGTTGAATAGTCGGCCATATTGGAACTTGCCCCTGACCGATGAAATTAACCTTTAATTAAAATAATCGGCAGCAGTTGATTAGCGGTTTAATTAAAATAGCGGGAGCTCGGTAGTTTCCATTAATTAGACAGGGTTCTCCCTTGGTGTTTACGGTCTGGTTTATTTAATTTATGCTATTAATATATTGGGAAAAGGATGTCGCTTGGCGAACAATGTATTAAATTTGCATCGTCGCACGGATCAATTTTTTGTTCAGGAAACTATAAAAAAATAGGAAGTTATTTTTTTCACTGCCATTGCAAATATTGAATTTGGCTTTTAAGTTAATTACTTCATGGAAAAATAATCTAATTTAAATATAGAGAATTAATTTTTTAATGAAAAATATACATAGTATAACTTTTCATGTGTATAACAATTTTAGGAAAAATACCTTTTATAGATTTATAAAAGTACCTCAAATTTTAAAGCTATTCAAAGTTATAGTTTCATTTTTGACACTGACTGATACATATCAGACATTACTAAGAAGAATCTTAATTTTTTGTCAGGAAATAAAAACTTATAATACTTTCTTCCAAACTGACAACTTATATATATTTTAGATCATTTGCTTTAAACAAATTTATGAAAAAAAATTTCATCTCTCCCTTTTTTTAAAGAGAAATGCTGAATTTAAGACGCAAATCTTACGCAGTAAATATTGAATTTGGCCCTTTTATTTGCAAATATATAGGGTACGTATAATAAGTACGCGTAGATGCCATCACTAATTTCTCGAAAATTACAATTTTTTTTAAACCGTATGATTGAACTAGTTATACGAACCAGTAAACTTTAAGAAATTGTGAACATCAAAACTGAAACTATCACATTCAATTCTTAAGGGAACTCACAATTAGAAACAACTAAAAAAAATCACAAATCTGACACTGATCAATACATGTGTAGATGGTATCAGTAAACAACTCTACAAAGCTTCTCTCTATAAAGGAGCCGCACAGAGCAACACCTCATTGATATTCCTTTTGCTTCGCACATTGGGCGAGATTCGAGTTTAACCCATTGTCTACGCACGAGTGCGTTTTTCAATAGGCGAGATTCTTTCAAAAACGAACGGAGCTGCTCGAAATCTGATTGTTGTCGCTTTGAAACACAGATTTCTTTCAGACGGTTAAAGTGAAATGCCCGTGACTATCTCACCGAAATAGTGATGTATGTGAAAGAAATATACCATTTAAATATGTATACACGTCTTTTTTGTATCACATATATAATGCAATGGAGCCGCAATTCATGAGAAGATTTTCCTAAAATATTTTGTGGAATGTGGATACGTCACTTTTTCGTCTAAAGTGCGGTAAATATTTGCCGTTACAAGCCACAAAACAAAACTCATTTTTATGCGTTACATATTGAACATAAATTTTAACGGCGAAATGTCAGATTGTGTTCGTCTGGTTAGTATAGTAAAATATATTTTTTAGAGAATTTTTTTATTTGGTGTATCTAATAAACGAAAATAATAACATAAAATACAAGAGCTATTATTAATTCAAAGTACTCACTTTGAAGGCTTAACAGAGAAAGAAAGAATATTTAATATCGGATCAATTTTTAGTGAGCTAAAATGCCTTTAAAATAATGTAAAAGTAGTTATATTCCTTCTACCACGCGTTAATTATGTGCCGTTACGTTGAAATTAAAAATAGGTTTTTATATTTTTTATACAGTAAAATTATACTGTTCACCAGACAGAAGAGTAAGAAAGGTATTTTGCTATAATTTTAACCTTTATTACCAAATGAATAATAATCTGCCTTTTTTTTACTCTTAAACGAGTTTGGTACTTTTCAAAACAATTTTATAAACACTGCAAGATTAAGAAAGTTTAGGCAAATATGAGTTATCCAATAAGTTTTTTCTTTGATTCCTGATGATTGTGACTTAAACAGTCTGACACTCTTGTCCTAGTTTATTGAACTTCCTAGTTCTTAAACTAGAAGGTTCAAATGATCTGAATAATAAAATTTTAAGTTGTTTTATTTTTTTTATTTCATTCTTACACGCACTTATTATGCATATTAAGTTTTAAATAGTTTATCACAAAATTTTACATACATTCAAATTTAATTAAAAACAGCAATGGCTAAAAAATAAGATCTAGAACAACAGATTCTCCAACAATATTAATATTAATATGCAACGAAATACAAATGAGCGAGCTACCGCAAACACAATCAAGCACCTGTATCAACTTTATTTACCATTATTAAGTTTTCGCTTATTGAAGATGCATGACTAAGAAAGTCGTGGTCATTGAACATATTAAAAAACGAGGATATTCGTTTCATGGAACCATCTCAACTGCCTGGAACAAATTGAAATGGAGACAGGAAATTGGATTTTATGCGTAAAAGAAGTCGACTTTTTTTGAAAGGGAACAAACAGGATTGCGTGATATGTACTGTCAATATTTAATTTAATAAAGATTTAAGGGAGAGTCAGATTTATCAGAATAAAGTCTAAATATATTTGATAAAGACGTTCGATTTGTATCTTAAGATGGTATTTTTGTTACGTGAAAATGTCAAAATTAAAACTATACTATTTTCAAAATTAAAAAAAGGTATTATTTTAAATCTCAATTAACTAATCTAAATTATACGGTAACTAAAGTATTGCGATGGTGCATGAGCAAAGTTAACTGCCATAGAACTTTTTAAGTTTTTAAAGTTATTTGAATTATCATATAGGGTATATAATTACCGATAAATGTGTATAATAGTTATTGAATGGTAATTGAAAAGCGTTTAGTGTTACACAAGATTATTTTCAATATTTTTTTTTCCAATATTGAAAATAATGTAACTGGATTGGCTAAGCTAAATATAATATTGTATATAATCTAGTTAAAAAAAATGTTGCCTTTATAAATTATAAAAAATTTCTAAAACAGATGTACTAAATATAGCTGAAAATAAATTTATAAATCAGAAAGCCACATTCTATTGTCAGAACAATAAATAGGTATGTAGAGTTCAGTAAATATTGCAAAAGAATGTACATCTGAAATAAACTTGAAAAATAAACGTCTTATATTCCCATATTTCAAATCGCAATCCTAAAAATGCAACATCAGCCACGAAACGCTTTCTGAATAACCTTATCGGGCCTGTCAAAGAATCGCAGTGACCGGAATTTACGCCGGCTTTATGATCCCATTCACAGGAATCCCCGCTGGAATATAAATGTGATTCCTAAACAAACGTTGGATGTGGGATTGGGGTCCGACATAAAAAAAATATGAAAGATTTGGTTCGTTGCTTCATTCAAAGATTTCATCGGAAGATTTCAGTTACAATAATGTCGAGTATTTCCTTCTAATAACTTTAAAGGGTTCTTGAGTTACGACCGTATTTAAACTGTTTTTTCAGACATTTAAAAAATGTGTTTCTTTTTTTAGAAGAAAACTGCATAGAAATAGTACTGCTTTACCGTAATATTTTGTATACTTTTTTATTTTGACAATTCGCAAAGAACCAGGGTAACTCGAATTTAGGACTTTTTTTTATAATCTCATTTATAAGAAAGAATCAACACCTGAATATCAATAAGATTCTAAATAAGGTATTCGGTAAGGAATTTATTATTTTTTGCAAAAATAAATTAGCCCAAATGATTTCCCAACATTCTTTCAAACTTGGAAAAGTGGTACGTCTTTCTGCATTGAAAAATCAAATGAAGTTTCAATTTACAACATCGAATGTTTGGCTGTGTTGCATTAACATCAACGATAAAAAAAATCAAAAGTGCTCATACTATGCGGCAAGTGAAATTTTTTTAAAAATGAAGGTAATTAAAATCAAATGTTTAGAACCGGGTCCTAACTAAAAAAAATTATAATATAACTAATATAACTATATATAACTAAAAATATATATGTAGTTAACTGATTAAACCAATATTTACAATTGTACAAATTGAATTCCAACAACATTTTAAATACGAAAGTAATTTCAAATCTAAGAAGACATTTCACAAGTTATTTCAGTTTTCTCCGCGCGTGCATTGCGACATACTCCACTCCAGGAGTCTCCATCATTAGTCGATGATGACAAATCCGTTTCCAGTTCATTATATTCCGCCTACCGTCATTAAAATAATGAACTTTCAGCCCACTTGTCATCGAGGATTAAAGAGTCCGTCGTTATTTTCGGCTCCGTTCGTGTTGTGGTTCGGTTCAAAGTGGGAGGATCGGCTTTATTAAGAAAAGTGAGCTTTGTTCCGAAGGCCACTCCGCGATGTTGGGTCGTTAGGGATGCTGATTAACTATCAACTCGTTAGGAAATTTGCGATGAGATAGCTGCTGCGAGAAATAATTAAAAAGTTCAAAGGACTTTCACTAAGCTTTGGATATTTTTTTATATTCAAAAATCAAATTAGGAGATGGAAAGTAAATTAGAGTTTGAAAGATGTTTCGGAATTTTGGTTTTACGGAATATTTTGAAGCGATTAGTGGACGAGTTACGTTCCCTTAACTTTACAAAAATTAAATATATTACAATTATCGGGGCGGAATTTTTTTTAATAAGTATATGATATGATGCTGTGCGTTTTATATTTTTATGGACCAAATCGATTTACCACAATCTTGCTTTTTAACTGGTTTTGCTTTTTTTAACTGATTTTTAATCAAATCCTTACTACCATTTGATCTCCTTTTTTAACTTCACAGTTCAAGTCATAATGTTAACATTAATTCTGCGTTTTGAAGTTGTTACTTTAAAAAACGCACACTGTTAAAAAATTTCTGACAGGTTTCTCTAAAACAATGGTTCCCAGCACCTGAAACGTTAGTGTGGAGAAATGTTTTACCATATAATTTTTGGTATTTGGGGTTAACCATTTTTCAGGCTATGGAAAATAAAATCTAAAAATTGGTTCAACCTAATACCGAAAATATGGTGAAACATTTCACCACTCAGCCTTTGCAGCTACTAAACACCACTTTTTGTAACAACTCCAGTGGCTAAATTGTAAACCGTTTAACATTGCTCAAATCAGCACTAAAACAAAAAAAAACGAAAACAAAATATTTCTGCCAAATAGATGTCTGCATTAAACCCTTTGTTAAAATTAATCAGATTAGTTTTCTTACGACCAAATAACCGTGCTTGCAAACAAAACATCTCCAACCCACAAACAGTCATTACCATATAAATAATATACACTTACCCTTTAAACAAATCTTCTGAGCATAGATGGTGAAGACGGGGAACTGCGAGGAGGACAGCGCCTGAGGCCTGTCGGTTGCACTGGAGCTGAACAGAACACACAATCCCGTCTCGAAGTTGACAGCCCGACAGGAAGTGTTGTGTCTGCAGTATGACAGACATTCGGTCAAATGCAGGGTGCCGGGCACCAGCTCCAGAGTATCGTCTGGAGCGGTAAAAACGAATCCGGTCACCAGCTCGAAACTCTGCTTTTCCAAGGGACAATCTGTGGAAGAAAAGAGGATGGTTAGTATGATACTTATGGAAGAAAGTAACTTAGAAATGCTGGTGCGGATTTCACTGGAATTCTGGAAATTTCTGGCTGCCACCACAATCTGGAGCGTTGATTTACTACTTTTGCGGTACATCAAAGTTATGGTTTTACGGGGCAATCTAGCACCAACATTTTCAACAGTGTATGTTGATAAGCAGAGAAAATACGTATAGCTTTGCTTTAGAAGGGCTATCAAAGAAACTAATTGTAATAATAATGTTATATTTTTCAAAAGGATTAAACAGAGATATATTTTAGTTGGTTACTATTGATGGATAACTGATATAATTAAGGTAATGGAGTTGATGATTAATGATATGAAACTTAAACAGAATATAGTTAATTCAACATATAGTTCATATAGTTAATTCAATAACGACGAATGGTAAGAAAAGTTATCACGTAAAAATAAGATTTCTGTTTAAATCAAGTTACACTAAAAACGAATTTAAAAAACTTAAAGTTTACATTTGTATTTGGAATTGAAGGTGTTAATGTTAATTCACAAATTGGTCGTTAATGGATTAAAATCTTTATTCTTTCTATTCCCTCAACAGCATTATTTTGGATTTGTACATTTAAATAGCTTGAACACTTTTGTTTTAAAGCTCATTTATGACTTTTTAAGATAGTGGTTTGAAAAAAATTAATTTTAAACTACAAACAATTAAGAATTTCATGTTGTTAATTTTGATAATGAGATCATGTATCAGTCATGCTCGGAAGTAAAGCGTCCTGAGTTTATACATACGATGCAATCTAAACACGAGGGTCTGCAATCAAAAACAAAGAGTTGTATTACAGCTAACATTTGCGATTTCATCAAAAATATTATGTCGTCTAACCCAAGTGCTAAAAACTCGTATACCCAATTTGAAGTCCGTATCTCTTTTAGTTCGAGCTGTAGATTGGTTTAAGGACAATGAGGCGGCCAATGTTCAAACGTCATTTTTAAAAAATCAACAACCTCCAAAATGAGTAGAAAACTCAAAATCTCAATTTTGGATTTTCGATACCTTTTTACCTTTGGATTTTCTTTCGTTACCTTTTACATCATATTAGATAATTGAACGCAAAATTATAAGTGAGATATTTGAGAATTTAATTTTTTCACTCGTGGCTTAAAAGAATAACATTCCTTTTAGCTTCCACAGATTGAAAGCGAGAAATATTATATATTTATTCTTTGAAATATAAATTAATTTTTGCAAACGATAAGTAATAGTTAATGAATTTTTGAAATAAAATAAATAAAAACTAGCCAAATTTAGCATGTAAATGCTTAACATAAAATTAATGCTCTGTTTGGCGCCTTTTTACCTGTTAAACATAACTGTTGTGTGGAATTGTGTTAAGTGACAGATTCTGTTACAAACCTACTTGTTTATTTCTAGAAAAGTAAATGCTTTATTTTTAAGATTGAAGTTGACACAATAAAATATTCACTTAGTTTATGTGAATTGTAAGCTGACGAAAATCTTTAAAGTAAACAATTATATAAGTCGGGGAATTTTGTTTTTGTAGCGAACGTGATGCCTTTGAAGTAAAAATGTTTTGACGGTAAAAGTTTTTATACATGATGGTACGGAATATTTTATTAGGTAAAGGAACCTCTTTTGATTGCAATCTTTAAATGTTTTGCATTATTTAATATGGATCTTTATGTAGACGTATAAGAATAAAAATCTAACATGATTTCTAATTTTTATAATAAACAAACATTATAATTAAGTGAAGATGATTGTTCTATCGTAAATTTAAAGAGCAAAAAAAGTGTAAACATGGAATACATAAATACGTTTTAACATTCTGAGGTAATATTGAGTTATTTAATACATTATATATAAAAGGTGTTGTTGCAAAACTTAGATTCCAAAGTATAAATAACAAATAGAGTCCGGCACGTTCATTTGTGACTTTGTCGATCGTAAGTTCAATTGTATGAAATCGCCAATAAACAGATGGGGCCCTATAGCTTAGTTATACAATGTAGAATGTGAGTTTTGAAATTACACTTTCACATGTAGCCCTGTACTCGAAAAAGCTGCCTTTCACCGTTAAGTCTCAAGTAAAATTAAGAAAATATCACAATTTTATAATACTTAATCTATCAGGGTAAATTTTGAATTTTAAGATAAACTTCTTTCAAAGAGTTTAAAAGTAATTTTCACACTTATTAAAAGTAAAACATTTACAAGATTAAACTGTTTCCACCAAATATTTCACATTTTCAAACTTTAAACCAAATCTGCTTTTTAAAAAAATGATATTTTCTTTTTATAAAAGTAGGAAACACGCCATCAGGAAAACTTGCAAATTTCATAAGACAAAAAATCCATCTTAGTCTCGCGAAAACCTTTTTGACGGTAAGTTGAGATCTTACGCAAAAATGAAACCCAATTCCGTCGTCTAGGAGTGTCTAAGTGCTCTTTTAAGCCGACACCCAATGCAAGACTGTCTTTTACGAAATATGAAACACCTTAACGCGAATCGAAAAGTTGGAATAAATTCCTGACATTCTTTTTCAGAAACTTCAAGACTTTTTAAAGGATGTCTCATTTTTGATGATTTAAAGATTTGTTCTTGGAGGTACTGCACTTAAAATATTATGCAGTTCAAGAAGTAACTTAACACCGAAAGATTAAATTGTTAAACCCTACTTTAAATATTCTTACTATAAAAGTAAAATTTTATTTTGTTAAATTTATTTCATTTTACCGATATTTATGCACAAATTTTAGTGCCTCTAGATTTATTTGAAGAAGTTAAATAGTTCATATAGTTAATTCAATAACGACGAATGGTAAGAAAAGTTATCACGTAAAAATAAGATTTCTGTTTAAGTTTATCTAACTAAATAAAGTATAAAATAAATATAAGCTATACTACTTAACAGTTTATGTACGGCAAATTAAGTTACACTAAAAACGAATTTAAAAACTTAAAGTTTATATTTGTATTTGGAATTGAAGGTGTTAATGTTATTTCACAAATTGGTCGTTAATGGATTAAAATATTAACTCTTTCTATTCCTTCAACATCATTATTTTGAATTTGTACATTTAAATAGTTTGAACACTTTTGTTTAAAAGCTCATTTATGAGTTTTTAAGATAGTGGTTTGACAAAAATTAATTTAAAAGCTACAAACAATTAAGAATTTCATGTTTTTATCAACATCATGGATTATTTGTTCTTCCATCAGTAACTTAATACACTAACTGGTTGTATCACTTATATCTTAATAAACTAAACGCGTTTATGTATAAAATATTCAATTTGTATTTTTCCCAATAAAACTTTTAATGAAGTGAATATTTCTACATTTCCTAATTTATAATAGTTTCAAGAAAATAAAGTGAAAGGTAAAATAAGTCAAATTTATTTTCTTAACCAAATTAACCAAACTTTATACAATCATTCAATACTTCTGTAGAAAACTGCTTTCTTAATTACATGATTTTTAGAGTAAACTAATTAGAAAATCTGTTAAGGGAAACACATCCTACGCTCGTTGATTGTTTATTTCCTTTCCTAAATTGTTTCCTTTTCTTTTTTTTACTTGTATTTACACACATCAGCCACGGACTGTGATTTTTAAGTGATAAAGTCATTTACCTCCTCACGTCGTCCCTTTTTTTCAAAGGGAAAACGACCATATTTTCTCTCAAAACATTAGGAAGCTGCAGCAATGAACTTTTATTACTTTAAAAAAATATGTTACTATGTAAAAAAACTTTGTACACTCCCTTAATTCATGTATTTGTTTTCTTAGAACCATTGATAGGTCGTTGACATTAGAAATGTATACACATGCGTACACTAAAAAAAAATTGACTTCCTTGTGTAGACAGGAATCTGTATGGTTTTATTTTAATTTAATATTGTCCAAGGATATAGTGTTTCAATGAATTGTTTCATAATTAAATAGTTAAGTTTTTAAAGCGGTCTCCAATTTTACTTCATTTCAAGAAATTTTGTAACAACGTATAATTTAAACTTTGATATCTTTTAAATTCATTTTTAAATAATGCAAATAATATGTAAAAGTAATATATATTTCACTAGTAACTCAAATATACAGGATCTTTGTTAGATAATAATGCTATAGATTTCAAACTCATCATTTTTTGCACTTTGTATTGAATCTTTTGCAAAGTTTCTGAGATATTAACCGGAAAAATCTAAGAATCGATGTTTGTATACTTTTGAATTGGCATAATATTTATCTTCTGTTTAAAAAAATAATCATTCAATGTTTATGAGAGCTTTTAATCAATGTTTGTTTGCTAACAATTGAAGGGATCATTAAACTGTAGGCACATTTAAGTTAAATCAAAAGACGAGGAATTCCAAATAATAATTAATAAAAGTATTATCATTAGTATATACGTATAGTCAAAACTGATAGTGTGTGTATTTTACTCGGGCTTTTCATTATTAATCGTAAACAAATAAATGCATAAACCTTTGATCAGTTAAAATATCTTTTTACTAACAAACAAGGTTAATGGGTTTTCACATAAATTACACTATCGACAGCACAAAAAGAAAGCAGCGGAAACGTCGTTAAAGCTCTTTCATTCAATAAGGTAAATGATCTGCCTCTTAAAAGAGTGAACAACCATTTCTTAGGCTTTTATCGTAGTTCTTCAATTGCGCCGACTTACAATGTAACTCATTGGACGTGAAGTAATCAGTATTTGGGATACGTTATGGACTGCTGTTTATCTATAGCCACCTAAAGTGTTAGGTATTTGTTTGAAAATGTGGTGGGAATTTATAAAAGATAGAAAATAAATAAGGTGTTTATTTTCGGGAGTACGACCATCATTTATTAAAAACATTTCAAATAAAGTCAGCCAAAATAAAGCGAAAATACCCTGTACGTTGAGCTTAAAGAACAATTTTTTAAAAATTACCCAAATCTCGTTAGCAGTAGTCTTACCTTATTTGAAATTTGTTTAAAAAAACTAGTGATCAGTAGAATTAATAACAACCTCTTCGATGTATTATGATTAAATGCAACTCTTTTCTTCGTAGTGTTTGCCGTTATAAATAATTTAAATAGTGTTTTTAACAAAATAATTCAGAGTAACTAACAAGATACTTTATTCAAACGTTTTGAATATACAAAGAATATCAGAACCCTTAGTTGGTGGTACCTTTCAGCAGATACGCTTGGCATAAACGAGGCATTGTTCCTATGATGATTTTTCAAACCCTTATCCATAGTACAGTTTATCTTCGCCTTCCAAAAGGTGATGATGGCGAACACATCTTTTTAAAGATAATGAGGAAGGGAATAGGATAATGTATATAATTTGGGGAGATCGAATAACGCTTTTTTTCCCCCAAAACACATCTATTAGCCACAAGTGTTGAGGATTACATCCAACACCTTATAAAACTTGGGAGCAAAATACTCCCTATCGGTGGGTAACATGACTACCGCATTATGCTTTTTTTTCTAGTAGTAGGTAGTCTATAAAAGGGCGATACCGCTGTGCAATTCAGCCGCTGAAAGGCCATTTTAAAAGGCTAAATCGGCTGGGTGATATACTAGCGGGATTTCCTATTTAACCTGGATGCAAGAAGCTGGAATGGAAAAAGGAAATATTGAATGGGATTGGATTATGTGGAAGAACTGTATTATATGGTTTGGAAATATTTGATCCTCTGTGGTAAAGGGGCGTAACGACCACTTTGCTACTATTTTTATGGCGGATTTAGTATAAATTTTATTAAATGGAACGATTAATCATAGTAGTGATACTTTTTTTGCCCTGTGTAGAAACGTGTAATGTTTAGTATAGACACACAGCCATGTTGTATTTTCTTCGTTTATTTATTACATTTGAAGTGGCATCTTTGACAGATGACAAGTTTTCCTTAAAGTTTGACCAATAATCATTCTATACCAACAAGCGTTGGAAACTAGAAAGTTCCAGTATTCCGGTGCAATGTTGTATAAACCTTTTGAAAAGTGAATGATAGGAATAAACACTCTGAACTGGTAACCAAATGTGATGTCACACAGGACAGTCATTTCTTGATATTTTGAAAAGTTTCCTAATTGCCAATCGCAACCCTTAAACCAGAAAAATATATTATATTTTCCAGTATATCACATATCCAAATGTAATTCTGAATACTGGTCAATTAACGTGATCGGCAGCTGAGATGGTACCAGTTTGTTGTGTTAAGACATTTGACCTTAGTCAATTTAACATACACCATCCACAATTACACTTCACGCTTGTTCCTTCTGTTTATAGGTAAATCGCTTCAAATCAAGTTCTACGACCAAATTTGCGAAGTGTACGAATATTCTTTTTTGATTTAAGCCCCTATAGCTCTGAACTACACATATAGGATTTCACAAAGATGCTTGTTGACTTCGTAGCTTCTTTGAATGTCTTTTGGGTTTTTAGGAAAGCTAGATTGGATATAAATAAATACGAAAAGCGGGAAAAATATTTACAACATATTTGTGGATGTCGTTAGAAAATGCTGAGTGGGCGGTCTTGGGTTTTGAATTTCTCCAACGGAAAATATCTTTTTCCATTATAATGTTAAGGCGAGTTTCGTTCAAAAATATTTTTAAGCAAAGGATAAGGCATGCTTTTGATAGTTATTGTAAGGTTATCCAAATATGTTACTTTAATATGTTAGCCTATACTTTAATATGTTAGTTAAATATGTTACTTTATATGTTAGTTAGACTTATAATAATATTAAAAAACATATGTAGTAGAAAAAACATCTAATACACAGGAGTGCATAATTATTATTTTAGTCATTCTAAAAATGAAAGGAATATTGAGCGTCCAAGATATTTTATTATAAAGAATCATTTTAGAGTATTTGAAGAGAGGGAGTCCGGAGCCGAAGTTCGGCCTGCCAAAAAAGCACAACCTCACATGTCGAGGTCTAATTAGAAAGTGCGTCACAGCTATAGATTATTATTGCTTGTTCTTCGATTGACCAATTAGGGATCAGCATCGATGATGAGAGAGGTTTAAGGTCACTGTAAAATATTTGCTGACTAACATTTGCTGTGGGAACGGCTACGTGGACGACTGGATGGCGCTGTTGTTGGGATGTTAAAGATATTAATAAGTGATATTAAGGATATGTGAAACAGGTAATTTAAATTATTAAGTTTAATTGGAATTAAAAATAAAGATTTTGAGGGGGTTAAGTTATAATATGACATATATATATATATATTTATACAAGATATATTAAGGTTACGTAAATAAATCCAAAATTATAAGGTGTATGAAATAACGTTTTTTTTTTCAAATAAAATTATTGGACAACAAAATATTGACTTCAGTTGTTATTGTAGCTATATTTTTCTTTTCTTAAAATGGACTAAAGTTCATATTACAAAAGGAATAAGGTTCTTCAAATGCATTAGATGTCTGTTTCTATTGTATTTGATTCATTCTTCAACTCTGAATGATAATGAAGATCCATCTCTAAAGTTAAGTACACATAAAAGCCTAAATTCAAACAATAACATTTTTGAAATACAAAGTATTTTTCCAGAACCAAGTATCATACGCAGTTATTACATTTAACTCACTTATTCTCATCTCATATAAACCCTCCACCACCACATTAATGGAAAAGAATTTGGTTTGCAAATGCACATCTTGGCATTTTCATATGAAAAGGGCCACCAAAAATATGAGCAAACAAAGCCATTGCAAAAATCCGACTCATAAATAATTGATAACCAGAACGCAGGAGCTTCCCGCGCAACTGAGACATATTCTCTGCAAACTGTGGCACTTGAGTGTTTGGGAATATGAGAAAAAAAAGTAAAGCAAGCTTGCAACTTTCCGTTGAAAAATAGAAAAAATATTTCGAGTGAGAGTGGAGAAATGGTTGACAATCCTTTTGGATTTTGGTTTCTATGTGGGAATGTAATAAAAAGTATTTCTATATGAAAAGGTTTTCAATAGTAGTGTTATAAATTAAAATATGATTTTTTACTTAATGTTTAAGTTTTGGGATGATATTTTTGTTCGGACTCTAGGAGTAGTGGCTCTATTGAGAAAGGAAAAGCATTACGCTTTTAATTCGAAAGTGAATAACAGCAAAATCCAAAATTACATTTGAATGTAAAATATAAATGGGAAATATGCTTAAAACATCTCTTTAGCTTAAAGTACAAAAGTTAACTGCAACTTATCGTGTGGAGTCGTGTTTGAGGGAAGTTACAAGTTTAAAACATCCGCATCAATATCATATTTATTTAAGAACAACGCAACATTTTATTTAAAAATTGTTCAAAAAATTATTATTTTTGCCTCTAATAATTACATTTAGTTACAGAAATGGTGCAACATTCATGGTAAAGTAAAAGTTAGATTATACCCTTTTACAATATTTTTTTTGACGTTTTCCTTCTTACATCTAAATAATTTTAGACAAGAATGTATTATGAAAATATACTTAGACTTTCGGAATTACTTTCACGGAAATTTTATTATAAACTAGCTTTATAAACCCGGCGTTATGCGGGTGTACCTTTAATAACCCTAATTAGTATTTTTTTATGTAAACTTTTATTTTATACCAATTGATCGATTCTCCACTGGTACACTCAATCAGGATATTATAATCTCCTCCCATTCTGATATGACGGGTTGATTTTATCCAGGCCCTTCCAGGAGTTTGAGGGCTTTCTCATAGGCCCCTGTTCAAATTGCCAAGAACAGCTATATGATATAATTAGCAATTGCATTGCCAATTTCTAAATGTTAATCCATTTAAATCTTAAATGCATTTAATTTATTCTGAAGTTTTTTACATCAATCTTTTATTAATTATATGCTTAACGATTTTAAATAATTATTTACTTTTTTTTAAATAGATTCTTCGGCATTTTTACGTTTTGTGCATAATATTTAAAGTTATATTTCCCTTTTTCAAGCCATTCCTGGAAGTACACTTTTTTGTTGTTTGCAGTCGGCCATTTTGAAATTAGGTAATAATTTTGGTTATTTCAAGATGGCAACCATCTCGGCAAGTGCCGGGGTTTGTTGTCATTTTGACTTGGCGATATTTTTGAAAAGTCGCCACATCCGACCACGATTCATTAGGTTAACCTCGAACTATGATGTTTTGTGCATAATATTTATAGTTAATTTTCTCTTTTTCATGCCATTTTTCTAAAGAAACACTTTTTTGTTGTTTTCAGTCGGCAATTTTAAAATGTGTAGTATTTTTGTTCATTTCGATTGTTGCCATTGCAGAAATAGAAATATAATTAAAGTTGGGAGCCGTATAAGAGTATTACATATATATATAGATTATTATCGTTTGCAAAAATTAATTTATATTTCAAAGAATAAATATTTAATATTCCTCTCTTTTAAATAGAATCAAAATATTTCATATCAACATACAAACAAAGAATTTCTTAGTGAAATATATTTGACGTCATTTCAAACTGATTGATGTCGTACAAATAAATTTCTTTTAAAATTAAAAGAAATTTATTTGTACGACATCAATCAGTTTGAAATGACGTCAAATATATTTCACTAAGAAATTCTTTGTTTGTATGTTGATATGAAATATTTTGATTCTATTATAAATATTATCTAAAAGAATTAAAGTTTCTTGAGTGATTGTTGTGAATGGCAATGGTGATTTAATTCTCATAAAAATGGCTTCCTGTGCTTTTTAAATGAGCATTAAATTTTGCAGTTTTTTTTAAATAATTGAAGTACTTCGAATTTCGAATTCTTTTCTGAAATTTGCAATGTTTTTTGATTTCGATGCGCTGAATTTTTTGACGTATTATACTTGCCTGTAGCATTTGTAGTTTGGGCTATGAAAGTGGGTGAAGGACAGACTGACGGACGGGCAGACTGACTAAACGATTATAATACCTTCCACTTTTTACGTTATAAACGTAGTGTGGAAGCTAATACAATATTACAACATACTCCGAAATTTCCTGCAGACAAGATATACGGGATCAATACAGATTACCTCCAGAAACTTCCCCAATATTTGTCAAGACAACATTCAAAAATGCAACGACATCTCATCGATGATTAACGCTACCCTTCAATTAACAAAACAAACACGCACACATATAATTAGCCGAACAAATACATTCCCCCTCCGAAAAGTCAACTTCCACCAACTTTTCCAAACTCTAATGCCCGTCATTTTTCACGTAGGGATTTCCCCGAGTTCCTGTGATTGATGGATGGCAGAGTGCGCTATGCTGTTCCGGTTATACCTGACCCCTTTCGCCGTTAATGATCCTTAAAAGAGGTGAAAAATGAGATTGGTGGAGATGGATTAAAGGTTGCATCCTACCCGATGACAGGCCGCTGCAACCGTTTGTGCTTGTCGTGAGGTTGAGTTTATTTAGATTTTGAGAATTGTTCTTGGTTACCGCTTTTCAAATGGTAGGAACTAAATGCAAAGTAATTGAGTAATATATCAATCCTCCTATCCGATAACAGGCTGATGCAACCGTTTGTGCTTGTCGTTAATGCTTGAAATGTTGTCGTAATAAGATGTTTGTAGTGAGGTTGAGTTTATTCGGATTTTAGTGAATTGTTTTTGGTTAACGATTTTCAACGCGTACGGAATAAATGCGAAGAAAACGAGTAAAATATTAATCAATCAAGGTTTCATACCCGATGACAGGCCGCTGCAATTGGTTGTGCTTGTCGTGAATGTTGTTGCGAGAAGTTGTTTGTCGCGAAGTTGAGTATATTCGAATGTTAGTCAATTGTTTTTGGTTAAAGATTTTCAAAAGGAACGAACTAAATGCAAAGTAATTGTGTAAAATATCAATGTATTAAGAATTCCTCCTAAACGATTACAGGCCGATGCAACCATTTGTGCTTGTCTTGTAAGTTTGAAATGTTGTCGTAATAAGATGTTTTTCGTGAGCTTGAGTTTATTCGGATTTCAGTGAATTGTTTTTGGTAAACTCTTTTCCAATGGTACGAATTAAGTTCAAAGTTAATGAGTAAAATATTAATGAATCAAGATTGCATCCTTCCCTATGATAGGAAGCTGCAATTGTTTGTGTTTGTCGTGAATCTTGTAATGAGAAGATGTTTGTCGTGAGGTTGCGAGTTACTTTTGGGCAACGCTTTTTAAATGGTACGAATTAAATGCAGAGTAATTGAGTAAAAAAATATTGATGCATTAAGAGTTCCTTCTATACGACGACAAACCGGTGCAACCTTTTGTGCTTGTCGGGAATGTTGGAAAAGTTGCAGTTGATGTTGAGTTTATTGGGATTTTTGATTAACGCTTTTCAAACATTTCGGATTGAGCGCAAAGTAATTGAGTAAAATATTATTTCATTAAGAGTTTGTCCTACCCAATGACAGGGAGATTTAACCCATTATGCTTGTCATGAATGTGAACGTTTTAAATTCAGTCCTGGAGGTAAGGTTTGTCGTGCGGTTGTTTTTATCGGAATTTATACGATTTTCCTTCGAAACAACCTCTAAATCGCTTAGGGATTAATTGCAAAGTAATTTAAAAAAATAAGAGAGGAAGGTTATGCCCTACTTGATGACATTCCGCTACAACCGTTTGTGCTTGTCGTTAGTGTGAAAGGTTGAAATGAAGTCGTAGGGTTGATGTGCTTGTCATGACGTTGTGCTGGGATTTATGTGTGTTGGGTTTGGTTAACCCTTTTTAAAGTGGATGAATTAAATTCAAAGTAATGTACGTATTATACAAAAAAGGAGGAAAGCGAGCGTAAAGAATAACGTAGTGGGTACAATTTATAATTAGAGGATTTTCCTGACATTTTTGAAGTTTTTAAAGATAAGAAAAGAGTTTTGTATCTGAGTTGTTGTTTATAAATATGTACGAAGATGTTCATAAAGATGTAGCTCTCCTTTATGTATAAAAAAACATGCATAACACACCCTAAACACATATTTGAATTAGAAACAGTACACAAGCGAAACACTATTTAAGTACAAGTACTGTGTCTCGGAAAATAACTTCACGCTTGTCATTCCTTCTATGAATTTCATGAGCAATATCTTTCAAGTAAAAAAAAATATTTTTTTGATTTTCACAAGAAAGAAAAATCATGATGTCTCACGCAACCAAATCACTGCTTCCTTAAAAAAAAGATATATTTATACAGGTAGCCCAATCCTAAATAATAAATTTAACCATCACATATCCTATACCACCAAACAATTTCACACCTTTGAGTCCTTGTCTGTCGTGTTGGCATTTGATTTGCATGCGAGGGCGACACCTGAATTGGTGGGTGCGGCCCGCGTAAAATTGGGTCTTCAATCCCGGTTCTGGTTGTCAGCACAACTGACAACCCTATTCGTCAAACACCTAAGAAATCGGTGGCCTCTTCGCGAAGAACTGCTGTTTTGTGATTTGGTATTTCGTGTGCACATATTGCACCCTAGTAGCGCAATTGAGTCCAAAAATCGTTTTAAAATCATACATTTTGACTATTCGAAGATAAAAAGGTGTTAGTATTATTTAAATATGACTAAATTACAAACATAAACAATATCCTGCTTTTTCAAAACAACAAAGAAATATTTTTTAAATCATACATTTTGACAGATTGATGATAAAAAGGTGTTAACATTACTTATAGATGACTAAATTACAAACATAACTAATATACTTTTTTAGAAAAACGTCCAAGGATATCGACTAAATAAAAAGCATAAACAAGCATTACACCCTTAATGCATGGTTTTTATAGAACACTCTGAGGGTTATATACGCATAAATCCGTCACCTGAATATCAATTTTTTTTCAGAAACACAGGTAAATAAAGGTATGACATTTAAAAAGTTAATTTACAAATTTAAAGTATAGAGCAGTTATTTATAACAATCTAGAAAGATAATTAAAAGAAATTAAAGAATTTTTTAGTTAAAAATTCAAATTTAAATATGCTGTGAAAAAAAGTTTACAATCTAGTACATTTGCTTATCTCTCATAAGGTAAAAAATAATTTATCTATATTCAGTAAATGGCTCAATTTTTTCATTGAAATAAATACTCGCCAATAGCCCTCGTTTAGCTCTAGTACGACGATAATTTAAGCTAAACTAAAGTAAATACATTCAATTCCTTTCGTTTGGAAAAAAATATTTCGTTCAATACCAGTTTAACAAAATTTTATTTTTCACAAATATGTTTTTAATTCGGTAAAATGGTGTTGTAATTAGGTGTAATTATTTTACTTTAAAAAATGGGTTTAAAGGAATTTTTAAGTTTAAAAAATGCAAAAATAGTCACCAAATTTAATTGTTTTTTATTAATGTACAATTGACATTAATAAACTTTCAATCATTATAAAAATATGTTAATTGAATTACTTAAATTTTTTTTATTCATAATTGCGTAGTCCAGTTAAAATCTTTATAACCCTTTAAGCATTAATTTGGTGACTGTAAAAATAATGGTCAGAACTGCACAAACACATTTTTCTATGAAAAAGTATGCAATAAAAAAAAGGAGTACACTGAAATGTTTTCTTTAAAAAAATAATCAATTGAATATTTCTCTACTTAACTGTTTTTAATACCGCTTTGTCCGTCCCTGAACCTAAAAACTGTGATCAATTTTATTTTATTTATTTTACATTCCTTTTTAAAGGTTATATTGAGTGAAGCGTAACTGCTAAGGAATCCAATGAAGCGTTTCTAAACCTTTTGGAAATGTTATGTGCGCTGATTCAAAAACGGCATTTTTTAGAACTGTAGAAAGATACGCTTGTGATTTTGTTAAAAATCTTGAAATTATAAACTGTAGTAAATTACGGCAAAAAAAGTAGATTTTCTGTTATTTAACTTTGTTAGAACAAAAAAACCTTCAGTTAAATCTCGCATTAATTAAAGCTTGTAGTATTATGTAAGCCCTGTTTTATGTAAACTTTGTTTGAATTAAACCTATCAATATTTAAATCGTGTTTTCTGTTGACATTTCCAAGAACCTTTTAAGAGTTTCATGCTTTTATTTATAAACAGGCTATTTTGGATACACTTGCATAATAATCTTGCATTATTCACAAATTTAAATTGATAATTTCCTTTTAAAATCACAAAATAAAAATAGCACTGCTTTAACATATATAAACACAGTTTTCCACAATATTTGATATTCTTTGGTGTTTTAAAAAAATGCCTTCATTTGCGATGATTACCACGATTTACAATGAAACTCCTACAAGACTCCATTTTTTAGATTAGCGAAAACATTATTCATATTTTCCCAAAATATGTTTCAATTATAAAAAATTCCTGATTACCACGATTTACAATGAAACTCCTACAAGACTCCATTTTTTAGATTAGCGAAAACATTATTCATATTTTCCCAAAATATGTTTCAATTATAAAAAATTCCTAATTTCTTATACTAACCAGCTTTACTGGAAAAAATAAACCCCTTAACAAAAAAAGCCTCCATTTCTATTCATCATTAAACCTCTCAGTTTATTAGTTATTCCATACAAAATCTAATTATCTAATATTGAGTAGAATATTCATCCTACATTGTGACTGTGCAACGTTCAATCGATCCAGATCTTTACTTGTTTGTTTCATTCATTTATCGAGAGATTTCAGCATATGCATCTGAAGCTACAACAAAGGAATGTGTGGGCTTTTCAACATAGACAAAGCCTGAGTATGAATGAAAAGCCGGTGTGGTCGTTTTTGGCTCTTTGTATTACAAAGAGAATATTCATTATTTGATGTATTGTTTTGGGATAAAGCAAGTTTAATTTTTCTAACTGATTTAATTGCTGTAAGAACTTTTTCGTGCTTAGATCTTTTGTGTTTTGTAAATTTTTTTGGTATGGCGTGAGTTTTCAAGTAATTAACGTTAAATTCAGCTAATTTATTTTTTCATTTAGTTCAAAGATATGAAGGACTGGGTGTATTTTATGTCCCGGTAACCTCAGTGTGAAAAATTACTGCAAGTTCTAATTAAAACTTTTGAATTTTATCGCCTGTTAATATATTTATTATTTAACTATGATTATTCGGTGTTTTAAGTGCTCAATTTTAGCTGAGAAAAAAAATAACATCCTATACGTTGGATTTTGTTACAAGATAATTTATTTTTGCGCCAAAAGTTATTGAGTGTCTCGAGGGTTTGGACTTAGTTAGTTACAAGATAATTTTTCGCGCTAAAAGTTATTGAGTGTCTCGAGGTTTATTTTGCATTAAAGTCTAATTTCATTTGCAAAAAAAATGGTATTTATTGTCAAAAATATTTTTCTGATTATTTTCCAACTAAAAAAGCGTTATATCGTCAAATTAAGCGATTTCGATGGGGAGAATTTCACAATATCTTGTAGCGCAATTTTCCGTCCTCTTCTGTGGCTTATCTACAACCAAGCTCTTGATATTTAGTCACTATAACATATTTAAGTTGAAAACTAATGATTAAAATATAGATCCGAGATAAAGATCCAAATACCGTAGAATTATTTCTCCGATAAAATTGAACATTTAAAATATTAAACAATCACAGTTTAACAATGAAAATTCGAAGGGAAACAAAATATCCCTCTCATCATAGGCGAAAGCATAAGAATGTTCTACTACAATAACTCCAAGCCATGACTAACACCGCTCCGATTTTTTTCTTTCTTTAGTTGACGGTTGATATTCACCAGCAAGAAAATAGATTGTCCCAAAGGATTAGTACGTGTCTATATGGCTAGGGGAATTTAGTAGGTGCTCTTTTCCGAACCATCGGCGGAAACACTTAGAGGACAGTGAACGTGACTCAAGGGCGATGTCTGTAACTATTATTCTATCTCTGGATAAAATTTTATGGACTGTATTGGGAAGGATCACGTGATGTAATATTAGTTTGTAATTATTTCTAAGGTTTCTATTTTAGTAATTTGTATTTGTAAAATTTTAAAAAAGTTTTTCAGTAGTAAGAAATTGCTTCTGTACGTTTTAATTTTAGTTTACTTTTAGCGGATAACTCAAAAAACGATCGTAATTAGATCTTGCGTTAGGGATTATTCCAACAAAATGTGTTTACAGACATTTAAGATGTTAAATGGAGGTTATGCGGTAACTCCCATTCTGGCCAAGGTGCCAAAAATCTGGTAAACTGAAAATTTAATATTGTGTTTACTAAAATACCTTCGATTGAATTTAGTGAAAAAATCTGTAAAAACCGATATTGTAGTTGTTTTTCTTTTAATTGTGGTTCTGATTTAGTTTTAAAAACTTGAGCAGGTTTCAAATCAGTAAACTTCGTATATAGAGTGAATTTTTACTTCCACATTGAAAATATTCCTATATAATTTAAACGCAAAAATTTATAATTAAAAACCATGCATTTCTAAAATTATAGTGTAAGTGTGGAGGAAATTGCTTCATAAAGTATTTTAAAAAATCCCAGTTTCCAGTAATTATTCATTTAAGTCCAATAATTATTCATTAGTTGTGAATTTATAAGATGTTTCATTAATATTCCACAGCATTAATTTTGGTTAAACCACAAAATTTTACGAATCTATTAAAAACAATGCTTTCATTAGTTATGATTATTCCGCTTATGCAGCCCTTAGGAGCATCTAAGCCTTTGTGTCACGTTAAACAAGGGAATAAAATGCTGAAAAATGAATTTTTATGGCATTTACCTAGCAAGTAACTCCGTTTAAAAGCAAACTGTTCAAAGGAAATATTATTGATGGTTTTCAAGAAAAAAGAAGTTTTTCATTTTTATCGGCGATGGAGATATGTTCTTTTTTATAACCATGAACAAACAATACCCTAAAGTCATCAAACCACATCATTGCGGTTTTTTTTTTGTGTGGACTTCAAATAAATTGTTCGCAGTAAATTACTTCCAGCTTGGTACTGTAGCTCCCTATAAATCAAACAGAATTTGAAAAATTATGCAGGGGTAGTTTAGGCTGCAGAAGAAGAAAATATTACTTATTCAAATTCATTTATTTTTCCTTTAACTCAGTTAAGTTTTTTTTAAAAACCGTGCCCGTATGTAATTGCTTTTCCAGAACGGAAATTCATTTCTATCATGAATATAAATGACTGCATTTTAATTTTAACTTAAGACCGTTAAAAAAAGCAAAAATATGTAAGATGCAAGGAATGAATTATGTAAATAGTAAAACACTGAGAAAGTAAATAATCGTTCCTGTGTTTTAAATCATTGTATCTTTAGGTAAATAAAAAATTGGCTTTTCGCAATTTCTGTGACTGAAATGGAAAGGCACAAACAAAGTTTAAACGAGCAATAAAATATTTTTAAATATTTAATTTAGTTCATTAAATTAAAGTATTTAGAAATGGTTACTTTTAATAAGATAAGCTTCATGTGTGGACGAAAAGTATTTTTTTCTCCCAGGAAATATTTATTTTATAAAGTTAATTAAATAATCTTAAGCAAGCTCTGGTTTGATATCATTTTTCAATTATAGAATACTCTAGGGCAAAGGCTTTATTCATGAATCTTTACAAAATTAAATATATATCAGGCTAATATGCCTCACAGTGTTTTGATACGATTACTAAAATTGGATAATTTTATGAAAGTAAAATAAAATATTTAATGTTACAAAACGTAATAAAACGAACCCTTATATTATAGTGTATAATAATTTAGTAGCATTAACTTTAATAGTGCATGTTGTGGAGTTACGTATGTAATGCAATTTAAAAAATTTATGCTTGGTTTCTAATTTAGAAATACTAGTTTTATTTAAAATCTTCATAGGTTATTATAGTGAAGTGACTTTCTCAAAAAGAAAAATATTTTTCGTAATGACTGACTTTAATAATTGAACTGCAGTGAATTGAAGAATGTATAAAATTCGTAGTTGCCTTTTCGACCGTTTAGCAGAACTTGAGGAGATTGTGACTGTTTAACATCGTTTGTGCTGGATCTTACAGAATTCTACCGTTTTGACTTATACGTTTGTGTTTTGTCCTAAATAAAAAATGTCTCGTCCTAAAAGCAGTTCTTCAAACACAAAATAGTACAGTTATCAATGAATATATAATGGTAATATGTTATCCTTGCAGTTACTTTTTATTTTAATTATTCATAATATTTTGTAGAAATACGGTTGAGTGTTCTTTGCATTTTTTACGTTAGACAATGTTGAAATTATGCAAAAAATTTGATAAAATTTAAAATAAAAATGTAGGTGTGTATAAACTAATAATATTCTTTTCATTATTATGGCTACTTTCTTGCTTTTTAAAAATACATTATTTTAAGGATGGCAGCTTTATTATCATTGTGGCGATTCTGGATTTTATATCACAATTCTAACAATATGCAGCATATTTTGCATAGCAAAATGGCACTGATTGTGAAACACGCGAAATCAAGAAGCATACAATACTACTTTTGACAAGCCGAGAAAAAACAAATTATTTACATTTTAAAAGATATATATGTCAAATATAGAAATGTATCAATCTTAACACTAAACTTACATCCATACATTTCAGAAAGTATTAAAATGAAAATGTTCCAGGCTCACTGAAGACTCGTTATTCTAAACCATAGCAGATTTCTTATTGTCCATACAAGTGTCCGTGCCAACTGGCTCGAACATACCATTCCATCTTCAAACAATCCCGAAAATATAGTCTCGCGTGTGATGACAATTTTCCCAAGACTTGTCATTTCTCCAGAGACTTTTATTCATTTTTTCGATTTCTTGGGGCTGAGTCAAAAAGCACACGAGACTCCTTTTTGACTTTGCAGAAAGAGAATTCCGTCAAAAAGATATAAATGGAGTTTTAGATTAATTCCGGGAGATTCTTTTGTGGGATCGGGAGATGGATGCTCCTATTTTTTCCCGTTTGTCTCGCTCGGGAAATCTGGATTCATCTTGAGACCCCACCCCTTTGGAAAAGATATGAACTCGGCATTCTGAGTTACTCCTGTTACTTTTTAGTCAAAAGTTGAAATTATTTCTATATTTTGGTATGGAATAGATTTTATTATGTGGTATAACAATATACTCGAATTAAATGCAAAGTTACCCTTTCCGTAGTGTAAATCACGTCTGTTAAAAAGTAACTATTACTACAACTTTTACAAGTGAAAAAATAAGCGGAATAGTGTATCCACACTTACTGCAACTAAATAATGCAAAGGTTTTTTTTTAATTTAATATTTTCTTTAATTTAAAAAAGCTTTTTTAACTTGTGATTTAAACTACAAAAATCTTCAATTAGATGTAATTAAATTAACCAATAATGAAAATATTTTTTGGCAGATATTTAATTTGAGTTTACCCGAGAACACGCTATTTTCGACATGTTTTAAAAATGATTACTCTTTAGGGGTATCTCTGCCGTAGAAAAATTTTGGACATAAGTTGATAGAATGACCTTCTAATCAAATCTAAAGGTTTGACACGCATGGAAAAAAATTAAATACATAAGGATATTTGTTCTAAAAAAATCGTTGGAGCTTAAAACATCCCGTGAGCGTTCTGCAGAGTTAAAAGTTATAAGTTTTATAATAGTTAAGCTATATTCAGTTGAAAGATATTTTAAAGTTTAATAAAATATATTTAAAGATTGAAGTTTTTAAAAAATAATGTTAAAGTTTTATTTAATTTAAAGGATATTTAAAGAGCCAAAATGAACAATAATCGAATACATTTTATAGAAAACTCATAAAAAAAACTAAAGTGCAGGGGTTTATAAAGTTATAAAACATGGCTATCCAGCATACCGGACATAGAGTCCTAAAAAATCGACTCACGCTATTCTATGAATATTTTTGAAGTGAAACCATTTAGCTACAATGTCTTTATGTATATTATTGTTATTTTAAAGTTTTTGAGATGTTTGTTTCAGTTGGAGAATATATATTATAAATGAAAAAAACGTTAGCTTATAAGTAATGAACTATTTTTACTTCTAAAATATCCGAACCAGAGAATAACTATTTGTTTAAAAGACTAAAAGTTCAATTGTTCTTCAATAAATTCTCGCTTGATAAAGCTGCAGCATATTTAGGAGGAGTGGGTTGCTCACACGCGATGATGGATTGGTGAATATTCTAATATGTGTGGATTAAAGCGCGAAACTGGAATTCCATTATAAGTGTAAAAGAAGAATGCAAATATTAAAAAAAATAATATTTGCGTTATATATTTTTTTAAGTTGGACTGTAACATGACTTTAACACAGAATGCCTCAAAATAAGAAATTTTGTATGATGTATGTCAAAATAAGAAATTTTGTAAGAGTAATCATTATTAAAATAGGTCGAAAATAGCGTGTTCTCGGGTAAACTTAAATTCCACAATTTTCAATCCTTTATATTTAAATGTTATCTGAGAAAAAAAAATTTCATTATTGGTTGATTCCATCTAATTAAAGATTTTTGTAGTTTAAATCACAAGTTAAAAAAGCTTTTTAAAATTTAACAAATTAAATTTAAAAAAACGTTGCTTTATTTAGTTGCAGTAAGTGTGGATCAACTATTCCGCTTATTTTTTTTTCACTTACTTGTAAAAGTTTTAGTAATAGTCCAACTCATCTAATTATATCCAAAGTGAAATTGGAAGGCAACTTATATACTTAAGGGCTAACCCGTTCCTTAAATATCTTAATTTTATAAAACGGTAATTAAACTTCTAAGGATAAATACTGAGGTTGATTTAAATTTTTTTAAATATATAATATTTTGTTCAACTGATAAGGAAACATCATACAATAATTTATTGATTAAGTAATGATCTGTACGTAACTTTTACTAAAGTGAAAAGCTAACTATAAGTGTAAAGATAAACACTCATCCATAAAAATATCGCCCACTCATCTTTAAGCAAACAAGATAAGAAAATGTATCACCCTTCAAGAACCAACAAAGCATATTCTAGCCCAAGTTCCAAGACACCTAAGCGCCATTTTTGCGCAAAAACCATAAAAACTAAAAATATATACATAGCCACGAAATAAAAAGAAAGAAAAAGCGATGGAATATGGATATAAAAAAATAATATTTCGGCCAAACTGCTTTTTGCAGGGAGTGGCAAAGAAAATAAGATTAGCGCCTTTTTGGCAGCACAAAAAATCAAATCAGCCTACGGAAGGGAATATGTGGGTTTTTTACCACCGTTACTTGTTAATTTGGAGATATATAGACGATATATAAGGATCCAATGTACAAGATAAAAATACTTTTACGTGCCGTTGCTTCGTTGTTATCTGCGAATGCAATATAAACGGTAGAGTTACATGGATTATATAATTTTTGAGGTAATATTACCGTTTGGGTTTGTATACAAATTCTTAGACCATCATATACATCTCAATTGGTTTTTCTGTTTTATCTATTATTTTTCTTTCAGTATTTTTGTTAGCAGTTGTGTTTCATTAAAAAAAAACACAAACGTTTGAAAACAGTATTAACATATCCTTCTATATTAACATTAATTTTATCGTTTATCTTCACTTGAAACAAAACAAGGCTAGTGAAACACATAATTTTTATATTGATACAACTTTTTATTCACGAATCATTAAATCTCTAATATTCAATATGCTCCTAACAATCTCCTTCAATATGACTAATTATGCTCCTTACAAAAAATACTCATTCAATTCAAAAGAAAAAAAGTTAAAAACTAAATATATCCTGTCTTTTTAAAAAAAATAGAATTAAAATAAGTTCAACCAAAGCCAAACTTTACACTTAAATTAGTGACTACCGGTTCCAAACATAACGATACAACTAAAATATTACCTTCATTATTTTTTTCATAAAAATCCTTTACAACGAAAAAGAAAATTACCAGTGGGGGGGGGGGGGATTACTAATAGGGGATTTTTTTAATGAACTAAAAGATAAAACTACCCAGTCACTGTGATTTACTAAATATCATTAGCTTCGAAATCACCGAAAGATCATTCGGATGTTTTAATTATTTCGAACGCTTTTTGGACTTTTATATAATTTGTTTTTGGTTTTATTATATAACTACGATATCAACTAAGGTAAATGTATGTCATTATTTTTGCCATAAGTTATTTTAGATTATTTTTTACTCGTGAACAGATGCATAAAAGTTTTTAATCGTGCTTTTATTTAAAAAAAAAATTCGATTGAACCTTAAAAGGTCAAAGGAGATATTAGGATTGAGTGAACTTTTTATTAATTTTATAGAAAGGTATTTTTTAAAGAATAACTAAGCCTAAAACGAATTTGAAGTGAACAGGATAAAATTCAATAAAATACACTGCTCACAACAATTAGGGGAGCGCATGGTTTAAACCCTTTCAATCCCCAATGATTCCATTTGAAATCGTCAGCTTGCGATTTTTTTTTCTCCCGAAGTTAAGCTCGCACTTATGTATCGTTAGATGGAAGAATCATGTCTTTTTAAGAATTAAGTAATGCTTGTTTTAATCAAATGAAAATAAGAAAACATGGTAAAATAAAATTCACCCACAAAAAAATTTATGAAATAAATTGACCCTAAATTCTTCACGCTTGCATTCTTAGATGTTTAAAAATTGATTTAAACTTTTTTTAACAAATAAAGTTTTGAAAAAATTATTATACTATATTAAAAAAAGTTATGATTTCAAATTTTTCCCCTTAAATGTTAGTTAAAAAATTAAGATTTTCCCCCCTCCTTTTTACCATTTCATTCTGGATGCATAATAAATCTATTTAACAAATTTTAGGTTTTTAGAATAAAAAATAAAAAGTTGGAACTGAAAGGGTTAACAAAAGTACGCAAAGTGCTCCCCTAATTGTTTTGAGCAGTGTACTTTACAGCAGCAAAATACGTAGGACACGATGCATTAGGGGATTTTAGTCATACTAATTGCCACTACTTTCTAATATGTTGTGAGGATATTGAAACTAATTAAAGGAAAACAGTTAAGGGGGAATAGGTGCGCTGGATCACGGGTCTCCAAACTGAAGTGCCTCAGTGTTAATCCAATAGGAAAAAATATTTTCTTTGCCACATTTCTCCGGCTGTATTGAATATTTTTACAAACGGTGTTTTTAAGATAAATGTATATAACGTACATGTGTCTATAATCCCACTTTTTGAAATTGCTTCTAATATTTTGTGTAAAATTATTTATTGAATATTAAAAAAATATTCGTACCAATTTCAAAAAAGTCGGATTGCCGGGACCTGTAAGTCAGATACATTTATTACATAAAAAATCCGTTTGTAAAAATGTTCAATACAGCCGGAGAAATGTGGCAAAGAAAATATTTTTCTCTCTATTGGATTAACACTGAAGCACTTGGCTTTGGAGACCCGCCGTCCAGCGCGCCCATTCCCCCTTAAAGGAAAAATATATCTGAACGATCAAGGAAATTACGACAGTATAAAAGAATTCTTTTATCGTCAAATCATTAATAAGTGGAATTTTGAAAAAAAAAATAGCCGGAGACGAGATTTATCATGAACAATTTGCAAAAGGTATTTTATCATTCTCATTACAGTAAGCTTACTTCAATAAGTATTATTTTATTTTAGCTTTTACGACTGGATATTAATATATGTTTACATTTTAATGAAATACAGAACAACAAAATTCATTTTTAAAAAAATATATTCCCCTTTAATGAACTTAAAATCAATTCAACAAGAAATATTGTCTTACGTTGCACTGTAAAAACCAAAGACCAGAAAAATGTAAAAAAAATAGTATTTTATTATCACGAACATGTACGTTAAGAAAAGCCAGTCAAAAGTGTGTAAAAAAATTTAAATGTTTTTAGATAATTTTTAACGCTAAACATTCATTAATTTTTAAAACAAAGGCAACTAAAGCAAAGAAAATCCTCTCTAATTATATTCCTACTAAAAAGTCCTTAGCAAAAAAAATCTTAAATTCCTTCTCCACAAAAGATAAAATCTAATGTAGAGGCATTTGGTTTTTTACCTATAGGCTAATGCACTTTACTTTTTCCTAATTTTTAATTATATTAGGGACATAATTTTGCATTTGCTCGACATAATTGTAACTGGTATTTAACAGTTTTTAATTCAATTATATTAGATAATAATAATATAAAAGATATATTAAGATGGCTTTTAGATAATCAGAATTATAGAACCTGTCCTATTTACTATTTGTACTTAAAAAATCTGCCAGAAGTAATGTAAAACTATGTGTTGAATGTTTTTAATACATTACTATCAAATATCAAAGAGGTCGTTGAGCCGAAAAAAAGCATTATTTTTTTTATCCATATACTGTAGTTTTTAGTTTAGTATAAGTGCCATAAATTATTTTAGCACTTTACTAAGTATAAGCAATAATACCGAAACAACTCTGCCGTGGGCAGTTAAACTGCAATAACCACAATAATGAATTGGACCATTTTTACTCCGAAATAATCGGTCTTTCAGTATGTTTTCTTATAGGTTAGAGTTATTGAGCGCTTACAATAATGATACAAGTTACTAGCCTATATACTGCAATTTATCTGCCCACTGTAAAAATGCAATGCGCTTATAGCTTTTGGGATCAATTGGATTTATGAATCCTTAATTTTCCGATACAAAATTCCCAATTATTCCCATGTTTTTTTTAATTTATTGAAAAACTATTAAGTGCATATATTTTCATTTATTGATATATATGCCAATGATTCTTTTTTTACCACACATGTCTTTTAATTAAACAAAATTCACAAGGCCTTTTGAATATTTATTGCTGCAGGAGCTTTTTCAGTATCTCGATCTAGAAACTACAAAAGTGAGTAACAGTTTTGTTTCACCAACGAAAATACTAGAGAAAAAACACATTACAAAATTTATTATTCACGTAATTATAAGGCAAAGAGCTTTTTTGTGCCAAGTCAAATGACATTTTTCCTTCATAAAATCTTCAGGAATGCTGATATCTACTGCACTTTGGGACTCCAGTGATGATAAATGAACTTAAAATCTTTTCACAAGCAGAATAACCTCCCCCATTGCGAACGTAAAATTAATCGATTATATATATCCCCCGAGAACAAACCTCATTAGTTGTAACAGTAATTAAGGTTGCAAAACGAAACCCTGCCTAATTACACCTCCGCGTTAATTGCAAACGAAATAGAAAATAATAAAAGATTTGGAATAAATTTATGATTGATGTTCACTTGGTTCTTGAAGGAATGTCTTAATTAATGATTTTGAAATTCGTTATTGTTTATTGTTTGTTCGTTATTGTTATTTTATTTCTTGTAGTTATTGATTCGGTGTACTTGTTTCTAGTGAATTAATTTATAATTATTTAAATGATTTACGTATGGCAATACATTTCAGTTAGCTATGCACATACAAAATTGCGTTGTCAAACTCTCGTTCTAATGTAAAAATTCTATAAAAAAAAGAAATGTGATATTTTATCTTAAATACAGAGTGTTTACAATTAAAGCCGCGCTTTAAAATAGTAGTAAAAAGAGAATTACAGAAAAGAAACAAATTTGATTGTTACAGAAAGCTTTCCTATTTTATTGCCCTATTCCTAAATATCAAACAGAACCCCATTGTTTCTCGACGAGAGCTCTTATAAAGCGTATCCTCATTCTGAGTAGTAGTTTTCTAATAATATAGCTTATCATTTACTATAACTACCAACTACTATAGTTTTAAAAATAAAGAATTGTACTTCAAAGAGTTTGGGAGGACTTATTAGGCTAGTTTCCGGCTATTTTTTTTAAAAAAATCTTTATAAGTTTCCCATTTCTTTCTATTTTGAGAAATAACTTGAAATCAATTATTTTCATATAATTCTATCTACAATACCACACAATTATTTTTCAACAGAAACTATGGTTTTTGACAGAAAATAATTAAACATAAGTATTTTATTTTAGTTACAATATTTTCGCGGCATGCAGGGACACGTTTTCCAAAGTACTTAAAATGTACATAGAAAACGTTTAGAGTCCAAAGAGTTTTGCCCACATCAAAACACTGACTAATTTTGAATATAAAATATTAGTTTTTGTTTAAATGGTTGGTCTTTTTTTAACACAAAATCTATACTTTTGATAATATAGGACACTCTGGCTTAGCCCAAATAAAAGAAGTTTCGAACAAAGAAAGTTTGAATGCATGCCTAACGCATTTTTTAAAAATTTTCCCTGGTCTTCATATTGGAGCTTTGACACTACCTCAACGAGTATCTGTAACATTTATTTAATAAGTTATTAATTATAAGTTTATTAATTATTAGTAAGTACTAACCCCACCTTTAGTACATAGAATGTTGGTACCTGATGTAATTTAAGGCAGTAAGTACATATTAAGTTCCAAAAGAACTGAAACCTATAGTTAAAAAAAATTACATATAGGGTGTTTCGACAGCATAGCAGCTTATATTGTTAATTGTTTCGTCAGATGATTTATGATGGGTTGTTCTTGGTAGACCAGTTCAGTTACTTGTGGTATTTAGAAGTTCCAATTTTATAATTAAGGTGGGTTTAAATCTTGTTACAACGGTAAACTAGCTTCGGTATCCCATATACATAACTCTAGATGTTTTGAAACTTATATTATATGACAACATATTTGAGGGACAAAGTATATATTTATTTAAATGAATTCTTCTAGGTTAAAGGTTTTTTTGAAAAGATGCCAATGTACAGGTTTCTTGGCTGAGTATCTAAAAATTTCCTGTTTTTAATCTTAATATAAAAACAGAGAATTTAGCTTCCATTAATTTGAGGCTGAGGAAACAAAATTATATCATTCATTGACTAAAGGAGCTGACGGCAATTTAAGGATTATAAAGGTTTAAAAAATTTTAATCGTGTTTTTTTTAAATATAAACTTTTAGGAATAAATGTTTACTGTATTTTTTATTATTAAATATCATTTTTGAAAGATCTTAATGCCGGGTTGGGATATAAATATGCACGTCACGTTTTAAAAGTGTCTAATAAAACAGTAAAAATTTACGCTTATATAAATTTAAATCTTGTAAAAAATTATAAATACATTCTTTTATTTTAATATTATCTTATTTTTCACAGTTAAATCAATGGGAGTAATTTAAGTCAAATATCAGTTTCATAAACAAAACAAGTCATGTATTTATCCCATTAACAAAATATATATAATTTTTCAATAACTAAGGATATATTGACTTAAAACCTTAAATAGAATATGTTGCCAATATATGCCAAATAAAAATATGTTTTTTTTTAATATTTAGACCAAATTGTCTCAATTGACTGTAAAAAGAAATATATATTTCCTTTCAAAATCTTATAACGAAAGTATGCCCCGAGTTTCTTAACCTTAGAATCAAGTGAGCCTTAGTGAAAATTCTTAAGGCAACACGCCTTCAGTTAGCGTGTCGTTTCAGCCCAATTAGCCCAGACGTTCCACCTTTTACTTGAACATTAACTTGTCATGTAGCGTCTTAGCAATAAAAGAGCTCATTTAAAATGTTGTAGAATAAAGCTACGGACATTTTTCGACTAAGAAACATAGAGACTTATAGGACAGTAAACTTTCAAATAAAAGGTCTACGAAATATGCTTAGATAGAAAGTTATAGTTTAGACAAGTTTGTTACAAGAACTTGTTGTTAGCCATTAAAATACTTTCAGTAAAACAAATCTACAAATCAGAAATTCGCAGACTTCCAATAAATAGGTTATAAATATAACTTATGAGCAATAGGAAATATTAAAAAAAATCTTAATATATGTTTTGAAATCTGATAAAAGTTATCATGTTAGTTCTCCTAATATACATGCATATATTTTGCGTTGTTGTTTTCACGCTTTCTCATTAGTTAAAAAAGATATTCCGCAAAACATTGATGCGAATTATTTTATATCTTGCAAATTATGCCATTTTTTATTTAACATTAAACACGTTTATGTTAAAGCAATATTAGTTGAATAGATTACAATTAAATATTTTTCAAAATTGCTATTTTCTGTTTTCATTTAAATATTACCAACCATTTTTATATATTTATATTAAAAATTTGCATCGAATAAGCGAAGATTTTACTTCTCGAATATATTTGTGTCACACCCTTTATACGTTGCGTAGTTGAAAGCTTGGCATAAAATAATAATAATCAAAGAAACAAACAAGGGAGGGAGTTTTTATTATAAATGAAATTTTATCAAGATTAGTCTGTTTCTTTGCATGACAAGGTCGAAGCAATTATGCAGTCATTCCTCCTGCCGTAATCGTGATTTTGCATTTTAAAATTTTACGTTAGAGTGGTCATTTCAGGCATGGGAGCATCCAGGATATATCGCACGTGCACGGAAATGTGACGAAAATAGTTAAATATAGGAAGACTCATAAAGAAAGATCCGTGGCTATTAACAAGTACGGTTGTTTAAATTGACATATTTCTAGAAATTTTATTCTTTAGAATCCATAGTTTTTATAGTAACAATTATTATAAGGAGGTAATTATGTAAGTTTTTTTTTTATAATTCAATGTATTTTTTTCATGTCACAAAAATGTTTAGTATGTCTGTGTAAACGCCTTAAACCAGTAGATATCCCAAAAAATTAAATTTATATAGTTTTTTAATTTGAGGCATTTTCAGTTTACTACTTTTCGGATAAATCACTTATTTGAGCGGCAAAGAATTACAATTTTTTTTTTAATATTTTCCGAGTAATCAGGCTAACTGAAGTAAATTCTAGTTTCAACGCAGAAAAAAAGAATCATGCAGTGATGAGTTTTATGCAAACAAATTTTGTTTCTTACTTTCATTAAAAAAAGTTTATGACAATTTTTGTTTTATATATTAAAAAAATAAATAGTTTAGTATAGTAATGAGACTAGCAAAACATAATGAATTTTGAATTTATCTATCTTTTGAAAAATAATTTGTGCTCAACCTAATTTCCCTCTTAATTTATAATTATTTTTTTTAGTCAAAACATTACATGTCTAAAATGTGAAAGCCGCTCCATCACATAACGAGACTTCTCACACGTACAAAAAAACACTTATTTCATGACCCTTTGTAGCAGGAAGCTATATACAAAATCGCAACATAAAAAGGAGATTATAAACTCTCTCGCCATTCTAACCACGCGTTGGCCATTTTGAAAGTCAGATTTACAACAAATAAATAAACAAACCCGACTCCGAAATTAAGAAATTTGTATTCAAAACCACGCACCGAGGGGGGGTTAACAGATGTGTTAAGCGTGACATGTAAAGTGAATTACTAAAATGAAAGGGCGATAAAAATTAAGAAATAAAAATGCACGCTGTGATACAAATTGGGTAATTTGCTTTCCCTTTAGGATGCTAAATCGTAAAACCCCTGAGTTCCTTACAAGTTTCTTCGGAAACGTTTAAAATAGGCAATAGGCATTTATGTGTCATTACCACACTCCCTTTATTACGTACATAATTCATCTTATTATCGCGCTTCAAATGTAACAGAGTGTCGTTTAGTTTTATGAAGTTTATTCAGTGGGTAGTTCACAAATTTTACTATGCTATTACAAATAAATTAAATATTTTTGGTTGAACGTGTTTTTAATCATTCTTGGAAAATGAGTTATTTAATAGCACATGTTCTTATCGTGATGTAAAACATACTTTTAACCATCATCTTAAGCTTAAAGAAATATATTTTTATTTCTTTAAAGCAAGTTAAATGTGCACATGTATATATGACATTAAAATATTGTAGTTTTTAGCTTATATTTAACTCAGCTATTCGAGCTATTGGTTTCATTGAATTTTGGAAAATACGAGCTTCATTGTAGTAATATGGAATGTGTGTACAACCAAACAAAGTTCAACAAAACACGACAAGTAAAGTAAACCTTAGAAATAATTCATCAAGAAAAATGCGTGAAAGATTCTCTGTTTTCAATTTCACTGTTCATTGAACGCAATTTTTTGTTGCTGCCAGTCTTTGAAAGTAGAAAAAATCTTCAAACCAATATCTGTTTAAAAAAAATAAGAGAGTAATCACAAGCCGTGACCTGCCATGACTGACTGAACCTAAACTTTCATGAACGTTTCAATTGCTCTTCGAAACAAAACCTGTTCCAAAACCATAAGGAACTCTTCTAACAGGTGGAAGGTCAGTTGTACTGAAAAATGTCAGCCTAGGTTAAGTATTTTTGAAATAAATGAAAATTTTAGGTGCAGACTTTTGTTATTTCCGGTGGTGCAAGTGAGCACACATTTAGAAGATTTATCATGATAAAATCATGTCTAAAAGTAATGTAAAACAATTTAGTGATTTACGAGTTATTTGACGAAATGAGCAAACTAAATGATTTGTCATTGAAAAAGTGAATAAAAAACCATAAAAATTGCACATACCATTTGCACTCCTAAATAAAATATCGTGGAGCCATGTGGAACTGTTACAAATTAGCTAAAACGAAACATTACCATCTCTGCATAGTTAAAAAAATCATGCATATGATAGTAATAAATTTTCATAAGTCAATCATTTAATCTTCTGAACATTATATTGTTATTTTTTACAATTTAACTACACGGTTTTAATGGCCAATAATTTGATACGCAATTAATTAAGAAATTAAATTTAAAAAACGATCATTTTCAAACAAAAATTGGTTTATGCATTATTAATTAAACATGATTTACAAATAAAGAGTAAAATAGTTTTAAAAAATGATAAGTTACTATAAAGTTTTTTTTATATAAATTGAGAAAGGATTTAAATTTTAAAGTTGTATCTCTTAATCTTAGGATATCAATTTTTCTTTTTTGAATCTTCATTCCATCATTGAAAACACATTAATTCAGACATTAGTTAAAGAAAAACGCTTAACTGCTAACGTAACGTCTTCTTAAATGGGTTGCGGAAGTTAGGGTTCACTTTATAACTCATTTCGTTATTTTCCCATTGAAACTTGTCTCATGCTTTATACTTTATAATTAACACTTTAAACAAAATTCAAACTTAAATATAAAATACCAATGCAAACTTTCTTGTTAGACTTTTTCTAGACAAAGTCTTCTAGTATATTCCCAATAAAGCATTGTTTAAGAACCTTTCCCACTCTTAACACACTTTTCTGTTTTAAGAAAAAACCCGACAAATAGAGAATTCATATCAAAATTTCCAAATTTACCAATATGAAGTCCGTAACAATCTTAACTAAACAATCTTTTAAGTCGTTGTATACACGCGTTGAAGACAAAACAGATACTTTCAATTATCTATTTAGCTTGCCATGCTTGGGAGGTCATTTACGCTTTGGGAGGCTACCACCAACACGTAGCACATTACCGATAACATCAGCGATCCATTACTGAAAACGAAGTCAGGATGTGTTGAAAAAGAACGCCAATATTTTTATTTACCTCATTTCCTATGTCTTTAGAAGTTTTAGAAAAATCAGCATGACATACCTTTTTTTATTGTAAAAAGTTATTTGAAATATGCAATTAGTATTATATTTAATGACTCGCGTTAAGATAATGTTTTAAATTCAGATATTTTTTAATATTTTGAATTGTTTATCAGATATTTTTCCCCGAATCTAAAGTATTAAGAATTTTAGGATGCTATATTACTTAGGATAATATAGACATTTCTAGTAATTTAAAATTAGGAAAATTGCACTGAAATGTCTTTTTAAAAAAAATAATATGTTTTAATTTTTATTTCAAAACTAATATTTAATGATATTTTAGAATTCAAACTTTATATTTCATTAAAAGTAATGTATGCGTTTCTGTGATCGTTTGCGTATTTAACTATCATGCTGTTGACCTGGATTTGCATTCGCGAGGCAGGTCATGGGTCAACTAAGGCTTTCATCCCTCGGCCCTCGTATTCGATAAATGGTTCCAAGCTATCCTTAATTTTTTTGGGAGCCCATCGAAGAACCCATTTGATTATATTCTCGGCTAGATTAGTATTTAGTACGTCAAAACCATTGCTACGTAGTTGGGCACCGCCTTATAGGCCCCATAGACCTGGGCAGAATTTCGCAATTGCTCTTAAGCAAAAGGTGCATAATCTTGCCAGTGATACCGATAAATCAGAGTTATAGATACATGTATGAATTTAATAAACATGTCCTTGTGTACCGCAGCGTAAAGTAGTGCAAATCCGTTTAAGCCCCCTTCACCCAAATCCGAATTTAATACTATGTGTATCCAAATTAACTCTCTTTTTTGGGAAAATATCCACTTGCTTTCCCATTTTTCCTAGAATTTGCATCACCTTAAAACGCCCTTCGTTTGAAATAAAAATACTTTCTTCGAAAGAAAGTAATGTAATGAGAGCGACATTCCTTTGAAAACAAAACCACTGTTTCGATAAAAGACCACCTATTCCACATCCCGTGCCGAGAGCACGTCCACACTCCGGTGGGTTTCGCTGTTGGTCTGAAACGAATAAAGTATAGCGGATGGATGTCGGGGTTGTGTACATCGTGTTTCTAACAACTCCTGATACCTGCTGAAGGAATCAGTGAACTGAAGAAGCCCGTTGCGGTGCCTGCGACCAGCTTGAGACAATTGTTTTTTGGGGGTATTAGCGAGCTTATCTACGTATCGTGACGGACACTGAAGCTGAACTAAGATCCATTTTTTATTGAATGCGAATGTAAGAAAGTTGTTGATGAACATAGGTACTACAGGAAAAGTGTGCTTGTTTACAAAGTATGTTATTTTAGTTAAAGGGTGTAGTTTTAGAACTCACATTATCTATAGTATAACTATGATATAGCGCCTGGTATTTCATTGGTAACTATTGATATTAGTCAATTCAAATAAACGAAGTCGACAATGAATGGGTCGGACCCTATACCTTAGTTATATACTTTGGAGAATTTTAGTTTTGAAACTGCACCCTTCAATTGTTTTATTTTTATAGATGGTGTTTAAATGCACTTTATTTCAATGGTTGTAAATAAATTTGAAAAATTATTTCATAACGATGCATTGTAGTAAATTTTAAAGTTGATTTTCAGTATAAAGATTTAAGTGAGAATTTATTTTGAATGTTTGATGGAATGTTGTTGCTTAAAGCGACCCCCATAGGCTCTTAATCACCTCAGCTAACCACATAAAATTAAAATAGTCTTCTATTCAAGCACATTCAAAAGGCCAACAAACCTCATTCATACCCCAAAAAGAAGAACCATATTAAGCAAACACCCGCATTCCACTGTGAAGCCTCATCACCATCTCCAATTCACAAACTGTCACAACATCCAGAAAGTGTTGGTCATTAACAAGTTGCGTCGTGGAAGTTGACACCGAGTCTTTGCGACAAGGACTCAGTGAAGGTGCAACGACTCGGTGTGACCTCGGCTCCCGTTAGAAAGTCGAGGATGAGCTGGTAATAGAGCCTCGAGGGGGGTTCGGATCTCGACATCTTTTAGAAATGTATCGGGTCGAATTCCCCTGTTGGGTTGGGATTGACTGAGTAGCCTTCCCCACCTTAGCAATTTATTCGACCTTAGATTATTATTTTTTTTCGTCTTCATTGTCATGGGAGAACATATAGGCAGGGATGTAAATGAGGTATCTTTGAAGGAACTGTTATTTGATTGAGATGTTATGTTTGTAAAGATGTGTTTTTTCATTAACTTTTGAAGTAATTTTTATTGTGTTTTCAGGATTAAAAAAATAATACAGTTTTTACTCGTAATTTAGATATTTTCATAAAAAAAAATATTTTTTCAGTGTGTCTAATTACTGCTGTTAAGTGCAATTTTGGCAGTGAAAATAATCGCTGCTTAAAAATACCCCTTTTTACAAATAAATATCTATAAAAAAAATTATTAATGTCTGGTCTTACGAGCAGGTAATGAAAGTATTTGGACTTTTTGAAATAAACGAAAAGAAACTCCAAAAATACCTCAACACCGTTTAAACGACATGGGTTGAACAATGAACTTCAACGTTGCATGATTCCAGCGTGATATTGAAAAACGTGAAAATTTAGCCTAAAACGTTTAAAACTATGTGTTATATAGTGACTTAAAACCTGAATTTATATTTGTGCTAAAGAACAGATAACAGACAACTTAATTCCTTATCATTACTGCATTTTTGCCATGCTAAAGTAATGTCTCGAGGCTTACACTACACACGTCCACAGGGCGTATAGCGGTAAACTGTGTGTAACTACAATTAAGTGGATTTATTATGGTGTAAAGAGTAGTTAGGAACACTCTCCGTTAGTATTTTTAGGAATTCGAATTGCATAATCCTAAAAAAATATTTAGACGATAATAATATATCTGGATTTCAAAACTTCGAATTCCAGTTACTAAATATAATTACCTATACATGAAATTGACTGTGCAAATAGATAAACATGTCTTAGTTCTTTTTAAACATGTTTTGGGGAACGCAACTCAAATGGATACAGTATTTTATTATTATTTATATTTAAAAACTGCTGTTATACAACAAAATCAATTAATTTGAAAATAAAAAAAAATATTACAAAAAACTTAGCCAGTATTAAGAGTAAATAATTTTAATATTTAAAAGTAGCGTTTGCTAGAAACATAAATGTAACGTTTGTGTTACACAAATGTGTATTTTATTTTTAATGCAAAATAAAAATAATTAATGGATTTCATTTTAACAAAAACACAATATGAAATGAAAAAAAAAATTGATAACAAAAATCAAGCAGAAAATCAGAAGCTGAAATATTACAATCTGTTTTTAAAATTATATGTAATGATAAGAAATGAAAATATTAAAACACATTGAAGTATTCCATATGTAAAAGAAAATAAAAGCATAAGAAATACGTACGTTTCAACTACAACACAGAAATATAATTCAAAAACTATTTATCATAAAACTGATGATTTATGAAGAAAGGCCACCTAACAACATTAGTGGTAAAATACTTCTTTCAATAAATTTCCATTAGACAGCCTATTCCCAGTACTCTCTATACCCAAAAGAAATTAGAAAAACATGTTTTACTTCAATATATAAAACATTACCTCATTAGCAAAGCTTTTATCAGCCATGTAGTAATAAAAGTTCCAAATCGAATCTCTTTAGGTTTAGTGATTTTAAAAAAAAAGAAGCCTAGATATCGATCTGATTCCTTAAATAGCAAAGAAACCCTGGCTAAAGTAAAATATCTGAAGACTCTCGCGGCTTCTGGTAAGAGAGATAGGAAGCTGGAAAAACTGTTTCCTGATCTGGGTTTAAATTGTGTTTGGTTAAAATTATGCGAAAGTAGTTCTTTTCCAAAAAGCAGTTCAGTATCCTTGTTGTTATTTGTTAATGAAATATTGAAGAATTTTATTTCATGCATTGTTTTTGTTATGATAATTTATGTTTGAAGGATTAATGCTACCGGTGAAGATAAGTTAAAAACAAATATTGGGAAAATTCTTCATAAATGTTGTGAAGAAATTGCAGTAGTCCCTATAGTACATAGTTCTAATCACGACAATTTCCTTAAGTATAGTACTAGAAAGTAGTGTACTTAAGAAAAATTTAAGTTTTAAAAACGTTACAGGCATACTAGTTTAAAGGTGTTTATGACACACATTAGAGAAAAAATATATTTGCAAAATATAATATGTTCATATCGTCGAGTTTAAAATCTGGGCAAAAGTTTTAAAAAAAGTAATCTCTTTAGGTGTACAGTCAAATTTTGATAACCTATTGAATTAATATATTTTATATACGATACTTGAAAGTCTTTCAAATTTATGCTTTACTAAAATTTTTGAAAATTAAGATTATGGATTATATGCTCATCTAGTTCAAATACGAAAATAACTAAAACGTAATCTTTCGTCAGTGAGTGAGTGAATAAATATAAAACTGATGAAAATTACAATACAAATATTTCTTTTGCATTTTTTTAGTTTCTTCTCAAGATTCAGGAACCAAGGGGTGATGTATTAATGTACTTTGCGCCCAACTACTGTGAGTGGGCTTGCATACATTATCACGGCTTGTTTAAGGTTAAACAGCGAAAAAGTGAAGCGGGTTGATGGAGCGGTTTTTATTATCAGTCAGCTGAAAGTTAATTTCAGATAAGAAGAAGTTCAGGTTTAGAGATTTTAATTTAAGGAGAGAAAGTTTCATTGCTGGTGTTCGGGAGAATTTCTCTTTTTATTTCGGACCGTTTTAATGGTGAGATTATTTTCAATGTTAAGAGTTAGAGGAGCGGTTTAAATTTAAATTAAAATAAATTTGGAATTGATAGAATATGGCAATTTCTGCCGTAATTTGAATTGTTCATCGGTCACTATCAGACCAAAAGTGATGTAACTCGTAATTGACGAATGACTTTTTGATTTATAGAAATTAAAAAATTCATATTTTTAAGTTTAATAAATTCAACCAAACCTTAATTTATCAATTAACGCAAATTGAAAAAATAAATAAGTCACTGAAGATAGAAGTTTCTCACCTTTCATGACCACGCACGAATTGAATCTTAAGTTTAACATGTTTATGATTCAAACATTTTATGTTTTCCTTGAATTTAGTAAAAATTTAATACAAAATAGCAACCAAAATTAAATAACCCTTAAGGTTATGCATAAAGAACTTAATACGAAATCCATCATATTTTGAAAAGAAACCCTCAAAAAGTACTATAACTAAATAGTTCGACATTTTCTATTAAAGTTCTAAATTTCCTGTTTCTAGTTATAAGTAAAAAACGATGTTTCAGATGTAGAATTAATTATTCATCAGATTCTTTTTCAACAGAAAATAATACGACGCCATTAATTAAGTAACGAACATATCTTATATAAATCCATTATTCATGTATTTATAGTACACTAACAACAATGGATCAATAAATTTTCGTAAATTAACCTTCTTTGTGTCTCTCAAGCAGTAAACATGAATTATGGTGTTGTTTTGATAAAAACATATTGATGTACAAAACGAATTAGTGAATTAACAAATTAATAAAGGCTTGCTGTCTTATCTATGCAAATATAAATTCCTGATAAACATGATATTTTGGGCGCTAACCCTTAGATCGTTAGACTCGGCTTGTTAAATATTCTGTGCATCATTTTTTATCACAATAAATTTTAAAATTTTATCATTTACAAATTTTTATTCATAATGTACTTTTTTCATCTGGACATGTTTTTAAAATCAGCTCTTTCAAAATAAACTCTATTCCAATTTTTTAAACAAATATTTTATTTTAAATTAAATTTAAAGTGTGTTCATTGAAAACAACTATGCATATTTACCCATTTTCAGGCCATTCGGGAGAAGGGTTTCAGAAACGGCATATACAACAAAAAAATTCTAAATCAATAACAATTAGTTAGAGTTTCTTTTGTGATGTAGAGCTAAGTACTTCATAACGTATTTCCCCCATTTTACTGTCCCAAACTTTCTCGTAGCGAAATCGTCATGTTGCATCTAAAGTCCGAAGTTCATTTGTGTATGTTATATATGTGAGGCGTTACCAGTAAAGTTTTGCTTCAGTTTTTTGCGAATATATTAAGTATTATACAATCACAATTTTACAAAAATACTTTTGTCTACGTACACTGCTCAAAACAATTAGGGGAGCACTTTCCGTACTTTTGTAAACCCTTTCAGTTTCAACTTTTTATTTTTTTATTTTAAAAATCTAAACTTTGTGAAATAGATTCATTACGAATCTACAATGAAATGGTAAAAAACAGGGGTAAAAAATCTTACATTTTTAACTAAAGTTTAAGAGGAAGAAAAAATTGGTATCATAACTTTTTTGAATAAATTATAACAATAATGTTTTCAAAGCTTTCTTTGTTAAAAAAGTTAAAATCAATTTTTATACATCTAAGAATGCAAGCGTAAAGATTTAGGGTCAATTTATTTCATAAAATTTTTTTTGGGAGTGAATTTTATTTTATCGTTTTTTTCATATTTTTATTTAAAACAAACTTTATTTAATTCTTCAAACGACATGATTCATCAATCTAACGATAAATAAGTGCGATCTCTACTTAGTGAGAAAAAAATTGCTAACTGGGGGGATGATTCCAAATGGAATCATTGGGGTGAAAGCTTTTAAACCATGCATTCCCCTAATTCTTTTGAGTAGTGTATATATTTAATCTTTTTAAAACTTATTTCTCTTATAAAACCAAACCTCCTTTTATTGTTTATTACATATGGCCTTGTAAAGAACTAAGACCGAACCTAACAAAACAAATCTCACCTGGAGCAACTTTATGACCGCAAATAATCCGTTTTATGTCTGTATGCCTCTCTATACATACATTCCCCACACATAAAAATAAACTTTCTCAGAACAAATCCGTCCTGTTTGCGGACTCAGGGGTAGTCCCAAGTTTTTTATTCTTGCTTTTTGGAACATTTGTGGGCGGGGCGTTTTCTATTTGGATAAACTCTTTACCCGGGAGATTTGGTACCTCGGAAGAATTTCCCCTTTTTCTTACCTCGCATGGCTGAGTAACCAGCGGATATACGAATAAACATTTTTTTATTCGTCGTTAACTTCGAAGTTGGGACAGAAAAAATACGTTATAGATTGTTTGGATTGTTATCTTATTCAAAGTTTTTTTCGGAGACTATACGCATTTGGAAGTAGAATATAAAATTGGTTTATGCAACGTACAATAATAGATATAAATAAATTCTTAGACAAAAAAGTAAACAAAGCTTGTATAATAACCATGGAGTTGTAAAAAATAAGTATTTTTTAGGCAATTTCTATGAATAGAAAGTTTGTCTGCGTTTTTCACTTAAATATTTAAACTAGCTTCGTTATAATCACAATACGCTACATAAAACTTTCGATTTTTTTGTATTGTTGATGGCACTATTCAAGGATTGGGAATAAAAATTAAACACGTATTTAAAGATGTACAGTCGCAAAATATTTTCCAACATTTAGAACTAAATTTATTAAAATTATATTCTTATTATAAATCCAGGATGAAAACCAAATGCAAATATATCATTAATTAATAAAAAGTTTTATATATATTACAAACCATTAATATTCCTTTTTTTAGCTAACTAAAGTACAGCTATCACTGTTAAGCGTATTCTTCAAAAATGAATTATTTATTGTATATGTAACAAAAAAGTCTTTATTTTTAAGTTATATTTAACATCTTTTTTCCTTGCATGTATAAATTAAATAATTGATCGCTTTAGCTGATTTTTGAACAAAAAAATGTTTCATTCGAAATTTCAAAAGAAAGGGGAGTAAAAAGCTTGTCCCTTAAGTATCGGTTCGATCGTAAAACTTGGATTTTAGTATCCTACATGCCTTATCTTTAATACCTGGGATTACTTACAATAGATAAAATGAACCATCACTTTAAACAAAATATTTTATATCATGTTAAATACATCGGTAAATTATACGTTTATCCTTGAACAGAGTATTTAACGTTGCAAATACCCTTTTACGGCAAGAATTTATGGTGGAAAGGTTAAACAGTGAAACATATAAAATTGTAATTTGAAGTATTAAAATTTTAATAATGATATTTTGGCATTATACGCGTTTAAAAGTTTACGGTTATACATGCCAGAAAGGCAAATAATATAGAAATGAATAGAATTCTTTATTAGGTATTGTAAACACGTTATGAATATAAATATAACTAAACGCTACCCATAAACTTAAGGAATTCCCATAGCAGTTTAATCTTATCAACCCAACTCTAAAATGAAAAAAAAAATGATCTGCCGTGTGTCATCCCATATTTTCATATCACCCAAATTTCAAGGGATTACTTTCGATTCTAAGATGATAAAAATAATTCAACTTAAAGATCGCGAAAGGCCAAGTAAAAACCTAAGTTTTACCCATTTATATATAAAAAATACCTCGCTAACAATTGAAAACAGCCTGTTTTTAGATCAAAAACAAGGGCCACTCACCGTAATGCGACAGCTGTGAAAAAGTGCATGTCACATAATGGAAGGCCGGTTACAAATCGCGTATGAGGGCACAAAAAGATAAGATATATTTTTTTCTGGTTTCATTTCTAGGGGATATCGGGATGTCATCTTTTTCGATTGGCAGAGGAAAAATAAAACCGATACCACTTCGACATGGAAAAAATCGTCATCAATGAAATGAATCGGTTTGAAAAAATGCTAACAAGCAAATATCTAACAAAATTTGTTTTGTATAATATTTTACTGTAACAATGAAATTTCAAAAACACTCAAACAGTGTAAAAATATGGAATGGATTGGATGCTATGGCAAAGCCTTAACGTCCGCAAAGTGTCCTTAATTTTGGTCGTCAATTAATTTTAGCATAGTGTTTTTAAAATTATAGTTATTAATTTTAATTCTATAATTTAATTTACTGTAAAAAGGATTAAAATCCTCTAAAAATGTGCTGGGATCATTTTTGAAACTGCAATATAGTTTGAAAATACAGTGTATACTGTGATTAGTAAGATCAATGGAAGTTTTGGGGTGTTAGAATGTTACATCAATAATATTTTATGGTTTTTTTTTAAAGTTTTATCCCATTACAGGTTGCTCAAGGTGGTGACGGACCGAATCATGTAAGAAGTGGGGATTCTGATTGCATCCTACACAATACAAGATACAATGTTAAAAAGTTTGGTGCAGGATTGCACCGATATCCAGTAATTTTCTAGCCATTGGGAGCGTGGATTCACTACTTTTGCGGTGTATCAGTCATGGTTTTGCCACAAAATTGGTAAATTCACTCTCCAAATAATAATGGAAACTAGAATAGTTCCAGGATTCCGATGCAATCTTGTGCCATACTTTCTTTAAACTGTGTATAATAATTTGTTTATTAGCCCACAACAAACGTGCACCCTTTCCTTTTCCCACTGATTTGTAACTGCACAATCTATTAATAGGATATATACATACGTGGCTAAAGATAACATCCGTACCATTGATTTATAATTGGAAGTCCTTTCCAATCGAACTCTCAAGCCCTGACATATTAAAAATTTTGTAACTTTAACAGCAAACATTGTTCTTATTTAAAACTTAATTTCTTAAAAATTTGCCACTTACAATGCTCTCAAACCCACCTATCGTTTCGAAGGCAATTTGCCGAAAGAAATACAATCTGGAAAAATCCTAGAAAAACAAAATGCCTTTGAAAGCTAGGTATAAATTGCTAGTTTTGTATTACTATATCAATTCCGTCTTTTATTTATCTTTTTTTTATATTGAGATTACATACTTTCGCTGCCAATTATTTTACAAATAATAATAGGTTATTTTCTAACTAGCTAATAACTAGTTCCTATCACTAGCAAATATATTGATATGCTTACTACAAAAAATTTTGCAAATATTAATCTTTACATAAATTATGTTTATAACTTCTACTGAGTATTTGAAACACTAGAAATAATTCAGATAATTAAACAGTATTTTTTTCTTCTGCCGCTCCCCCCCCCCCCCAATATGCTTTTAATAATCTCAATAAAAAGTATCATAACAGTTACTTTATTGAGAAAATACTTGTTTATATAAGTATTCGAAAGTTTCAATGAATTTATAAACTGGTATACGATTTTTTTTCTTTCTGGTTTGCTTTATTTTATTTTCATATTTACCTTCATTTCAAGTATCTAAGATTTCATGTTGACCCAATTTTTTTAACAAGAATACTAAATATAAAAAACATAATAATTAAGACGGAATCGTCTTCAATTATAATTGATTACGTAACAAATAAAATGCTAAGTCAAAATTTAAAAAAAAAGTCTTCTAGTTTTTGTTGTGTTAATTTTTCAACGATCGCGATTCTCAACAACTAAATCCCATTCTAAAGGATCTATTCAACAGAGTTTCAACTTAAGGAGCAATTATTTTTTTACAGAAGTATCTTGATACGTGTGAATTGTAGTATTCTTAAAGTGTACCTAATCACGGCTTGGAAGATAATTAATTAAAGTGCTTCATTTAAAAACCAAAGATCCCAATAGGGGATACAAAAGACAATAACATATTGCTGCTTTAAATATGGTATTTTCATAATATTACAAAAAAATAGTTTAAATTATTAGAAAAATATTAAAAATATTTTAGAAATAACATTTTTAATTTTATTGTTTGATGTAGGATTTTAAAAAAATAATTACATTCATGCTAAAAGAAATAAGAAAAAATTGAAATAACATAATTATTTTTTTATTAAAAATTTAACTTTATGATATTTAAGCGTAGCCAAGTGAACTGTTTTCTTTCCAATTGAAAGTTAAATTTTAATCAAGGAAACCTAATATTGCACACCTTTTGATTAAGGGGACAGGGAACATAACGACGCTTCAAAATATCAAATTTTCATTTTAACTTTCAATCACTAAACTTAATATTTACGAAAATTTTTATATAATACGCATCTGAATATGGAGTTGGAGTTCGCAAATTTGGTAGTTAGTTTCAATATAAATTTGTTTCCAGCTTCATATGTCATTATTTTAAAACACCGATTTTTAGCTATTAGTTACACTTTCCAGCACAACTATTGCGTGTTTCTGAAAATAAATTTTTTATAGAAATAAAAAAAGTCCAGTCAATGCAATGAACCTCAAGTTTGACGATAAAATATTCATAATTTTAAGTTATTAACCTAAATAGAAATTTTGCGCATTTCTTAAATCAGAAAAATCGTCTTATTTTTACTCACTTAATATTTTTTTGGAATATTTTTGGTTCACTGTGTTAAATAGACATGTATACATCAGAGAAAATTTCAACCCTTCTAGTAAAATAGAAAAAGAGAAAAGTGTACCTTAAGGTTGAAAATTGGTGTTTTGGAATAACGACATTTAAAGCTGGCAACCAAGTTATATAGAAATTAACTACCGAATTTGCAAACTCCAGCCCCATATTCAAATGTGCATCATAGAAGTTCTTTCGTAAAGGCACGATTCAGTAACTAAAAATTAAATGAAAATTCGATAGTTTGAGTGTACGTTTTGTTCCCTGTTACCCTAACAATAATTAAAGCTATGTTATTTATATCGAATTAGGGGATTGCCCAATACTGATTAGTTATTAAGTTTTGTGTTCCAAAAGTTTGAAAAAACATTGTCCTATTATAAATATATTTATAAAAAAGAAATATTAAAAAAAGTAAAAATTGTTCTTGAAAAGGAACACCGTGTATCATACCTTGACTCTTGGATTGAAAGTAATGGCTTCTTTTTGTTTTTAGTGGCTAATTAGTCTTCAAGATTTGATGTTGTATTTTTACGAATGGTACAAATCATGCTAAACAGCAATAAAAGTAAGTATTATTGTCTCCTATTTAAGTACTTAAACGAGATAGTGAAATTATCTTTTGCGATTTAACCACTTCATTCAAATTTTAGAACTAAGTTGTAAAATAAAGAAGGATATAAAAAAGTCCAGTGAAAAAGCAAACGACTAGATTGTTTTTGAAAATTTAAGGATGTATTTTGCCTGTTTAAATAGTACATTACAATGAAGGGTATAATTATAAAACTTCCATTATCCAAAGTATAACTAAGATACAAGGACCGCCTGTTAATTGGCGACGTAGTTCAATTAAATCTACCGTTATCAAAAATCGTCAATAAACTTATCGGCCCTAAATCTTAGTTATACTTTAGATAATAAGATTTTACAACTACACCCTTTAATTTATGTTTTAAATTTGCTATTTTAAAGTATAATCAAGTCATTAATATCTCAAATATTTAAACTTTTTTGAAACTGATGTCTTAAATGAATCTTAAATGCATTTGGCCCAAGTTTAAAATTTTAGATACATCGATATTGGTAATAGGAAATTATATTTTGAAAATGCTAATTAAATTTTTTTTATAATTTATGTTTTGACATTTAAATTGAGATATTAAAATATGATGTTAAGCTTAGCTAAAATAATTTATTATTTGAAGTTGTTTTTTTTCCTCCAAAAAATAAATCTTATGATAAAACAATAGTGGATTACTTGATTGCTTTTTGTGCAAAAAAAATCGAATAAAAATTCTAATAAAAATGTTCCTGTTCAAAAAGAAATAAAATAATTAATCAAAACAGTTTTTGATCATTTTTTAAACTGTGAGATAAAAAAAAAAGTAAACAAATATTTTGAAATTATTTTCTACTTAAAAAAAATACTAAGTTTCGTCTTAAAGACAAATGAGCCCGAATAACAAATATTTATAATGGACAAAATATAATGGACAAAAAAATATTTTCTAAGCCACATTCATCTGGTTGTATTGAATATTTTTGCTGTTTTTTTATACGATAAATATAGCTGACTTACAGGTATCTATAACCCCACTTTTTAATTTTCAATAAATAATTTTACACAAAATATTCGAAACATTTTTAAAAAGTGGGATTATAGAGACCTGTAAGTCATATCAAAAACCGTTTGTAGAAATATTCAAAACAGTCGGGGAAATGTGACTTTGAAAATAATTTTTCCCATTGAATTAACACCAAGGCACTTTGGTTTGGAGACCCGCGGTCGATTCCCGGGCACATCAACTTTAAAATTCTTAACACCAATTACTTTGTAATTTTAAGTTAAGCTTAGTTTTATCGACATTATTTTTCAAAATTTACCAAAACTACACATGCAATTTAACTAGCCGCTTTATATCCATTCATTTTTTTGTTGTACGTATATAAGTTTAACGTGACTAAACAGCATCGTCAAAAATTCAACCCTTACATTTATCGTGAATCCTTACACATAAAAATAGTTTTACTTAAAAATACGCCATACTTATTATATATATCCTGATACTCTGGATTCTGTTGACAATAGAATCTGTGTTATTTGTGTTAGGTTTCAAAAATCCGTTCGCGGGTTACAATTTAAAGTGAATCGACCCAATTTAGTTTTAACCAAACAAAATTTGTTTTCTTTATACTTAAGAATTGGAGAAACAAAACACACCATTGTATGAAAGACGCCAAAGGTGGTGGTTAGAACCGATTCCAGGTATTAACGGTAACGAACCAAGGCAATTCAAAGAAGGTTTTAAAGTTACGTTACATTCAAACATATAATTTTAATGTTTATTTTACAGTCGGATTTCGAAAGAAATATTACTTGTTTTAGAAAAGATAATTGAAGAAGATTGGAATTGCTGTTCCAAAACCAGAATTTGGAAAAACATTCACTGCGGCAAATGTCTTTTCACTTTGATCCAACTTTAATCCTCAATTGATTTCCCCAAAGCAGAGTTTTTACTAACAAAAACCAAGTTCTTAAAGAGAACCTTGGTTTTCTTTTTTAAGACTACATCCCATCTTAAGGCTGTCAGCTCTGATTACTCGGGATCTCGTATTCTTGTTGGGTATTCGCAATTTCTTCTAGTCTTTAAGTCCAAAAAAAGATAATGGAAAGGATTTTTGGGGATATAATGGAACAAGACAATCAAAAGAGTTTCTTCATTTGCGTTTGCCTTTTTTATGTCTAATGTTGTAGTAGAGGTTTTATGGAAAATTATTTTGTAGGTGGAGGTTTTTTAGTAAAGATGGAAAGGTGGTTGTATAAACGAAAAAGAACTATTCTATTTTAAAGTATTTTCTGTATAACCTCAATTTAGATTTTTAGTGTTTTTATAATTAATTTTTGTTAAGTAATTTTTTGGTGGATGTATTGATAATTTAAAAGTGTTTATTTTATATTGAACACAACGATAATTGATAATATATGTAAATTGGTATTTTTTTCTTTGCAATAATCAGTTTCATGCACTATAATTTCATTTGCAAATAAAAAATAGATGAATCATTGTAACATTATACTGAATTAGTGCAGCAATTCAGTGTTCTAACACTGCGTTGATGTCGCTGTAAGTTCGCAATGGATGCATTATTTTGTTATAAGATTTTTAACATATTTTGTTGTTAACTCAATTGATAAGTTTACTACATTGAAGAATTACAAAACATACTAAGAAAATCTCTAACTGCTTACAATTGCATTTTATTCCAAAATATTTATAATTTAAAATATATATATTATTTTTTTTGATAAATTATAACAGTTAAAATAACCAATACTTGACGACTCAAATTCAAAATATTTTTTTTTTAATTCCTAAACACGTCAAGCATGTTAAATATTTTACCTAAAATACAAAAATATAACCATGCACCTCTCCGTAAAACTTTGTAGTACATAATTCTAATCAAATACAGCAAATCTTCATCCACACATTTTTAAACGCAAAGCAGTTCATTGATAGTTTACGAAAATTAATCACCACGCCCTAATCGATATACCTGAATAGTCTTAAAAAAACCTAGATATAATACTTCCTGTAAAAAAAACAGATTTCTGGGCTTAGTCTGCTTTATGCGGGGATCGTTACATAGTTAAGTGACGCGAGACGGACATAGATCTATTCGAGTAAAAGTGACATTGCGGACACGCAACGTCAAGTTGAATGGATGGCTTTTTTCAAAATATAAAACAACCTTGTTTATGGGACTAAAGGGGATCCAAGAAACGGTAGGCTTGGTGAGGGGAGGATTGGGGATATTTCGAAATTTTTCGTGGTAAGTAAATATTGCTGATTGTTGTATGTAAATGTTATTATGACTTATTTTTAGTATTGGAGTGAGAGCTATTAAGCTCTTGTAAATAGATTAAGCGTAAATAAAATACTTTTTATTATAAGAATTAAACATTTTTGTTTTAAAAGTTGATGCATTTTTAACTATAAAGCCTTGTATTGGAAAGTTTAAGCCATACAGATAGTTTAGCTACGAAATTTATGTGTGGATTTGCATTTGTCATGTTTTTATACAGGGTGTCCGTAAAAGAATGTCCGAGTTTAAATGGTATATTACAGGAGTTTATTTTATACTAAATATAACAAATAATACATGATATTGAAGGAAAAATAATCTAGTTTTTCCTATAAGTGCTCAATGTGTGCGACTTTAGTGATACGGCACACATCCAAACGAAAATGCAATTCTTCCCATACTGTTTGCAGCAAGTCCGGAGTAATGGAAGCAACAGCCTGTGCAATTCTACCTTTCAAGGTTGGTAAATCGTGGGGTAGGGGTGGAACGTAGACCCGAGTTATTCTTTATTCGTCCCCTCCAACCACATTACAATTACACTTCAACCACAATACTATTACAATTCGAAACTCGGTCATTATTTTACGGGCACCCTGTATTTTATGATCAGAAGGCTCAATTACTTGGAAACTATGCAACAATATACACACTATGAACACAATATATGTTCACATATTACTATTTTTTAAAGTACCAAAAATCTTTTTGCAATATAAGGTACTAATGTAAAATATATGTTAAATAAGGCTTACAAAAGAATGAGCAGTTCTTGCATTTAAAAACTAACTTAAATTGCAACGTAAAAAATTGTTCTAAGAACACATTATTCAGGAATATATCGATGTGTATTTTTATATGGTCATATGTTTGTGAAAAAATAATTTTGTGACAAGGGTAAATTAATTATGTAAACAAATTTCAGTTTGATATATTTTTGTGAAACTTTCATGGCATAATATATAATGTCTAGCATACTTTACAAAGTTTTTCTTCTATTCCCAGACAATTTAAATAGGTAAATTGCTTACAAAATCAACATTTGTTAATTTCCACGATCTTTGAATATTTAAATTTTAATCCGTTTTAGCCGATTAGTAAATTTTCTGGGTTTTTTGACAATTCGCCACCTTTTTTTCAAAATTTTGTTTGTAATGTTGCTATGTTATTAAAGAAGACTGAACTCTGAACCCTTTGAAGTTGCTTATATGTATTTGATTTCATTCTAAATTTCCTCCGTCGATTTACTTTAGTTATCCGCTATTAAAATTGCAGACTATTTTTGGTATCATAAGCTGGAGATTACCGGATATAAGAATTGCCTGAGATCTGCTTAGCTTCAAACTAATTTGAAGGGTACGTCTCACCACTTCTTCTACATGGCTATGCAGTTTTATAACATGGGAAAAATAAAATGGGAATAAAACTTTCTCCATAAAATATTCTTCACATAATTTTTATCATGTGAACGTTTATGTGTCAGATTTACTAACGGGATTTTTTACTTTTCAGCATTTTTTTAACTGATTAAACATTCCTGCACATTTATTTATAGATCATGTTTTAGTGAAATAAAAGTTTAAGTGTACATAAAAGTTAAAGAAATCCCATTATTATGAAACTAACTTCGTTATTTTGGAAAATTTTGTGCGAAAATAATTTCAATACATACTATTAAAATTCCAATAACTGAATATTCATCTAGCAAAAATTAGATTCCTTATAAAATCGCATAATATGCATTCTACAGAAACTCAAACTGGGCAGTTAACAGCATTTAATTTCTTTAAAAAATCACTCACAAAAAAACTTCAAAGAAATTCCTATCAATAAAAACTTTTTCAAAGAAATTGTCGAAGAAAAACTTCAGATAAGATGAATGACTTTATATAAATGAAAAATAATGAGTGCGAATAACTTTAAAGCTTAAAATACCATGGGGAGTCATTGAAAAAATAAAACCACTTTAAGCTTTCTGAAACCGTTCCTGGATAACAAAAAATATGCCAAGGACAGGCGATTTCAAGAGATATTTGACTTTAAAATTCTTCTCCAAATATCATTTAAATCCATTATAAAAATAGGGCAGGCATTTAATTTATGTTTTTATTAAATTTTTGTTCCCTTTCATGGCATTTAGATTAAAATGCAGATATGAGATTATTTTTATGTTTCGTTTTTATACCCTTGCAGTTTTAAAAATTCTTTTTAAAATGATGGTTTGAAAATTCAAAAGAAAAAACTTTCACGTAAGTTGAAATAAATCCAATAATACGTTATTGAAAAACGAGTCTTGGGTAAGGATTTTACGGATAAATATTAATTTGAATAAAAGTACATATTTAGCATTTAAGTTTGCATATCAGTAAAGTTTTGTGTGATTATTTTTTTTACATAAATGAATGACAAACGCTTTGAATTAAGTTTATTTTTTACTTTGTGATATATAACTGACAATACAGTACCATATAGATAAGTCCTGTAATATCCAATGTGTACTTTATAGTCCTAAAATATATTATTTAAAAGAAAACGGAAAATAAGAAAAGTTAAATGAGAATATATGTATGCATATTTTAAACAGTTTTGCGTAATATCCTAAATGCAATTTTTAAATTTAAACCAAACTATGAAAAAATTATGTTTTTCTCCAATCTGCATTAAAAATAAATACTTTCTCATCAAAAATCATATGAAACTATTTAAAAACATATTACATTAAAGTAAAAATATTAATTTTCATAAAAAAAAATATAAGAGGAAATTTCTTGCAATTGCGTAAACTGCTTTGTAACAGCTAAAAACTAATTACTTTTAATTTCGAAGTTGTTTTTAACTCAAACTTGATAGATATAAATTGACTTATTTCTAAAAACTAAACTTTTTTTTCCGTGCGCTTTTCATTAAAATCGTGACTATTTACTGAAATAACATTATTTCTAGTATATATAAAAAAACACAATTATTAATGCCATTCATTGAACATATCCACATAACACGAGCACTTTAACTGCCTAAATTGTTATTAATTTGGTAATGTTGATGCAGTATTTCAACGCAATAAAAACACTTCGCAAAGATTTATCGTTCCCATTGTTATACCTTTCCCATTTCCATCACCAATTTAAAGACTTCTAATTACTGGATTTGAGGAAGTCAGTTCTTTGAAATGAGTTGAGTTCCATTTAATTTGACAAGCTATTAACTAACATTAGATGAATTTAAAGAAATATTTTGGTACGAATAATCGTCGAACTAAAGCAAGAGCATGTTGGGAAGGTGCATTGCAATTTCAAACTGGGATTAAATGGCGATAGCGAAACTTTGAAATTGTTGTTCGCGGACTACATCCCAAGTTGCATCAAAAATTTGGATTGCGATCAATTTAAGATGTTCCAGATCGCCTGAAAGTATATTTTAATGTCCAATTTTTAACTTCCAAAGTTTTTTCAAGATTATCCTCGCGAAAACTGTACTTCCACCAATCCCTTAAAGATTTGCGGGATAATACTTTGCCATCTGGGTCACACGCTTTCTTTAATACAGTATAAAATATTAGATTTTCAGTTCTGGTCATTTATTAGGAAATGTGTTTTATAGTACACACATAACATTAATATCATAAAGTAATAAACGGCCTAGTTATGGTTGGTTAAATTAGCGTCGCTATAGAGCTGCATAAAGACAATGGGTGACTTTCCGTCTGTTTATTGGAAAATGCTGACGACGAACAGGCCAAACCCTATATCTTAGTTGTACCTTGGAGAATGTGAATTTTGCAACTACACCTTTCCATTTTGAAACGATAACAGATATAATTAGTTTTCATAACTGAGCTAGCCAAAGTGCACTTCTGGAATTCGTTAAAATACAACACCATCATACCATAAACTTTACATTTATTATAAATTATTTAGCAAAGTAAATAAGTATTAATTATTATGAAGTATAAAAACATATACTAAGCAACGATCAACTCAAGCGAATCACACCGGTAGCAAAAAAAAACCAACTGCGATTTGCCAGAAATATATTTTTTCAAGAAAATCGTCGAAAGTTAGACTTTTTTACTGCCTTTCACTAAAGAAAACTAAATGATCTTCTAACTGCATTCTAATTGTTCGCTTTAATCGCTACATCTTAAAATTTCGAATATTTGCTATTTTTCGGCTCAAGAATTCGTATTAGTCCGATTTGTCACTTTTCCACGCATGGTGCGATGTTATCAAATAATTCGAAAATCACGATGAGTGTTTGTTATTCGATTGAGAAAAAACTACTTAAGATTTGTTTTTAAAGAACTGCGGCATGCGGTGCATGTTTTAGTTTCTCATAGATTTGGTCGTAATAAAAATTTTATAATGCGATATTTGCAATTTTTCGATAAAGTATAAATACAAGTTTGTATAAGTAATTGTATCACTTAAAATAAATTAAAATACGCAATTAAGTACGCAATTGAATGCAGTACAATGAATTAAATTGCAATCTTATTATAAGTAAAACGGAAGTTACAGTTTTGTCAAAAAACAAAACTATTTTTTGCACACAAGTTCCTTGATGGGAATATCTTGTTGTCTATTCAAAGGTGAGTTACGCGCAAAATCCATTCTCACTCTAAATGGATTACGGCTTATTAAATAAGAGTGCGTATAAGATTAAAAATGATCGTTTTTGATGAGGTGAGAAACTGAATATTGTGGATAGAACATACAGGTTTTATGATTTAATCACCTAGAAAAACCTATTTAAGAAATAAGAACTAGTGATGGAGTGTTTTTTATGTGTTCAATTGTTGGTGTTTATGAAAGTAATTGAATTTTTAAATGAATTATTTAGATTAGATTATCTGGTTTTGAAACAAAATAATAATGAGATTGAAGAAGTAAGAATTGGTGATGGATTGTTATTTAACGTGGTTCTCATTCATACAGGACATTTTTTTTTTAAGTTGAAGATTACTTAGAAGAGGTTCAAAGCTAAACGAAATATAATAAAGGGACGTAGTAGTAAGTTCATTGTTATTAAGTTTCCAAGGTTAAAAAAAATTGTCGTTATAGTTTACTATTTATCGCCTTGATGTAATAAGTCTATTTAATTATCGCCTTGGGTCTTAAAATAAATCATGGAATAGTAATGAATTGTTTTAAGATTAACCTTTTAAAAAGTTATACTTACTTCACTAAGTGTTTGATTGTTACAAGAACGTCACAGAAAAATTCTTAAAAAAACTAGGTAACGCAACATATAAAAAAAAATTGCGATCATAATTGAAGAGCTGATTTCCAATAGGCGTTAAGTTAATTTTTTGCGTTTTTCAGAACTTACGATTTTGTTACAGAAGATTTTTTATTGATTTTAAGGAAAAGATAATTTTTCCCAGTTATCTATGGATGATAGAAACGCTAAATTATATGGTTAAAAAAATCCTGACAGTATAGTTATTTAGAAATAAAAAAAATGCCCATTTAAAAAAAAAATCTCATGACTTACGCTCGTTTGAAACAAAATTTAAGACTTACGTCCTTTTGGCACAAAAAAATAACGAAATGGAATGGATAGTAATTCAAGTATATTTCTCTCAATTAACTAATATGAAATATAAGGTTATGAAAGCTTTGCGATGGGGTCGAAATTCCGAAATGTAGATTTTTAGCTTTTTGCACGTTTTGGAGGGTGCCCATACTGAAAAAGTGGTTTTTGAACCTTGGTCGTCTGTCTGTCTACAGCTTGAACTAATTTAACTACAGACATAAAGTTTGCTACACGAGTTCCCAGTACCTATCGGACATAATTAGAAGATATTCGAAAAAATCTCGCATGCAAAAAGTGTAGTTGCCATATAACGTTTTAGGTTGTTAAGTTATTGAAATTAACTTATCAGGTAAAAATTTCCGTAAATCGTAAATCTCTCGGATTCACATGGGGTCAGGGTCTGTTCTTCCATAAGGCCCGTTAGTCCCGGGCCAAGGGCCGCAAATTTTAAGGGGGGGGGGCTAAATTTCAGTCTCTATTATGCTAATTGCTGTAAATCCCCAAAATATCAGTAAATTAAAATAATTCTGATACTCCACTCTTTGTTTTTTGCTCGACTTTGACTGAGAAATTGGCCTAATGTTATTGTTCTGATCGATGTTTATAAGGAAGTCAATAGAATTATAGCAAAAATTTGATACATAGGTCATATAGCACCATCATTACTGGAAATCATACATAACATTGTCCGTAAAGGGGCCCCTAAAATAGGTTGTGCCTATAGTCTAAGTTTTCCTAGATCAGGCGCTGCATGGGGTGGTGATGGGTTAACCATCAATATGGGCTACCCATATAAGGCCAGTTTTATCGAAAGGAGTCATATTCGACGCTGTTAATTGTTACTTGGACATATTAATTTAAATGTAAAATTAGCTTAGTTTAGTTTGAATTATCGTCGCACTAGAGTTACACGAGGGCTATTGGCGACGGGCGTCGTATTTTAGAAATGTAAAATTATGTTTAATTGTTAATTTAAAAAGAAAGTACTGAAAAAAATTAACCGTTTCTTTTTTTAATAGTATTTTCAGAGATAACTATGAGGGGTATAAAATTATAAATGTCTCTACGTGGGTTAGCCTAGGTGGGCCCCTATGGTTTGACCAAAAATAAATGGGTTCTTATTCTGGGCCCGATATATGTGAGTGCCCACGTTAGCCAAACGGGCCCAAACTGATAATACAACTTACGCATAAATGATTTTTTTTACTAAAATTGTGTAAGTAAACTAATAATTTGACCATAAAAACATTTGTTTCGATATATCACTTTGGTAATTCAAACAGATGATAGCTCGCAGTTTACGTTAAAATAAAAGGTTAACAGGACACGAAGATCCTTATTCTGTACCACTTAAAGTTTTAAGAACTGGCCTATGTATTATTTTCTTAGGGCTGGAGGAGTATAAAGACTTAATCCCTTTTGGCATAAAAGTCACTTGTGACTTAATCCTTTTTGGAAATAAACACGCATTTCCCCATCTGTTTTTAATATGACCAAACCCCGGAACTTCTACTTATTGAAATTAGATAGGTAGCATGGGCTTATATATTTTACCATCTAAAGTAAATTTTTGAAAATTTTGACTTTACGCTTTTTGGAAATCAGCTCTTCAATTTACACTGTCAAAATTCGTACTGTACAGTTAAAATCTATAAGACGAAAATTTGTTTTTTTAACCAACCATTAAACGAATGACACTTTTTTAGGAAAATTTCTTTTAATGTGAAAAAAGTTTAGCACTCTTTTACGCAAAATTTATAAATCCATGCTTAAGTTAAAGATTTATTATTTATTTTAGGCGAAAATCATTTGTCAAAATGATTATAACATATAAATTTCACTATAGACATTCGATGAAATATACTTAAAATATTTCAAAGCAAAATATTTAGTTTTCGACAGCTAATTAAACCCATCATTAAAAAACAACAACATTTAAACGCAATAATACAATAATGACTGCACTTTCCAATCTTATAATAAAGACTTGGGAAAAAAACATTAAATATTGAAACTCATACCCTCAAATGGATAGCTTAACAACATTATTTTTATTTTGTAATACAAACATATTTGACCATTTTCATTATTTTATAGTTTTTCGAGTGTTTATGTAAAAACTACATTAGTCACTCAATAAAAATAAGTTTTTATTCTATGTCAATTTAACACGTGGTTAATTTTTAATTGATTAAAAGTTATCTAGAACACTAGTTTTATCTGAGAAATGAATGCATGTATAAGAGTAGCAAAAATGTGGATGAACTTACCAAGTACTTCTGATTGCACCAGTGATGACAGCGATAAAATGCAGGAACTAATAATAACAACGTTCCTACAAAGTTCCAAAGTCTTTGACAACAAACCACGCTTAAAACTGAACAGCATTTTAGTTCTTAGTTCTCTTTGCACAGGTCTTAGTTAGAAAAATGTTGATAAAATTACGCTTGGCACTACTTATCGCCAACTCATTTTTCAGAAGATCAATCAAGGTAACTTAAATAGTTTGATATAATTTTGAAAGTTTTTCTAACCATGCTTTTAATGAAAATTCGTAAATAAGAAATTTAAATTAATTTGGATTTACAAAAAGCAGTTACTTTAATCAAAAGGCGTTTGCCAACTATGATTTTTCTTCAAAACTAAATAAACAAATCCTTGTTGCCAACATATTTTTAATAGTCTTCAAAACAGAAGAAATTACCTTCGACTATAAATAAATAAATTACAACTCAAATAAATAGAACACACAATTATTTAAAGCCTAAAGCTCTTTTAAATCCAATCATCAAAGATAGAATCAACTGCTCAAAAAGGTAACCGAGTCCAAAAGTTCGAAAAATCTTTTTCCTTGTGCGCACGAGGGAACACGTGAGGTGGAAAACGTTCTAAACTTTCGCCGAAGAGGAACAATTTCCTTCTACTTCCTTCCTCGAAGAAAGTGGAGTCCCATCTTCGACCATGAACGGAACAGCAGACGAAAAGCCCTGAACTTGATTCGAATCACGTGACGTTCTTTTTTTAATAATTTTTTTATTGAAGGTCAACAGCCGAGCGCTCCTCACAGGTAGGAAAAGTGTTCGGAAGGGGGGTGCCGCGTTCGCGCGCTCCCGTTCGGATGGAACGTTCGACCGTTTGGTGAATCGGCTGTCGGCGACGATTCATCCCTCTTTTCGCTTGCAACGCCCCCCTACGGTGCGTGGAAAAATTGCCAGGGGACGTCATTTTTTGGGTGATGGCAACTAAAGTTGACATATTTTAAAGAGTTCTTGACTTTATATACCAAAAATGGCCTGAGGCCTAGTCGTATTAACGTCAAAAAATACTTTTGGCCGGCTTTAGGATAAAGTTTAGCGTTTATAACTATACAATTCAAGGAACAGGCTCGTAACTTATAACCGGGGTTATTTTATAAAAATAAAATATAACTAATTCACATACATCTAATTTCCTCGATAAAAGTAGCTTATTTTATTTGATACTTATATGGTCTGTTTTTAACGACATGCACGAAGTATTTTTCAGGCAAGAGAGACGAAATTAAAAAAAAAAAAGTATAGAAAAAGTGTCCCGCTGTACTCCTCTATCCCCTAGTTACATATAAACAAGTTTCATAACGTATTTTTTATAAATGTATTAAATTACGAGGCATTGTGACAGGCTATGATAGCGTGACTTGCTGCAAATGAGTAAATAGTGGTCTTTCTGAGGTTTTTTTAAACTCAATCATAATTTTTCGTAATATGTTCCTTAAAGGTTCCTTTCGTAATATGTTCCTACAAGGGGGGTTACAATATCAGATATAATATATAAATATAGTAAACAAATAGTATTTTGAAAAGTTGAATAAACCGCTTTGCCTTTATTCCTAATAATTGTCTAATAAAGTGTCGCTTCTATTTAAAGCTACAAATGTGTAGCCATGAATAAAAGCAGACGATCATTTATTTTAGTGGCCGAGGATAATTTGGTTAAAACATCATAGTTTTATGAATTTTTTTCTTAAATCCAACAAAAAATTATTTTAACTGCTTTGGTGGAGTTAACGGCTTGTTAGTGTTAAAATAACCGAAATATATGGTAACTATTTCTGTGATCGCAAGGTAGATTTAAATTTTTGTGTTTTCGATCAATTCATTTCAACTGAATCTACATTCCTAGCATAGATATCATAATTAAAGTATTAGATTGGCTGATCACGTGACCTCCGATGCTAACGACGGGACGCGCATGGGGGCTTTTTTGGTAGGCATAATGGCCAGTGTTGCTGCCACTTTAAGGAGAAAAATACTACGAAAAAAATACTATTTAATTCTAAAATTACAAAAAAAATACTAGAAAAGGATTTAAAGTCACTATAAATATTCCAAAATGCAGCTAGTATTTTTACAATATTTTTTTGTAATTTAAGAATTATTCTAAAATACTAATATGCTCTTTAAACTTTATAACTAAACTTTTAGAATTTATTTTAGAATTATTCTAAAATTACAAAAAAATATCGTAAAAATACTAGCTGCATTTTGGAATATTTATAGTGACTTTAAATCCTTTTTTAGTATTTTTTTTGTAATTTTAGAATTAAATAGTATTTTTTTCGTAGTATTTTTCTCCTTAAAGTGGCAGCAACACTGGCCATTATGCCAACCAAAAAAGCCTCCATACGCGTCCCGTCGTTTAGCATTGGAGGTCACGTGATCAGCCAATCTAATTACTTTAATTATTATATCATTTATATCTATGATGGTTGGTTGGTTGGAAGACATATATTCAGGTTTGTGTGCTTGGTCAGAGACATATCTATGATTGGTTGGTTGGTAGACATATATATTCAGGTTTGTGTGCTTGGTCAGCGACCCGCTTATAAACCTTCGTCAAGTAAGACAGACACAACAGACAACACACACATAAGTGGATCCATCTAATTTTTAGAGACAGAGGCCAACTAGAGGATCCCCAGAATTGGCTTGTCACCCCCAGAGGTATTGATTTGGTATGGGAACTTAGAGGACTCTCGGACCCAACAGATTTAACGAGCACGTACTCCGCATATACTCGGTAGGTCTTCAGTGGTACCGGGACTCGATCGCAGGACCTTCCGATCCCGAGACCGAGACGCTGACCACTAGGCTCACTACGGCCCCACATATCTATGATTCCCAGTGAGGTAATTTTGTAATTTAATCGTTTCCGGATGTCTATTTCTAGCCTCCTTTAGGAGCTTTAACACAGCCTATAACGTCTCGCAATTTAGTACCCAGGTCAAGTGACGAGGTTGACACATGAGCGGGCACACTACGGAACTTCGAGCTACATAGCACGCTAACGCCATCGGGACCTTTGACTCCACAAATTTAACGAGAAGGTATATATCGCAGTATACTCGGGCACCCCATCATAGGGATTTTTTTCCTGAAGCACGAATACGTCCATAGTAGCGTTAGGATAGGGGTAGAACCAAGAACCATCTCGGTGAGAGGCTCGTCGATTACCTCACTCGGCCACTGGGAGGCCCCCAGTGAGGTTCATCAAATTATTAATAAAGCAATTTACAGTCACAGAATGTTGCCGTCTCGGAAATAGTTAATATATTTACAATATGTATATGCATATCTTTACCTATAACATTTTTTCTTGCTTCGCTTTGGATCTCACTCTAGCGTGTGTTATATACACTGAACTGAACTGAAACTCTGGAATTAGCATCTCATGAAAAGCTGGTGAAGCCTATTTTTGGGTCACTTGGCGACAGCTTTAGGGAGAATATGTGCCACATTTGGCATGAATTCGCCAATCACAATTGAAACTTGACTTGACAGTTTGCATTGGATCGTCAATATCGCTCCCCAAGAATAGTACTCCAAAGAATTTAAGTTATAAAGATTGTTCCTGCAATTCTATTTTTTTTTAAAGTACATGTTTCCGAAACTTTATTATATAAAGAACCTCCTAAAGCAATAACATATCAATTTTCTTTTTAAAAATTTATTGAAAAAGTTGGTTTAAAATGCCTATTTTAACAGGTAAAGTATAGGATTGGCGACAAAAGTTGGGTTGCTCTTACAGGGTTGCCGGGCTTCACCGACCCTGTTAGCGAGCGGTTCCATGCTCGTTCCAGAGTTTCAGTTCAGTTCAGTGGTTGGTTGGTAGACATATATATTCAGGTTTGTGTGCTTGGTCAGAGACCAGCTTATAAACCTTCGTCAAGTAAGACAGACACAACAGACAACACACACATATAAGTGGATCCATCTAATTTTTAGAGACAGAGGCCAACTAGAGGATCCCCAAAATTCAGTGGTTATATATCTAACATTTAACCCTTTCAGTCTCAGTGATGCCATTTGGCATCATCATGTTTCTGTTCACAATTTAAAAAAAATAATAGGGCTGACATCTATTGGGATTAATAAATATATTTTGTAATAGAAAAAAGTTTGAAGCATTGAATGAAGTGCTTTTTGATATCATAAATGGCTATAGACGATCAGAAATTTTTTTCTAAAATGATGATGCTAAATTGTCATTGGGACTGAAAGGGTTAACTACAATGGTACCTTTGGCATCATTCCATCTACACAGAAAAGAGTTCTTCTGCCCTCTAGTTGTAGCACCCCGTTGAAGTACTCCGATCTTACCAATCATAAAAGCATTAACCAAGCTTCCTTTATCCTAGTCAAATGGAGTGAATTGTTCAAATAAATTGCACTCACGTACCTTACATATAAAATAGTATCATTATCTGATGTTTTCATTGCAGGAAGACTTTAAAAATTCCGCTGACTTTGAATCATAATCATGTGGTTCAAATTATGACGCCCGTCGCCTATAGGTGTTGTGTAGCTCTAGTGCATTTAAAGTTCAACCTAACCCCGATTGATTCATAGTCAGATGGTAAGTACAACAACTGATGCGTCCCTTAAAGCATTTTCTAAAAACTCGATTAGCTGTGCAACGTTAATTCAACCACAACCAAACTTACCTTTAAAAAAAATTGAGCTGAATTATCATATCTAAGCGAGAATACTCTCCGTTTCTATTAGTTACTTTCCCAAAATAAATTTTAAATATTTTAGAAAGATAACTAACAGAGAAAATAATTAAAACTCCAAATTAAAATAAGTTAAAATTAAAGAAAAACTTTTTTTTTAAACACACACTATAAAATTAACAACAACAAAAAAATACTCGGTTTACCAAAAGTAAAAAAAAACCAATATGTTAGTTTTTACTATGCAAAAATACGATTTTCTGGTGATTACTAATTGTAAAATGTCCAAATCTTGATCTGAAGGGTCGTGATAAGCCTCTAAAATGCAAAATCAGAATATAAACACATTTAAATTGAAAATAATAACTAGCTGTGGGTTTTTTTAATGAAAGTTTACTGTAGGCTACAATGGACATATTGCTTAAAAATTACACATTATATTTTCTTATATTTTATTTTTTTAATTACGGAAACACATAATCTATGTTTCGTAATTTGCAGTTGAATGTTAAGCATAAAAAAAATTAGGTAATAAAATATACTGAGTTAGGTGTGAGGAACTACAATAACTTTAACCTTATTTTGTTTAATTGTTATTTTGAAATATATTCAACAATAAATTTAGGTTTCCAAAACTCCGAATGATGACTTTAAAGTGGAAAATAAAGAAGTATAGAATTAAGGTTTGGCAATGCACTGTGGACGATTGCAGCCATTTCTAAATACATTTGAATTTAATTAGTAGGATTTAGGGAAAATAATTATACCCTATTTATGCAACATAATTCAATTGATTTGGTTTAAAAGATTCCGATTTTTTTCAAAAACAATTGAAGCGCGAGTGCATTTAAGAGATAAATTACAGTGCAAAGATCTTAAATGAATAACCACTCCTGATAAATAAATCGTAAACGGAAAATCATTTAAGAAGTTTAAACCAAAACACTTTTAATGGCCCTTTTATGCAAAAGTACTCGAGTTAAAGAAAATATTTTGCCTCCGCCTTTTCAATTCATCTAAGTAAAATTGCACCCTTTTATGTTCACAGTGAAACGAATCAAAGTATTTTGCCTGAAACAACAAAAAAACCGTAAAAATTCGAGAAAATCACAGGCATCACGTTGAATCTCAATAAGCATAACAAAACCATCTAACAACGTAGAGGTAGTGTGAATTTTAAGGTTTCTCCTGGTTTGAAAAGATAATTATTCAGATTCTTCAAGTCTGTTATCAAAGGGTAGTTTTTTTTCTTGCATTTCGAAGTTCCCGCCCTGGTAATTTGTAGGTTGGAAAATATAAAATAGAAAAAAATGTCGGAATTTCAGACTAACCGAAACATCAAAGCAAAAGGAAAACCTTTTAAGAAAGAAAAAAAAAAAAGTTTCGGAGTTTTGTGTGAGTTCTAAGAAAATTGAGTTTTCAGGGATTACGGGGGGGGGAAAAAAATCTTGCGGTTTTTTTTTATATACAGTGTGGTCCAAAAGTAGGCTTACAGTTAATGTCGGTTTAAATGTACCATTGGCAAGAACTTTGGGTTATTTAGAACAGGTATTTGACATGGTTTCGTTTAGTTATAGTTTTTGTTGGTTGACTAAAATTAAACCGTACAACTGCGTATCGGGTCCAAAGAGAAGCGATTTGTGGACTTTGTTTGGTTTAGTTTCGAGATAGCTACGGTTTATTTATCTGATGCTCGAGAAATAAGCAAATAATGTCTTCAGAGTACGTAACTTCAAATACCGCCATCTGCCAGTTATCCTATAAAAGGATTAATGTGTGCTTGCGAAAAATTCGTTTGGGGTGACAGGCGTCCCGGGAACTGATTATCCCGAGGGCGTCATTACAACGCCTGATGCAACGGCCGAACCTTAAGCCCAACTGCCCAAGACCATGTGACAGCATGGCTTCTTGAGGATGATCCTGTGACCGCATATTACAGTTCTGTGAGATAATGTGCAACAACTGACTGATAAACCGGACCTGATGCTTTCGAAAAATAACTGTTGCTGTATAAATAACTGTATGCATAACTAACTGTAAGCCTACTTTTGGGCCACCCTGTATTACTCAAAAGTGGGTTTTGTAATTGGTATTTTAGAAATATTTGCAGTTATTTAATTTTTGAGGGGTCATGTACAAATCGATACTTGTGAAGTAATAATGTATCTTAAAAATAATCAAATTAATTATGGTCTCGTGACTTGACCGTTGTTCAAAATTACGAAGTCCGTTCATACATAATAACCTTCGTGTTGCTCTTTGTTAATTTAAAAGAATCCAAAAAAGTTTAATTTCACTCTATTGTAAGTTAAAGGAAGTTATGAAAAAATAAATGCAAACATAAATAATTAAGTAATATTTTCGTTTAGGCCCCCACTGGCCGAGGTTTATTGGTAGACATATATATTCAGGTTTGTGTGCTAGGTCAGAGACCCGCTTAGCCGAGGTTGATAATTGACGCCCCTCTCACCGAGAAGGTTCTTGGTTCTGTCCTTATCCATAATATAGATGTATTTGTGTTGGAGGGAAAAGCACTCAAAAATCACTGGGCGTGCCCGAGTACATTGAGATAATCGTACTCGTTAATTTGTGGAGTCAAAAGTTCCGACGGAGTTAGAGTACGATGTCGCTCGAAGTTGAGTGCCCGCTCAGGTGTCGACCTTGTCACGTGACCAGGGTTCCAAATTACGAGGCTTGTATTGGCTGTTTAGAGTCAATAGCAGTAAGATGCATACTCAAATACTACGGATGATGTCTGATGTAAGCAAGCCTCGAGCGAAGCAATAAACCAGCTATACAAACCCAATCGCCCAATTTTCGTAAATTAGATGGATCCACTTATGTGTGTGTGTTGTCTGTTGTGTCTGTCTTACTTGACGAAGGTTTATAAGCGGGTCTCTGACCAAGCACACAAACCTGAATATATATGTCTACAAACCAACCCAATTTTCGTTTACAATAGATATATTTTAAGGTAACTGCAAAATCTTTAGTTATCAATGACTTGAGGGGTCGGGATAGCCTGGTCGGTAAGGTCTTGGACTGGCATCCCTAATGTTGCGAGTTCGAGTCCCGCTGCCTTCCGAAGACCCCCGTGTACGCTAATGGTGACTGGTGCACGTTAAATCCGTCGTGGTCACTAAGTCCTCCAAGTTCCCATACCAAATCAATACCTCTGGGGGTGACAAGCCAATTCTGAGGATCCTCTAGTTGGCCTCTGTCTCTAAAAATTAGATGGATCCACTTATGTGTGTGTTGTGTCTGTGTTACTTGACGAAGGTTTATAAGCGGATCTCTGACCAAGCACACAAACCTGAATATATATGTCTACCAACCAACCAATGACAAGCCATTTTTTTATGCACCATTTAAAATTCACAAAACTACGTTCTGAATTTTTTAAAACAACTGTTTTCTATAAAGAAGTATATTTAAGAAGTCCAGGAATATTTTAACAATTCAAATACACGTTACTTGACCCAACTTTTTTTATAGAAATATTTAGGTGAAACATAATGATTGATGTAAAAATATTAATATGTAGACAAAAAAAAATTCAGATACTGAGTTATTTTGTATAATAAGTAACCTTTTTTATACAGAATGAACAATGTAAGTAAAAATATAACAAGTATACTTCTCCTTTAAAAGTAAAAATATTACACTATTTTTACTTTCAAATAATTTTTAGTTAAGAATAAAGTTAGTAACATCAAGGGTACTTTATAAATCATGTAATATAATTTATTTTTGTGGAAAAGTTATAAGTTGCTTTTAAAAAAATTGAGTTTTAGTTTACTATATTTGTATTATCAACTGTCACATTTCACACACATGGTAGTATTTATCGATATTAAAATCTTATGTAGATTAACCGAAAAAAATAGAAGCAACTTCTTCAAATTTAATTTGAGGGATAAACGAGGCATAAAATGAATGTAACAAGAGTTTTAAACGCAATTTTCTGAATGAAAGGACACAAAACCATTTTTTAAGTGATTATTAAAGACAAGTTAAGTTTTTATCTTGATTTAATCAAATTATTGCTCTGAAATCTAAAAAATCCCCAACCGTCTTCAAAATTCTTTAAACCTTCTTCTGTCAAAACCAGTTGTGTTCAACAATAATCAGTTTTTTGTTTGAAATAAGGTTAATTTTTTTCACATTTTTAAACCTAGCATATTAACTCTAGCGACGATTGGACAGGAAATTCGACATGTGAAAATATCTAAATAAACAATACATGGTTACAAATGAAGACCGTATTATTTAATAATTTATGTAGGAAAAAATTAATACACGAAACACGAAGTTAAATAAATAAAAAAAACTTAAAGTTAAGATTCTTTTTATATTTAAGTTAAATGCATGAATCATTCAATCCTTTTAAGTTATAAATTGTTTTTGGGTGCGCAAAATGAAAAAATTTTAATTTGAAAAACAGTTTGATCGTTAAATATCAAAAAGGTCAAGCGACATGTTTTCGTCAAATTCTTGTTTCGATGGATTCATGTAGTAAAGATGCCAGCGGATCGTTACATAAAAGAAAACATTATGTTCTAAAAGAACTTAAATAGCCTACTTTTCTGCTACTTAAATCCTCACAGGAATTCTTTTAAATAATAACTGTCACCTATAACAGCTTAAACACAAGATTTATACATCTTAGAAAACAAAAAAACAAATAGCCTGACCATTTTAAAGTAATTTAAACTTTTAAAAGACAAAATTGGCAATTTCCATTAATTTTCTTTCTCAAAATAAATGAATTTACTCTATCGAATGTTAAATTTATTTGTAGTTAAAAAATAACATGTAAAATTGAAAGAAATTTATTAAAACTTTGGTGAAAAAAGAATTTTCTCAAATTTCAAAGCCCAATAACTATTTAAGCTCAATATTTCGACTTCCATCTTGGCATATTCGTAACCTCCGTAAAAAACACCGAACAAAATTACACCTCCCCTAGCTTAACGACGTCACTTGAGTCATGTTGGCGTTAGCCTTCGAGAATCTGTAGTGTTGCATTAATCTAACTAACAAGACAAGCCATGATCCAACATTCTTATTCTGTAATAGGGGGATGATAGACTATTTAGCAACGGTGACGTCATTTTGCAAGCCGCTACTATATAATGCAAAATTATAACCATATCAAAATTTAAAATTAAATTTTAGAACAATAATAGTTGTAGAGGGGTTTATTTGTTGTAAAACAAAGGTAAAAATATTAGTTTATATACCAAATTGCATCTGGATAAATGATAAAACATTTTCATGCTAATACCAAAAGTAGGTTCGAACATGTTTTGTGAGTAGGTTTGTAACAGAATCTGTCACTTAACCCGCTTCCACACAACAATTGTGTTTAACAGGTAAAAAGGCGACAAACACATCATTGATATTCTATATTAAACATTTACATGCTAAATTTGGCTAGTTTCATTTATTTTATTTCGAAAATTCAATAATTATTACTTATCGTTTGCAAAAATTAATTTATATTTCAAAGAATAAATATGTAATATTCCTCGCTTTTAAATAGAATTAAAATATTTCATATCAACGTACAAAGAATCTCGTCATGAAATATATTTGACGTCATTTCAAACTGATCGATGTCGCAAAAATAAATTTATTTTAATTTATTGTCTAAAGGAATTAAAGTTTCTCGAGCGATTATTGCAAATGGCAATTGTGATTAAATTCTAATAAAAATGGCTTCCTATGCATTTTAAATGAGCATTAAACTTTGCAGTTTTTTTTAAATAATTGAAGTACTTCGAATTCGAATTTTTTTCTGAAATTTTCAATGTATTCTAATTTCGATGCGATGAATTTTGTTGACGCATCACACTTGTCCGTATCATTTGTAGTTTGGGCTATGAAAGTGGGTGACGGACAGACGGACTGAACGATTATAATACCTTCCACTTTTTACTTTTTAAACGTAGTGTGGAAGCTAAAAAGAGAGACCATGTTTTTCTGCGTGCAATGCGATAGATTAAATATTACAATGAACGAAAAAACGATTTCATTGTTAACGAATTGCTATAAACTGAAGTTTTAAATGAAGTTACTTTTTAAAATTATGTTCATAGTTGTTTTGATAGATCACTCGCATATAGCTCACGGATATAATTTTTCAAGGAGACAAAATGACATCCTAAAATATATGAAAAAAATATATAGCATCAATTTTCTTCGCATCAAAAGGTATTTTCATTTATCTTCCATTTGAAACGTTTATCTTTAAATCGTTTATCAAAGTTGTGCTCACGGGACGAATTTTTGAAAAGTCAAAATAAAAAATATATCATAATTGTTTCCAATAGTTGTTTCCTTTCATCTCGAACACGTCTTTTCGCTTCCCGTCAATAGAAGCATGGCTCCAGACACAGCGATAGGTCGTTGCTTTGTTAGTTATGTCGTGATGTTATAAAATAAGGGGGAAAAGGAAATGTTTTTTTTTGCGACAAGGGAACAAATATTGTCAAACTGCCAAAATTTAGATAGAATAAAAAGCATGGTATACTTTTTGTAGTTTTCTTTTGATATTTTCGTGAACTCAGATTTTTGATTAATTTTTACGTGGGGTATTGTAATATACGATATTGCTATAGTGAAAATATGTTTGTCAACAATATTTATTCAAACTACAATTTCTTAAAAAAATATATCTGTACTACACAAAAAATCACTTAATAAAGTTTGATGTTATAAACCAAAATATCAGAATCATTAACCACAATTCGGATTTGGAAATTGTACAAAAAAATTCTTTATTATGTATTATAATGTTTTTCAGTTTGAAAAATGTTAATGGCCTAGTTCGATCTTTTGTAAATACTTATACCATTTTCATAATTGAAACAAATATATTAGTAAGTTTGTTTAAGGTGATGTAGCTCTTCCAGCTTTCATTCCTGTATTTCCTTTGATCGGTGCTTAGATTAGTGATATGTTCTTACGTGATATTGATTCACCAACCAAAGCTAATTTTTTTCATTCAGAATTTCTATTGCCACTCAATACCAGAAATTATACCCATTAAATGTATATCCAGTGTTCAAAACTATATTTATTGATTTATTAAAAACTGGAATGAAGCATGCCCAAACATCTAAGAATAGAACCATCATAAACAAACCATAGACAATGCCAAACTCAATACTTATAAAAATATTTTAGTTTAAGATTACTTTTCCGATCATATTTTTTTCCTTCTGAACAAAGATAAAAATTTATCCTTCATATTTTGTTTTCGTAAGCTTTCTTGAATCCCACGAGTATCATAAAACATTACGAGGCATAAGTTTCTGCTGTGTCAGCTTTTCGGTCAATATACCCCCATGAGTTGTTTATTGGATTTTATTTTATTGTTGTTCTGTTCTTGGGACACCGTCAAACGACCGTCACCAGCTATAATTTTGCGCATGACTTCTTTATGTAGACGCGTGGTAACTGTGATTCTTCTGGTTTACGACTAAAACCACCCTGAAACCAAGGTGATTCAACTGACTATGTATAGATATATTTCTTATTTCAGTCTTCCTGGAACTCTGTAACCATTACTGACGTAAATCGTGACGTCAATTAAAGTCTTCTCGGCAATAAGCATAAGTTTTGAATGGATGATTAGAATTGGGTTGAGCGTGGTTTGTTTGGGGATAGAAGTCAATGTTTGACGTAGCTTTGACATCACTGTACACGTTGTCGTTCTAGTTTAAGTGAATTAGCTGCCTGGTATTTAGATTGAGGGGTTAAATACAACGCTTGGCGTACCTTGACTGCACCATAGGCGTAACTGTTAACCAGTAGTCAATTAATAAAAAGTAGATTTTCATTAAAAAAAAGAATAAATCTATTCATATTTATCTTATTTAATCGAGAACAAAATAAACTAAGTCTAATTTATTACAATTATAGAAACTTTTCAAATAAAACAACTATACATTAAAATTATTTTCTTAACTGTTAAAAGGTTATAAGCAAAAAATATATGTATACAGAGGTGACTTTCTTTTAAAATTCGTTTTCCGGAGTGAGGAGATGTTTTTTTCTTTTTAAATCATGATATTATTATAATATGTATGTTATTAAACGTACACTAGAGAATATTGCTAACTTTGAAAATTTTTCACACTTTTTTAAGCATTTGCAATTTAGTCTTTTAAAAGTTTGAAAAATTCGGAATAACTCTCATGAAAAAGCATAGACAAAAGAAAGATAAATATGTATAGACATTATATTTACTGGTTCTACTGAAATAAAACCATGATTAAACAAAACTTCTGAAAGTCTGAATGTTAACAATTTACTATAAAGTTATTCGAAGGCATGTCAAAGAGTACTAAGGGTTTAATGGAACTGAAAATTTAATAAACTTTTATAAATGATACACACTACTAATATTTTTGTATTAAGACTTGTCCAAATTACACTTTTCTTTTAGGTCATTTGATTACATTCGGTTTAGGCTGGAATTGTTAGATAAATAAAATTTTGTTTAGCATATATTCTGATCTAAAGTATATAAGAATACAGAAAAAACTTGTAAAAAAAATTCGTTTCTCACTGAAATAATTTAGACTAGCATTCTTTTTATACAGCAGTACATAAAATAGAAACTATTACTTTGGATTGATAAAGTTGTACTAAGTGTATTTAAAATGATTTTGAGTAAAAATGCATTTAAAATTAAGAATAGGGAAAAATATAATTTTACACCTGCATATTCAAATTCACTCAAAAGCTGTGGTAATACTAGTAGTCGCAAAACTCTTTAATTAATGTATTTATTATATTATAAAAATATAGAAGTTTTAAATTTACAATACGATTTCTGACAGGTCACTTGACCTAAAACAAGAGTTAGGCTCTAAATTCACCATAGTGAATAATAATAATATTAGTATAGTGAAAATTTTATAATCCTGATATAATAAGGAAATGAATATGTGAATGAACAAACATAAGTTTTTCTTCGAATAAAAAGATGTCTTTTTGAAAAAGTATGTTTATTTATATTTCGTTTGTTATTATAGCAATAAAGCCTGATAAGGTCTAAGAAGAGAGGCTATATTAAACTATGGTCACAAAGCAAAAATAAATCTAAACACATAGCATACCAAGTAAATTACATGGCAAAAAGCACGTGACAACTGTACCAGTCCCTGCTACAGGAAGTATTTTTTTATGGTTTTTAAAGGCACATGTGTAATAAGATTATTATTCATTTATATATTTATAATGCAATATAATGAAAAATACAATACAAAAATACAATGTTATAAAATATATTTTATATTATATATTTTATTATACAGTTGTCTGTATAATTTGGTTATTTAGACAGAAAAAAGGTTCAGAAAGGAATAATATCATCAATCCGTGTCCGAATTTGATGTCCGTTACAATGTTTTCAAACCGATAAAGGGTGATGTCATTTGTTTATCTGTCCTTTTTCTTAAGAAAAAAAGCAGCCTTTGGGTACTATTGTTGCATAACTAAGTTGAACTTCTACCAAATTTTCAATTGAAACGAATACAGAATATCTGTATTCAAAACATTTTTTTTACAATTAAACATGCATACATCCTCTAACTAAAAAAAGACAAATATTTATTTTCTCTCATTCTTTCTTTTAATACTATTTTTTTTTCAGAATGCCTTCTGCGTATATATACAATTATTTTAACAAGAAACAATGAACAAGTTCATTATTTTTTTTAAATAGATAGTTCCTCAAGTTTTATTAAGTAGCATGCATGTTTAAATGCACAAAAAATAATACTAAATTACATAAGAGAACCTCAAATTTGTTAAAATAAATTGCTTCTCGATAAAAAGTAAAATAATTATTAAAACACATAATTAGGTCAATAGTAAAACGAACAACTTACGCCTGTTTTATGCATTCCATAGAAAATAAAAATGTCTTGAAATTAATTTAAAACTAGTTAATTATATATCATTATGAAAATTTGACTGGATACTAAAAGCTGGCGTATTACAATCATATTAAAAAGTAGAAAATAATACAAAATACAAAAATATATGTTTGACTTTTCATTGTAATGGTAGAGTTTTTGTGGTGTGATGATAAATATACAAGGAAATTATGCATGTTTTTTAATAACTTAAATTTTGAATGTAGGTTAAAATGTTGATGTAAATATTATTGGTTATTTGTTTATAAAAATGTAAGTATTTAAGAAAATAAAAAAACTATTTGAATTAAAATTTTGCTTTAATGGCAATTTCTTAAGATTACGAGTTGCATTTTAAAGATTAGTTAATACAATGTAAGAACATCATATGCAATCATATAGATAAATTAATGTTAAATTATTAAAATCAAGAAATAGTTTCAATTACTTTATTTAGAAGCACAATTAGTATTTTTTAAACATTCATTATTCAACTGTGAAACTCCTCCGAACAAACTCAACCATTTTTTATTCACAAAGGAAGTAACCATATCAAGAGCTTCTTTTACGAACCTGACGTTGGTCTCATCAGCATTTTCTTTTGTAACATCCTCAAAAGTTTTCACACCGAAAGAAGCTATACTTTCCAAAATCGGGACGAAGAATTCGGTAGAATTGGTGTCCTCAACACTTCGGCCTCTGTTGTTTGCAATAGATGAAACAATTGGAGGTATGTACAGTCCAGTCATGAGTAAGTTTGTTAAAAGAGGAACAACTGCAGCCAGCAAAAGGGATAATGGTATAATAGTGGATAAGATAAAATTAACTGGATCACTTGCGAAACTATCAAAAAATCCTACAGTATTAGTTGCATCGTTGTCGGCCTTTTTCAAGTTTGTAAAAGTCTCCATCATACTGTAGAATCTCGATGGAAAGGGTTGTTTTAGTTTGATGTCTTCTCGACTGGTGTTACTTTTCACACGTTCATCAGCTTTTACCACAGGTGCAGGCTTGCCGTCAATGTCAAAGTTTCCTTTCTGTAAAATCTTCATCAAGTGTGGTAGTTTATCAAACTGATTGTTTTTAGCATCGTCTATAGTCACAACTGAAAGCAGATATTCCTCACCTGGAGTTAAATGGTTAAGAGTTCTTCCATCTTTCCTCAGGTTTTGCTGTAGATCCACATAGTTGTCAACAACTATTGTCTTATTTGCTTCGATTAGAGAATCGGTGCTATATCTTTCGGAAATATTTGCTAGTTTTTCATAAAATCCTTCGTCTTTGTTATCTGCGTATGCGTTGGAGTATAAAAACCCATTGCAGAAAGTCGTCAACAAACTATACAAGAACAAACTTCCAAACATCACTTTAGTCTGAGAAGTAGATGACAACAAACGTTCAACTGAGACAGTTTAGCTTTTAGTGTAGAACACCGAAAGTTTGTGGGATTTTATTTCTTTCTATGGATCCGGTAAAATTTAAATGGGTCTTGTAAAGGTGTTAATGGGATACAGTATACACTTTGGCGAAGCATAATTATGCTCTTTGGAAACGTTTCTTCAAGTCCAACGCCCATCGCACACGCAATCCTGTCGCTTAAGATTAGGAATAAGAACTTAAATAAATCTAGAAATATTTTAGTTGCATCACATTTTTCATTTTAGTGTGTGTCAAAACTAGTCGTCTTCAAAATATACAAGGAAAGCAAATTTTATAAATATTGAAATAAATTTAAGTTATAAACTGCAGGAATGAATTGTATTAATTGTTTATTAAAGTTAGTGAAACTATCGCATATAGCCAAACCATATCCACTAGACATTTATTTGAAGTAATATGTAAATTCCAGGATATTCATATTAAAGTATGTGTTTACTATTTATCGATATCTTATACATTGCAACAGGTTCCACTCGGTTTTGAATATTGGTCAACCCATTGACATCCGCTATGCTATTAATATATGACTTTGTATGTGTCTGTTTGTATGAAATATATCTCTGCAAGAGCCACAAAAAACTTAAAGATATGGGAAAGGTATCAAAATACACAGAACGGAACAACATTTTCCGCCACTCTGAAAGTTTCTGCGTCTTTCATTAAAATATTCTGATATTTCCCAAGTCGTTCTCAGTGACTTAACATGGAATAAAACATTATTTAAAGTATATATTCATTGCGAAATAACCGATTAAAAATAAGTATAAACACGTGTACTCAATTGATAAAATTTAATTAATTTTTTTATTATTTAAAATATTCATTTTATTTTAAATACTTGATCAGATATACTCAATTTTGCTTGAGGCATATAAATGGAAATATATGGAAAAATGCTTTTTAATTAAATGATATTACACTTAAGCTTTATTTAGTCGGAAGTTTTGGAAGGGGGGTTTTTGGTCTAAAAACTTATTTTTGCTAATGGGTGTATTAATTTAGATTGCCAAATTTTACTCAAAAAGTATTTAAAATTCTGAATTAAATAATTGTTTTCAAGTTTTTAGTTAATGTAAATGTTACCAAAAATTATCGCATGCACTTTTTATTTTGCACTATATACAAGAACTGACGTTACTGACAAAATATACAATTTTATTTAAATTACTATAATTTGCAATAGTTATAATTAATTATTTAGCGCAATTTTCAGGGACCTGACTAGCAATAATTTTAAATTTATCTAATAATTTGTTCTTATATATTTTTTTTACGTTGTCTTCTATTTTTTATCATAAAAACATGAATGGCTTCAGTATGCATAAAAGGTTGCTTTTAAAATATTTTTATTAAATAACTTTTATTCCAGATTAACAAAACCGAAACAGCCAACAAATCATGAAGTTTAGAACTGTTATTACGTCTTCCAATGGAGAAGCATATTCCACAGAAGTAAACATCTACATCAGAACTTCTCCCAATTTTGCTAGTGTAAGTTTTTCAGATATTCGCAATTCTAAGAAATAACGAATCCGTGCAGGTCTAACAACAAGACATTGAGTCAGCACAAAGAAGTCGGAAGCTATTCAAAGAAATGAAAAAACTCATAAAAACTGCACTTTAAAATAATATATAATAATATCTGACAAGGGCATTCTTTCTTTATTTGTACTTTTTTAACTCAATTCCAGTAGCTTTCAAATAAATTTTGTTCTTGCAATAGTAAAATTGCGGACCTGATATGTGTGTCTTTTTATATAAAAAGTGGTTATACTTTTAATTTTCTTTTTATATAAATGTCTTTTTATACTCAAATAGTTGAATGAACTTGTTTTGTATAAAGCCAAATGTGAATTCACTTGAAAAAAGGTATGATCATGTATGTTCGTATCATATATTAATAGTAAATAGTTCAAAGTAAGAAACTAAACAATAATATAAAAAAATGTCAATAGATGCATAACATTCAAATTGACGTGAATTGCATGTGGTTAAGAAATGTTTGCTCTTCGAATTTTTAAATTTTCTACAATTTTCTCTAAGTTAAATTGTTAGATAAAATACAGTGTATGGTTAAATGCATGAGAATGATTTCTTCGTATCTTTTGTGAAATAAACAAATAATAATAAAAAAAATCTTCTATATCAGTCAACATATATTTAATTTAGGATTGTTTATTAAACTAAAATATTTATAAAGATAACTTATCTATCCTTAGAGATAAAAAAAATGCTTTTATCAGGATCACACGTTTGGAAAAAGATAATTTCCCTTTCCGAAATTCATTTTTATTGAAACTATGAAAGTAAAAATGTATATTTTAAGTGAGAGTCTTGGGAAATATTAAACGCAATTTAATTTCATTTTAAAAATAGATGAAAGTGAAATCATTCTCGCATGAAAGTAATAGTCTTAAAATTTTGTGTCAATAGCATTTCAGAAACTAGTTAAATAAAAAAAATACAAAACATTCCTTTTGAAGAGTAAAATTATTAAAGTGATTCGCTGAATAATTTTGCAATAAATGCATTCATTTATAACAGAAATTGTTTCAAAATGTATTCTTAACTTGTCCGTATTTATTATTTTAAGTTTTTATTTAATACAAAATAGAGCTATCAACTTAAGTCAAGACTAAAAATTAATTATGTGATTGGATAGCGACTATACGTTTCAACACTAATTGAAAATTTCAATTAAAATATGTAATTCTTTAAAGAGCGCAATTAACTGATATAATAAAATTACGTTATCTATACATAATATCATTCTAGATGTGTTAATGTTTTGATAGGATAAATAAATATTTAAAAACTCATATACCTTAATTTATATATTTAAGTGGGGTTAAGCTAGAAACTGTTATTTAGTTGCGTTATATTTTCGAACCTTAAATTATAAGACATTTGATAAAGTAATTATCTATATTTCTTTTATTTTTTGTTATTATTAAAAGGTTAAAGACTGTCGAATAAAAATGACTGAAAATAAATATCTCCAGTAAATTTTTTTATTACGGTTTCAGAAAAGAATCATTCAGACTGGAAAATTGCTTAAAATGTAGATCACTGGTACTACAGGAACCTGTCAAACTCGACAAAACCAAGACAAGACATATGATGTTAATAAAAGCGAAAACTGAAAGATTTCACACGATAAGGACATCACGCGATTCTTTCTGTACTTTTTGTAAGTTACTAGTGCGTGGCACATAGAAAACATGCAAATCATTGAAAATATTCTTCATTTGTAAGGCAGAATCAAGTTCTTTGTTTGCGTATGTCCAACCTCAAAGTTTACTTATGGTCAATGAAATCGGAACTTGGTTAGTTTACGGATGTTGAAGCAACTATAAAATCCGAGTGTAAGATTAAATCTTTCACTTGTGAAATATGTCTCGAATAAGTATGTACACTCTTCCAGTTATAACTTTCATTCTGATGGTCGTTTGTAAATGCACCAGTGAGGAAGTTTCTTCAACTTCAACTGATGCTGCAGGCAACAATCGCACCGGGCGTGTTCTAGATCCAGTAAATTCGGATCGTATTGTCTACAAATCCGATGGCTATTACAAAAGAAATAGTCCACTATCAGCTAACAACGGCGAAATTCCTAAATTTCCAAGAGGATTTTCTGACTTTGTCCGAGGTGACCAAGACTACCAGGCTACTGATGGTAACGATAGAGGTTGGTCTCCCTATTACCTTCCTCCCCTGCCAGACTCCATGTACGACGGTTCATCTAGAAATGAGGTCCAAGTCGAGAGAACTTCCAACCAACAATCTGATTCGCCATACCCAAATTACAGTCCAGACTACAGAGACATGATGATGATGATGCAAGTCATGAAGAAAATGGACGACGGAGGAGATTCGAAGCAGGGATTCCTGTCCAAGATCATCGACAATCCAACCACTTTGGTGATGGCCACTTTCATACCGTTGTCTCTTCTTCTCGCAGCATCTTTACCACTCATTGTGAATGTCATGATGAACGGCATTACAATCCCAGCTGTGTTCCAAACGACAACGGCTGGAAAAGCCAAGCGAGGTAACGACGAAGACCCAGACTTGCTGAGGACCCTTCTGGAAAGTTTGGCAGACTTCAGTTCAAGATATTTGGATGGTCCGGACTGCTTCGAAAAGGTGTTCTGTGAGATGTCCAAACAAAATTCCACCCATTCCAACAATGTTCCAGGAGCTAAGTACTTAAGACAGGCTGCAAATGCTGCCACGGTAATTGTAAACGAAGATTTGTTAAATTCTTATGGTGTTAAAACATTTGTAGAAGCAGTGAAAAATGGTAAATGTGAAGACATAATTTGTCAGAAGACTAGCAATTCAACTCATAGCCTTATTAATGTGATCAATGATGCTATTTATAAATATAGTTTTAAAAGTAATCACATGTGACGTTAATTAAAAAATCTTCATTGTTTAGCTTTTGTCTAGGATGCACATAAAATGTATATAGATATGCGTGCATTTTCACCCATCTCGTTGGTAAGAAAATTAGAATGTTAGAAAGTTTTTTTTTTCATATTTGTAGTGTTTAGTCATTCAATGATTTATTTAACAATTAAAATTAATTTTCGTTTATATTTAAATTTAAGTTATTTTCTTACTATCGACGAACATACTTGTTTTGAATACATAATTGAAATAAATCAATTTTTGACGTTAATTGTTTGAAACTGTGAATTTGTAAAATTAAAAAAAAGGTTTTATTCTACTAACAAAATATAACATACATTTCGAATTAATTTTAAATTTAATAAAATGAAAAGAATAATGGTATGACTTTAATTGGTTTACATAAAACTCAAAGACAACTGTAATTTTTGGATGATAGGTTCTTGCTTAAGGATTTTTCTTTCAATATTTTAAAACTTTAGGTAATCTATTATTCTTACATAAATGAGTTATTTTAGCTTGAAGTAATGTTTATGTGAAGTTTAGACGCTTGTAACTTAGTGATGCACGGTTGGTATAATGAAAACCTTTGTTGATTTTAATAACTATTTTAATAATAAAATATATGTAAGATAAATATTTTAATAGTTTTTATTACTTATTTTAAAAAATATTCAGTTTTATTTTCTTAAATAATGTTTTTTTTAAGTAAAATATAATTTCATTGAACTTTGTACAAAAAAATTTGGAAATTTAGAATTTTCAACATAAATTCCAGATGATATAAAAAGTGTTCTGCACGATACGCAATATTAAAAAAAAGTTAATAACACTTGAAATAATAAAGAAAAATCTTTATAAGTTGCTAAATCTAATTTGTTTACGAATAAAGATTCGAATGAAACGTCATTCTCAATTAATATTTATGGCATAAAATTGTATTTCACATAAAATAAAGTTAAATATATCGAAAAGAGAATTTGCCTATCAAAGATGAGCAAACTTATAAATATTAAGGTGAATTATGAACATGTTACGATTCCAAATTGATTAAGTATGCTTCTCATTATGAATCTGCTCTCGGGAACTTACATTATTCCCCAAACACATCCATAAATCCGATACTCTTATTGTGGTAAATAGAAATATCCATTTATATGCACATTCCAAGCCGGAAAGAGGTAATAATTAATTTTAGTTATGAGACTGCGGGCAGTTTTGGTAATTACAATGAATTACTTGCATTGGTATTGTGGAACTCCATTTGGAAATTATGGTGGGAGGGAGTCGGTAAATATGTGTAAGTAAGGTTATTTCCAAAGACTATTAGTTTTCTTTTATGGTTATTTAAGAGATTTTTCTATTTAGTATTTTTCATTTGTAAAATGTTGCATAACTCTTTTAATTTACTGATTTCTCTCAAAGATAAGGATATAATTATGAATTAGAGGGTTTAATATAGTCCTGTATTTCTGTTTTATTATTGTTTTTTTTTAACTTATACATCTAAAACTTTTTTATACATTGCATTTTTATTTCCCAGAAAGAAAAAACTATGTAGTTTGGAGTATATATGGACCAAAAAGTGTCGAAAAAAAAGGGGAGTGAAAGACACCCTGCATTCCCAGCTAACACTAACAGGCAAAGGAGCCAAAGACAGTCTTCTACTAACGGGTGCTCGAGTCTAACATAAGCAACACATTCCATCTTCCACATGAATTTGTTCACAAATTATTTAATAACTTTTTATTCAGTTGATAATAGATTGACGTTAAATAACTAAGAAAGTTAAATCAAACATTTTAGTGAGTGGAATTAAACTATGTTCAATTCAACATGAAACACTGGGGCAGGGAGCCCAGTAGGTTAAGGCGTTCGCCTTGCATGCGAAAGGTCCCAGGTTCTGGTTCGTGCATCTCCAAAACAACATTAAAACGTGTAGAAAACACAAAATATCCAATTCGGATTTTTGATCTTATCGCAATACTTTCATTACCATGTAATTAATATAAGGTCATTGAAAGTAAAAATCTGTTTTCATATTTGAAGAGCTGAGTGGAAGAACGTGCTAAGTGACATTTTTTAAAAAAATGAGATTTTCGTGTTAATGAACAGATTGTTCCATCCTTCAAAGGGAACAATATTCTCCTCTTTCATAAATTTTAATTTAAGTATACTTTTTACCTTTTGTAAGTGCCGTTTTTAACGTATCTAAAGGAAAGCGAAAAACTTTAAAGCTCATTTTCTCAGTTTCAACTTTTTGTCACTTAGCACGTTCTTCCACTAAGCTCTTCATTTGTGATGTATACATGAAAAGGCTTTTTTCTTTACGCAAAACAACTTACTTTTTCTGAAGATCATTCTAAAAAATGAGAGAGATTAAACGTCTAAGGATTTTATTTGGTTCATATAAAGTATTTAAAGTAGTAAAGAAGCCTTTGCGGCTGTTAAAGAGGGCCGGGAAAGGCCGCCAAAGCACACTCAACTGCACATGTCGAGGTCTAATTAGAAAAGTGACTTTTTTTATTGGTTGTGAGAGGGGCTGAGGAGCCTAGTCGGTTAGGCATTCGCCTAGCATGCGGAAGGTCTCAGGTTCGGGTCCGGGTATCGCCAAAATAACTGCCGACCTATAAACGGCCCGTGCAGCCAAAAATGTCCGTGTCCATTAATACCCCGTGTAGAGGGAGTGCACGTTAAATATGCTCCAAAGTTCCAACGCTGAGTACGATGTCGCTCTTAACGGTTACGTAGGGTTCCTTCTCATGTGTCGGCTCGTCACTTGACTAAGGTTCTAAATTTCGACGCCCGTCGCCAATAGCCTTCGCGTAGCTCTAGTGCGACGATAATTCAAACTAACAGAATGAAATACTAATAACGTGTTAAAACTTCTGTATATTCTTGACGTTCACATCTCGAGTACCTACTATTGAATTCGATACCAAATCGATTGTCCAGGGCGGGTTCTTGGACTTTTCCGAATACCTTCAAATCCTCAGGGGGGTTGTTGCCCCGTAATGGATCTGGCAATTGGGGGAACATTTAGGAAGTTGCGTGCATTTAGTTACTTTTCCAATTCTTCCTGGGGGTGGTTGAAACTGTTAAATGGCTAGGAATCTATACGAATGGAATTTAAAGGAGGTATTTATAAGGGGATACGGATTTTAGGTGTTGTTTTGCGATCAGTTATTTAATTAAGAAACGAAAATTAATTTTGATAATCCAGGGGCAGTACGGAAGTACTATTTTTAATATATTTTTTTATTATTTTAACAATATATCTTCTTTATAAAAGATTAATTTTAGTAGACCTATAATTTTCGAATTTTTTAATGGTATTTTATTAATATGTTATGGGCAAAAATAATTCTGAATCTTGGAATACATTTCATATTTAACCTTTCAATAGAAAAACCAATTTGAAAATCGTGTATATTTTTGCAATACAAAAAGTAATTTGTATTTTAAAATAGAATTACATTTTAAAACTATACACGTTTAAAAATTTTGGCCCAAGATTGCACCGAATTCCGGAAAATTTCTATTAGCCACCACTATTTGGAGCATGAATTTACTTATTTTGTGGCTAGAAAGTTCCATGATTCCGGTGCAATCTTGCGCCAAAATGTTTAAGTATGAATACATAAATTTAAATTCCAATTGTATATAATTTAGAAATCCGAGTTTCAAATTGTAATAGTATTGTGGTTGAAGTGTAATTGTAATGTGGTTGAAGGTGACGAATAAAGAATACCTCGGGTCTACGTTCCACCCCTACCCCACGATTTACCAACCTTGAAAGGTAGAATTGCACTGGCTGTTACTTCCATTACTCCGGACTTGCAGCAGACAGTATGGGAAGAATTTAATTTTCGTTTGTGCCGTATCACTAAAGGCTCACACATTAAGCACTTGTAGGAAAAACTAGGTTACTTTTCCTTCAATATCATGTATGATTTGTTATATTTAGTATAAAATAAACTCTTGTAATATACCATTAAAACTCGGACATTCTTTTACGGACACCCTGTACTATATCAAATCTAACATCAACAGAAAGTTTGATCAAATCTCCTTAACAACACCACAGAAGTGGCGCTTCTACCTAGTTAACTAAATGGCACAAGCCCCACTTTTCCGCGTTCAAAGCTATATTTATAAATCCTTTCCGAACTTCTATCAATGGCATTAAAAGTAACGACGATTACCTTCCAAATATTGACTTTCACTCAATAAACGAGAATTGCATTCAGTCGATAATAGATTTACGTTCGAAAACGGCTTCAACGAAATTGCCTTTGGAATGCGGAAAATAGCTGGCATTTAACTGGAAATCGCAGTAAATGAGAGTTAAGTGTCGGGACATAAAAATACATTTTCCTGTTTCCCGTGCCGCGTTTATGATCATCGTATCTCAATTACCGTTCTTATAGTGGTTCGAATATCTTTCGAACTTTAAGGGTTATTCCGAAAGCGTCAAGACAGATAGTTTGAAGTGTCTTGAGCAATAACTCAGGTAAGTTTTACTGGTTTAAACCCTTGGGGAAATATAATTCTGTACTTAATGCGGCGTAGCTATTCTTGAGTACTGCATTTTATTACAAGTTATAAAAATCTTTTTTAATTTAAGACATTTGTGTATGGGTCATTCTGCACAAAACGTACAAAACCATGTTCCCGCAAGATATTTTTCACGAGAAAAAGGTTATGCTTCCAATTGAATTAATTGCAAAAAACGAATGTTTTATATACTTACTAATGATGAATAAATAAAAAAAAATCAAATATTTTATATGAAAATTTGTGTCCACAGACTATGACAAATCATGTCCGTGGACTGCCTCACCGTCATGTCCGTGGACTGTTTTGGTTAGTAAATCCAAATTAAACCCCATTTTTTTGTAATATATTATATATTTTAAATTAAATCGGCAATACTTGAACTTACAAAGCACAAAAAAAAATCATTATAGAGAATATGAATGCATACATACTGAGAAAATAAAATGTCCCTCAGATTTGTGTCATGTCCGAAGACAACGTATTATTTAGCATGTATAAAAATCTAGAAATGACAACAGTACTTTGCTTCAGTTTTATTAGTATTCATCCATACGCGCAAAACGTTGTTCGCACCGTGCGTGGAAAAGTGACCTATCGGACAAATATGACTTTTGGAGTTATTAATATTAAAATATTCAAAATTTAAATATCTAGCGATTAGAATGAATCTTAAATCGATAGGTAGAGTAGTTGGGATGCAGTTAGCGGATCCTTATTTTTTTCTATAATGAAGGGCAATTGAAAAAATAAGAAAAAGTTATATAAGCTTAGTTTGCATGCTTAGTTTGCATGCTTCGTTTCCTTAATTCTAAAACTTTTCTGTCTGTGATCCCTTATTTAATATAAGTGATATGCATTATAGTAACACTATATTTTGCTGTGAACTTATATAGTAAAATAAAGCTGAAATTTTATTAAATTGTAACACATCAATAAAATATTTTTATGTTAATTTTGATTGTTAAAACTTTTCTAAATGAAACATTATTAAATTAAGATTTACTATCAGAATAATTAATATTAATTGTATAATCTCGACCGATGCTATATATTTCCAATGCAATATGTAAGTGTAACTCAAATTCAAAGTTTCAAAAACTTTCATCAAGATTTTTCGCCTCAATTTGTACGTTTTCTGAGGAATGACCAGTATAGAGCATAGTTCTTTACTGGTACTGGGTCTGTATAGGATTGGAACGTTAATATCGATCCAATTGCTTAAATGTAAAATATAAGAATTGCACCAATAACCGGTGTCAATATCTTGTACTTATGAAGCTGCATTTAACTAAAAAGGAAAATTTATTTCTGTCTTATCTACCTAACGTATTACGTTTTTTTGTTTGGTTATGGTAATAGATTTAAAATTCAGTATTGGTTATTGTATAAAGTTAGACTTATTTCTATTTTTACCTTTAGTGTTTGTACAGATTACCAACTATTTAAGTTTGCTTGATTGTTTTAAAAATATATTACCAGTTTTTAATAACTTGTTGCTATATGGGAAAATACGAAAACTTGCAGTATTTTATATCATTGTTTTTTTTTAATATTTAAACGTTACTTGCTTATTGTTTTACCAATTACAAAAGCTTTATACCTACACGGCATATAAGTAACTGACAACATCTTACAACTTTGTACGACATGTACATCACGTAGAGAAACAAATTATGTATATCACAGACTAAGCACCGAAACACTTTAATTAGAATTCTTTTTATATTGAGTCAACCTCTTTCATTTGGTTATCAGTGCTAATGTGAAGAAAATGGCACCTCTCCACACAAACCTCCCATCAAACTGCTTGTTTAACGTGTTATTAATAGTGTTTTTCTTTTACAAACATAAAAAAAAATATATCATGGGTGTCGTTATATACCGAACAAAATTACATGTGCCGCATATATTAGCCTGCAATTTGATTGGGACATTTGTTTATCATAAAATAAGTATTATATCAATATGGAACTCATAATGATACTGAAAAAGAAGACAATAAATATGCCAATTACAATTAACATCGTACTATATTTTTTATGCTAAACAATTCGGGGAGCTTTTTTCATGTTTATGAGGTTATGAATATTGTTGATATTATTCTTTATTATGAGTTTATAAATGTTACCATCATTTTATTGAAAAATAGGGTAACATTCATATATAAGATATAAGAAAAGTTTCATAAAGAATCGGAATATCGATAATAAAAAACTACTTAAAGTATAATTATCAAATTATTTATTTATTCGAATACTCTTTTTCGATAAATATATAAATATTTTGAAAACTACCGTCGAAGCGGGTATCTTTGGCCATGGAGGGTAACTTTGGTCCACGCGTCGGAAAATGATTTGTTTCTTAATTTCTCTTCATAAAATGATCCAATTGTAAATTCTTTTACATTTTTGGAAAGGTGGAAACATTGCCTTTCATTTCATATATAGAAAAATGTCATTCTAATTTTGGCAATACTACAAATGGTGTTTGTACGCTTACATTTAATGACGAAAAGCTATTTCTTCCAACTTTTGTCTGGAACACCTAACAAAATATTGAAAATTTCTAAGTGAAACACTTGATACTATTCTTTTGTCTATGGGGATGAATATTACACCCTTTGTTCCAATTTAAATTGAATACTTTTTATGCTATATTTAATTATTGGTCACTGTGAAACTTTTGCCGATGAATGCGGGTAACTTTGGTCCACTATGTAACTATTTCTTTATGGAACTTTGCACTTTCAAAAATGTATGTAAAAGTGTATTCTGTTTAACTATAAGTCTTATTTTTATGATTATCCATTTTTGAGATGATTTAAAACTAAACGATTTTAACGCTTAAAAAAATAAAGATAGAATGCAAGAAACGTACAGCATTCTAAATTGCTATGTGGAAATGTAAACGTTTTCAAATTCTTAATTACGAATGTATTATTGTTTTTCCTTTGTAATAAAATCGTTTGCTTTTTATAAAGATATTTGTTATTAAATCTTATTTCGAAAAATAAGTTATTTTCCTTTATTAAAATTGAAGTTTATTTTTCTTTTAAAGCGACAGCCAATACTGGTATTCATAGTGTAATGTCATTCTACGATGCACTGCGATGTAAATAATAAGTTATATACCATTTTTAATAACTGTGTATCTCAGAACTTTGTTATTTTTATGTTCAAACATTTTAATATTACTATTCAATTCGATAACACAGCCTTTAAGGATGTTAAAAAGTATGTTTCGTATATATTTCATGCTTGGACCAAAGTTACCCGCCCGGATCCTAACCATGTTCTAATTTTTTTTTAAAACCAATTTTTTTATTAATTTGTAAAATTAAAAAAAATGCTTGGAAATTATTCCTAAAAGTACAATACTTAGACTGCATAAGGATTTTTAAGTATTTAAATCGTTTTTGTAGTTTAATTTTTCTTCTTTTGTAAGAAAAACTACGAATTTGGACCAAAGTTACCCGCACTGACGGTAATTATTTTTTTCAAGGATATTTGCATTTATTTTTCAAGTTTCTAAGAAAATTTATCAAGCCTGCATCTTCTAGACTCTGAAAAAAGTTCAACACGCAAACACACAAAATAAAAAGCATTGTTGTACTTCTTTCTTTACAATAAAAATCCGCATATATACGTCGTTTTTCATTGTTTTCTCAGCAAAAGGAACTGGAAAGTTCAAACAAGTCAAAAGAAGTGACGTTGTGAGTTTCTGGAACTTTTCTTCAAAAAAAAGATAACATTTCTTCATAAAAGGCTTTCTGTTTCATTCATGAAAAATATTTTATTTTGATCATCCTATTTTCAAGTTTACATATTTATTTCTGAATAAATATCAAACAATAAAATATAATATTTAGAGTTTATATTTTATTCATATAAAGCAAAGGTTTTTTTTGTGATAAATGGGCTTAAGAAATACGCGTTCGAAAAGTCCGAAAAAATTTACACAAAGATAAAATTTACGTTACGTGGTCACCATAGAATACATCTTAGATATTTTTATTCGATTATTTTTTTAATTAAAAACATAGTTTTTCAAAGATATTAAGTCTAAATCACTTTTTTTAGCAACAACTATTTAAATTTTATCTGTAGTCTTCATTTTATGAAGGTAAGAGGTGTTACTTTTAAATTATATAATATATTTCTTTATTCATAGCATTAAACGACTATAAAATATCGGATGGATGTCCATCGTAAAAAATGCAACCAATGCCAGATTTATGAAAGTATTATTTAATGCCTGAAATCCCATGGAAATTTTATTCACTTTTAAAGCTGAAATTTTTATATTACGCATAAACTGTTGAATGGAGTGAGTAATATTTGGATAAAAATGTATTGAATAGTGTAAAGAATAATTTTTGAAACATTTTAATATAACATTTTGATATATCTGGTAGCCTTGTATGAAGAAAAGTATTTTGCTGTTCAAGTAGCTTTTAACAACGAATTTTTTTTAATGAGTTTGGTTTCTGGAGTTTGGTTTAACGAATTTGAGCTGCTGTGGGCTGTAAAAAAGATTTAATAATTCATTAGTGATTAGTGATTACTGATTCATTACTGATACATTGTTCAAATGACCTCACTCTATTAAGCAGTAATCAGCTTTTGTGGCGATCTTCATGTTTTCACTAAACATGCCAAAAAGCTCACTAAAGGCGCCAACAATTGTGTTTTGGTATCCTAATTGAGATATTGACTTGAAAAATAAACTAGAACAAAAATCTGACTGGAAAATTTTGACTTGAATAATAATTTGTGTTTAGATTGTGATAGTACTTGAATAATAATGAATTAATTAGAGATGAGAGTGGTTTATTAATTAGGAAATATTTGTATTATAACCAAAGAAAAGATAGATCTGCATTATTAACCATTAAAGTTTTGAACGTTAACCCACCATTAAAAGATGACTTTTAAGTAAGAGAGCATATTGAAAACTTTATTAAGAGTAAAATTACCCCAAAAAAGAAAACTTCAAAGGTAGAATTAATTAGAAGACAAAAGACATTAGATTCAATGTTTTTTAAACAGTTGGGTACTGGTACACTGAAAAAAATTCCAAATTATTATTTTTTTGCTTTATCTAAAACGTTTATGAAAATGTAAGAAACCTGCTATTAATTGTTCGTCTCCGATCAGTTGGGAAACTTTTTCTTTACATTCAAAGTTAAGAAACTTTTCCTTTATATTCACAGTTAAGAAACTTTTGTCTCTGGCGCATATGCAAATGATTATTTTTCATAACGGTTATTACGTCTGGGACTTAGAAAGAAGGCACCATGAATAGCCATTCGTGGCCTAGTACAGGGTTAGAAAAATCTATTGCCTGACTTGGCCGAATCCAGTAAAAATTCTAATCAGGAATGTAAATTTTTTTCCAGCTTGCACGAAAGGGCAATTAAAATGTACTAGTTTGCGATTTCTATTGTTAAGAATTGACTCACCCGGCAAGTAATTTTTCAAAAGATTTTTCTAACTCTGGACTTGTGAGAGGATTCACGAAGGAAACTACGTAGATTATTGGCTCAGATAGTTTATTTGTTGGTTGAGATTTTACATGTTTCTGCAAGTCTCAAAATCACCTTCTTCAGAAAAATACACAACACAAACTAACATTCGACGGCTCGAAGATGTGGAACATGATGTCCGGAAAAGGCGTTTAGGGGGAGGTGGGGTATTGTGCGTGGGACAGAGGAGAAATGTGAATCCTCTCATGTTTCATGCGCAAAGTTGTTTTCTGAATATCTGAACTTGTGGTTAAGACGTCTGCTTTGAGATTGAATCTTCTTCCGGAGATTGGAATCCCTCTTACTTCATGTTATCCTATAAATCTAATATATACAAGAAAGTAGAAGAACAGAATTTTGAAAAGAATTTTTGAAATGCTCAAAAATGTCCTGGAATATTATAGAAAGAGGTTACCGCAATACTCGGGGAAATATTTATAAAATTTACATACACTGTATAGCGCTGCCCCATATATTCCGACATGTTTCTGAATTTTGTAACAATGCAAACCTCAATAATTACCAAAAACAATCACACGTACAGTTACGGGCTAACAAAGCTACTCTTTTCAAATAAATTGTATACACTTTTAAACAATTAGTTGACAATTACCGATATACAAATATGCAGCTGTCTTTTTCCATTCCTCATGTCAAAAATAACTCAAGATTAATCAGGACAAAAATGACGCAATAAACGTTCCCTTTCATTTCTTCTGTTGTCCGTTTAACACAATGCATTCATGATAAGTCGCTATCTTCAAAGTCCCAATGAAGTTGCTCAAGATCCATCTGCTACGTGCTTAATTAGTGGATTCCTCGCGGGTCAACGCGTCTTCATTATCTGCTGCCTCACACACAACTATCGCCCCATTCTTTTCCCCCTTCTTGTATCTTCTTCATAGGCGGCATAATTAGAGATTGCTGCATGAGGACTCTTATTTTCTCATTCCCAGATCGCCGAGAGTAATTAGAATCCCCCTTGGTTTACTAGAGATTGTGTATGGAATAGTGTTAAATGACCGATTAAATTGATTGTGATGGAGGGGAAATCATGAAACAATTAGAAAAAAATGAGGGTTAAAGTAATTTTTAAACTGCGTCATTGCATTGTATGAATATTAGAATTTTTGTTAACTGTTTGAGGTACTGTATAATGAGAACGTTGTAAATAATATTTATATCAATGAGTGAAGAATTCAAAAATTTGAAATGTGCGTTATACATTTTTTCGTAACTTTACTCAATTAAACTGGTAAGAAATTAGTATTTCCACATGTTTCATATGTCTGATATATCAGATACATCAGATCTGCGACGCATTAGATTTGTATGTAAGTTACACATAAATAGTGTTACCAAAGTGATAAATTCTGTGTTTTCAATTAAACACTAGTTGGGATTATCCTGTCGAAATAAGTAGTCTATTTTATTAGTGTTTAAACTGTCGTACCTGTTATCTATTATCTAAGTCAATAACCAAGCTACAATATAGTTTTAAGCTTTTAAGCTTAAACTTACTTTTAAAAAAAAATGAATACTCTTTCACTTTATTAACGATAAATCGACTGAGTTAGGATCGACGGAGTTTATTGTGGATCGATTTGTTATAAGAGGAAAATTTATTTATATGTTTCCCTGTTTTTAGTACATTTGGATTGAAATATGTGAAATTTTAGATAACAGTTTGTCAAACTACAAAGCGTACAAAACACTAACTTCGAAACCTTTTCCATTTACCTCAGTTTTTTTCTTACCAAACCTTGTTTACCTTTGAATGTTGACCTCCCCTATCGTTATCCTAATTGCTATATTGTTGGTGTTAGTATCCAAATTGTAATAATTATTTTTTATAATGAATCCAGTGACATAGTTTCACGTACCTAAAACACGCAACTTACACAATAATTTAGTAAGACACACGTACACAGAAAAGATCTTTACATTTTAATGGTTGTTTTTACTTACATTTTGATTACATGTTACCAAAGTTAATGCATGTAATTATCGGAGTTTGTCCGTGTAATTGTCCCCATGTGAAAACTAGCGTATAAGTAATAACAAAGTAGTTAGACTGCATAAGTGAAAGTAAATTGTTATAGCATATGCCTTTACATCAGGTATCGTCCAAAATTTAATAATGATATACTTAGTAAATGGGTAGGGGGAAGACGTTTGTGTTATTCTAAAGTAAAAACCAATTTAAGTAATAATAAGGAACTGTTTATTGCTGTATAGCATGTATTACTTATATCTGTAACCGCCACCGACTAATAGCCAATAAAGTATTATAATTTTTTTTGTGTGAAAGTTTCATATAGAACGAGAGTACGTTCTTTAGTGCTCTAAAAGTAACATCACAATTTAATTTTTATCGAAAAAAATCGCTGATTTATTTTAATTAATATCGCTTTGAAAAAAATTGCCGCTGATTTTTTTTGTGTAAAAATTTCTTAAATGATCTCTACATGGAAGGTTCTTAAAAGTTAACGAATGGTATATATTTTAGTTGCAAATTGAAAATATCAATAAACATGAAATTAATAATTTTAAAAAAATGTAGTTGATCAGTTTAAATCAAAGAAAAATGCTAAGAAGCTAACATTATTGGAAAAACTATTATAACGTAAAAGTTGATAAGTTTAAATTTCGACCCAATAACGTATTTAAGATTAAATTAAATTTTGAACATATTTTACGAGTACATGCATATCATATGAAACTATTATTTTATTCGTTCTATTATACGTCAAAGAATTTATACTAAGTATATATTAAATAGGAAATGTGCGTGCAATTACAAAAAAAATTGAAAATCTGACTTTAACTTTCTATATAGCTTTCTGAAATAGGGAAAAAATAATGATTTGCAGCAAAAAAAATGAATTTGTTGAAAATTGGAATTTAAAGTTTCACCTCTTTCATGTTCCGAAAGACTACCGAGAGAATAATGCCTGACAAAAGAAAATAGTAATAGCCTGGAGCTACTCCCTGAAAATAATAGATGAAAAAACGCTTGGATATGCTAGGTTATTTATTTTCAAAGCAACGTTTTTGAGTATTTCCAATAATATATACAAAGTAAGCCTCTGAGAAAGCTGTTTTTTTTTATCTTCAACACTGCGTTTATATCATAAAAAGTGGAAGGCGTTATAATCGTTCCGTCAGTATGTCTGTATGACCGTCTTCTACTTTCACACTTTTACAGAACAAACCACAATTCTTTCAGATAAATGGGATAGGTCACATTGGAGCAAAATATCAGGCAAAGCGATAATCTGAATGTCAGTAAATTTTTTTAATTCGAGCTAAATTTGGGGTTTTCTTTCATTGCTGTTTTATTTGAATATTGCTTTAAGTTTACGGAGTTTTTGCCTAATGTTGCATTGTTTTTCAGGAAATTGTAAATCATTGTTCGAAATTTAAATATATTAATTAAAATGAGTTTGAAAGTTTTGCTTCCAATTTTAGAGCAAGTAATAGTCAAATCCCAATTCCCGATGCAGCAAAGTTTAGCACGTTGCAAATATTGCCAACGCCTAAATAATACGAGCTTTTGATTCTTAAATAAATATCAAAATACAAATTAATAAAAATTTGATAGTTTCTAAATATCATTTGAAAATTGCAAAATAAAAAAAAACTATAAATTGCACACTTCATCGCACTCCAAAATTGTCGCCAAATATAGCCTGAACTAATACTAGAATTCTACCCAAGGAATTTCAATTATTCTTCGAAATGCAATTAAAATTTAGCAAATTATAAAGACTGTTTATTGAATTTGTGAAAGAAAATTAATGGAAATACCTAATTTTGGAATCTTAAAAGTTTAAATTTCTACTATATGCTGAGCTTGGCGATTAATACATTGTGTGTGGAAGCGGTTCTAGGTGGCGGTTATTTTTACAAACCTTCTTGTTATAAAATGCTTCCAAAAGCTTTTGAATTGAAGCTAAATAATTAGTTCTGGCAATGTTACCATAACTGAAATTTTTATCAATACCTATTTGTTTACGTATGGTGTGATGTTATAAACCTTGTTGTTGTTGTTGACTTATTCCTCTTGGTCCAGGCCGCAGGTTACACCAAGTCCATGAGCTCGAAAGTCTTCAAGAAATCAAATACTAGAAGGGGACCAGAGTAGAGGTCAATTTTTTCCAGAGCAAGGTAACGTAAAATGTGTTCGGGAGAAGTCTGTGCAGGAGTTACACTTTGTGCACGTCAGATAGGTCTTTTGCCTAAGTTCAAAAGAGAGACACCTGATGTGCCCACTAATGTCCACCACCTACGTATGGTGGACTGTGTGGCTCTATCAGCTCTTATGGTAAGTGCACCACCAGGAACCAGTCTATTATACCAATGATGGGTCGGAGGGATGTTCCATAGTTGTTGGTTGGTGGTTCTGGTCTTGGAGCAAATCTCAGTGAAGGTAAGAAATCGACTTGAAATTGCGCTATCAGAAGCACCCTTCTTGGCCAACAGATCAGCATTTTCATTGCCAAAGAGGCCTATGTGAGAAGAAATCCATTGTATGAAGATTTCATGCCGATGAGATAGTTGCTTAATTTTATTAAGAATAGAGACATGTCTTGTCGCCGGCCTTATTAAAGATACTTAAGTGCTGTATGGCACTACGACTATCGGATATGATCTGGATATTAGCGGATGATGTTACAGACCCAATAGCGTTGATTGATCTGATGGTATAGCAGGGGTTGTGAGAGAGAGAACTGGAGCCGTAGATGGCAGCACTGAAGTCACGTCCTTGGGTTAACAGTTTGGTCATATTTCGCGACGAGCGGGCTCGAACCCATGATTTGTGGATCCACTAAGGACCCAATACGGAGCATAATCCAACTGTGTCATCCCAAAGCCAATATCGAGCGGGTGTTGAGGCTATTTGAAGTTGTTGTGCTGTCAACTTCTACATATATGGAGAGTTCAGAATACAAGTGAACCAAGTCCAATGTGGACTTGGTTCATTTGTATTCTGAGCTCTCCACTTATTTTGCTACATAAGTAAATGGAGAGCTCAGAATACAAGTGAACCAAGTCCATAGTGGACTTGGTTCACTTGTACCAATAATGGTCTTCTAATATTTCAAATTTGAGGTTTCAAAGTATTTGTTTTTGAGAATATTGTTCTCAAAATAAAAGGAGAACATCCAAGTACTCATTTTCGAGAGTTTCATTTTTAACAGTGCGCTACCACAAGAACCGCGATCGTCTTTGCTGCCATCAGTATAAATAAGACTGGAATTTGGTTAATTATTTCCAGAGCAAGTTGACGTAAGTAATCAGGCAAATCTTGCTTTTTGTTAGTATGAGTTCCAAGATCAGGCAGGAAATGTACCCCAGGAAAGCCATCCATGGAATTAAAGATTTTTCTCAAGGGGTGACTCTCAATTTCCAGATTTAGTAAATCCGTCAGGTGAATACGGGAAAAAAGGCTGTCTTTTTTTAATCGTTGTCTATTTGTCCAATTACGGAAATAATTTGCAGTGCTGTTATAAACACCAACACTGTATAGCTTGATAAAATATTTAGCCAGTAACACATTTCTTATTAGCTTTAAAAAGGCTGGATGTCGCATTCATATAAAACCAAGTCTGTGGGGCAGCTATAAGCTATACAAAACATAAAACGCATATTTAAATTTTGTTTTATATCTATAAAATATATTCAGCAATGTTTTTAGAAAGCCTAATATAAAAGTAGTTTCAAACTTTTATTGTAAGAAAACTTTTGAAATCAATAAAATTTTAAGTAGAATATATTACTTGTACTCAAGCAAATACTACTAGAACAAATGAAATACGGTTTCAAAGTCATAAAAAAATTCTCACTAAAAAATAAAACTAGATCTGTTATCAGGGTTTTTTACGACTTTCTTTTAAAAGAATAATTCTGGTTTTGTATGTACTTACAAGAAAAGAGTTCATGTATTATCTTAAAAATATCTTTTGGGATTCATTTTACTTTAAAAAAGGGAATTTAGATTTATTTTAGATTTTATCGATCCTTAAAAAAACATGACTTTTCGAAGAGTTTGTTATCATTCAAAATCCTACTTCGGATCTTTTTAAAGGTAAACCATTTTTTTTCTGGATCGAGCAAACCTCTTTGCTTTAGTTTTTTACGGCGTGTCTCCATTTTCCAAAGGATTGTCCACTGATCTTTGGGGACGTTATTTTTTCTAAATTATGTGATTTGTCTCTTTCTGGAAAAAATTAAGCTTTCCTTTTTTAAAAAAATCAAAAGCAGTAGAATTGAGTTTTCTTCCAGACAGTCGTAGTAAATGACAAAGAATATTTAAAAGTATTCAAGAAATCCTCTTAAAATGAATTTATTTTTTTATCTTCGGTGTTACACTATATGTTACTTTACGTAATCGGAAATTTTATTTTAAAAATTAGAAAAATATATTAGAAGAATTCATTAGTTTTTGTATGGATTTCATATCATATAAAGAAGTTAAAAAGCATAAAAGAGCTTTGTAAATTGTTTCTGTAAAAAGTATCCCACTTAATTCAGCACAAAAAATATCAATTTATCCAATTTAGTGAGATGTTAGTGAACTAAAGCCAAAAAACACATTGAATATCAAAACTTCCGGATAGATTTATAACCAAATATCTCTCTTTCTCTAATTCTCTTTCAGTCTCTTTCTTCATCTTTTTCTCGCTTTCTGTCCCTCTTTTATACAAAATGGAAACATACGAAATATATTCAACATGATATTAAATACTAATATTCAAATGTTTTTCTGGTTCTTACTGCCATTTTCTTATACGTGAGGTCAGTTGTCGCAATAAGCTGATTTAGATCCAGTATTATGGGGCAGAAATGAATGTATCGGAATCCGATTACGTACGATTCTAGAATATATACTTAACACGCAGAGTGCCTTCGACAATCGATTCCCAGCCGAATCTTGCCATTCCATCAGCAGCTCAAAGTATTTGTCAATACTGTTGGCTAGCTGATGTACAATTATAAAAGTGAAAGTAGTATTTATAAAAGTATGATCCTAGAGAATTCTAAAAATAATGATGGTACTTCTTTTCTTATCTTTGAAGTTTGAGAAGAAAAATATTGTGTGTGGCAGTATTTTTATTCTTATATACACTGTTAAAAAAAAATTCTGAAATTAACGGGGAAAGTACCGGCAGCAGAGTTGCCGGGACTTTCCCGTTTCTTTAAGTATTTTCCCGTGTATTTACAGCAGTTCCGTTTCTTATGTCTCCGTTGTTAAAAATTTCCATTTTGCATTTTCCCGTGTTTCTACTTAATTTCCGTTTCTTATTTCTCCGTTATTAAAATTTTCCATTTTGCATATTCCCGTGTTTCTACTTAAGTTTCGTTTCTTATTTCTCCGTTATTAAAATCTTCCATTTTGTATTTCCCCGTACAGGTTGGTTGGTTGGTAGACATATATATTCAGGTTTGTGTGCTTGGTCACCGTACAGGTAAGGTAATCGTTTCCGGCTGTCTATTTCTAGCCTCCTTTAGGAGCTTTAACACAGCCAATAACGCCTCGTAATTTAGAACCCTGGTCAAGTGACGAGGTCGACACCTGAGCGGGCACCCAACGGAACTTCGAGCGACATCGCACGCTAACGCCGTCGGGACTTTGGACTCCACAGAATTAACGAGCACGTCTGTCCCTGTGTACTCGGGCCCATCCGTGATGAGGATTTTTTCTACTATTTCCAGCACGGATCCGATTTATAGGATGACTGGCAGTAGGTGGGATTCGAACCCCCGCACTCCTGAGAAGGTTGAATCTCTAGGCTGATGCCTTAACCACTCGGCCACGGACGGGCCACCGTACAGGTAATACAGGTAAAGTAAGGTAAGGTAATCGTTTCCGGTTGCCTATTTCTAGCCTCCTTTAGGAGCTTTAACACAGCCAATAACGCCTCGTAATTTAGAACCCTGGTCAAGTCACGAGGTCGACATCCGAGCGGGCACCCAAACGGAACTTCGAGCGACATCGTACGCTAACGCCGTCGGGACTTTGGACTCCACAGATTTAACGAGCACGTCTGTCCCAGTGTACTCGGGCCCATCCGTGAATTGAGGATTTTTCTACTATTTCCAGCACAGATCCGATTTATATCCGGCAGTAGGTGTATTCGATCCGATATTCCGGCAGTAGGTGGGATTCGAACCCGCGCACTCCTGAGAAGGTTGAATCTCTAGGCTGATGCCCTAACCACTCGGCCACGGACGGGCCTGGTAACACAGGTATTTGATGTTCGAGTTTCGATGTGTGTATTCTTAGTGCATTATCGCCAACTCTACGATAGGGTAATAAAAGTATGGCAGCTCTAAAAACGGGAAAATTCTGTTTTCATCTCTTCGCTCGTGGTTTACGGACATTTTCCATTTTTAGAAGGGAAAACCCGTTTTCAGAAAGAAAAAACCCGTTTTCAGTCGTTACGGGAAAGTTCCGTTAAAATCAGTAACTTTTCTCCTGAAATTTCAGGGTTTTTTTTAACAGTGTAGTGAATATTCAGTAACATGTATGCTCAAAACTCCCGCATGACCTGAAACAGAAATGACTTTTCCACTTAGTACGTATGATTCAAAGTAAGAATATTGTCCAAATAATATTTTGTGTTTTGTAATAAATTAATATTTACACTTTCAGAAATATATATGAAAATTCACAAATTATTTCTAATTATTGACGTAGCCTATACTGGTTAAAAATAACAGATATTGTTTAAAATATTAATAAAAATCTCATGTCTTATATATTTCTATTAAACCAAAATGTTCTTGTTTAGAAAACAACTTCTTATCTCGGAGTCTTTGATTATATGGGCGTAAGTGACTTTTTAAACATTCCTAAAAATTATTTTAGTACTCTTCTTACTGACATGCCAGCTTGATTCATTAACTCCCTATTTTGATTAATTTTTATTGTCTGCTTCTCCAGAACAACTGTTAGTTTAGTAAATACGCTATTGTAATAATTTTAATCTTATTTTTGAAAACAGTTTAAAAATAAAAGATTTCAATCATTGATTGTTAAAATTACACCCAATTGCATACTGAAACACAGGAAATTAGTATTTACCTTACATACATTTTGAAATAGTAAGGTATTTGTTTTATTGTTAAATTGTAAATTTAAAATGACCTGTTTTTAAATTAAATTGAAAAAATCTAAAAAGAAGGAATTCATATTCATATCTCACCTATCACGAGGGTGTTGGCTTAAACGTTCTTCCGCTTTAAGACCATTTGTGATTCAAAACTCATATTTAAGCTTACTCTGAAAAGCAATTTAAGTTGTTAATCAAAACCAAATTTAGAAATAACTGTTTCTTCAAAAAAATCAATATGCAGTTAAAATAGGCATCAAAGAAGTTTTGTATTCAAACTACACAATACTCTAAAGTAAATGTAGCTACTTTGATAGTGTTTAAAGCTAAATGTACTTTTATATTGAAACTCTCCGACCATATAATAAAAAGAAATTCAATATTTTTGAATAAATCATGTGGAAGTTAAGCATGATTTAGTGAAGTAAATTTATAATATATATTTTTTAATTTAAAAAATGCAAATATAATTATATTCTTCATCTGTCTTATATTTTTGTTGGTACCGGCCGATTGTCTTGGGTGATCTCCAGAATAATTTTTTCCTTCTAAGAGTTAGATTATCTGTAATATATACATGCAGTCTTTCTAGCATTAAGAATAAATATTTAAAAAATATAAACAATGCAGTTTTATTTTCATTCTGCTTTTTTCATTTGGAAAAGATTTTAAGATCATGTCTTTGAAAAGAAATCTAATTCTTATTTTCGAAACAAATACGTTATTGAAAAATTTTATATTATTAAGTCTAATTCATACAATAAAAATCATATTTTCTCAATTTCCAGGCCGTTTGTAAGTTAAAAAGTAAGTTAAATATGCATAGTTTTGGTATTTTTGTGGCTTTCATAACTTCAAAAGGCACATCTTTTTTTAAGGACACCAATAAATGTTTAAACAATTATGTTATTGTTTTAAACTAAAATTAAATAAATTAGAATGTATCGATAATTTGTTACTATGTTTGTAAATATTTAGTTTTTTAGAAAAAAATATTTTTTTAAAATGTTTATTTTACTTAGTTTACCAAGGTATCACACAATATTCCCTCAATATCAATGGGTATCACAATATCTGAATAATATCTTTAATGTGTCGGAAGAGTATCTTATGATGTTTTATGTTTCTATAGTATCCTTTATTTAGCAGGATATTTTTTAAAAATGTTATTTTACAAACAAGAAAACACTTTATTAACATAAAACAAACATTACCTGAATAATTTTTATCGCCACAATAGGTATATGTGACTAATTAATTATAATTATAATTGAAAGACACATTATAAGTTAACAAACATATACAAAAAATAATAAATTTAATTACATAAATATAAACAAAAAGAAAAAATGTGGCAAAATTATTATTTTAGTTGCAAATTAGTGAAAAAATCCTTGTGAAATAGACTTGTAGCACCTATATTTGAAAAATAGTTGCTGTATTGTTTTACGTGAAATGCTTTATTTGGAAATATTTTAATATAATAATTACAAAACAAAAAAACATATTATAACGATTTGAAACCCATCACCATCAGTTTAATTTTAATAATTTTTGAAATTTAGAATAAATAAGTGTTTTCACAGTTACCTGAAAAATAAAATACTTTTCTATTATTTAAAACATTTAAAATTTAATTTGAGTTTTTAATAAGAAATATATAATTTTACAGTTTGTGTAATTTTTTCTGTATCAACTGGCCTAAAAATTATAGAATATCCAAATGTAAGATTTATTTTTGACAATCTCTGATTTTTTTCATGTTGGTCCCTAAAAATATAGAAAAACAAAGGCACATACGACAATGTTGAGCGTGACGCCAGAAAATGAAAATAATGATATGGCAATGAGAAATCTGCCTGGAAAGACGTTTGTCATATTGTCTTCTCATGGAAAAGTTATCTCTTTTGGGATGCCATTGAGCGGGAAAGCAAAACTTGATATATTGTCCCGGCGAGGAATGCATCGAATGTTTCGCCTTTGGAAAACCGAAATATAGACGATGAATTTTCTGTCTCAGCGATTTATACCGTTGCTGTCGTGGGGTAAACGAACATTTCCGTCATTTCCCACGAAAAAGTGTTTAAAAAAATGTATTGCAGAAGTTTTGAAGGGTATTGGTGATATTGTGTTGAAATATTAACGCCCTAACAAAATAGATATAATAAAAAAATTAAGAATAATAATTTAAAGTAATTATTTAAAATAGAAAGTAAAACGTTTTGGATGTTTCTTTATACATTTGATAGTTATTATTCTTTAATTATCTTTATAAAATAGATTTTGTCAATGATGAAAAAAAAATTAAAAAATATTTTATGATTCATAAGTTTTAATTATTATCACAATCGGTATAATACTTATTATTTAATAATAAGATAAGTCCTATTTTAGCTTATACACTACGTTTATAACGTCTACGTTTATAACGTAAAATATGTAAGTTTTATAAAAGCTTTGTTCCCTCTAACTGTCAAATAAATTTAGCAAACGATAAGTAGTAATCAATATTGTTTTTTAATTTTAACGTTCAAAATTTTAATATGGAAATAAATGCTTTAAAGCACATTTTTCTAAAGTAAAAAAGTTTTTTTTACTCAACTTGAAAAACATCAGTTGTAAAGAATTTTAAGGATCCATTTACTAATATATTACATGGCGGTTTTTTTATGGGTTGTGAGAAATGAATAAAGAATAAAAAATATTCATATTTATTTCAGTTTTTATAACTCTAAGTTTCAACTAAAAAAATAATTTTACGCATGAACAAAATGCATACAAAACTTGTTTATCCAATAAAACAAATGCAATGATTCTTAAACTAAAAAAAATACTCATTTACTGCCTTTAACTATAAAATATGTTGCTAAACGCTGTTGAATTTACTCTAACTATGTCTAACCACTTCCAAACAAAGAGTCCAACACCAGTATTTTGGTTAGGCCCAAGTACGTGTCCAGGTACTTACGCGTGCTTCAAAGCCATAACACTGTACTTGAATGCGTAACACACACATAGAAAGATAACATCCATGTAAAGACCATCCATGAAAGTTATTTTATTGAACAACATCGTGGTGTATGTGATTTCTTTCTGAGGATGTGATTGAAAATAACATTTGGTTTTCTTTTAGCGTGCGTATTGTACAAGTACATATATACATATATGTATGTATGTATATATGTATATATGTATGATAATATGTATATATGTATGTATATATGTATATATGTATGTATATATGTATATATGTATGTATATATGTTTATGTAGTATATGTAGTATATAGTATATGTGTATATATATGTATATATATGTATATATATATGTATATATATGTATATATATATGTATATATATGTATATATATATGTATATATTATGTATATATATATTGTATATGTATATGTTGTATATGTAAGTTTTTAAATCAATGTTTATTTTTATAGTATATGTATCCTGACATAACTGGTATTGTGAAAAACATCGAATGTAAATGCCGTCAAAATTTTGATATTTTTTTTAAAAAGATAATATACTTTTAAAATTATATATGTTCAATTATGCGTAAACATTTCAACCTAAACCCTTTATTAAAAACGGCCAGTCCATTCGTATTTTGTATTAACCATTATTGCTTTTATTTACAAAATCTCTATATGTTGAAATAACAAGCCCTTAATGTCCACAGTTCTTTTCCTTATTGTTTATGACCAAGCGTCTCAGGGGCACGCGAATGTGTCTAATATGACATTAGAACCACGTAACAACTCCAGTGAGTCAATGCTCTACTAAAACTGTATAATAGAGTTATACAAGACATTATGCAGTTTCCCGATTTTTTTGGGGGGATTTCAATGGTATGATTAGTAAGTCAAGCACTGCGTATAAACAATAAATATCTGGCTAAAATAAAATAAAGAGTAAGAAATGGTTTAGCAAATGTTAAAAATATATACTATACTACGGTTGCATTATTTCACAATGCCTTATAAAATAGTGCACTACACCTAATCTGAATATTATAATCATTTATCAACGTATTTTAACAAGAACAAGACGCTTACCAAAATAATATTATTTTTTGCACGTAACACTTTCCATTCACAATATGCCATTAAGCGAAAACAAGACCAAAAGTCAAATTCTAACGACATCTATGTTTTGTTTAGCTTTACCATCGATAGTCTTTATTCAAATTGAATTTCCTTCCCCTGAACTGTCACCCCTTTGATTCCCATAATCCTTTGCTTCCTTGTTTAAGACCATCTGTCTAAGGCAGTTCACACGGACTGCAAAAAAATGTCTCCATTATGCTTTTAAAACCCCATACAACTCCACTGAGTCAATGCCCCACTAAAACAGTGTAACATAATTACATAATGCATTGTGAAACTCGCGAAAGTTTTTTTTTTTTTTACAAGGTCAATAATCTTCGGAATGTTTTTTTGGCGAGTTGTTTTTGTGAGCGGCGTGTTTTTTCTGGGAAGCGTCGCGTTGATATGTTTTATTTACGGATTAGTGTCAAAAACGGATAAGACCAGCGCTGGATATAAAGTATTAATCTGAGTGGCGGTTGCTTTTTATACACTGGACACGTACACATGTTGTCATTATTTGTGCGGAACATGTAATCGGGAATATGAAATATTGTTTTTCTTGTGACATATCCTGTACATCTCTGATGGACATTTATATCAGGTTGGTTAAAGTGAGTTATGAGAGCATTAGTTTGGCATTTATGGATGGGAAAAGAGATGATATGTGGTCTTTATGCTCTTATCTTCTCTGCATGGGTAATATTAGTAATTTACTACCTATGTGTATACTTGGTAAATTTTAAAATAAGATTGAAACTTATTTATAAGCACAAAGGTGAACAGCATTTTTTAAATTTTTAATAAAGGAATTTAATGTAAATTAAATAAGCCCAAACTGGTATTTTAGAAATGCCATATTAGCTAGGACATTTTTACAAAAAATTTAAGCAATTCATTTAGGATTTCAGATGATCAATGACTGTCTATCCAACTGAAAACATTTGGACGAATTTAGAAGACAGTTATTATCTAACTTTAAAAAAAGGCAAAGTCCTGACTGACTGACTCACGTATCAACGCCCAGCCCAAACTACTGGAGGTATAGCTACCAAATTTTAGGAAAAAATTCTTTTTATATCGTAGGCGTCATTTAAGAAGCGATTTTTTTTTGTAATTCGAACGCAAATGGGTGTAAGAGGGCAAAACGTAAACCGATTTCTCCATAGAAATAGCATTGTAAGATTAGAATTTATACTTTTTATTTCAATTTAAAAAGAAATCTCCGCCCGTTCAGCGTGAACGAAAATTAAGTATAAACACGTAAGAGCACGTGAGTTTAATTTGTAAGATTTTATTTATTTTATTTTTTTTCGAATTTAATTTAATTGATGTTTACAAAAGGTAAGAAATGAATATATTTTTACAATGTCTCATGATAGTAAAGACAAAAACTATTCTAGATCTGATGAATATTTCTAAGAAATGTCAATTCTCTCTACGTATAGCGTATGTATTGTATGTTTATGAAACTGGCAATTCGGTACAGCTAGGAAATAATAGCCGATTGAATTTTGGCATTGGCGGCTTTTGGCGAAGTTGAAAATTTAACGTAGGGGTAGCTATTCACATTCAGTTGTATGGGTTAGGGTTAGTTTGAATTATCGTCGCACTAGAGCTATATACGAGGGCTATTGCCCACGGGCGTCATTTAGAATCAATCATGTGACTAGTCGTCACAACCATCTGACCAGGGGAGAGGGGATCAATTGATATAAAATAAAAGTTTACAGTAAAAAAACAATCACCATTAGTAAGGTTAAGGGTTCACCCGTGCAACGCCGGGTTCATAAAGCTAGTTGTGTATATTTCAACACCAGATCCAAAAAACGGATCTCGTGTGTAGAAACAACAGAACTTGCAACGAAAAAAATGCCAAATTAATTCAAACATAGAATACCTTCCATATATTTGATAAAATAATAAGCAATTACTAAGAGTAAACATATGAACATGATTACATACATTTATTAAAGCTAGTTAAAAAGAAATAACATGCACATAATTGAGCCGAAACAACGGAAGTACGAGAAATAAACGAGAAAAATTTATAATTATAAGCAATTTTCCAGATAAGAAATGTCATCATTAAGTTTCCGTACTTTAATTAAAATTTGTAAAAAAAAAGCATATAAGCTGGAAAGTTTTCAAAAAGAATTTTTAATTGTTATTTCAATCTTACATGACGCATACAAGTCAAAAAACCAAAAAAAAACCCCTAAAAACTCTAAAAACTAAATATGAATAGCTTAAGCACACATAAAAAATATAATATTAACTTTTTGCAAGTAATATTCCTCTTTTCGCGGAAGAGTGAAGTATTTACATTAAAATGGTATTTCAGAAAGTGCACGTGCATTCTGTTTGTGAAAAAATGGCGGCTTTGTAAGTTACATATTGCGCATTTTATCAACTGTTTTCACTTTTCAGCTAACAGCATTAAATATTTTGAAACTTTTACCTTAAGTGAGGGCTTTAAATAATTTCCAAAGAGTCTACTCAATTTCCTATTAGTTATATTTTCGCGGAGTCCCAGTGGGTGGGTGGTATCATTTCCTAATATCAGGCCTCAGAGATGGGGTTTATATTCGGATTGAGCGAAAATAACTCAGCCTTTATTTCTTGTGAGTTGATAAAATGTAGAAAACATTCGGGGTTTTTTGCACGAGTTGCACCGACTGACTGAAACATCTGCTATAATATACCCCATTGTTCACAGTTTTGTAAGCTGAATGGACACAGCAGGAATTAGTCTTCTATGAGTGTCGTGCTACTGATTATATATTTACATCTTTTATTCTTACACAGTGTTGGTTCCACCTGTCATACATATAATTGAATTAACAAATGTAAAGTTATCTGAGTTGAAAGATCTTTTTTGAAAATGCTTGTTAAAAAAATATTATATAAAAATACAAATAATTATTTATTTAAAAATTTTTAAATAATTAAATATATAAACAAATTAATAAATTTTGTTATTAATCTTTAACATAAATTTTGTATAAATAAAGGAAAATTTGGAAATTTAAGTTCAAGAAGAGATAGATATAACCACTATTAATTTTACTTTTATGTAATTATTGTAAGAATGTATAGTTTGTATACACAATATTACTTTATAAAAAGTTTTTTAAATAATAAAATTATCACTAAACCAAATTTAAATCAAGACACTTTTTGTTTTAATTTGAGATCTTTAAGGCAGTAAATTTTGATCATGAAATAAAGGGAAAGATTTTGAGACAAACATTTTAAAGTTCCGAAGGAAGAGACTGAGAATATAACCACTGATTACATTTTCACTTTTTTTCAATTTCCGTAATTTTCATTGAAAAGCCAAGTTCGATAGATACGTCACTTTTCCCATACAGCACAACATTGTTTCTTCACTTTTAACAAAAAGATTTAAATTCAAGAATAAATGCTTGAAAAATGAGCTCTTGAAAGATGGCAAGTAGATATATATTCATGGGAGCTGCAACAGCTGAAGCGGCAATTTGCATTTTATCAAACGCCCGCAGTAATTGGATGCCTTGGGTAATACGTTCCTTGAAAAAAGCTCTTTTGTAAAGTGTCCAAAACTAATATTGATAACCAAAATGTATATTAAAATGGTAAGATATTTTTTCTTATCTTAGGGAAATATGAAACATAAATTGTGTATTAAAAGTTGATGGGGTAGGAACCTCATCTTACATTATCTTTTGAAGATTTTATAAATAATAAAGTTATTGAGAAAAGAAAGCTTTTCACTTTAGGATACTTAAAACATTTTTGTCTTAAGATGCAGCATGAAAAATTAACTAAATTTAATTTCACTAAGCCGAAAGAAAAGAATAGCTGAAACTTGAATAACATGTGTTGATTACCTATAGCAAACCACTAAAATATATACCTTTTTAAAGTACGTATATTTTTATAATTCTTTAACTTAATTTCGCTTCTTATTATAGATTAGCAATTTTAAATACATCCCTTAAAATAGACTACATCTCATAAAAGGAATATAAACAATGGGAGTGGATCCCCAGTTTTATTTTACTGCTAACATTAGCTTTTAGATATAATGTATGCATGAATACAGATATATATACATACAAACCATAATACCAAATCTTCAATAATAAAGTGCTTTCATTCAAAAGTGGCAACAGGGTTTTACTTGAGATGAGCAGCCTATTTACACACATTGCCCCTATCCATAAAACCCTATTTTCCTTCTATCGACGCAATTTAAAGGAATCTAAAGTGTCAAGACTTTGATCCCAGGGAACAAGTTTAACAAATAGAGAAGGAACCTTTTTTATAGTGAGGTTAACATTTTGGTAGAAAGAATATCGTAAATCTTTTTCTTGGACAATATCATTTTTATTTAGTTTGTAAAATATTTGTTAGTTTTTATTTCTTATTGTTTTATGTAATAAATGTAATGAATAGTCTTCGGAAAAATGGATACTATTACTTACGTAAATCAGGATACCGTGGGTTTTGGTTCCTATGAATTACTGCTACCTCTCAGAGTGAAATGTAACTAATCCCATTTATCATTTATAACCTTACCTATAGTATGAATTTGATCTATGTTGCTATATTTTAAAGCGAAGAAAGTTTTTTTTTCATTCTACATACTTTGGTGTAATTTTAGCCATATATAAATTTAGTGTTTATTGGAACATGCAACGTATCCGGGACCCTGCATTTTTTTACTGAAAAATTGTTGTTTACTGGTCACGCCATGCTTGTTTTAAGGGTTAGGCCCAAATCAAGCGTTGTAGAAAGTTTTTATTCACAATTAAGTACGGTTAAAATGGGATCTAGTTATCATTGGAGTATCTGATGAGAGTAGAAGAGCATTGAAGCAACGGATGATCAAGCACATGAAGGGAAGGACAGTTGTTTGTACTCCATTGCTGTGTGCTTGCGAAAGATAAACCGAAGGATAGTGTATGTCTTGCCATAGGTGGGCACATAACGACTGCGCTTTAATTGACAGTGATGGATATACTTGTGTATTGTACGTAGAATGGTTTGACGTATGTTCGAAAGTTTCAAGGAAAAGTAAATCGTTTCTTCTGAAAAAAGTTTACAGGATGATTTGCATTTTTCACTTTACCAAAATGCCATATTCCACTTTACTTTAACAGTGTAGATAAAAGGGGAATTGGGAATAGTTTACGAAATATATTTTTTGGCGCCCAGAATTTTTTTTCTCATTGTTAATATGAAAATATATTCTGGTTCTGGAAATATCTAGAAATACAATTTATTGCCTTTATTATTGAAATGCAAATTTTTTAGCTACAAAAATATCCAAAACTTCAGTATCCATTATGTTATGCAAATATCTACTATTTAAAACAAATTAATATTTAATAATGTTTTTATAATAAAATTATTTTTGTTTGAAGAAATAGATTGTTTATAAGTTATATTGCAAAATTTAATTTTAAAAATTTGCATTTCATAACTTAAATTTCCTTACCTTGTATTCATTTTTGCATACCTAACACTTATAGATCAAAGTTGTTAAATAATAAATCTATATACATAAAAGGCAAAGTCCTGACTAAATGACTAACTCACGTATCAACGCCCAGCCCAAACTACTGGAGGTACAAATACCAAATTTTAGGAAAATATTTTTTTATATCGTAGGCGTCATTTAAGAAGCGTTTTTTCGAAATTCGAACCCAAACGGGTGTAGGAGTGCAGAACGTGAGCCGATTTCTCCAAAGGAATAGCATTGTAAGATTAGAATTTGTACTTTTTATTTCAATGTAAAAGAAATTTCAGCGCATTCAGCGTGAACGAAAATTAAGTATAAGCACGCAAGATCACGTGAGTTTAATTTGTAGGATTGTTATTTGATTTAAATCTTTTGATTTTTTTCCGAATTTAATCTAATAGATGTTTACAAATGGTAAGAAGTGCGAAGATATTGCTATACAATGTCTCATGACAGTAAAGGCGATAACTATTCTAGATCTGATGAATACTTCTAAGAAATGTTAATTCCCTCTACGTATAGCTCACAAACTTAATGTTTATGAAACTGTTAATTTGGTACAGCTAAGATATAATGGCCGATTGAATTTTGGCATTGGCGGCTTTTGGCGAAGTTAAAAACTTAACGTAGAGTAGCTATTCGCATCCAGTTGTCTGAGTTAGGGTTAGTTTGTAGTTTGAATTATCGTCGCACTAGAGCTACACACGAGGGCTATTGGCCACGGGCGGCTTAATTTAGAACCACAGTCATATGACGAGCCGACCCCTGAGTAGGCACCCAAACTTTTACATCGTACGCAGCGTCGGGCTGGGCATTTTCGGGTGTAGGAGGGTTCGGGTGTCATTATATCACAGCTATTATATAGCAATTTAAACAGGGTCTATGGAAAAGCCCTCTAACTTCTAAAATTTCCAGAATACAATCGGATTTCTTTTTTCAAATTAATGCTGATATTAGATTGGGGAGAAATTATATACCGATAGAGTGCTGACCAGTGGAGAAGGGATCAATTGGTATAACATAAATGTTTACATAAAAAAACAATCACCGTTATTAAGGGTACACCCGAGCAACGCCGGGTTTATAAAGCTAGTGATTTATCAAAGTCATTTTTAGTAAACATTTATAATTTTCATGCAATACACTACTCTTACATATAAAATAACAACCATAACAAATATAAATACTACTAAATAAAATCAAACTAAGAACTTATTTTTTTATGAAATTTTCAATGCCAAGATATATGTTTATGATGCCTTTTATTCTTCAATATATCATGCATTGTATTAAAATTTGGGTCATGATATTATTTATTTCCATAATTTGCAAGATATTAGAAATACAAAACTTATTTTTAATAATTCAATACTTATACATTTTGAAACTGCCATGTCTTAAAACACAATAATTATTTTTATTCACACCAAAAAATTTATTGCACAATACTAAACATCAGTGTAAAAATTTCGATTTATTAATATTTTCTCTAAGATATTTGTTTTCATTTTACTGATACATTTATTTTCGTTTTTAAAATATGTTATTTTTTAATAAGTTAAAGAATACCTAGATTTTCAAATGCGCAATTTACCATTTCTCATGGATAAACCTGAATAACCATTATGCATCCTTCCTTCTCCCAAGGGCAATCTTAAAGACCCCTTATTATCCCGAAAGAAATACAACTGTAAATCGAAGAACAAAATGCGGAACGGATCCTGCTAGAACAAGAGGTATTGTGGCATTTGGAAAGTAATGGAATCAATTCTTCTAACTTCTTTGTAGGGGAAATTCCAGTTATCGGGTAGTTTTTTCGCCAATCGTCCTATTCGTTGCCAATTTTGATAATCCAGAACAAAAACTGATAGTGAAATACAACAACAAGCAAAAATATTTCTAAAAGCGAATCTGAGAAACACTTGTGAGATGTCAAAAGTATGCTTCTGTGTCTTACGTCTTTACACAGAAAACTCTCAGAAAAATATCGTTTCATGAAAAACGAACGATATAAAATTTGCAGCAAAAATATATCATGAATCTAACAAAAAGTTTTATTTATATAGCCACTAGAGTTTAACTCATAATGCAGCAATTACATATAAAAACCAATGCAAGAAACATTTATTTATGTGTTTTGATAAACTTTAAACCGTTTATAAAATAAAATACAATTTCAAATGTGCCATTTTTATCACAAATCGTTGATAATTAAGAATAAAATATGCTATTGGCCGACCTCTACTACAACTCGTAAAGTACTATTGTTTCAATACAGCATTGAGTAAATTATACTTGTAGTTATAAAAACACCAAATTTCCGTCGAAGGTATCAGTTTCTAATTTTTCTTTTATTATACATATAAGAAAGAATCTTATTATAAAATAAAATGCATAGCACAAATTTGTGCAATTTTGAGGGGGGAAAACGACATTCAATATTTGGCTACAAATCCAGATTTGGCGCGAAAAACCCTCAAAACTAGAAAAGATCCCCTTTTCTTACCGAATAAACGAAGTTAAGGTTTTTTTTATTATTATTGTTATCATTTTATTTCTGTTTGTACTGGTCTTAGGGAATATGGGAGTGCCGCTATTTGGCGATGTTTGCTCTTTTAACCGTACTTTCGTCGAAGTTCAATCTTTCCAAAGTACTTTGTTTATTTTGGATGTGGGGATTTATCGAGATGGAATCTGGAGTGATTGGCCACTAGAGTTTGTTTCAGGTTTTTGTTGTTTTTGGACAGAGCGTTTATGCATTTTAAAAAGAAACGTATTTCTCTTTCTTATCGAGTTCGATAACAATGATAATTTGCGCTTTTATTTCTTTGTAGAATTTATTGTATTACATTTACGCAATCATTTAACTGTACTGGATAATTAAAGGCGCATTATATTATCGTTTATTATTATAATAAATTTTATTCTGTAAAAAAAAAAATCTTTGATTTTTTTTTGCTGCTAGTTAGTTTTTTGAAAACACTAAAAATAAAATTAAATAATTTTTTAAAAAAAGATGTTTTCAAAATAAAAGAAATAAATTCTTTACCCGCGTTTTTATCATAAATGTGTAATCTGTAAAGTTATGTGTTTTACATTTAAATAATGTGTTTATTCGTTAAAAAAATGTATGTTTTGGTTAGAAATGAACTTTATATTATACAAAAATAAACATGATATTAGTTATACTTTGGAGAATGTGAGTTTTGGAACTAGACCCGTCTATTGATTAATTCTTAAAACAAGTATGTATATATTTATTTCATTCAACCAGAATGAATTGCTATGCTTCGATAAACTTTAAAATGAATTTTAAGAGCTTTTTAAAAATGGCAAAAAGCGTTCACTTAAAGAGCATTTAAATTAGAAAAAAAGTATTTCATAAGGAATTCAAGCGAAGCGGGTTTTATTTGTAGATATTCAGCCAATTATGAGATACGACCGTATTTTTCTATAAAAGGATACTTTAATTAAAATTTTCAGGCGAATGATTTTTTAACTATGTGAAAAGGAAATAGAAAACGTTTTATATCTTTATCTACTTATTCATTTCAACTCCCATTTAAGAATATAATTTCAAATCACGCTCAAAGTATAACTCATACTTTTCTCTTTTTTAATTATTTGGTAGAGTATTTTTAGAAGGAAAAGGTTATTGATTCGTGAGCAATTTTCCATAATTTAAGCAAAAACTAATCGCAGTATAAAAATGTTTATAAACTATATCGTATAATGCACTAGAATACACAAAGAAATAAAAATTTTAAAAAATTTAAAAACTTTGATTTCTAATATCATATTATTTTTTTAACAATCATAAAAACTTTTTATATTGATTTATTTGATTTATATTGGTTTAATTTATAAAAAGTGGGATAATACCATAGATATACTAAAACCGGATAATACGCGCATATTGAACAGTTTTGTCTTGTTTCTTGTAAAAGTATTCATGTTTGGTTTGACGGTCTCTGTCCGCGTGGACACAGACAGCTATCTGATTGGTTGGTTGGTTAATTTTTTATTGACAAATCAATCAGATAGCAAATCAATCAGATTGACAAATCAATCCACGGTTGAGCGTTCACGCTCAACTGTGTATTCAAGCATTAATAATTTCATGCATTTAAAGAAAATGAGATTTGTATTGCTATTATATCTGATTTACTGGTAATAATATAGCATTGCTTAAAAAAACCCAGTAAAACAATATTCAAGTTTACTTTGAGAACAAATTAAAGATATAGTTATAAATATCTTTTATTTCTAACTTTAAGTAGCAATTCCTGTATGGCTTCATTTCGTCTTAGCCTCAGGGCTATTTGTCTGGATTTCTCTCTTTAGAAAGTCCATCCATTTCCTCATTAATTTTTTTTAGTTGTTATTGAAGTCTCTGTATGTGACTTTGTAAGATTTTTATTTTTAGAGAAAAGATAAACAAACGTAGTTTGTTAGTAGCGTTCTTTTACTTGGCAAATGTGATATAAATATTTTTTGTACCTTTATATTACAAAGTAGAAAATATATTCTTTGAGTAAATTAAATTTATCAGAAACAGACTATTATGTTGTAAAGAAATAATCTAGAACTTAAAATTGTTATTCGTATGATTTCATATTTTTTATTACATCTTTATATAAAACGCATTTACTTCAATTTTTTAATATGTTTCTTAAAGCAATTCTTCCGATGTTGTATTATTTAATTTAGATTTTTATCGTGTTAATTGTTAATTTCACGATTTTGAAAAATTTGTGGATTTTTTCGTTATGAGAATTGTTTTAATTACTTATTTGTGTATAAAAAATCATAATAATCCTGTATAAACTAAAACTAACGATAAAATACAAACTTAAAATAATAAAAAATATATATTTAGTATAAGAAGTCTGAAATTAATAAAATAGTTCAGATATTTTCTTAGAATAAGAGAGAGAATACAATCACACATAAATATTAAAAAATATATAAGTTACTAACATGTCCATCATAAACATCTGTCCCCCACAAACTTCTTACACACTCCACTAACACTTCATATTATTTTGAAAAAATATTGTTTTTTGAAATATGAATTTACAAAACAAGAAAAAATATCTAACATAATATACTAGAATTTTCCTAAAAATAACTATCACATACCCACAACATAACCCAGCATAATATTTCACCCAGTAATATATTTAATATGGGCGAAGACATCCTTTATAAATGAAGAACCGAAAGTAGTGGCAGAATATACGGAAGAGCGAGTGACACTTATGAAGAATGGTCGACCCTAGCCCCATTATTTTTTCATAAGTCCCGGACAGGTGTGGAAGACGAGTTGTAACCCGTGTTAATGCTATTGCTTATGTCTCGTGGCCATTGTTTTTCTGATTATTTGTTGTGGAATGGTGGAGAAAAGTTTATAGTGGTGATATTGGTGGTGTTTGGTGGATGACTGATGCCTTGAGTTTTAAGTGTTATTTTTATATTTGTTCGGGAGTCCTCAGTTTTTGAAAATTGTTTGAGTAGCATCGTTTTAATATGTGGTGTACGATAAAAATTAATTCAAGAAATATTTTTTTAAATACATTTAACCTTCTTTTATTTTATAATTTTATAATGTTACTAAATTTTAAAATTTGAAGTACATGGGAGTCATTTACAATCAACAGCTACAGAAAAAGAATTTAATAAAACGTAAAGAAATTAAATTTTCAGTTAAAACTTAAAATTTATTCTCATGTAGGGAAAACAAGTTTACACTTCAACCAATTTGCTTATACCTTAAATAATTTTTACAAATAACATATTCTAATGCGTCGGAAGTTCAATTTAAATCAATCGAATTTTAAGAACATAGTTAAAAAACAGTTTATTTTTCTAACTAACACCACTTGTTATATAAAAATCAATTCAAACTTAACTTAATTTATGCCTCAAAAATTATAGTCATATTTTCGAAAGCCACAAAAATAGATCCCAATAAATCTTCCGTTTTCATAAACAATTCATTTCCATTTAAAATAATTGAGACGTATTTCTTAACTAGTTTATTATTCACATATACGTTTCTATGAAGCGCAAATAAACCATTTAAACTACTAAGAATTCAAAGAGAAATGCTTGTCATTCTGATAAAATATGCTTTGCAGTTAAAATAAAGGTACAGATAAATTATAACCAAACAAGAGGAAAGCAAGTCTTATACCTTTGTTAAAAATTTTAAAGATACTTATTTTCCAATACCATTGCTACTATAATATCTGTCGTTATTTTTTTACAAAGGAAATGTTTCAATCACGATGTTCGATGATGCTTGGGGGTTGTTCTTTTCAAGAGTAACTGACCGTGTAATAAAGTATGCGATTTCGGAAATTCGTGCGCGGAAGCACAAGATTGATAAAAATGTGATTTATCACCCAAGGCCTATGGGTGGCCCGATATAAAAGCTTACTTTATCTAACTCAATATCTATCTTATAATTAAGAAAGGGTTTTTACTTCGTGATTGTTAAAAATAGGCGGTGCTTTATTAATGATGATTTTCCTTATTGAGGATTTTGATTGCCTTTTAATCATTTGATAGTAATCGTGTAATTGTCAGGTAATTTGTAACTACTTATCCTGTAATCTAAATAAGGTAAGATAAGTCTGATGGGGTTGATACATGCTTATCAGTATATTTTAAAGTTTAATCCGACGTATACACCCTGCTACATATTGCCAGTTTTCTTAAAAAAACGAAATAAATAATTAACACAGTTTAAATATATATGTTAAATTTTAAAATGTACAGTCCCTGGACAAATTATTCAACGCACTGCAAGATTTCATGTAAAATATTAATTACCGGGTGATATTGTACCGTTTTATTATTTTAAATTGATTTGTTTTTTATTTTTATATTATCCAATCAATTTCCGATTTATTTGACATAAATAAAACAGCATTAATTTAGAACAGCATAAGTTTATTAAGTTTTGAAGAAAAGTTAAATTAATGTTAGTAAAAGTCCATATTTAGTGAGCCACCTTTAGCAGCTATCAAAGCTTTAATTCTGCGCGGCATGCTATCAATGCAAGACTGTACTGTCTCCTGCATTTGAGGATGATGATTCCACACATAAATAATCTTATAATAAATAATTAATATAAATTAATCTTAATCATAATTAATCATAATTATCTTAAAATAAATATAAATATGCAGTCTACAACAATTCTTTCAAATAAAAATCAATAATATTGTATTTTAAATATACCATTATTGCATAAAAACTCTTCAGAAACATAAAATTACTAAAAAAAATACAGTGCGTCTAATAATTTGTCCAGGGACTGTATAGTCTTAGACAGACATTTGATCAGAACAGAGATACAACAATTCTTATAAAATATAATTAAAATTCTAGGAACATTTGAATTATGTTTGCACAAGTTCCTACGGTTACAATTTTTGATTACTAATGTACATCTACAGGACATATAGAAAGTTGCCAGCATTCAGATATTCAAACGTTAGCGTTCGTCACGATCGAAACAGGACATTATTAGGAAAATTTCACATGCTTCCATGTCGGTAAAGTTTAGGTGCCAAAAAGTGAAAATTTACTACTTAAAAAAACTGATCACTACTTTAAAAAAAACCTAAAACTAGTTGGTAAATAATTATGAAACAGGTGAGATAAAGAACTATTCGGAATTAAAAAAAAGGTAAAGAGTAGAGCGCAAAAAATGTATAAAATACAGCTCTACAGTTTTACAATTGCCATTCAGTAGTCATTTCCTTTTGCTATTTAGTTAACTCGCCTATCGGGCGTTGCTTCTCTAGTTGAGTTGACATAATAGCAGAGTTGCCTTTCTAAGCTATAATTTTATAACCCTTTATGTATCAAGGTTCTATCTTGTAAAATCATCAATGTTCTTTTGATTTTCTATTGAGGTCAAATATTTTCATTCTATAATTTTTTGGAAATAAGTGATTTTCAACTTTGATGAAGCATACCTATCTCTTTTCTGTAGGCCCGTCTAACATTAGCTGCTACAATTCTTGAGTTTATTTATTGTGAGAAATTTACTATATTTTTTAATTTTCAATTGTATTTCGTCATCTATTATTTATGACATAAAAAAATCCATCAAATTCAAATTTAAGGCTCTAATATACTAAAAGTATATTTTCCTAAAACATTTAAGTCAGTAAATTATTTTATAAATTTATTCAAATGCAACTCGGCTGTAAGTTACAAAGTGATTATAGAATACGTGACCCTATTCTAAAATAAAATCTACGGGCTGAATAGAAGAAAATTCTAACACCTTTTCTCTCTTAGAATGTAAATATTTAAAACGAGAGACACATTAGTTTTTTAAACAGCTTGGATGAATGATGATGTAACTTCTTGGATATTCTGATATATCTTTGTGTAAGTAAGGGTACTAAGGGGTGTAACGAATTACAAGATACGAACCAAAGAAGATTTCAAAGTTCCAATATTTATTTAAAAACACATTTTTTTAAGTTAGTTTACTTCAGCTTCTTTATTTTAAAGCATCTATTAAAATGTTAAAAGGGTTCTTTTCGTATCAATCAGACCGTTTTCGGACATGAGCATCTCTAAGTCCGTGTTACTCCATTAGTCTACAAAAAAGTTCTGTTCTGCCTACTGCTGCAGTCAGGATAACTTCCAAAGTGGCCGGTAGGGGGCCACGGCTTCAGGTACGTTACAGGGGCTACGCTCTGCAAATAAATTAGACATTTAACGCAAAATTTCAAGGATAAAGATCTATTCCAGTTCTTGATATCAAAATGAAAAAGAGAAACTCTTTTATAAGAGCAATTTATATTTTTAAATTACTAACTAAACTTAACCTGTATTAAAATAACTGTTTCTGTATAAATAACTGTATACCTAACTAACTGTTAGGCTACTTCTGGGTCACCCTGTATATCAAACAATAAAAAACTTTGGTAAGGTAAGGTAAGGTAAACGTTTCGCTGTCTATTTCTAGCCTCCTACAGGAGCTTTAACACAGCCAATAACGCTCGTAATTTAGAACCCTGTCAAGTGACGAAAACTTTGGTGTATGCACTATTTTCGATCACTATATTATAACTTTATGTTTTTTAGTTTTTATATATTCTGGAGTTTCTACGTTATATAGTAGAAAAATGAATAACACATCACTAACACATTTTTAGATAAATTTGTATAAAGTCTAAACATTATTTCATTTCTTATACAGGGTTGAATTGTCGTAGTACTAGAGCTACAGGAGAGTTATTGGAGACAGGCATCGTAATTAAGAAAGATTGTCAAAAGTTACAGCTTTATTTACATACATATATTTACATTCTTAATCCCGAAGTTGCTCAAATTGTCTACCTTCGACATTGATGCATTCCTGCAACCATCCTCGACACTCTCACACACAGTACGACACAAATTCAAGTTGTCACGAATGTCCTTAAAAGGATCATCGATGAATTTCTTCAACTGGCGTACTGTGGCGGGTGTCTGGAATAAACATTATCCTTTACTACTCCCCAGAAAAAGAAATCCATGGGAGTAAAGTCCGGGGAACGTGGTGGAAACTCAATGCTCCCCCGTCTCCCTATCCAATGATTCGGGAAGGTCAGATCCAGGTATCGTCGGACCACCAAAGAATAATGAGGTGGGGCACCGTCCTGTTGAAAAAACAACTCCGCAAAGTCGGGCCGTGCTTGCAGTTGTGGTACTACAACTTGTATCAACATATCCAAATACCTGGGGCCATCAACGGTTCCATCGAAAAAGACAGAACCCACGTCACCATCGCAGGATATGCCACCCCACACTGTGACGCCTGGCTGATTTAAAAGCGTAGTCAAAATGACATGTGGGTTTTCGTCGGCCCAGTACACAGGGTTATATGTCTGTCGTGACCAGACAATTTCTAGCAGGCTTCATCTGTCCGCACTATTTTTGAAAGCAGGTCTGGTTGATCAGTCAGTTGATCGCGCATTATTTCACAGAACTGTAATCTGCGGTCAGGATCGTCCTCAAGAAGGCCATGTAACAGTCTTGCGGTACGGCTTAAGGTTCAGCTGGTGCATCAGGCGTTGTAATGATGCCCTCGGGATCATCAGCTCCCGAGACGCTTGTCACGTAGAATTCTTTGGACTGTTTACGAATGTAAGTGCTACATTCATCTCATTTTCCTGTGTCAACGTCGTACGTGGTCTTCCAGACTTCGAGGCATTGGCGACGGAACTCGTGGTTTCAAACTTGTCTCTGGTGCTGTAAATCGCATGACGGAAAGGCGCACAAATCCACAGCACAAATCCTTTTATAGGATATTGCAGTGACGGATTCGAAGTACGTCCTCTGGTGCATTGCATATTTCTAGAGCATCAAAATAACGGGCCGGATAGCCTGGTCGGTAAGGTCTAATAAACCGAAAAAGTATAATTCCGAAACTAAACAATCGAAGTCCACGAATTGATTACTCTTTGGATAAGATGCGCTTAGTACACTTTATTTTAGCCAACCAACAAATAAAGGGCGACCTATGTCAAATACCTAATCTAATAAACCCAAAGTTCTCCAATGTAAAATATCACTGTTAGCTACTTTTGGACACCTGTATTTATAACAATAATAAACTCGTTTTTGAGAATAATAATAACTTCAAAAGGTAATAATATAAGATATTACAGAAAAATATACAAATTCTACAACAAAACTTTGTTTAAGTTTTATTTCTTTACACCCTTATACAACTATAAACTTAAGAATATATTATAACCATTTTTCCTTAGGCATGACTTTTTCTAACCCTTTCTAGTGTTTAAAACAACGTAAAAACAAAGTCTGTTCTCTTCAAATGAAGTTCCGCGAAAAACTTTCATTCCACATTTTATTTGCTTTTCCATAAGTGCATTGTTTTGAAATTCTCCTCACGTATAGTACTTGCGAGTTTTATAAAAAAAACTTTTTTTGCTGTGGAATCTCCCTTTGGATTCTAGAAGTTTTTTTCTTACTGAGTTCTGGCTATGTCGAACTTCACGAGGAAAATGGTGGTTATGCCACACGATGACTCAACGGTTAGAACGTCACTATTCCGCATAAGGTTAGATATTTATTATTTTTTTATGTTCGCAAATGCTGACGAAAAAAACATGTCTCAGGAATTAGGATTCAAGCTGCATTCCTCAAGATAAAGTTAAGGAATTTTATTGTCTTAGGGAGAAAAAAAAGTGACGTTGTGGATGTAACAATAATCAGAAACTTTCACAAACAACTGTTTTTAAACATTTTTTTAACGTAACACATCGAACATGAATTTTAATGTTTTAAAACGATACCAATTCGTTAAACAACTAATTCAAAAGACATTGCATTTAATTTTTAATTTTTAATGAATTTGATTTTAACAATTTAGAGGTTGTCACACTGCAGGAGTTCTAATCAAAGAATATGAATTGATTAATTCTAATCAAAGAATATGAATTGATTAATTCTAATCAAAGAAAAGAATATGAATTGATTAATTCTAATCAAAGAATATGAATTGATTAATTCTAATCAAAGAATATGAATTGATTAATTCTAATCAAAGAATATGAATTGATTAATTCAGGGTCTTGTTCCAAAAAACTTACTTTATCTAAAGTATAATACATAGGTTCCGGTCCGTCCATTGGCGACTTTTGATGATTAAAAGTTCAATTGGTCAAAGTCGAGAATGAACGGCTCGGACCCTATCTTAGTTCCATTTTGATAATGCGAGTTTTGCACAACTAAATCTTCAATTATAGAAGAAGCGTCATGTACACTCTTAAAACAAAAGAGCGAAATTCACTCCTATAGGAGAAGTGGATTTTCGGCACCGGAAAGGAGTGGAAATTAACTCAGACTGAGTTAAAACCGCTCGTTTTAAGAGTGTAGGACGCAGATTATTTTCTTTTATGTCTTTTACCCACTCCGAAAAAGAGTGAAATTCACTCCTATAGGAGAAGTGCATTTTCGGCACGAAAAGAGTGGACATTAACTCAGACTGAGTTAAAACCGCTCGTTTGTTTTAAGAGTGTATGTCAGTGCAGTGTGTTAATTTGATTTTTTTATCGCATTCACAATAGGATTAGTAATAAGGCCCTAATTCGTTCATTCCCAATTACTTTTACAGTGTTATCGTGACTCCGTAAACAAAACGTCTAGTTACCATGCCAAATAAGTAAGGGGGTAGGGTAGATACATAAATATTCTGGCTTGTGTGCTTGATCAGAGACCAGCTTTTAATCCTTCGTCAAGTAAGACAGACAAATAAATAATTTTTACTGACACAGAGAAAGGAAGTACCCCCAGGGCGAAGGCGGGAATCACCCTGCACCCGTTACAGCGCGCTGACTGCTAGCGTAATGGTCTGCGATCCAAACCACTAGGCCATCCGGGCCCCATTAAGTAAGGTAAGGTAAGGTAATCGTTTCCGGCTGCCTATTTCTAGCCTCCTTTAGGAGCTTTAACACAGCCAATAACGCCTCGTAATTTAGAAACCTAGTAAGGTGTAGAGGTTCACTCCTGAGCGTGTACCAAAGGCAAACTTTTGGCCATAGTGCGCTTTTTCTGGAAATTTCTACTCCACCGATTTCACGCAGTGTACTCAGGACAAATACAGACAAACACACAACACCAAAATATCCCTGCCCATGCCGGGATTCTTGCTGTCTGACTATTTACCCGCCCAGTCGGCACAGTTTAAGAAATTATGTAATGTAATGTAATCGTTTCCGGTTGCCTATTTCTAGCCTCCTTTAGGAGCTTTAACATAGTCAATTACGCTTCGTAATTTAGAACCCTGGTGAAGTGACGAGGTCGACACCTGAACGGGCACCCAACGGAACTTCGAGTTTCGACTCCACAGATTTAACGAGCAGATTTAACGATTGTACTCGGGCACCCCGGTGATTTTTAGAGGATTTTTTTTCCACCAGCACAAATACATCTATAGTATTACTTGGATAAGGACAGAACCAAGTACCTTCTCGGTGAGAGGCTCGTCGCTTACACCTCTCGGCCACCGGGGGGAATAAATTATGTATGGCGCCAAAATTTTGTTGAAGGGGGAAATAAAATTTATTTATACAGCTGAAAAAAATTAAAAATAGGTAGCTAGAATAAAAGTAGACTGCAACTGTATCTTACGACGTTACGAAAGAATTACTGGAACATCGTATTGTCACGTTGAATGGAAATACAGTGCTTGTAGGCAACGTTGATTAAAGTGTCTACAAAATGTATGATTCAGGCCTAACCAAATGTATTTAATTTAATTTTTAATAATGCTATGTGGCTATACTAAGCTACATATAATATTACAATTGAGAATAACTCAATGTTAATTATTGAATCGTTAGTAGTTCTGGACACGTCGAAGTGTATCGGCATCCCCAATGAACTTATTTATACGAATCATAAACGTCATAGAAATTGCGTTATTGAACCTTAGTAATACGATCAGGACGGACGGACAAGGACAGACCCAAGAACCTTCTCAGTGAGAGGCTCGTCGATTACCACTCTTGGCCACTGGGAGGCCAACTCGAACTATAACCGACGATTGTCAACACGAAACGTCCTTACTCCTTCATGGTAATCGTCCCGAAAAGGGGTTAACTTTAACTGGGAATAGGGTTGGACAAAGTTTTCGCTGTAAGATGGGCGTTATTATTTCTATACTGCTACTTCTAAATTTACTTTTAATGATAAATAAAAAATTGGTAATTCAAATGTGAAGTGTAAAAAAATATCAACAACAATATAATGTATAAAAATATCAACAATATTTGATTAAAATATTACGAAATAATATGGAATATTTAATGTGCTAGTAAACTTAAAAATTACTAACAAATATTTTACCTTTTGGTTCACAAAAAAATAGTTAAACTTTATTAACAGATTTTGATTAAGTTAAAACAAATGACACCAATAAAAATTTACTTTAAGGTAAAACAGTTATTTAATGCAATATTCGAAGTAAAATATAATTTAATAACTATATATTATTTAACTATTCATAGGTTAAAATTTCCAAAGTGAATTTGCTAGTTTTAAATAAAGACATATATCTTTATGATACATGATTTTTATAAAGTGCTCAAAGAAAAATAATAACATACTTTAACATAAGAGTTGTAATTACAAATTGCGTTTACAGAGTAAACATCTTGCTAAACAGTTTTCGTCGTTTCATCCAAAAGTACTGAAAATTTTCCCAACTATAATAGCACTCGTCACGGCACCTCTTAAACTGCTTAACGTATATTTTGTTAAAGATTCAAGAATAGCGTCATGTTCACTTAGGCACGAACGGCAGTTTGTGATTCTGTTTGGAGTGGAATTATTCTGCAAGAGTGTGCAATGAAGCTTTAATTACTGCGCTATTACGAGAAAACACTACACGTAACATATCACTTTGTGTGCCAAAATGGTTGAAATTAAATTATAAAGAAAGTTGTTGTGTCTAAATATAACTTTGTAACAGAAGAGTTAGTATAAAACATTTTATTGTAAAAGGAAAATTATTATCAGGTTATTATAAATGCTTTCAGTTTTAATATATTGGAGTTGGTTATTAGATTTTTTTTTATTTTTTAATAATATTGGTATATATTGTACTAGCTGTTATACCCGACGTTGCTCGGGTAGTTGTGGAAAAATAATTTAACAGTCAATTTAACTATTTTTTTCTTTCATTTTAGTTACATAAGATATGAAGATTACCCAGTAATTTTCCATTTAATAACCCAACTTGGATATAGTAATGATCAATATTAATTTCAAAAATACCTTTGATAAGAAGCTCAAATTAAAAAGAATACATATTTAAGTAAAAAATAATCAGTAAGAAATAAAATGGAAAAACAGCTAAATCTTAAAAGGGTCTCAAACATTTATTTTAACGCAATTCAAGGGAGTTCTATAATAAATTAAAAAACTTTTTTAAGACACTTTATAGATATAAATACAATATAAGCAGTACAAATTTCTGCCATAATTCAATACAAATGCTGAAAAATTAAGAATTCAATGCACATGTATACAGTACTAAATCAATGCAGATATGTACAATAATTAAATGAAAATAAATACAATAATAATTGAATGAAAATAAGTACAATAATAACGCTAGCAAATTTATACCCGTTCTTCGCATGGATTAAAAATTATCAAATCGTTCCAAATATGTGTACCATATAACCTGTTATAGGATCATAAACTTATGTTATTGTTCCCGCTCGTTATAAAGTATAAAATCCCGTTTTATTGCCTTAAAATTCCAAAATGAAAAATACGCTATAAAATGCACTCATAAATGTCATCACAATTCCCTCATAAATACATAAAACCTTTTAGCTCATTTGGCGCGTTTTGGGAAATAATTTGGCAAGAATATATATATATAGCTACAAAAACACTCATTATACAGCTCTAACACAATGACCTTCGAACAAACGACCAGATTATAAATTATTTATAAACGAAATTGTCCATTTGGCGAGTTTTAGTTAATAATTTGGCGAGTTTGGCAACGTATTTGGCGAAAAAATAAAGACATAAAACACTAATATGCAGCTCTAGTGCGATGGCCTTTATTAACCATCATAGTTCAGTAATAGCTTAACTATACACTTATTGCTTAGATATGCATACATGCAGTCAACAGAAAAATCAATGAAAAAATCACATCAAATAAACCCACAATAAAATCCGGAAATGGAGACTGGCGGAATTACGTCACTTGAAACATGTCAATTATTTTTCAAGTAATGAAATTAGTTTCTGAAGGTAATGGCAACAGAATAAAATAAACATTTTCAATTTTAAATGTTTTCGTTAAAAGTTTTATTTAATTTTTTCAGCCGATGGCATCAGGAAAGTAAAAAAAGATCGGATTTGAGCCAAAGTGGTGTAGTTTTTTCAGAAAATTCGAATAAAAACTTACGAAAACGATAGAAGGAATGGTCTGATTCAAAAAATTCTTAGCATATGTTTGTTCCGGAGATGAGAAAATTTTTGTGCCAAATTTCGTAACGATCTGTTGCGTGGTTCTTTAGATCTCGTGTCTTATACAAACAAACAAACAAACGGAAGTTGCCTTTTATGTATATAGATTGTAATGTGGGGTATAACCGATTTTAACGTTTAAGTTCATATATGATTAGCTAATCACATATAGAGTCTACTTCGTAATGTAGTAATATATTTACTATAACTTAGACATTTGAAAAATTATTTTGAAAATTATCCATTTTTTCTCTTACCATTGGTATTACTATATATTACATTATATTTCTTAGATAAATATTTACTCATTAAGAATTTTTAGCTAGTGTAAAAAGAGTTGATATTCACTGGTATAGCTTTTGACAATTGACATTTTTCTTAGATAAATATTTACTCATTAAGAATTTTTAGCTAGTGTAAAAAGAGTTGATATTCACTGGTATAGCTTTTGACAATTGACATTTTCTTCAATGGCAGAGAAATATACACACACAATTTTAATGAACTTCATCTTTTATCAAACAAAGAACATATACATCAACGACATTCCCAAAACTGCAATCCTTCTCAATGAATACAAAAAGATCCGCCACCACATATATATAAGCCCTCCAGAAGCAAGCATAATCTCAAAGAACTGCATTTTTGAGATAGTCAAAGCTAAGCCGGAAGTCCAAGGGAAAGGGTCAAAGTATGCGTATTTCATCAGTGTGAGAATAGGGATCGTCATATTGAGTCAGGTACCTAAGGTATAAGCTGAATCACGGCATACGTGACCCGTTACGTAGGTTGCCCTTTGACGCTTGGGATTTTTTTTTGCTTTCTCTCGGAAATTAGTTTTTTGAGATAAAATATGTGTTATTGTTTTTTTTTTCTTGTTCAGAAGAACATTATTTTTTGTTTTTTGTTTAGTGTTCATTCCAAACAAAACATTTTTCATTTATTTTTTACCAAAAACGAAAAAGAGGAAAATGAAATTTAGATATGTTTGCAGTTGAAACTGTGAACCAGGATTTTACCGAAAATTCAAATGAACTTATTTTTTTTGTCTGATACACATAAGTGCAGATTACTTATAAAATAAACTAGTATACTTATAGCATTAAAAAAGTTCATTAAACCTATATGATCAAAATATTACTTACTTAGTCCTCTTCGTGCCCTGTGGCATATAAGGCCTTAAGCTTATTACGCCAACTCCTGCGATTTTGTGCAGCAGCTCTTGCTTCCGACCAGCTCGCCCATCCAGCCTGGTTCCTCTCGTCCTAAACCATTTTCCTCCATGTTAATTTGGCCCGTCCTCTTTTTCTTTTACCATCGGGGGCCCATGTCAGTGCTTCTGCAGGAATTTGCTTTGTTGGCATTCGTAGCACGTGACCAATCCATTCCCACCTTCTTTTTTATATTAATTGCCAGCGGTTCTTGTTTGGTGTTATTGTAAAGCTCAATGTTTGATATTGTTTGTGGCCAGAAAATTCCCATGATTTTCCGTAAACATCTGTTTTGCCAGCTATTAATTATTTTACTTTGTGTTTTAGAAATTTTCCATGTTCCTGTTCCATATAGAAGTATACTTTTCACCAAAGAGTTAAACAGAACAATTTTTGTTTTTTAACGTTAGACTATTTGATCGCCAAATTATATTTAATTTTTTTAAACAATTTTGTGCTTTTGCGATTTTAATTTTTATATCTGCATCAGTTCCAAGGTCTTTATCAAATGTTGCACCAAGGTATGTGGATCCATTAACAACTTGGCCACTTTCCAGCTGTAAATCACGTATATTATTTTCATTTATTCTCATTGTTTTAGTTTTCATTATGTTTATATTTAAGCCAACATTCTTGGAATATTTTTCAAAAATAAATGTTTTTTGCTGTAGATCTTCCAATTTGCTTGCAAACAGTACAATATCGTCTTCAAAATCCAGATCTTCCAAAACTGTGGTAAATTTCCATCGTATTAATCTCTTTTTATCTCTAAATGTATTTGTCATAAATTCAAGTTGTTATTTTAAGGATTTTGTAAATAAAATAAATATTTTATGCAGGATGTGCAACGCATTATACCAAAATACTAATTTCGCACGACATACCAGACCATTTTCATGCGAACAAACTTTATTACTATTGTCGGTGGAAATCTTTTTTTTTTTGTGTCTTAATTTCTTCGTAATTTTTTACAAACTTTTTAACGGTGTATCTAAGATTCTTCAATGTGAATCTCTTCTTTAGGATGTAGAAATCTTCAGTCACCAAAGAGCTATCAGAAGTAGATGTTAGTTATTTTGCAGAGATCTTATGCGCCTGCAAAATTATAAGGTATTTTCTGTATTCTAAATTTGCGTACGTTTTAATGACGTATGCCTTAAATTTCCATAAAAGTCTAAAATCTATAAGGAGTTTATCCGAAAAATGTTGTTTTATTTTGTTTAGATATTAAAAAGTTTGTTTTTGTTCATATTATTTACTAGAAACTCTACTTTACTTGTGTGAAAATGGGGATTTTCATTTTGAGTCAGGTCAGATGAATAGCACAATTCATAAATATTTACTTCTTGCGTTAATCTTTGGCAAGATATGTTATTTAATGTAAAACATATTTCCTATGGGATAAAGTGTGTTTTTGCTATCTTTAAGAAATATGTTTTGCTATAAATACTCGTAATTTCAAATATTATTGAATACATAGTATTTAAATTTCAAGTTGAATATACACTGTAGCTGTCCTCTTTAATGGAGTTTTTTAATGATGATTCAAAATACTTTTATTCACATGATTTAAATACAAAAAAAGTAAACTTTATTTTATTCTTTGCCAAGGCATCGTAATTATTCTTAAAAAATCTCAGTAAAATCATGAGGTCTATTTTGTTAAGAATTCAATTTAGCAGAAAAATTATAAAAAATTTGAAAAATCTTAAATAATTAAATCTCAGTTGAAGAAATAAAACCATTCCCGTAGGGAAATTTAAAGAACATTTATAAGATTACATTTTATTAAACCAGCATATCAAAGCAAACAGAAAAAAAGAACATTAGCTTTTGAAAATTATCTGTAATACAGAATAAATTCCCTCAAAACTAGCCCTGATAATCTAATGAAAAGGAATTTTCAATTAGTTTTGTTATGTAGTGAACATAAGTCGACGTTTTTAGGATTCTTATTACTAAAATAGTTTTTATGTAATTCCATTTTAAATTAATTAATTTGAAAAAGAATTGAATTGGAAAATGAAATATTTCTACCGAGTACACTGGCCTCAGGTAATCAATACATTTTTTTATTAAAGTATGAAAGATTTTTTGTATAATATCGGTTGTGTCATACATAAAAATATTCAACAAATATTTATTGAAAACAATAATTAGTGAAAATAAGTATACAATAAGTAGTGAACATAAGTCGACAGTTTTTAGGATTCTTATTACTAAAATAGTTTTTATGTAATTCCATTTTAAATTAATTAATTTGAAAAAGAATTGAATTGGAAAATGAATATTTCTACCGAGTACACTGGCCTCAGGTAATCAATACATTTTTTTATTAAAGTATGAAAGATTTTTTGTATAATATCGGTTGTGTCATACATAAAAATATTCAACAAATATTTATTGAAAACAATAAATTAGTGAACATAAGTATACAATAAGTAGTGAACATAAGTCGACATTTTTAGGATTCTTATTACTAAAATAGTTTTTATGTAATTCCATTTTAAATTAATTAATTTGAAAAAGAATTGAATTGGAAAATGAAATATTTCTACCGAGTACACTGGCCTCAGGTAATCAATACATTTTTTATTAAAGTATGAAAGATTTTTTGTATAATATCGGTTGTGTCATACATAAAAATATTCAACAAATATTTATTGAAAACAATAAATTTGTAATAAAGTTTTTTTTTGCTTATTAAGCAGTATTTGTTATATCCTTCGTAAACTTTTTATAAACTGAAACATCTAAATGCAGTTATTTACATTATTCGACAGCAAACATCAAACAATTTGAGTTCTGTAAACTTCCAGATTATGCTATCTCAGTGAAACCTGAAGAAAAGTTAATTATTTCTTTTTCTTTCAGTAACTTACATTCCCAAAGAAACACACACATTTGCCCAGATGAAAGTGATGCAAAATGAAGTGAGTAAAAAGGGAGTGCAATTGGCTTCCTTCATGTGACGTATTTCTTCCACTTTTCATTCCTCTTCTTTATTCTGTCTGTGCTCTGATTAGTGTTCTGTTTCCATTTGACCTTGATTCACCAATGGAGGTACAAAACGTAATTATTTTTCATTCAACATTTAAGTTGCCACTCAAGATCTAAAACATGCAAATTGAAGAAATGAGTGGAAAACGTGCTACGTAACAGCAAGTTTAAAACGATAAATAACCTTTAACATATTTCGTTTGCCCTTTGATAAGTTAAAAACGGTACTTGCAACCAATAAAAAATGTACTTAACTTAAAATTTGTAAAAAAAGAAGAAACTTGTTGTCTTTAAAGGAGGTAAATAATATGTTAATTGACTTCAATTAAAAAAAATAATTTTAAAGCACATTCGTCCACTAAGCTCTTCAATTTTTTTTCATATTTTTATCTCATCGTATAGGAAGCAAATACAAGAAAATAATGAAGAATAAGTTTGAAAGAAATTTATCTTTCATAAATTTATCTCTCCCACAAAAATGCAAACCATGCGTATACAAAAAAATCTAAAGTGAAAAAAAAGTGATTTTTCAAACATATCTTGATAAACTTCATGCCTACACAGAAAAAAATGATTGAACAAGTGGTGTGTAAACTGAATTTATTAATTTAAACGTATATTCATACACATATAAGCCAATTTATCTCACATGTCACAGTAAATTACTGTTTATATAAATAAAAAAAAATTCAAGAGCATATGTGTAAAAAAATAGATTATTTAATTTATTTATGGCTTTTATGCAGAAGAAGAGAAATGAAGAAATGCTCTGCCAGTTTTTATTCCGCTTTTTGACGTTCATTTTTTAAAATTGTGATTAGAAGCTAATGTAAAAAACTACACATTAAATATGAACAGTTACGATAAACAATTGTTTTTATTGTATACTTATTGTATACTGTTTAATCGATGTGTATCTTTTAATCTTTCAATCATATCTACTTTTATTTACAAATAAAAAAATCTAAATTTATATTATTAGGTTTGAAACTAGTATAATTCAATTTACTACTTCAATTTTTATGTAAAAATCCAACACAACATACATATATGCAAAACACTAACAACATCTTCTAGTGAAACCCAAATCTTTTCCCCACTAAAATCCTTTTTCGTACTCATTCGGATTTTCCCATATACTTCCAAATTCAAAACCTCTCCAACAAAAAAATGACTCCCAACTTCACATAACCATATTTAAATGCATTGGTATTGAAAAGCACTTTTATCGCCTACTTTACCACGCAGTCGCCAGGGAAGTGTAAGAAAACACTCACAAAAAAGCCGAGAAAAAATATCGCCCAGGCCAGAGGGGATCCCGAGGATGACGAAAAATAAATAGATGAGGCATAGGCTACTGCTGCGTAGAGCCATTTCCTGGCACCTACCGACTACGAGAATCTGAAGAATGTTGTTCTATGTTCTTTTGAAACAACAGTTTCTTTTTATAATTATTTTTCCATATAGTAAGTTATTCTTTGTTTTTTTGAATTGGTAGAGATACACAATGGCATTTGTCGACGGTGTTCTTAATGGTGTTTCGTGGTTAAGGGGCCCGGATAGCCGAGTGGTTTGGACCATTAAGCTAGCAGTCTGCGCGCTGTAACGGGTGCGGGCTCGATTCCCGCCCTCGCCCTAGGTGTACTTCTTTTCTCTGTGACAGTAAAAATTCTTTCTGTTTCTGTCTTACTTGACGAAGGCTTATATAAGCGGGTCTCTGATCAAGCACACAAGCCGGAATATATATGTACCTACCCTACCCCCTATCGTGGTTAAGTGTGACGAGGCAGATTTCTGATAAATTATACTACAACACAGCCTTATACATTGTAGATATTGTACGCGGCGTATAACTTTGAACTATTACTACATATTTTACGTGGTACACTCTTAAAACAAACGAGCGGTTTTAACTCAGTCTGAGTTAATTTCCACTCCTTTCCGTGCCTAAAATGCACTTCTCCTATAGGATTGAATTTCACTTTTTTGTTTTAAGAGTGTACAATCTTATATACATAGTTTTACTTTTTTTTTACTTTTATTTCTGTCACAATCCGTTTATAGGCTGGATCGACAAATACAGATTTTGCAAAGATAAGGATTTGCATGATGCCTAAGTTTTTTTTTTAAAAATGATATTCGAATTGAATTTTTAATGCAATTATATACTTGAAACCTACTTTTTATATCTATTTTATATTTGTTTACGCATTGAACATTTACCTACAGTCCGAAACCTAGCAAATTAAAAGAAATATGAAAAGGAGAAATATACCTGAATATTCCTATAATAACTTGTTACTACAAAGATTTAATTTTATTTCTAGCTATATTCGTGAAGTGCAAACTGTAAGAAAACTACTTTTGATGCTTCTTTCAAGTTATTTTGGCTCTTTTACACTGAATGTATTTTTATAACTCATCAGCAAACAGTATATTGCAAGTCTAGTTGTATTATTTTTCTATTTTAAAACTATAGACACTTTTACTTTTCCGCTCCTTCACACCCGAAACACTTCAAGAAAAAACAAACGTTTATTTGTTTCTTTCCTTTACATCCACTAAAGCCAAATCGATTTGGGACAACCCAGTTAAATACGTTTCAAGCAAAAGAAGGCTACGAAAAAGAAATTCTTCGTAACAGCATAGTGTGGAATCATGTTTTAGAAAGTACTTTTTTGGCACAGCTCATTTAGTGCCACTGCCTTGTCGACAATTGTTCGAAGTTATCTCCTTTAGCGCTCATAATGCTGCTGGGGAAAGTGGTTGAAATGTGGACTTATTTTTTCCCTAAGTTGCCAGCTAAGTGAGTTGACTGGAGAGGTATTTGCATAATGTCCACTGAGCATTGAGTTTGTTTGCGAAGAGGATAAAGTTTTATTAGGGAAAACGGGTAGAATAAATTTGTTTTTGTTTTTCAATGTGATTCTTTTTTTTTTTTGCTAAGGGTATTTGAGCAAGAAAAGAAAATATTTAATTATGTACTTTAGGGTTTCTTAGTGATTTTGTCTACGTTTAAAATAATTAGATGAAAATAAAATATTATTTGATGTAGTGTGACAAAAAAAAATATAGATCGATAGATGACAAATTGCAATATTTCATTAAATTTTACAGCAACGTGTATTATGAATTTAAGAAAAATTGCACTACTTATGATTTAATACCATACAATACATAAAGTATTAAAATCATTAAAAAAATAAATGACTTTTGAAACTAACTATGCATTATATATCTGTGAATGACACCTTTGTAAAAAATACTTATATCACTTTCAATGTCCTCATACTAATGTGGAGGAAAGTCGATAAAAGTTGGACTTATTTTTCTTGAGTAGTTAGTTGGCTAAGTGAATTGGTTTGGGAGATATTTGCATAACGCCCGTTGAACATTCAGTTTTTGTAGATTAGCGTTTTTATGGAAATTTCTATAATGAGTTTGTTGGTTTTAAACTTGTACCTTTGTTTTTGTTTAAGTATGTTATAATTTTGGGTAATTGACTGTTTTCGCATAATGGTTTTATGAGCCTCCATCTTAAACGCTTTACTACTTTAAGGTAAAAACAACCAATAATAATACTTTATGTAAGTTCATTTATTTACTTGGACACTTTGAGTTATCTTTTGTTAAATTATTTCATATGGTAAAACTGCCCGCACTATCTTTTCATAGAATTGATTGAGTAAGGGCAGAGACGGCATTTTTGATTTTCGCAGCATTGCGTCTCAACCCATTGAGCCACGTTGGGCCTCCTCTTTGAAAAATAAGATTATATTTATAAGAAATGTGTATATTGTTAAAAGATAATTTATCTTAATGTTCATTTTAAACGCTGCACAAAATAATCGCGCAAGCAATAAAACTTAATTTCACCTTGCATAAACTCATTAGGTGTTAATTTTCAAAATCGATATCAATTTATGACTTAAAACATGTTTTTTTATTACAATTTATGAAACATTTAAAAAACCATTACAAGGTAAGATTTTTCAAAGATTTTAACATGTATTTTTACCGTATGTCTTAGTCCTAAAATACATCCTGGGAAAACAGAAATGAGGTAGAAAATGTATTTTAAAAGGATTATTACACAGAAAGTTTGGAGACTAAAGTTATTTGCATATCGTTAAATTGTTGATATATTCTACCAGGATCTTAAAATATTCTATTTCTAGTCTCCTACTTGTTATATCCTTATCTCATTCCGAGAAGACTTGTTTCTATAATATTTAAAAACATAGTAAGTTTAAACGATTTTACAGAAACTTATAAAATATGTATGAAAGTGTTATCAGATTAGACGAAAAGTTTATTATCACAGGTTTTAAAATTTAAATATATAATAAGCTCACTAATTTTCTTTTTGCTAATTTCCTTAGCAGCTAAAGGAATACTTTCAGGATAGCTTTTTTAAAAACAAAATCATACTCTCAATGATGTGAACAACTAACTTTACAGAACTTTATTTTTAATATTTATTACGTATGGTCATTCGTGTTTGTTCAGTATTTTAATATTTTATTTTATCGTTTTATTTCATTTTATTTTTTACCTTTCATATTTCATTTTTTTGATATAAAATCCCAATTGTTAATAAACAATGATAACATGACGTAAATGTATGCATACATCTTACTTTAGATTATCCTGTTAAAAAAATCAACTTACTATAGATTTGAAATAAAAATATATTGTTATCATTAACTATTAAGTATTTGATTACCAGATTTAAAAATATAATGGAGAAAAAACATCGGTGAAAATTTCACTTACTTTTATTTTGACAAGTGAAATTTACTATATTTTGCAATAATATAATATATATTGTTATAATTATCAAACGGCATTGTTAGTGTTAAAAAATGGAAAAAAATATGCATATTTAAATTAACTTGAAGATAAAAGAACACTTGAGCTTCTACTTTGGTCTTCTATATTATAAAACTTTTTCGATAGTGTGAAGTGTCCCTCAGAAAGACCGGTCACCGATCTAGTTTCAGATATAGTATAGTTTTTTTCTCCACGAAAAGTTGAAAAATAAAAAAAATCACTGATTTGAAAAGAGTTTTAAATATTTTTAAACTTATTAAAAAAACTGTGGAAAATTACTTTTTTATACATTGAAATACTAGCGAACAAACAAAATTTCAATAAATAGTGAGGTTTCATAAACAAAGCAAATATCTATGAAGAACAATGTGTTTGAATGGTTATTCGATGTTTATGCTTTTGTCTACCATGTTAAACCTACTATCGCCTTACTATTAACTTGATGTCGTTTTGGGTCATCAAACTTCCTTAACTAGCTTGAGCTATAACTATAATTATTTATAAAGATATAGATTAGTTAAAACCAACAACATCTTATATAATATAAGTACCACATATCCTTCAACATCCCACATATCCATCTTATGATTTTAAACCACATTTACTAACAATTCAAATCAAGTAATTAATTTTCTAACTTAATTCCCAGTATGAATAAATTAGTTCAAATAAAATCTTCATTATGCATTTAATTACATCTCCTGAATCTATTATCATACTTAACTCCAGATAAGCAACAACCGAAAATACGGAATATTAAAACATTCAAAACTCTCTATATTTATTTAAATCCCGTAACTATATAAATTTAGATCTGATAATAACACATTAAAGTCCCCCAACATGAATGAAATAATTCAATTACCGCATCTCATGCATTTAGTCACATCTCATGAATCCATTATCATACCAAACACACAAAAGCAGTAAACCTTACCCCGAGACGCTTAATTCCGCTAGCCTCGCGACCTGACACGGACCCTTTATTTCATACCTTTGGGTCACCCAACTGAGAAATAGGGGACAAGACTGTCGTGGGAGGGTAAACTGCAGTAACTAGCCAAATAACTTGAACCATTGTTGCAATAGGCTCTAGCCTATAAGAGAGCATAGGAAATGACTGACTATTTCGTGGCAAAAATGGTTCAATTCATTGTTGTGGTTACTGCAGTTTACCTGCCAAGGCAGAAGACAGCTGCAAGGAGAATTTAACGTAGAGAAAACACTTTTGTAAACTGGGGAGAAAGGGGTGATCTGGTGAAAAGTGAGCTGGCCAGTTCATCTTTGTCAGACACAGTTTCCGCCTCTTCTGGAACCGTGAGGATGAATATTCATTTCCTCTTTTGTTGTTGGTGGGTAAAGTTGAGAGGAGTGTTTTGAGGGTTTTCTTTGAAGAGTATTTTCCCGTTGTTCTTGTGTTTTTGTCAAGAATTACAGTTATCGTTAAATGCGTACCACTATTTTAGAAAATTATTTACACCGCTGAATTTTATTAAAATATTTTTTGTTGCAACAATAGTAATAGATTAGCTCTGAAGAGGTGACTAAGTTGAAAAGAAAAATAATTAACTGCATTAAACATGTATTCGGTGATTTTGTTCAATGTGATCTATTTTTATCATTGCCTAAGGAATTTACTTGTTTGAATAGTGACGTAGTTTTTTTTAACTTTCATTCTTTCTATTCCTTCGATCAGTGCACCGATTGGTGGTCTGTTCCTACATGTCCCACATGGTTAACCAATCTCGGTACGAGGAGACATCACTCTCATCAGCATTTTTGTTGCCATTTAATACTTAATGATTCATTTACACAAAATTATATACGATACTAAATATTCTATAACTAAGTCACTATATTTCTTTACATTACATTTTTAAAATTTGAAATAAGACAATTTTCAATGTAGCAACAGAAAATAACTGAGAAAAATATTAAAAAAAATTAATGTACAATAATTGAAAGACCATTTTATTTAGTAAAGATCAAATTTGTTGATAAACTATATTTCTTTTCATTTCAGAACAGAGTCCCACGCTTTATGTAAGAACATGCTAGTAATAACTACTAAGCATCCCTCCACACCCTTAAGTTGAAGTTTACTATCAGGAGTTAGGGGACTTTTGAAAGGGTTTCGGGGTAAACTTCGTGAGTGAAAAGGGGAAGGATGTTTACTTACGGATACGACAGAAATCTTAATTCTTAGGAAATTACAAAAGAAAGGGTGGAAATCGCTTTTAGAGACCCTTGGTAATGAGGAAAAGGGCACGTTTCTACGTGAAGATGGGCTTGGGAATTTGTTGACTGTTCACCCAAAGTTCTGGTAGTTCACATGCTGGAGGGTGTCTTATGGATGATTGGGTGGAGCATATGATTAACTATGTTTCAGTTCAAATGTTGTGTATAATTTAGTAGGATTTTAACGTTATACTGTGTTTTAAGTTTACCTATAAAGCGATTAATAGCAACTATTTAAACATATTTTTTTAATTTCTATGGATTGTGTTAAAAAAATATTTTTGTAAAAAATTTTATGTGACGGTAGGCTAGGGAATTTGTTGATTTTTTTATGTTTAAAATAACAAACACAGAGTTCATTCTGTAGAATATAATACTAATTTAAAAATGCAGCAAAAAATATTAAATGTATGCAATCTACACATTTTTAAGAGTTATTATTAATTTCCTTTAAAAAAATTCATATGTGTTCAGATCAAAGTACAGAACTTTATTAATTCTCACTATAAACATTAAGACAACGACCAAAGATGTTACGTTGTTATTTTTAGCCTACAGAGGGTATTAACACATTTTTAGAACGATTTCGGGGCCGTTTAATTAATGTTTAAAATTAAAACTATTTTTTTAATTGTGCGATCTGATAGCCTTTTTTCTGGACTATAGGTCTGCATCGTGGTTTCCATGATAGAAGAGCTTTCCGTAAAATTTCCAGGGGTATTGCTTTTCATTCCTCTTCCACTACTTTCCAGAGTCCATCTACCGTGGGGGTTTGCGTTTAGAAAGAGCTCTTTTTAACAAACCAAAGGCACAATAGTAAATAAGTGATACGTCAGGGGACTTTGCAGGAATATGTTGAAAAGGTATATATGCAATACTTGTATAAAGTCTTCATTTTTTCATGGAATGCAGCGGTACTTTTCGAAGTATGAATTGTAGCTTTGCCTTGATGAGGTTTCACTCTTTGAAAGTCATTGGGATAAAAAAAGTGGAATTTCTTCTGTGAAATATTGGACGTAAAACCTTCTCCTGATAGTATGATGAGTTTGATTTTAACATTTTTTCCCACTCTTCTTATTTTTAATTTCCCATTGTAGAGAAACCGGCAACAATCATAAACCCCTTACTGAAACTTTCTTTACATTGACGGAACCAGATTTGTAATTTTTTTTTGTATATTTGTTTTGAGTCTTCTTTCCTTGCAGAAATAATGATTGACGGTTTTTACCTTTCCGATTAATAATGTTGCTTATTTTGCACTTAAAAATTTTAATACCATGCATTTCACTACGTTTTTGAATTCTAGAATAAGATTATTTCTCTTCGGAAAGCGTAATAACATGTCCTTCAATCCACAGCTTGTTTACATGCGTCATTTTGAACGTAGAATAAATTTAAAAGTAGCAGACGATAGTTCTCATTTCAAATAATAAGCTGTTGCCAAATTTTTTAGTCTAAAGCAATTACTTTTTTTTTAATTCTTTATCGAAATTGTTCTAAAAATGTGTTAATACCCTCTGTACAGCTGGGGGAAAAAACGATCCACCCTTCGGTTTTCGGCTGCTATTGGTCAAGAAATTTTGTGAAAGGTGTCATTTTTCAGGAAATAACGTAAGGTATTGAGAACTGGCAACCAAAATTGTATAAGGGGTCGTTACATATTAAATTGAGTACCAACTTTGAAAATTCTAATGGCAACACCCAATTTTTTTAATATAAAAATGTTTATCATCTTCAAAATACCCCAGATCCAAAAAAATTATTAATTTGCTTTATTTGGTGAGATATAAGCATTCAAAGTTGAACGCCCATAATGTTAAAAAAGTTTCACAAACTTTTATTCATACTTCCACAAATAAAATTAATTAAACCAATTTTTTTTTCATTATATACTTCTTAATCTTCCAAAAACAAATCACACAAGTTTTTTCATCAATTTTTCATTTTTATTATTTTTTTATTTAAATTTAAATAAGAAAAAATAAAACATGAATAGCAACCCCAAATTTTTGTTACATAAATCGATAAAGTAGATCAAGTAGAACCCAATCCCGAATTTTTTAATTCAACGACAATTATTTGCCGAGTTATTGTAAAAATACTGAAAAAAACAAATTTTATGGACCGTGTAAAAAACTTAGCAAATTGGATCCTAACTTGCATTATCGTTTGGTGATTGAAAAGCGTTTTTGGTAAATGTGTATTCAAATTATTGATGTCTGTCAAATGTATAAAAATCTTTTCTTGTTTCAAGTGCATACAATGTATTTTGTTTGTATAATTAACATTAAATTATATCGATTACTGTTTTTGAATGTATGTTATTTCAAATACAATTTCAAAAAGTGTGTTTGAAATTAAAAATTAAATACCCTAAAATATTATTGGAATTCGGTGTTTAGCATATTTTATTGTTACCACATTGATTATTTAAAATGATTAGTGCCCACTGCCTTGGTTAAAAATCATTGCCAAATGATTCTGCGTAATTTTATTTTGCTTTCCTTTAAATATCGTGTTAAGATCATAACTCTCGTTTTGTAATATGTGGTTTATATTACCGATAAAGTGACTTGGGGTTCCGGACACAATCCCGAAAGCCAAAATACCGACAAGCCAGAATCTCGAACGCCGAAATCCCGAAAGGCCATAATTCCGACATAGACGAAACCCGAACGGGTCGAAATCCCGAAAAAATATATTTTTGTCCATTTCTCGATTTAAAAAAAAAAAAAAATATTAGAGATTACTTATTGTTTTATTTACTTATTTAGTTGTTTAGTTATTTAGTCAGCTAGTCAGTCCGTTAGTTAGTCAGTCAGTTAGTCAGTCAGTTAGTCAGTCAGTCAGTCGGTTAGTTAGTCAGTCGGTTAGTTAGTTCAGGTCGTTAGTTAGTTAGTAGTCAGTGTCAGTCAGTTGTAGTCGTAGTCAGTCAGTCAGTCAGTCAGTTAGTTAGTCAGTCAGTTAGTCCGTTAGTTAGTCAGTTAGTTAGTAAGTTAGTTAGTCAGCCAGTTAGTCAGTGAGTCAGTCAGTTCACTGACTAACCATTTGACAGTAAGGTAGACTAAGTTAGTCAGTCTGGACTAACTAACGGAGTGACTAACTAACGGACTGACTAACTGACTAATTGACTAACTGACTGTCTAACTAACTGACTGACTAACTAACGGAATGACTAACTAACTCACTGACTAACTGACTGTCTAACTAACAGACTAATTGACTGACTAACTAACTTACTGAGATACTAACTAACTGACTAACTGACTGACTAACTAACTGACTACCTAACGGACTAACTGACTGACTAACCAACTTACTGACTAACTAACTGACTAACTAAGTGACTAACTAACTGACTAAATAACTAACTGACTAAATAACTAACTGACTAAATAACTAACTAAATAAATAATCTAAATATTTAAAAAAAATATCTCTATATTAAAAAAATCGAGAAATGGACAAAAATCTATTGTCGGGATTTGTCCCAGACCCAGTGCGCCGAATTTTAAACAAACTTTTTGTAGCAATATGAATGAAACAAAAATTTGCATAAAATGTAAAACATAAATGTAATAATCATGTTTGTCTATCTGATTGTAACTAATCGCATTTGAAAATCTGTTCGTTATAAATAATCGTATGTGTGACTTAATTTAAAATTAAAACTTTTTCTCGTCTACCCTTTATTTTATTTCTGAATTTTAAAATCTGAAATTAAAAAAAAGGGTAAAAACATAAAAAAAAATCACAATATTAGTGAAGAAGGTTTAATTCTAGCATCCTTTGGCGAGATTATGGTAACCCTTTTGTTAGCTTGTCGTTTCGAAAAGACACCCTAAATATTACCTTTTTCAATTTGGAGATTTCCCCCTGAACGAGTTCAAAATTAATGCTTTAATATCTCAGCAAATAATGCAAAATGAATAATTCTTTTTTATACCTGGGGTATTTTGAAGGTGCTGAACATTTTTATGTAAAAAAATTGGGTGTTGCCATTGGAATTTTCAAAGTTGGTTACTCATTTTAATATGTTGACGACCCCTTATCACAATTTGGTTGCCAGTTTTCAATTCCTTACGCTATTTCCTGAAAAATGACACCTTTCACAAAATTCCTTGAGCAATAGCAGCCGAAAACCGAAGGGTGGATCGTATTTTTTTCCCCAGCTGTACCTTCTTTTTTAAACAAACAAATATTTAAAAAAAATAAAAGTAAGTATTGACATAATGGAGATGTCAATACACCCCTATCAAATTCAGTTCTATCTGTCGGATCTAATAAGTTATTTTTTATTAGAAAGGTATGATATTAGAAACCTATCTTTTATAAATTTTATCCATCTGACTAAACGTTTAGGCGGAAATATGTCTATCTGCAAGTCGACAGTCTTCTCATTTAATAGCATTAAAGTTTAATTATTTCTGATATAAAATGCTGCTGCCACACTAACAGTAGCATGTGAGACACTTTATTTAAAATTAATATTTAAAGGAAATTTATTTCTGTCATATGAATCCGTTTGGAATGACGTCATAAAATGTAGCACAATGTGATTCTTTGATTGTTCATTATTTGTTTACTAAAAAGCGTCGTACAGCGTTGCATTCTTTGCATAAAAATCTAATTAGTTTAAATTAAGTTCCTGCTTTAATCGTGTAATTTGGAATTGTTTAATTTTCTGTTATTACTAAATATTTCGAAAGTATTAAAAAATTTCCTACAAAATTCCTAATTTCCTTTCCCTAAATATATATATTTTTAAAAATTCTGTTGGTATTATTTAAGAATAAGAAGCTGGCGCCATATAGACGTTGACGACATTTTTAACTGCGCCAAATGTCGACGGGATGGATATTAAGGTTTGATTCAAGTAATTTAATTTTTAATTATTATTTTCGAACTTAGAATAAATTTGGATAACTATTAAAGAATATTAATTGAATTCGCAATAGAAAACGAATGCAAATAGCAAATTCTGTCTTTTTTAAGTTCAATTTACAACTAAATGCTTGTTTGGCAATTTTTCTTAAGATGTTTTAACCATGGAAGACGAGGTTCTAGGTGACAGTTATTGTTAAATACCTACTTGTTTTTTTATTAGTGTGTTAAAATAGGATTGTAGAAATTTTTTTTTATTTTCTTGTTTAATATCATAATAATTTATCATTTATAATTCCAATTCTACCCAAACACTATCATTTGAAATATTTTTGTGAGTCAAAGTTCAAGCATTCCTCAAACATCCAATAAAAAGGAGCCCCTTTTCTTTAAATATAATCCCATGTCTTACCTTAAAGACCTTGCCAAACTGACCTTCAAAATAGAAAAATACAACGATTACGCAATTATATATATTACCTCACATCCCTTATTCTAACCCAAGTTCCGATGCGGGGGCCTCTTGTAACCACTGCTATTAACAGCTGAGGCCCTATATAAAGCAAACTAGTGAAAGTGCGGAGCTTTTACCTTGATTTCCCCCAAGAAGTATCAGGTGTATCAAATCATGGCTTGGGAAATGACCTCTACCAAGGCCAACTATTTGTGTAATTTTTTATACGTTGATGACTTAAGGTATTAGATGCGTTTGTTTCTGCAATAGCTGTATGCTTTGGGAAATTCTTAGGAGGCGTTGTCATCCGTTTGTTAAGTAACAAAAAAATATGTTGTTGAATATTTTCGTAATTTCATCAAAATTATTTTTAATAGCATTAGTTTCATACAGCGTCGCTTTATTATAGTCGTGATGTCCTGTGTAAATTAGCTTGCAATACAAAAATCACATGATTGAGCGTTTTTGGAGAAACCTATGGTATAATTACACCACTTTTATCTTACTTTTTTTAATTTGAAATACTTTTTTTAAAAATAAAAATGTTGGGATTGAAATGCTGGAGATGTCCGTATGTCCTTACCCCCTTCAAAATTCTGTTTTATTCTTTGGTTCTAAAGATTTTTTTTAATTAGAAAAGTTTTTGTTAGAACCTTTTATGTCTATATGACCTGAAGGACATCTGTCTACCGGTCCGTAGACGATCTTCTCACTTAATTGGCATTGGTATTTAATTTTTATCCATATAATCCATGCGGACTTGCTACATCAACAATGCATGAAAATATTTATTTAAAATAATATTTGAAGGATTTTTTTTGTCATATAAACCAGTTTGGTACGGAAAGAAAACCAAGCAACCAATGAAATTGCAGTACAGAGTTTGTGACGTCACAAGAAACCAATTGGCTTGTTTTTCGTAATAAGGGAAGATAACTAAACAACCAATGACATTGCAGTAAGAAGAATGTGACATCACAAGAAACATTCCCATTATTTCTTCAATAATAATTCAATAATTATTATCGTTTGCAAAAATCAATTTTTATTTCAAAGAATAAATATGTAATATTCTCCTCTTTTAAATAGAACCAAAACATTTCATATAAAAAACAAACAAAGAATCTCTTAATGAATATATATTCGACGTCATTTCAAACTGATTGACGTCGCAAAATTAAATTTCGTTTAATTTATTATTTCAAAGTGTTTCTCGCGTGATTGTTGCAAATGGCAATGGTAATTTAATTCTAGTAAAAATGGCTTCTTATACTTTTTAAATGAGCATTACTTTTGCAGTTTTTTAAATAATTAAATTACTTCGAATTCGAATTTTTTTCTGAGATTTTCAATGTCTTCTAATTTCGATGCGCTGAATTTCTTTTATATATCACACTTGTATGTAGCATTTGTAGTTTGAGGTATGAAAGTGGGTGATGGACAGACAGACGGACAGAACGATTATAATACCTTCCACTTTTTACGTTATAAACGTAGTGTGGAAGCTAAAAGGACAAAAATATATTTTTCTGAAATACCTTCAAAGGCGGTCAGAGATTTGCAGTGTGTATGTGGTTAAGGAGCTGTGCTGTTAAAATTTGCGGACATAAATGCTAAAAATATTTCTTTATTCCTTCTCTGTAGGCTCCATCTTTGCTTACATTCATAGAACATAAGTATGTTTAACAACAGAAAATACAATGTTGAAAATTTTCACGGAGGAAACGACAAAATGTAAATCAGCAGTATCAGTAAAATGATTACTTTATCTTTGATAACTATACACAAAAACTAACCCTTATTTGAACACAGATTAACATATTATTACAATGTATGTACATATTATATTTTAATGTGATTACCTTCGCGGAAATTTTAGTACTTCAATTAGTCCTTGAACAAGGATTGCCGACTATATTAAATTATTAATGACTCGTTGAACCTTCTAAATAGCTTTGCTTGAGAAACGCAAAGGTGGGGCTATTTTAAATACTTTGGGGACATTGTTCTTGTGGTAATGAGATTATGAAAATGGCCTAGCTATAAAAATAAATTCACAATTTAGTACCTTATACCTATTTACATTACAATACACTAATGCCAAACTTAAGTAATGTGCTTCGTAATATTATCTTTGGTGTTCCGTGAATATATCAGAAGAGGTATGTTTGGGGGTCTTTTAACTTTTAAGAACGTTATGAAATCAAAGATCCGCATTTTGAAAGGTGACGAATGTGAACTTTTAAAATTGGCCTTTGTCTTTATTAATTCTACCAATAAAATATGAGTAATAATTTCAAACAAATAATATTTTTTGTTTAATATGCGTGGATAGTTATAGAGAAACACAAATATTTATTTTCGAAATTAATTGATTTAAAATGTACTACAAATATTGACTTATAACTTTCACAGAATTGAATGCAGTTAATTTATAAATGTTAGAGGGAATTTCCAAGTTCCGTAAACATCATTAACCAAAGTTAAGCTTAAATTGTTAATATTTCCATATTTAGCGATTCCTATGGAAAGTATTATTACTAAGGTATACTTCAGTCCTTATATCTAATTTTTCCCTTTTTTGGCTGAAAAATATAATTATAATTAGACATACCAAGAACTCGAATGATTACTTCAAAGTTCATTTCTTATTCGCTTACCCAAATAAAGTCAACAACCTGTCGGCACATACCAAGAGGTCGTAGGTTATGTTCATTCCACCCACGCTTAAGAATGTCATTACCTTCTCTAATCCCTTGTGATTAAATCTTCTTCAATAACCTAAAAATCACCTAATTAAATTAATGTAATGTGTTTACACTTATAGATAATGGGTTTTTTCACCAACATTTAAAAGCATAACATTCAATTTAAGTTTGCGCAAGTGCAATGCTCTAAAATATACACTACATTTGTATAATTTTTTCAATCTGATAGATTTTATTCAAATAATAGCCTTTTAACTTGAAATATAAATTATAATCAAATTTAAAATAATTTTATTTCATTTGGCGACGAATCGGAATCTTGGCGGAATATCCTACAAATTGTTCTCAAATGAGTCAGGAACCCTTTCTTTATGAGTGAACCCAAACTATTGTCAATTTCAATGCCATAGAATCAAACTTCGAAATTTCCCATAGTTTACTGCAATCCTTTGATTCTGGTGATTAGGTTGTTTTTTAAAGGAGATAAAGCCATTTGAGGTGAAATTGTTGGCGTTAATGGACATCAGCGCCATTACCATTTGGACATCTTTTTCATTAAGTAATTACTTTCTAACTCATGGACAAAAAGATTGTTCTCCCCAAACGCCGCCAGGAGTTTTGTTTATATGTTTTGTTGTTTTGACAATGTAGTAATTATCAGTGAACTACTGTTAGTAAAAGTAGTTTGAAAATAAAATTAACAATAAACGTATTCATCAGAATAAATGTACTAAATATAGTTAGAAAATTAAATTAACAATATAAAATATTTAACAAAAAATAAAATTTGGATTACATATATAACTTTGTGACATTATGTAGCATTTTCATCAATATTTCCACCGTTGACTCGTCTTCAACGAAAGAGAAACATTATTTAAAACTAAAATAAAACTTGATGGAATATTTATGTGTTATAAATCAGTTTGGATAAGTCAGTATGGGATATAAATTTTTCAAGAGTTTGGTTTCTGGACTTTAGATATACAATTTTGAGCTAATGTAATAGCTGTGGTTCATTGTTTGGGGAACATTGCTCATTAGAGTTTAATGGATTTTGTAATTATTTTCATTGCCTCTAAATTTTGTATAATGCGTTGCCCTCTTGTTTTGTATAATGCATGACCCTTTAAAAGTAAATTCCATTTAAAGAAAATTCTTAGTTAGAATCTTGTTAAACTAATCCAATGATTTAATGGATTGTATGGTGGTCACGAATTTCTTCATTCTTGTTGTCGGTTTAATGTGAATTAAAGTGAATAAATGGAGTCACAGGGTCTGGAGAAAAGGAGCCTCTCCGATAACCTCTGATCTTGAAGGTTCAAGGGTGAAAATCCTACTCTCCAAAAAAAAAATCAACAAACAGTTTGAAAAAGGAAATGAGTTCTGCGGTTTACCGCTCAATAACTTTCCCTACTTCAAGCTCCCTATTCATTTTCTGTAAGCTCGATTTGGTTAGAATGTTATAAAACGTAATAAAACATCTTAAATCGGCAGTTTAAATAAGCCATATTTTTATATGCAGTAACATTAATATTATTATTTTAAATTACCTAATATAAAATATAAATGTATATAGATATATTAAGTGGTATTGAAACCTGGGGAGCCTTGGCCATGTTTTCAGAATTTTATTTTTACACTAAAAATTTTATATGATAGAACATATTCATGGAAATTAAATTGGAAACAAGGATATAACAGTGTAATATAAATAATGCGTTTGGTTCTTTTATATATATATTTTTTTTTAAACATAGACACATGGGCCAAGCCTCCCTTTATAAGAAAGGCTTGGCCCATACAAAAATGCATAGTTTTAAAGTGCATAATAATAAAGGTTTCAAATTATTTTTCTAAACCTTAAATGTAAAAAAACTATATTATAATTCTCGACACTCTGGAATCATTTAAAAATCGTGTTTACCATAATTAATATTCAGTGTGATACATTTTTGTAGTATTTTTTCTGTAAAATGGACAATTTTTAAAATTGTCCATATCATGTAATTTTTTATTTATGTTTAAAATATTATTTATTCAGTTTGTACACACATTAAATAAGATACAACTGCTTTAGTTTGATTTTTTTTATTTTAGCGGCACAAACTGTGAAAAGTCAAAATATTAGTAGATTTTTAATCTGTCCCACTTTCTCCCCCCCCCTCCCTAAAAAAAGAAAATCAGATATTTTTTTTATTAATCTAGAGTATTGTTATACTTGAATCAATCATTTTGTTTTTGATGAAAAGGTTTTATATTTGGTCATAACTGACAAGTTAGTTTTAGTTGAGGTTTGCTTTAGTCTGAACAGGTACAAATATTGATAATCAATCTATTACCTTCATAAAGTTATTATTATACGTAATTATAAACCATGCATTTGATAAATATTATTTATATATTTTCATTACTAGTTAAATAAGGGAGCCTTGATCCAGTGGCCAACACTATTTTACTTATAGTGGGCCAAGCCTCCCCAGCTAAGCTTACTTCATTGCACAAACTTTATAGCTTAAATAAAACCTTAATATAACAGTATTTATAAAATACCACATACTTAAACTTAATTCAATTGGTTTGTCTGAAAAAATCTCGCAAAGTATATCTAAAATGTTTAATTTTTGGGCAGAGAAACTATCTTTTTTTATTTTTTCCTCACTGCTAAGAAGTAGCTCAATGAAACTAAGGCGGCTGTCTGATGATAACAGTAGCTTTGAGTACCATCTATTGAGAAAATGCTAAAATGTTTTAAAATAATAAAATTAAAAAACGGGTCAAGTCTCCCTTATGGCCAAGAATCCCCAGGTTCTCATAATTGAAAGTTGTGTAGTGTCACCCCCCCCCCCTTTTTTTGAATTACTAGAATTGTTCCCATTTCAGATATTGAAAAGAAAATGAAGAGGTAAAGTTCTGGACATTTAGTATTAGGTATTTTGTCAGTAAGTATTAGTTTATTATTGGTTTTCCCAAAACTTAACCAATTATAATGTACTTAGTGATTCGAAGAAAACCGCAACAAAAAAATAATCCTTGACACTTAACTTATGCTTTGAAACTTATATTTCTAAAAGGGAGAATATTTAAACGTCATTAAAATTGATGCCTTTTTACATTTTGACTTATAAGTTTTATTTTTAAAAGCTCATTAGGAATTATTATAGTAAATGTGACATCTTTCTCAGTATCATTACAAGATGTCTTGTTTAGAGGTAATTATTGTTTTGCGACTATAATTATATGCTCATTTGGGAAAGTTTAATATCGGGATTGAAAGTAAAATAAGTTTTTAAGAGTCAAAGTTTAAAAAAAAAATTTGGAACGTAGTTTGTTATTAGGTATAATTACGTTTAATAAATTTAAAAGAAAATAACAAAATGCTATAATAAGGTAAAAAGCACATTTTTGCATTCATGAATTATTTCCAAAACAGATTTTTCAATGCTTTTAAATATATTTAGTTTAAGCTAATTGTGTACCTTTCATTTGTAAATTGAACTACTACTCAAGAATTGAAGCAGAATTATTTTAAAACTTTATTTTTCTTGTACGATATGTATTCGTCAACTTGATTTCAAGTAAACACAAATCCAATCTTAAACAACTAATTTATTAATCATTTTGAGATAAACTAAAAGAGCGCCTTACTTATGAAACAACTTATATAAATTTTTACAAAAACAGTTATTGACGTTGAAATATCCGGCTGTTTCTGACTTGTGGCTTTAGTAACTAATTGCCATCTGAAAAAAATAATGCAGTTTCTTTTCTGTTAATTAACTCTTCCGGATTTATCACCAAAACAGCCTTAATCCTTTTAACCACTTCTATCTTAAATACATGCTTTATAATCAAACTGAAACGGCATTTCAATATCCATCCATACATTTATAACGAATCATAGCTCGATCCCACAGTTAAAGCGATTAATCCCCTCGGAGCTGCATCCATCTCTCAGAAGTTTTAATTAATGTTTAATAAGCGCAAATGCGTGCAAATGACGTACGAGGTGAAATTCTAACATGCTAATCTGCAACGTGGGACTTGTAGCCGCAGATTTAGAGATGAAAGCAAATAACAACTTTACAAAGTTTACCGGTTGTATATCGGAAACGAAACGTTAAAAAAAGACTGACTCTTTCGTTTTACAATGATGGATAATTTGGTATATATTAATTTTTTCTTAAACATATTACTGTACTTTTATTAAAGATAATTCTTATTTCATTTAGTTACACTGCGAAATAGTTTGTTAAAAGTACACAGCACTTGCCACAAGTATTCATTTATGCCAAAAATGTGCTTGAAAATCGCAGCATTTTAGCAAGAGTCATTTGACTAAATGTTTTGAAATTATAAAATTTTTAAAGGAACATTTGATAATGCCAAGGTTGGGTATTGTAAGTTATAAGAGCGGTTAAAAACGCAGATTTGGATTACCAGTACCACTGGTTCCATAAAACATCCAAAAAAAATGACAGAATCTATATAAAACAGTTTTCTCAATATATTATAATTTTTATATCCCTTCCCATTGCAGAATAGTCGGGCTGGACGGTAAACGCAGGAAAATTAAACTAATTAAGCACGTATTTAGCATGAAGGGGGATTCGCTCGGTCGTCCATGAATTAAATAAGATTAATATGCTGATGCAATTACAAGTGATAGAGACGTCAAATGCGGATGTGGTACCGTTTCATGTCGTACATTGGATCGGGTAATTTTGGTAATTTGTTCAAAAGTAGAAATTGTCTGGTATGTAATACATTTCCTGTGTGTTAAAACAATTTCCCGATCGTCGTGTAAAATAGTTTAATACAGAATACAGATGAAGGCTATTAAATTGTTCAAGGCTGGGTTGGGTTGTATGGAGCAGTTTAATTTATATTTAATGAATGGATGACTCTTGTATACCTAATATAAGGAAGCTTGGGGAAATCGTTAGACAAAACTTCCCACGTATGACCAATGAAATGTTGGAATCGGTTGATTTTTTTTCCACGGAACCTCATTAATTTATAATTTTTGCTATTTTAATTTATTGACAATCCAGAATTCCCAGAACACTTCTCTTAACTGAAAAAACATGTTTAGCTTCTTCAATTTTCGTATATGATATTACGTTAGTGTCAGTTTAAAATTTAGGATTGATTTCAGTTTAAAAAAAATATATATTTTATATAATGATTAAAAGGATGATTATTTTTAACCCTATCAATTACCTCAAATATACCAAAGGTATAATTCGAAATATTTATTAATATCATTTGTACTAGAAAAGAGTTAGAATTATACTTACGTTAGTGTTCCTATGGAAACCGAAATATTAATTAAGAACTTCTTCGTGCAAAACTCCTTTACAATATTTTGAGAATAAACTTATAAATACCAAATCTATACAAGTGTAATAAAATAACAAATTAAATGGAAAATTCTTCTTTTAAAAAAACTAGTTTTAATAGTTTTAGTTAATCATATGTTTATTACGTAAAAAATGTTTTTTGTTGATTTACATAACTAATGATAGAATTGTCTTAAAAACATTTTTACTACGTTTCGAAATATTTGAAATACTTTATTGTACAGCAGGTATTTTTATTCAAAAATTCCAGTCGATACCCAAACAAGATTCCCCTTTCAACCATTTCTGTACGTGCTTTGGAACTCGATCATCCTATTGTGTCCAATGTTCCAAATATTTGCATTGGCGGAATAATAGTTAAGGTAGAAGAATTGGCTCCCTTTCTAAATTCTATTCGTCAGAGCTAAATAGGTCTAAGACTCTTCTCCTAACTACCCAAGAAACCTTTAATCATGTCTTTAAAATATCTACTTTAGTGTATTGTATTCTACGCATATGCAACATTTACCAAAACTTTAGAACGTAGACGCTATGGTATTTACCACTTAGAAACTATGGTATTTACCACATAGAAACTATGGTATTTACCTAAATGAGGAAAATAATTATTAAGACAAAATTTGATGTGGTTCCATCATGTGTTTTTGTAATTCTCGATTGATGAAGAAATCTAGAGACTAATATACACGAATGTATTTCGATACAAAGTTATCTTAAGAAGCATTCATACAATGCAGCGATTATCCAATATGACAAATATTTGTCAAATGCAGGCCTTTGTCTACATTTGTCCAGTTTGTCAACAAAATCCAGATAGATTTAACATTCGAAAAACTACTGTGAAGTTTCTGAACACTTATTTTTCATTTGGAAGTTTCTGAACACTTAGCAACTTCCAAATAAAAAATATAAAACTTCAAAAATCGTTATTTTAGGACATATGTCAATCTCACTCCAAAATTCAGAATCTTTGTGTAGAGTTTCACCTCGATCCTATGCAGTACAGAATCCCATCATTTAAAGTATATTTCGTTTTTCCGGTTGGTTAAATCGCTTTTAAACGTCTAGTCCCTGCATTCTTGCCATGTTTGGCCGTCAGATGGCGTCGCGCGAGGGATCGTTATTTTGAAATCGGGCAGAAGTTTTGAAAGTGGTGCAGTTGAAATGGATTTCGTAACTGTTGTAGCGTTTTCGTATGGTTGTACTTTGGGACGGATCGTTAAATCCTTTCTGGAATACGTTAGTCATTCAGGTACATTGAAAAAGTATTATATGTTTTACTTTATAAAAAAAAGACATTTCGAATGCAATGGATCATATATTTTAAATACTGCAGCTAGGTCATTCTCTGTAAATGGGACAAATTGCATTTTTAAAAACTAAAAAAAAAAAAATTCTTATTGAATAATTTTCTTTATATGTGTTGCACACATTCATATATAGTAAAAAAATTGGTTCAGATCCATTTAAGGATTTTTTTTTAAAAAATACATATTTTACATACTTGACAACTGACGTAAACTTCTTTAGATGCTGAGCATGCGCAACAGACAATATATATGTGAATGCGACACCGAAAACATTGCATGCCTTTTTGACTTGCCCCAAAAGTTACGCATGGTGTTTCAGTTCATAAAACATGATTTAAATCTATGTGGGGTTAAGGTTGGTTGAATAAAAGGCGCACTAAACCTACAGTAGACAGAGTACACGATATATATCTCTATAGGAATGAGAGTTTTTTCTTTAAATGGGAAAGTTTGGTTGGGTTAGTTTGAAATACCGTCAAACTAGAGCTACCTGAGGGCCAATTGGCGACTGGAGTCGTAATTTATAACTCTGTGGCTGGTCAAGTGATGAGGTCATCACCGACCATACTTGAATATTGGCATTTTGTCAAGTATAATTTCAATGGAATAAATTGTGTTAAATAAGTATAATATACGTATGACGTGATTAGAGCAAACGACTCCTGATCGAAAAGAGCGGCTTAAAAAAATTACAAACGCATTTTATTTTACAGTTATTCGTCATAAATATCTTGATGATAACGCGACTGTGGTTCTAAATTACGATACCCGTCATCAATAGCCCTAGTGTAGCTCTAGTGTAAGGATAATTAAAACTAACCCTAACTCTTGATCATAACGTAAAAGAAGATATGAATAATCACTCTCGTGAAACATCTAAAGGCATGCGTTTTTAAAAAATCTACAGTTGAAGCGAAACAACCGATCGGTATTGAATGCGCTTGGAAAGAAATATCCAAAATGAAGTTATCCAATGTGGACTGACCTTTAAGGCTGATATGTGAGTTAGTGACGTGTGAGTGAGTGACGATTCCGTAGGAAAAGTCAAATAACATCATTTTCAAAGAATTTTTTATAAGGTTTAGAGATTGTATGTTAATCTACATTTAAATGCCCACAATTTGAGACTAGTAAAAAAAATCTCGCACTTATCTATAATCAGTAAATGACATTGAGTGAGTGACGACAGTAAAAGACTCCCATGATATTTTTAATACTAAAAGTACTGTAAAAACGTTATCACTCATGGATCAAAACAACTGATGGCTGATTTAGAAGCCTCAATCCTTTAAGAATAACATGCCAATTTAAATTCGATTTCTTAGTCGCCTGGTAAGTTTTTAATTGAACTTTTAAGCAGTGTTATAGGAGTGACTCTATAAACCAGGGACATTACATACTCATAAAATTACATAAAACTATTGATGGTAGAAAAACATCAGATACATTTTCGGAAACTACAGAAACTAATTAATTATAAATAGTTCCGCCAAAAAGGATTATATATTTAAAACGGCCTTTTTTAGGACGTTAAAAGTTGTAAAAGCATGCAGGGACAGTGTGAGGGAGTAACAAATCGGGTATTTAAATGAAATTTTATGTAAGTAAATTATAATTATTTGATATTTTTTAAGTGGGACTAGTTAGGTTGTGGGATAGTTTACACTAATAAATCACAAACATGCATATATAATTTGAAAATAAAGAGCAAAGTATCCGGGACATCGATTTGTCCTTTTTACAGAGAATGACCCAGCTATGCTTCGTAAAGCACAAATTCGTTTTTTTTAATTGTTTTAAGACTTGTATTAGGAAGGGAAGTCATTGAACAATACGATATATGGATATTATAATAGTTATTTCGACCACTTTTTTTTTTGCTGTTTCATTGTAAAGTTAGATTTTTTTCGGCTCGTATGCCTCTTCTAAATCCTACAATTATAATATTTTTGTATAAAAAATATTTTAAAAAATCATTGAAAGAGTCTTATTAGTGTATGAAAGTTAATTATTGCACATTACAAAGCATAAAAACATATAAGATTTTTCTAAATATAATGTTAATTATTATTCTATTCATTCGCTACTTCTTTTGAAAAATAGTAATATAATACTACAATAGAAATTTATATGCTTTTCAATACTTTCATATGATTAAACATTAGGTTTCGCAATAGTAAATTTTACACTTTTTTTAAGGGTAAATAATAAACAAAAATAACAACCCTGCTAACTTAACACTAAAAAAAGGAATTTTTCATTGCACATTTTGTCTCATCCTTAACTCATAATGTATGAGTTGGTTAAAATTAAATAGTTTATATTCAACTATTTTAATATCGTATATGAATATAATTTATCAAGGTCCATTGAAATGCAAAAACTTAAACTAATGTGATACGTAACTGTAATCATACTTTAAAATCTTACTTGAATCATACTTTAAAATGTAAAAAATGACACAAATCTCATAATAATTAAACTAATCCGTTTAACACATTTTTTCGCGTTTTCTTACAGTTTAATTAAATTGGATTAAATTATTCATGTCTGATGTTTTTGCTGCAAGTATAAAAATATTTTGTCTGCAATTATAAGAAAAGAACCACAACACGTTAATCCTTTAAATTATGACTGCCAATCGATTTTTTACAACGATAATAAAACAAAACATTATATAAAGCTCCAAGCGTGAAAAGTGGCTGCCTTTTTTATTCCATCAACTAAATTAGGAAAGTTAACAAAAAGCAAAGTTCATAAAAGGATGAAAATGAACAATAATAAAAAATTATTCCCTCTATTAGAGCTAAGGATTAAATTATTCACGCTAAAAAACTGCAAAGCGAAATATTAGTAAATCTCATCATTAACGAAGATAATTATTTGACACAGAAAGTATAAAGGAATCAATAAATTATTTTTTTGTCACGCAGAGAAAAATGAGATAATTTGGATTGGGGCAGGAAGTCAGCGTTTACTAATTCCTCATTCATGATCGTTTTTGCCACAGATACGATACCACAACTAGTTGAGCTTAATGATGAATCTCACTATAGAATGCAGTTAGGTTCCTCTTTTTTAGATACTATGTAACTACTAACCGGGCACCTATTTTAACATATTAGTTTATATAGTTTTAAGTTTAACCAACCACGCATATGCTTAACATATTGCTAATAGATAAAATAAATTCCAAAATTTTACGTTTTGCATTTTTTTTTTATTCATAGATAGCCAAAACAGATGCTCAGAACTTTGAAGGGTGATAAAAAATTAGTTCAGTATATTCGTACATATAACTAATGAATTCATAAAAAAATGACTGAATTAAAAAGTCGAGAAATTTTCAGAACTTAGAAGAGGATTTAATTTAACATAATTTATGTTATGAAATACATTGTTTTCGTAAAGTATCAATGTACACTATCATGTTGAATCTAAAACTCATACAAAATAAATTTATTTTACAAAATATTTACTTTGTATATGTGTACTCATTTTACTCTTGATAAATAGTATACGAGTATGGAAAACAAAAATTTAAAAGTAGAAAAAAATCTCTCAACATATGGATAAATATTAAACTTTGAAAAGTCTTGCTATTCAACGACTATTTTTTCTTTGTTCAACAATTATTTGGCTGATTTCAAGTGGGATATTTCTTTAAAGTTTTCTTTCCTGCCTTTGATTCGAACGGTGCTCCGATTGGTGCTGTGTTCCAACGCAACATGAATTCACCAATGTAGGCTCGAGAAAAAAAAATGCATTTTCCTTCAGCATTTCTGTTGCCACTCAAGACCTGAAACATTCTCATTGTATTAGACAATGGCTTAATATTGGGTAGAAAGTGCATGCATAAATCATTCAAAATCAGTTTACCCATAAAAATGAAATGCATCCTTTTCATTTTATCATTTTATACGTTTGTCCCAAGACGAATGCAAATCAGACACAACACATTGGACGCAAAATGCTTAAACAAATGTGTTCTATCAACCCTCATGCATGCCATAAAAGTTTGGAAATACGCTGCTCTAAAACATAAATGACTCTTCATAAAATTAAATAAGTTAAAGGCAATCACAATTAAACTCAAATTTTAAAAAAAAATAGCATGTTGTTCACTCAGTGACGTTCTAGCTTCTAATCTTCTGTAGTTGGATCCATGTTTAAATGGAAGGGGAAATTACACCGAATGCAGTTTGGTATATTTTTATTTTTTGCTTCATAAAAAAAAATATATGTGTAATAGGGACTGCAAAAATAAAAAAAAAAATTCAGCTAATCGTTACCAGGGGACTAATGGACTGACAAATGGATTCGTGAGAATTCGTAAAAGCTGGAAACCATCCGATATATTGGACGCTTAATGGAGAGGTAATTTTTTCCTGTATTGATTCTTTTTTTCAACATGTATGTTGTGTTATGCGTATAATATAAAGGCAATGTAATTTGTTGTATAGGATTTGAAAAGTCATTAAAGGTTAGACGGGGCAGTAAAAAAGCTTAAATGTCCAATGGTTTCTCTTTGTTTTCTTTTTTGAAGATATTTTGTGATTGCACAATATGTGATGTAATTATCATCTAGTTTTGTTAAGTTGCTAAAAAACATTAGTTTAACAGATTAAAATACTTTCTTGAGTTCTAGACAGTAGGGGAGATGGGAGGTTTCTATGTAAACCTGAAAAGTTATTCAAAGTTGAAAAAATCACAAAAACAGATCTAATAACTATGTGACAATTCCAATTGAACCATAACTTTTAGATGGTCTATAAAATGTTGTCTCACACTAAGTCACCATTTGGCACCTCCTAATACGTTACTTCCAACATAAGGCCAGGTAGAAAGATTGCTCTATTGGAAAACTAGCCCTGGTCTCACCCTCCGGAAGTAGTAATGAAAGAAAATAATTTCCTAGATTATACCTTGTACCTTCATATATAAAGTAAGAGGTGTTCCATTTTTAATGGATTACATTAAAACAAAATTAGACCACCAAAAGACCTAAGACCACCAAAGACCACCAAAAGTTTTATTCCGCAAAATATATAATTTAGAAAATTAATTTCTCTCTACCAAAATATTATTTGAATTCCGCATTCAAACCCTAGACAAGCTTTTGTACTCTGAAGCTACTAAAATGTATCTGAAAAAAAAATACATAAAGAAGAATTTTGATAATACATAAAAAAGAATTTGTCAGATATCCGTAGGTGGAATATCGAAATCCAATGCGCATTTATGTAGAAAATCCAGCATTTCGCCGCCTTTATTGTACGTAGAATTTATTCCCAAACTATTCTTCTTTTTGTATGAATAAAAAAATGTTTGGGAGATAAATTTTATTTGGGTACGAAAGGTCAGGATTATCTTACATTCGTTGAAATTTGACATTTACAAATCTGTTTTATGGACCCAGTGATGCAAAATAAAATGAAAACTTTTTATTAATGAATGAAAATGATTTATTACTGTTGATATAGATCATTAAGTTCACGAGAAAATGGTAATTCCTTTAGATCATTTCATCTGTCAGCTTTAACGTATCACATTAAGTTTAAAAGTTTTTGCATTTCAATGGAAACTTGAATAAATTTAATATTTCATTCACGATAGTTAAAATAGTTTGAATATAAACTATTTAATTTTTTCGGGCATTTGATACAATTATATAATATAATCTGACATTAAATGTACTGCATCACTTTCAAACAAATTAATTGATGCTATTTTTGTAAAGTTAATGGATATTTTATTCATTTTTTAATCCTAAATAATGATGTGTAAATTTATATTTTCTTAATAAGCATTCATTTTCAATTTGTAATTCGTCAGTCTTGATAACTAAACTATTCTACACTATTTAAAAAAATACATTTTATAGTAGTTTCATTCAGATTTATTAAATAAACAATACTTTCTTAACATGCTCATTACCAAGCATTTATCATTTGGAATTAGTTTATTCGTAAAAACACTCAGCTTTAAATAATCTGTCACTTGCTAAAAGCATTTTGTAAAAGGTAAGATTTTATGCTTTTTACATAAAAAAAACTGTGTTAGGTGTTCCATTTTTTTTTATTTGTTGAGTTATTTAAACCGTGAATTAACCTATATTAAAACTGTTAACATATACTAAAACTGTTTTACTAAGCTAATATGTTAAGTTTTTTACAATTATCGTTAAAATTCTACTATGTATACCAACTTGTGTTTGCTGAATTTTTAAAAATGCTATTTTAATTTATCCGTTTATATACATAGAAGGGAATCAAAAGTTAGTTTTTTTCCGTGAACAATTTAAAATAATTTTAATTCACGATTTTATAAGTCTTATACGATGTCTCAAATATGTCCTTTCAGGTTTTAAAATAAAACGCTCCTAAGCTTGGGTTTCCTAAGAATCTTAATTATAACATATGTCACAACCAACACGCTGCTTTAGAAAAACATCTATAAATGCCTGACAATTTTTGTAGCGTAATGTGAATATGACGGTTAGTGAAGGAGAAAACTTAAGTTATTCTTTTTATAAGATGCTCCAACGCCTCATTGAATGTTTAATAAATATTGGTGGGGCTTTGTGTGGTCAAATGGGTATTGAATTCTTTTTTTTTAATTTTTTAAAATTTTCTATTTTATATTAACATATTTTAGACAAAAATTTTTAATAAAATTTGAAAGTAAAAATATGTTTAAAACCATTTGCATCCCACTTGCATTTAAGTTTTCATTTCAGATGGGAAACTTCTTTCTGTCAAGATAACTCTTTATTCAAAAATACTTTCTTGAGAAGCTGGTTTATACCCAAATGTCTATTATAAAAAGCGTGATAGCTAATTATTAAATTCTGTTTTTTATCTAAATGGATAGGAAATATTCAATAGATCGGCAAGATCGTGAAGTGACAGTTATCACGCAAAAATCACGTTACACTCGGAATATCATTAGTCGTTTTTATCCCATCCCTTCTCAGGTAAGAAAGTATACGTTTAGAAATTATTCAACAGCACGATTGGAATTTAATAATTTCCACGATTAAAATAAACGATTTGGAATTATTCTGATTGTGCATCGATTATCCAAACAAAGACATTTACGTAAAAGAAGGCTAAGTTCTAATAAAAAAAGAGAGCATGGGTCTACAAAAGAAGTGAAATCAACAATAAAACCAAGTTCAATAGAATTTTCTGAGGTTATAATCCCAAAACAATTTGGTTTTAAGATTAATTTTAGGTTTAATAATGCTTTCTAGCTGTTTGTGTAACTTGGCCCTTACGCATTGTCAATATGGAGTTGAACCCTTCGTACCTTGAATTTTACCGCGAGTCTTTAATACTGATATATTGTTATCGAAACGATTAAGTATTGCAATTTAATTATGTATACACTGCCGTGTCAAGTTTACCGCAATAACCGCCATAATATGTTTGAGAGACATTTTATCAAACGTGTATTTGATTTCCTATTTTTTTAAAACTCCAATTAAACAATAAAAGTCAAACTTAGGTCATTCTTAACTTTGAATTAGAAATCTTTTAGGTTTGTTCCTATTTTAACATATCCACATGGATAAAAAGCATGTACTGCAGTTTGCCGTCCTATTTTCGCACTTCCGTGGCCCAGCCTCAGGGAGGTAAACTGCAGTATCTCACAAAATGTGTTTTGAAGAAACATTTGAATGAACGCGTGTTTGATGTCCTACTAACACTTGTAAAACCTTACAATTCGAAGTTAGGGGATTCTTAACCTATTGATTGCTTCACTGGTAGAGGGTTTTTATTTTGATTTTTGCATATGTACAAATAGTGTGAAACATTACATTGAAAATTGCAGTAGTACCTCTTTAGCATATTATTAGCTGTAGAGACCTTTATAATTTACTAGTGTAAGCACATTTTGTAGGGTAGATCGCGTGGCCGGGCATCAAGGCCTATTTGTTGGCCTGCTCGGTTATCGATATTGGTAGCGTTAAGTATCAATATTACGACTCGTAGCTGCATTTAAAATGGTTTTTAATTAATGGTCACAAATTCACTCAATTATTTACAATAAGCGTTTTACGCTTCATCTTCATCGTCTTACGACCATCTCCTACGACGTTTCCCGGTCGAATCTCTCACGATCTTCTCCCTTCACTTCAGTTCGGTATTTCTCTCGGAGGGCTCGCGAGTAGCAATCCCTACACATTTTAAATAATTTTCAAATATTAGTTTACTTTACACATTTTCTATAATTTAAGAAAACGAGAAAAAAAGGTAGTTACCTGTTTAGCTTGTTACTAGTTTCTTGGTAAAAATGTGGGTATAGTTGGAAAAGGGTTGCATCTCAGTGGGTTATTAGTAGTGCTTCGTGCTGCTACGTGCCACAGGTCCGTGTTTCGAGTAGTGGATTGGGCAAGGTTCACTTAACCTTTCATCCTATCAATGGAAAGATAAAATGGGGGCGAAATATTGCATGGAAACTAAACATAACATTGGGGGTCCGCGTGAGGTAGATCACATTTACCGGGACATATTCTGCGCACCACATAATCCTTGATCACGTTTGCTTGAATGGGCACAGAAGGTCCAGACACACTATGGATGTAGCGCCTAGGAACTGAGTTTTTTTTTTTACAGTGGTAGTGTGTTTGACTTTTACGGCCGCTAAAAACAAAGACCCTCCCATCCCTCCCCATATTAATTTAGAATGATAGTAGATAATCGTCTTAGAGGTAAAATATATGAACAGGACTTTGTATAATTAATACAGCCAATTAAAATGATAAGTAACTCAGAAGTAAATATATAATGTTTAACGAGTGAAAAAAAACAAAAATTAAAAATAATTAAGATAATATAACCTGACATACAGATGTATTAGTACAATAGTGACGAATTAGCTGGACAGATAGACACGTGGATAATGAACTCTAAAACTAGTGAGAAATTTGAAGTTTAAATGCGTCTAAGGGGAGAAGCCCAGTTGGGTTCATGTGGTTTGACCAAAAGAAAGGGATCTTTTTGTTGTCTGGGCCCCTTACAGCTAGCAACCATATTATCCAAATGGTTCCATACGGATCTTACAACATTGTGCTACCTGAAAAATCAGTGGACAGTAAATATAGAAAGAATTATTTATATTACTTCTACTTTACATTCACAAGTATTGAAGACTAATGTACATTATCTCGTTTGAAATATAAAAGCCTTCTTGTGTTTAACAAAAAATAGGGTTCTGCTGTAAAGACAAAATTTCACTTCTAGGATCAAACCCCTATATCCAGACCTTTGATTAAGAAGTTTGCGAACATTCATCTTCTCCCAAGGTCTTTTAGATGATACCTTTACCTCCTTCATCCGAAATAGGGAAACTAATCATAGCAAAAGTCAGATCAATTTCCATTCGGGATAAAGGGAAAAAACGATAACTCTGCGGAGAGAAAATCCCGACTCCATTGAAAAATGGGGTGTTGTGAGTAATGTGCACTATCAGCTTGTGCTCTTCATGGGGCCAACTCATCAATAAAAGGGATGAGAACAAATTTCGGTTCTCTGCAGTCAAGAACGAAGGAAGTAATGACACGATGGAGTGATGAAAAAATAACTTCTCTGGGCCGATGAGGTTCATGATAAAATGATGAAATATGATACCGATGGAGAAGGTTAGCCATCTTCATTATAGAAAAAAAATGGAGCGGAAGAAGCAGCGAAATGAAATTTTTATGTGGTAGGGGGGCTTTCGAGTTTTAATATCACCAAAAATGGATCAATGAGGTATTTTCTTCTGGGAGATCTTATTGGAGCCAAGAATTTAACGAAAGATTCTAGGTGATATGCAATAGCTCATTTAAAAAAGTGCAATGTTCATTAAAAAAAATGTTGCAGAAAATTATGTTTTTATTACTGAACCATAATGAGAATAACATTCAGTTATTCAACTTTCTAGGTAACCACACTTGAAAAAAAAATAGTTTTTAAGTTTACTTGTAAATTTGCACAAGGTTATTAAAATATAACAGCACCATAAAAATAAGTGAAATGTAATCCGTGAATCCTCCTCGGTGGTGACTTATATACATAGCTTCCTGCAGTCTTTATATGACTTATACATAAACACGGCAATGAATAGTGGCACATTGATGCTGTACATTACAGCTACATTTGCTTACGGGGCTACTTGCACTAACTATGCCCTCTCTCCAAAAGTGTAAGGCACACCATCGTCCTCAACTGCATAACGATTTCGTATCCTTTATAGTTTATAGTGATCGAAGCGGATGCAAACTAAAAAAATGAATAAATGTACACGATATTCAGAGATAATTTACATCTTAGAGCAGGTTACATGAAGATAACGTTGATTCTCTTTGCTCAAATGACGTTTAACGGCAAGAACCAAAATTGTCTTCTTGTATCTTCAAACTTATGTAATGTCTTAAGCAAGCTTTACCATTTTAAAAACTTAGTATAATTAAAATTTTGTTTCCCAACTATATTTTTAATAATAAGAAACATACCCCTTTCAAAATATTCAATGTACGTTGCATTTGAAACACCTCATTCTAAATATAAATAATTTTTCAGCTTCGCCGCACCTTTTATTCAAAAAAAGACTCTACTTCTGTACACATAAACAATACATTTTTAGTAAAGTATCATTTTTCATATCTCTTTCGTTTCCGACATTTCTAGCTTTTATTACGCCCACAAATCACTTACGAAAAAGACGCATTTATCTTCACAGCCCCTACCGCAAAACACGAGACTACCTAATAAAAAAGCACATTCCTGGCCATGTCTCACAATTAAATGCAACCCCGCCATTTAGAAGCCACTGCTTTTCTTTCATGTCAGCCATCTGAGTTAATTGCCCCTGGGCCTTCACATAATTCCTCATTTAAGAGACACCCTCCCACTATCCCCTAGTTACTGGTGCGCAGAGTTGAAGAGATTAGTGGAAGAATGTGCTAAGTGACATTTTTGAAAAAAATTGAGATTTTAGCTTCCACACTACGTTTATAACGTAAAAAGTGGAAGGTATTATAATCGTTCAATCCGTCTGTCCGTCCGTTTGTCTGTCACCCACTTTCATATCCCAAACTACAAATGCTACAGGTAAGTGTGATACGTCAAAAAATTCATCGCACCGAAATTAGAAGACATTGAAAATCTCAGAAAAAAATTCAATTTCGAAGTACTTTAATTATTTAAAAAACTGCAAACTTTAATGCTCATTTAATATGCTTAAGAAGCCATTTTTATTGGAATTAACGTAACAATCACTCGAGAAACTTTAATTCTTTTAAATAATAAATTAAAAGAAATTTATTTTTGAAAATTTATTTATTAATTAGTTTATAATGACGTCAAATATATTTCACTAAGAAATTCTTTATTTGTATGTTGATATGAAATGTTTTGGTTTTATTTAAAAGAAAGGAATATTACATATTTATTCTTTGAAATATAAATTATTTTTTGCAAACGATAATAATTTTTGAATAATTATTGAAGAAATCATTATTGAATTTTCCAAATTAAAATAAATGAAACTAGCCAAATTCAGCGTTTAAATGTTTATAATAGAATTAATATTGTGTTTGGCGAGTTTTTTTCCGGTTGAACACAAATGCTGTGTGGAAGCGGCTTGTGTGACATATTCTGTTACAAACTTACTTGTTTTTGTCAATGAACAGATTACTAACTTTTTTAACTATAACAAGTTTCCCCTTTTTCATATATTTCAAATTTAGTATAAATTTTTACGCTTTACAAGTACCGTTTTCAACAGATCTGAGTGCAAACGAAAAACTTTTAAGCTCATTTTCTCGTTTTCACCTTTTTGCTACTTAGCACGTTCTTCCACTAAGCTCTTCAGTTCTCATCGATTTTGGAATACCTGTGACCACCACATGCCTCATTCTTTGTACCCCTCTTCTTTACATCAGCAAATTTTTACCTTTAACAAGAAGTTTAGGGTTGCTTTGCGGGGGTGATAGTAATTTTCGCCAAATTAGGTAAGGCAATTAGTTGTTACTTAGACAGAATTAAAGTTTTATTATTTTAGTAAAGATAATTTGTCTTTTTAAAATATCTTAATGTTTAGCTCATACCAAATAAAATATATCACCATTTTTATATTATTGAAAATCCAAATTTTAGGTTTTGGTTTCAGTTAAAAATAGCAGATGTTTTAAACCATCTTCACTCAACTTTGTAGAAATAATTTAACCTTAAAATAAAATATCTGAAAAGTGTCTCTGACAAATTACTATTTTATTGTTTTCCGTGTTTTCCCCTTAAGGCCTCTAACTCTTGATGGTACTTAAAAAGGAACTCCGATGCCAAATATAGCTACCTCGCTGTTGTCCTCTTTTTCTCGTATAAATTTCTTCCAAACAGAGAATGATAGTTCTTAACCTTTATAAATGGCTCCATTGGAAGCAAGGCTTTGTTCCCTTCCTTACCCTTGCGACCAGTCATTACAAATAATTGTCCCGTGACAATACCCACTTTGAAGCTGACGTCATTGTTTACGCCCCCAACCCCCTTTACCCTTGATGAAAGGCCCTTTAGGGAATTCTTGTGTTCTGATGTGTTAGAAACAAAGTGAAAGGTACGACAGTTCTTTTAGATTCGGGCTGTGACTTTTCATTTAAACGTCACGATATTAGTTCTTAAGCGTTCTTCAATCGTTCACAGTTACTTTAAAAATTCACCAGTAAATTGAAAGAGTATTTTAATTTTTTGTAATGAATTTGGCAAAATAATTTTAATACAAAATATTTTATATAGCTACTAAAAAAATTGTTAGATACTTAAGTCCCTACTACTGTAAATTAAAAAAAGTTTTTATCACTTTGATATGTCAGAAAACGATTTTCATATGCTTACAATATACTAGTGATTATAATATTGCTTTCAAGTATTTTTTTGGAAGTACAGTAAATGTGTACCAAAATTAGTGACATTTATCTTAATAATCAACTTGTTATAAGTATTTTTCATCAATATATTTATTAAATTTAAGAAATAATCCGCATATGAGGTCCAAAATATTTATTTGTTAACTTTAACTTTAGCTAAGAACTAATTTGATGTATTTCTGCGCCATAGAAAATTTTGACATATAGATTTTAGAGTTCAACAATAATGCGTACAGAAATTAAATCTTCATAATCTTTCATCTACGGTACAATTTTTTTTCGTAAGGCGTCTGAATGATCTGGGTTTCACATTTATGTTTCCATCTTCTCCAGAAATAGTTTCAGTAGCTAGCATTGAATGGTTGTACATTTTATATCCAGGTGTCGTGCATTCGTAAACGTCAGCTTCTGCAATTGCTAAATTTATTTCAGACCTTTCAATTCCGACTTCCTCGTCGTAGTACAGATTTTTAGTATCACCTTGTTCAGCTGGCTTGCTAGATGGACCAACTAAATCTGAAATTGTGTATTGCGAATAACCAATATTTCCAATGACACGATTCATACTGGAAGGATTTACCTCACTAGGTGTAGTTCCACTTTCATTTGTATCAAATAGTTTTTTTTTATTTCTTTTTTCACAATCTTTTTGGAAGAAGGGGTTTTTACAGCTTTGGAAATCTGTTAATAAACGATTTGACACTTGGCTAAAAAATTTTAGCGAAAGTTCACTGTCTGGTGATGGAGAACGAAGTGGCAAAACTCTACATTCAGGTGTTTTATGAACATTTATTCCATTTTTGGATTCAAAGATATCCATTGCTGATTTGGAAATAGAAGGGTATTGATGGTCATTTCCAACCAATTCATGACAAAAAAGTTGCTCGTCCACGCTTGCATTATCGGAGAAAGAAGAAATGCGAGCAATACTTTCATAATCTGTACTTATATTCTTAGTTGTTTCTGGTTGTTGATCCAAAGATTTACTGATTAAACGTGTAGCCTCTGATTTGATAAGAAATGCATTATCATTCGCATCCTTGGCATCTTGCACTATCTTTACTGCTTTTAAAATTATTTTTTGAACTTCAGCTCTAATTTTTTTATTTTCTTTTGAACAATGTTTATTTTTTCGTTGTTTTAAATAAGTTTCAATGATGAATGACATCTATGATATAATTAAAAAAAATAGTATAATTTTAGGCAATGTTTTAGTATTGTAGTTAACTGTGTTATGAGTCTTACTATATAAAAATAATATAAACAAGAATCAATAACATTATCAATAAAAAAACGGAATCGTCTTAGTGGTGCATTCGATTGAAGTTGTTTTTTAGTCTGTCCAAAATACAAATATCTGAAAGAAATTACATTTAGGCAGTGGGATTTGTAGACAAAGTGTGTGGAGAGTATGTTTCTTTGTTTTTTTTGCATCTGATTTATTTGAAATCGTAAAATTAAAAATCTTATTTTTTACAGCAATGACATTAGCAGAACTTTGGAGAGAGCTATAATCTAACTAGGGACCTTTCGAGTGGTATGAAATATAAAATTTACCACATTTTCCATTTTTCAAATGTTTACCTCTTTTGGGCATTTTCGTTACTTGGCAACATAACTAAAATCGACAAATCATGACCGGCCATTATATCATAGCTTTTCTAATACTTTTTTTTAATCTAATTTTGAAAATCACCAAATAATTTTAAGTTAAACAAGATTAGCAACTACACATTAACCATTTTTTTTTTAAATATTTTTGAATTATTAGTATAAGAGTAATTTTTAAAGATATCTCAAAATATATTTGTTTTGGCGATCAATGCGCCTTACAATCTCTTTTGAAGTATTTTATTTAGATATTCATAATCAGATGCATTGTGATCGAAGAAAATATTTTCAACGTTTCATACATTGTTTTTAAATTAATAGAGACTGAATTTTAATTTTTGATACTTACTTTGTATTCCTTTCCAAATATTTTTCTATTCAAATTGAAGCTAACAAGTAAAACTATAAAACAGTTTATTATACTTCTTCAAAAAAAGTTTAATTTTAAATTGGATCTATTTTTTTAAACTGATGCCAACAAATAAACTTTAATATTATCACGTGTGCTAGTAGTCTTGAAATGCTTAAGAAGTAGTAAAAAAACAAAGTGAAATTTTCAAGAGACCGATTTAATGGAGAAATCAAACATTGTGTTACAATTTGCTTTTCCAGATGACTTTGTTCCTTCCAGATTTCATTCCGGGTATTCCGTCAATCGGTGATCCGATTGATGTAAAATGACATTGATTCACCCATTGATCCATCTAAGAAGAATTTATTTTCATCCAGCATTTCTGTTGTCACTTCAGACCTGAAACATGCCCATTAAATTATTTAAAAGATCCAGTAATACAAATAGTTTATATAAATAATAACAGATTTGTCCACTCGATTCATAAAGGTTATAATTTTACAATAACGTAATCATAGTCTTTATTTAATAACTCACACACTTCTTTGCAATCGTCTTATTAATTGCCAATTCATATCAATTCGTCTGAAATTAACCTTCCGACAGTCATATCATTAACCAGTTGAAACTCTGAACAAAACGAGTTACACTTTCCCTACCCTAATCCTAATTACCCTATTAGTAGAGAATTAGAGGTAAAGAATGAGAATAGAGCGGGTAGAATTGACAAAATTGTAACGCTTCACAGAGAGACTCGGTTCCTTGAACATGACCAAAGGTATCCCCCCCCACACACACTTATTGGTCAAAGTAGTGTAGCGGGCGGAGCTTGCATGCCGAGCGGGCACTAATCAAGGAAGATTAAAAAAAAAATCAAGAGACCATTCGAGGGACCGAGTCCGTCCATGTAAGTCTAGCTTTAATGACATTTCAACCAAAAATGGTTATAGTTGGAATTCACCTTTTTTAATAAATTCATGAAAACGATTTTTAATTGTTAAATTGCTGGTTAAAAAATTCAATGAAGTCCATGAAATAATCTCAAAAACTAAAATTAATTAGTTCAATAAAATAATTTCTGCATTAATATCAAATTTGTATACTTTCACTCATTTAATTTCGGAAGAAATTAAACACTTTATGTGTCACTTCCCAAGATATAATTTTTATAAGAATGGTATAGAGACGGAATTGATTTTTTATTCATAAAATACTCGTCTCATATTTGCCATCTTACCTCGAAAAATCAATCGGAATCAACAAAATTATTGTAGAATCGGTTACAGGTATATCAGGCTAACAAACGAGCAGTTACTCAGGGACCTTCAGAAGCATTATTGCAGAACTTTTCCGAAAAGGTTACTTCGCATTAGTTGTCGCTACATAGCAATGGCATTAGTGTTTCTATTGTTATGCAAATATGGTGGAATTAAATAAATGGGAATGCTATCCAATTACCTAAGAAAAAATTGTTTAGGGGTTTGTGATGGAAGGGAAATGGGAATTGTCGTATACATTCGAGGTAACGAAGTTATCCATTTCCTGTTATATCGTAACGTTTTCTATCGGTAATGGGTAATTAATTTCTATTGTTTGGTATTTATTGGATTATGTTTGCTTGCTTAAATAAAGTTAGAAACAATCTGGTTATTTAATTGACTATATTATAAAGTTGAAAGTTGACTTTCATGCAAATATGTACTAGTTGTGGCAGTGAAATAATACTTTTGCGGAAAAGTTTTATGGGAATTAATAGAATAAACCTAATCGATATATTTAATGGAAGAAGTCGTAATCATTCATTCCCGTATCAACGACCAGCTAAAGCTATTGAAGGTACAGATAAAAAAATTTAGGAGCTTATGCCTCTTGTACCGAAGACGTTATTTTAGACTCGATTATCTAAGTCGGAGACATTTATCAAATATCCATACGATTCTTGCTCTGAAATATATGAAACACAAGTAACTAAAATGTGATTTTTCAAAATTTGTTAAACGAGTAAGGCAAAACGTATTTAGCAGATTTCTCCATCGAAAAATCATTGTAAATTGTTGAAAGCATAGGATTTATGAATTCTACCATTGATTGACCTTATCTGCAATTTTGGCTTCGCTGAGTACTTAGCATTTATACATATAAAAAGAGATAATTTATCTTATTTTGAAATTCAGTGAGCGTAAATGCATTATAACTGTTTCAATCTCACATTCTTGATTTTATCTTGGCGTATAATTAAACCAGTTTTCTTAATTTTCTTAAACATATACGGTCTTTTTTACTTACGGAGGCAGTATTGACCAATGCAACTCTTGTACACATATGCATTATAAAGATCCCCTGAAACCAGTCTCAAACTGAATGCTCTTTTTAAAAAAATACTTAGAACTAATCAGACTGAAGCAGTAACATATTAATATGTACTTCAGTGCAAAAAGAGCGTGTGTCACAAGAAATGGTGATGCTTTATTTTTTCAATTTAGAATGCAAAATTAATCTTCTCAAAAATTAACTATATCAGAACATAACTAATTCAATACACATGTGCATTGAATTAATAAAATTATATAGATAACTATTAAATTCATTTGCATTTAAAATTCTTACCTGTCAAGTTTAAAAAAATTGGGACGAACCATTTTAGGTCGGAAGTATAGGTATGTTAAGAAGAGAATCTAATCTTATACGAACGACAAAATAATAACATCAACAACTATTTCTTATAAAAAAAATGTGAGTATTGCGGGAATACGTGGTTCTATCTCTTTCGAGTGTTCTATCCTATGTTCTTTTCTTCTCGAACATTCCTGCGGAAATAGGCTTCAGTTCCGGACCAAACATAAGAAATAGGAATGAAAGGATTCCTGGAAATGCGAAGGTTTTCGGTTCTTTGTCTGTTTCGATCGTAAGTTGATGAATACGGATAGAAGCAGTGCATTTTCAGGCTGTGGGTGTATGTTTTTATTCGTGGTATTGAATGACAAATTGGTTAAGGTGTTCGTCTTTTAAAGGTCATATGTGCTGGTATACGGTTTTAGAAAGTTTTGTTTTTTCAGTTATGTAGTATATTCAGGTTTTTTTCAATAAATAGGTGAAATTTTTTTTCTTAAATAATGCTGGTAATTGATTTTCTATCGTTATTGATCACGCACAGTGAATCATTTGGTATATTCCAATACTTTTTTTAAGCAATGCATATTCACTTAGATGTTTCAATAACTATGAATTTGATGCTTAGCTTACTAACAAAATTACAAATATACAAAAAGTAAACGATCATATACCTATTTTTATTCACAATTCAGTTCTTTAAATTTAGGCTTTAAATAATATACTGAAAAATAAAGATATCAATAAGAGCTATTTATAGTCATTGAACATTTTTGTTTACATTTACACTATACCTACTATTTGATAAAAAGCCACAAGAGATTGCATTCAAATTGGGAAATATTTACATGTTATTTAATGGTTATTTAAATCATTTTTTTACGTAAACCCCACAAATATTCCCAAAAGTTAAAATTATTTTCGAAAAATATAATTAGCCACTAAATAACACAATCAAGTCAATTTACGTTTATTGTTATTGTAGGTTTACTGTTTCCCTTTACTGGTATATGTTATTCCATACTTTTTTAATGTATAAAAACAATAAAAAATTTCATCAAAACTTCCTTTTTTTGTAAAAAACGATAGAAAATTTTGGCATAAATATATTAAGATATTTACCTGTTTTACAACAAAATAAACATATTTTGCAAATATAAAGAATATATTTTTTTTTAATTTTTAAGGATGCCATTTAAGAGTATATTTTATTTAATCTCCCTTATCTTTCAAAATGAGACTATTTTCCAGCTGACTTTAGATAAAAATGACAAGTTTTCAGTACAAAAAAAATCTCCCACACACTATAATTAAAACTTGTGCTCAAGATTACATTATCGTGTTTTAATGACTTTAATAAATGCTATTCTTAGAGTTTAACTCAGAAGATTGTTCCATGATACTTATCGTAATATGAGTTTTTAAAGGATAGCCATGTATTCTAGTAAATTTCTTACTGTCATGCTATTAACGTTAAAAGATTGGTTTGCGGAGTAATTTCACTAAAGTATAGGCACGTAGGTTTTTGATAACACGATCACTATTTTTCTTAAATACTTTCAGCTTTATAAGTGAAAATAACATGTATTTAACTTAAAGGATCATTAGTTTGATAAAAATGAAAAGTTTAGAAATAGCAAATAGATACATAGGGGACTGAAATATTAAATTTGATGCTCAAATAGTCGTTTAGCAACCGTGATCGCAAAAATATCAGTTGATTTTAATGTGTTACAACATATATTTCAGAAAATCGTATTTCTTAAAGGCCTGTGTGTGTAAATAAATTTATAGTTCTAAAGTTCTTATTGTTAAGTTGTTGGTAAAACTCACCATACGACTAATAATTTTATTTAAAAAAATAATTTTCCATAACAAATGTTCTGTGTACATGTGTCATACAGTGTATGAATATTTCTTGACAAATCCTTTCTTCTGTAATTAAAACTCTTTCTAGCAAACTTCGACACAAATAACCTACCGTTAAGTCGATACACGTCTACGCAAGACCAAAGAGCCTCTTCTAGACTGAAGCTAAGTACCAATTTCTCCTTGATCAGAAAAATCATTACAGCCTTTTCCTAATCACTAACGTGCTTGTCAGCTTTGCCAATAATTGCTGGTCATGGAACAAACGCACAAAAGTCGAGATATGAAACAACTTAACTTTATTTTCTTTCATACCAGTTTCAAAATAAAAAGAAGCATTACTTTCTTCCCGCATCGAATTGCTTTTTTTTTCATTAATTTTCATTTTATCCAGGGACTAGTTTAAGTACTAAATTAAAGTTAAGAAATTATTTTATACTTTAAATTGTATTATTTTTATTAAAAATAGAACTAATGTATTATGGAGTCATTGCTGTGATTTTTTTTTTAAAAAAAGGTACACTTAAAAGAAAGTTAAACTATAGGCCTAAGAAAAGATAAATAAGATTGAAGTTTTAAATTTATGGTTTTTGGTGGTACATTGGGTAGGACAATAGCATAAGTCCAAATACACTCTGATATTTTGTCTGTAAATTTAAAACAGAATGTATGAATTTATTTGGTTCTTCGTGAGACATCAGCATTGAGTTGAATGGAACTACAGTGTAACAGTCGATTTTCAAATTATTTCACGATTTCTCCATCGCTCCATTATTCCATTGTTCTTCACCAAAAAGTCACCATCGAATGTTTCTATAAGCGTTATCAGACTTATTTTCATTTCTGTGAAAACAGATTTTAATTAATCTGACTTATTATTGAAACAGACATTCTTTAAAAATAACTTGTGTTTCACACACACATACACTAGAAAGTCTGCAGATATTCTCATTAGTGAAAAGCAATGATTAATGCAGTCATCCAGGAGTGATCCATATTGATCCATGGGAAATGATGGCGTCGCACATTGCGATGATACATACCTACATCCATCATCGAGTGACGTCACCGGTGCGAAGTGGTCCTCAGTTATTGATGACTTGGACGGTACTCGTGATGACTTTATCTGATGAGCCACTTGGAATGCTAATTTTAGGGGGATATAGATTCGCTTAGCAGTTGAATATACTTCTTGATTGCTGCATAAGCTGCGTGTGGTTCAGAATTTACATCATTGTAACAAAGGTTAGCCCAAGTCGATGCTCCAGAGGGACGGAAAAGTATTATTTAGAAGTTTTCTGTTTTGCCGTGAAAGAAATAACCAAAATAAAAAAAATCTCACTATGTACATCTATTTCGGAAAACATTAAATATAGAGGGAAAAAACATGAAAATTTTGAATATTCCTCGGACACTTTAGAGGTCAGGTATATTCTTTGGTTTTAATGATTTTCACCGGAAAAGGAAAAATGACTGGTTCTTCTTAATAGTCATTTGTACATTAATGCGTGGGGAATTTAATTTTAATTTATAATATACTTTGCTAATCTTAAAAAAACTTGTAGCATCGTAAAAAATTATTAAATATTTTAATAAAGAATATTATTTAATGTGAAGGTGGAGATTAAGTAATTAGTTTAATCATTTATAATCATGAAACCATAATTTTAATTTATAAAAAAAACTGTCATTTATATTATCATTAATTAAAAAAATTAATGTTTACATACGTCAAATTTGGTGAAATTCTAAGCCTAGGGAGTGTTGTTATACCCTAAGGAGTTCGAAACCAAATTTGTTTTTTTATATATTTCTGAAAAAAATCTGCTCTATTTTTTTAAAATTATGGATAAGATAATTAAGATTTTTTTCAGTGTCTGTTTGGAGTTTTTTGTTCAAAAAGTTTAAAATATTCGAACCTACCCCTAAAAATAATTAATATTGATAACTTACGATGCAAGTAAAAAAAATATTCTAAAAGTAAACACTTCCTATAAAATACGATATAATTCCTTGTACACTAATTTAAAGAATAAATAGTCCTTAAAGAATTTCCCTAAGTAAGCTTAAAAAGATTACAAAAACTACTAAAGTTAAAATTTAAAATTTATTTCGTTTCTTATGGTGATATTACAGTAAAAACTTTTATTAACCAACAACAAATCTATCAATTGTTTTGGGGGTATATCAAGTTGGAGTAGAAACATATCTCAAAATAACAACTGATCCAAAAACGCGTTCAAAATTTGTCATCTTCATGAGAACTACCGGCTGGTGTTTGATAAATGGGTACTGTACGGTAGTTTTATTAACTGTAACCAAAAAATAAGAACATGACTATTTCAGAAAAATGAAGCAAAAAATTTGTGTAATTTATGTACGGAATAGTGTAATATGTATAAGTCTTTAAAACAATCATATGAATATCATTTTTTTTACCTTCATTTAAGAGACGTCAAAAGTGGCCGATAACAAAAAGATGAATTTTCAATATTGAGATGTTTTTTTCAAAAACCATTATTATTGGTATTTTATGTAATTACAATTTTTAATATACTAAATACGAAGGAATGTAAATTAAATAAATGAGCTGCTTTGCACAAATTTACTTTTATGATGCAAAAATATAGACTTAAAGCTGCAAAATTTAGTTAATTTTTGATTTAAATAAATTTGTTCAATTTCTTATTATAACATTTTTAGAAAACTATATTTAAATTATTTTTTAATAAAAGTTATTGTCTGAAAACGTAGCAGTACCTTAGTTTCTAATCGTGTGTTTAATATATTACTTAACACATACATTTTACTTCACAAGTTCACAAAAAGAAAGAATTTTAATTTTTGTTCAAACAAAATATATAACTAGCTTTAAACAGTTTCAAAATTTTAAACATATGCTTCAATAAATATTTTTAATGATGCATTTAAAAAAACTAGTTATGGCTGATTGCCTAACGAGTAGATACTTTTATAATATTCTACGTTAACGAGTACAAACTCATGACAAAAACACTTTATCCATACCTTTAAATAAGCTAAGCTGAATAATTCAGCGTTCGCCGATGCGATTTAAAGCTGTAACAGCAGCTGAAACTGAACTTCCAATTAACTAGAATTAATTAATCTTGAAGAACCCTTACGATAACTTAAGAGCATTTTGTATTCTCATTTAAGGGTATACAGGCTAATTAATGTGTAGTTTGTCCATATGTTTAGCCGAACTAAACTTTGAATAGTACTTATATGATACATAAATAGCGTATCTTTACATAAAATTGGAGTTTATAATTTATGTGTATAATAAAGGAACGAAGTTTTGTATTAATATAATGTAGGGTGTTTGTAATTAGAAAAGGAGATTGTTCCTCATAAGTTTTAAGGAATTTAATATAAACTTTTGGTTTTCGAAAATTTATAACGAATATTATCTCGTTGATGCGTTAGTTTAGAAATTGGCTTAATAAAATATTTATTATTTGTTTTTGTATTTTTATGTTTACTTATAATGCTAATGTGTTTTTTTAATAAAAACTGATTTATTAAAATTAATGCAAGCGCATTAATTTTAATAATGTACAGACAGTAATTTTAATAATTTAACGTTAACTATGCCTTCGTAAAACATGAATCTTCGAAATATACTTTTAAGAAAAAAATGTTTTTTTTAAATTTTTCTTTTTAATTAACCGGAAATTTAATGTAGAATAATTTGCTTTTTTATAGTGCAAACATAAAATGCTGTATTGCATTTAACACTTTTTTGTATTAAAAAAAAACTTCCACATATTATGCTAGATTACTAAACAAGTTAACTAAACGTTATTTTTTAAAAATATAAATATGTTAAGAAGTTTTTTTTTTTTTCAAAATGTAAGACTACCTTTGTTAAAAAAAACAATACTCTTTGAATTCGTACTTAGGATAATATAGTACCAAAAAAATCTAATTTTTGTGTCAGCTAAAAAAACTAATTATATAATGATTTCTGAAATCTTAATGCTTGTGGAAGAGTTGCAAAAATTTTCGTTGTTTTTAGAGTAAAAAAAATTACTTTGATATTAATGAATTTGCAATTATGGATTTTTTCATACGATTTTGCATCTTATTATAACGATAGAGGGTTCTTTTTGTATACTTTTATTTTCTAAGGAAGAATTTTTTATTTTCTTTGTTCACACTAACTTAAAATAAATTAAATATATTAGAACATTTAATATATTGTCGCGTAGCTGATTTATACTAGGGGACACCGGGGCTAGTTTTCTACGTTTTCTTCTTTTTGAATGTATAATTTTTACCTTTATTTATTTCAAAGAAAATAAGATGCCATTGCCTTCCTCAGATGGTTAACTATAAACTAGCATTACTACTTTTCTAAAAAGCAAATACACTTTTTTGTAGCAAGTAGTTAAATGCTAGCTCGTTGAGTTGGAAAACGTGCACCGTAAACGAGGTACATTTTCCCAGACTGTCAAAAATGGATGGGACAAATTTTCCAATTATTCTTGAAAAGATTTAACACATTAAAAAACATTTTATTGTTTTTTATTGTTAACTAAAATAGCCCAAGAGATTATGCCCAGAATATAGGTAAAATTGTATAAAAAAGGGAAGTTTACTATACCACATTGTTATATAAAGGTCATATCACCTGGATCACTTTTAAATCAAGCAAATTGTGTAACTTCCCTTTTCATGTAACTATAGTTTGGTGTTCTTTTCTAGATGGTTGTCTAATTAATTGCTAAAGATTTCAACAAAAAATCACATCACATGCACTGAAGTTGTTGAGATTGCTTCTTTTTTTTTCGTAGCCAGCTAATTTACTCCAAAGTTTTGGGATCAACATGACATATTATTGATTTAAAGTACAATTATTCACGATCTATTGTAATTATTTAAGTTTTTGGATGCTTTAACTCTACGAAATCTATTTTTGACAGTTCTTAGAGCAATATATAACGCTTCAGAAAGGTACGATTTTTGCCAACTTTCTTTTTATTACTATGTGGACAAATTTTAAACAAAAATAATACTTTATACATGCAGAACTTAATGTATGATTAGATTATTTGGTCATACATTAAAAACTGGTTACATATTTGGAATATTATAAAAGTTAGAGCACGTTTATCTACAAGGCATTGTTGGAATTCTTGCCCCGTGAATTTTTGGAAAACTTGCCCCGTCGCCATATTTTGACTTTAATAGAGCCTTAAAGATTAGAGGGTTACATTACTTTGAAACAAATACATATTTAAGTTGAGCGAGGAAACAGTTTTTATTATAAGTAATGATAAATCTGTAAGTTAAAAGAAATTGCATTTAATTTAGGTTTGAATGTAAGCGTAAAAAACTACCCAACTTTGAAAAAATCATAAAAACAGCTCTAACAAAAATATTACAACACCATTTGAACAAAGATTCTTGTGAGTGACATTGGACGTGTTACTTCATAAACCAAGCAGACAGTAGACGCCCCCAACGGCTCATTTCTAATATAAGGCCTGGTGGAAAACTTACCCCACTGGAAAACTAGCCCCGGTCTCCCCTAATCATTATTAAAATATGCCAAAATAGTTTACATAGAGTATAAAATTGCGTTAAGTAAATTTATTAACTAGCAAATTACTATCAAATACTGTTTTTTAACATTTACTGTCAGTTTACTACAAATAAAAAAAATCATGGTAAACTATACTTTTAAATCCTCAACTTTACCAAACCACATCACATGTAAATTCATCATTTTCAAAATCTATATAGGAAACCAATACATTGTTTTGGAGCATCGAATTTTAGTAAAAAGAGTAAAATTGCAAGTACTTACCATGGCCAGGAAAATACAAATTGCCTCCACGAAGCATAAACTGAAGATGCATATCTCGATGCGCGGCAGATGTTTTATCTCAATTTCACTGACACACCGCAGTAATGGCCTAATGGATGAAGATAACCCAAATCCCATGCGACACATACAAGACAAATCACATGTGATTGGTTATTTATAGGTTTTCTTTTCGAGGCATCGTCCATAAAGAAAATAGGATTTGGCTATGCAGTTATGTTGGTATGACAAAATTGTGGATTTCGAAAATGAGAATGAATGTTATTATTATTTAAAATTATTATTTATTATGAGACACAGCCTAACAGGTTTTCACCCAATTATAAGTCTGGGATTGGTACAATTTACAGCCAAAGCGTAGCCGGGAATTGAACCCAGACCCCGGCTGGCAGTCTAGAGCTATTACCATTGCACTACGGGGACGACATGTTAATTTTGTATCAAACTTATCAATAGATAATTGCAAACACTAAAGTAATAGTTGGTGAAAGTCCTAGCTAGTCTAATCCTCATCCGGGTAACGAGCTGATATCTGTGCGGAACCCAAAGCTGCCATGCATTAACATCGTACCAACACAGTATTTTAATTAAAAATCGTTAATATAATAAAATTTTCGCTTAGTTTAAAACGTGTGTTAGATGATATGAGCTTACATAATTCTTTGAAACTCAATTAGGGGCCCTTGTAGTGCAGATTTTTGGTGAAATATTCTTAATAATATAAATAATTGAATTATTGAGAAGGTATGGCATAATTTAAAAATGTGGACATTCTATAAAGATCGAACGTTGTATTGGTGTATTGGTCAGAGCCAGGTTCAAGAGAGATGTAGTTAAAAAATTCGGTCCTACATTATTCAGAACTATAATCAGAACTAGATCCTTTTTTTTACATCAGTTTTTGCTATTTTGCAGCAGTTTTCGACCCCTTTTTTTTCTGTACCGAATGTTGTTTCTTACTCGTACTAACCCGGCAGAACAAGCATTTTTCTTCTTTTTTACATTTCCTTTTACAAGATATTTTTTAGAACTAATATACTTATGTACCTGATTTATGTCAAAGTGTGCCAAACATTTTGATTTGATTAGAAGATCATTCGATCAAAGTATGTTTTAAATTTCTTAACGCAGTAGAAATACTCCTAAGGCATAATAATTATTGAAATGCGTCGTCAGTAGCCCAGCGTGTGTGTACCCGGGTTAATAAAAATAGGCATAGTGAGTGTAACAATTGTATCAAAACAAAGAAGATTTTTCCAAGAAAATGCTGAAATATATTGTTGGTGAAAGGATGTAAAGCATCTTTAGATACAAGGAGACGTGTGTTTAAGATTGGTTGGTGTTGAAAGCTGTCGGAGATTTAGGTGTATTTTACAGAATTGTATAATAGCAGTGGCTTGAGTGTGGTAAGTGGTGTTTGCATGCTGAGCAGATATTTTATTCTTAGATAAAATGACGACTACTTGAGTTACACAAAGGCTATCTCTAGTGTTATATAAAGGCTGTCAAGTGCAGGATCCTACCACCTGAGTAGCATAACAGTGACATGTCATATGAAGCATCTGGTTGTAGAAATACGTCATTTTTTTAAGTATACCATATACACTGTTTTATTAATTGGTGGGATATATTTTCTCTGCCTTTTTTTTTTCGAAAATGGCAATGGCAGCCTTACAAATGGGGAATTGTGGCTTAACATAATGGACTATGCAAAAATAAACATTGTTTAATTATTTAGAAATTAAACAATACAAGTTAAGGGTAAGTATATATCAAACTCTGAAACTGATTTTTAAAAAAAAAATAATTAAAGCTTTTTTAAATATTTATTAACCCCTTGAATTTCTTCTAGAGCAATAGAAACATGGCCATTGATTTTTTTTTCAAATTTAAAAATATATTATTATATTAATTTGCAAATGTGCAGAAAAAAATACTCAGGTTTCCAAACATGAAAATATCAACTTTGTAAAATAAAGTTTACTCAACCCAACTATTTGTCAAAGTTTGGTAATTTTTTCGATATTAAAAAGGTATTTCTTGCTAATAATATACCACTATTACTATAATTTTATAAATTGAAATACAAAACTTCTAAAATCGATAGTGTTTGTGCTCCACAAACACCATTGTGTATAATAAAGCTAAGTATTGCATTTCAATCAACTATAATCTATTTAAAAAAGTTATCATTTTAGTGAACTATTTCCGAATGAGTAAATGTGGCTTGGGAATATTTTTTATTCCACGAGGAAGATTAAACACATTAAATTTAATGTATTTCACATGTGATGGAAATTTATTCATATGAACATTAAAAAACTTACAATATAAAGTTTTTTGAAGTTTATGATCATTGCCCATAGTTTCCAAATTACTAATTCATTTGTTATTAATATAATAAAAAAAATAGTTTTAAGATCTTTTTAACTTTACATAACTTAATCCATTCATATCTTTATTTGTTTTTCATTTGTTTAATATGAAATTGTTTATTATCGGTCTGCATATATGTTTCTCTTTATTTAATGTTTATTTATTTACTTGCAATTAAATATTCGACGAAAAAGCCATTTTTTCTGTAAAGTTAAATAATAGATGCATAAACATATTTTTGTATTATTTTATCTATATAGCGAATTTAAATAATTATTTGCGCTTTAATTTATTTTCCGTTATTAGAAAAAGTGACAGGAGATAGAGGGGGAGCGGGCGTATTTGACTATCTTGGCTAACTTTGTAACTAATGCAACTAAAAATTAACAATTTTGTACTAAATTTGATACAATAATACCTACCTGTACATGGATTATGAATACATTTGAAAAATTATTGTAGAAAAAATAGAAACCCAAAAAGATTGTAGGTGAGATGTAAACTTTTGCTTTCTTATTTGTAAAAAATAGCGAATAAGTATGTAAAATTGAGCTACAGGCATGCATATAAAAGTACATATTCAAACTTATATAATTTATAATGTATAGAAATTAAACATTAAATACCATAAGTATAAATGATAGAATTTTTTTTTTGTTTTGAAAATTGACTATCGGTGCATATTGGATAACTACAGCAACATGGTTTATTGGTTCAACCTTCAGATTGCCAATGCATTTATGCGGATACGTTATAAGCGACAATAATTTTGTTTATATTTACATTTTATGAGTAAGAAAGTTCGATAAATTTCGTTATGATAAGGAATTATTACAAAATATTTAAAAAAAAATTAAAACGTTTAATTTGCTTCTGTTAAAGCCTTATTTGAAATAAAAGAAAAAATTATTTTGAACTTATGTTGCAGAACTAAAAAAAATATGGTATAAATAATAAAGGAGAACTTTGGATATTTTTTTAAGTAAAGTATTTTTTCCGATGTATTTTTAATTGTAAATAGAACAATGCTTATTACTTTACTCAGTAAAAAAAATGTTGGCATAATAATACATTTCAATTATTTTGTTTTGTAAATAAATGTAATTTAAATTCTTATGAATTAATCAATAATTAATTTTAAATATATTCCATTCAATTGTAAATCATCTGCTTACAATAATGTTCTTGTAGATACCAAACTAATTTTGTTTTGGGGTCTTTTTAAAAATTAAGTTATCCAACAAAAAATTAGGTTTTTATTCTCAAATAAAATATCCTGAGATTTCTAAAGTAAAATGTCCTGAGGTATTAGGTGTTGTTTTCCCCAAATTTTCCATACTGTTATGAGTTATTTAAATACATTAGAGTAAGAATATATTGTTCTACTACATTTTTAAAGAATTTTTTTTAAAGAAAATTTTTTTTAAAGAAACTTCTTGCTCAAATTTAATCTTTTTCAAATAAAACTTCAAAAACCTACATATTTTAAAATATTGAATGTAATGTTATGAATCTCTAAATATTTTTTTAATTAATTGTAATTTTTTAGTGGAAAAGAAATATTTTGTTTTGTCCGAATGAAATGTCAGATGTGTTATTGTCATGTCTGTTACCTAAAGAAATAATTGTAGAAGTTGCAAATTGACGGCAGCACTTGATTTAAATACAGTTTATAAGACTATTTAAGTTGTAGAATCATCTGCTGAGCTATTAGCATTATATAAAGACTTTTTGTTTTTCTTAAGGTGAGAATTTTTTATGTTGTTAATTCTTTTACTAGCTTTGTCCAATAATTAAATGTAAAATTAATTTTTGCTGTGGACACTTAGAGTCCTCTCTTAGTAAATATGTTTGAATAGTATTGAATTAAGCGTAAAAAAATTTGCACATGGTAACAAAAAAATTTATAATGTTAATTTGTCAGGTCTGATACCTTTCCGATATGTTACTATCAAACTAAATATTATTATCAAACAAAATATTATTACCAAACAAAACATTATTATCAAACGTAGCAGACCTGACATATGTTTGTAACATCTTTTTTAAAAACAAAACATCATGTGAAAAACGTTGAGAGTAATCTACCGGATATAAAGTTCATTCCACGATTGTCTGAAACTAGAATCATCAAATTTCAAACTACATGAGAAATCAATTAAATAACCACAATACTAAATGTTTAAGCTAATGTACTATGTAAAAATTTAAATTAAAAATTTATGCAGAGAAAATAACCATACATATTTTCCCCATTTTATGGTCGCTCAAAATTGATAATTGGACTTCAACACAGTATTAATATTTAGCGCTGTTTGGATTACAGTGTTAAAGTTGCTGCTTTGTTAAAATGTACCCCTGTACCAAACCAACCTCAGAAGTATCCACTTCAAAACTTATTAACTGCATATTTTTCTTAACTATGTATTGCATTTTTGTATATTGTTGATTCTTCAACTTTTCCTTTCAACGACCCATCTTCACACCTCCAGCTATAGCAAAGTTTACTAAAAAGGGCTTTCTTCCAAAACATGTGACGCATCATTACTTTTCTATCACGATCTTAACAATTTAGCGTCCGCTCTCGATTTAACAATGGTAAAAAAGTACAATGATTCTTCCCAAACTATTTTTAATCGGAGGAATATTTTCTTAATGGTTTATCCGTCCTCCCTCAGGTGTCAAGCTAGCATGTGAAAACGATTTTTTTATTGAAATTCTTAGATGCATCATTACTCAATTTTTTCGGTGAGATCTTGAGTTTAAAAAGACCCAATTTGGCACGGAGAATGATTCAATACTTTTTCATTTGAGCCATTTCAGAAAAATGCATAAATGGTGTTACTGAATACCTTTATCTTTCTTTTGAAATTTAAAAGTGTTTAGTATAGTCTGTAAAGTTATAATGAAGAATAGCTTGAGGAGGCAAGAAGATGTCATAAAATATTGTAGCTGTGAGCTGAATTGCACAGAACGCAAAAAAGTAAAGCTTCTCCATTTGAGTTTATATCGCTGATGAGTCACTATTCTAATCACGATATCATTTGAAAAAAAGTTCTTATTGTTGGGATTTTAATGATTAGAATTTTATAAGAAGTAATTAAAATTTGACTGTTATATTTGCCTCTTTGACAACTGGCATTTTTGAAACTTTTTTATTCAATTTCAAAGAATTTAAAAAAGACACTGATTAATGTTTTGGTTTATGTAAAAAAAATTCTCAAAAGCACTGAAGACGGCACTCAAAATGTTTTAAAAACTTGTTTCAATAAATTATGAACGACGTGTCAATCGGAATTAAAATGAAATACTTTTTAAGCATTTTATAATTTTTTTTTCTAAATTTAATGTACACCTAAGCTAATAAAAACTTCGTATGCAAGATCGAATATGTTTTATTTGCTTGTCTTGTATATTTAATTTCAAAATCATTTAAATAATATTTTTTGAATAATTTAATTATTACTTTTTATAAGAATTACTATATAAAAACATAGTTTTTACAATCAAACATTTGTTTTTTGAGTTTTACAAGAAAAATCTTTGATACATGAACTATTATGTTTTAGAAGTTAGACTACAATACAAACAAACACTTTATTAACACAAAAAAACAAACAATTACAGAAAATTTTTGTTGGTCACAAGGGGGTTAAAAAAACCGTATATGTGCCTATATAAACATAATTATAATTGAAAGACACAATAATAAGACATTATAAATTGAAACAATAAAAACCACAAAATAATAAATTTAAATACATAAATATACACAAAAAGAAAAAAGTGGCAATGCAATGCTAAATAATCAAAACAAAATGCCCAAAATTCTTGTCAGCGGGAAATATATATAAAAAAACAGTTCGCTTCTATAAATTAAAAAATACATCAAATCGTCTATTGACAAAATAAATTTAAATGAAGAATTTCTAAACCTGCATAAAGAAGGGATACTCTGAAGTTCAGTAGGTAGTTTATTAAATACTTTTGGGGCAAAATATGAAAAATGTTTTCGAAAAATTTCTTTATGTGGAAATGGGATATGATAAATTTCATTTAAACGTCTAGCTGAAATATTTAATTTTAAATTACAAAAAGAATTATTACGATGTAAATATAAAATCATTCGAAAAATAACATTATGTCGAATCGGTAGTAAATTTATAAATTTTAAAAAGGGGATGTTTGAATAAAGATGTCCTTTCAGAATTTTAAAACATTTGTTTTCAATTGAAATCAACGGATTAATATTGCTTTTATAATCTCCTCCCCATACAATACTGCCATAATTAATGATGGGATAGAACCAGGAATAATATAAATTAATAAGAAAGTCTCTTGAAACTATTTTTCTTAGGTAATAAAATTTGTATAATATAAAACGGAGTTTTTTTAATAACTCGGAAACATGAATTTTCCATTTCAGATTAGAATCTATATACAGTCCAAGATATTTTATACTATTTGTAGAGTTCAAACTTATACAAGAACAGTCAATATTTTGTCTACATGTTGTTAAATGATATTTAAGAGAATAATTTAAATCTAAATTTGTTAAACTGAAAAACATAAATTTACTTTTATTTAAGTTTAATATTAAATCATTTATAGAAAACCAATTGATAATTGTCATTAGATCCTTATCTACATCTCTTTTTAGGGAATCAAAGTCATTACTAGAATGCAAGTGAACTGAATCATCTGCATACGTAATCATTTTACCATTTAAATTAAGTTTACATAAATCATTAATAAAACCAAAAAACAGAGGTGGACCTAAAGTTGATCCTTGCGGAACACCTTTATTTATATCAGAATATTGACTTAAACTATTTCCAACCTTAATCCTTTGCTTTCGATTTGATAAGTACGAAATAAACCAGTCTTTAAGATTTTCCCTTATACCAGCAGCTAGAAGTTTTTGAATTAATATTTACTACTTCAGTATGCATCAGAAACATGCGATATAGTATATTTTTCTCTTAAAATGTTCAACATGGTATTACGTAACAAGGACAACAAAAATGATTAAGAGTTTATCATGGTATTGATTATGACAGCAGATTAAGATCTTTAAACATGTATTCCCTGAAAAATAGGAGAATAAGAGGTGATTTAATTCAGTTATTCAAATTCTATAAACAGGGAGACATGGTTATCTTAGGTTTTACCTTATATAGCCGGACTAGAGTACAAGGTCAGAAATTAAATAAATCGTGCTTCAGAAGGGAGGTAAGAAAAATTATTTGTACAATACACAGTTGTCAATGAGCGGAATGCTTTACCAGATTGCGTCGTGTATTCGAAGAAAGTAGAAGAATTTAAGACGAATATCGATAGTTATTGGAAACTAGTAAAGAAATAAAAATATTTTTGACCAACCTTGCTGGGAGGCCCAGCAAGGTTGGTCCAAAATATTTCTATTTCTTTGGCTGTTGTTGGTCGACAATTTTTTGTTTGTATTAGTTATTGTAACTGTAAAATTTTGACTCAAGATAAAAAATATATATACAAATATAATCCATAACAGTAATGAGTAATGTTTTGCGGTAGCGAAAGTGGAGAAATTTTACTTAGAGTATGTCGATGGGACTAAACAAATATTTGAGATCAAACTACAACTGTTAAAACTGATTATCCAGTTAGTTTTTTAATGTTTTAATGTTTTAAATATTAATCATATGTTGAAGAGCTTTACAGTAATCGAAGTAATTGGTACACACCCAGGTATTTATTATCTTATCTCTTTCGAAACTTTTCTATACGTGGTACTTATTTTCCAACCCGTGATTCAGTGCTCAATATCATCTTCAAAAAACAAACAACATGCAATCAAGTAATACAAAAAAGTGACTTAAGGCAAGAACTACAGATGAAAATAGAAACTCTGATACCATCTACTTATGTTCAGTTGTTCATAGCTTTATAAATGCGTGTGGAATATGATGCATTTGCCTTTTTCCACTCGTGATTTTAGATTCATGTAACTTAATCAAAAAAAGATGATGTTGGAGATAACTTTATTTTCACGATAGCAGAATTGATTTCCTCATGTAAGATCGTGATCGTGGGTAAAGCCAAACGGTAGTGGATTAGAAGAATACTTTCCAGATGATCTTAATTCTATGGAATTATGTTTAATGCAATTCACGCTAAACATGTTGCTTCCATTTCTAAATATGCTGATTTATGTCCAAATCATAACTACCGAAAATTAAGAATTGTAATTTACCAGCGTTTACATTTCCAATTTTTACTAAGTTTCAGCACTACTCATCTTATTATTTTAACACTTGCTTTCAGCAAATTTGAATAATTACTTAAGTAAATATCTAAATTTAATCTTGAGTAAAATAATTTATAGGTTTATAAATTTTTAATTAAAACATGTCTGGAATGCTTTTACTGCAGAAATCTGCATATTTTGAATAAAGGTTACTTTTTAGTTGTTTACAAATTAAATATCACTCAGAATAAACAAATCTAAACAAAAAGTTTTTTAATCTTTATTTTCTGTGATTCGATACAACGCAAGTTCAACAAATAGAGTTTCAAAACTATGTGGATTACTTATCAGAATTTTGTAGTTTTCCTACAACATCTTTCACTTTTATTATTTTCCAATGTTTTATTCTTTCAAGTTATCAGGAATTTGTTAATAAAGAAGACAAAAAAGAGAATCTGTGTTGTTCCGATCGCGATACAGATTGGTTTTTGTTATTAAAGTCGATATTTTTTCTAGCTTGAACTTCTCGCGATATGTTTCCAAGATTTTCTTTTCTTTGTTTAGTTAAAAAATACAAAGATAAATTTTTTTTTTTTAGTCGACACTTTTTTTTCTGATGAAATAAAACGTATTATCGAAAACAAACTTTATATCCGAATGTTTAATAAAAGCGATCCTAAATTAAAAGTTTTTATTAAACTTTTCAAGCTCCAGGATTTTCCCAATGTTTTAAGAAAGTTTTATTAAGTTAATATACTTCTTTTATTGCCATCTTATTAAATTACCAGCACACATTTTTGTTTTGGTTAATCTATAAACTTGAATTTTAAATTTGCGTTCTCGGCAAAGGATTTTCATTCCTTTTTAGAAAATATATTGGTTTTAGAAGCTTTGGTTTGATAAGTTAAATGTATGCAATCATGAGAGTTAGATTGATTTTTTAAAGTATACTTTTAATTTAAAAACAACAACAATAATTTACATTTGTGTGCAAAATATGTGAAATGCATATTATATAATAAAAGTACAACACAGGCTAATTTTATTAAGTTAAGGAAACATCAAATTGCGTCCAGTTAAGACTTTGATATCTGAAATCAAGAAATTGAACAAACAATTTATGGTTTATTTTTATGTAAACATTTTAACTGGTTACATAATTTAATTGTCTTAAAAGAGTGTAAAAAACTTACAATAATAATACAAAACAATAATACATCGTAGGCTAACTCAGTCGGGACTTTTGACTTTACAGATTTAATGAGCACGTATATCGCAGTGTACTCGGGTACCCCAGTGATTTTTAGAGGGATTTTTCCTCCAGCACGAATACGTCTATAGTTGGTCTTTAGGTTGTGAGCGTCGCAATTTTGAAAATTGGTGTTGGCAGTTGCCAGTTGGCGACATCGTACGCGGCTTTGGAACATTGCTCTATAACGAATTGTTGCACAAGCCCATAAAGTTAAGAAGAAGATGGTGATGGTAGTCGAGAAACTAAGTATAGCCGTCAGAAAGTCGCCAAGTAACCATAGTAAGCAAACAAATTGGCCACTCAATGTTAGTTTCTTAAATTAAAAATCAAACAATTACTGTTTTCAGAGTTGTAGGCTGTAGGATAAGATCTGCATTTTTTCAAGATGGTAATAATTTCCTTCACAGGCAAGAAAAATGTGTTGTAATTATAGTTTTTATTAGAGAGTCAAAAATCGCCCAGTCGATGTAGTAAGCCTACATATCTCCGTATTACCGCTACCTTATGCCTAAAAAAATTTAAAATCCTGAGGGAAAAAAACGACAAAGTTTAAAAAAAAATGGATAATTAAACCAAATGCCCTAAAAAAAGTTTTTAAGAAGTTTAACAGAATATATATTTTTGAAGACATCCTAATATTTGCCCATTTTCACACTTGTAATAAATACATTTTTATGAGCTTAAGGACCCTCTAAAACCTTTTTCATGTTCATTTGAATAAATCATACTCTTGAAAATCATTCAAAAAGCACTTGGGATTAATTGGAAATTTATAATAGAATAAAATAATGTGATTTGAAAACTTTTAATAAATTTAAATATGGACATGATTTATAAAAACTATTTATGTTTTCGAAAGTAGCGTCCAAAAACAAATTGTAAAAATATAGTGCACTATAGTAGTTCACAGACTAAAATTTGAATTCGCATTTCTCGTAAAATCGGCCTACAGCTATCTACTTATCAGAGCATTAGAATAAAAGCTCCTAAAAATTAAAAGCTCCTAAAGTACTAGATGGATAAAATATTTTATAACTTTAAAACCATAGTTTAATCCATAACATTTTAGTAGTTTTGTACTTTTTTTTACCTAACGTGAAGGAAAATTGAAGTATTATGTGCCCATAACCTTTTTTTTCTTCAAATTTAAATTAGTTTATGTGTAAAATTATATATTGGTAATAAAAAAAATTCTTTAAACCAAAAAACTGAACTATAGAGACATTTAATCCAGCTGTATTCATCACATAAAAGCCGTTTGTAAAAATATTCAATTCATGTTAAATGGATTTGGCTTAAAAAATTATTATCTCATCTTAGAAAAGTATCGTCTATCATTTGATTTTAGCCCAGGCAACGAAGAGTTATAGAGGGAAAGTTTTGGAACACAATTTTTGACTTTGTAACTTTGTTTGGACTAGTTAGGAGGTGAACATATCAAAAGCCCCCGCCCCTAGCCCCTGAGCCGAAGAGGGGAGGGGGGGTTGAATGTCCCATTTTTCGGTTTTTTATATCTCAAAAACTGCGTCCTACCGATATAAATGTTATACAGAAAATGAAAGCTGATTAAATTTGCTACAAGTTTCACCCCTCACGTGTTTCAATACCTTGTATAGTTTTCGAGATATCCGCTCTTGAACGTCTGTAATTTTGGAGAAAACATTTCCCCCCCCCCCCACATTTTTCCTCTTTTTTGACCGGATAACCCTTCAATAATGCACCGAAACACAAAATATTGACCAAAAAAGGGGTAGATAATTTAATTCTTTTCAATAATATATTTTATTTTACTATCTTATCTATTTTCCTTCAAATTTTTAAGCAGTTTAAGTATTGAGCGAAGAGGGACTGTCAATCCCATAGAGCTAATACGTTAGTTTTGAAATCACAACTTTTGCAAAAAAAAATATTTTGTCATGTTATCAAATTTTTACCAGGTATGGGAATCATCATAATATCAATTTAATACAAAATTGAAAAGAAAATAACATCCGGTTATTTAATTATTAATTGTTAAACTTTTAAAATAGTGTCGCCATCTGCTGTATATTTTTGGCATTATAAAATTTCAAAAATATATAATTAAATAACTAGATAACATTTTCGTTTCAAATTTGTTACAATTCGATGTTATATGGATTCCCTTACCTGGGGAAAAAGGGCTAACATGGCAAAGCAATACATCTGCGGAAGTTGTTATTCCAAAACTAATGCATTAGCTCTATGGAACTGACAATCCCTCTTATGTACACTTATTCTATACTGAATGTTTAAATAAAACCCAGATACTCATTTTGTAGGCACGTTGTTACTTTAATATTTTATTACTTTAATATTTATTTTCATATTCTATGTTATATATTTCATTTCATTCGTCGGACCCCAGTGGGAAAACAGTCAGATGATCCTTCCGTTCTTCTTTATCTTCGGAGTCAACATGAGAGACCCCATTGAGGCAATAGTCCCCTGACAATTTTGGAATGCTGAGGAACATTTGAGACTTACATTTTTACAGCTGCACTTTGAGCTGACACAGTGTTTCATGCATCTGCTGAAAATTATTTTCAAAATATCGTCAGGCGCTGCTGCTAACTCACTGTGCACTAGGACCAGGCATTGTTCTCAATATTCCACTTATACATCTAAGGAGGCAGGTCATTTCCCAGCCACAGCTGAACTTGGTGGAATGTTCGGAGGGAATGCTGTTTTACTGCTCCCTCGGTGGGAGGTAGACACAAGAGATATTAGTCTTGATGGTGGCCACTGATCTTAAGAATCACTTATACCTGTAGGCATTGAGGGATGCCTCTTTCGTTGGAGCCCCATAACACCTCAAGATGCAGGTTTCGCCTGCATTTTGAACCTCTGATCAGTGGTTGAGGAAAGGTCCGAAAAGACAGCTGCTGCTTTCTGGACCTCTGGCCACTTCAGATACAGCTTCGCAAATGCGACCTTGCTTTTTCGAAATGCGGAAGATGTAGTGTCGCATCCAGTAAATGCATGCACAAATAGCACGTCCTTTAAACCCAGTTGCTGAAGGTCTTGTGACGAGAAGAAAGAATCCTGTGTCTTCCCACGTGCAGACTTTAGGAAAGTAATGTCCTTACGCGCATTAGAGCTTTAGCCATCAATAGGACTGTAAGGTCGACATCTTCACCTACAATGCCGACAGCTGTTGTTTTCGACATTTCCACAGCTGTATCCAAGTTGATCCGATTGCGCTCAAGCTTCACCTTAAGTATGTTAAGTATGTTCACCTTAAGTATCTGGGTTTTATTTAGACATTCAGTATAGAATAAGTGTACATAAGAGGGATTGTCAGTTCCATAGAGCTAATGCATTAGTTTTGGAATCACAACTTCCGCAGATGTATTGCTTTGCCATGTTAGCCCTTTTTCCCTAGGTAAGGGAATCAACATAACATCGAATTGAAACAAATTTGAAACGAAAATGTTATCTAGCTATTTAATTATATATTTTTGAAATTTTATAATGCCAAAAATATACAACAGTATATTTTAAAACTTTAACAATTATTAATTAAATAACCGGATGTTATTTTCTTTTCAATTTTGTTTTAAATTGATATTATGATGATTCCCATACCTGGTAAAAATTTGATAACATGACAAAATAATTTTTTTGCAAAAGTTGTGATTTTAAAACTAACGTATTAGCTCTATGGGATTGACAGCCCCTCTTCGCTCAATACTGAAACTGCTTTAAAATTTGAAGGAAAATAGATAAGATAGTAAAGTAAAATATATTATTGAAAAGAATTAAATTATCTACCACTCTAGGGTCAATATTTTGTGTTTCGGTGCATTATTGAAAAGTTATCCGGTCAAAAAAGAGGAAAAATGTGGGGGGAAAAATGTTTTCTCCAAAATTACAGACTTTCAAGAGCGGATATCTCGAAAACTATACAAGATATTAAAACATGTGAAGGGTGAAACTTGTAGCAAATTTAATCAACTTTCATTTTGTGTATTACAATTATATCGGTAGGACGCATAGTTTTCGAGATATAAGCAAAAAAAACCGAAAAATGGGACATTCAACCCCCCCTCCCCCTTCGGCTCAGGGGCTAGGGGCGGGGACTTTTGATATGTTCACCTCCTAACTAGTCCAAACAAAGTTACAAAGTCAAAAATTGTGTTCCAAAACTTTCCCTCTATACCCTTTTTTCAGCCTTCGTTGCCTGGACTATTGTAGAAAGAGGACTCTCGCTTGAGAGATAGATGGTCGGTAATAATATTCTCTGGTGCTGCCATCTATGATATATACAGTAGAACTAACTAAATTTCACAATCATACTTTTTTCGGAATTTCCTAAAAATCATACGATAAATTTCCCCAATTTGAACACATGTAATATATTATTTTTAAAAAAATAACAGTATATTACATAACTTTAATGCACACAATAATCAGAACATATTAAAAGTACTTTTTAAAGGCAATCACACAACTGAAAAGAAAATTAAGTTGGTTATTAGCCACAGTTGCCCGATTTACACATCGAGCTCCGTGACCTTTGAAAAAAAAACACGCTAAACGAAAAACGACTTCTTGGATCGCGGTACTTTTAAAGGCAGGATTTTAGAAAGGTGATTTAAGAAGACGCAATTCTAAAAAAAAGGTAGCTCAAAAGCGTTCCTTCCTTCCTACATTAACATTAAGTAAATGGGACTCAATATAAATGTAGGGCACTAAAATGTATACAAGCCCAGGGGCTTACTTTTAGATAAGGGAGTCATATCATAATTAATTTTTTGCGCCAGTTCTAGGTGGTACATTCCATCTCATGGGGGTTTCACGCTCTCATTAAGTAATGAGGGTGGTATAAATTGGGGAAAATTTATTAGCAGTTGGGATGCCTTTGTAACTATTAATGATATTAGTTTTGGAAGTATGTTTTTTGGTACTGTCATTACCACTCCCAATTAAGTAAGAGTTAAGTCAGGATTTTTATCTTTTCTTTTTAGAAGATGACGCAATCCTAAAAAAGGTAGTTTAGAAACAACCCTTCCTTCCCACATTAACATTGAGTCAATGGGACCTAATATAAATGTAGGAAGGAAGGACGATTATAAAAGAGCTTTTTAGAAGATGACGCAATCCTAAAAAAAGCTAGCTCAAAAGCGTTCCTTCCTTCCTGCATTACATTAAGTCAATGGAATGCAGGATTTTAGGAAACCTTATGTAGGGAAATAGAAAGGAAGGATTTTAAACCATTTTCTGAAACCCTGCACACATGATCAAACATGACGTCATAAAATGTAGCACTATGGAATTATTTGATTGTTCAGTATTTGTTTACAAAGCAGAATGCATTAGATTTTTTGCATTAAAATGAGGTTAGTTAAAATTTACATTTCTTATTTTTTAGTGCAATTTATTATAGTTTCGTGAGTTTTTTATTTATTGATATTTAATTATTCTTTGAACTGCAAGTAAATCAAGTAGACAATAAATAATATTAATTTTATTTGCAAAGGAAAATTAATGAAAATAGTTGATTCTGGCTTTTAAAAGTTTAAATTACATCTGGGTGCTGTATTTGACGATTTTTTCTAATGTGTATAAATCTTGTGTAGAAGTGGTTCTTCTAGGTTACAGTTACTATTTCAAATCTACTTTTTTTTCTGTAAGAGGTTCAGTAAGTATTTAAGTAACAGGAGAGTAGGCTACATTTGTTCTTTTAGAACTTCTCGGTTTTTTCTTATTTAGAATTTGCATTAATAATTTTACCAACGATAAGTTTTAACTAAATAAAATACCAAATTTCACTTAATTTCAGCCGTAACTAGTTATAGTAAATTGATTATAACATATAACTAAGTTCAATTTAAATAAATTTTGGTCACTATTTTAGAATAAACATGTATTTTATGAAAAATATAATTTTACATCAAATAATTTTACATCAAATAACTTTGTACGCATCGTTTTTCTCCAGTTTGAATAATTTTATAGTTAGCGATTTTTAAATAAAATTAATTAAGGTATTGTTTTTTCGTGTTATTTTGCATTCATAGATTGTTATTTCAAGATCCGATGTATTTTTTTAGTATAATATTCTTAAAATTTTCATTTAAACACAGTTTTAACAAAATAGTTTTATTAGTTACACTTAGTTTTTTTTAAAAACCGAAATGAAACTTTTAATTAGTTTAATTAATGTGTTGATACTTAATTGAATTGTAATTTTTAGGGTATTTGTATGTAATTTTTAGGGTAATATTACTGCTTTCTTTTACTAATTGTAATTTGTAAGATGAGTAACTATTATATAATTATATGATTTATTTGTAAAATTAAGATGTGTTATTCTGTAAAGGTAATTTCATTAAAACAATCAACGATGGTTTTAAAATGTAAAATTTATTTGTTTTTACTGCAGTATGACCGCAGTATATATTTTCTTTATAAATATTTCGAAGTAGCCCTTGTTTATTATTTTTTTAAATTGCACTCAAATTAAACTTGTAGTTATTGTGCGATACATGCTTTGAAATTGGTTGTCTCAACTCTCTGGTGCTTCTTAAATTTTACATATTTTAAACCTAGTTTCACCAAGAGTGTTGTGATTCAAATAAAAAGAAAAAGGAAACATACAGTTTAAATTAGGAACTAAAATTATATAAATCATTATGAAATATTTAAATTGCTGATTTAACTTTCACCACGTAAATATAATTTGAATAAGCTTCATCCCTATTAAGTGAAATTTGTTTTGGCTTTATATGTTTGTTTTGTGCTGTCCTCTATCGGATGTAATAGGTACTATATATTTAATGCGTGAATTTAATTTAACGATTATTTATTTTATTTTTATAGATTTGTTAACGAGTGTTTTTTTGCTTAAATAATTTATTCTATATTATTTACGTATTCTTTTTACCATCAATTTATAAAACTTTAAAATTTTTATTTATTGATTATAAAACATAATTTTCATTTAAATAATTATTTTTTTAATTTAGTAGATTAAATAATTATATTTAATATGTGATTGTAAGAGTTATTCTAAAGCAATATTTGTTTGTTTTAGTTTATTGATATTAATCCATGTAATTTTCCTGTTTAAAATATGTTTACATATGTTAGTTAGAAAAATACAAATTTATTACTATATTATTCTTTTGATTACGTTTTAGGGCAATTTATTGCTTTTCGCAAAACTAAAAAAAATATGTAAAAAAAGTACTTATTTTTTCAATTTTAATGTTTTAATTTTCTGAAATAAAATTGAAACGTCAGTTCGTTAAATTTTAATATTTGTACAATTGATTAGTCTAAAACCAGTCTTATCTTTAACACGAATGAATATCACGAATAATATAAAAAAATAACAAAACACATAGTAAGAAGTTTATTAAAACTTACAAACAAGCTACTGTTCCATTACTAGATAGTTTAATCCATAAACCTAAATAAATTAAACCTACCCATACTCAATGAATCAAAATACAAATATAAAAATATCACTTTATACCATACAATGATGAAGCTAGTGGACATATTTTTCAATCAATAAATACAAAATACACATTGCAATAGGGAATAAAGCTTATTTTAAATATTCATTAATAAGCTTTCTTCATAGAGAAGCTTCCAGGAGTCCAAATATAGGGTTAAAAGTTCTATAAAAATATATTTATTTAATTATAGTAATTTTGAAATCATTAAAAGTAGATGGATATCAAAATAGACTTCCAATGTCCTTGACGTATTTATCGGTCTAATTGACTGCTATTGTGCAAGTTCAAATTCACTAAATATCAACACCTTCGCTAAGAGAGATTTAGTTACAAAACGAGGCACAATCTAATTTCCTCAGCCAACTATAACGTAGATTTACAAAATATTGATGCCAACACTAGCTATTTCAATATTAAAATTAAGAATTAAAGTGGATGCCAAAATTTTTAAACATGAGGGGTTTTTTTTATTATTCAGGACTATAAGCAGTCGATTTAAAGCGGGGAAAAAGTGCTGCTATTCCCTATTGAACGTAAACCATCACAGAATGAAGCATCACAAAAATACTATAAATATTCTTCCATAATTTAAATTTTCGTTTCTAATTAAAGTTATTATTTTTATGATTCAATGTCGTTTTAAAGTAAACATGCAAGGGAAATTATGCTTTAAAAAATATTGATAGACAGTTTTTTTAAAAATATGTATACTTAATAATTTAAACCTGTACCTATAATAAAAACCTGTTTTTTTTAAATAATAGGGTTTGCAGGAAAATATAATCAAAGTGCAAAATATTTTATAACAGAAAGCAAACAAACACACAATGACAAACATAAACAATAAATAGCTGCCGTAGGAATAATATAAGCCCAAATTCACATCACCACGGAATTGGAAAATATATTTGAAATAATATATTAGGGAAACTATTTCTTCTTATACTATACCTATTTTTTTAGATAAAATCCTAATATTGCCCCCTTTTTCAAAAATGATTTAGTACTTTTAAATATTTTCATTTCACTTGGACTCTTTTTTAAAATTAAAAGGCGTTTTATACCCTCTAAGAAAATACAAGATTCTTTTATTTTCTATGTAGTACATTTTAATAAAACCATTTCATATTGGCATTGCATTTTTAAATATAAATAACTTACTGGAATATATTTATTTAACGCAAGCGCGCGTTTAACTGATCAGCATAATTAATATTTTTAAATATCCATGTAAAACCCCTCCCAATTACATTTCAAATGGCTATTTTCCAACCCCGTTTCCCCAACACCCTTACTATCCAGTACTATTTCCATAATGTATCGACAGATGGCGCCTCTGGCCCACGATCTGCCTCTTAGAGTCCTTGCTCCGCATCCTCCAGCGACACGCGGCCACAAGGCATGCGGAGAACCCACAGACTTCTAGGAGGAAAAACATACCCGCGATCAGGGCGAATAATGTGGGGTCGAAGCAAAAGGTCGAGTCGGGGTTTGGACTGGTTGAACCGAATTTGTTGAACAGGCCAATGCTGATTTTGGATTCTGCAAAGAAAAAATGAAAAATATATAAGCGAAGTACAGTTGAAATGTGTGAGTTAAATTGATAAATTATCAAGATCAAAGATAGATATTAATATGTTATTTAATACAATAATCAAATAATAACTTTTTTGCTCAATAATGCACAGTAGAAGTCCAAAAATCCAAACTCCAAGTATCCGGCCTATCTGTTACGTTGCCTAATAAATTTTTTTGGCATGACATCCAACGTAGACGAACAGCAACAGATAGGCCGAGTATTAAAGTTTATAATTAGCATATAAACGTTTGCACTAATGTACCTGCTTTTATATTAGATACTGTCTGTTATATAAAAAGGCAATTGATGGATACCTTATCATTTCTTCCGATTGATTATACCAATGATCCGATATATCCAATATACCGATGATTCGATTAATTATACCTTTTCTTCGATTAACTCTTATAATCCGAATTTCTAATTAACCGAATGTGGTTAGGTCCCAATTACTTCGGATAATTGGAGTTCTACAGTAATCGCAAAACGTCACACGCTAATTTTAAACGTTTGTTGCTGTCAATACTGATACTTTTCGCTTGCAGTGTTATATTTTTATGTTTTAATTAAATTTAAGTATACCGTGGAAGTAAAGAGCAGAGATGCTCCTGTCAATATATTACCATGTATTCAATTTTTTTAGTCCTATCAAGGACCATAATATACAAATATTTGACTTTGCATCAAATGTAGTATAGACTTCTCAAACAGTTGCATCATTTTGACACTGTTGAGCTTGATTTGGTATTTGGTACGGTGATTATATTCGTTTTACGGATATTCAAATGTATTTAGTTTCCCAAGTACAGTTAGTATTAAAGGACTAATATGACAATAAAGAATGAAACGAAGTAACCTTTCTAGTACTTAAATGAAATATTATGGCAACATGCATTAGAAATAGACGCATTGTAAATAGTGTAATTTCTCTGAAGAATCGTCTGAAGTTTGGGGTTTAAAGTCGATTTTATTTGGAAATTAAAGCCCACAGGTCTGCTTCATTTGGTTTTACTGATCGTTTTTAAAAACTGCACTAACCATATATTCTAATTAGTCTTGCAATCACTAAACGATAAAAATATTTTTGTTGTAAAAGCCGGTTTTCCCACTTATGTCGCGTTCTTTGTACACCGGTATTTTAATTGTGGCTTACGTTTATTTGTGAGTCCATAAATACAGCACTATGCACATAGTTAAAAAAATTATAATTAAGATATTTTTTACCTTAGACAAAAATCTCGTTTGGGGAATTATGAAAATGTTAAGTTTTTTTAAAGTCAAAACTTTTTACTTCACAATCATTGTTAAAAGCCATGAATTAATTATTCCGCCCATGGAAGGTCGTTTGCCATATCTGAAAATTATTAAGTATTTAACAAAATATAACTTTTTGAAGATTCTTTCTTTGGTATTTTAACTTATATAACATTAATTATATAACTTAAAATAATAACATCGGGATTTAATTAATACATAGGACTTTTTTGATAATTTTCGTGTTTTTGAACTTTTGTGCAGGATAACTGAAATATTACGGGAAAATACCATATTTTTCGAACTTATATATTCTTAAAAAATCCAATTAGTACTATGTTTTCATAAACAATAATAAATACTGCAGATAATAATAAAGCCTTGTATGTATTTTTGTGATGTGTTCCAAATACAATGATAAAGAGTGCCGTGTCGTTTACGCAATTTAACTATTACTTTTAATTAACAAGTATCATGTTATGTATGCTCTGTGAATATAAAAATTGGAAGTTTTTATTTTCCAAGTTGATTAAAATTAATTATTAAGGAATTAGCTGTACAAAATAATTGTTTGCAAGGAAATTCATTATAAAAATTAATAATAAATAAGTATGCTTGCGCCTGAAAAATATATTATCTGATCATCTTAATTAATCTTATATGCAAAAAGTGAAATAATATAAGGTAATAATAGTTTGAAATAATATTTTGTTAAACGAATTATGTTTGGGTGGTTAACTAAAATATGGAATATAAATTACTTTATATAATTTTTGATGATATTATTAAAAAGGAATGTTGTAGTATCTATGTTAAATATTTATGTTGTCAAAATTTTAGTTTCTTGCTTTTGTGCAAAACCTTACATTACTTTTAAATTAACCTGTATTCTTTTTAGTTCAGTTAACCAAAATATAACATACAGTCACTGATAAATTACCCAGATTTCGAAAACCCTTTAATCATAATCACTAATATAATGCGCAAGGCTCTATAGAAGAAAGCTATTGTGCAAGAAAGCTCACACTTTCCATATTTTTCCATTTCTACCTTAGGTTTAAAAAAAATAACATGTCATTGATTATCCACGTTATTAAGGGGCTTCGTTATCTAAATGAATAATCACAAATCTAACTATGACTAATGATCGAATTAGGAGCCGCATATACTCGCAATACATCATGCAAGAAGGCTTTTATCAATACATTCCCAGCTCATTCGTATTGCCATTGCACATAAATAACGTGTTCGTGTTTCCTTTGGTTGTGAAAGTGAAAAATAGGGCGCATGTGTACCCTTTTATAAAGATAAACGAAACTTTATCAGTAGGGATAGAGAAAAAAATATCGAAAATGGGAAAAGCAATTATCTTTGGTGAAATGTATGGAGGGCTTATTTAAATAGTGGTTTAACACATGCTTCTATAGTCTCATAGTTTCATGATTATGCCATTTCGTTATACATCAAGTTAAATAATTTTTTGATTTAGCTTTATGAAATCAGTAGAGTGGTTTTCTTCTCATCAACTATCTACACTGTGTTAAAAAAATATTGTTATATTACAGAAAATTTCTGACAGCAAATTGCCGGAAAACATATGCTATGCTATGGGAAAAACCTGTTGACAAATTTTTCCCGTTGACAAGTTAAACAGAAAAATATTCATGCCTAACAAATATTTTATGTATTTCTGGATAAGCTTAAAAAAAGTAAACATCAAGCTATAACACTTATACGAACCCTCGTTGACGGAATGGTAACCTGGCCAACTGACTACCACATCGCGGCCAAGGAAGTACTTTACATATATCAAATTTCCTTTAGTAATCAAACAGAAAAAATCTTTTCTTAACAGGAGCAATCTGTATCAGTGATCGCAGATTTTATCTGTTAACAGACCAAATATGAATTTTGACGAACTAAGATATAATTTCGAAGAAAACTGCAGTATTTTAAGGAAACGGAATTTTTCTGTAGGAAAATAAAGAAATATTCTGTTTATGTAACTATTTTGTACAGCGTTGAAATGAGTATAGGGCATTCTGCTGAGTATTAAAAACAATTGAGTTATTTAAATTGCTTTCCTCATACTAACATTGTATATTTATGATAAGTGTATAATCTCTAAAATAATTTGAAAAGAATTATTATAAAACACGCTATATGTCTGTTCTAAGCGTTTTAAACACCGTACACTGTTAAAAATGTTGTGCTTGGTTTCACCATGATATTGGTTCCTAGTAGCTGCAACGGCTGAATGGTGAAACGTTCCACCATATTTTTGGTATTCGGTTGAACCATTTCTCAGGTTTTTGTTTCCAAATCCAGAAAAATGGTTCAACCAAACACCGAAAAAAAGGTGAAACATTTCACCATTCAGCCGTTGCAGCTACTAGGAACCAATATCATGGTGAAACCAACCAATATCATGGTGAAACTTAGCACCAAATTTTTAACAGTGTATACACAGAAGTACTTTTGTAATTTTTTAAGATAATTATTTTTTTTATCAATAAGAAAGTGCAGTAAATTTGGGTACTTCAGTTTAATAGGGGGTCAATGTTCTTTGCGGAGTAGATTAGTCTCTTGACCGGTCTACACAAACTAAAAAGTATGTTGTTTGTACAAAAAAAAAAACTGTCAGCTAGTGTGCCAGAAAAATAACGTACGATTTACAGAAAAAATCTGTTCATTTTCCACGAATGATTTACAATTTTTTCAAAGTCTGTTTATTAACAGAGAAATTACAAAGAAAAAAAACGTTACAGTCCCTCAAGTGGCCATACTCACCACAATACTAACGATAATTAATAAATTTCCCAACCCGGATTCAAACCATAGACCTTCAGATCTCCAGTCTAACTCTCCCCTAAATAATCTAGTTCGGTGCACAGAGGTTTCCCATGCAGTAAAAATACCTCTTCGGTTTTAGTCTTATACTTTTACGGTTAAAAAACAATTCAATAACTGTTTTTACTAAAAACTGTACAGAGAATTTTTTACAGAAAAAAATATTGAAGAAAATAGCAGCATTTTTCTGTAAATACATAGTATTTTTCTGTAAAATTAACATATTTCCTTAATAGTGTACGCTGTACGCCATAAACATAACACACATCTCTTAAACGTCCATTACATGTCAAACTGTACATGAAAAGGTGACGCATTTACTGTTGAGTTAACATAGTCGAATAATCAATTTCAAACGTACACAATGTAACGTATCTAATTAATGTATTTCTAAATTTGTAAAGAACGAAGTTGGACCACTGTTAAAATAAAATCTTCTTATGGGGACAGTGTAATGATTTCCATGATTTGAAAAATGCGCTTGCTAAATATTATAAAGAAGAGTTTTCGTCGTATAAAACTGATATGTGGTGGGTATCTGTGTTGAAAGTCTTAGAAATAAAACTAAAAGTCAATGAAAAAATATTTTAGGGAGCGATAACTAGCACACGAGTACATAAAAATACAAAATTTCCTTAGCAAAGTTTTCTCATCAATCTTCATATAATTTCTGGGGAGAAGTTCGTTCTAGTTATTGATTGAAAACTTTTTTCAGCGGGAATAAGTCAAAAATAAAGCAGAGGATTTATATTAAAATAACTAAAAGTAGAAAAGAATATCTTTGTCAATTTTAAATAAATCTGAAAAAAATTGAAGAATGGTTAAGATATGTTGTCTAAATATTACTAATTAAAGTAGTAATTAAGTATATACGACTTAATTCTGAAATAGTATAGGAAATTAATCTAACGTTTTATGACATAGTATTCAAGATTAATATTTAATCAAGAATGTATAGACACAAATTGTTGCCATTAAAAATTACCTAAAATAATTGGTTTGTAAACTGGTATAATTTGCTTTTGTTTAAAAAATAGTCAAATGTTTTTAAATTTACCAAAATGATATTTTTAAAGTGTTAGTTTTAGTTTTTAAGATTTGGATGAGCGTTTTAATTCAAATAACTTCTTTAAATTCTCATATAAATAATGCTCTGCAGTAGTCATAGTTACAAAGAAATGTCAATGGTCGGACTGGCAACATCATTATAAATTTAGCGATTAACTTAGGATTAATGAAAAATGTCAGTATCCGATGATCTGAAATGCTAATTTAATCCGTTTCTTGCACATATTTTTGCATTTATAATAAGTGATCTTGTTCCGAAAAAAAATTGATTTATTAAAATTTATTATTATTATTATTAATTTTAATTGCGCAGTAAAGTGTCTGCGCAATATGCAATATTTGGCTTAGGTTTGATCATCAATACGAAACTTCAATCCAAGGATCTATACGTAGGTCTAATCGTAGATCTATATTACTTATTATATTGATAAGTTTTTCACTTCATGCAATTGTGCTTTTTATTTGTTTGCATATTTCTAGCTCACAATTTTAATTATGGTTACTATTGTGCAATGGTGAAGCGGCCAACAGGAATCCGGAGGTTGGCGGAGTGTTAGCGGAGAAGAAAGCGTAATCCCCTTATAATAAGTTTATTTTTGATATAATTCTTGTTCTGACTTATTATTATTAATATCACTTGCTACCACATGATTGCTGGAACTATTCCAGTATAAAATTCGAACATTCAGGAAACAGCAAATTGCTGCTTTATCGGAATTAGTTGTACTTTGTAAATATTATTAAAAAACACTTTTTATGTTAGAAAGTATAGATTTACGTTTTATTTAAAAAAAAGCTAGAGAAAATATATCTGAAAGAATTCATAAAATAATATAACTAAGAAAAGTTAGATAAATTTATGTGTTAATAGGTTATAAAGTAAATAAAAATTAGTAACTAGAATCTGGGACAATCCGTCAAACTCGGTAATAAAAAATGAAGGAAAACTATAAAATTTGTAATTGTTGTGCAATTATTTATTTGTGAATTCAATTTGTAATCGATACATTCTACTACAATAGCATCTATATTTTGTCAATAAAAACTATTCAACTCTCTTCGTGTGTGTCAAAAAGGCACCTTTAAACCTCATTCAAAGAATTGATTTTAAATCTCCTTTGAAGTTCAGCGGTGCTTAAAAGCTTGCTTGTGACTGTATATCGTGCCCTTTCCAACATCGGACATGACTTTTCCAAAAGTTTCCTGGGATTAAAAAGAATCATTTTTTTCTTTTTTTTTCATTTTTTCGGACCCCTCACGGCAAGCAGTTTTTAAAAGATTAGCTCAACGTCTTTAAAGAAGAAGATTTTTTCATCAATGAACGATACAAAAAAATACCATGAAAAGGAATTGAAATGAAAATGTCGGAGAAATGCAGAGGGAGAAAAAAGCAAACAAATGTATCGCTAAATCATTCAAGTCCATACGGAAATTTTGTTCCACTTTTCTGCTCTCAATTTATTAGTAAAAGAAAAAGCGCATAAGGAAATATTCCCGTTGACTTGATTTCTTATACATTTGGCGATTTAAATGAAATTGAAAGATGAGTGGGGAATTCCAATACACGCAAGCTGCTAACTCCTTATAAAAAGAGAGAAACACGGAGGGAAACTAACAATGTTGCAGAAGTACAACAAGTTAGGGTGCGTTAAAATTAAAATACTGCGATGAAAGCAAAGTAAAAGAAAGAACCAGACGATTCTTGGGGAAAAATACAAATAATAAACGCTTAAGAAGTAAAGTAATAATACGAATCGAATAAATAACATGCAATTCGTTTATACGTGTTTTTATTTATAAAAAAGAACTTGCAGTTCTGTTAATTGAAAAATATTTGAAATTGCTATAAAAATATTATTTTAATAACTCCTATAAATACCTGACAAGTTAATGTCCTCCAAAAGGGATTTTCAGTAGAGCAATTAAAAATTCTTAATCGCGATAATTACGTGAGAACTATGTTTGTTTTAAAAACATTAATTAGTATTAAAAAAATCTTATCACTTAAAGTTTAGTCAAACTGCAAAAAAGTGTTATGTTACTAAAATGAATTTTATAAGAAATATTGACAATTCCTAGAAGGATAGACACATATATGTGTCCTACGTTGCTGTTGCTTATCGGTTTGTCCCATGCTGATTTTAAGTACAACAAAAAAACACAGTTTCCTGTAGCAAACCATATAAAAACAAACTTAAGCCTAAACAGTACTCTCATAGATAAAATGATTAAAGAACTGTTCTTGAAAAACCGTACAATAATAATACAACACTCTTCTTCAAAACAAATTTTATGAAATTCTCACTCTGAAAAAAAACTCCTTGCGTTTGGCAATAAACTCTGAAAGTGAAATTTTATTCACCAGTTCGATTACACTTTTCATTTTAATCTTTTATTCACTAGTTGCTCATTTGTTCTTTTGGAACTTCTTCACTTCAATTTAGAACTTATTATTTCCTAGAGACTCCATTACGTGGGGAATCTGTAGCCCCGTTTAATATAAAAAACACGTCTTTTTTTCTTTTAATTTAACAGAGGGAAGTGAATTTATTGAAACGTAGAGTATTGGGAGAAGATTTCGTATCAATAAAGTGGAAACAGGGGCAAGTGTTTGTATATATTTTATTTTTGTTGTTTAAAATATTTTCAAATGCATTTCTTAGATCGAAACTTAACATGCGTAAAAAGGATGTTGCTCCCTTTTTATGACAATTGCAAAATTAAAGTGACGCGTAAAATGATTTGAGTTGGAAAAAAAAGAGTTGTAATATGTTTTTATTTTGAAAGAAAAGTTTGTTCAGCGCATTCTTCTGGAAAGTGAGGAGTCATATGTGCCTTAAATAAACATATTTGAAATAAATAAAATTGACATTGGTATTTCATAAATTTTTGTGATGTTTTTTAGATGGATGTGAAAATAAATTAATTTAATCGAATGTTTAGTTTGTTAATGAAAGTTTATGAAATAGAAAAAAACTATTTTTATTATTTTTAAAAAACTTTTATTATTTTTAGAAATAACTTATTTACCAAAAACAGTTAGAATGAACTAGTTTTATGTTTTAAAAGTATTCAGATATATTAATTTTATTGTATAATATTATACGTTTATGGTTTTTTTAAAAGTTCTTTGGAAAATAATTGGCTAAAGGTTGTTTGGAAATAAATTAGGATGGATCATAGAAAGAATGATGTAAATGTTTTCATTAATCTTAGTAATTGTCTTTAGGAGTATCATTTGTTTTCTCAACAACCCAAGGCCATTAAGCGAAAATACACAGCAAATAAAGTCACTATATTATGGAAATTTCGCCTACTTTCAACGGTTAAAACCGATGTTCTTATGTTATTGTCTTGAACCTCGTTTACATTTTAAAACCGTATTTTTTTCAAAACTTTTTCTCGATGACGCCACTTTGGGGGGTGTTAATCATTTTGTCTTCAAACTGTCGACGGATTTCGTGGGTGGTTCGGAATGACCCGTTAAAAAGTACTGATATTTAACGCCAACAAAACTGTCTTTTAACTGGAATTTACAGTATTTCATGCATGACGGTTTAGTTTGTTTACGCATTTTTTCTGACAACTCAGCAGTCAGTTAAAAACCATAAATTTGACAAGATTTATATTTTAGTGTAGTGTATTACGTAAACAATATACTAGCAACTTTCATATGCTTATTTTGTTTCTCGAAACTCAATCCAAATTGTGAAGATAATTTTTTTTATACGATTACCAGTAGATTACCCTAAAAAGCTCTATGGGTTAAAAAAAAAGTTTTTCCTGTCGCAAAATTTCTCTGCAAAATTTATAAAAAAAATACACTGAACTATTATTAAAACAAATAAACTTTTCAGTTCAGCCTTTGGCATTTATAAGCAACGTAGAAAAACTAAACAGATAATCATTCCAGTTTAACTTTAATTAATTGTGTTCCGTAACCTTATAGGTTAATTTTTAACGATCGCAAAAAGTCATCAACGAACAGACCTGCCGCTATATGAATAGTCATAAACAATAGTTTACTAGCCTGCTCAAACTCTTTGCCAACTCGTAAGATGATACACAAACAGTTTTAAAATTATTTGAAACCAATAATTTGTTTCTTAATCTTGCAAGAGTGATATTGGCTTTTGATTGGGTTAGTTTATTACTTGTTGTGACGACCCATATCATAATCATATCTGTTTGAAATCCTTACCGATGGGGGTTGGTGCAGTAACAGGTGCCGCATAGTTTTCTGGTGCCTTAACGCTCTCAAAATCTGTTGCTTGTACACCCACGCTTCTTGACAATGTGACTGTTGACAGGACCTCTTCGTCATTTGGCCCCACCTGCCTTTTCTTGCGACGGCCGAAGGAGGAGACAGTCTCGGTATCGTCTTCGCGACGGCCTGTCGGTATCTGACACAGAACCTGGAACAAAGGAAGTTAAGGATTGAATTACAAAATACGGAAAAGTGTCAACAGAAAGATGGTTCCGTACACACATTTCTTATTTCAATAACTTTTGAAAGGAATAAATAAGATAAATTATCCGGTGTACTAGACTGTCGGTCTTTGGGTTTGTGTTGAATTAACGTCACACCAAAGATACACGACATTATCGTCCTTTAAATCAACTTTATATAAATAAAAAATAACATAATTTTAAAGAACATCATGCACTTTAAATTTTTTTTCTCGCTATAAGAACTATATATTAGATCGAATAAAACGTAGACAGGGTCGTTAAATTTTTTGTGGTATATCTTTCAAAAAGAACCGTCAATTTGTGAATGATATTGGCTTAGAATGCAATCAATTAGAACTAAATTACTTCGGGCGGATAATTTTTTCTCCAACTCGCAAAACTACCGGGTGTTGTGATTTTATATGCATTACCATAAGTGAACATTAGGTGACTCTAGCGTTATATAAAAAAAAACAATTGATTATATTCCTTACTGGTTTGCAGTGCTCCAGACAGGTCTCGACTTCTGCCTCCAGCTCCAGCGTGCTGCTGCCTGTGAAGGTGAATGCCTCCAGATATCCCTCCAGAGACTTGCTCTGCGGCTCTATAGTACGAACCTCGCGCATCATCTTCACCTCGACGGGACACCTGAAAAAAAAAGTCTTTTTTTAAAAAAAAAAAAAAACAATCAATACCAATATTATAATAGAAAATTTTTAATGGAAATGAAATGTTAAGGATCATATTTGTACACTGTTAAAAATTTCATAATAAGTCTCACAAAAAATGGTTCCTAGTAGCTGCAACGGGTACTGTGTGGGTAAATGTTTCTACTTATATTGGGAATTCGGTTGAACCATTTTTCAGATTTCGTTAAACAAAAAAATGAAAAAAATGGTTCAACAGAATTACATAAATATGGTGAAACATTTCACCGCACAACGGTTGCAGCTACTAGAAACAATTTTTTCCCGAATTGTATTCTTGTATCGAGCCATCAAGAACATTGATAATTTCAGAACTCCATGAGTGCTTTTGAAATGATATTTTAATTTTAGATGTTGCCAACTTGATCGATGCTATAATAGGAAGTTGAAAGACAAATTTTGTTCCAAAATTTACTAAAAGTGTTAACCTGTATGCGAAAACTTTACTCTATTATACTAGTCGACAGAGAAATTAAAAATAGTTGATTGCTATGGCATGAAGTAAAATTATTTTGGTGCAATAAATTTGCCTGACTTGGTTGCTTTGTTACTTTTTCTATACATTTTTTTGAAAGAATAGTTTAAACATTTATATAAGATTAATTTTTGTATGCATAAACTAAAAAGATAAAAGTAGGTTTGTAACAGAATCTGTCACTCAACCCGCTTCCACACAGCAGTTGTGTTTAACAAGTAAAAAGGCGCCAAACACAGCATTAATTCTATATTAAACATTTACATGCTAAATTCGGCTAGTTTCATTTATTTTATTTCGAAAATTCAAAAAGTATTACTTATCGTTTGCAAAAATTTATTTATATTTCAAACAATAAATATGTAATATTCCTCGCTTTTAAATAGAATAAAAACATTTCATATCAACAATATAAAAAGAACACGTAGTGAAATATATTTGACATCATTACAAACTAATTGATGTCGCAAAAATAAATTTACTTTAATTTATTAATTAATTAAAGTTTCTCGAGCGATTGTTGCAAATGGCAATGGTGATTTAATTCCAATAAAAATGGCTTCCTATGCTTTTTAACAGCCGTGTCTCGCTCCAATGGCTACGAATCTGAAAAAGTGCGGCCGTTTTTTTTGAGATCCAGGGCATGCGCAGTAAAGAAAAATGACATCATTTGGCGGTTTTTACAAAATTGACTGCCAAAACAAATTTTTTAAATTTAAATTTAATTTTCGAACTAAATTTTACTGGAAGTAGCTATATAGTGTCAACACACATCTACTTGTGCAATCAATACTGATGATGAGGGTTGGTGAGCAAGCATGCGAAGAGATCAATCGTCGAATATATATTAATTTTCGTTTCAACATTTCTTATCGTTTGCTAATAAAAATCAAATCGAGAGTTTTAATTTTACACTTCCACTAAAAGAAAGACTTGGGAATAGCATTCATCATGTACAGAAGGAAAGTTAAACATTTTTTATTGCTATATAACTTACGATTAAATAAAATTATGAACTTTTCGAATAATTGTGTTCTTTTTAAAAGTTTCATTCTATCAGACAAAATTTCGAAAATGATTAAATTTCAAACTGTTTTTGTAAAAATCATTTATTCATTTCATAGAACAAAGAAGATGCACAACGTTTAAATTTTCTATGTTTAAATCTCTTATAGACTGCTCGAAAGTCATAATTTAATTAATTGATTATTTTTAATTTCTCTAGTAAATCTAATTTGTGTTTTATCATAGTAACAGAAAAGTGAAAAAATGGGCAATTCTGTGTTTTGTGTCGGCGGACTTCACGGACAAAAAAAGTTATTTAAGAAATTATTATTGTGAAGAATGAATTTCTTTTTACGATATTGTAAATAAATTTTATTTAAAATTATTCATTTTATTTTCAATTGAAACCAAATGTTTCCCTTTATGTTACCGTCAATGTTACCGTCAATAACAAAATGAATAAATACTGATATAACATAAATGCATTTTCGAAGGAGAATATAAAATTGTATACAAATGCATTTTTACTTCTAAAAAATACTTAAATTTCATATTGTTTACATTCGTTTACTACACCTTCCTCCAAATAAAATAAATAGAAAAAATAACAGTCGCTAACATAGACTGGCAGTGGCATTATTTCCTAAGTATTTTGGTCTATCTAGTAACATTGATAGATCGATGAAATCACTGGAAGAATTGGAGCCAAGTAAAAGCGCCAAATTAGAAAAAAGCCAAATAGTTTTCCGCCTAGCTTTTGGCAACGGCTGCGTTTTCTTAACATTGAGCGAGACACGGATGCTTTTTAAATGAGCATTAAATTTTGCAGTTTTTTAAATAATCGAAGACTTCGAATTCAAATTCTTTTCTGAAATTTCCAATGTATTCTAATTTCGATGTGCTTAATTTTTTGACGTATCACACTTGTCCGTAGCATTTGTAGTTTAGTTTATGAAAGTGGGTGACGGACAGACAGACGGACTAAACGATTATAATACCTTCCACTTTTTACGTTATAAACGTAGTGGGGGAAGCTAATACTGAATAAACATTCTATACTGGTATTACATAAAATCTACGGATAAATAAGGCCGATTCTTTTTCAAAGAAAAGGTAGCTTATCGTTATGAACAAACCCCTTACTAAAATGGTTTGAAAAACATAATTGCTTTAAAAGTTATTAAAGATTAAACCCCTTTTACAATGTAGAAGTATATTTAAAATACAAGACTTTAATATAAACCATTGAAAATAAACCACTGTTGTAATACTAGTAAAAAAATCTATTGTTCAGTTAGTGTCCTGCTTTAAATTACTATTTTTAAATTCATGTATCTTCTTGTCGGATAAACACAAAAAATCACTGTGCTGGCTTAGAAAAATTTTAACTGACATATTTTATTAATTTTGAGTTTATTATTACATTTTATACAATTATCTATTTTCCACAAAATAAACAAAGTTTTTTTTAGCTGCCTGTGGTTTCATGGCTTCTGAATATTTTATTAAAAAACGTTTTACAGATAAGCATTTTTAAATATAATTGAAAACACAAATGAGTCGTCTAATTTTAAAACCAGATAATTCCACAATTGACATAAACCATTTTTGTTTGTATGCTTAGCAAAGTCAACTACATCCAGTGAGTTGATGTTTCCGTACAAAAGTAAGTTAAGGAAAATGCGGACTTGTCTGGTTTCGAAAGTAGACTACTCGAAAAAAAAATTAAGTAAATGTATTGCATAGTAATGACAAACATTACATACAAATCGCTTTTTTGCGGAAGTCAATATTGTTGACTATTTGGAATTTAGCTTTGTTGACTTAAATAAAAATAAGTGGATACAATCAAAACTATAGTTCATAAGAAAAACGTGTTGTAAGATTTTAATTTTCTTTCACCATAAACCTACACAGTATTTTTTATGATTTAATTTATTCGAGAAAAATGTGGGACAAGACTAATTTAAACTTTGTCATGGAGGTTTACCTAACTTGAACGATCTTTTCTCACGGCATACTATAAATTGATTGTATCGGTGTAATTTTTTTTTAGTTAATACCACGTAAAAAATATATATATTTGGAAATATAAATACAAAACATGTGATGAGCCTAAAAGTTAAGGGGTAGAAGTGCAGTTTTTTTAGTATTGAGTTAAGTGCACTTAGTAGTTGCTGTGAAGTCAAATATTGTTGCGGTAAAGAGACATAAGTGAATCACTGTCTGCTGCTCTCTAGCGAATGGAAAGAGTACAACCTCCATGTAAGCTATTTTCCCTCAGACCCTACTAACCTTGTTTTCCCCAAAATCAATATGCAGTCCCCTGTACCCCCCCCCTTGGCTTCTAGACTCCTCATATAGTATCTGATTTTAAGCCCTGTTATCAGATTCATATTAATTTTTCAATTGTTTTTTATTCAAAGCATCACAATTGTAACCGAATATTACATAAAATAATATATAGAAATATAGTTAAAAAGTTGTCAAACCAAAGAAACGGATTTTTATTTCAATACAACAACGCTAGAAAATCCTTTTCTTTCATATTCCGAAGAAATGGGATTATCTTATTTTTCTTCCAAAACCTATGTCGTCGTTTCTTATTAAAATGTTAAGATCCCCTTACAAGAACGATGCATAAAATTATCAAAGAGACGAGTTTATTAGATTTTCTGTTCGTTAGGGACAATTGCTAAATGCGTTTTTTAAGCTTCTTGGAAAAAATGCTATTTGATTAAATTTTACTTGTAAGCACTAATGCATTTTGGTGATTTTCTACTAGCTAGTAGATTTTCTACTCTAAAACTAGTAGTTTTATATCTTTCCATATTATATGGAGAATGCACAATTTAATTTAAAGCAGATTTGCAAGAAAATTGAATTGTGTATATAGTTTAAGAGTAATTGCTCCATATTTTGCCTTTTCTTGGAAGTAACAATTTGCAATCTCCCTAACAAAGAGACTGTGACGAATTTAAATGATAAAACTCAAAATAGGAGAATTCGTTCTTACCAATATAAGTCAATAAGAAGGACAAAAAACAATAATTTAACCCTCTGAGGGACGTAGACATATAAACCCGTCACAAGACTGTAAGATTATCCAGCAAAACATACATATTTTTACTTTATACAATTTTACTTTTGCAAAAATACCTTTACACATTTAAAATAATTAAAGGGTATAGCTGCAAAACTCACATACTCCAAAGTATAACTAAGATATTGAGATCAACCCCGTTCACTGGCAATTTCGTCCGATTGAATTAACGATTATCAAAAGTTGCCATTGAATAGACCATATCCTTTACCTTAGCATTACTTTGGAAAAGCATCCTTTACCTTAGCATTATTTTTGGTTTTGCCACTAAACTCTTCAATTATGCAAAATTAATCTCATGTATAGTCAAAAAAATATATACATAACAGCTGAAACACATTAAGCATAAAACTATATAAATAAGTAACATGTGACGAATATATAAGCAATTTCTTATTCAAAATTACAATAACACGCAACTTTAATACCAATTTCATTCGTATTAAAAAGTCGTTAACAACCTCTTTTCATCATTCTCTTATCCATCCTACAATGCAACGTATAAATCCGAGGAGCACTTCCCTAATTTTCAATAATCCGATTTAGAATGTCTGAAAATAGTCACTGGGATGCACAAAAAAGAAGCCCGAAGTAAACAGTCATGTCCCAAATGATATTAAATGAAAGCCCAATGTTACGAATACGTAGGAATCTTTAATTACATGGTTAAAATTACTGATAATGAACAGCCGTTCCCTTCGATGTTAACCGAATTATCGGAGAAGTAAAAGGGCTTTGCTGATGCAGCAGACGAATGTTATTTGGGGGATTGGGGGTGTTTTTGGAATTTTATGGAAGATAGTGGTGTAAATAAGTTGAAGTTGATGGAATTGCATGGAAAAACCATTTAGTATGTTATTATTGTCTTGTCTATGGATAGGAATTTTGAAGGTCAAATAAACCGTACGCGTTCTACTCAGCCTCAGCAATCTGAAGGCAGTTGAGGGAAATTAAAATACCCTCCGTGTGGACCAACAGGTCGAAATCCAACCTTTCTAAGGCTCTGGAAACAATCTTTTATGGATATAACAATCATTTAGTATCAGCCTATGGAATGAAGGGATCTGATAAAAAGAACCAGCAAGTTAAGGTTTACATTTTACTTTAGTTTGAAATACATTAAATTATGAGGAAATTCGCTACTAGTCCAACTAAAGTTGTAGTACGACTATTATTTAATCAATATCTATTCTAGATAATTATAATAATAGAAATCAAGTTTTCATTAATTTTTTTCAAAAAAATAATTTTAGTATCATGAATCTGTGCTTCAACAAATTCGAATATTAATGAATGAAACAATGGAATTTATAAAAGAACGAAATTTGAAAATTATTTATTTTTTAAAGTTATTTATCATTCAATGTACATCATTAAGTTACATCTATTTTTATTTGCATGATTCGAAACTCATAAATAACGATATTTTTACCATCCACACTGTAACAAAATCTATTCTTTCTACAGAAAAAAAACTTTAAGCTGGTGTTCCAAAACAATTACGCATGATTTACAGAGAAAATCTGTTTTTTTTTTAAAATTTTAACACATTTTTACAGGAAATGTTAAAAAAAAATACCAGGGCTTTGCTAAAAATTATACGAAATTGTTCAGGCCAGCTGACATCCCCCCTTCCCCTTCCCGTAAAACAGAAGATTTATTTTTACAGTTCAAGTTTTAAAAAACAACTTCAACAAGACTTGGATCACTTTTATTTTCAAACATTTTATCTTGTTTTATGTTTTTGCTCAGGATGACAGGGATTGTGTAATTGCCTCCAATAAGGCTCCTTAATAGAAGGTTAATGAAATAAAACCAAATGGGTTGAGTACCGACGAAAAATGGCTTTGAAAGAATGCGTAAAGAGGGTTAATTTAGGTATAGAAAGGCGAAGTTACGAGCGAATGTGATTAGTTCTTACTTAAAGTTAGGAGACTGTTTATTAAGACGACTGCACATTACTACGTTTTAGACAAAGTAGAAAGCAACTCTTAGTTTGGTTTAGTATTTGCATCATTTTTATTCTTCATTTACAATATAAAGTTTTGATAATAAAATGTTTTTAATTATAATATTAATAGTGATATTTTAAAACTTTTTAACTAGATAATCGTGGATTTAACATACTTTATATAAAATTTAAATAAATTTATTTCAGAGGAACACTTAATAAAATTTATTCTCATGAACGTACAAACGTCTCAAATAAACGTTCATGAAAAGTGTTTTCATGAACGTTTATTTGACCATCTAAACATTATGTTTTATGAAAAGCATGGCCAAAACATTCTCAATCGACTTAATCATTTTCAGCAAAGAAACAAGTTAAGTATTAACATCAAACATCAGGAATGCTATCGTAGAACTTTTCCTATCAAAATGCCTTTGCACAAAACCTAGGATCGAATTGCATCTCATTTTGTATCTTTATCATAAACAAACCTTTTGTGAAAAACGAATTTATGATCAGATAAGAATGATGATCAGTTCTGAGATTAGTTCATGATAAGTTTTTAAAAGAACGTGGTATAAATATGAAACGGAACAAAACGATGAATACACTAATAATAACTTTTGACTAACCTAAAAGACAAGTAAAATAGATTTGTCTCCAGAAAACGATTGTTTGTGTGTGTGTTCACTTATAATAACATGTGGCCCAACAACAATTTATTCTCATTTTTCATTACCCTAATAGTTACCCCAGCGAACATACCATCGATAAATTCCTCAAAAGATCGATATGGGCGGACACACTACACTTGTCCGAAGGTTTGGACCACTGCTGGACAAACTCAATTTGGTAAACCTAATTGAATTGGCTCGATAAGTGTGTGGCCTGCTTTTAAGATTTCCAATTTTCATTGGGGGGTGGAGAAACCATTACAGAATGGAATGTTCGAATTCGAACAATGGAACAGGGAATGCGATTACAATTCGAATGCTTTGTTGGGCCTGTGTTATTAGCCGGTTTCAAAAGATAGGGAGAAGGTATTTTGAAAATGATAAGTGGTTTGGGCCATAGAATGTATTTGATGTTATGCTGGTTTCTATTACGCTTTGGCAGGAATGTTTGATGACCGAGTCGGCCAATAGTTTTGTGTTAAATGCTAATGGGATAAGAGTAGGCCTCTATTCGTGTAGTTTGTTGTCGTGCGTATAGCATTTGTGCGAGTGGAAAAGATATGTTTGCTTTTGTTAGATTTATTCTAAATTGGTCAGATCTAATGTTTTATTTGTTTCATGAACAAACTTTCATTAAAAACATGTTTTTTTTGTAAATAAAGAAATACTCTATGCTTTAATAAAAGGAAGTAATTAACTTTTAAATAAATAATTTGATACAAAACCCAAAACATGTTGTTTAGCATGAATTTATTAAAAATTACTTCATCGAAATAAATCGTTAAGCATTTGACGCATTTTGCGCAATATTCAAGATATTATTATCAAAATTTGGTAAGATTTTTTTAAATGCCAATTTAACAGTATTTGATAATTAGTGGTGGTGCAAAATTAAGTGTTTTTAAAAAAGTTCATAAATTCTGTAAGACTGAATAACAGATTAGTTTATTTTTAGTAATAACCACAATAAACTCAATTTTCATAAAAAGTTGCAGCCTGTAATGAAACTACAATTAATTATCTTCTTAGCTTATCTGAATATTAAATTGTAAGAGAGAATTGTAAGTCAATATATAAATTTATAAACTCAAAGGTTTAATACTATATTGCAATGACCCCACACTTAGTTTGGGAAACCATATGCCGGTATATTTCCTCCTCTCAAATATCATTGACAAAGATATGATTTAATTCTATTTGATTGAAGGGATAGCAAATTGTCATATCATTATTGCACTCTGTATTATAAACTGACATTAATGGAAATACATTCTGCCAATTACATTCATTCTGCTGTGATTGTTATACATTATACAATAGGATGCAGGTTGTATAAGGTAATGATATACATAGCTGGATTTCCAAAATAACTTTTGTTATGTTAATTATAGTAATTAAAGTTGATGCACATATTGCATTTGAAGGGAAAGTGTTAATTGATTAAATGAATTTAAAATGTTTAATTAGTTTATTGTTTCAAAATGATTAATATTTTTTTAAATTGATGATTTGGTTTAATTATATGATTACTTATACACAATTAATGTTTGAATACTTAATTACTTCATAAAATATATTAAAAATACATTTTTATATTATTATATATTTAAAAGTATTAGTTATATTACATATAAAAAAATTATGTTCATCCAAATTAGTTTGGGATGAGTTTGAATAACATTTTAGCGTTGCCATTTATGAAACTAATTTCATAAACGACATAAAAACCCCTTTGACATTTATTTTAAAATGCATATAAGACATAACCCTAGTTACAACAACCGAAAACTTAGCTAGTTTGCAACCTCGCCATCTTTTGCATTTATTACACATATAGTTTCATAAACAATCAATACTCAACAGCTGTTTGTAACACCAACATACGGGGATGCTTATATGTATAAATTAAAAAAATTCGCCCCAAAATTTTGTCTTTTTTGTGCTAGAAAAAATCATGTTAACTGCAACAATCCAAATTTTTGTTAGTTAGTTATTATTATCGAGATGGCTTTTAAGGCTACATAATCGTACGCGATTATTTATGTGGCAAAAACTTTAATTGCTTTATGTAATTGATTTTAAGTAATTTACATAAATTTACCAAAGCCTTGAGAACAAAATTGCAACGAACTGACAAATAAAAACTAATGCAAAAAAATATTCATAAATATCCAGAAATTTTAAACACAAATACATTTAAATGTAAAAAAAAAAGGTCCAAGAAGACAGAACTGTTCCACACACGCTTCTTCTTCTAATAAATGTTGAACGGAAGAAGTTGGATATTTTCCAAATTATACTTAACCTCTTTTTGAATTTAGCCATTCAAAAAATATTTTATAATCAATCCTAAAAAGATATAATTATAAAACTTTGCCTAATCACTCAATACCTCAAACTAAAACTTCAAAAACTTTTCCAATCACAAATCCCTCCCTATTGCCCAATCCCTGGCCATTATAACATTACCAAGCAGTCAACACCACTCAATGACACAACAAGTGAAGGGTGTAGGTTGCAAAACTCACATTCTAAAAAAGCATAACTAAGATAAAAGGGCCGGTCTGTTCGTTGGCGACATTTGATCATCGGAAATTCAATTGCACAAAAGTTGTCAATAAACGCGTCGGTCCCTATATATTAGTCTTACATTGGACAATGCTAGTTTTGCAACTATACCCTTCATGTGTTTGTGACACCGACACCTATCGACAAGAAATAAGAAACGAGATAAAAGAAGACAGAAATTCTATCAAGATCTTGACCCGAAATCTGACAGTTCTGACCGTTGAAACGCTCGAGAAGTGTCAATTGGTACTGGGGTGGAGAGGGGAAGCTTTCTAGGATCGTTTCGGAGCCTAATGGCTGTTATGTGTGAATGTGGCCGCAGGTTGTGTATTTCGGACAAAGATTTGTGCCCGGGAGTGATTTTTATTGTAGGTATTTGGAAGATTATTTGGAGGTTGAAAAGTTTTTAATAATAGTAACGGGAGACTGAAGTAAAATCTAGTTTTTTTGTGAATTGAGGGTTTAAGTCCATAATTAAAAGTTTGAAAGACAAATAATACATTTTGATACAAAGAGAAAAATAATTTTCCTTGGAATGATTTATTGCATAATGTTAAAAAGATTAATTAAATTATGGAAACGCTTGGAAAGTTTCAATATATGTAATTCAAAGGTAAAAATTACAAAATATGTAAATTTTTGAATTCTACGTTGCAAATAAAGTTCAAAGAGATATTTTTTTTTATATTAATGGGCTATATGCGAGTATATGAAAATGTACAATAGACTACAATTTATCTCTTTGCGCTGAAGTTTTAAACTTTTTTGTTAATAAAATATTTATCACGCTTAAAAATCATTTGTTCAAATTTTTTATAGTGTCTTGATTAAAAATAAAACAAAAAAGGGGTATTTGAGTTCAGTGTTAGTTTAACGGCAAAACACTGTAACTATTTTAAAGTTTGTTTCAAAAAGGAAATTTATAACGAATTAATATTTCTCAGCATTAAGAAAATCTAAGAATTTTTTTAATTTGGAACTTTTTATTGCTATTTTACTCTCAATTAATTAGTTATTTTTTTAAAAAAAATTACTCCACAATAGTTTTGTAAAAAAATTATTTGTTAAAATAAATAGTTTATGCAATTCAGTTCATCAAAATTAAAAACAAACTTAGTGCATGCATTATTAATGTTGCCACAAATATTTTTGCTTAAGTCTTCAAAACCTTTGAACGACAAATAAAGAACAATTCCAGCGAAATTTAATTAAAACCTGTCCACCAATGTTTATTTATAAGAAAACTGTCATTGCTTATGCTCGTTTTATTAGTAGAATTATAATAAGTAGATTGTTTACGTCAAATATTATGTATGATACCAAGTGCATTGCAGCATTTTTAATTTAACGAGTAAAGAACTTCGAAAATTAGTAAATATAAATGCAAATAGTGTTGTAGAATTAATCAATTTCAACGTAATAAAACCTACAGAGCCAGAAATTCATAAAAATATGTGTTAAGTATATACATATTTTACAGAAAGTTGAGTTTTAAATTAAAAGTACTTTTAAACCATGTGTTTTAATTAAATGCGACTTCTTAAAGAAAGTGTTAAGTAAACATCCCTGTGTGTGATTAATTACCATTGCTTCATACTTCAAGGCTTCGATGAGAAATGACTGTATTTCCGTGACGAAATTATTAAATTCACCTTACAAGTGTTTATAAATTAATTCTTCAAAACAAAATGCATTTTTGAAGATGGAGACAAATTTAATTTTACAAACATTAATGACAATATCATTATAATTTTGGTTTAGTAACGTGGTTCTTATTTCTGCATATGAAATTGGAAGAGATGAAATTTAAGAACTACTACAAAATTTAATATTTAAAAAATATGGTTTTGATGAATTTTCAAAATTGAATCCACATTATTTACACTAATAATTGTATTAGATTAAATAAGATATTGTATGGTTAGACTTCAATTCACAGTTTGAAAAAAAAGCGACTTTTCTTTATTTTGTCATTAGTTACTCTGTACTTATGTAACGTTACTTAAACACGTTGGCAGCACATTTTGCCAGTTTCTACTTTATTTAAGCAGTAATGTTGCACTAATTTCTTACAGTGCAAAATGCTGATGTGCAGTGCTTTAGATAACTTAGTGCTTTAGACATTGGAAGTGTCTGAAAAGAAATCCACATTCAAACGCAATAAACGTCTAAAGTGTAGGTGTTTCAGGTGTCATCTGAAATTTTCAGACGTGACATCGTGTCTTAATCTCGTTCCATCCTTTTAAAAGACACACGGTTTTTGGATAAATTAAGATGTTTTAATGTGATATACATTTAAATTTAAGCATAATTCATTGCTACAAAATTAAATACAAAATTAAATGCATGATAATAAACAAAACATGTATTTACAGTTTCAAATTACTTGCTCAATTAGCTATATGTGAATTCATTGGTACCCAAAAAACCTCTTAATAAAATAGCAAACTATTTTAATAAATCATGTTACCTAATTAAAATTTCACTGATACGCAAGAATTAATATAGTTTTTCATGCAAGCAAAATCGAAATTGCACCGTTATCTTTATTACAATCTTCCATTTTAATACCACCATTTATTTTTATAAACTTGATCATAAAATAGTCGATGTTTTTTAACGCAACATATAAAATATTTCTTAACCCGGCGATACGACGCGTAATGTAATAATAATAAGCTAGATAAAAATCAGTGGTATATGGCTCGTGTCTAAAAGGCATCTTTTTCAAATATTTTTTGGACGAAGATTACATAATAAGAAAAAAACGTACAACTCCTTTCAACTCGATAAAACCTCGTGAATTGCGGGATAAACTTTTTATATGTTCGGAAACAAGATATAAATTTTTATTAAATTTCGCAATAAAGTCTGGTGAAACAGTCTTCTAGAGACTCTAAAATATTTCTATTTTATTTAAGTTGTTTGGTGGGTTACATTGGACTTTTTTGTTAACAAAATATTTAATAACAAACTTATATTTTTAAAGTTAATTTTCGACAGTGTCTTTTTATACATTCAGTGTAATAATATGATATCATTATCACTTGTACTTGTAAAATATACTGAGTTGAGTTTTAAAGTACATTAATGCATATTTTTCTTTCGTTTGTGGTTTGAAAAAATTTGCACTCAATACTTTAAATACAGTTAAGCACTTATAAAAAGTAAATGATAATCATTTATATTGTCACTGCTAAATTTTAATTGAAAATAGAAAGGTATGGCTGAAATAAAACATTGAGCATAAAATATTGAAATTAAAAAATTTAAATGATATTTATATTAGTAATTTTTATTATATTGTTTACAAAATGATAATTTGATTTTTTCCATTTAATTGATTTTAAAAAAACCATTTTTAATTTTTTTTTAAAATTTACAATCAAAATGTATTAAAAAATGTAAATAGAACAATCAATACTAGATTAAGAAAATAGGTTGATTCAAAGCTTAATAAAAATTAATACATCATGAAAAAGTATAATTCATGTGGATTCAGTACAACCATTTATCAGAAAAATAATTAATTTCGTAAAAATTAATTGTGGATAACATTATTGATAACGAACATTTACCGATAATGAGATTATTTATAACTAATTAATAATAATTGCTAACCGATAACTAATTATAAATTTACAATTAATTAATTTTTACCAAGAAAGTAAACGGTAAATTATTTGCCAGAATGAAGAAAATGTAGAAACGAAGATTAACGACCAAGCACTCAAAATAATTAAGAAAAATTTTAATTTAGCGAAATCCCGTAATTTTTTGAGAATAAATCAATCAACACTTAATTCTAATTTCCCCGGAGGCGTCAATTCACAGTTTCAGCAGCATCTAAATTGTAATATAAATTAATTCTAACAAAGGCTAGACACTAAGCCTAAATCTCCCAGGAAACAATTATACTTTTTACTAATGTAATTATTTCAATTCTCCTCCAATCGAGTTTCTTCTAAGGATAAAAACCAAGGAACGAAATACCCTCAACAACAAATTTGTAACTGAACAAAAAAAACCAATAGAATCCGAAGTTGGTTCGGTTCTCAATGGTCTCTGTGAGTTAATTTATTTTCCCCAATTACTAACAACTTGTAGAAAAATAGTGAAATGTTGTCCAAGAATTTTTCTGTAAGGAGAAAAATGGCGACTGAATCGACTAGAGCTTAAGGATGGGTTTTTATAACATGGATTCTTTAAAAAGAACAGCTGATCAAGGTATAACAATTATAAATAGTTCTGATTTTCTCCTATAAAAGGAAATTTTAATGTCGTTTTCATAAAAAAATAATAATATATATATATATATATAATATATATATAGATATATATATATATATTATATTCTATAAAATAATATATATATATAATATATATATATTACGAGTTTTTAGTTTCTTAATATTTTGTTAAGATTAAATAATGTATTATACGTGGATTATATACGCTGTTAAAGAACTACTAGAATGTGAAAAAGGTATAAAAATGTTATTCTTTGTATTTTTCAAATACAGAAAATGCTTTGCCATTACTACATTTCACGGAGCAGTAGTGATACTGACGAATCTGTTTTTGCGCCAGTCCTAAATATATAAGTACAACTCTCAACCTTCAATAGTCAAACACGCCATTATTATAATGAGATGGTATGAATGCTGAGCACTTCAGACAATTGTACTCAGATATCGCCTTTTTTGGCCATACATCAATTGTACTTATTCAATGCAGCTATGTATAACAGCAATTACTCGAGTAATTTTAATATTACATTTTAGTTTAGATCACCCACAATGTATCACAGTTTGTAAAAGCTTTTCGACTTACAAATGTCACTTTTAATTCTAATAAATCGTTTGTATGAAAGAAGAACTAAAAAAATCTACAAGAAATTATCGACACAGATATAGGGTGATCTACAAAACGTGGATAAGATAGACAATATTTCAATTAATATACGTGATAGGAAAGCAGGGAAGTTAGTCAAAGATTGCTCCGTTGACTGGATTTTCTACTTTTACACAATACAAATATTTAGCTAAAACATACAATTTTTAATTAATTTTTTCTAGTTATTTTAACTTAATTTTAAGATAAAATTAACAATATTTTTTTGTACCATTAAAGACAAATAAGTTCAAAAAGAAAAGGAAAGTCATTTATACCAAGTATAAACAATTTCCGACTTAAGGTATTAAAAAAGACATAAGAAAGAACATACTGTCCTTTTCATTCGTGTCTTCTAGCATGAAGACAAACTCCAGCGAAAAAAAGTACTTCGAAAAGCAGTCTCAAACAAGATAGGTAACTAATCAAGGGTAATCGGTCAGATAATCATTTATCAAGAGTAAGAGTAAGGTAGCAAATTCTGTAGAATGAGTTTTTTCTCTCAATTCTTTTCCTAGCTCTTATTGCGAAGACTTAATTATTTCGCGTCTCCGAAAAGAACAAGAAATTTTCTTTTAGAAAGAGCATGTGTAAGTGTATTTTTAAATTGCTTTGTGCAGTTTGTTTGTTGCCATCCAATAGCGTTGGGTGAACGTTGGGAATGTGTTGATTTGGTTAATGGAATGCGTTCTCTTACAGTAAAAAAGTTTGGTTGCTAAGATTTTTTTTATTACAGGGGAACACTAATATGGTTTCAAAGTTACCTTGATTTGATTTCAGAAACGCAATTTTTCCTAGTTTTGCAAGGAAACATCGCTTGTCAGAAAATCTAACATTATATGCATTAGCTAAAGCCTGACACTAATTAAGATAAAATTATTAAATTATGAGCGAAACATCATCAGGATAAGGTAAACGAAATTTTTTTTGACAATATTATCATGAATCTATTCTGCCTTGTCCAATGATTTATGCAAGCATTTACTTTCCAATATTTCACTAAGACAATTACATTGTAATTTAACAAAATTGTCAACTATCGAGTTATCAAAAAGTGTAACGTTTAAACCCTTAAAGGAAATATAAAAGACTCACTGCATTCTTTCAACTCAATTTTGATCATAATTGTTTGGTTTCTTAAATATTTCAGTTCTAGCCATGTTAATTTATCTGCACGTAATTGCTACAAATATTCTCCAATCTACACTGAAAAATAAATTCTTGCAAAAAAACCATAATTGTATGGTAATGGTATTCTAGTAATGAAACCAGAATACCAGGTACTTAAACCATTCAATTAGTAACCTTACTATTCGTTTTAGTAACGGATTACTAGAATTTCTGGTATCTAAAATTATAGCTCTTTTTACCCGTACGTTTGGTAAGATTACAACTATGAAAAGTAAGTTTACCACCACAAATGGTTTTCCTACCATACGCTTTGTTTTTATACGAGAAGCATGGTTAACAAACCAAATTAATTTCCAGAAAGCATCGGTCTTTTACCATATGCTTGGTGATCGGATCATGTTGAGCGCAATGATACCTACCAGATACCACGGTATTAGCTGAAATTTCGACTACCAATATACGTATGGTAAATATCACTCATCAAACATGGCGGTGCTGTGTTGCAGTCGTTTGTGGCAACTCGAAAGAAGTCATATAAGCAAACTAAACTAATTATGCTAGTAGTATATTTTGCATTTTATTGAAAGTAGTATGAAAATGGAGCGCCGCGTGACATTTCCCGATGGATCCGGTACATTTCTTGCGAAATGAAATTTAAAATTTATAATAGAAATACGGTGATTACGCATGTGGTTTACGTAATCTTATTTGGTAATATTAGCTTTGTGCACGGCAATAATACTATTGTATACGGTAATAAAACCACTATATACGGTAATGAAACCACTACATACGGTAATAAAGCCACTATATATGGTAATAAAACCACTGCATATGGTTGTAAAACCACCACATAAAGTAATAAAACCAAATGCGATACCAAACATCATGGTAATGAAACCAAATTTTTCAAGTAATTTTACCATAAAGTCACTACCAAACAGATACAATTGATAAACCAAATTTTTTGGTGTTCCATGTGAGCCAGAATATACGGTTACATATACCAGATTCTGGTTGTATTTTCAGTGTATTTTCTAAGTAATACGTTGGATACAAAAGAAAAGTTAGAACCTAGCTGTATTATCCCGTTCCACAATTCTGGTTTCAAATCTCACGATCAATAAAACATTAAAAGAGCTACACATTTTACTATTTAAGCTCTTTCTAAGAATTTCATTAAAATAGTCCCTCTTTATGCGTCCTCTTTATAGAATTCCAACACCTCATTAGTAACAAAACCAAAGACAAAACTCTCAAGCTCCTTCTATAACTTTAGACTAGAACTATAATATATCTCAGAAAATACCCCCCAAAGTAATACCTTCAAACTACAAACTCAGAAAACGCTAACCTAAAACTTTATGAACAGAACAAACACCAGCTTCCTCAACCTCATTTCATTGATGCTTTTCAACCAAAGATCACTCTAACAGAATCAATTCATCAATAATGAAGGTCTTATTTCAAAAGTGGTTCAAGTCCATTAAAAAATTATTTATGAAAATCACAAATCCTTGTGTACTCAAAAATGATGCATCTGGCAGCAGATATCAGGCTTATTCAGTTAAAATGTTTAATAATAAAACCATGGGACATGTCTAAATTGTGGAGGTGGCGATAGATGGCAGCATCTGTCTTGTATGTGTGTGTATGTCGTGTCCGTCCTTCTTGACGAAGGTTTATAAGCGGGTCTTTGTGACCAAGCACACAAGCCTGAAAATATATGTCTACCAACCAACCAACCAATAAAACCATATGATTAGTAAAATACTTAAAGTGGATACAACCTACAACCTTTGATTTTTAATTCACTAATTCTCACTCAAGAACTGCAACATTTAAATTGAAAGTTTAACTCATACTCATATGGACACGACACCAACCAACCAACTCATACTCCTGTTGACAAGAACTATGATGTAATATCAACACAACCCTAGCACACATATCTAGATCAATTGTAGAGCTCCAGAACTATTTTCTTTATAAAATCCTATCTTGAAAATTGTGTGTCTTGAAATCAACAACATTTGAGTTAGACCACTAATTTGCACAGACAAGATATTGCATATCCTAGGGTAAAGTATAATAAGTATGAAAGCCGCCTCATTACTTTGGGCAGGTCTAATGCTTTTCACCCCATCCGAGCTGGTGCTAAATAATTAGTTGGAGAAGTGGCACCTTTGGTAGTTGTTCTTTCAGGTGAATTTTAAAAAGAATATAAGGGGTGCATAGAATTGCATTAATTAGTGCCTGCTTAGCTTTAATTTTCGTACACGTATTTTTAATTAATGATATGTTTTGTGCAAAACGTATTCAGTTTATTCATGTTTACTTCAAAAGGCTTTAGACATAAACAGTCATAAACATAACCGAAAACCAAAAAATACTATGAATTTTAAATTCACGGTATTCCAATTATGTCAGCTCAGCTTCTATACGATTAAAAAATTATTTTTAAAAAACTATGGGCGACACAAGAAACCTTCTTTGTTGAGTGAGAAAAAAACAGGTACAATTTTTATCTATTTAATCTCTTGGGACTTTTCGTCAGCCTACTAATCTTAATAAGGTCATTTTTTAAAATACATAAGCTGTTTCTTGCAATAGAATAGTCTAAAAAACGGTAGGAATACAATTTTAAAACTATTTTATCTCTCACTAAACCAAACTGAAACATTACAAACTAAATTTATCAGATAAAAAGTGTGCTTTTAAATCTTATTTTAGGTCATGTCTAAAAACATAGTTATTGAATTCATCGCTTTACCCACACCCATCAGTGGGGTACATTAAGGATCTCCATTATATTCGGTGTATGAGATTCTACTGTCGCGCCCAAGCTGGTGCTAAATAATTAGTTGAGAAAACGACATCCTTCAACGCGTAAAAGAATGGAAATGAGAGGAATCGATACCAGACCAATTTTTCACACAGAAAAGAATGCGAATTATTAGTTAAGAACCTTGTCCCCTTCCATTTCTGAGAGGGTGGGGCGAATATCTTTAAATACCCGAAATTAATCAATTTTCGTTTGGAGTATTATTCAGTATTTTGAGTATTTATGTTTATTAGCTGAAATAGTTATTCTAGTAAATACTTTGTTTTTCGGTTTTATTAATAATAGTTATAATTTTAAAAAATGAAAATTAAGTAAATTATAATGTGTTCTTCCTATTAAAAACTTTGAGAAGTTATACTATGTTCCTTAGTATCCATGAAATCGACTACAAAATTTTTCTCTACAATACATACAAAAAATACAATATTTTATACAATTTTTCTCTACAAAAAATACAATATTTTTTTTGTATTCAACGACGGAAATAAGTTTGTTATCCTATAAATTTATGTTGGGCTTCTTTCCATATACATTTGTCTTCTTTCCATATACATTTGTCAAGGTAAACTTTTGCAAGAAAACCCGATTCTAATATATGTCACATGCTAAAATACCAGTTGTTAAGACGTTAACATTATTAATTAATCAAGCATTTTTCCTTTCATTCTTATTACAACCTTCCAAAAACCTTTTTTTGGTTGGGATCAGAATACAACCACACCTTTCATATTGCGGGAAAGATATTCTATTAGGACGAATGTAGATATTTTTGGTATTTTATAATTTAGAAGAATATGGTCATTACCTACATTATTTTATTGTCTCTTTAAATAAAAGAAAATTCTGCTAGGGTTAGTAATTAACTAGCTATGTGTTTTATCTTTAAGATCACTCAATAAATTTGAAAAATACAATCAATTCTAAAATCAATTCCAAAAATTTATAAACGATTCATCGGTTATTATGTTGAACCTGGACCTCTATGATCACATGCATTTAAAAAAAATAACACTGCATTGCGTTGAAAGTGTTATTTTTTAATGCATGTGATCGTAGATGTCCAGGTTCAACATAAGAACCGATGAATCGTTTATAAATTTAAGCTAACGAGCACAATATATTTAGTAGACGTTTATTATATTTATATACATAGCCATTACATTTCTTAGTTCAGTTTATCTTAACTTTGCAAAAAATTAAAAGGACAACAACAAAAACATTGAACGTTAAGTAGGTATAATTTGATTCAAACATACCATAATCTTTTCATCAACTTCACCCATTCAACTCTGGACTAAAACTTGTGCGGCAGGTTCCTTCTATAATTAACTTCCACAAATAGTCGGCATGTTTGACTGACAATTGAATAGGGGTGCTTCAACCGGTGCGCTTCATTAAATTTATTGCTTTCTTACCGGGCGGTAAATATAAGACAATGATGTCCATTGCCTAGCAACCCCAGCCCACCCTTTATACTTATCACACCTGCCAAAGAACTTTCTGAAGAAAGGAATGTCAATTTTCAGAAGAGAATAGTCGAACAAAACTCGTAATTAACGGGTTGTCAAATAACCGGGACGGGCATAGATTGGTTTATGGTGGTCTTGTTTGAATGTTGGTGGAGGAATTAATGGGTTGGGCTTTGTTTTGTTATAGGATTTGATGAGATATGCAGGGTTTATAGGGACTTTAATGCTTTGGGCCGATTAAATTGTGTTAGCCATTCCGTTAAAGTAGTTCCAATCTTTAGATAGCTGATAAAGTATATAAAAGGGTATTTAATATACAGATAATTTCCATTTCTGTGAAAAAGTTTACTTCGAAAGAGACTTTACTTTATTTTCGTTATAAATGTGTCAACATATGTACATTAAAGATTTGTTCCATCATTGACATTTTAATAACGTAAAATTACCTTTTGAAAGTACTTTGTATATAAATATAATTTATACATAATAAAAAAATAAAAATATATATTCCATATGGTACTTACCCTGTATTATCAATGAGGGTCAAGTTGTTGCCTCCTGACCCATCTTTGGCAACTAGATTTCTGACAAAAATGCCGTATGTATCTGGAAAAAAAATATGCAATTCTTATTATGTTTTCATTAAATGTTTTCTAAACACCAATACTTTCTTTTAGTTATATCGTAGTGTAATTTAAATATTTCAGAGATGGCTGGATTACAAATTCGAACAACGCTTTTAGTAATAGAGTTGGTTTGTTTATTTGTCCTTCGGAAGTGTATTCTATTGTTTTAAAATCTGTCTGTACGTTGCTTTGGTAGCAAATGAAAGTAAAAGTTTTTAGTTATTGTTCAATAAAATCACAGCAAGGTTATGTTAGTTTGCCGATAATTAATTTTATGTGAAGAGCTAAAGAAACAAGACTCGCAGATATTTATAGCTTAGTTATGTTTTTTTAACAGAAACGACTAATGAATTTTCAACATTGAATGTCTGAAGCAATATTAGATACAATTATACTATAAAGAAGACGTAATTCGAAATAAGATAACATTATACAAAATCTTATGCGACATGAACAGGATAATACAAGAGTTATATTACATAATGTTTTTAGGATGAAAAGCTGGACCAATGGAAAACAAGTTGACCTTCTGGGTTTAATTTCTACACTGGTATATATATTTTCAGCCATTTGCAACCTACTTTAAGTAGTAGGTTCCCGTTTAGTTAATTCTCGTACATAAAGAACAGAAGGTAGCCTGCCAATCTTCAATTGGTTAAGATTGGAATGTTTTTTATCATTATTCTTTATGGACATTTGGTTCGGAAATAAATTCTTTAAGAGTTTTGAAAGACTTATTCAAATTAATAGTTAATTTTTTTTCAAAATTATCAAAAATAATTTTGTATATTCGTACAAACTCACAGTTATTTTAAAGCCTTAAAACTTTACAAACCGTCATCAATACCCTGTTTCAATTATCACGTTCACATTCAATCTCCACCCTGCTAACATAATCTGGAACAATCCACACACTTTACGACACAATTCCCAAAGTTTGCAAACCACGTTTCCTATTTGACGTCTCAACCTGAACCATCATTAACACCACAAAAGGACATGGTTATATCCTAAAATAAATACCATTTATCTGGAAATTTAGGCTTCGGTTCGAGTCATAATCTTGGGACAATTAACCGAGCGCGCGAGCACAAACGCTAATCCTTTATTACAAAGCTTCGGTGGTCGCGTAGTCATGTAAGACTTTTACAAAATAAAAACATGATATTTTGAAATAACAGTTGTTTGTTCCAACTGTTATTTTGTATGCAATTGAAAATGAAAAGAAATCAAGTGCGGGGGCTTTTTTAGATTAATACGAGTTTATAGCACTCATTCTGGCTTTGTAGAGATAAAAATTTATGTTGAATAGTATATACTTATTGAGTTGGCAGATTCACAATTTATGAAAGACCAAAAATGAAATATTTGAGTTTTCATTTAAAAGGAAATAAAGGTGTATTCAATAAATAATACAATGGGTTTTAAAAATGACCGGTCATTGAGAAAAGTGATGGCGAAATATTTTTCCCTCCCACAAAAAATAGCCAACTCATTGGTCTTTAGTTGGATTACTTGTACTAAGGCAACGCATGAGTGTACTGACAAAGATTTGAATTATTTTCAGTTTGGTTTGGTTGAATTAGCCTCACGTCTCATAATTTTAAGCCAATGTTTCTAAAAAAATTTTCATGCGAGCGCGAAAAAAATCTCAAGTTGCATGTACCGTTAGCCAATCAGAATTCAGTATTTGTTTGGCTACATTGTGGCGAACTAGACTTCGCCAACTGGTTGTTTATTTACTTTTTAAGACGCCAACTTTCCTTGCTTGCAAAAAAATGCAAAAATCTGCCCAATTAAAAATGGGTAGTAAATGGACGGCAAAAATGGAAATTGATCTTATTAATGAAGTTTCACGCTTAAGAGCATGTAATGTTTTCAATGAGATAAGAGCGAGTCTATGGTTTGAATAAAGTTTGTTTAAAAAGAAAAGATGAAACATGCCAATTTGTGGGATAAATAATTTTTTGTGGAAACCCGAAAAACCAGGTTACCACAAGTTACGAGTTGAAGTTGCAACGGAATTGCAAGTAGTTGTGCAGGTGTGAAATGGGCTTAAAAGCATTACATTTTATTCGAGTTTTTGTGTTAGTTTTTTGATATAAATACTATTTTACTGCATTTGTAAGACTAAAATAGCAACTTGGTTTACAACTACCAGGCCTATTGCCAAAATTCTATGGGTAATTCGAACGGGATATTAACTCAATCAAATCAAACTAAAAACAATACATCCCTTTGTTATTGAGCCCATGTGTTGCCCTAGGACAAGTAATCCAACCACAAATCAAAGTGCGCCCAATTAGTTGGCAACCTTTTGTGGAGTTTCGGGTAAAAACATCGACATGATTTGGGGCCCGGGTGGCCTAGTGGTTTGGATCGCAGACCATTACGCTAGCAGTCTGCACGCTGTAACGGGTGCGAGTTCGATTTCCGCCTTAGTCCTGGGTGTACTTCCTTTCTCTGTGAAAGTAAAAATTCTTTCTGTGTCTGTCTTACTTGACGATGGCTTATAAACGGGTCTCTCATCAAGCCCACAAGCCGGAATATATATGTACACCCCCACCCCCCTTCATCGACATGACTTCTCTTCAACGACCGTTAATATTCGGAACAAGTTATAAATTTTGTCCACATAGCTGAAATTAGTACACATTCAATTTTAAAAAAATCAAATGAAGTTCTAAATTCCCGATTTTTTCCAATTCTCTCATTTTAAAGCACTATTAAAATTATAACATAACTAAATATTTAATTTAATTTAGTTTTTCTTCAGGTGGTCGTCGATCATAATACTAAATATCACGTATAAAATACCAAAATGTCTCGAATATTTCGCATCCCTAGGCTTTATGTTTGATCAAGGGTGATTATACACCACAAGAATTTTACGTGATCAAAGATTATGGCTTGTATAATGACGCCGCAGAGATTTGATCTGACTTTGCATGCGTGATATTCGTTTAAAATATCCTGGAAAGGTACTTGGGAATATATTAATAAATGCTGAGTTATTTTAATTATTTTCTACTTATTGGCTATTACTTAATATTTTAAAGTATTAAATGTTCACAAAGTTAAGTTGCAGATTAACCATTTATTAAATTAAATTGTTGGTTTTTCTAGATAAAAACATATTAAATATTTTTTTGTTTAAAATATAAAGTCTAAATATTTGATGCATTTTCTGTCTAAGGATACAAAGTTTCTAATGTGTATTGCGAATTTTAAAATGCGTAAAAAATGCTTATTGAATAGATTAATTTTAGATAACATAGTTTATATGTATATACGCGGCAAGAAAAACCGTTCCAAGTCTGGTTTCTGAAACATCTCAGGATATACAACATTTTAAATGTCATCTGCCTTTTAACAAATCTAATATATTAAAGTAAACAAATGAGTTTAAAAAAATTAGATTTTTATTGATAACATTTGATTATTTTCTCTTTTTCGGTTATATTTAATAATCAAAACAAAAAATAAATTAATTAAATTCAATGTAAAATATTTTACATTTTGACCTTTATAACTTTACACTTTTTCACTTTCACACTTTTTCACAAAAACACTTTTTCTTTAAAATAAGAAGCGTGAAATCATCGAAACATATTTGATTATTTTCTCTTTCTGTTGGGTTATTAACAACCAAAACAAAAAATAAATTAATTAAATTCACTGTAAAATATTTTACATTTTGACCTTTATATAATTCCTTATATATCAATAAACTTGTCATCATCTTTACCTTCATCCGACATCCTGACTTGAACTCTGAGAAGCTCCCCGAGTGACACGGTCTCCCTTTCTTCTCCCTTCATATCCACAATATGCAAGGAGAGGTCAGGGAGGGAAGGCGAACCTCGGCTCTTGTCGCTCGATCCGGGATCACTGCAAGAAAGGAAACACAAAGGGGATTTGTTAGTTAATGTTTTATTTTGTGTTTTATTATTATCTTAATTTTTACTTTGCTCAAGTTGAGTGGCAGCGTGTTGTCTGCCTAGATACGAGAAAAATTAAAATGATTGTGTTTTTAGACGTTCTAAAGTTGTTTAAAAAGTAAATATGAAACGACTAAATTGAGTAAATTTCGTCAGGCATCATAGTTAAATTTGTAGAAATTTTTAAGGAGGGGCATTCATTAACCATGATAAATTAAAATACTTCTCTTAATGTTTTTTCTTCTGGGAGTTAGACCCTGATTTTAATGTAATTTATTCAGCTCATTTCCAGAGGTAACCATTAATTTAAAAAAACTTATAAATAATCAAATTTTACTGTATTTTATTTTTTTTATTCAGAAATGACAATATCAATTGTTTACGGAACACGTTTTTGAGCTATATTTTCTGTTATTAGAAACTTTTACTTAAAACTTAATACATTATTATATACATCCAAATTAAACTTTAAAATAAAAAATAACTCTTATACCTTATACTACCCTTTTCTTTACACTTTACTGATAATTCATTCTATTGTTCATAATTCTAAAAATGTCATATTCAAGAATTATTCTAATACTAAGATTTTTAGAAATTCCCCTCTTCCATTGTGCATTCTTTTTCTTCCAAACTGAGAAAGTAAGTTGTATTTATACTCTCTTCACTACATAGCAAAGACACCCAGTAAAAGAAGAAATTATTTGATGGTCTTTAGAATTCTTTTTTATCCCTCACTAACAGTTCGACAAACAGCAACGAGTGCCAGAATGCCAACGCCAAAGTGGACCCATATCCAGAAGTGGCTAAGACTCATTGTCATGAATCTCCCCAAGAAAGAACATTCTTTTGCTATCGATACGGGATATCCAAAAGAAAGATGATGAAGATTAAGTACGATATCTTTTCCACATGTTATGAACACAAAAAGAAACACTAACTTCCATCATATTTCTTCTCCTTCACTATACACCTTCATTTTTTAAATATTACTGCAACTAACTAAAATTATTGGGGACATTGATAGGCTTATCATTTTTCTCACTTTCAATGAAAAGGTTAAACAAAACTGCGAATAGAACTTATTTGTTTTTTTGTAAGGACAAATTCTTTATTCAAAATTCTGAATTAAAATATACATTAACGGTTAAACTGAAATTATTTATTTTTATAAATTTTTTTACGTTTAACTTTTAAATTATGTCGCCCTTCTCTAATTGTTCTCGTGTAGCTCTAGTGTGACGATTTTTCAAAACTAACCTTGATTTTAACACCCATTTTTTATCCACCCCATGGTTGTGAAATAAAAAGTAAATAACGGTTCTCAGATTTGATGTTAAAATATATTCAACGAAAAACAGATTAAAAAAACAGTTTTTCTACTAAGTATACCTTTTCGATAACAAACAAGTAGGTTTGTTACAGAATCTGTCACTTAAACAGCTTCCACACAACATTTTTGCTCAACAGGAAACAAACTATTTATACACCTCAGAAAGAAATTCGCCAAACAGAGCCTTTAGCTAGTTGTAATTAAACATTTAAACGATAAAATTAATTATTTTCATTAATCTTCTTTCTCAGATTTAATAATTAGACTTTATCGTTTGCTTAATTTGTTTAAAGTTCGAAGAATAATAATGTAATCTTTTTTAATAAATATCTTTGTGTCGCCACAATTTACATTACATTTCTTTCAAAAATTCAGTCATTTATCGTTTGTTAAATTAATTTACAGTTCGAAAAATATATAATTAGTGCAATTGATGCTTTAAAAATAAAAGCGAAACTTTGCTTATTTTTTTATGCCAAATTAGAATTCTCTATGCATCCTTCTTCATACATATATAATAAACCATTAAAAGAACTCTATTATGATATTACAACAATCCAAACTGAATTATATCGCATAAATAAATATTCTTTCAAAAGTGTTTATTTTTATTTTAAATAAAGTTTCTAGTACGTTTAACGAAATGGCAACAGTGAAAATATTGAATAAAAATGGAATTTGCATGTTATTTCAATGTAGATTAAATTTTTAGTTATTTAAATAAACTTCTAATTAAATTTTTTTAATGAAATTTGGAATGTAGCCTAATCTGATTTTTTGCTTCAAAATGACGTATCCCACTTGTCTGTGGGACTTGTGGATGGCAACAGTGAAAATATGAATACAAATCGAATTTGCATGTTATTTCAATGTAGATAAAAAAAAATTTAGTTATTTAAATTTTAAATAAACTGCTAATTCAATTTTTTTTATGAAATTTGGAATGTAGCCTAATCTGATTGTTTGCTTCAAAATGACGTATCCCACTAGTCTGTAGGTTTTGTGGTTCTGTCTGTGAAAGTGGGTGACAGACAGACGGACGGACTGAACTGTTATAATAAATTCCACTTTTTACGTAATTAACGTAGTGTGGAAGCTAAAAAGCAGAAATTAAGTCATTGCTGTCTTTCATAAATAACTTATATTTCACATTCTTATCCGAAAACGAAAGAGAGAAGTCTGTTTTTGTATGAGCGATTAAAAGCTTGAGACTAAGACAGGATTTTCTAGGAGCGATAACAGTGAAGTGCAGATAAAAAAATCAATGGGTTTATCGCATTTTGCTATAACAAAGAAAGGACAAGGTTAGGAGTTTTGTGTTAAAAGGTTTTGGATTGTTTGTTCTTTAATGCTTCTTAAGAAAAGGGATGGAGTAGGTATTTATGGAGTTGTAAAGTGATGAAATGGGCATTTTTACGTTAATTGCACTTTTCTATGGGATTTGGGACAGATAATAACTGTGTTTTAAAGCTGGGAAAAAAAGAAACTTGGTTATAGAGTGCCCAAAGGATTGTGCAGAAATGATTACGACGTGATTTCTAAGTATTCGTATGCAGTGTGGAATCAGTTATGAAAATAGTAATTTTTAATTTACTAATTATATCCTTATTAATGGGAGTTCAAAATTTAGATTATTCATACATTTAATTTAACAATTGAATATTTTAAAAAACTTTTCATAATAAATAGTATTATTTCAGAAGCTTATACACTTTTAACACATAGTTTTAATTCAGAATAATAATAAACTTTAAAAAATGCAGTAAACTATAAAAAGTTTTAATTAGTTAAAGTCCATATACATGGCAAATATTCGAAATCCTTTTTTCCTAATTTAAAAAGGAGTCTTTCTTTAACCTTTTCTTTTAAATTAATGCACACTGAAAAGTCCTACTCCCCATTATAAGCAAAATAAGACAAAATTCAATTTTTACTGCTTATATTTTCAATAATAACTTAGTGTTCAATTAACTACAAATGTATTACCAACAATTAATAACTATCCCTTTAAAAACTATTTTAGTTTATAGAAAAAATGGGGAATAAATTAAGGAAGTTTACGCATAAACTATAATAACTAAGGGTTTTTAAGAGGTAATAATTGTAAACATGGTACAAAATTTTAATTTTAAATTAATTTCTAACAAACGCCAAGAAAAGTTATAACAATATTTCAATATTTTTTAAAAAATATATTTTCAAAAAAGCAAACTTTAGTGGAATATTCATCTTTCTGCTGATTTAATGCATAAAATTATGTGTGACAAATATAAGGCCGTTTAACTTTACTTAATATTCGGTTTCAAAAATTTAAATTTATAAACAACGTTTTTTATTAGAAACATATAGAAAATACATGAATAAACCGAATTTTGTATTTTATTTAGACACCTAGAATTTAAATCTCGTATTTTCCAAAGACGAAAAAAAAACTTTTCAACCCAAATCATGACATCAAACCAACCAACATATAAAAAAAAAACTTCTAAATAAAATTCCTCACAAGACATGCCTTGAAAACATTATTATCCCATAAAAGTTGACAATAAGTGGAGCGGTCTGAACCCTAAAAAAAATTCCTCAACAATAAAATGTGTCCTGGAATCTAAGTGTAGGACTGAGCAAATAGATAGATCCGTCCTCGGTTGAATCCTTTCGTTTTCTTGTGTCTCGGCATTCGTCGTTAAATTTAAAGACATACGTATTCCTTGTTTTAAGTTCTCCTTTGTGCTCTTTTTACTGCAGAATACAGGGGCTGTAAAAAGGGCGCTTAAGTGCCCTTGCATGGCTGCCGTAATTGAAGGAGGGGTATTTTATTGCAAGGGCGTATTTCCGTCTTTTGGGCCCTTTTTTTTGGGAATGGGAACATATGTTTGTGTTGTTAAGTTTCAATCTGGATGTGTTTGTTTGATTTAGCGTATTGACAGATCCTAGGAAAACGTACTATGCAGATGTTTTATGTTCACTACTTTACAAAAGAAAATGTCATTTGAATCCCCTGCTGCGTATATAGAATAGTTTAAAATCACTTAAGATAAATGACCATATTATATTTTTAAAAATGCGAGAATAGTAAGGTTTAAAATTAAAAAAAATCCTATTTTTTAAAGATTTGTATATAAATTAAAAACATGTGTTTTAAATGAAAATAGTACGTTAAGGTATATCAAAACTATGCTTTAAAAAAATTATTTTCCTTACAGTGAGATTCGATAGTAAATAATGCAGTACATATTTTTCTACGATTTGTTTTTTTCGTTTGCTATAGACTAAACACACTTAAACCAAATAATTTTCTATGTGGTGGAAATTCAATTAGCGGTAATAGACTTATACAATGACCCAAAGCCACAATCCCCGCAAACCCAAATAAAAATTCCTCGAGCAATTCCAACCTAGCCAAGCAAACAAATACGATCAGCCTCGCAACTTTTTTTTACGTTAGGAGATAAGCTAATTCCCGTTGAAGGATCCTAACGACCCAATGCTGAAATTTCTTCTTAAATTAGATAGAACATCATTGTTTTGTACTTTAAGGATGTTAACACATGGACAAGCACGCTCATTTGTCATTAGACGCAACACAGTTTGTTGCCGTGAACTCTGACATCGTGGAAATACTTTAATTCTCAGGTTCGGGCATCTGTTTACTTCTTAGTTCCCTTCATGT